>OX411277.1:4011276-6411276 GCA_948146005.1 Nomada fucata
GAAGGTGTGTATGAGACAACGTGGAAGGAGATAGGAAAGGGAGAGGGAATATGGTAGACAGGTGAAGACGTGGAAATGCTGGGCGAAGGACGGAGGCGAAGTAGTATTGGCAAGTGAAACGCGAAACAAGCAGGAGAAGATAGGCAACGTCAGTGGAAAGGGATGGAGAAGAAAAGACGCGGAGAAAGTGAAAGGGAGGGAGAGCAGAACGGGACGAACGTGGAGAACCGCAGTGAAAAATGCATCGGCGGAGGAGGAGGAGGAGGAGGAGGAGGAGGATCGTTGATTTACGAGCAGCAGTTTCTAGGAGGGCATTAATATTCGTGACGGAATATTAAACCGCGAGCGTCAATGGGTAGGGCTTCAAAGGGATTTCCCAACCGCGCGGGGATAACGGAAAGGGGAACAAATCGACGTTCCTGTAAGATTATGAGATTCTCGTTAAATGCCACATGTAAAGAGTACCTTCACACGGCTGTATATAAATTATAAATCGTAGTACGAAAACGATGGACGAATTTATTCCTTCTATGACAATGTTGCGCAGGAATTTTTAATTCGATCGAGAATATCCAGGATATTTATTGAATAATTCATTCAACGACCTATCAACATTTCTCCTGGTCATCGTAATTACGATTGACCGGTAAGGAAATTGATTTGAACGTTTCCCACCGCTAGACCCACTGATAACTTTTGCTCAAATGTTACGCGTTACCGCGCTCGTTATTATCGTCACTTTTAGCAATCTACGTAATAAACCGAGAGCGTGACGGGAAATAATTTCCACGAGGAGCGAATTCTCCGACGACGGCGGCTGCAATGAGAATGGCACATTGAAAGGAGCTTTACGCGTTCGATACTATTGCTCAGAATTATTCATGCGAGGAAAGAATTTTTAAATTCACCCTAGCACATGAAATATTAAACATTTACCCTCCCACGAAGTATAATAAAAAGAACGGAAACAGACGTTGTCGTGTACGCCAGTCTTACATTCACAGCATCCGCCGTATTGTAATACACAACCAATTAACTACCACAGTTCAATGAAGGAATCTACCCAGCAACCAAGAGATGAAAAGAAAAAATTCATCGCGCTAAATAATAATTTATCGCCAAGTAGCAATCCCGGGGTGATTCGAGCAAGGGCATTAATGAGATAAGACCAGCAAGGAGGAGGGTTAGTTCCGTTAATAATGAGGAGCATTTTTATAACGAGGATCACCGTCGCGGAATCATCTCCTGGGAGAGACGGGAGAAAACGGAAGAAGGTTGCACGACGTTTCTCTAACCAGCCCCGACGATCCTTCGTTCTCCCCGACTTCGTCGTCGTCGTCGTCGTCGAACCGTCTTCCTCGTCGCGGGGCAGACTTAATTATCTAATTAATTAACCTCAATCAGAACGATGAGTAATTTCTCGGTTCGCTGGCGCCTTTGCCAGCGTCGGGGACTTTCTTGTCACGCCGACTGTGGCCCCGAATCACGGATGAGTTCACGGCAAATCGATTATGTCTCGATGCTATTGCCCGCCTCTATTTAAGCGCGACATCCACAGGATCCACAATCCTCCAGGCGTTATCCTGT
Organism: Nomada fucata; assembly: GCA_948146005.1. Taxonomy (NCBI): domain Eukaryota; kingdom Metazoa; phylum Arthropoda; class Insecta; order Hymenoptera; family Apidae; genus Nomada; species Nomada fucata. The sequence goes on from OX411277.1 coordinate 4,012,864, forward strand.
TTTCGCCTGCCGACCAATTTGCTCTTGCAAGCCCCAACGTCCCACGTCCTCTGTCTGCTTCGCCTTTATCTTCGCCTCTTACACGCCGATCGCGCGATAACTCGCTCGTGAAACGACCAGACGACGCGAGTTTGTTTTACCGGGGCTCCCCGCCTGGAGATTGCGTTTCGCTTCGTGCCGCGCTTTCCCTATTGTGGCAATGGCAGCTAGCGCGCTCCGGCGACTCGTCGCAGTGGTGAGTTAGGAAATTCGGCGTTGCTGGGATTTTTATTTTGCGATCGGAGCGATTGTGATATTTTTTTTTAGTAAAAGGCTATAGCCGGATAAAGGGGTCAAATTTGTACCTAAACCAAACCTTGTGCCAAGTTTCAACCCTGTAGCGCGACTGCGACGGTAGTTACAGCGAACAAACAAATTTATAGTTTTTCCTTAGTATCTGCCGTTATAGCTCATAAAACATTTTGAAAAAATTTTCAGTCATAGCAATTATAGAGGCACATGCAGATGTTGAAACTGAAAACCCGAGTTGAAAAAATTAAAAAACGTCAAAGAAAAGGCAACAAAGTTGTAAACAACGCCTCGAGAAAACACAAGAAAGTTGCAAACAACGACTCGCGAAAAAGCAACAAAGTTGCAAAGAACGCCTCGCGAAAAGGCAACAAAGTTGAAAGAACGCGTCGCGAAAAGGCAACAAAGTTGCAAAAAGTGTCGAGAAAAATTTGCAAGAATGTTGTACCTAAACTTTTGCAACAAAGTTGCAAACAGCGCCTCGCGAAAGCGCAACAAAGTTGCAAACAACGCCTCGCGAAAACGCAACAAAGTTGCAAAAATTCTCGAGAAAAATTGCAACAATGTTGTGCCTAAATTTTTACAACAAAGTTGCAAATCGAGCCCTAAGAAAATTCAACAAAGTTGCAAACGACGCCTCGCGAAAACGCAACAATGTTGCAAAGCTTTTGGCGCAACATTGTTGCAAATTTTTCTCGAGAATGTTTGCAACTTTGTTGCGTTTTCGCGAGGCGTTGATTGCAACATTGTTGCAAAAATTTAGGTACAACATTGTTGCAATTTTTCTCGAGAATTTTTGCAACTTTGTTGCGCTTTCGCGAGGCGCTGTTTGCAACTTTGTTGCAAAAATTTAGGTACAACATTGTTGCAAATTTTTCTCCAGAATTTTTGCAACTTTGTTGCGTTTTCGCGAGGCGTTCTTTGCAACTTTGTTGCCTTTTTGCGAGGCGTTCTTTGCAACTTTGTTGCCCTTTCGCGAGGCGTTGTTTGCAACTTTGTTGCCTTTTCGCGAGGCGTTGTTTGCAACTCTGTTGCGTTATCGCGAGGCGCTGTTTGCAACTCTGTTGCGTTTTCGCGAAGCGTTGTTTGCAACTTTGTTGCGTTTTCGTGAGTCGTTTGTTTGGAGGGTTGAAACTTGGCACGATTTGGTTGTCCGTGATAGGCTATCGAATAGTACCTCACAAGTTGAATTTGGTTCAGGGGCACATGTAACCTCCTTATCGGGGTATAACCTTTGTTGAAGATTTTTTGGACAGTATTTTTGCGGCTACACCAATAACGATTTTATTTTGCTTTATTTCATCTCATTGTACGTACTTCGTGTCACTTTAATTTATTCTATTTGTGCACCGGCATCGCGTCACACGACCACTACAATGTCGCGGCGCAATGCAGAACATACGAGTCTAGGGATAGTTACTATCTAAAGGGTTAACACGACCAACGAAGCCTGCAGCTCCTTAAATAATTCACCCCATTGCCTTAAACGCCACACTCTTCCAAATAATAACACTGCCTACAGAGATTCAAATCCCTGCCGGCAAACGTGTCTTCCACCGTGTCCTTTCATCCACGCGTTATCAAAAGCGATCCTCCCTCTCCGCGTATTCCCACCCCCTACTGTAACTGACGTTTTTTGACGCGTCAAGTGGACCCAGCTACATTTACCTTCGACTAACGGATAGACTAACGGAACCACGTCGATCCATATCGGCCACTGTTTTACATAAACATCCAGTCGTCAGCGACAGGGGCGGGAATCGCGGAAGGGTGACAGGGACGGTGATTCCTCTAAGTGATCTCAAGTGTTTTCGCAGTTGACTCGCGGCGTGTTTGCGCGGCGAACGAAGCTTTTTAAGCTTGGTTTAACCCTGGCCCCGGGCCCCATTTTCGGGGGCTAACTTCGTATTTAGTTAGCCAGCCCCGGGGAGCGGGGCGCGATGGGAAACGACAAGTGGCGTCCTCCCTTCCATCCAATGGACGATTGTCGAGCCACCGCCGCCTTTCATGTGCTAATTCCTGTTTATTTAATCGAATGCTGACGCCGATCGGCATCGCGAAAGGGCGAACGATCGCCCGGGGATTAATTTCTAATATGCTTTAACGTGGCTGGACGCGATTGTTTGGACAAACGCATTTAAGCAGTTCCGACGATGATATTGGTGATGGAATTTTAATCGCAGATGTGGATTATTAAGTTTCTGTGACTCGTTCCACTTCTATTTGTTCATTTCGTGTTTTGCCTTCTTTTATACGCACAATGAATTATTTTACATCTTACTAAGGTTTCAGTATTTTACAGGAAATTCATTACTCATTAACATTCATTAATAAGAAACATTATGTCATGCCCTTCGGGTAGAATGTATACTTCTATGCACTATACGGCGATTCTTGTAAATTTAAACGTGGCCCACTTTCATTTCCTCGCGTGACACAATTACATTTCTCTCGCTGTCCAGTGCAGTCAATATTGTTATTGTTTGCCAATCATTCGAGCATTATTTCTGTCAGATTGCGAGAAAGGGATGATCGATTTTTGTTTGCGCGGCGATGCAAGACGGATCGCCCCCAGGGGACGCTGTTGCAGCGTATTGAATTTTTCACGATCAGTTCGATGTCGCGTTCCCCGGTAAATTACGGGCTTGTATGGCCCGTTTCGTTCGCGCGAAACGACGATTCCAGATCGAGCCGATTGCGAGCCTTAATTGCCCGCGTGAATTCCGGGTACGGTCCCCCTTTAATCCGTTTAATGGATTGTAAATGACGGTATCGCAGACGAATTTCATTTCTCCGTGAAAGATTCTTCGTCTAACAATTGTTAGTCTCCGCCCACGTTTAGCCCGACCAAACACTAAAGCTAATTATCCTAGAAGCTCGTGTTCACAGATTTCACTCATCATTCGCATAAACTTCGTTCCGTACCGTGCACTGTAGCGTAGATAATGAATCCGCACTGTAAACGTTCCGCGTAACAAGTATCGTGAAATTGATTTTCCGCATTGGGCACAGCAGTCGAATAACCTTTCATTTCTGACACATTAATACGACTGTGCGGCGCAGATACTTTCATTACACGGTGGCAGATTTGCTGGAAATTCGGGAGAGCGATATTGTTAATGCAGGTTTCGACTATAATTCGCAGGCTACGGTCACGGGATCGAACCTCGTGAAATTGCAAGGACCACTCGCTAAAAGCAAGCAGACACGATGAACCAATTAGCATCTCTGTAAATCATCGGGGAATTACTTTACGAGTTGGCTACGATAAAATCGTTGAACTCGTTTCGTCCCGAGTCGAGTCGTTCGACGAACGATAATAACGATTCACGATGCGAGTGTCGTCTGAATTCTTTCGTTCATCGTTTTCGTTTCGTTTTATTTCTTTTTTTTTTTTCTGCTGGTGCTAGCCTTCCGCGTTAATCTGTCGTATCACCTGTCGACGTCGCAGCTTTTTATCGATGGCGTTATCAGTACAGCTGGTGCATCGTTATATTGCGAGTCGTGCGATCGTTATCGCGTAATTAAGTCAACCATCGAGGCTTCAGTAATATAGTATTATCGGTGGATCGTGATTTTCCTGGCGATGTTGGAGTAAATAATGATCGAATTTAATTAACGAAGCGAGCGGCGCGCGGAATGTTTTTTGTACTATGTTTGAGGAGTAAGTTAATTAGATCATTTTTTATGCTGATAATTTGTATCATGTATAATAGATTTAATATGTAACATTTCATAGCTTGATATTTTTTGATCATACATTGCGCTGCGTTTAATACTCTCAATAGAATGTTTCAAATGCAACACCTTTTAGTGTACACTTGCAGTTGCCGCACTCAAGGGAAGAGTGTGATGCTAGGATCGATATCGTTATACGTAGCTGGAAGCAATCGAATTCGAATGTTAACGCCGGTTAAAAATTATTAAAAAAGTAGAGTGACTCATCGGTGGTTTACGCTATCGCATAATATGAAGCTGTTATGAACCACCTGTGAGTCACGCAACGTCGAACATATTATTTTATGTTATCGCATAATTGCCGGAGAGAGAATTTTTTGTTTTGAAATGATACACATGCATGCCGTAGAGGTAAATTAATGTCATTAATATCTTGAAATGTGATTTTATTGCTCGATCGCAATTGATAAAATCGGTTAAGCCGGGTACTTCGAGTAACTTACAATTATAAGTAAAAAGTAGTGAAATGTAAAGGTACGAATATAACCAAAAAATTGTGAACTCTCACTTTTACGAATTCCACAGGCGTCATCAATTTTGATAAAAATCTCTTGCCGAACTTTAAAAGAAATCTGGAGATCTGCGAGCTCACCTCTCTTCGTTTCTATTCTCATCATTCAAGAAAATCTATTTTAACTTCAAATCTACTGAAATATCCAACAAATAGTGCCTCGATTCTTCTTCGATAGTCGATTATCCAAGTTTTAACTAAATTCACGATGTTGCAGCGGGCAGCCGAGCGAATGTTTGTATCTCGTTTATTAAAGGACCTGTGCCATGTTACATTTCTTTTATCGCCGATATTTTCGTATATCAGAGCATCTGCTTACGTGCTTCCGTTCCTCGGTGAAGAATTTTCGAAACGCTGCTACGTCTGAGTAATAAATTGCACGAAAATGTTCCGGCAAAGCCAGTGGTGCTTCTCCCGTCTGACAAAGCTGCTTGACATATACGATCGCCAGGTAGAGCTTGTGAAAATCTTTTGTGATTTCCACTGATTTCCATCTTACTTCCCCACAGTCGTTCATACGCGCCTATGTGTTGGACAACATGTACGTTTGCATACTGATGTACATCCTCTATTACGCAGCCTTATGGTGCGCTGCCGCGGTGAGTATAGCTGAGCTTTGTGCAGAAATTTTTGTGGAATATGTGGAAAAATAATTGACGATTGCATCTTTCGAAGAAAAAGAGAGAAGTCTCTGGAAAAGAATGTTGAATTGAATGCATTTCTTAGAGATTAGAATTTTTCAAAATATGTTGCCGTCTAGATGCTTCTGAGTTTGGAATATTTAAATTAAAAGATGTTTTGAGCATGGAATCCGCGTTTCGTAGAATTCGAAAATTTCAATTTACGAGACATCTAGAGTGTTTGATCTATTAACGAGTCGCAGGTGATCCGAAAAATGGAGGAATTGAACAAGCGGATGCTTAAGATAGTAGAGGACAATAAGACAGTACGTTAATTAATGCTACGCGAATAGAGCTTGAATCGTACAAAGGATGGTAGAAGTGGGCCGATTTTTCACCTGAGCGCCGACGAAAACTCTTTGCAAAATATGTTTCGACAAGAATGTGTTTCTTAAGGAGTTCAAAATGTATAATTAGTTATCCGGGAAACGAAGGAAAGGTTTTGAATTAAAATTTAAAGTATCCACGACTGGAACACGCATTCCATTGATGTACTTTGCCTTTTCCTTCTTTGAACGATCATTTACCAGCAAACTAATCATTAACAAATCAGCAGGTATGGTCAGCAAAGCGTATATTCGTGTCAGAAATATCCGATAGATCATAAAGTCCTTGCTTTCCGCTCTAAATGTTTCTTTCGAATGCAATATCTTTACAATAAAAGTAAAAATAAAAGTTCGTTGGCGCTCGGGTCTAAAATCGCCCTACTTCGACCATCCTCCTCTCTCGCTTAAATAATTGCAGCAGAGAATGGAAGACGTGGTGGCTTTGAGTGACAAGAAGGCTGAGTTCGATGCGACGGTGGTTAAAGTAGTTAGTGTCTGTTGGACGATATTAATCTCTAAAGGTGGCGATCGCTAATTATACAAAAACTGTTTCAGAGAGAAGCGCAAGAGTTAACATCGGTGGAACTGGAGGACGAAGTAACGTAAAATCTCATAATTTACAATTAAATCGAACAATTTGCGTTGCACATTTTCTTGCTTCAACGTTCCACACTTGTCGAACTGTTAACAATAATTCACAAAACCTGGAAGAAAATATTTATTTAAGAAAACGCCAAATGTTCCTTAAAAGCCAATTAACGAAAGCCCAAATTAAATTCGCGCAATTGAACCCTCAGGTGTCGCGCCTGAATGCAAAGATGGACGAATTTGTGAACGAATTATTGAAACTGGAGAAAACCATCGACAAAGTATCGTAACAACATCTCTTCCCCTCTACCAATAAAACGTTTCGCTGCCTCCGTGGCATATCGCACGATTATTATTAAGTCGTAGTTTATTTTCAGTTCGAGGCTTGCGCAATGCCGTGGACAAATTCTGCGGGAGACGTCGCTGATCAGCAAAGCGAACCAACGAAGCCAGGTCGCGAAGGCCCGACGGGCTCGTTCGAGGACATCAAGGTGGGTTTCAATTAAACTGTGTACCGGTCGATTTTCTCACGGCGAGGCGCTGTAATTGTCACGAAAATCGAAACGGAGAAGCGGTTCACCACTTACCACCGCCTCCTCGGCCCTTGTAACAGCCTGGGCCAGCGTTTCACCGCCGCAAAACAGAGGCGAACAGATTGTTCGTGAATTCTGTTAGAGAACTCACGACCACCGGGACGCGGTGTGTAAAGTTATTTCGGTGTCCGCGGAACGAAATTAGGGAAAACCATGGGGCTCGGTTAGTTAAGACGCATTCAATGGAATAGCTCGGCGTACATGGACACGTTTAATGGCAAATTAATGTCGCTGATATTGGCCCGCATTACGGTTACGAATTATTGTGCTCGATTTGATTATGTACTGTCACGTATTTATGGATCGTTTGAATATTGAAATTTGATCATTTCGAATTAACAACGGTCGTTGCATATGCACTGTGGAGTTGACTGACATAGTCGTGTATACGTTTTTGCACAACTTTGTCGCAGTCGCAATATAGCATGCTCCTATTTGAATTATTTCATTTGACGGTTATTTAATGCATTGCCAAATTAATGTAGGCACAGTGCAATGTATGTTGAAGGAAACATCGAGCCCCCCTAAATAAATGGAATGCGGTGAATCGATTGGTCGAACGAATCGAATGAACTTAATATTTTACCACTTCGGTATCGTTCGAAGTTATCGTTCTTTCATTTCAAATAGACCGGCTGCATTTCTCTGCAGCTTTCCATGCGCATCTATATTTATCGAATATATTCAGCCACTACTTTTTTATCAATTTTTAGAAAATCGCCATTTCAGTTCTGTTATTTCATCTCAGTCGTAAAGAAAGGAAACTCGACGCTGCATACGCTTGCCAACTTCGCATGGAACGGCCGCAATACTTTATATTTTATTAAAGATACTCGAACCGTCCTTCCCACCCCCGCAACCTCCGCCCAGAAAGTATGGGATCTTCGTCTCTCGACCCCCTGGCCAACGTCGTCCACCTCCCGGGGCCGCAGCTGCAACTGCATCCCCAAAAATCGGATTCAAGTAACTACGCCTCCGTGGAAGCCTCCTCGGGATCCGCCATTCATGAACGTAAATTGTACATTCAGTTCTCATAATTCCCCCTTTCCTTGGAACATCGATCGTTCCGAGCAAGAACGACGTTATGTTGAAAGTTTTTCGATGAGTCACATCCCAGTAGTTAAATTATTGCATCGCGCGATCCGTAATTTTATCGTCGATATATATTAACTTAAGTATATGTCCCCCGACCGTGAATTGCTAGTCGCAACTGAATAGACGCGCACGACTTATCTTCATTCCGCTTTCTCTTTTCTCTACCAGCAACACAAGTAGCTCAGTTGCGATCAGATTGTTGTAACCGTCCGAGACACGTTACACCTAGTATGGATAGTTGCGCGCGATGCAAAAATGGAACGCTCTACTCGACTTTCAAAATCGATACACTTAGAAACAGTGAAACGAAGCGAAGTTGTATCTACGATGATTTCAGAAGCGAGTAAAGCGGTATGGTGCGGCGGTGATTGTCAACATGTTGCGAAAAAGAAAAGACACCGGGGGAAATTTAATGAGTTTATCGGTGCTACGTGTTTCAATGTTGGGAAATCGCGAAACGAATCGTCGAGGAATGTGACACCGTTCACCAGATCTCTGCTATATCTTCATACCTACTTCACGAGGCGGGGAACTTGACTTCACAGTTGGCGGATGTTCTATTCGGATTAACGATGAAATTAACTCAGTGGCGGATTAAAGTTGCAACAATTCTTCGATACATTTTATTCTTTCCCGACGTTCATTTCTGCTGTTAAATGGGGCAACGCTGGTGCCGTGCTGCAACAGTAATTGTGAATTACTCGACTCGCGGTAAAATGCATTGGCGTCCTGGCGTTCGTGCGCCGGTGAAACGTTTAAATTCTGCCATTGTACGTAATAAAAAAATAAAAGCAGAACCACGTCTGGATGCAGTTGGAGAAAACGTTGCCTCTCAAGGCGAACGAGTAATTGCGCTCGATTAACCGGATCTAAAAGAATTCATGATAGTGAAGCAGATGCATGTGGGCCTCGAAGACCGACTCTGGTCTGATCTATACACGCTCATATCACTGTCCTTGAGGAAACTGGTTAGTCGGGAAAAATCTCCTTTGTCCCATGCGAGCAGAATGCACGGCGAAGCCCGGATTTCGTTGGTGTGGCAACGAATTCGCTGAAACCATCCAAATACCACTGAGTATTTTATATTTCATAGCAACAACAGCGAGGAGTAAAACGCGTTCGCGCATAACATCCATCCACGCGACAATAGAACGGAACGAATAAATAAATTTCGGGAATCGCATTATATCGCTAAAATTATCACGAACGCGACACGTGCGACGCTCGATAAGGCGTTGTTCCTCAACGATAAAAACATAAGGACAGGCGTTACGGCGATCCAAAGAAACGTCACAGGCCGTAACTCGCGTCCAAGAACCGAACAGGGCGCACCCCTTCCATTCGATCCAGAACAGAATGGAGATTCGAAGTTTAACGATACGTACAGTATCAACGGAGGTGCACGCGTAAACCGTTGCGCACCGAAAAATATCTAAACCGAGGCCAGTGAATATCTCCTTTGTTCGAGGGGGCACCGTAAACTCGCCAATGGAAATACAGTTCATATCTGCGGAAAGATCTCGCGGCACCGCCGTTCCCTAATGAATTTTTACCCCGCGAGCTGGCACCGGTTCTCGCCGCACGAACCCGCGAATAAACGAGTCACGGCACAGGATCGGCCGGTTGGATCGCGGCGAGTTGCGGCCGAGTGTCGAACTTTCACTGACAACTCGTTAGGTCCGCCGACGCGGTTTCGAATCATTCACAGTCATTCCGCGACGTCGGTAGACCGCGGCAGCATCGCAGAATTCCTCCGTCGAGACGGCCCGCGTCGCGTAACGCGCGTCAAACTGCTCGCAGCGAACGGGAAAAGCGAATTATTCGCCGTGTCGCGTCGGGCACGCGCGCCACGTACGTTCCCCGCGGCGATTCGAAAATCGAAGGATACCCCGTTGTTTATCGTCGGTGTTTAGTGCCAGTGGTTTATCGTTGTCAGCGAGATTGTGCGTCGGACGTGCGCGAAGATCGACGTTACGAGAGTTTTGCGTTTCATTATTTTCGCGTGAGAGATTCGAATAGCGTTTCAGTATTCGGCTGTCGTTAAATGTTCCGTCGGGAATTGCACGGGGACGGAGCATGCAGTTGAGTTTCGTCCGGTGTGAGGTGCTTCTCTGTACGAGGTTGCACCCGTGACAGATATTCGGAGCGGATCGAAGAAAGTGGAAGTGAACAGACAGCGAAAGTTTCACTGTTACGTCTTCCACGCCAAAAGTCGACGCTCCCCTGTCCACTCTATCGATATACACGGTCGATCTTTCATACGGGTACGTATTGCTCCAGCGTACATGTAACGAGCCTTCGTGAATCGGCTCGAAGCGCCGCGGCGTGGCCATTGCGTAACCCGAACGTTCTCCTTTCGAATCCTTACGAAATTCTACGTGCATAGGTTGCTTCTAATATCGCGCCCGCTGGAAACTAAGCAAACTTTCTACGAGCGAAATTCCCTGCTCTTGCCACACTTTCAGTTCGATTATTACTGAAACATCAAAGTTGTGAAAGTAACCCCCTCGCGGCGGCACCCTTGAAATCGGTAACGATCCAACGTAATTGTACACAACTGCGTCGTAATTTAATGCATAAACATTTGATACGTAAATAATTAAATAAATGGGAGCAGGACAAATGTCACCGCGCCGTGAAAAGCTGTTGCCATGAGTTCGCGCGATCCAATCGATGCTCCGAATCCGATAATGACCTCGTCACCAGACGTGAAAAATTCATTTCAAAGCCCGCATCAAATTCCAATCACTGTCGATCATTCAATGAAATTAAAAATCGCCGATTCACCTACCTACCGCGGCGCTTCGGTTAATCACCGCTCGAGGCACAGAATTGGTGTAACAGTCGAGGGTTAAAGGTCGGAAGCGCGACACAGGCACGTGTCTTTCGATACTGGAACAGAATCGTTCTGGCTGCGGCCGCAGTGATTCGAGGATCGCCGATCGATACAGACGCGCCGTTACAAACGGCGAAACGCGCCAAGGACGCGAACCAGCATGGTCATGGACACCAGCACGGTGCGTCTGGTGCTTTTCCTGGGGATGTTCCTCCTGTTCGCCGGGGACTACAGCTACTTGATACCGACGATTTTCGGCAAGTCGCCCGAACGGAATCACACCGTGCCGATGCAAAACTTCGAGAAGACAGTGAACACCGCATCCTTGACCGCGGCGAGAAAGGACGACGATAAAGAAAATGGTAAGGAGGAAGCTATGGTGCCAGTGGTTAAGATTGAGAATCGTGAAAGATTTCAAGAAAAACAGAACGTAGGTCTCTTAACGGCGTGCGATATTTAGCCGTGGAATGTCGGACAAATGATAATATTATTAACGCAACACGTTCGAAAAATATGCGGGACTTTTCCTACGGATGTTGACTCCATTCGGAGTTTTTATTCATTTTATGGGGAATTGTTTTGCTTCCGGCGAAGCGGGCACCTTGCTGTATTATTATTTAACGAAGTTTCCTGGATGCACGTGTTCCGCGGTTTATTAATGAATTCGTGTTGTGATCCCCCTGTTTTGATTGTCGATTGTCGATTGTCGGGAATACGAAACTTCGCCGCTGCTTTCATTGTTTTGGATGTCCCCCTGCGAAACTGATACAACAGTGCTGACATAAGTAATCCACTTAGCATATTCTTGTCGCGATCTTTACGCAATCGCTGAATTAGGCGGGGTCAGCAGTCGCAACTGACGCCCGATCGCCGAAAAATTCCACGACTCACCTGCTCGACGTACATAATTAACTTCCCGTAGTTTAAAGAATCGCTGAGGGATCGGTTTTTGTTGCCAAACAATTATATCCACGGTTGCGTTCCGTATAAAGAGGTGTCTACAATTTCTGTATAAGGTAAACACGATGTTACGAAAACGTGTTTCCCGAATGTGTGAAATATTTATTGCTATATACTGCAACGAACACGATGTTTCGTTAAACTCAATCATTTTTTCGTTTATGCATTTTGCAGCTGTCTCGCGACGAGCACGAATGTTGGCGACGATCAAGACGGCTTGCTTGCCCAAGCTAATATGCGAATTGACATCGTCCGTTCATCGGGATCAGCTTAGTGAGATGGAACGATCGTTGCTGAATTTAATCAGGTAAAGGATAACTTGCGTTACAACTTCATCGATCCGTGACAATGGACGAAGCTAGAAGTACAATTTACAAAAACGATACGCGACTATGGCTAGGTTTCGCGAGCCACTTGTTTGCCATCAATTAAGATAGCAGAAGTAACTATGATTCAATGGTATGGCGACATCGATACATTTTTGGGGTACAGTTGTTACATTCGGCGCCGATGATTGCTGATAAATTACAGTGTGCCCTCGTGTTCGACCCGAAAGAAAACATTCACTTTCTGCACCATTTTTCTATTAGTGTCTGGCGCTGTTCGCACGAACTATCAATCGTATATACTTGTCAATGTTCTATGTTCAAACTGTTTTCGGAATATCCACAGATTCCCCGTGTACCCTTATTCGAACATTAAGAAACCAAGAGGAGAATCCATCGTCCAATTATCGTCAATATTTGAAATTTGCCGCCGATACTTGTTTTCGTCCCGGTGATTGGCGTTTTTTGAAACACGTCGTTCGAGACTTTTAGCTGGGTGAAAGAGGCGAAATAGACCATGACGGGTGAACGGTAATTACACCATAGAGCCGTCTGTCGGTCGTCGAAAGAAGTAATTGACGCGCAAATCCACGGGACGGCAGGCCGATTTCGCGTTTGAATTTTTACAACGATTCACAGGGTGCTCGTAGATTCTCCACTTTCATCATTCGCTGCTATCAGTCCGCCACTTTCACTTTCGACTTTCAAATGCCGCGGGCCGTGACGTGACGTGATCCAGTGTCACGCAATCGGGTTCGGCAAATCACGAGACACTGGAATTGTCGGCCACTGCGGTGACATGAAAAATTACGTCACCTAATGAAAATCTGTATTCTATCGTTGGACGAATCGGACGTTTCTCGTTGCCACCTTTCGAGCAGCCAGTATCACGATACATCCTCGGCCAGCATCGTTGATTTCTCGTGAAACGTTTTCCTATCGCGCCTGTCGATTTTTATGAAAGCGGCAGCAATTTGTTATCTGTCCATCTACGTCATTGAGGAATCGTAGAACCATAAATCATAAAGTCGCGAAGCCGAGACGAAACCGCGAATAAATAACGGTTGAAGTGCAACGCATCTCGCTCCGTCGTGATTCCTTATCGTAGCCGTGAAATCTCAGGCGGATAAGTAGCAAAAATTGTTAAATAGGTTCGGGTAAATGATACCGTTATGGACGATGTAAATGTTTCTAAACAGATTAAAAAAAACAAGCTCTTCAATTCCATTAGTTTTCAACGCAAGTTTAATATTTACTTCGTATCCATTTAATTCGTATTCGCCGACGCGTAACGATTGGCTGACTTCATTAATTTCTGTTCAACTTCAGTGCACTCTCTCGAAGCGACTACTACAGAACGGTATCGAAACATTCAAACATTGGCGCAGCTATTGCACTCCGAAGTGTTAATACTAAACGCTCCTCGAACCCTGTACTTGACTTTTCATTCGCGCCGAGCATATCCGTCTCAGTTAACTAGGTACACCGTCGTAACTTACAGAATCCAAGACTTAAACGTCAGCTCGTAGGACTTATCCTCGAATCTCCAGATTACAACAGCCGTGCAACGTATTCGCGTGCACGCACGGGCGAACAGACAAACCGCGTCCCGTCCGAACAATCGTCAGTTCGATATCTCGCTAAACAGATGCAGCGAAACTGTGAAGCTGGATATCGAACGCGATTGTGTCAGCGCGTCAACGAAAATTGGATGGCACGGCAAGCTTCCTGCGTTTCGCAATTTTCCTGCCGGCGAACGCGCGTGCAGGCTGTGCGAATTGCAAGCGGAGGAACGAAGCGTCGCGACGCCGGTTGCGCGTCGAAATTGAATGGTCGCCCGTGTATCCCGCAATTTTCGTTTACGATCGAATGGTGGCCACGCACGGTGTTATTCGGATAATGCCACGCAACACCGTGCCGGCCATTGTGCGCCATTTTGTTCGTTGATTAAAAGCAAAGTTATGTTAAACCTGGCAAATATTGACTTCGATAATGCGCGGACGATTCGGCCCGCGCGGCGCCCGTTTGCAAATTTCTGCCCTCGCTGCGATTTTAGGCGATGTTGGGGGTCGAACGGGTTTCGATGCTCGCGGAACGATTGACTGAAATTGAAATTTATTTAAGCCAGACTTATTCGACCGGGGCGAAATTCGCTCCGCGGTGTTACTTCGGGTTTATTAATCTTTTTAAGAGACTATCGAACGAGGAAATATTATTTCGTATGATATCGGTGACAGAGATGACTGGAAACATCGGCAATGTTAATTGAGCAAGTTTGCAGAATTATTCTCCCTTTCAAGCCTTCTTCCGATGGGAGATGGCTCGACAATTTTTATTACAAAATGGAAATTTCCCCGTAATTATTGATCGAGTGAGATTGACTACAGTCCGGGAACGGATGTCGAATGGCCGCGGTTTTCTAGGAAACTTATGTCCCGCGAGAAAAGTCTGAATTTCCCGGGAAAAGTGTCGGAGAACTATCTGTGCATCCTGCTTGTCAGACGAACGAATATTACAGTCACATTTTATTCCACTTGGCTGTTTCGAATGGTATCAATGAAAGTGCAATAAAGTTGCAATTAGATGAGATAGCGTTGCGTCTACCTGAAAGTCCGGTTCCTACCTGTTCGAACGTAGCACATATTTCCGGCTGTTAAAGAGCCGATGGCACCACGGCATGTAGCAAGTGGAAGTACGACGTGAAAGTTCCTTCACTGTTATGTAAGCCACTCTGAAAAGGGAACGACCATGTGTTCCTACGTTTGCCGATAGTTTCTTGCTATAACAATTTGCCACTTTCCTTTTCACGGGTTACTCAATCTTGCGACTTTCTACGACACTCGGAGCGTGTCGAGACTGCATGCTCATCTTCTTCGAGTCTTTTTTCTCAGATTCTCGATTTCCCTCGCGGAAGAGAATGAAATTGACCGATGACTTAACACGAATCTCGATGATTATTCTATTACATCGCGTAGTAGAATAATTATTTGTTCAATCCATAGCAATTGCCGGGGAGCTGTTATTTATATTATTATTGCTTTAGAGTAAATAAGATTGCTCTCATCTGAACGTTATCATTTTCATGAATCACGGAGAAATGACATTTGTCATCCCTTTAGACATTGCAAATACAGGTGCGCGGCTTGAAAGACAGCTCCACTTTAACGACTAATTTACAGACGTCATCTAGCTGCAACGCTTCCATTCATCACGCGAAATTACACGAAGCACTTCCACTTTTCCGCCTGAAAAGGTGGATTTCGTTTCGCCTGCACGCCGCTTAATTGACAGCAATTAAGTTCTGAATCCCGCGTCAAGTGCGCCTCTTTTCCATCCTCGTAATTTATTAATGGATTAATCGGTCTGCCGAGAGAATCGCGTTAACGAGAGAGTTGACACTGGCAGATTTATCCCGCGATAAAAATTGCGAGTAAAGCGCAACAAATCGAAAAATGAAAGAGCTCGATTAATGCAACCGATTGTCCATAAAATCTGAAACAGCTACCCTCGTGCTCGGCCCCCTTCAAATTCTCGTCGAAATTCTCATCGGCGGTTCGACGGAAAAACGAGAGGCGACCAAAAAATAATTGAGTCACCGATCGAACCATCCGATCGATCGGGAAGAAAAGAATTCGCTCTTGTTCCCTCGAAATCCGCCGTTTGCTTCCCAACGAGGCATCAAATTAAAATACACGCCGGTGCAGCCGGGGGGGAATGAAATAAAAAAGGTAAAACTAGAAGGAAGGCGAACAACCAGCAATGATGTCCTGCTGGATCGTCGCGGTTAATGTCCCGGAAGGATCCCGGCTTTATATTTACTTTTATGCGTCCGTAAACGCCGCTTCTGTAGCCAAACCGATTTTTATTGAATCGCTCCGGGTTAAACCGATCAAGATGGAAAAGCTAAGAAGCCGTTTTGCGTTTGCTCGTTATGCCTGCCCCGAGGCACGAGGAAAGGCCGCGATCGTAAACGACCAAACAGGGAGATTTCCCTTTTGCGACCGCGAGACGTCTTTCTTGAGAGCGGTGCGTGACGAAACTACTTCTTACGTCGCTTCCTTCTTCCTATCTTCGCCGTCATCCACGAGGATCAAAACCCGCCCCTTTATTTCCGACTGGGAAAGAACGAACGTCTCATTCCTTCCTTTTTCCCATTCCTTTCGTTTTTCCGGACGGTCGCCAGCACTTCAGCGTACATTTTCGGACTCATTAGCGGGCGATCTATTTACGGAAACCCCGGGGGCGAAGAAAGTTCGAACGAATTAGGCTTACCTTTATTGCCGATCTTGATAGCGTCGGTCGATAGATATTTAATTCTCTGTTGCCCAAGTTTGGGCTTACTTTGAACGTTGGATTACATCGCTAGTGAAAACGGGTGATTCAGCTACAGTTTTGACTGGGAGGGGACGGGGGATTGTTATTCACGAGCCTCTGCAGAATTTTCTATTCACACTGTAACTTGTCTTTTCTAAAGGGTCCACGGAGGACCGTGTATTTAATTCGTGTAGCGTAATTAGTGCAGCGCTCGGTTGAACGTTCACTAAAGCTCCTACAGCGATTCTGTACGTTTAATGAAGGGTTTGCCCGAAATAATATTCAACATAATCGTAATTCGATTTAAGAATTGGGTAGACAGACTTTTGGTTCTCGCTGGATGAAATACCGGAGTGCCGTTCAAATGTGGCCGCTAACTACCCCGATTAAAATAATCGATACAGCGAAGCGAGAACGAACGAAACGACGGGACCAATTGTCCAATTGTCACGCTGCTGCCAGGAAAATCGAACTAGTGGCGGGTCGCAGGTTCGAGGAGAGTTTCAATTTTTCACGGGCTCTTCTCGTCTTCTCTTTTCTGTTATTAAACGCGCTCACGACGGTGCAGGGAAAGGCTGCTGTAATTTTTAACCGATTTCCTCGAGCGTAACCGGATGCCGACGGCCGACGATATCGAAAGTAAAAGGCGACTCGCCTTGTGCCTGTTCTTGTGTCCCGCGATCTCGACCAGTTTATCATGGTCAACCGTTGCGAAAGTGGAGTCGATTTCGTCCGTGCCACGCCATTGGCGCCGACGCCCACCGATTACGCTTTCGTCTATGTCGAAACACGTTTTCGCGATTAGATCCTTACGAAACCCTGAAGACGACGCGACACCTGCCGCGCTTACGCGAAGGGCCCACTGGTCCATTCCACCTGTGCACTGCGCACTGAGGATTGCGCAACTGCCAAGCGATAAGATTCCCTCAACGATCTGTTGTCGCTTCAAACGTCTATTTCTTTGGAGTTATTCGCACTTGCGCGTATCTGCCTATTGAATTTGAAATGATATTGATTTATTAATAAATTTTCATTAGTAGATTTTGATTTATTAATAATTTGCTCTGATGTTATTCGACCTGTATTATTTAACGTGCACGGTTGATACGCTCTGAATTATTCATTCAAACGACTCGTTTACCGGAAGTTATTGTTTCTGGAGTAAAATTATCATACAAGCACCGTTTCCGAACAAATGGGAATCTTCTAAAGGATAAATATTTCATGAACAATTTTCAGGGACACGAGCTTGAGCAGCGTCGCGGAAGTACCCTCGAGGTACCACTTCGCGGCGCACATGGGTCAACTGATATCCGGTCTGGAAGGTCAAGGATGCCATAACTTCTACCCCACGTGCCCGCTGCCAGGCTCCAGTGTGCTGAATATGATGAAGAAGATTCGGTTGCGCTGACGCCGTGAAATTTGGTCGACAGAGGAGGACGAATACGACGACGAAGCTTGTGATATTGCAGACGATTTTCCTTGCGACCTCTTTACGTAGTCGGAGATTCAGTCTTGAATAGAATTCCTAGACGATTTTCATGTTAAGAAGCAGCGTGCTCTTCGCGAGGAAAAGATGAAGTTTGCAAAGTGGTCTTCTGCGTTTTCTTCTTCGTCGCCATTGGTATTATACAAATTGGACTAGCTGTGAAAAAAAAAAAATTCGAAAAGGAGTGCTTTTTACTTCCTTTCTGTATTCCGTACTTGCACGATGATGTTCGGGAGATCCCTCTGAATTTTCTGGCAGATTGATCCCGATCAAGGAGCAACGTTTGTCGTGTAACAATCGTCGCGGTCAACTCCAGCAATTTCCTTGCTCGATACACTTTAGCGAGCGAAGTTCAATTCGCGTCACGCTGCTTTTAGGCTAATGTAGTATTTAACGCGTACTCCTAGATCTCGCGGACCGGCGAGAAAAAAGAAAATTCTCCGCAAATTATTTATTCCTCCGTTTTGTCGCTGCCGCGCGACAACATTGCATGCACACACCCGCACAAAGTGCGGGGCAACTACGAATTGCGCGTCGTGCTGTCGTACGTTTTACGATTCTCGTGAATAAACTGTAAGCGCGCGATAAACGCGCCGAGTATTGTTAACGGACACTCGTCCGAAAGAATAAAACAAAAGGAAAAATAAAAAAAATTCCATCTACATCCCCTTCTCGAACGTGCCCGTTACTAATTCGCCAGCAATTACGAAAAATTTCCCGGTTTCCCCGAGAATTCGTCCGTAATAACCGTTTCCACGGCGAGCTTGGGCCGCTTGAAACGATTCGAACGGGGACCGGGCCTTTATTTAACATCGGTGTATAATATTTAGCGAGCGTATAAAATGTTCACAAAGGCGGGCAGAAACGGCCGGGGTAATGGCTCTTTCAGGCGAGCCCCGCTTCTTGTAATTATTTCTCGCATGCACCGTCGAGACCAAAGAGTCGTGTCTAATTTGTCCCGTACCAATTTGTCTTTTACGTCGTTCATTATCGTCGCTGGTTTAATCAATGGCCACGGCCCTACCGGTCCGGAGATGGTGACGAATTTCGTAACTCGAGGTGATTCGACGAATCGCGCTGGCTCGATCGGGTGTCGTTGCAATGCCCTTATCGTTGTTTACGGTGTAAGGCGCCATGGAATCGCCATTGCGTCGGAAGGGTTGGTATGGGTGGTATGGTTTCGGCCAGGAGAGGGACAGCGTTCTTCGAGAGGCCACCAGTACCTGTCGAAGCCACAGTGGAATAAACGCAGCGTTACTACTTTACCCTAGAGAGCCTACATTTATTGAAAGACCCTTCCATCCTAAAGAGGTAATTTAAGGGGTCATTTTACTATTACTAGTTACATTTTACTAGTTTCTGCGTAGCTAATCTTTCTTTCAACCAGGAAGTGGGAATCATTTTATACAACATCGCGGAATAAAAATAATTGTTTCATTCCTATATCTCGTTCACATCTCATCCGAACAACTCCGAACGGCGTATCATTCCATGCCCTCCGCTTTATGCTTCAGCTTCCCGATTCTTCGTAAAACGGAAGTAAGAGGAGAGGAAAAGGGAAAGAGGAATACACTCTCCTCTTATCTGTACTGCACACATCTTAACGACGCCTTCTGTTGCCTCTTAAAAAAGCGATTCGCCTAGCTGCGATTTCGCGCGAAAACAATCCGGACAATTTACTGGGGGCGAGAGGGGGTGGTTGGTTCGCGCGAAAAGTTATTGCAATAATCTCCGGCGCTTTTATCGGCTTAAGCGCTATGCCAACCGAGCGTGTTCCATAACGATTCCGAGGAGGGATCGTGCCAAGAGCGGAGGCACGCTGTTAGGATACGCGATGCTCCAGCAAAAATGATCGCGAGCGTTCCGTTTATCGCGCCAAGTCGGGGGTGGATCGCAATCCGCCCCGAAAAAAAAACCCCCCCGGGAACCCCGCTGTTCCATTGGAAACGGCGCGGCGTCGCGACGTTACGAGACGCTTTGGCGTACGACGGACGATCACGATGGAAAGCGAGCTCCGCATAATAATATTCTCGAACCTCGCAGATGGCGGTATCGCTTTGTTTCTCCGGCGTTGAAAACCTTTAGAGCGGAGCGCGTTTCCTACGAACGGACAGCCATTGGATCGTGACGTAATTAGGGGTAATGGGAAAATAATTACCGCGACTGTGTCATTCGTAGAAACTCGCGCATCAGGCGAGGGAAAGCGGTAACCGGTAATGAACGCGAGCACTAATTACGGTCGAACGAATTTCTCCGCGGGGAGGTGACCGTGCCCGAACGGTCGTCCACGCAGGTAAAAGTGCAACGACGTCGCACGCTCGATCAAACGCTCGCGGTGGCGGCTGCACGCGGCGCAACGATTCCCCTGGCCGTGCACGCAATCGGTCTGATTCCCCTGGCCGCGCAAGAAATTGATTATATTCTTACGGGGTCGCTGCAGCGTGATCGCACTTAATTGCCTGTTGCCGATACATCCGTGCGCTATTACGGAACGGTGCCACTCAGAACACCGGCGAGGCCGTTCCGCAATGCTACCGCCGTGAAACTGCGACGCGACGTCTCGCTTTCTCCGAATACGAACAATCATTGTCATTCGCGTTTCATGGGCCCCCGTGGAACGTTTCGAGCCCGCTTCGACACTCCCCGCCTCGTCCCCGTGCTCCCTCGACCACCGTCAAAATCCCCCTTGCTGCTATCTATTGCACACCTCGGCCCCGTCGCTGTAAGACTTTCGATTTCTCGCGACGCGTTGCGTCCCGAGCGGACTTTCCACGCGGAAACCCGCGGGGAACCGCGACATCACGCGCGCCGCAGCCGCCGAGCCGACAGGACGACCTTGCGTCGAAAGACACCGCGGCCAGGAACAGGGTCCGAGATATCGTCACGTACGACTCCTGGTGGAGCACTAAATGTCGCAATCAGCTGGCCGCCGTTCGGTCGAACGGCGAACGCGGAGGAAGGGGCGATCACTTTCTCTAGACGGCCGTCGTCCACCGCAAGCAGCAGGCGCACGATCGTCCGTAGGTACACTCGGCCACGAGTTTTTACCAAAGGAACAGCTTTTACGTGGTCACGTTATCGAAACGGTGCGCATCCGCCGGTCGCGATCGTCACGAGGATACCGGGTACGCCGATCAGCTCGCGGCCGATTCAACGACGTTTCTATGAGAGCGGGTGGAATAATGGTGTTGTGGGGAACGGGCTTGGAATGGATGATCCCCCTTTCGCGGGGGCGGTGTACAGTGTGGAATCGTAGAATGGCTCTGGGGGAAGAATTCGTCGATGGGTGGACGTTGAATGTCGGCGGGTGAAACGCGTTGGTATCTATATTAATGGGAATGACAGTGGTGCGGGGTTGATTGGCGTTTTCCGGACGATTAGAATAGATGTTTGTTAGAATGGATACTGTTTGGTAGTGGAGAGTTCTTGGGAGAATTTATGAGACGGTGTAAATGTTCGCGCGACATATGTATTTGGGGGTGGGAGTGCGATTCGATGTCGACGGACCTGTTTCGAAAGTGAATAATTCGATTGATTTGTTAGGCAGCGTTGCAAGATGCGTTTGACAGGCACGTTTTTCCTCCTGGGATGTTACTTCCTGATGGCGGCATTGGTGAGCGCAGCACCGAGCCCACAGGAGCCAGCCTTCGAGCTTCCGGTACAGTTGGTCGGCTTCCCGGTGATCATTGCTGCCGTGAGGCTCACGAACTTTGTGAAGAAACTCGCGTACTCTTTAAATCCAGGTAATATCCGCTGAAGAATTTATTCTCGAAAGATACTCGCGCGCGAATTATATAACGCGCGGCTGCAATTTAATTGAACGTTCGTTGGTAATGATTGTGCGTGAAAATTGTGGCGTCCGATTCTTCCCTTCCGATAGTGAAAGAGATTATTCGTAATAACTGATTCTAGTTTCGATCCACTGTCAATGTCGAACTTTGCGCGAAGTTGTAGCGCAAAAGGGGGAGCGCGAATAGTCGATAACGAATCGAGTCGCGACAAATCTGGTACAAGTTCGGTGAAAAATCCTTTCACGGGAACAACGCAAGCAAAATTGATTACGAAACCTAGCTCGATATTGTCGCACTTTAACGTCAAGTCGGTTGACAACGACACCGGTCGATTCGCCAGTCGCAGCAACGAAAGGAGACAGAACTTCGCGGCATGGATGATCCGGTTGGCCCACCGCGTAGCTCGTGAGTCGAATCGACGAGCAGCGAAAGCGAAAGTGTTCCACTTGTTGCAGACTCTCCGTCCAAAAACCTGCGTAACGTCCACGTAACTTCCTTTCCTGGAATTGAATTCCGAGATCGGACACGGACTGTCGTTACTGATTAAAACATCTTCATCGTTGCATAATAAAGGGGCAACGTAATCTCTGTGACCTAGTTCACCGTCCGAAATTCATTGGAGGGCCAGGACCAATTCGAACGTTTCACCTCGCCATTTCGCCATCTCTATCCGTCAACTGCAGTGTTACCAAATTGAGAAATGATATTTCGATTTTCTGGAGGCTTGATGACTGAAGTGAGCCCTATCGTCGGATGATTGATAAAACTTTAAATATGGACGAGCGAAATTCGATGACAAGTTGGTACGATGGAGAAACAGGTTGCCACGGATGGAATTATACTGCCCGCGTCAATTTTCGTTAAAATGACGCGCCGAAGAAATCGCGTGGTTGTTCGGTCATTGGTTGGGGACCGTCATTTCACAGTTCTGAATGATTGAAACGAGGACCATCACTTAGATTGATGACAGTGAACTGTCCGGGTCCATAAGGGTTTGTATCGGAACCCGTATAGTGCATTAACGCGACGGGCAGTGATGGTTCGTTGATGTAATATTAAAGAGGATCCTCGAAATCATTATGTCGACCGGGATGATATAACGTGGAACAAATTGCAACGGTTACGTCGCAAACATTACGTTTACGAAAATTCTTTGAAATATTCATGCTTTCTAATGGAATCGATTTATGCGAAATTGACGATTACAAGGGAGATCGAGGCCGAAGGCCGGAATTAGAATATCTTAGATTTACATTTCAGGAATGGTTCCCAGCTAATTGCGAAACGAGTTTTGTCATTTACCGCGGTTCTCCCATATTTTCAGAGACTTACGCCAATCGAGTCAAGCGAGACTTGCCTCCAGTCCACGACGAAGAGATTTTGGATGTCGGCCGCGTCGAGAAGAGGTTGGTGTCGGAATTGGGCAGAAACGTTTGCATTTACGAAAGGATCTGCGCCAAATACGCGGGCGAGACTCTGAAGAAACGAAGCCGAGAACGTATCCTGGACTGGGATGTCGTGTTCAGGTATACACGCTTAACGATAACTCTTATTCCCGGCACCCTGAAAGCACAAGGTGACTGTCAAAGTTGAGCTAGAGGCCGATATTTCGTTACCTTGGTATTTTAATAATGGGAGAAAAACGAATGTCCCGACACCTCTTAAGACCTAACCATCGCTTAACCGTGCAATTTTCTTGCGCGCATTGCGTGCGATGTACTATTTCGCAAACTTGCCTCGGGGTGCATGTTTCCAATACATAATATTCTCGTTCACTTCTTAATCGTTTCGCATAGCTTCGTAAACGGTTTCGATATACTTAACCTTACACACAGCTAACAGCCAGGGCAATTAATCTTCTATTCTAATTCCATTCGCTAGCCGTTGACATGCGTATCTGCGTTATCAATTCAATTTATCCAGAATAATTTTATACGCTTATATAAACAATAAAGTAAGCCACCGCCACTGGCCCACGCCGTGCTTCCCCGAGATTCTTGATCCAACGGTAGTGACGCCGCGAGTCGCATACATTTATTCAACGTTCGCCATGGAATGGCAGTGAAACGGGGAAATAAGATATCCGAGGATCCCCGGCGTAACGTATCACCATCCCCTCGAAGTCCATTTTTCACTTATCCAACATCGACACCGTTTCTTCCTTGCGTAACTCGGCTCTCGTTCGTGGAGCACCAGCCTGCCCCGCGACCCGCCCGTTGCATCCACTCGCCACGTCATTTCCCCGTGTCAGCAATTCTAATCCCATTCATTTCCATCGTATTCGTTACCCTAAACGTTACCAGAGGCCCGTCGTAATCGTTAATCGCTGCGTTCGCGAAAGGCAGGTTCACCTTCTCCTCTGCTATCACGAAACCGACGACATAGAACGAATCGTCGCGCGGCTCGCCTCGGAAAATAGATTACGAGGCTGCGTGTCAACGAAGCAAGGGCGTTCGGGATCGATCGCAAGCACGCGAAATCGTCGCGATTCCAGTGAGCGCCTCGAGCAAACACGGGCCCCGAAGTTCACGGCCCAGGTAGTCCGCGACGCCGAGTTACCGGTTATTGCACCTTTTCGCTCGTTCGCGTTGCGAGAGCGTAGCGTGGTTAATTAAATAACGGTCTCGTTAAACGCGGAAAACTACGGGCCTGTTTGCTCGATCAGCTGTGAACAAATGAAACCACTGCCCCCCAGGGGGGCCCTTGCGCCTCTTCTTTCCTCCTCCCTTCGTGTCTGTGACAGTTCGTTCTACACGAACCGCGTTAACCGCGTGGGAGAGTTGCGTTTCGTTTTTTCTTGCATGGGAAACGATTTCGCCGGAGTCTCGAGTCCGATTGATTAAAATTCGCCACGGTGATTCAGAGGTATCCGCAGAATATCGACAGCGTTGGATCGGTGGATTCGATCGAATCGTTGGGGCCTCCGCGACGTCGCTTGACATTCGTAGATTGCGCAACGATGACGGAAGAGATACACGAAGGATATTTCGTTGCGGATCACGTAGAGTCCGGACACCGGGAACTGGGTACAGCTCGGAGAGTAGAATCGCGCGTAGCTCCGCCGTACCTGCGGAGGATCCGACGTTCCTCGAAGCCGAAAGTGAAAGCTTCGGGGGAAACGAATTTGCGTAGAAACGTTTTAATAGCTCCCGACCGGATCCCGGTCGGAGCAGAAACGAAAAACCGTCGCGTCCTCGTTGCAGGACGCGCGAAACTGTGCTCCATCCTCGAATCATTTGTTCCGCTGGAAAAAAAGTCCAAAAGTTCGCTCGAACTTTCCATGTTGATCGAAGCGTCAGAGTTTCAACGAACTCGTCGAGCAGCGATTTCAATTCAGTCGCCATCCACTTCGACCCCGTCCGACCGATCGAAATTCGTGCACAACAGCGGGATCGTCGACGCGTCGATTCCGTCGGTCGTAACTTTCACGCAAAGGAGCCCTCCGCCTGCTCGTAAAAATCCAAGCGGAAAACGAAAGAAATCCGATCACGGCAGCGCGCTAGCGTAAATTCCACGGATACCGCGATAACTCGATCGGGGACTGATAAATCGGACGGATAAATCCACGGAAAAAGGAACTCGGAAGAAAAAGGAACGAAGGTGATCAGCGTTTCGAACGTTCCGGCCGCTTTCCTCCAGCTGGCGGAACAACCGTGGAAGCTAATAGAAATCCGTGCTACCGGTTTTTAGTCGGGCCTGGCGCTATATTCAGGCGTGAGCAACGCCAGTGGCAGATAGCCTTTAATGGCGACCGCGACGAGCTACCTAATGCATCCAGATAATTCTCTGCCCCCCTCTTTCGTCTATTGCTTCTATCGCCTGTTCCCTGTCGTTTCACGGTCGTCCCGAGCTCTTTGGAATCGTCGCCTCGAATTTGAACGGCTTATCTGTGATTCCTCCGAGCCGGCACGGCCGAGAGGTGTGTACTGGTGTGCACGGGACGCATTAGTTAATCGATTTTGTCACCTGCGAGCGGAGGATGGAAGCGAGATTGAACGGAATGGAAGTGTACGCGAGGATGTATCGATGGTTGGAGGTGGCAGAAAGAGTTTCGGAGAGGTTTAACCGAGCATGCATGAGGGACTGTGTTCCCCGAGTCCCTTGCAGGACCTGTGGGGACTGAAGAATGGACGTCTGGGGGCTTTCGTTGTGGCGAGAGCGATGGAAAGTGCTTCAGGGTTCGTTTTGTTTTCAGATGAATGGGCGTTAGTTAAATTGTAGTCTACACGATTCCGGTAGAGGCAGAACTGCGGTTCGAGTCTCGGTACGCATTTGCCATTACGTGCTACGAATTTCTGGCGATTTTGTGGCAAATTGAGAGTCCCGCAAATTTGCCCTGATTGCGCGGAATAAGTTGAAAATGGTTCGTTAACACTAGAACTACCAAGGAAGTCAAACTGACTTATATCCGATTTTTTGCTTTGAAATTATTAATATATCTATAGGTATCGTTGTAGAATGACAATCGTATATCTCTATTAAATGTTCGTTCAACGACATTCCTGTTCTTAATCAGTCTAACGTATGCTATGTAAATTGGGCAAGAGCCTATCGGTACTTCTAGTGTCGAACTAACAAATACTTGCCGCAGTTTTCAAAGGATAATAAAAATTAATCCTCTATTTAGCCTCCTACAAGTGTCTCCCAATGATCCATGTTCCTTCTTCGCATACAAAAACAAGCTACCCCCCCTCCTTTTTAAACTAGCATTGCAATTTATTGTTCATCGCGTCCTGAATAAATAACATCGCGAACTTTGTATGATTTTACAGCGAATACAAATCATCCCCGAACCCCATGAAGGAGAATTATCTGTTAAGCGTGTTCCTGGGTGACATCGTAGGCAGTCCACGGCTCTGTCATCAGTTGGCGAAACGAGGAAGGGCCTGCGACGAAGCCACGCTCTCAGACTAATTGCAAATTGAACGGTTCACATAGGAGGTCATGTACGGATTGTAAATAGTTGGATACGTATTCGTATCCTCCTTATGGTTTGCCAATCCTCGCTGGGAATTAGTTATAGAATGTTTTAGAAGGATAGAAACGGACAGAAAGTATAGATGATTTTTTATTACATCGGTGTGGATGTGCAATTAATTGTTACCATTAATGTAATCAACGACTTGTTACCTGAATAACGTTGCTTTCGCAAGGAACGTCGACTTCTTATATTTTAATACGCGTACAATTCAATGGAGTTATAACACAATGCACGAATAATACAGAAATCAATTACATTCGTAATGTCATAGAACGAGTAAGGTAAAAATATTGATCGCCATTGTACAAAGCCTCTTATTTACGAATTAACGAGTTGCGGATAAATATTGAAATGTTCGGCGGTATTTGAGAAATAATCCCCCCGATCGTAAGAACAGCAGAATCATTGAAAATAAAAACGTTCCCATCATTCTTGCCAGAGCAACAGCACGTTATCGATATACCCTCTGTTAAATAATGAATAAAATATTTGCAAAAAGAAACGCGAGAAAATTTACATACGCCGACACACCAGCGAAGCGTCCAAAGCGAGGATCCTCGAGCGTGCACGAGCTACACGCGCGAAAAACGGTCACGCGAAGTGAGAGTAGTCCGCGATGACGTATCTTCCTGCCTACGCCTGTTCACTCGAGCTTGTGTACGCGAAGAACGCTTTCGAAGAAAGTTCCAGTTGCCTTGGAACTGTGACACGATCATCCGCGAAGCGAAACGCTCGCTCGTTTCAGTGACATTCGCGATAAAATTGGTGCCGCCAGGAAAATCATTTTTCGCCGATCGTTCGGACTTTTGCGAACGAAAGTCACGGTCTAGTTAGTGGAAGTGATTCGTGATTCTCGGGACAGGTGCAATACGTTACGAGATATTATCGTGTTGACAGTTATTAGGATAAGACAAACAGGAAGCAGCGGATATTATATTAAATAAATAGGAAAGCATTAGAAGACCGGGGACGTGGTTCCTTGTAGGAGAAAATACGGTATAACAAGATGATGTACAGATTTGTCTTCGTTTGCATTCTTCTACGTTTAAATACTCGCGCCGAGGATCAGATTCACAGAGTTCCGCGAAAAATTGGAGGACCTCGTCACTGTAACTTCGACGAGGTTACGAATAATTATGGTGCAAGTGATTTGTTGGGGTGAGTATCGTTAATAGTGATAACAACGATGCGGGGGAAAAATGAATTTAAGGTCATTCAAATGAATCCACGTCATTCGTGTAGGTGTATCGATCAATTGGCTGTCGATCTCGCCGATCGAGAAAGCGGTAGACTGATGAATGGAAAGGGTCAGTGGTTTGGCTCCACTGGAAAGCAAATGTCTATCATGGATATCTTCTCGAGTTTTTTAAATCAATATCCCGCACCGGTATGTTGAGCATTACACACGTCGATTCAATGGCAATGGAAAAAAAAATTACATTAGACACCTATGGATTTTCAATCATTTATAACACGCAGTACGGAATTTATGCAGCATAAAATTATGGCGTCCCGTAGACTAACAATAAATTACCTCATAAATTTTAACGCCAAGCGAGCACACGTACAAAAGAAACCCGTACAAAAAAAGTAAAAAAAAAAACTCCTCCAATTACTCCGCATATAGATCCTAATATATTACCAACCACCATCGCCTAAGATAGCGTACGAGCATTACCAAGCAACGCAAATTAATTTTCAGTCCACTCGTTACTCACGTACGCTCGTAAACCAATTATCCAATGAAACAGCCAATCAACGTACCGCAACGTAAGAACAAAAAGGTGCATTCGAACAAACAAAAAGATTGCTCTCCGCTTCTTTAACTTTCACTCGCAAAAACACCGTCCTCCCTACGCAGACCTACTTAACATCGCGACGCAAAAGTTCAATGCGAATTTCATTCCCCGACGAAATCGAGTCGCTCTCCGCCCACGGATCGGACCCCGCAACTTTTCTGCTTGCAGTCGGTTCAGGGCGGCCTCCTTCCGGCGAGACCAACTTCCAGCTACCAGCAATCGAATTATCCATCCGGAACGGCCGGTCTTTCTCCAGGATCCCAGCTGAATCTTTTCCAAGCGCTGTCCACCATAACCGGCCACGACGACTACAAGTGTGTGCCCAGGATACTCTGCGAGATGGCGAGCGGAAAGCTTCCAGGGAGATCGTTAGGCAAACAGGGATCCGGCTTCTTTGAGCTCCTCGGTCGAAACGCTTTCACCGAGTAGGTTCCGCGCCGCAAAATCGTCGTTTCTCCCTTCGATTCTTCCTTCTCGACGGGCATCGAGAGCCTCGATTGATCGACGCTCGCGTTTACAGCTGGCTGGCCAAGTTCGACGTCGCTGGAGTGTCGCCGGTGCTGGATCTCGGCAGGGCTGTGATTCTTGGATATAGCAATCGTGGAAATTCCCTGGCGTGTTACGACGCTTTCCCGAAATGCCCGAGGAACGCCAACGGCTTGGTTTATTACTTGAATAATTATAAGGGTGGATTCTTCAGGCTTTTTAACAGGTTTCTGGGAGGAAGTTATGGTGGGTATAACGGGGTTGCTGGTCGAGGAGGTAAGGGAATCGTTGATTTGATTT
This sequence comes from Nomada fucata, assembly GCA_948146005.1. Classification (NCBI taxonomy): domain Eukaryota; kingdom Metazoa; phylum Arthropoda; class Insecta; order Hymenoptera; family Apidae; genus Nomada; species Nomada fucata. The sequence continues at coordinate 4,041,965 of OX411277.1, forward strand.
TACAAACGCTTTATGGAATTGTTATTATCGAGAATTTTATTATATTAATACGATCACGGGGGTCAGTTAATTCAATATAGGGATATTAGTATTGTATTTATGATTTTATGTTTCGTATAGTTTTGAATTAATTTTTGCGGAAGATTGGAAATGCTTTGGAGAAAGAATTATTGAGTAAATAATCCAATTTTTGTTTATTCAGCTGAGGTCAAGGGACGTGTGGTCACAGGAAATTCGAATAACTATTTTGCAAACGAACCAGTCGAGAGTAAGATCCAGTTTCCAGTTCGACAGTATCAGCAACATTTTGGGGAGACAGGATTTCCCGAGCAGAGTGACATTGGAAGCAATAACGACTTCGTTTTTCCTAAACTAGAAGACTTGTATGGCGAGCCAACAATAGTTGGCGGTCACAACGATATACCAGAATCTGGATCTATATTTCGGGGGCAGGAGGATCTAATTATTGATCCGGCGACGATTAATACACAGAACGATATACCGGAGCCCGGAACATATTTCTCGCAAACCGATGATATTCCATTTTTCCCCCGGGTAATGATATAACGTAGAAAGTATATCTTTCCTTTAAAAACAAAAATTAGTCACTGTTCTGCTTTCTCATTTTGATATTTATTTTAGGAAAGACTCGGGAGAAAGCTCTCGCTCATTCGGTTTCCCTCGGACTTTGAACTCACGTCCACCGATCGAGTCCTTTAAAAACCCATGAAAATAAACCGCAACGGAAGCTTCCATATGACACCAGAGTGCCAAATTCTTCGAGCGGTTATTAAAAATTGATAACCGCGGTCGCGCGATTTCGTCCGCCAGATTAAGGTCAATCTTTTATTCACGAAACGCGAATGAAAAAAATGAACAGCGTCCAGAAAATCGCTCGGCGAATTTCCTCAACCACCGTGCACCATCGTTCATCTCACCGGCTCCGCTCCGATCGGGGAGATTTTCTATCCACCTGTACGCGGTGAACTCATAACAGGAAGTCCCAAGTCGCCGTTGAACGCGATGTTACTGGTGCGGACGCCATTTGTGGAAACAGCATGGGGCGCCGTTAGAGCACCGGCAACTTGTCCAATGAATCTGTGCCCGAGTATGAGCCGCTTTATGTCTCAGTTACGGGAGCCGATAAATTGTATTTTATCTCGGTTCGATTTCCTGCTGGCAACGGGTTTACGTGTGCGCGCGTGCACGCGCGAGGATACGTTTGTTTAGAAGGCATACAGGATAGTAATGAGACGTGAAATAATAGGGTGAACGAGGTAGGCGAGGTACGAATATTTGTTTGGCGAGACTATTGTATTTAATATTTAATTACTTGTTGAATAAATGAGCGAACGTGTAACGAATTCAAAATTTATTCGGCACACCTTGCGAAGCGCCGTTCTCCCCAAGCTGTACTGAATTGTAAGTAAAATTTCAAGCAAAAATTTAAGCAACAGAATTGTTCTGTGCGCGAACGGCGGACAAATTGCGAAAGTGTTAATACATGACACGTATAGGATAAGTTACAATTTAGTCGATTAAAAGTCAGACTATTCATTATTGTCCCCGGTTGTCCACTCTGTCGCTCGTGACGTTCACCTGCGTTTGTCGTGCAATAGAAATGTGATCATTTTTGCGACACATCTGGATGAGAGGTAATGATTACTCGCGACAATAAACGTTCGACATTATTACCACGTAATCCAAGACATCGTCGTCGTATCGGTTTGTTTCAAACAACCTGTGCAGGTGCAACTAAGTACCAACACCAGCGTGTTTTCTATCCAATTGCATCTGCCGTTCGAATAAATATACATACATTCCCGCAGCCTGAAATGCTCGAAATATAAATAAATCGAATCGGGAGCTGCGCACGATTCCCATTTTCCTCTTAAAATTCGCGTCGCGTCGCAAGCACGTGTCCTCCGAAGCAAGCTCTTCGAGATTCACGCGTGAAACACTGTTTCCTGCAACGGAAAGACGGGAGAAAAGAAGCAAGAGGCATGGGTCGCGGTGAAACGAAGGTGCAGAGGGGACCACGTGTAATTATTTTATCCTTTCTAGCGTGTAATTCGAGGCGTGCTCGCGTCCGAGAGTCGACCGACGAATCGCCGTAGCCCGGAGGGCCGTGTGCCTTGGACAAGACCAAATAGGGTGCAACTGACAGCAAAAGACAATTAGCCTTCTGATACATCCGATGTCACTCGGCGCGGTTCGAAACACGGAGGCTTGTACGCGCCTCCGGAACACTTGGGGTGTGCTCGATTGTTCCTGGCAACCCGAATTGTCCTCTGGTTAGGCTTCTGCGACGCCGCGTAATTGAAACGGCGATTTTTGTATCGCTGTTCGATAGGGGATAATTTTCGTTCGGCTTTGTGGACGATTGCTGGGGATTTCATTCGGGACGCGGTCGCGATGGGGCGATTTCTTTTGGGAATTTGCTTAAGATGCGGTGGAACTGAAATGGGGTGGTTTTGCAAGTGCTGGGAGCAGCGAGGGGGATGATACTTGCGTCAGGGCTGGCTTTCTGACGGAATCAGTTTGGTAAATAGTATTATGTAGTTGATAATTAACTAAAATAAAAAGACAAGAGAATAAATCTTTTTAATAATTGGACGTACGTACTTTATACAAGTTTATTTAAGTCGCGAGAAATAACAGGTCTGTTTAATTCCTGAATGTCTTAGTTTCCCCTTTTACCCAATTTTGATTGCATCGAAGATGTCATCCTAATGTCATCCTAAGCGTCTCTCCTGTCATAGATTGTTAGAATTAAGCATCGAATTGGAAAACGCGAACGTATAAGAGATCGAACTACATGCGCAACGCCACTAAAGAAAGTCGCGACGGGCAAAATCTCCCACCCTGCGCCATCGCCGTCTACGACGACAACATCTCCTATAATCTCACTCTATTAGTGCGGTATTATTTTCCGTGTCAGACATCAAAGAGAATTTCCCGCGGGCTTATTGTATCGCGGCGATAATTCCTCGTTATTAGCAACGGTGCCAGGAGCGTTGGTCTCATGTCGGCTTACCACACCCCAAGTGCCGAAACAAATCCTTCTGAATTGAAGCCGATGCAAAGGAGCTCGACGCCTTTGCCGGATGACAAAGAGGGAACGCGATCGTCGCGGACTAATCCCCGTGAAAAATTGCGTCGCAGGTGAACCAGGTGAGGAACCGGCGCGAGGGGGGGACTCGAATTTTCAACAGGAATGACCATAGAGTCGATGAAGCGTCAGTAATCGGATAGAAATAATTAGACCCACTCAGGGGTGGATATATACGGGGATGCTGTGGTAATTCGGTAGTTGGGTTAGGTGTAAGTATTTTTTGACGCTGACGAGTGGAGGAGAGGTTTAAGACGGAGGGTTGCGGGAATAGGGTGAAAGCGGTTGTAGATTCTCTGGGGAATATTTTATGCGACAGTGTACGTTCACAAAAGCCTTGTTTCTCTTTTCGGGGATGGCGGTGCTTCAGTGTGTGGTTCGGTAATACGCTTAGATATGGATTTTTTTTTTACTTGCTTCTTGAGGCGATAGGATTTGCAAATGGGCACTGTGTCGTGGGGCTTCTGTTAGGAGACTTGCTAGCGGTGGTTTAAATGCGCTGGCGATAACTGAACAACTTTTCGGCAAATCGACTTTTTAACCACACGCAAAGGTGTTTTGTTTTAATTTGCGAGTACAATTCCCCTCGCGTATTATTTATTCAAGGAGTTTGTGTTTCTTCAAACACATATACCTCGCTGTAGAATCAACCCTTGAAATTGGCATAAAACTCCCCCAAAATATGCCAAAGATTTCTTCGTGCGAAAAAGACTGTTCACGTCTGTGAATTCGAACGCTCTATTTAATTAATTAACGCACAGCCAACATAAACACCACCGGAATCGATAATTGGTGATGGAATTAAAACGATCCAACCGCGATAAATCAATACCGTGAAATCAATATATCTCGCAATAATTGCAGACTTCCTACCGCCGAAAACAATCGAGCACAAAGATTATCGGGACGGGGGCCAGAAACATTCTCGTTGCAGGAGGTCCGAGCAAATTAGAAAGATTCCGGGGTCCGAGTTAATCAAGGATCAATAACACGGTAGACCGAGCTCGGTCCATGGGATAAGACATAAATTCCCCCGCATTCCTGCCCTCCGTTTAACCATAAAACACCACGTCCACCGTTCTATTTAACCATATATTTTTCTCCACGAACGTACCACAATGGTCCAATATCGTTCGCCCGTAATACACCCAGGCAGAACTGTCCTCTCGTTTCACGGATGGACTTTTCAATTTAGAGACATCTTTGTCGCGTAGGGACGGCAATTCGAGCGGACAAAAGGACCTCGTTCCGTCGTAGATCTCGCTGAAAACTGGCTATCCACCTCGCCCTTTCCATCGTTCACCCCCCCCCCCCCTTGATCGGCGGAACGATTCGAGGCGAGGACGTGAAATTTCGCGACCCACGAGCGTTTCACGATCGCGTCACGGGATCTTGGGGATCCAGTGGGCAGTGTGGATAAGTGGATATCACGAGGACGGAAAATATCCCTGTCACGGGCGTTTCATTGTCGTGGCCAACGGGATTCCCTCCCCTTTTTAAAGCGTCCATTCGAGTGCGGCCCTTTGTGGACCGAGTGTCGAAGCGTGGATTGATCGATGGCGCCTTTATTGGCCGCTGTTTTAAACGCTCTCGCTCCTGCGCGCTTTTTTTTCCCCTGTCTTTTTATACATCCGTAATTGAAAAGTGACTTTGTAATAGATTATTCCGATTTATCGAAGGAACGCGTCAGAATTGATCAAGTTTAAAGAAGCACGGGGTGCGCTATGCAATGTTGTATATAGAATCTACGAAACGTGAGAAACACGTGGGTTAAAGTACACACTGATTCACGACGGACAGCTGAAACGCTATACATATAACTTAACAACCGTCGTATTTGATGAATTCGATTTGTCAGGTACTGAACTCCGTCGATTTAATAGGACGCGTTGGTCGTACATGCGAATCCAAAAATTTCCATTTCGAATTGACGCCACCCCTGACTTTCGTTTATCGTACGAAACGAAGACGGGTCCGTCACGGTCCCCGATTCTGCTCATTAGAAAATCGGATCGCCGTTGCCCTTTATCGGTGCGTCAAACATGCGATCCGCCCTTTAAAACGCGACGGACGTTCGTCGTGATCCAACGGATAGGCTTTCGAATCGTTCATAAATAAAGCATCGAGCTGCGGGTCTCGTCTCGTGGAAACGTCAGTCAGCCACGTTGATTGCAGCATTGAGGTCACGTGTCGCGGATCAATCCTCGGCCGCGTGTCAGTATTTTCGTATCATCGCCCAAGGGTGCCCCCCCCCCGCGACTCGTTCCCCGTCTCTCTTTTTAACTCTGCTGGGTCCTCGTCGCTCGTTTCATCCCTTACCGACCGCTCCCTTGCGGTGGCTTTCACTTTCTGTCCGGGTCTTTCTTTTTTTCTCTTCTTTCTGCGCACTGCTTGGCTGCCCGGAGAAAACGACAGAAATATACCCTCGCTGCGTCCTCGTCGCCCGAGCCTGTCTCCCTTTTACTCGCCCTCCTCTTCCTCCTTTTTAAAGCGACTAGACGACGCTTTAATGCGACGGGATTATTCGACCGGTCGAAAGCTCAGGATTTTCCTCGAGATTGTCACGGATAAAGAACTCGAGCAAACAGGGGTCGAAGGACACTCGTCGATTATCGACGCCTCTCTGTGGCTGGTTTTTCTTTTTTTTAATTAAAGTACGAAGCTAGGGGGACGACGGCTTTCTCGCGCGGCTGTTGGCGACGGAGAGCGCTTCGGGCCGCGCTGGGAAATTTCGAGATCACGATTGGAGATGAAATGATAATAAGGAAACGAACTACGCCTGTATCGGGACCACGGAAACAAGGATCCTCTCTGCTCTGTCAATATTCAAAACAAAGTGGATAATGTGAAGAATATCGGCAACAAATATCACACTTCCGTCCGTTCCTTCAATTTCATCCCACGGCTGCCGTAATCGGGCTTAGCCGACGATCACCCTTCGAACGCCGCGTCCAAGTCTCGCATTCTCTATCCATTCGCGAGCACGCGTCTCCCTTCACCGCGGCGGAATTGAAATTAAAACGAGCCCGGCCTTGAATAAAACCGCACGATCAAGCCCAAGACCGCAGGAGCGTTCCAGGCTCGAAACGCAGCTCGCGGGAGGCGTCGGGCTGTTCCATTCCGCGAGGGGGCGAGCTCGGTAGCGTTTTATCTCCGAACGACGAAGAAATAAGTTTGCGCAGTTTTGCCTGTCTTCCGTCGGGGCCCCGGGGGTTCCCTGCAACTCGTTTCAGCCCCGCTACGATCAGAAGCATTCGTTACGCCTCGACGAGGGCTAATTCGTCCCGGACGACGCGAGTACAGCTACTTTCGTCGCGTTTCTTGCGGGACGAGCCGCTCGTTTCTGTTCGAGGCGCGGTTGCGGTTGTTCCACGGGCAAAAAGCGGAAACACGCCGGCTACGTGAAACCCGGCTCGTACCTGGCGGGGGTCTATCTGGACCGGCGGAACGCGCCGCGCTTCCTTCGGAATTATGCAATTATGTAAAACGGAAGGGGGCCAGAATGAGCTGCACGGTGTTCTTTCCGCGATCTTCTTGCCGGCGACGATCGGCGAGATTCCGGGTGGAAGAAAACTCGGGTCGCTTCGGGCGCGATAGCTTCGTTTAGCTTGGCCGTGTTATCTTTGATGCGGTGTAGTACGGATGGAAGAATGGGCGGCGACGTTGCTCTTAAATTCGCGTGAATGATCGTGACAGGTACGATGTACGAGTGACAATTAATTTTGCAGTGAATGCAACGGACAACAGGCGACGGTAAGATGTGAAGTGCGGAAAATGAATTTCTAAACGCGAAGGATGTCAGGAATAAGTGACGGATAAAAAGATATATATAGGATATGAGATGAATTATTTCAATTATTATTTCCCTACGGTTGTCCGGAACAGAAATGGTCGATGTGTGATTATAAGCGACACACTATTCCGCTAAATACAATCGATAAATCAAATTACAATTATCGTACGAAGACACGGCTTAAAGCTTGAAAACTCCGTGGATATCGCAAACATAAAAAAGCATCCCCCATAAACCATATCGTTTGTATCGCCTACCGTAACATCTGTCCGACGAGACAGTGACATTACTGCAACGTTAACTCGAAACATTTTACAACCACCTGAAAAGCTGATTCGCCCCCGACCAGCCGAGACGCAAAACTTCCTGTCGTCACGAACGTCCGTCCCGCCGCCCTCGTTGAAGCCCAATAATTAACAAATTTACGGACGCGCTCGTCAATGAAACTCGACGTTCGCCACGGTTTCCCGGTGTTTGGTATTCGTATCGTGTATGAATCATTGCCAGAAGGTATAGCGGGATGTGATTATACGGTGTCAGTGGCGTGTACGGGCAAGGAGTCCCGCACTTTGCGCCTCGCCGTATTATTAAGCCGACAATGCGACCGGTTGGGGTGGTTTTGCGGCCGCCCCGACGGGGGTCGAAATTCAACTCCCGTGCATCGTAATAAAGAGCACGCGTGCGGCCCGGGAGCTGGCCGGTTTTCAAAAAGTGCCATAATTACACGGTCACCGTCGCTCTGCCAATCGCGATCGCTCCGCGGCGATTTCGCGGCCAACCTCGTTGGCGTTTTTCGCACCGGACATCCCGTCACGTCCTCCGATGTAATTGCAACGTTGACACCGCGACACCTGGGGCCCCGGAGCTCGGCGAAGTATTTGGAACGCTCGTTTCCGTCAGGCGGGTGAAAGAGGAGGGAGGTTAGAACAACGGGGACCGTGTTAGGTGCGCGGCCCCTCGTGCCGATTAGCGGCGTGCTTTCGGGTTATTATCGTGTCGTTAGCGGTTTCCTCTGAACAAGGTACGAAATGGACGGCAGCGTTGCGGGGAAATAAATTGGATATGAGGCGTGATGGTAATTTGCGGGGATGCGCGATGTCGAAATACTATTAATTAGGAAGTTCGTGGAACGAGTGTTCCTCACTTTGGCCATTCGAATCTTATCGAGCTTTTCAGTTGGAGCAGCATCGTTGATCCAGGAATCGTTAATAATCGTTAATAATAGTTAATAATCCAGGATCGTCGCACTGCAATCGCGAATAATTTACAGGTACTAGCGTCGAAAATTTGCAGGGCTGTTCAATTCTTTTGGAATTTGTTATTAGACAGGCGCTTGAAATTGGTATATTTAACGTTTAGATGTGGCTAGCTGGAAGAGCGAATCAGTAGCACGCCTGAAATGGACAATATTACGATAGGCAGAGTAGAAACACGATTATACTCGCGTGTCGGTCGACGGCGATCCATGACGGCCGCTAATTAAGCGTTTCTATCATCGGATAATGCATACAAAATGAAGTGAAAAGGGAGGCGGAGAGCACTGAAAGACGGCTGCAACGAGCGCAACGAGCCACGAACGATAATCGGCTTATTTGCTCGAGTCGAACGCGACTCGCGCGTTTGTCATTCGTGCCACGTGCTGTCGTGCTTTCAGAATCGTGCTTTTATTTCGCGCGGCCGATTAAGCGACGTGTACTTGATTCGATCCTGCCCCCTCTATCGACGCTCTCGCGATGCGAAAAAGCGGCGAAGCTTTTGCCTGGGCTGAATTTAGGAACCCTTGAGCGTCGCATCCGAAATCGAACGATACCGTATAATATTTCTAAACCTATTGGACCCGACACGATTTTCGCACATATTTCAAACAACAATTGGATATTTTCAAGTGAAATCGGAGGATCCTTTTCAAAATTGATTCTGTCCGCCTGCAGATTTTCACACCTCGTACAGACAAACATGGCGGATCATTGGCGATGCAACGGTGTATCTAACATCGTTGGGTAATTGAACATTCAGATACGATTCTCGAAGTGAATTTATATAGGCAGTGGTTCGTAGAGTAGCGTCAAGTCACCCCGGAACGACGCGTCACTTTGACGTGAGTTATAGGCGAAAGGGTTGAATTATGTACGGAATTATTCGAGCGTCGAATTTATGCGCCGTGGCCGCGACTTGGCCGGGATATCAAGTGATATTAATTGCCGTGATAAAAAGCGAAGCTGGTCGAGGGGTTTGCTGGCTAGTTGGTCCTGTTGCCTCCGGCAATTATGCACGACGAGCGTGTGCGCTAGGCGCTTCACGGGCTCTGTTCCGAACAGAATTGTCATAAGCAAAACACTTCTTTGACCCCGGTGTCGGATCAATTATTAACCCCTTCTGGTGGAATTCATAATTGATCGTGTACCGAATAAGTCAATACGATGGAACCTCGATGACTCGAACCTCTACAAGACGAAAATTCGTTTAATTCCCTTCCGCTCCGCCGCGAAAGTAGATAAGTAGAAATGAAATTTACTTCAACTCGAACACTTTGTCGCATCATTTTACCTCCGCAACTCGAATTTAGAATAGCCAAACCTCTGCTACTCGAAGTTTATAAGACGTAAAACGTAAAATCACAGCGTGCTTATCCGTGGAAGCTAATCGTTTGTTTCGCTGAATGCAATTTAGCGTTCGGCAATTGAAATTTCGCCGCTGGTAACACAGTTACCTCTAATCCCCGAAGAATTTTTCCAGCAGACGGAAGTTCGCTTAGCAGCCTTGACCAACGATGAGCAAACACAGCGCGCAGAGTTATTCATGCCTCCCAGTGTTCACAGCTGTGCCAATGCTCGCTGGTAGACCGTAAAGAGTTGTATCGTATGCGTTATGCAACGATCATTGCGTGACACGATTATCGCACCTTGCACCTTTTCCTTCCTTTTGTAATCCAGCACGATCGATTTGTAGATCGCACACCGCGTCCACGCCCTATCGTTGGAACGTTACAATGACAAGACGTCGAAACGTTCCACTGCGCTGTCCAACGCCGATGTATTGCATCCTCGTGCTATTTAATGGCGGGGATGAGAAAAAAACGACGACGGCTGCGATTTATGGAGTGCCGCGACGGTAATGAACGGGGGAATCGTAATGTTTCTTCGCTGTAACGCAAGAAGAGATGCTCGAAACGTTTTGCTGTTTTGTATGCAAAACTGTGTACGTAACACGTGTGAGTAGCGTAACGGGGACAGGAGAAGGCTCGCTTTAATAGAGGTGTTTAAATTGAAATGAAATGGTACTATACTTTGAAACATGTCGAGTTTTATTACGAACGCTGGCAGACGCGGTTAGTTTCTATCTGGCAGATAATACCAGGGAATGCATACACGATATCTCACGTACAAACCTTATTTCATAAACAGTCTATGAATCACTACAGATTGGCCGTCGATTTCCGATAAGCTCACTGCGTATCGTAATTTTTTTTCAGCGCGTCTCTCGCGTTTTCCACCTGAGGTACGTAAATAGAAAAAGGAATACACTACGAGGCTGTTCGTCGTGCCAATGAAGTTAATCTATCAGATACCATACTTCTACCGTTCCAAACTTTTATCATCCACCCATCAAAAATATTAATCCCCCGTCAAAAGACTCCTTCAGCGAATAAAGTATAATATTGCTGGACGCCGTTCCATTTTCCATCATCCACGCCCGCACAACCTTCACAAAAAAACAAACCGTTCCACCCATCGTTGAGATCTAATACACGGCCGTCAATTAAAAAGCAAAGAGCCATATTTGGAAAACCGTATTTCCACCCCATGAGTCAACACCACGGGGATATCTATCAGCCCCCTCCTCCATAAATCATCCCTCGGGCTCGTCGCTTAGCACGATATGCGGGTCGTTTCATCGTTGATCGACGAGAAACCGTCCACGGAGGAAGTCGCGGAGCCGATACGCGTTTCCAGAACACCGGTACACAGGTGTGATTCGCGCTGGCACGCGCGTGTCCCCGTGCGCGCTCGCTCCGTATCGCGCTAGACAGCCTGTCGCCGCGGCTTTATCGCCTTTTTTCTCCGGCCTCTGGCTGCCTCTCGACGGCTATCGCCGTGGCTGTCCACCGATAATGTGAATCACATTGCCCTTGCCGCGCAGACAAAATTAAATTTATCATCGAATAACCAAAGTAGCGTCAAAGATTCGCAATTGCTGAGACGGCAACCATGGCGGCATTACGAACCGTCCAAAAATTGATACAGAATAATTGGAACGGTTGGGAGTCAAATTTTAAATAATAACGAAGCATCGAATAATCATTTCTGGGCCCGCTTGCCATCGCTAAAGGCGCATACCCAGACGCGTCGAAAAATGTCGTGACTCATAAAGCGATATTATCTGGGTTACGGAACCTGTTTATGCGTTCTTTTGCCATGATTCAGGTAGCTTTATCTATCGATTTTTAATGGCTATAGCTGACCGTTCATTCTAGAGTTCCACGAGTGGAGACGAGCGTCAACGAAAATTGTAATGTTGTCTCAAAGAACGCAACAGCGGTGGCGGTTACGTATATGTGTAATTGTATTAGGATCAAAGGTTGTCGCGATGAAAAGGTGCCCTTATCAATCTGCCTTATTCATTGCCGCATGTACATTTCGTTATTGCGCTTTAAAGTAACGTCACGTTTGCTACCCTGAATCACTGCTTGCGCGTGACCGAGTTTTCTCTAGCAGGATCGCAAACGCCTCCACCTTAAGTTTGCAGAATAAAGGCGATAAGATATGTTTAATGTAAACGGCGTTCGCGATAAAATACGGATCTACTGTTTGCTCAAACGCGCGTACAAGTTTATCGTGAAACGGAAATGGTAAACGAATAGAATGTTGCACTACGAACGTTTTATTAAAAATGTCACGAATACGGTACGCCGTTCAAATTCACTGTTCCCTGCGCTAATAAAAGAAATATACGGGGCACCGTATAGTATGCCTCGTAGTTGAAATTGTTCGCGCAGAGGGGATACTAATGTCGCGGGTGTATCAAATTAATGAATATTATTCGCATAACCATATTATTTCTCTGATTATATTTGCGCTTCGCATTTGAACGGGGGAAAGTTCGTGGAATTTCTTTTTCCAAGTAATGGGACATGCTTGCTAATTATCCGGAATACGAGAAATAGGGGTAAAACATGTTCCTTCGGCTGGTTAACGCGGAGAAGTCTGACAGAGGGAGCGGAGCTCCGAAAAAAGAAAAGAAGCACTCCAACACGCGGAAACTTTTTTCATAAATTATAGGTATATACTTTTCCGGCTGCAAATCTCTTCGCGTTGTAAAAATTGCAAAATTTCACAACAGCGGTGCTGCGTTAAACGATATCGCGGTTCAATAACATAATCTATTTGCATCAAGAAATGCATAACATCTCTCGTCGCGAATTCTCTCCGTTCCATTAAATTCCCCACAGCATCGCGTACCATCAACACTTTAAAATCCCACCCCGAAACACGCATTCTAACCCGTAAATCCATCACAGCCCCGGGCCCAGATATCCGCAAAACGAGCAAGGCATACCCCAATTATCCACAAACGAGACGTCCACCATTCCGCGCGTCGCGACGAAGGAAAAGCGCGAAGATTTGAAACACCTCTCGCCGGTCCAACTTCGCGGCGAAACCCGAGCGACCGAGAAAACAAACGCAAACACGCAACGTCCCACGCGAGTCAACGAGCCGAGGCCGGCATTCGGATCGACGCGAACAGCGGAAGAATTAACGCTGCCGTGCTCGTTCTTAAATAATACCCGGGCCGTCGAACCGAGGCGGCCCCGCATTTTCCAAGCAACGTGTCACAGCGACCCGGGGCCGACCCGTTTAATATCCGCGAAGCGCTCGTCCGCGGACAATACCTCCACGCCCGTTCATAATTCACGGGCGAGGGGGTCACCGATAAAGGGCTAACCGAGGCCGCTAACGCCCGACACGCGTCCCCTTTGTACCGCGCGAGCCCATTGTTTCTTTCGCGGCCCCGTGTCGGTTGAAGAAACCGCGGCCAGACCGGATCCGCTTCATTTCGCGGCGAATTTTCGCGACGCGCAGCGAGGGTTTTTACGTAGAGCGAGGGGTGAGCAGAGATGGACGGGGGCCGCGTGCGTTCAATGGGCCCTCGATTTCATTTCAACCGGCCGATTATTATTCACCGGACGGATTACGCGTTATTGCGTGTTCAATTCACGCCGGCGTTATATCGTCGCCGTGATGCACGGGATCCGGGCGGTTGTTAATTAAAAGGCGATACTCTAATTGGCTTCTTTTGGAAACGGACAAAGCAGCGCGGTGTTAAATGGTACGTCGACGACGACTCGATAAATGCGACGCAATTTCGCGTATCAGTAATATCAATTGTGGGAACAAATCGCTCTGTGCCACTCCCGTAGGTGATGCACCGTCGATTTAGAGCAAGCTTCCATCGAATTCGCGTTAATCGAGATTTTCTGGACGAACCCTTCCGCGACGCTTTCGCGACCAGCGTGTTAGGGCTGACCCCTCGAACGATATTTCACTGTGAATCGTTATCGCGTAATCAGAAAGCACTTATTCTCTCCCCCGTTTCGTGGCGATCCTCGTTTTTACTTACCGTTCCCAACGGAGTGGGGGGCGACCCAGTTCGCCGGACGTTTGTCGACGATCACGACGATCGGTCTTCTCCGTGGAAATACGTGGAGGTGTTGAAAAGAAGAAAAAAAATAGTGAAAAGAAAACACGAGTCCGCGGGTTGCAAAGGGTATGGGGAATTCGCGGGGGATCAAACTGGTCCGCGAATGTATGCAAATAGAAATGTAATCTGGTGTCAGCGGCGCGACCAATAATGTCAATCAAACGCGCTGGTGGCCGAAAGCCAACAATGGGGAATCGGCGAGCGAGTATATGGCCCAGAGCGAATATGCAGTATGTAAATGTTGTCATATCAATGGGGATCTGCATATGGATGCACGCCAGATATACCATGGGCTAGCCGGTGACACGCGTGCTTTGGCGACATGTGCACTTGGTTTAACCCGTTCACGGACCCCTCTCGTATCTGCCCGTCATCCGCCGCGTCGTTCGCCGTCTCCTATTTCACACCGCCGATGCCTACCACCCACTTGCGCGTTCGTTGCTGTCATTTGTATCGTTCGCGTAGATCGCGATCATTCGCCACGGATATCGCGAAGTTTCGTACAGTTTATTCCGTTGCGGCTGAGAAGTGGGAAATCACGGGCGTTTCATGTAAGCCGGGCTTATGGTAATCGCATGCTGGGCGGACAAGTGATGTAATTTTTATTCGATTGCTTGAAGTTGTGCGAACTTCAACCATGGGACAGAATTTGTGGACCCCGATGACTTACGAGACTTCTATATTTATAATAAAGTCTAGTTGAAGTTCGTTTGCGCGGCATAGCTGCTGACAATATGCTCCCCTAACGTGAAACATAATATGTAGGGGTCAGAAGCCAATCAGTGTTAGCCCGACTTTCCCCGAACACGAGTTCAGTAATTCAAAAAGCTCCTCGCTGTTGAAACTTTCGGCCGATTAATCGACCAGGTCACTGCTTTCATACGTAAGCGACAGATAACGGTACCAACATTGTCATTTCCTTCCAAGTAATTCGCAAAAACCTTGTTTCGCTCGTTTATAACGCTAACGAACTTACACCGAGTGTCTTTCGAACCCCACGTGCACACTCATTTCGCATACCACAATTAGATCTTAATCAATTGCTTACACCGTCCCCAAGATCGCCACCAATTACGAACGTACAGCCTCTAGGTATCATCGCATACCGAAACCCACGTCATTTCACAAACGTCCCCCTTCGTTATATTCTCCTGCCCATCGGTCGTCGAACCACGTCGACCACCCCCGCCGGTTCCAGCCGGTCCATGTCTAGAAACAACCCTCACCTGTCCCCCGTCAGCCGTCGCGTAAATTCCACGAAACGACCGAATCAATTTCTTCTTATTAACGCGTCCCGGTGCATCATCGGCTTGGCCGCGGACCGTCTGGCAGCTTCCAATCTACGAGCACGCGACAGCGTCTTACGGCCGCCACGAGACCCGGACAGGGCGTCGGTTTGGCATCGGGGTGGGTGGGCGGGGGTAGATTGGTTTGCGGTCGCATCCCTTAGTAATGAGGTTCGCAGATGGCACGTCTCAGGAAACCCATTAGGCCGATTCTAAACACCGGAACCAGTCGCCGGGCTGATCGATATAGATTAAACGGGGAGCACACTCCCCGGGGACGGTCAAAGATTATCGAAATAAATTATCGGCGTACAGTTGATCTACGTAATCGAGTGACGCTGCAATCCGGGTAAATCCGCGATAAATTTCGCGACGCGTGACGTCGATTGGTTCCGGTCTCCGTGCGGGCAACATTGTTCGCGCAATACATTTGTACGTCGATTGCCGTTCAAGTGGCAGCGTTGATAAAAACAGCAGAAAGAGTCTCATCGGCTTACCGTTCGACCTTGGTGTTCGCCGATTGATCGATCTCGAGTGCCTGTCGATTTTTGTTGCGATGCAGCATGCAACAGGAACGTGGCAGACGATAGCGGGCTTCTTATCCGCGGCGTTATTGTCGATTACGCGATCGATTCGGTATTGGGTCAACGATAATCGCGCAGTCTTTCGTAATCTTGATACTTAATTAGATGTGTCCCGGGCCGCGATTCTATCAATTTTCAATGATGACGTACGGTTAATGTATGAGGTGTTCTCGCAGAATTCTCGCAACTACTCTTATTGCTGTAGAAAAAGGATTAGGAGGGGGCATCGTCGGTGGGGTAAAATAGAGTTTCGAACTGCGCTCGAAGAATCACCCGAACGTTTCAATATACTTTCGGCGTGTTCACATTTATTCAATAATAAAAAAAATCAAGTACAATAATGGTACGGCGACACATATTGACACCGCCGCAATCGACGTTGCATAACGTTACGATATATCGATAACTATATAAAAGTGAAAAAATCTGTACAATGAAAGACATGCGGGTAGCGAAGAGATGCCTCCGTCCCTTTGCGAACTCCCAATGGTCGACGCTACGCCACGCGAAGAGCGTCGATCTCTGTGTGCTTGCGTCTGTTATTCCCACGTAAGTAATCTAAAATATCCTAATACAAGTGAGGGAGGGGAAACACTTGTCGAAAGAGAACGGAGCGGGAGGGTTTCAAGGGAGAAAAAAGGAGAAAAAAAATCGTAGAAGAGAAGAGAACGAGAGGCGTCGCGACGTCTTCGAGGCGACGCGTCGACCGGCGGTCGGGCAGCGGGCGCGAGAACGATTCGTAAAAGTAATCGACCATGGGGAGTAATAATAATTACAGAATGTTAAGATTATAGAATAATAATAATAATAATAATATTCTGATAATAATTCAATTATATAATAGACAATAATAATAGATAATAGATAATAATAATAATAATAATAATAATAATAATAATAATAATAATACACATTCGCGTAGTACTTAAAATCGTAGACAAATAAAATTAATAACATAAAAAAATTGTCATAAACTAAAATCAAAAGTAATCAATAACGTATGGTCTGTAGTGACTTAAATAACACAGCATCGTATGATCGGGCTTTGCTTTGCGCGCTTTCACGTTGACTTCGCGAAACTGAATGAGATCGCGGCGTCAACGATCAACGGGCAAACGCGCGGCCGTACGTTCGGTTGAAGAGTAAAGAACCTCGACGGAAACGAAGGGAAGAAAGTGAAGAGCGAGAGAAGCGTAACAAAAAGTAGAACAGAGAATAAGATCGTAAAAAGAAAGTAAGAGTGGATTCTCTCGGCGCTATGCGGCGTGAAATTCGTCCCGCTACGTCTTGTTCTCTTTTCTATTCTCAGAAATCCGCCGAGTCGTGAACGCAGAGTTTTCCAACACTCGGTTCCGTTCGAAATAAGAAAAATACGGGGAGGAAGAACAAAAAAAAAAAAAAAGAACAATATACTCCAGCGAGAAAAGAATTGATGAAGGGAAAAGCAGGAGAAGAGATCGAAGCCGAGAGAAGAACTGAAGACGGTGGAGGAAACAGTCGAAACGGAAAAGTCGAAAGAAAGTTACGATGGAAAACAAAAATAAATTAACGGCACCGCACTTTTCTCGCTTACATGTGATCTAAATTGGGGGGTGGGGGTCCTGTTACACAATACGATATTTTACGCTTGTAAATAACATATCACGTGACCGCCGTTACATCTTCCGTTCAATCATTCGCATCGGGACAGTCGCCAAAGCGAAAACGCAAAACTCCTAAAATGGAAAGAGAGAAAGAAGCCCTCTCTTTAGCGCGCGCATCACGGAGTTACAAGTGTTTCTCATTTTCCTTTCGTATCATTGCTGGTTTTCTCGTTCTTTCACGGGGTACAGAGTAGAAAAATTGTGTATCTCACGTTTCCTTTCTTTTTCACACCGGGCATTTCACCTCAAGCGTTGTGCAACGGCTCGCATCGTATTCCCTCACCTTCGTTTATTTGGTCGCTTCTTTGGATTGGTCAGCTGGACGAAATTTCGTTTCAAAATATATATATGTATTTATTTTTCACGTTTCGCAATAAAACAGTTTCACGCAAAACTCATCTACTATACGCCTCTAAGCATATACAATATATATATTATATATATATATATATTTCTCTCTGTCGTCTTTCGTTCGCTGTTTCGCTGCTTTCGTTTCTTTTTCCACCATTCTCTTCATATATATATATATATATATTTTTTTTTTAAATCAGAGAAAAACGCCCCGATCGGATATTTCTCGATCGATGAAACGAGGCAAGGAACATCGAACAGAGCGTTTTCCTCTTGCTTCTACACAGCTTGTTTGCCTGTTGAGCGGAAAAAAAGAAGGAAAGTAGCAAAGGTGAACAGGTTTTCTCCGAGTCCAGACTCTATCACAAGGTTGCTGCGAGCTTTACAAACGGCTTGAGAGTCATCGCGCCTCTTTGTTCTCTCTTTCTCCTCTTTTCCCGTTCTGGTACCATCCTCTCCTCTTTCGTTTTCGTTTCGTTTCGTTTCGTTTCGCTTCGTTTCGCAAGGATTCTACTCTGTCCTCCCCCTCCAACCCATCGGGGGAAAACAGAAAAAAAGAACGGCTTCGCGAAACGCTCGATCTCGCTTTCTTTATCGCCTCCCGCTCACACAAATCTCACGCACTCGCAAACGAGGGGGCGAGAAAAAGAGTTTTCCCACCCTTCCTCGTCTCGATCACACAATTTCTAACCCTTTCTCTCTTGCACATAGTGTTACGAACAGATCGCGGCGGTCTATATGGTCCACGGGACATTTGGCTACAGGTAACGTTATTATTCTTATTTATTCGTTTTTTATTATTATTTTTTTTTTTGTTTGTGTTATGTCGTGCTTTATCGGTTTAATTAGACATTTACGGGGTACGAACAGCATCGTCTTATCTTAAGTGGAGCACATTCAATCGGTTATACACGGTCGAATATTACAGGCGGATGCGTTTTTTGTTTTTTTTTTTTTTGCTTTTTTTTCTCGTTTTCGTTTTATATTATTTTTTTTACTTCTCATTTCTCCCGGACGTGACTCCTCGAGGTCGGACGTTCGATTGAATGCAGAATTCTTGTTGGAACTTTGTGAATAGATCGTACACAAATTCGGTTTCCCATTTTATTTTTCGTTTGCATTTTATTTTATCGAATATAAGGTACATTGAATGAATAAAACCCGGTCGAATCTCGGACCGTTGAAGCAAATAAATATCGGACAATATGTGAGTCACTTCTAAAGAGAGGGAGAGAAAGAGACAGAGAGAGAGAGAGAGAGAGAGAGAGAGAGAGGGGGGGCAGCAGACAGACAGATAGACATACAGATATACCATCGATGAAGCGAAATCGCGAAATGGGGAACGTCTACGCGACAAAATGGCAACGTGGTTTTACCTTAGACGAGTACAGGAATTCGCGTGGCTAATTGCCATGGTTGGCACCTGAAATGTTACACACACACAGCGGCTGGAAATAATCGCAGTACCATAAACGTTACTCTACACGATTCACGTGAACACTCCCTTCGTTCGTATCTCTTTCTTTCCCTTTCTTCGTTCCATTCTTCTCCTCGCGCGGGTATATTTATTATATGGCAAACTTAAGACAGTCTGAGCAAACGAATCGCCACCGCTTTTTCTCCTTCCATTTCGCTCGAATTCTCGCACGCAATACAACAACACGACACTCGTGTTCATCCCTTTTCCTCCGTATGCATGCGTGCACGTGCACGCGGCGTATCACGCGTGTGCGTCGTTAAACTTCATGCACGATAACGTCTCTTATTCGTCGGTCGAAACAGATTTTTGAGGCCGTCGTCAGAACCGGAGCCGTCTCGATATCGCAGCTTCGAACAAAGTGGAACACCATTGGCGATCTCGCGGGACGAACAGTAAATCGGGCAGCTCCGATTCGAACGCTGCCGGGGGCGATTCGAGTTTGCGCACGAATCGTTCGAGCGCGTGCCCGCGTCGAGATCGATCAAAGGTCGGACGAATCTTACGGAAGGGTAGAACGAACCGAAATCAGACGAAGCCACGCTTCGTTTTTCGCGTCGAGGTCGCGGGTCCCCGTCGAACGACAATACGTTCGAGTTCGACTGCTCGCTCGCCCGGGGTATGAACCGATCACGTCAAGACGTTCAACCTCGATCGATGGAAACACGTGACCATCGTGGTAAAGAAGAGCGAACGTAAGACCAGTTGAAGCTGCGAAGAAGGAACGAGAAGAGCGAAGGTGAAAGAGCTACGAACAGGAAAGAAACATTGCGGAAGAGGAAACAAGAATAAAGGAAAAAAACAAAACAGAAGAATCTCAATGGTTGGTCCGATAAAGACTAGTCGATCACCATTTGAATAAAAAAAAAAAAAAAAACAAAAAAGAAAAACGGGGTCGTCGAGAACCTCGAGAGCTCACACGGATCACGATGCGACGGGGGTTGGATACGCGCGATTGATTAATTAACGATAATGAACGTTCGATACAACGATAGGTCGATTAATGGAGCGCGGCGCGCAGAACAAAATGTATCTTCGTTGTCGATAAAACATAGCCGAGGGAATCGTTTCGCGGATCGCTCTAAAAACAAACTATCGATCGTCTCGCTGTCGATCTTCCTCCCGATCCGCGAACTCCGTTTCACGCAATTCCCCGGCTACAGTCGTAATAAAAACAAACAAACAAAATAATTATTCGGCGGTGCGATCGACAGAGAGCGCCGCCAACGCGCCGTTCGGTCCTGACGATCGACGATAGAAAACGAGGAAGGCAGAGGTGAGAAGCGGAAAAATTCTAGAGATTAGGACGAAACGGCGGTCGCTTGTCGACCAGCCCCGCTCTCAACGACGAACACACCGCCGGGAGATCATTGGAAAGTTTCGATTTACATTGTATTTAACGATTACGACTACGAGCTAAAACGCGTGTACATGGGGTGGATTTCGTTTCGGGTGAAACGAATAAAAAACATAATAATAATAATAGGACGGGGAGGAAAAGGGGACGGGGGAATCGAAACGGAGCGATGAAAGTAACAAAAAGAAGAAAAAAAAAAGAACGAGAGTTCTATAAGACGCTCGATTCGACTTGGACGCGAGTATCGAAGCGTGTTTCTCCTCTGTTTCTTTTCTTCCCCACGGGGTCTTTCTCTCTCTTAATCTCACTGGGGATAGGGACATTTGGAAGGGATAGATGGGAATGGGGTATATTATAATATTCATACGATTATTCGTTACGATAATCAGATATTTCATTAATAATTACGAGATCACAGTGACGCTTTGACGCGCGGGGATCTCGGATGGGCGGGCTGCTCTCATTCGCCATACGGGCTAGCTATTCAGACTGGCTACAATTGAATCTAGCTAACTATAATCAGCAAGCTAGGCTGTTCCTTTCCCTTCGATCATTGGAGATGATTGATTTCAGTATGAATTCTTTGGATTACGTGGCTTTCATCGATGACCGGGTAGAAAGGTGACTCGATTTCATGAGATTATTTTTAGTTTCGGGTTTTTTTCTATTTGCTTACTTTCGTTTCACGTCAACTTGAACGTTGCCCTCGGTCCACTTCAATCGCGGAAGGGTTCGATTGGGGAACCTCGAGCAGGATGGACATGGACGATGATGTTGAAAATGAAGAAATTCGCGGCACAGCCTGCCCCCCACGATCCACATAGTCACAGTTACAGCTTATGTTCCAGCCTATAAGATTTATAGGCTGTCGTTCTCCGATTTTCGCCAATCTTTTAAAATCATCGTCTCCGAACGAGAAACATCGTCGTGTTCTACCTCTTTCCTCTTATGGGACGATTTTCCCTCTCTCTTATTCTTCTTTTTAAATCGTTCATGCTCCCTCCGGGCTCGCCCTTTCGAGATATACGACTACCATAATATTTTTTTTTTTGTTATATCGCACGGTACGCCTCGAAATAGCATTTCGATAATAATAATAATAATATACATATATCCAAATATACCATTTAAAATATATATATATATATATTTTTATATATAAGTGTTTTCCATTATAATATATAGATATACTTCTATTCATGTTTACTCATATAATTAATACGTTCTCAATATGGCTGACTACTACTCTACGTAAAAATGCTCCTACTGGGAGAGGGGATGTTCATCGTTTCTCTGAAGCGTGGTAAAATTCAAACCGAAAGAAGTACAGTAAGGAAAGAAAAAACAAAAAAAAAACCGAAAATTAAACAACGAACTGACAACGTGCGGGGAAGGATACCGTAAATAAAGCACGAGAAAATGAAAAGAAGAAATTCAAATAGAACGGAAACACGAAAACGAACAGATGGAAAAGGGTTTAGGGATGTTAGCCTTCGTAGACGATTATGGTAGTTTACGGCCCCACGAACAAGCGGCTATGTACATGCGCCTTCCTTTTCTTTTTTTTTATGTCTGTGGTCGGCGCTTTATATTAATCCCATGTACCTAATTGGCGTATCGTTCGTTAAACTAACAATAGCTACTATTTCATTTACTATAATTAACGCGTTTCCCTCTGTATCTTTTCTCTATTATTATTATATATATATATATATTTGTTTTTTCACATTATACTTTAGCTCTCGGAACTACAACGGGGCAACGTTTCATACAAAATTTGTTCATATTTCTCGGTGCTCTATTTCAGTGTTCTTATAGATTACGCGGAAAAACACGGGGCAATAAAAATACCGGAAAGAACAATACACGCGGAAGGAGATTTTTTTATTTAAGTAAAGCCGCGGCGGCCACGCAGGCCATCCTCTGGACGACGGTTTCACCGTGCCTCCGAGGGGACAGAACGGGAAACCAAAAAGTTCTCGCGTCCGTTCGCACGAAAATACATACTCGAACTATCCTTCCCTTTCCTTTGGTCGGAATGCTAATATAAAATAGTTTCGCGAACGCGATGAGAGCCCTGTATCGCCGGCTCCCTTCTCACGACGCCAATGGCAATTACTATCTTATTACATCACAATTGTACGACGATCCTGCTCACTCTCGTGTTTACACCCTCCTCGTGTAAATAGAGAGGAGAGAAGAAAACTCGATCGAAAGAAACGAAATACGAAAACGGAAAGCCTTAAGAGATTCTAGAAACACCGACGAGAAAAGCCGGAGACAAGTCACTCTGATGAACCTAGTCGCGGTTTAACGTTCATCGAACGAGATGGCGGAACGACACGAAATTTACCCAGCCGCGGCGATAAACGACGATAATCTCCAATTGAACGAAACTCGATTAACGGAATACGTATTAGCGTACATAAGAACGGGACTAATCGTTTTTTTTTCTCGTTTTTCCACGGAAAATTGGCACGATTAATTCAACAGGGAGGTAGAACGGGGACGAACACCTAAGAAAATCGCAGGACGTGACGAGAGTGTTAACCGGGTTCACCACAGAGCTTGTCCTCCCCAGAAATACTCCTATTTCTGGCGACGGGTGGTTGCGTGAAATTACGCTACGCTAAGTTACCGCATTACGACGAGAAAACATCAAGGGATTCTAGGTAAATTCGTTCATCGAACCATCGAATCATTCGGAACACTTCCGCGCGGAACCAATCGTACGATCATCCTCTCGCGACGCCGTTCACTTCCCACGGGAACATCTTCCCAGCTATGCTAATTTCTCCTCGCGCGGGGGGAGGGGGCGGGGGTTACTTTATATTGACTTCACTCGGACAGAGGGAAGGAAGAAGAAGAAAAAAAAGAAAGAAAAGACACACCCCCTCGAGGAAGCCATCGAGCAGGGTTGACGCGGCTTCCTTTTTCTGTTTCTCCTTCATTCGATTGAATGAACGCACGCTTCTCGCGCGTGCTTCGATCTTCTTCTCGTCTTACTTTAGGACGAATGGCAGTATAATTATCCCGCGAGAAAGTGGCCGACGCGAGTCTGGCGCGACCTTTATTAGACATACAATTACGCGTTTACCTATGAATAAATACTATTACTTTCTACACACTGGAATACTTCGACGTGGGTACGTCGCGAAATCTTATCTGTTACTCAAGGTGGAAGAGAAAAATGGGGGAAACAAACAATAATAAAAAATAATAATGATATTAATAATAATAGAATAATAGTAATCGTAGTAAAAAAAAAAGGATATTAATAATTAAAAAAAAAAAAAAAACAAAGAGAAGTCTTTAACCGGGAGACAGAGACAGATTAGAGAGACAGACAGAACGGTCCACGGGAATATACTATCGTATCGACAGCCTTATGATGATTTTGGTTTCATCCCGTCGAAACTGTCGTGGCAACTCGACAGCTCGCACAGGGATACTAACTATTATTTAATTATTTTTAATTCCTCTTCGAACTCCTACGAACGTCCCTGCCAATGTTGGCGAGAGTCGGCCCGAAATCGCGTACACCAAACAACGGAGACCTAAATACACGCTAATAAAACGAGATCAAAAATCTGTGCGAAGATTGCAAACGAATCGACGAGTAACAAGGCAGAAGGGAAAGCAGAGAAAGGGGGAACGTCAGAAAGAAAAGATGAACGAAAAGAGTGAATTTCAAAGAGAAAGAGAGAGAGAGAGAGAGAGAGAGAGAGAAACGAAAAGAAAACTGGGCGTTGATGTGATAGAAGCGTAGAGTTGAGGGAAAACGAGAAGGAAAGAAAAAGTGCGATAGATAATGGTAAAGAGAAATCAGGGTTTAAAACAAAGAAAGAAAACAAAAGAGCAGCACACGGAGAAAAGGGTTGCTGAGGAACCCTTTGTTTCTTGTGTGACATGAAAGGCGTCCTTCATGGAGGAGGGCCCCACTAAGAGCTAAGCTACCGGAGATCATTCGAAAACTGTCCACGGGACTCGCAGCTAGCCAATTAAGATGCTGCGATCCTCGACCTATCGATTAGCTACTTTAATTATTAAACGTCGACTTATCACGGAATTTTAATTATTTTAGTTAAATCATCTATACAATTACAATACGTTGCTCCCCTCGTCGAGTTACGTGTCCTCGCCCGTTTCCCTGCCGGCTCGATCGCGCGATTCCTCCCCTTCCTCCTTTTTTTCATCCTTTCGTATATGTATCTTTTTTTTTTTTGTTTTTTTTTGGAATACACTGAGAGGGAGACACCCCCCGAGACTTCATTCTATGTACAGATGACTCGACCATCGCCATGAACGTCCAACGATCCCGGATCCCGGTCCGGGATTTCATCACCCCCGATAAATCGAATGTCGCTCGATCAGTTGAACTGACACGTCGGACTTCGCCATGTACCCGCGAATGTTCCCCAAGCACCGGCGAAATAAAAATTTCGCCCCGATCTCCAACGACGGACAAACTTCAGCCCCCAAAATTTTTCCCGACCCCCGCCGTCGAGGATCCCCGACCGTTCGCGAGGCGACATGGCACGGTGTCATTATATCCCAGATAGAGTTCCGCCTTGCCTGTATCGGCTAGGTAACCGCGTTATCTACAAGCCACGTCAAAATACTTCCTACCAACGGGAACGGTGCAGAGCGGTCTGTTACGTGTAACAGGACGATAGACGCGCGGAACGTAGAAACGAAAGTGCGATGGACAGATACGGCGGAAACGAAACGAACGTGCGAATAAAAAGAAGAAAACAATGACCAGCCTACCCTGTCCCGTTCCCGTAATCACACTACTTTATTTAATTCTCTTTATTTTATATCCATAATGAGATCATCATTTGATTATTGGGTTAAGTCCTCTTTGGATCTCGTCCTTAGCTCTCCAACAACCACCGCCCCTCTCCCACCCTCCCACCCACGCCTCCCCCTTTCAAACACACCCCTCTCGTCAATATTGACCCGTGTCGCTATCCGATCGTCACCTTCGCGCAATTCGATATTCGATTGAAATGCTCTACGAAAATTACCGCGGGAGAAACGTCATAATTTCTCTTCTTACCTTTTCGTCAGGTTCGACAAACGACACTGGAAGGCGAACGATCGGCACGGTCGAACGAAGAATAAAAAAAAAAAAAGGTTTCTTCGCCCGATAATACACGTTCACCGCCGGCACGTGCGAGAATGCGCCTGCAAACGAATCTGCCAGCGAATCTATCGCGCGACGTATACACGAGGATGATCGACCCGGGCAGAGGACGATCGCGCCATCGAGACCGCCATCGATGACGATCGTAAGTGAAGTCCGTGTATACCAAGGACCCGTTGGCCGTCGTCGGGGCAGAGTCGCTTGAACGTATGCGCACGATTTTAACTAACACCAGAGTAGCATCGAAACGGCGATCACGTTCAGGTAACTCTGACGCCGCGACGAGCAACGAGCCGGCAAACTCTGCCCTTGTCGTCATCGTCGTCATCGTCGCCCTCGTCTTCGTCAATACCGCTATCTATACCTTCATCCCCGTCGTACGCCGTCGATTCTGTCCTCCCGTCTTCGTGAGAAAAATCCATACAACAGGGACGAATCGATCCAAGTGCATTCACGGGCGTGCACGGCGGGACACACTCATACATAGAAAACAGATCGTAACGTAGATCGTGTTGGATGCGCCGGTCGGACGTCCAGCTGGATTCATCCAGACGGACATCTTCCTGCTGACTCCACGACGGTCTGCCGACCTTCGACGTAGCTCCGGATGGTGCTGGTAACCGGAAGCTCGCGCAGAGCGCAATTCTCCTAGCCGTGGCGTCTAACTCGGAGGAACCTCCAGTAGAAGCGTCGCAACAACTCTGTCGAGGGGTTCCCGACGAGCCGGACAGATCAGTTCTTGGTTCAATCTGGCTGTCCCTGGTGCCGTTCCAAGCGTCGACGATCGTTCTTCGAGTTCTCGAGGCATCGTTGTCGACCGTCTCGACGACGACACGACGGTGCCGTCGCGTCTATCGAAGACGGGAGACCAGCCTCCATCCGAGGTACAAGGCCACCGTCGTCCATAGAGTCTCGCGAAGCGGCGCCGGGATCAGCAACGACAGGATGCTGTCTGTTGATCCGCCGGTGTTGCTGGTGTTCGAGAAGCCCGAGTTCATCGCGGGCAATCGCGACTTTTCGATCTCGGCGGCCTGGAACACGTAACGGAGACGGTCGATTTGTTAGAATAATTTAATACGGTGTCTGGGGAGGGCAAATTTAATAGAAAGAACAAAGGGGAGCGAGGTGGTGTTTAATTGAACTGAGTTAAGCAAGTCGAAATAAGAAATTCAATTAAACTGATTGAAATAACAATTAAGTTGAATAAGTTGAAATAAGAGTAGGATAAAATAACATGAAATAAAAGTTTAATTAAATGACTTGAAATAAAAATTAAACGAAATAACTGTAAATAAGAATTAAATTAAATCGGCACCCAATATAATGTAAAGGAGGCCAAGTCAGGAATGCATCATCGAATTTGACCAAAGATTTATTATTCTCAAGGTGAACCAATTAGCGCGTCAAAGTATCTAGATGCGAAAACGTGGAAAAGCTCCAAAATCGTTTTCGTGCGATACCTGGAAAATGGTACTAGATTCCCGGCGAGCTGCGGCGAGCCTTTCGCGAAGCAAGAATCGCAGAGGAACGTCGAGAGACGGGGCAAGAAGGGAATAAGGCTAAGGCAGCTCTAATTGGGAGTGTCCTAATTGGACGGAATTACCGTCGATTCGACACTCCTTGCGGCTAAGCCTCGGGCGTAGAAAAAGCACCGCGCTCTTTTTATCGAGTCCACCCTGATCCCTTCGAATTTACACGGGAAGAGGAGACGCTCGAGGGGAGCGCGACGCTGCGATTAAGGTCCACGAGCCACCCCCCCGTGAAAGCTGTGCCACTTGCGCGAAACACAAATCGCGAAGCAGGCAGCATTAATGCCGGTTAATTGTCAATTAATTTCCACTTTGAAGAATTTCCACCGAGAACCTATTGGCCCGGCGAAACGTTCCTCCCAGAAGAATCGAACTTTCTCTCTCTCTCTCTCTCTCTCTCTCATCCCCGTCGTTACCCACCCCCCTTCGAAAACACAAAAGGTCTTCGTTATAACTTCCACGAACGATTCATTATCCAATTAGTTATTAAGGGTGAAATCAGCTCGAGCGAAGGTTAGCGTTGCAGCGATTCAATCGTCTCCTCCGTTCTCAGCCGAATTCATTCCTCCAAAGAAAATTTTCGTTCGTTAAGACACTAATCATCTGGGATCAGAGATCCGTATCAATCTACTCTCGAAGTTGATAAGAACCCCGGGTAATATTTCCCCCGGGCACATATAGTTTCTCCGTTTCCTGCTGTCCGTTGTCCAGCGTATCTTTCCCACAGCGAGGGAGAGGAAAGCTTTCCTCCTCGTCTTCCCCCTTGTATCCCCATTGTTTCCCCGATCACACCCTCGGACCACAGAGTTCGTGCGCGACTTCCGATCCTCGTTTCGCCTTAATCCACTCGTGGTGGCCGGACGTGCAATAATAAACGGCGAGAAACGGGGAGGGCTCAATCGCCGAGAGCAGAGGCTTTTATGGGGTGGCCATAATATCTGGTCATCGTCTGCTTCGATCCGCCCTACCAATACTGTCTCCCGTTCACCTTACATATATATATATATATATATACACAGATATTTGTGTGCGTACAGATAGGACCAGAAGAAAACACTGGGGCCCGGTGTGGCGGACGAGAGGAGATTACGCGAGACGTACTAGGGTGCAAGCAAGAGGAGCAAAGGAAAGCCGTCACATTAAGAAAGAATTATGGTCTATGGACTCTTCTCGTGGGAGTCCACCCCGTCAATTAATACTGCCCCGGTCCCGTTCCATTCTCCGCGGAGCTCCTCCTTGTTTCTACGCGCTTCTAACTCGACGAAACGCCTTCCCGTCGCCTTCCCTCCCTCGATCGTCGCGATTTCCATCGCAGCGACTCTCGTCGGCTCGCCCTCTATCTAAAATCGTCCGGAGGAAGCGCGAACGTTTCACGCGCTCTCCGCCGTTATCGTCGTGCCACCTGCGATACAGAACTTTCTCTCCGATACGGTGCGCATACGTGCGCACGGTCGCGTATAGAAAAGGTGGCGGGCTGGTTTTATTGCTTCGGGCCCGGAAGAGAACGCCCCGGCTTGAGCAACGCGCGGCGGTTTCTCGCTAGCGCTTCGTTCAGCGGTTAAACCGCGAAATTTATGCGCGACCCGGTCGCCGGGATTACGTTGTCGGAGTTTATCGTTGCCGGGACGGTAAATTTTAATTGTTCGTGGCAGCTGGTTGCGTAACCGGCTGAGTATCGCTGCCGCGACCCGCCTCTTTCTCAGCTTTTCCGTTCGCGCGTTCGGGAACGGGTTGCAACGCGACTGATTAATGCCCGGATTAGAGTCTCGTAAGTTTAATTAAAGTATCCGTTGAGGGAGGGGTGGGTGGAGGCGATTAAGAAGAGAGGAAATATTTATAGGCGAGGTGCGGCGCGGTTGCTCGTCTTTGAACGTAACGAAAGTAACCGAACGAAGGTAAACACGTTCGGCAGCGATATATCGTTTACACCGATCGCGAAGAAATTGTATTGAACAAGATTACACATATCGGATGCTAAATTCCGCCGGTCGAACTCTAAAAGAATCTAAAAAGAATTGACAACGATCGCTCGACAAGGTTCCCGATGATTTGCGGTACGCCCGACTATCCGCCGCGCTGCCACGGAAAACGAACGATAATCTCTGAATGGCTGGGCGACAGGCGAACACCGGCCCCGGCGACTACCGGAGGCCAAGACACACTATTGTGCAACATAATTGCGCGGCTTGCCGTGGAAACGACCGATCGGGTCGACGTTTCCCCGAGCCGCCTAAGAAAAAGTCAATGGAAAACGGGGATTTGCGGTCCGAGCTGGGTATCCTAGGTAGCAAGTGTGCAACGCACCGTGGACGATAAAATGCACGCTCCGCTTGGATCTCTGCGGGCGCGCCGCGAGAGAGGCAGTGGAATAAGACGTAACTTGTCAGACGAGCCCGGTGGACCGCGTGTTCCAGGAGGGGCCATCGATTTTCTTGCGAGCCGCGACCGGCAAAAAGGCCGGGGGAACTGTTCTTGCTGAATCGGTACGAGAGATCCGTTACGCTGGCGAGTACCTAATGTATCAATTTACGCGTCGGCCGATCGCTCGAATAACTGATGAACGTCGACGCAATGTTTCATTAGCCGCGACCCGTTCGTGGAAATGCGGGGAACGGAGCTGCCGCGGAATATTTTATGCTGTCCGTGATGCAATTTCTTTGCCGTTACCGCGAACGACTACCCGGGAACGTTTCTCGGAACGCGAACCGATCTCCTCGGATGCGAATTTCGAATACGGTCGTTTTGTCGTTCTAAGCGAGCGGAGGGCATTAACGTCGCCGGATATACCGGCGGAGAATATTCTGGGGGGCGAGTCCGCGCAATTTTCTCGACGATAAGAAGCGTTACGACGAGGTACAGTTTCCTGGGCCGTTAAATTATGGGCAGATTCGCGGGGCGCGTGGATAGAAGGTCGACGAGGATCGCGGGCAAGAAAGAAAGCGCAAAGGGGGCCCACGATTGCACGAGATAATTGAAGATAATTTCCTCGGCCCGTGGCCACGGCTCGTGCTGCCATGCCCACTTAACTTTCACGTAAGGGGATGTGACCACTTAGCCGTTACATGCTCGTTTACTCTCCATGCATATGTAAAGCAGTGGATTCCCGTGACGAATGGGGAAAGAGCGAGAACCGTGCCCGTAACTCACACTCGGCCGCGCGTTCCCCGATCGGCTCGGTTTCCTTCTGCGCCAAGAAACTCGCGACAGGCCTCGACGAGTGCTACGATCCTCGTTGAAATCGGCGCGGAGAGAAATCCGCTACGGGAGCTGCCAAGCCGGAGACAACAGTATCGATAAAAACAAACTCGGGGACCAAAAACTACTCGAACAATTTCGAGGAACAAGCAATGCACGAATAAGGAACGTGATAAGAAAGGTTTTGTCATCGTCTCGGCAAATATTACTCCAACTGCCCCAGCGAACCGACCGTGAAAATAACCGACGAAGAGACAAATCCAGCGTCGCGCGGAGAACTCGATAGTACAAGGCGAGTCTCCTCTGTCGGCCATCGGCGGATTAATCTGACACTTCGATTCCCCCAGAGGGACGAGCGCAAACAGCGCGTCGGTGACTCCGCAGAGACGATTCCCTTGGCGGAGAATTTGCCACGATTCGTATTATCAAGAAGGCCGGGTCCTCGAGTTACGGGGCCGATCGGTATCCGATCCCCGGACGTGGCGGCGGAGATTTCTTCAATTTCACGGATCCGTTCTCCCCGCCCCGACCCCCCACAGCCCCCTTCAATTACCGCCACTTAACCAGCAATAATTAGACGCCCCGGGATTGTGTATCACGGCCCTTTAAAGCGAATAAAGTCGAGACGGGGATAAAGCTGGAACGCCCTTCCGACTCGTTCATCTTTTTCTCCGTCTTCCCGACGTTCTTAGTCCGTTCGCCGTTCTTGCCCCGCCCCCGTTGCCTCGGCTCCTTTCTTCCGCACCGCCACGGGGAATCTCGTGAAACCGTGAGAGGGCCTCCTTTCCTACGGAACTTTTGCTCCCGTCGACGCGCTCCTGATTGAAAACAACGACCGACCGTAATAATCGTTCCGCAATAATCGTTGCTCGCGGTTGTCCGCGTTGCGTCTCCTGGATCGCCGACATGTTGCTCGGCAACATTTCTCTGCGATGGAATTGTTACAAAAAAAAAAAAGAATAGTCTCCGCAAATAGGACGATCTTCCTAGGATCGCGTCGATCAGCGGACGACGCTCGTGATTCGTTCGCGACAGACGAAACCGTGGAACTTTTTCTCGCGTGCGCGCCAGGCATCCACCAATGCCTCGCGAAATCAGCGGAGCATCGTCTCTCGCCCGTCCATACATATTTGATCGAGCGAGACGGCGAGGGGAAAAGGAGGAGCGCGGATCGTGCGAGAAAAGCGTTGATGAGGCGGCGGTCCGCGAGCGGGGTCGTACACGCTGGGAGCGATACTAGACGTCTTAACGGTGGCGAGCGGATATTTATTGCGCCCGTGGGACGGCGTCGGTGCCACCGATATAACTAAATTCGCGTTTATGGCCCCGACTGACCCACTCCAGCCGCCAATTTCTCTCCTTTCTTCCGACCCGCGGGAGGCGGGGGAACGGGAACGCGCCGGCGGAACGAGAGATACTGAATCATTCGTGGGACCATTAAATCGTGGATATTCTTCTGCTGGCCGGATCGATTTTCGGGAATTGCTGTTACTCGACCGAGCGGCGTGTAAATATCATTGAATTATATACGAAAGGAACAACTGGCGAGATATGCTGGGGGATATTGAAAGATAGCGTCGACGGGAAAATGAACGGGGCAACGGTGATCAATGCTGGTAGATCGCGGTTGCTTCTGATACCGGTGACAACGATTTCGGGGAGGAAACTTGTTTGAAATATTCTCCTTCGATTTCCCTTTGTCGCGTTGAAGCGGCGAATTTCGTTTGCCCCTGGCACTCGGTCCTACGGCCGCGTTTATTGCACCGCGGTGTCCAAATATAAATAAGTCGGCGCGAGCGCGCGGCGAGGGACGGGGTAAAATTAATTTAGAAATGGAGCACGTAAAAATGCGAGGGGGATGAATTCTATTTTAACGGGGCCCGTTCCGGCATCTGCGTATTCCGGCGTTTTTATAACAGCCGCGCTACAAGGGTGGCTTTACGACGAGTAAAAAAGCATCGCGCGCGGGGGGTGGTGGTGGACGGAATAGTGACAGGCAACGCGCAACGCAATTATTTTTTACGCTGCGTATCTCGCACCTGTACTCTCTCCGCGTCGTAAACGCTTGGCGTTAGTCTCGTTGTAACGATAGGCCAGGGCATTCAACTATGGAAAGTTGAAAACAAAAGAGCGGGCTTGGGGGGGTTTTTATTATTTGGAACTGTGAATACAATAACCGTTTCCCCTCGATGCTTCCTGTCCGCGTGCTGCTTCCCACTTCTTCCATTGCAATTAGACTCGGGGTGTCAGAATTTCGCGAGAAAGATATTCGAACCGTTACAGATTGACAAAATAAACACGTGCGACAGAAAAGTAGCAACGCGAATCGGATCGAACCGTCCGACAGTAATGGAAATTAATCTGATTCCTTCGCTCGAGAATATTGACTTCCGTTAAAGCATTGAACGCTTCGACCGCGGTCGCCCCTGTAAACTTCTCCCTTAAATTCGCCGAACTTCAACCCCCATCGAAAGCTGTAACAATAATAATTCCAACGCCCCTATCCCCTCGATCCGATAATATATTCGCTTACCTTGGTCTTGGACGCGTGGAAGTCATCAGCGATGTTCCTGAGGTTGGCACCCACGCTCGCCCACTGATTCTCGTTGAGCACTTGTCCAAAATTGCCACGGCAACTCTTGCAGGTGAGCTCCGCGATGGGTTCCGCGATGGGCTCCACGATTGGTTCCTTCTTCATGACCGCGGAACCGCCGCTCTCGGAGGCCAGTCTGCGTCTTCGTGGCCGCGGCCTTGGACTCGGCACCGGTGCCAG
Source organism: Nomada fucata (assembly GCA_948146005.1). Taxonomy (NCBI): domain Eukaryota; kingdom Metazoa; phylum Arthropoda; class Insecta; order Hymenoptera; family Apidae; genus Nomada; species Nomada fucata. The sequence goes on from OX411277.1 coordinate 4,074,913, forward strand.
GGTACCCTCCTCGTTGCTGCACTCCGGAAACTGGAACGCCGCGTCTCTGGTCGGGCTGCTGGGAGCGGACGCGGTGACCAGCGGTGCCGCTGGCGGAAGTTGCTCCACGGCGGACAACACCAGATCGGGCAGCGGCAATCGGGACAAATCGGAGTCCACCAGGACTACCGGGTGCCGATCGTCGCCCACTCGTCGCGGCAGACGATCTGGAAAAGTAAAGAAAACTCGTTTGAGCCTGGTGGTTCGAGGTGATCGTTGTTTTCATTGGGATTGTTCGAGGGAAATTGATAGTCGGAAGCTGCAAAGTACTGTAGAAGAGGGTTAGAGATAAGAGATAAGAGATAATGCGGTGGGCTCAGAAGCCATTCGTCGTTCGAAAACATCGTTGTTGTTAGAACGTTCAGTTGTTGAATCATTTTTTTCCAAGTAATGTGTAAACACCTTGTTTACAGCGATTGGCCTCCGAGCCCTCCATGCGTCGGTTACTTTTCATTGCGCGTTGAAGCGAAAATGTCGGTATACAGAGATGCTTTAATTCGACGTCCATGGAACTGTATATTCGGAGCATTGACAGGACTAGTTATACTTGTTCTTAATGATCCGAAATTTCAATGGAACTGCTTGGAACAACAGCGGAATAAACGACGGCCAATCTCGTCGCGAGATCTACGAAATTACGCCCAACAATATCGAACGCAACCGATGAAAACTTAAATCGCGAGTTGCCGTCCGGATTACCTAATCACGCTCGATCATGATTTATCAATCCCCGCGTCAAATATCATCCTCCCATAAATCTACCGCGAAACTCGCCGCGATAACCCTCCGGCAGGCGAGGCCGTCTTGCGCGTTCGAGACCCGGAAAGTTCAAACTTTCCACGATCGTGCGATAAAGCGAACGCCGCGGCGATTCATCATCGCGGTTTCGATCGACCCGACCGATCTTTCCGACTGTCTACTGAAAACAGATGGCCGTGCCCGATACCCGTAATCGACGAAATACCCGGGCCGGTCGATTCGCGTTCAACGTATCTGGATTCGCCATCGATAATTAATCGCGGCGCAGAGGCGAGGTTTCGTCGCACAATGGAAACGCCACGATCTACGCGCACACGCCGACGACGGTCGGGCTCTCGCGTATAAGGTTTAATGCTACGCGGGTTAGACCACGGTCGCTCGCCGTCCACGGGGTTCTCCCGTAATGGCAACCCAGCGACATTGCTGGCTAATGATTGTCTGAAAATTTACAACGCTCGATCCGATAACCTTCGCTCCGCGATTTCGACACGTCGTCGCATGATCGCGCGCGTACGTGCACCGTGCACGCACGAAACGTAGGTAGACGCACAATGAAGGGTGACACAATCGACGGAATCGCTGACCGATCGTATTTAACAGATAACGGGCGGGGTGAAATTAACCGCCCGTACCAGAAATGTTTTACACGGCGATCGTTCTTTCCTTCTTGCGGCTTGTAAATTAATAATGATTCCCTCCGTTGATGAATAATGCACGACGAATGCGAATACGGACAGCTCCGCGATCGCGTCGAGCGCGGTCAACTTTTTAACGAAGACGGACGGGGAGCGCGGATTATTCGATCGAAGCGTCGCGCTGGCAGAGTGAAACGAGACCCGCGGCGGCCGATGGAAATCGCGAATTGTCCGAGCGCGCGGCATCGAAAAGGTGCACGCTCGATTATGGACGATCGAGCAACGTAAAAGTGAAAGACGCTCGGTCGCGCGCGAGGCTCGTTCGATAATCGGCCGACAGGAAACTCGCGATACCGCGAGGCGACGGCAGACAGCATGTCTGCCCATCGAAGAACTCCGCGCGCTTGCACGCGCTCTATCGTCGCCGGCGCGCTTCGAAGAAACGTTTTTCCGCTGATAAGCGACCGCCGCGCATCTCGCGTCGCTCGCGTCAACGGCAGATAAACGACGCGCAATATCGAGCGAGAGAACCGGTAAACAGAAGCGCATTCGGCGGCAGGCCGCTTCTCGTTTTTACGACGCTCCCGATAGTTAAGCGCGGCACGCTGGAGAGAGGTCAGGGCCGGGGCTGTAATTAGTATCAACGAAGAAGCATCTCGATGGGACGAGGATTCGTCGCGAGGATCCAGCTGTTTGTTGTTCGTTTGTTGTTTCACGAACCGCGACAAGTCGCACGTAAAACGGGGCGTAACTGGTTTCGGGATTTTTGGCTCGGCCGAGCATCATCTTCAGCTCGCGCGTCTCAGCGACGGCGGTTCGAGAGAAGCTGGATACGTCGCAGTACAAAATCACGGAGACGCTTGAACCGCATCGTATCGCACGCGGACGTATGAATAATCGCGTCTATATCGCTGACTCATAACACCAGTTCCATTATTCGTTTCCGCGGCTCCGATGAGGATTAAGAAAGTTAGTCGCCTGAACCGCGCGTGCGTTTCAGTCGCGGAGGCCTCGTCGACAGATGTCCGCTCGGCATCCGATCAACGCCCGGTCAAGAATAAAGGGACGACCGAGTCGTCGATGCTACCGATTATTGCCAATCGCCCTCGTTTCCCAAAGTGAATCGAAACGAGTTCCGCGCAGCGCGGTAAAACGAATTGACCGTGGAGGCGAAAGCGCGTTAGATCAATAGAATGGAACGACCGGCGATTGGAAGTCCGCTGACATTTCGATGTCGCGAAAAGAAAACGAGAGAAAGAAAGGTACGCGGTACAACGGAACGAACCCCATTCGTCGACGGCGAACTTTCGTAATCGCGGCGACGACGCGACACGTTAATGTGCATCGTCGCGCAAACGGGCAACGCCTGAAACGCGCCTCCGCGCCGTCGGAACAATTCGAACGCGCCGCTGTTTCGCGCGACGTACGCGGCGCGCACGTAAATCGAATGCACGCGTGACAAAATAACAATTCCGTCGTGCCCCGAGGGGCCGCCATTGTCTCCGGGACCACTGGCGCGGGCGCGTGCGCAGTCCTGCTCTCGCGGTTGCATCCTTGACATTTCGAGTAAACGTCCGCGCTCGCGCGAACAGCCGCGGCCAGGCCGCACTCTCCCGAAGGCCCTCCTCCGCTTGTGCAACGCTGCGAACGTCGCGCGGGCGAGCATCGGCCACACATCGCCGGGCTGCCCGCGAAATCTGCACGAGGCTCGGCGGACTTTTCACCGGCTTGCGAAACAGCCTCGGCCTTATCCGAACCTATCGGCGGCTTCGCTTTCTACCCGCGCGATTTTCCACGCGAAATGTCACTACGCTTCGCCGGCAACAGGCAACGTGAGAACCGACGGTACCCGAAACCAGTGTTTATACGACGATCCACGGCGATTATCGGAGCCGGGAGGCCGCTTATTAGCGCGGACTCCTGCGACCGTGATAAATGGCCAGCCCAATTATGATTTACGCCCCGGCTCGCGGTTCGACTTGCGTCCTGCCCGTCCAAGCGGGCAGAACTATCGACTTTCTTTCGTCGGGATCGGGATTCGTTGAATTCTTGGGTCGCGGGTTTGGGCCCGTCGACTTGACGAAGGTTTCACGGGGTGTCCGACCCCGGGGCTCGATTGTTACCCGATGCGCGATCGGGAGAGCTCGGCAAACCGAAAGGGAAACGCGAACGGGACGGCTCGCGCGTCCCATAAAAGCTTGGCGAGCAAAAAGCGCGGCGCGCACGTGGCCGACACCCGCGCGCACCGAGCGGGGTTCGCGGTCGCGCGCGTGCACTTTGGCTCCGCGTGCATCGGAGAGGAGCTGGACAAGGACGGAGGCTGGGAGCGGACGGATTGGAGGCGACGAAAGGGAGTCGACGGCGAAACGAAGCAGCGCGTATATACATAGGCGGGCGTGTAACGGGCGGATAAAGAACGAGATGGTTGCGGAACGCGGAGAGAAACCGCGAGCCGGCGAGGAAGGTTGAGGAAAAAGAGGGTGAAAAAAGCGCTTGAACAAGAAACGGGGTTCGCGAGACGCCGCGAGGAATGCGGGGCGGGAGGAAAGTTTCGGAGCGAGATGGAGCGGCGCGGACGATGCGCGAGGAAGAGAGGCGAGACGCGACGGGACATCCAGGAAGCAAAAAACGGGAACGAGAGTGAAAAGCGAAGGAAAAACGCGAACGGCGGTAGGCGACGGGACGAGGGGGAAAGTTCGAGTGCGCGACGAACGACAGGAACACGCGAGGGACAATGCGCATTACGCAGAAGCGTTATGTCAAAGGAGACGGAAAGAGCTACGCGAAGAAGGGCGAAGGGCGGACACGGATCGAGAGCTGGCAGCGTGCGCGAGCACGTGAGTCACATGGAGCGCCCTATGTACGGGTAAACGCAACTCGTTACAGTGTACGTACTTAACTGTGCACGCGTACGTGTAACGTCAACCCTATCGGTGCTCGCGCGATCTCGCCTCCTACCTCTGTGCGCGTAGGCTGCGGGCGCGCGTGTGCGAGAATACCGTACGTGAGCTGCAGTGAACGCTAAACTGCACAAAGAACCCCTGTCAAGGCCGCTCTACCCACACGTTCGAGCAGAATGCTTGCACGTGTACGCGGAAACGCTCGCGACCGCTCGCGGTGTCGCGGCGTATACGGGCGAGCGAGCGAGCGAGCGAGCCAGCGAGCAAAATCGCGCGGGCGAGAGCGCGCAACTGCATCGAGAGTGCAGCGGGTTTTTTATCGTGCAACGTTTCTGCCACTTTTCCGGAACAATGGGACGGAACAGTCGAACTGCGCCGTTCGAAAGACCGATTGCTCGTTTCGTCAGATCCCCCACACGGTGCGGCGACTACGAATTACGCTTCACGCGATTTGGACGTGGACTGGTAGTCGCGGGACGGAGAAGGAGCAAATCGTTTCTTACGGTGCGCAAAGTCATTACAGCGAACCGCGCGGGCGCTGGATAATCGTTGCCTGGACGCGCACACCGCCGCGATTTTTGCTCGCGCTCTCGCGCACGGTAATTGGATCTTCGGGCGAAATAATAGAAATATGGTAAACGTCGCCGGCCCTCTTTCCGTCGCTGGCCTGCCGGTTACTTTCGCGCAACCAGACCGGAGGCAAGAGGTGACTCACCGCGCGGAAAAATCTAACGATTCAATTTATGCGCGCGTAACTTCGTATTGTGCATTGGCCGGACTCGTTCGAGAGGGACGAGGTCGTAAACGCGCAATGATTTCCCCAAGATGCGGATAAGCGTTCGACCGAACAAACCGTGGCACGGCGCTGGGGATCGTACCGTTCGTTCCATTCCGAAACGTTCCGCAGAAAAGCAACGGATTGCGCGGTCTTGTTTCGAACGGCCACGGGAATCAGGTACACGCGAGGGCTTCGCGGAAATCTCGTAAAACCTCCGACTCGGTTATAAACGTCTCCCGATATTAGAACGCGTAAAGAACGATCGAGCCCTGCTCCATTTTTGTCGCGCGGCGAATCCAACGATGCCCCCGTCGGTCTCAAGTACGTCTCCATTCGCGATCGGGGAGAAATAACATTCCCATCCGGGGATCGTAGAGGTTGCGCCGATCGGCAACGGAAAAATGGCCAAGAAAGAACGAAGGAGCGAGGCTTGCGCCACGTCGCGAGCCGGCCATCGATTTCCTACGACTATCCGATTGCCCAATAAACACTGTCCACCGGTTCGCGAGCACCGTTTAATCGGATTCTGCGGTGGTGCAGAGAAGTATGGACGAAAGGTTCCGAAGCTCGCTCGACCGATTGATTACGCTCTTATTGACTACGTGACTCGCGATTTCGTTGCCGGCGGAATTAATCGAAACGACTGCAATGCCCGTTCGCTGGTACGGGGAAATGTTCTCCGATGAGGATAGAAAGTTCAGCGCGGGGCAGCTGTATTGGAATATTGTTATTCAATTCGAATGGGATCGATGATAATTAACGAGTTTCGGTGGCCCAGAAGGCACCTGCGCCTGTCAAATCCACCGTAGACCGTGCGAACGAAACATTCACGAAACGACAGAGACGTCTAATTTCGTCGCGGATACGAATCGATTAATTCAATAGAGTTCGCCTCGCTCTTAATTATACGGAAAGAGTGCATCGAAATTTCTATATTTCTCGATTCTATCTACGCTCCATTTCTATCAACCAGCGACAGGCCGATACCCGGCTTCCTCCAACCTCGCTGATTGCATCTTTGGCTGACGGGCCCGGCTCGTTGCATCTTACAAACAACGACGGAGTCGGTCGCCTCTTGCCGCCGTTGTTCCACGATTATAATTACGAGAGCCTCGTTCCTCGCTCTCTCTCGCCCTCTCTACTTTTCTTTCCTCCGTTTCCATTTCCGTCGCGTCGGAGCCGCTAATCGGAGAGAACGCCGCTCCGAACGAAAATCGATCCCGCCGTGCTCGCTCGAACATCGAGGATTCCGCGAAACCAGCAACGAGGCTCAACGACTTCGAAACACATGTGCGGCAGAATGGACTTTGCGCCTGGCGAAAATTTGACGGGGGGAGAGCGCCGCTCCACTGTCGAACCGTATTTTTAGATGCGCCCTGTGCCACGCACGCTCGACGCGCCATTTTCAAGTATATTTTATTAACACCGTTCCTCCTTCGACGCCCGGGAATATTATTGATAAGTTTCCCGACGACCGACCGCGCCGTCCCACCAGATGAACAAAGAACTGGTTTTGCAAGCTTCGGCTGCCTGCGCGCAACACACGTTACTCGCGGTGCGTGCGTGTTTTTCTGTCCTCTCGATCTCGCCGCGGAGATGTAAACAGTATCGTTATTAACATTTTAATATCCCCGCATTAATATTCATGCCGCGAACGTTCCAGTCGATATTCGGTTTCGCGGAGGGGACGAGCGTTGGATTCGACGACGCTCCGGCGTCGTCCGCGAGCCGCGGCGAAAATTGTCGGCGGACGGCAGAAGTCAATTTAAGCCAGCGCCGTTTAGAAAGCATCGCGATCGCGTCGCGCACTCGAGCGTCCCGCGGAGCGCCGCGATGCTCTCGATGCTCGCGCTCGATAAAGCTCGCGATTACGAGCAGCGATAACGCGAGCGAAACCGTGGCCGCGAGGGCCGAAGGTGATCGAAGGTAAAGCGGGGCAGCCGGCCGGATAAAATCAGCCGAATTTCATGTACGGCTGGAGACGCGTGCTCGAGCCGCCTGCGAAGAATACGCTCGGGGGAGCGTAAAAGCGTCTAACGCCGGGACGCACGAGTACGCTCGGCGTACCTCGCCCGGATGAATATTAATGAACCGCAGGCGGCACGGCCGGGTTCCCGAAATCCGTGGAAAGCACGCGGCCGCCGAGCCGGTGCAATTAAAGTTTTTAATTAAAAAACGACGCGGATAAGAATCGACCTGACGGGGGAACGTTAATTGGCCGGAATCGCGAGCAACCGCTTCGTTGAAACGGACGCAGCTCGCACGGTTTTAGAGCCGCGGCTCTTCGGGATTATCAACGTTCGTCTGTTTCACTTCCATCGGATCGGTCGCGATCCCGCGATGTTTCGTATATCGAGGGGATCGGCGAAATTCGTATTTCGCCCACTTGATGTTGTCTAAGTAAATGAACTTGCTTGGCGTTGAAAGTTTCATCTACGTCTCGATAAATATATTTCTAGGAGCGTTGCGAGGAGAGCGCAGAGAACCGACTATACTTAGACGGCCGCCGATCTGATTCACCTAAAGTTGCCCTCCGTTCGCCGCTGCTGTCTACATCGATCTCGTCAACGTTCGGCGTCCATCGGGGAGGACAGTGTCGCGGAGGTGTACGAAAAAAAAAAAAATTGGATAAGCCTGGTCCCGGCGGCTAGACAAGGAAGATACGGCATTGTTCTGCCGGCGCGAAGATAAAGCGCCACTCCATCGGCGACGATAACGAACCGCCAGCGAGACAGCTGAGAGGAAGGGCGAGGAAAGATGGGAAATGGAAGGTAGCGGTGCGATGAATATTTTAAAGGCTCCGCCGATAATGCCCGTCGCCGTGGATGAATGGAAGAAGACGGCCATCGAGGACCGGACAATCGCCAATGACGAATTCCTTTCAATATTTCATCAGGTCTATAGACTACGGTCGGCGTTCTCGTTCTCCGTGTTCCGGATCGATCGTCTTCCCGACTTCCTGCTGGGAAGCTGGGGAACCCGTGATGAGGCGAATTCGTCGCGAAACGATTCCTCGGCTCTGCGACCGGACTCGAAAATCAGCGAAATTTAAGAGACGATGTTTCATCGGAAACGAATTCCTCCCCCAAACATGTGAAATTAACGAGGAGTCTCACCGTGCGCTCCAATGCGACCGTTTTAATTTTAAATGAAATTATCGCCCCGGGGGATTCGCTTGATATCGAAGCACGCGTCGACGGAGTTCGCTTCAATTCGCGCAAGAAAAGCAGAGACGTTTCGATAGAGCGAGGGCAGGCACGTTTCTCGTTCTCGGTACGATTGCGAGGTTTACTCCGAAATTCAGTTGCGCGAGCAAATTCAGTTGAGGCGAGGCTCCACGACAAAGTAACATAATACGAAGTTCAGTGTCTGGGGCCTATCGTTTTACCGCCGACGCTCGATCCCCCTCTTACCGAGAAATTAAACGCGTCCGATTAGAGCGATCGCGAACGCACCAGTTCGATTCTCTGTTATCGGTTTTCCTGTCGCGGGAAACGGGGCGACGATACCGAAACACCGTCGAGACGTTGCGCGACGCGGAGACGGATGGGACCGCGGCGTGAAACGTAAAATGGAGATGGGGGAAAAAACAGGGCGGCCGTTTATCGAGTAACACGCGTAATCGTTATTACCGCGGTCGGGTTTACGCGAGCAACGATGACGAGGGGGAAGTTTTCTGCAAATGTCACGGGAGAAGATTCGAACGGGGCTGGCCACAGCTGTTTCTATAAATAACCACCCCCGACTCGATGCAACGGCGCGCTCGCCAGATTCTGCATCTTCTCTCGACACCACGTTGGCGAACTATGGTTATTGACCCTCTGCGCACGCGGTACCCGACGCCTATTTTCGTTTGGAAAATAATGAACCGGCCGCATAATTCAGCCCCGATAATCAGGATTCACCGTCGATCCACCAGCGAGTGCCGGGATCGTCCCGGCTCGACGGGATGGACGCGATGCGCCGCGATTAACGCCGCGGTGATTATTAAATGGTCGCACGTATGCGCTATGTGCGTGCGCGTCCGGAGTAAAACACATTTCGAGGAAGGGTTGCGTCACTCCGAAACAAAAGTGACGCGGTGCGACGGCCGGATGCAATTTGCGGTTTCTTTCGGGACGCTTCCACGGGCTGGACGGCGGAGATCAAAGGCGAGATCGTTAGCGACGTATTGCCGTGAAACTGCGGCAAAACGGATTCAGAATGCTATCCGACGACGTTTCCAACCCGGCTTAATCGCGCGACACGGGTGCACTGACCTTTGATCAGCAGTGTTTTATAGCCGCCTGTAATACGAAATTATCGTTGCTCCGGCCGGGCACACCGGCCACCCCAACGATTTATTCAGAACCGACGGCTGCCTCGAATTAATTGCTCGCTCAAGGCCGCTCTCTCGAATGGGAACGCGGTTCGACTTTCGCGTCAACCCCATAGCGGGGCGATAATAGGGCGATCGTGAAATTCGAACGAAAAGTTGGCCGAACTTGTGTAATGAACCGTTCGAACGTTCCACGCGTTCTAAGGAGAAATATTTGAATGGCACGAAAAACCGACCTTGAACGCCCATCCGGACTACACCGGTGCAATGACCCATTACTCCGTAAAGTCATCGTCGAATCCATTTCATCGGCCATCAAGGAAGAAGGAAATTTCGGTGCCTCTTCAAGTTCGGCCATCAACGGTGCATTTCAATGCGCGCGAGATATCGCCGTATCGTTGCACGGGGCGAGCAATCGTCGCTGGCACCGTTCGAGGTTCGATACCGCAATCTCTTGCGGACGATCGACATCCGAGATTCGGGGAACGAGCCGTTGCATCGGGTTTTATGGCGCGTTTTACTCCGGTGTGCCTGACCATCGCTCTTCCCTTCTCTCCCTCGCGCTTTTTCGCCTCTTTCGTTCGCCTCCTACTCTCCTGTCGATCCGACCGACCGTGTGCCGTCTCTTTCGCCGTAAAGGAGGAGCAGCAGCGGTGCAGGGTCATGGCCGGACATCGTCTGCCATACTCTCGACTCTCTACACCCACGCTACATCTGTTATACTCGCCCCCTTTCGCTCGCTGCACCCTCGTAAAGCCGCGTTTCATTATGCGCCGAATATAAGTTACCGCAATTTACGCCTCTCGCTCGTTCCCCTCCCTCCCGTTACACGCTGCACCATTTCGCTCGTTTCCTCTATGCGCGTTTCGTTGCAGCGAGTTTCGCCGTGGCTCCTGTCATAGTTATGGACGATCGTGCCGCAAGCGGAGGACGAAAAGGAACGGGGAAACACTCGTGGAGGATTTATTAGCGCGAAGAGAAAATCGGAGTTGCAATATTTTGTCGCTGGTGGAGATTTCGATTTTTTAAATAAATGCTCGGGTTAAAATGAATCCAGGTGGATTATACGATAATTGTTTCGATGTCAGCTTTCAAGGCTTCCGATTTTCTTCGTTATTTCTTTTTCGTTTTTGTTTAGTAGAGACGGACTGTGATGCATGCGGTTGAAAGTCGCAAGGCAACTCATTAGGGGCGTGCGCTTTTTGGAACGGGTCGTATCGTACTACGCTCGCAGAATTTATACGATTTTAGTTTATCCCGGACGGAAATCGATAACCCAACACCATCTTATGCTACTTTAGCGCGTTAAGTGTAAACGGCCGGCGATATGTCGTCAGCCTCGGTCGTTCTTGCTATTTACGAATGAAACATCTGACGCTCGGTGCGTGTCGAACAATGTTCCGCGACGTAAAAGCAATCACTTTGTTAGTTACGTGCGAAATGAACGAAAGCCGTTACCCGTGAACAGAGCGCGAAGAACCGCGAGGGGCTGTAGGAATTAGGAACGGACCGATCATGCGGAGGTGTAACCGAGGATCGTGACAGGCACATTCCGCAACCTACGTGTCTCCACGGCTCTCCCGTTCCGTGTCCTCGCGAAATCGCGAAGGTGTCGCGATGTGCTGCAACCGATGGACCAAAATTTCTCGACGCTGACTCACGGTACAACGACCGCCGTCAAAACCGCCGGGGGTTTTTCGACAAAATCGTTCAACGGCCGCGGCGTGTCGACGACCGGCACGAGACCGATCGATCTCGCCTCGCTTCTCGCGACTTCTCGAACAGCCGGCCGCGACGCGAGTCCTTGCACGCGGACACAAAGCAATCGTTTCTGGGATCTGCGTCTCAACCTCGCGGTTTTCGCGTCGGGCTCGTCATTTTTCGTATCTGCGCGATCGCGAATTTATTCCCACCTGTCCGACCTTTGCGATCTCTCTATCCGTCCCCCTCGATCGCTCTTCCTATCTCATTCTTTCCCCGTGACGGACGTTCGACGGGAAGCGCGATCCCATAGAGCGCGTTCGACTCATCGAAAGGGAAATTGGAGTCGCGTTGTTCCACGCGAAAGTGGTCCGCGTTGTTGCGCGCGACAACCACGTGTTGCACTTCTAGTCGATACGCAACGTGTCCGCCGAGTCGACCTACTCTCGAGCGTGCCCGCAACTCCCTCGTGTGAGAAGTGGAAATTAATTACGTGTCATGCATCATCGATCTCATTGTACGCACAGTTTATTGTAATTAACAATGCTGGATTCTTGTTTACAGTGTGTGCCAAAGGGGAATAACAGTTATAAATATATCTATCAATAAATAGACGGGTGGGTAAACGGGTAAATAAATAAATAGTTACAATATAAATGGTATCACAATACTGTCACAGCGTCTCGTCGATGCGGAGCATCGACATCGAGGGTACCTCGATCAAAAGTTAACTAGTCTACGCAAAACTAAATACTATGACTTTGCCGTCTACTGTCCGAACTACTGGCATACTACATTCACAATTTTTGTATAGATCTTTACTCGGTTAGATTCGCCGGCCCTCGTAGACGATCGTCTGAGCGTCTCGCGGACAGGCTCGTCGTTAATCATGCAATTACACCTAAAACGGTCAACCTTGTCGTCTAACGCCTCTTCCTGAAAAGCAGTCGGAAGGATACCATGGGAAGAGCCCGGTCTAGTCAACGTTGGAGCCAGGGGCCAGGTCGAAAATGGAAAAGAAAAATCGGTCCCGAAGGCACGTGACCGGAACACCCCGCGGCCACGAATAAATTTATGCATATTCGTGGCCGTGTCGTCGACGTGGGCCCGCGAAGGCAGCGGTCGCGACGGGCACGTCGTTCGTCACAAAATGGGCAGCCTTTACAGCCGTGCAAGAGTGCGTAGGAAAACTTGTACGTAGGTGAGTACAGATCTTAAAATGTCGAAGAACTCACGATTTCGCGACGGATGCTGGGCGGACCTGCTCCGAAGGACCTGTTGCAGTATGGAGTACAGGTCGAGCATCAGTTGCTCCAGTTGCTGGTCCTGGGCGTCCGAGTCCTCGTCGGACGGCATAACGTACGCGATGGCCATTTCTTGTTCGCAGCAGGTGCACCAAAGTTTCTCTGCTGTCGAAATGCCTCGCTGCTCTGTTTCGCGCGGATCGTCGATACTGCAATCGAACGAATGTCCGTGGATCAAGAAGCACTACCACTGTTTTATTTCTTTCTTTTTTTTGGGGGGGGGGGGGGGTTCTTTCTATCGCCCCGTTTTCTTCCGTGTCTCACTAGGATCGTCGTGCTCGACGAATAGTTCTCGCGCGAACCGCGAACGGGCGAAAGAATCGTCGACGACGAACGGTTGAACGGGTCAAGGGTCGCGCGCACGGATTTCCCGATTCAACACAAAACGTATTCTCGTCGCGGCACACGTGACTTTTCAGACTCGAACGGCGCACGCTCCGATGTACGTCGCCGCGGCGACTACGAATGCTCTCTGTATCTTCGCCACCGGATTGTCCGCAAGAGAAAACGCACGTGGTACCGCGTGCAACGCACCGCGGTAATCAGCGAAATGGTATCGCGAACGCGCGCTGTTCCAGGCGACGATCGATCGAACGATGTCACGCACGACCGACTGATTGCGCGATCAGCGTGTCCACCAGACTTATTCGATCTCCTTTCGCGTTTACATTCGACGCGCGCTTTTGTTTCTCAGTCGCGTCGTCTTGCAGCGCCTATAAGGTGGATCCTCGAATGGATCACTTTCCATCAGGTGTTCAAGACGGACAAGTATTATCGAGACGAGTCGAGGATCGAGCTCCGTCCGAACGGACGTGCCGAGATTCACTGGAATCGCCGGGTAGCGAGGCGGATGGACGCGCTCCTTCGGCAGTCTCCACTGAGAAACACGGTTGACAGTTCGTAAACGTCCCGCGGGACAACAGCACAGAGTTCAATGTCCCCACCCCCCTTGTCGAAGGCACGACACACGATGCACTTGAGAGTCTGTCCAGCGAGTATGTCGTTTCGCTTCGTTTCTATTCGCTTCTCCTCCTTTCGCTCGAACACGAGGACACAAACGCGTTAACCGCGCGAGAGGGAAGAAATCGGTGAAACGAACTCTTTTTTTTTTCCTTTCTGCCCCTCGTATTTTCCGACCGTACGTTTTCCTTCCGATTCGCACGCACCCGCACGCTGCTGGTATGACGTATAACACGTTGCGTCTCGCGACTATCACACGCGTGTACAACAGATGCGCTGGAGAGAAAGTAAAGCGACACGAGAACTCTCGACTGAGCTTAGGTAACGAGAAACACGTCTATACTCCTCGAGGTCTGGCGTGGTAATGATTCTATGCTTTCGTTTCAGCCACTCGGCCCGCACGTTCTGCCTGGCGGCGGCAACCGACTTACCCCACTCTGACGGGTACGCGCGGCCTCTCGCCCCCGTGGAGGGGATGCGATGCGCGCGCAATCGAACGCGGAACGCGCGCGAGGAAAGGGAGGAAGGAAACAACCACTGGCAGAGATGAGTTTGTGTGAGCCTCGGAGGAAGCGTGTACAGGCCATACGCCTGGCGCTCGTGGGTCCAAGGCGTTGCGAATCCACCGGTTGGGGTCAAGTGGGCCGAAAAGATGGAAGGAAAATGAAAACTCGAAAAGCGATCGCGCCGCGGCGTAACGCGCGACGACCCGCGCCCCCCGAGAAACGAATCGGGCCGTCGGCGCGGAAGAAGCTGGAAGATTTCGCGTCGTCCGCAGTTCTTCCTACCGCCTCGCGTATTTCCTTCTCTTTTCGTTTGCCGGCACCGCGCGTCCCCCGCGCGGCAGGAGCAAAGAAAAAGGGACACTCTCTCAAGGATAAGAGATTTTCCTTTCGTGCATCGGACGCGAAACGCTCGCGAGGGCATAGCGAAGCGTGTAGCATGTAGCAACGAGATCTCGACGGGCGAGAGAGTGAGAGGGAACCCCCCCACACACAAACGAGTTGCACGCCTGCATCCACTTCGGAGCTGTTCGCAGAGGCGCGTATGACACGACGGAACGACACCCGAGCGCAACTGCGTAGTTTCTGCGAGCAACTCCACGGGGGTAGTTGAAGGAGCGACGCCGATACGACATTTTTTCGGACGACGGTCTTCTGCCAGCTCCGAAACGTCGCGAGCCGATCGTGACAAATTCGTTCGACTCGCGCTCGTGTTTCCCCCGGCGGCGAATAATTGCCCGATCCTCCCGACGAAAATAATAATCGAACGCGGCCGTTTCGGAGCGAGGGCAGAGCGCCGCCCGGCCGCGGAGCCCCCTGATTCCGCGATAATTCGCGTCGACGCGAAAGTTATTCATAGGATCGAAATACATACTTGGCTAAGTGACAATTTTTTATGCGGCCAATGAATGGGTAAACAGGCGGAGAAACAAGAATACAACGCGCTCCTACCGCGAGCGCTGATTCACAATGCATACGATGCGCCCAGCACGCCGGCTACTAGCCGCACAATGCGACCACATAAACAAGTATCGGCATATTACTCCCGGGACAATGGGATGAAGGAATAAAAACGGGAAACTGGAGCGGGTATCGGGGATCCGTGTAAGAAACCGAACTAGATTACACGATCGGTCGCGCGGTTTTCGTCGTTCCGCGAAATCGTTCCCTTTACTTCGATCGCGGTTGACGAACGCAACTCGCGCTTCGTTCGATCGACGTTCCCCGACGAAGCGGAGAGAAGCGACGCGGACGGGGGAACGAAAATCATCGCCAATTATCGCCTCGCTCGCGACGGTACGAGGGATAAAGGTAAAGGCGGTCGGGCGCGTGCTCCGCCAACAATGCCAGCCGTTCATCGTCGACGCGTTTAAAAGCAAGAAAACTCGCGGTAGCTCGCGAATAATCGTCTTTCGCCATTCGACTTGCAAATGCGAGGCTCGCGAGACAAAGAGTCCAACGAAACTAATGAACACGCCGTGTATAAACGTGCACGCGCATTATCTCGAGTGCGATGCACCGATTCCAATACGATCGCGCGAGTCACTTGAATCGACGAACGATCGAGGACTATCTGCATTCACCGGGGGCAGGTTGACGACAAGGCACAAGAGGAGAATAGATTAATGGCGGGCACGGCGCCGAGAGACATTGTCACTGGATATCAGATGTGCGCGTGTGTACGAGAGAGCGAGAGAACGGGAGAGAGAGAGAGAGAGAGGGCAGGGATGGCGATAGATAGAGGGAGTTAAAGGCCAGGTGAATCCTCCGTGTATCAGGGATGGCGTTACAGAGAGATGACATTACCGCAGTACGATAGAAACTGGAGTCGACGAGGAGGGACTCGGTCCATCCCGATGGAGAATACCGCACCTATATCGACAGATCGATGCTTAATGCCGGTCGGATTCGGTCGGCGGCAATTTCACGCAACGGCCCGGGCAGATGCACTTGCCGCGCCGTTAATCAAATTCACCGGCACGGCCGTAGAAAGATATTAATTGACCGGATACGAGACGTCGATCCGGGAACGCGGACCGCGAGCTAGTTTTCCGCGTCGCGATCCGTTCGACGGTGTGCCCGGCTCAGTGATTTACGACCGGTGGGGCCGATTAGACTTTATTGGGGTCTTAATCAGCTGGTGATGCTGGAACGAGGGCTACCGAGTTACTTCTCCACTTTCGCTTCTTTTATTTTTGTATCTCGCTTTCCGTTGCGTTCGCGCTGGATCGATGGAAAATGAGAACGGTTACGAACGAAGATCCGACGGATTGAAACATTATTATGCAATAGGTATTTGGTGTAACAGAGGTACTAACGTTTCGTTTCGCTCGATGTTCTGCGCCCGTTGTCTACGTCGAATATCTCTTGCTGGTTAGCTCGTAGGCCTAAATTTTAAACGTACGAAAATATGTCTGAAACTCTGTCCTCGGTGTGGTCCGGTTAAACGGATTACGACGTTGAATGGAAGTTTGCTGACTTACGAAAATCCTATCGGGGAACCGATTAGACCGTACGCTCTGTCGCGTTATTCTTTGAAATTTACTTGGATGTGTGACCTGTCCCGCGGTCTTGAATCGATATAAGTACGGGCGCTTATCTTATCGTTCGCTCGCAATTAGATTATGAGGTATTTATGTTAGATGACGCGAAACAAAAAAAATCGCCAACCTGTTCGAGCGACCACGTTCTCTCCTGTACGCTTCTACACCGACCGTGATTAACGTTGAACCGCGATCAACGAGCCGCGAGTTCAGACCGCTGGGGTAAACATCTCTCCGTGGCGGACGGGCCGCGGGCTCTCGTTTTATTTTCACGGAAAGCATTGAATCGGTTCCTGGCCGGTAGCGGCGAGATTTAAAACCGGTAGCACCGTATGCGCTGACCGGATTGTATATTTTTAGAACGACCGGTGTCCTCCTGGCGTGGGCGGACACGCTGGTCACCGGTCCAGGAACCTGCGTCACTTTGTTTCCAGCGTACACGATGATCCCCCTTTGTCGGCGGATCACGCTTGTCGAGGATTTCTCGCAAGGAGGGACTAAATCGGCTCGAATCCGACGCGTCCTTAGCTCGCTCCGATTCTTTCGCCAGCGCGTTGCGTATGGCCGCGATAATTCGTTTACGAAATATTTGTTTCCTCCCCCGTGATGCGCAGGTTTGTTTAATTTGATTAACGTTTGGACTGTTCGATACGCGATATGACTAACGTTCGCCGTGGATGCAGCTCGAGGAGCAGCACGCGTCGTCCACGCGCAAGCTGGTAGCGTTCAACGCGTGCGCCGTTATTCATTTTCCACTTTCCTGATTCTTTTATTGTCGTTGATAAATTGATGCATAAATCGGCGCCAACCCGATTGCCCCAAATATCGTAACATTTTGGTGTAAATTCCGTTGGGCGATTACATATACAAATGCTGTAATCGGTCGGTCGGTTTCGTACTCGAAACACCGATAAGCAAGCAGATTCATACCAGGATTAAGGGAGACGGGTCGGTCTATCTTATCAGTGTTAAACATGCCAACTTTGTGTGAACATATTTTTCTTTCAGAAAAAAAGAGAAAGGCTAAAATCAAATTTTAATTGGACCTTCTTATGCACGCTTGCATTTTAAAATATGCAATAACTTGTGCGAAGAGGAATGCATTGGTTATTCATTTTTTGGCCGGACAGTCGTAACAAATGTTCTGTCGACCCCGATTTCGATCAATTTCGTGTCATGTTAACGAGCAACTTGCGTAGAATAGCATACATTTTTTTACAAAACGCGACTTTTTTCAACCGAATGCCCATCCGTCTCCCCTGTTAACGAAGCGCCACGATTATCAGTATAATAGGAAGGGCGATATCGCTTGCACGACACGCAAGCTTGTCCAAACGTGTTTCTCCTTTTCCGTTGCAACTTTGTGAATACACACTTGTGGCTTAATAACGTAATGGTAGAAGCAGCGTTATTAAGTCCAAGCGTTTACCTCAAGAAACACGAAGAACTAAGCTATACGCATCGAGGTATATTTATCTCCAATTCAGCCATATCGCGATTATGTAGTCCCTCAGAATTCTTGCGATTTTACCTTTCGTCGGGTACGAAGCGGAGTCGTTAGAGCTGCAAATCATCCGCAATTTTGTTGACCAATGAGCACAATTCCGTTCGTGTATTTCGAACAAAGCTAACCGAGATAAAAAGAACCGCAGGTACGCAAACCGGACCGGCATAAATTCATGAAACCTTTAACACTCGAGATCTGCGTTAATTGCACAGTTCCTGCAATTCTGAAACAATGCTCCGCATTGAAATGCACTTAACAATCAAATCCGTCAACGTGAGAATCCCGAGGCAGCGATACGAACGAGCCAAATAAAAAAAAAAAAGATGAAAAATATGGCACGGTTGAGAGTCACATCCGAAAGGTGACTCAACTTATCACACTGATGTTACGAATTGCATTTCTTATCATTTTTATCGGGTCATCGGTGCGTTCACCCTTTGCCGCCGGTTCGTCGAACCAGATTTATTGCTTGGCCTGCGCAAATGTCGGCGGGTCAGGCCGACGAGAAAATTATTAAAACGGCGTAACGACCTTACGGCGACGCATTATAGTAACGACGTTTATGATAACCGGAAGCAGAGAAGCATCGCAATCCGGGAGACCGATTTAACGACGCCTATTTACTTCAAATTACTTTACCGCGACCAACATCAACGAATATCAACGCGACGGGTTTATCGTTTAACAAAACTCGCGCGCAACGAGTCGAACGAAATCAAATTACACGTAACGCGAATACAGATGGAACGCGCAATCGATTCGTACTGCCATCTCGACCGGACAATAATAATAGAATATTTTCACACGATGGGAAGAAAGCATCCGACCCGCGCGTACAATAGTCACCGTTAAACAGTTGCAAAAGATCCGAGGAGAATGATCGGATCGCTGTCAGACGTCGTCGAAGTTGTAATATTAGAGCGTGTCGAAATCCAATTACGTGTACGCCTGTCCATTTCCCCTTTCCTTTTTTTTCTTTTTTTTACAACGGCATGTGCATTTACGATCGTTCGCCAACGATGCACGTGTGTATATACGTATTCACTGTTATCGCTGATAACTGCGACTGGGCGTGCACACGCGCGAGCCGGAGACAGAGAAGCCGGTGAAAGCGATAAAGACGTAAGAGCAAACATTTCGAATCCCGTGGCAAATTGAACAGGCCAGGCGGGGCGAACGATTTATAGGTCGACACACGCAGGTGTGAGGGCACGACTAATATCGGCAATTTTGTAATTCCGACGGAGACCGCTCGCGAGTGCGTACACCGAGCGATGGAAGTGAAAGAACTCCGCGATTCCAAGAAGTGCAACCGAGTCGGTCACGAAACCCAGGGACACGTGTGCGCGAGGGTATACGTAACACGATGGATTTCGCGATAAGTGAACACCTCAATGTCGAGGGAAATCGTTTCCTTACGAGTTTTAAGCCCTGCCAATGATATCCCCGGCGTGTTCGAAATGTACGGAATAATAGCTCATCGGTACGGGACGATAATAATAGTAATAATCTTTGCTTGCTGTTTCTTGTTCGAAGATTATAAACTGTCTGTCCGCCGGGGCCCCGGGGCCTAGGTTTCGCTAAAACTTGGTCGAAGAGCGTAGAAGTAGAATAGGCAGGGCCCCGGAGTGGTAGACGCAGTCAAAAGTTCCTAAGAACTCGCCGAAGCGTAAGTAGATACGGCCGTACGGTCTTGGGACTGGTCAGACCGACTTCGCGTTTGGAAAACGGTCTTGCGCTTTACAATTCGTATCTATAAATTGTCACCAATTTTCTGGGTCAATTGTTACGCGAGGATGCAGATTTTTGTTAAGATAGTCGGCATTCTCCGAATATTATCCAGGCGTTGCATAAAGTTTGAGATCACGGTTCGTTATCCACCTTTATCGCACTTATCGATTTCCATATCCCGATACAAAAGTAACGAAGATCTATTTATAACCGGTTGCTCATCATTAAGCTGATATCAATACGCGATTTTCTCCCGCTACTTCGATTCCATTCATTTTCCAAAAATTATCTCCCAATATTTATCTCGAAGCTCGTCCACGAATGACGATAAACCCTGCGACAATCTATCTGGTTGTCGCAACGCTGAGCCGTCAATTACACCAATCACTCGTGACGGACAGTGCAATAAACAAAATATGATTACCATTTCCATTTCATTTTCCTCCTCCCACCCCAACCAACCCCTTCGCCCACCCCGCCCTTCGCACCGCCGCGTAACGAAAAGGAGCGTCGCAAAACCGTGAAAAAAAATACATCGCAACGGAAGCATTTCAAGTCGGTTCAACGCAAACCAATTGCGTAACAGGGTTCGCCGTACTTGGTGAATCCGACCCGTCCCCCGCCGGGGAAGGAATTACGATCAAGACGAACGACGAAGGACGCGGACAGCCGGTTCCATGGAACTACAATATAGCGAATCGAACAACGGAAACCGAGAGGTCTCGCGAGGGTGTTGCGGATGCGATAACGAGGCAGCCGCAACGCTTCTAGACGGCCGCAAATGCTGCGTGTCTGTCGCCTTCCGTCCAGCCCGTCACCGACAAAACATCGAACCACGTTTGTCGTCACCGTGGACGTCGCAGTTAACCGAACTTTCTGCGCAAAATCTGTTTCGATCGAGAAACGATCCTGACACCGGTTCCATTTTGTCGGCCGTCGCGGGACCAATCCGGGATCCCCGTGAACACGCCGTGACTCGTTTAAAATTGCGGCGGGTCAGTGCAGCGGCGAGAGATTGTCCGCGACGCGACGCCGCTATCGATGGCGTCCCGTATAATTTCAGATAAGCGAAATTGACTAACGTTACGCTGACACGGCCGATAGTCCGACCGATACCGAGGATAATTCTTCTTTCTTTCTTCCCTCTTCTATTTTTTTTTTTTTTTGCTTTTTCTCGTTCCTCCCTTCCCGCGAACGGCGAGACTCGCGTGAAACAGCACGCGAAGAGCGAACACGAAGGTACAGGGACGAGCGAACACCGTCCTGCCTCAATAAGACTGTACCGCGACGATGATAATTGTTTTTATTGTCTTCGTTGAACAGCGCGATCGGCGAACAATAATATCCGGATCTTCATGAACGA
This sequence comes from Nomada fucata, assembly GCA_948146005.1. Classification (NCBI taxonomy): domain Eukaryota; kingdom Metazoa; phylum Arthropoda; class Insecta; order Hymenoptera; family Apidae; genus Nomada; species Nomada fucata. The sequence goes on from OX411277.1 coordinate 4,095,954, forward strand.
AACGGCAGACGGGATATTGTACGTATCGCTTTACATAGAACCGAAACTTCTCGGAATTATCGCGCCACCAGCAGCCTGTAATCGTTGTTAAAAATTCCGGACGCGATGCGGTCGTCCCGTGATCGGAATCCGGGTCGGGTTCGTCGAATTACGCTAACCCGAACCGCAACGACGACTCGGCCCCAAGGTCTTGTCTATATTTCGCGGACTAACTTCCGAATTTCACCGCGACCTTCGACTACCGCGTCCATCGCGGTTGAAGTTCGTGTAGAAAAATACCACAACCTTCGGGCGCGAGGAGAACAGAAGTGAAAACAAAAAAGTGGAAAAACAAATGGGGCGATAGGGCAAAAGAAAAAAAAAATAAATAAACGGCGATGGAGCGATGGAAGAAAATGCGCGCAGACGGGGAAGGAGCCCGAAGAAGAATTCGAACGAAAGAAGGCGAGCAGCTCGAACGCAGTGAGTAAGCCTGGTGCACGGTCGCAGGTGCATGAACGTGCATTCCCAGCTGCGAGGGCGTAATATGCAGGTAGACGCGCGGAAATCGCAAGATAACCAGTCGACGCGAGGTATCATCAAGGACAGATAGACAGGAATATATAGTTCGTTCAGGGTGAACAAAAAGAGTATCATCAGCCGGCCTAATCGTGGGACACGTCGGCCTCTAACGATAACCTCGGAAACCGGGAACCTGCCCTTGCAGGCGAACGCAACGGCGGTGTCATTTCTCGGATAAAAGATATTCTCCTGGTGGCGGTGTTGCGGGCGCAGAGGATCGCGTAACGTTGCAACGATCGTCGATCTCTCGCGACGACGCCTGGCGTCTCTTTATCAATTTCGTGATTTTCACGTTTCGGATGATCGCGCACGGTTTCGTTGCGTGTAACGAATTTCCTTGCCCCGACCTTGCCCAGGAACGGGCTTGGACTGCGTTTCAGCGTGGCGAGCCGTGACGCAGCTTTATTTGGGCCATTCGATGGAATCTCGCTAGGCGGCCTTGGTCCGCGGCTATCATTCGACGGTCAACAGCCTGGCGACGTTCTACCGCCCGTCGAATGTACCGTATCCGTCGTGCAATTCGATAGAAAGCCTTCGTCGAAATTAGCGTACGCGATTTTGACGCGCACTCGCGAGATCTTCAGCGCGAACGACGCGTGCGGTTTATCGCGTGCGCACGCGAGTGCTCGCGTCGAACAGGTAAACAGGAGCCATTATCGCTCGCGTACCGCGTAGAAGAGAAACGTCGACGGATGCGTCCGCTTACCTCAGATGCCGTGAATCCAAAATTCCGCCAGGTAATTGGAAGTCGGAATGCTTCTGCACAGGTGGTCACAGTCGTATCGGCCGGACAATTGACTCGCTCGTAATCTCCGCTGCGCGACGATTTACGGAAAGCACTCTCTCGAAGACTAATTTTTAATTTAACTCTCGCCCCTGCGGCCGACTTAATCTCGGCGAGATTTATCGACCAGGTCGGAGGGGCCCGGGACACGTGGCTTCGCTCCTATCCAGCCAATCGGTGAACGGTGTTCAGTGTCTCGCTACATTTTGCCCGGCCAATCCAGATGTAACCTGCTCGCCGCCTCCGCGACCATTGGCAGATACCAGGCCGATGAGTCGTGCGATCTTCAAGAAGAATCGAAGTTGAAATCTCCGGATCCCACCAGCAGCGAAGCGCGCCGCGCGCTATCGAGGGGGAAAATTCGCGACTGTAGGGGTGATTGCATCGTCGTGGAATTTCTAGAAGCAATTAGTCGACACCGGTATTTCTTTCGCCGGCACGCACCACCGCCACGCATTTCGCCTAGCCGACTCGAGCTTTCGTTCGTCCGGCTGTTTCGTCTCGTTTAAGAGATCGGATCACAGCTGCGAACATTCGTTAGTCAGAGAGTGCAAAGGGGTTGTCGCGTTTCTGGGTGCGAGTAATCCCCTGCGAAATCCCTGCTCAATCTTCTAATTTTTATCGAAGTTCAGAGTTCGCAAGGGTTTAGGGACCATGACGATATAATAATCAATTTTGCTTAGCACGCAGCGTTAGCAAGCTGATTCGTCGAAGTGGACGAAACTGTTCCCGTTCAATTCCATGCCTCCAATGATTCTCGTTCCCGGGGAACGCGATGCTGAAATAAATGCAACCCGCACGATCCGTTCGAACTTCTGAACGACGATATTTCATATTCCGATCGTTCGTTCCCCCGCGTTTGAAACATCGCCGGCCGGGATCGCTGGTCGATTCCCCCCCGAAGCAATCAAAACGCAGCATCGCGCCGGCTTACGTAACAGCCCCGAAGTGTATACACTAAACTCCGCTTCCAATTCGTTTATCGTTCCCGTCGATATCGCGGATCAAACACAGGTGACAGCCTATCCAAACACCACGATCCACCGTGGCGCGTAGCGCAATGGCGAGCGCAGGTAGTCGCGGATCGTATTGTTTGTGTGTACACACGACGGCCCGCTATCTGGCGACCATTGACTCATCAAGGCGAAAGGCATCGGATGGATTCAGCGAAATATCAAGCAGGTTAGTCAGAACCGAGAGATGAATCACGTGATTTTTTCGAAAGAACAGGTTCGTGCCTAGCAACCGTCCAATCCGGGACGGTTTTTCAGGCCCAGTAACACGGTCCTAACCCGAGGGACCCTTTCCTTCCGTCCACCCGCCCATCCCGTGCGGCGATCCCCCACAGTTTAACTCGAACACACTATGACGGACCATCCAACAGCAGGAAACGAACCCGATGACTCACCGACTCGCTCCGAGGAACGGACCAACCGAACTCTTACCGCACTTACGCGCATCGCGTAACCTCGTTACCCGCCGCTTATCCTCGTCCGAGGTTGCCCGTCGATCGATCGACCACGAAATTCGTCCTCATCGACGTTCCGCGGATCGCAGACGCGACAAGCTAGAACCGTTCATCGCGTCGAGCGTGTTTGCCGGTTTCTTATCACGGCCGTTTTGAAACGGGGATCCTGCGTCGAAGTGGTACTCGGTACCGGTCTTAGATACGGGATCGACGAATAATATTCCATACACGCGCACCGTGTGTTTGTCGCGCTCGTGCACGACGCGCATTAATTGTCACCAATTGCGTATCTCGAATTAGGCGACGCGGCTGAGCAGCAGTGCTCGGTGAGCACCAAATTGAGAGCGCCACGAAGTTTCCGCAGGTACGTAAAATTTGCGCTAGGGTGGAGCGCGAGGATCCGCGTAGGCTTGTCGCGGAAGAAAAAAAAAACACGGTAAATAACGAGTGAGTCAAGCACGGTGGTAACGCTAACCGCGCCAATGTCAGCAGCCGCATCGTAGATAAAATACTCTCGCAGTCGCGGCGAGCAAGCGCAAATACGAGTATAAAGTCGCCAGGCAGCGGCGTGAAAAGAGAGTCGCGTATATTTCAGCAAACGCGTATTAATTGACTTCCTTTCGCGTGTCTCTCGAGTCACTCCACCTCCGGTGTACTTTCACCGTTAACTGTACACGCGCGCGTATGCAGGCGCGTGGTACGCGCAATACGTAATTTCCCTGTCGACGGATACGAACGTCGGGGAAAATCCTTTCGAGAAGAAGCGGCGGGTCCTCGACCCCTGGGGCGCAGACGTTTTTGTTTGCCTAACAGGCCCCGTTCCGACGAGGCCGGCCGGAAACACCGGCGAGCGAATAATTTCGCAATAAGACGCCGCTAATCGTCGGTGCGATCTGGCCTGGGCGGAATTTTCGCGCGGCGCAGCAGAATCCCGATTAAGCGGAGCTGGTGCCGCGCGGAGGAAGCGGGCGGACGATTCTTCGCGAGAAACGCATCGGTCGGATCGGTCGGCGATAAAACCGATAACGCGGCCGCTCCGAGCGGATTGTAAATGCGTCGCGATAAATTTCGCGTAGGTCAACCGGCCCGAACCGAGCGGGTCGAATCCTTTTTTTTCCCCTTCGAAACGAGGCGGACGAGAAGGAGAGGCGAAGTGGCGGCCGGCGACACTCCGTTTAAATGGAAGCCAGAAAATTTTGCTCGTTTGTCAAGCGTTATGGGCATCGCCGCACCGCTGTACGATCTATTGTAGCAGGCATGAGAAATTTCGTCGTATTACGGTGCCCTCGCGTGTTCCGCCCGCTCCAATCCTTTTAATGGCCGCTCGTCTATGATTCGAATCGTTCGTCGTCGTCGCGACTGGCGAGCCGATTTCGCCGTATCCTGCAGAGGGGCGAATTTATCGAGGCGCCCGGGGAAGATCGTTCGGTGGGGAGCGTTCTCGCGCGGGGATCGTTTTCAATCCGAAGAAATCAACAGGACCGTGGACAATTACGATCGCTACGATATTTCTGCGCCGGCAATTGAATTTCACGCTGAACATCCGGAGAGCAGGTTTCGTGATCGTAATCGTCCCAGGGCTCACGATTGTCCGGGCGATAAATTATCCGTGAACGTATCCGAAACCCAATATTTTCCCCGTGAAAGGAATAGCCGAAACACGGGTCGCGTCCCGGAAGGCTTCGTAGAAATAATATTCCGATTAAATGGGAGAAAAGGGAAGAGGCAGGAATACATTTTCAAAGACACCAGGCACCATCGCCGACGACGACCATCGCCCGACCGTTCGACGGTCCCGCGATCTTCGTCGATTGCGTCAAAAGAGTCGGGGCCAGAGAGATCCATAAATCGCTAGGACGGCGACGCAAGCCGGACAAGCGTACAGGGCCAGACAGTCGCCAGGCAGACGGACACCAGACGGAGACGGTGAGAGCACTTTTTCCTCTTTTTTCTTGCTTTTTTGTGTCCACCTCTTTAAGACGAGCCTCTTAATATTCTTATTGGCATGGGCGACGTCTCCGTCCTCGGCATTGCGTTTCTTGCTCTCTTTGCCCCTGCATTGCCTGGGTCCCACCGAGGCCCGCTCACGAAATTGCACTTTTTATTGAGCACGTTCTCTAAACGACGCAAAACTTCTGCCACTGTTTACATCTACTTCACAGCCTTAATTAAATTTCGCCGTGGCCGCCGTCATAAATAATTCAAAGCGAAATTCGCCTCCCGGTGTATCGTGGAGAAAACATCGATCGATTTATCGACGATCCGGGTCACGTCAGAGCTTCAGTGCTTCGCTTTGAGGCGATTAGGCGACAGTAGGACGATCGTCGACGCGTTTCGTACGGACAATCGCGGCGACGAGGCTGACCCTCGAGGAAGAAACGAACGATTTCTAACGGCCGCAAAAGATTCGCCTACACCGCCCTTTGTCCCTTTCCTCGGTCGACCTGTGCATTATTTTCTTCCACAAACCTGGCCCCGGATCGGACGAATGCACCTGCAAGTCGGAACAGGTCCCAACAGGTCCATCTGTCTCGGATTCCCCTGCTCGACGTTTCTTACCTGTCCTCGGTTCACTGGTCTGATTTCGGGGGGTTCGTAATTTTTTTTGTTTTCTGCTTTTTCTTCCGTTCAAACTGCTGGGTGAAATTTTACGTGTACAACTTTGAGCCTCCTAAGAGCCCGCAGTGGCCGTCTTTGAGGGTTTCAGGAAATTTGTTCTACTACCGCAAGAAGAATAGACGGTATATTTTAAATGACCGAATTATGCGAATTAAATTTCTGAAGGGACGTGTCATCTTAAATATCCGTTTCGTTCACTCGTTATCACCTGGCAAATGGATTATTTACGAAATCGCGGTAATAAATACTTATATCATTAGTAATTGATCCTTATCTCTTCCGTTGCTCTATAAGACATTTTCGTAACTGCCGATATTCATTGAATTTCCGACCATTGACTCACGATTATCCGAGCAAGAGTCAATGAAAAGACGTCACAGAAGAATTATACGATTCGATTTAATTCTGATTTTGATATACCTGAAGTTTTCACGGCAGGGAAAACCGGGCGGAGGAAAGTCTAGCGACGCGTCATAGTAGCGAAACGGTCGGTAGTACCGGAAGGTCGCTGAGATAAAGCTAATCTACAGATAAGAGTGTAAATTTGCGGCTGCGAGATTTATGGACTTGGATCGCCGCCAGACTAAACCATATCGAATATTTTATTAGGTTGCAACAGCTAAAGCCTCCGTTTCTCATCGGTTAAATACGTTAAAAATATACATGCCACCTAACAATTAGCTACTTTTTCAACAGCTGCCCTATTAGTTGCAAGGAACAATATACCGCACCGCGCTAAACAAGAATTCTTCAAATCGCATTAAAAAGAATAATTGCGAAAACAAAAATTTTCCTATCCCCAACTTCTTCGATGCGAGGGCAAGTGTCCCCACGCAACCAGCGCAGTAAACGAATAACTCCGTCCCGAAAACGTCAATCACTGAACACAACAGTCTTGTAAGCCCTACCACGATTCCAAATTTTTTGTTGTCCATCCTCACAAGCTGGTTCGCGCGAGCGATCAGGGATAGGGCGACACACTTGTGTAAACGTGACCCAAAGAGCAGGAATGACCACAGGGAAACGCGAGCGCACAGTGTACCCCTTGGAGAGGGAGGAGGACAGGGCCCAATGGTTTTCGAGACTGTAAAAGCTGAAGGATCGTTCGAGCGAAGCTGGTGGTTTCACATCTGGCCTTGCCTTTTCTCCGTTCGTTTTCGTAGGGCCCGACCGTGAAAAGATCAGCGCCGCGTCACGTAATAAATGGCATGGGGCCCCGAAAACTGGTCCCACTCCGCTCGTCGCCCCTATCTTTATGGGATCTCCTCCGGAAGGTGGACAAAAAGGTCTCCCCACTTTGTGCTCGAAAGGGGACCCGGGTTCCTGGAATTCGTCGAGGTTTTCTGAGACTTTCGGGTCCCTTACTGCGAACCACGGCCACTTGTACACTACCCGTTTCTTTTCCAGGACGAGAAAAGCCATTGGAGTTTATGGGGTGTACGATGGTGCGATCTGTCAGTCGAGTGTAGCTGCGCTCGTCAAGCTACAGGTGAGATTATTCCGTCGGGGTGTTGTATAGTTATAGGCGGTGGCAACGTGAAACGGAGCTATGAGTAGAAAAATAGCCTGTGGTTGTTTGGCTCCTTCCTATTGTGAAGCCTGTGGCTACTCGTCTTTCGAGATGATTAATGATTTTGGGAAGAGGTAGTCCAGTGAGGTTTACCTTGTTTATTTCTCGTTACACGAATTGTCGCCGGGGTACGACACGACAGGAAAGATTGTGTCACATTATTGATCATAATTACCTGTATACTATACATCGCCCTGATTTCAGACAACAAATAAATGAACCTAAGTATCATTCCCCTCGCGAACCCATTTTACAACGATCATTGTTCCTGCCTTCGCTGTACACCAATTATAATTATATTCAATTTCCATATCGAAAATCTCTCCTCGCTCGTAGGCGCATTAAAAGCACCCATAGGACGAGTCCCACGGAAATTCCCGGAACGATTCGCGGGTGGTGCAAGAATTAGATCATTACCGGTCCCACGTCTCTTTGGTCGAACACGAAGGGAGATGGTCGCCTTCGCGGTAACCTTGGTGCGTCGCGATTAAAAGGAAAACAGGGGGAGACGAAGAGCGTCACGGGGGTAGAATTAGGGCAAGTTAGAACGGTGGTTAGCGTGGGAGGGTGAACGGCTAATCACAGTAATTTCGTTATGGGAGCCACCAGGTACGGGGTCCGCCTCGCTGCTCCTCCGCGCACGATGCATTTTAATAAACGCAAGAACAGAACGCACGGGCGAAAAGGACAAGGATGAAGAACGGCCGTTGCGGGGCCCGATAGATAAGGAGAGGCGAGGATAGAGACACGGCCAACGAAAGAGCTGGTTCAAGCCCTATGGTGTTGCCGTATGGGAAATCGCCCGCAGGCATGGTCAACGCGCGCATAATCGGTGGGCGTTGCGCGGATCATTACGGGAAGCCAAAAAGTAATGATGAATTATTCTAACTTCGAGCAGCACCCGCAACAGCCAAACCCCTCCCTCGACACCCTTCGCTCCGAGGACCCCGCAAAAAGACGTTCCTTGACCCCGAATTGCAACGGGGGAGACGCAGGTATAAATGCATGCCCATGAAACGTTTATATACACCGAACCTCTCTCTTCTTGTTTCCCTTGTCGTTCTCAGCTAGACGGGGGAGGCTGCGCCCTTACAAATTACCGGTTCGTGATCTCCCGGTGATTCTCCGGTTTCCGACTCCTTTTCGTGCGTTCCCCTTTGTTTCGCCGTGGAATAGTGGATTCCGGCGCGCCTGCAGTCACGGCGATAGAGAATGTCGACGATGGGAGGGAGGTTTAAGTTAAAGATCGCGGCCGTTGATCTTATTAACGGGTTTCAATTAGGTATCCTCGGGGGTACGCTTTCTTATCTGGCTCAACTGTGCGACAGCAAATATTAATACAACCTTACCGATCGCGTTCTTCGATAATGCTATTCAACACGCGTGCGTTTATCAGCGTTAGGCGACGTAGAAAAACCGCAAACATTCCCACAGTATCGCGCTTCTTTCTGCGCACATTCCCGCGATACGTTCTTATACAATAAACGCGTATGAATTTCTTCCGTTCGAGACCTCGATCGTCGAACCATCGACGGAAGAAAATTGATAATCCCAGCGGGTGTCCACCGGGCACGGAGCACCGCGACGCCGCCTCGGGTTGGAAAAAGGACGAGAGCCGACGGGTAAATAAAACGCTCGTTAATCGAAACTGTCGCGCGTGTGGAAGATAAAGAGAGGGATAGGTGGATCGGGGAGAGGATCCTCTACGGACGAAAGTATTAACGAAGCGAGGAAACGAGGAAACGGGGTGACGTCCATTTCTGTTTCTTCCTCCGGGACACGATGATGAATAACTAGAGTCCTACCTCGCGTCGCCGTTTGGGAACCACGAGAGACCTGGACGCGTAAACGAAAGCAGAAGAGGACCGCGGCCGCGTTCAGGGCCTCGCGGACTCGTTATCTCCGCGTTTTCGAGGCCCTCCTCGGTCGGGGAAAAAAACGTGTACCGGGGAATTCGAGCGGCGAGGCCCGCGGGACACACGGGGCGACCGCGATACAAGACGCACGGGGAAACCTTATCGCGAGCAAACAAGCACGACCGGCGCGTTATTTTCATGAAAGTCCGACGACGACGGGGGCCGATCGCCTCTTCCGTTGTCACTATTTTTTAATCCCGTTTCTCGCCCCGCCGTGCTTTTCGTGGAAGTCGAAGCGAAGATTAGTACCCTCGCGGCTGCAATCGAATGCCGTGATTGAGATACTACGAGACACTGATGTGTTTCTATGCCCTACGTTTCAAATCACCGGATATTCGTTAACGGACAACCGAGATGGACGGTGGACACGCGCGAGTTTTCTGCGGAATAGTGGGAGCGAGGTATTCTATTACCTTTTTCGAGAAAGAGATGGAACGAAGTCGGTTAATAATTGTGCTCGTATGCTCGATACGCAAGAATTAGAAAATCGACTGAAATCTTTCGACGATCGTGAGTCACGGATTACAGTCCTGCGGAGATCCAGAGAAACTTCGTCGCCCGAATGACAGACAGAATTCGCTGCATGACCGGACTCGTTAGATCGGTGTCGACGTCGAAAGGGTTACGAATCGAATGGTGCTCGTGTGCCGCGGGTAACCGATAACCTCGATCGCGAGGTGTATAAATATTTAACGCGGTCCCGTTAAACTCGCCTTCCCGATTCGTAAACTGACTCGTGTGTCGACGACTGATAACGCGGCGTTTACGTGCAACGATATAAATAGTCAGTGTAAACAGGTCGGATGAGATACTCTTTTGAGGATGGAACGGGAGAGCGCGGGGGCGATTCGCTAAGTAAGAAGCGGGCTGATAAACTGGAGCGTGGCCTATATCGACAATAGACGCAGCTCGTCTGTGGCACAATATTGTACACGATGTTCGATCGTGAATCAGTAGCGATGAATCGACTAATCTTCTGTTTCTATTGGCAGATTCGTTATTACGTTGAATAATATCTTGAAATTTGTTTCTCTTGCTGCTACGTTGCTACCGTTGGCATTCGAACCGAGATAAATACGATTTTCACGAATTAGTTGGGGAGAAAATGACAATGGTGGTAGCGTCGTCTATTGTTCGCGTAGGAAAATCGTGACTTAACGATCGACTGAAAGTTTTAACAATAATAAGGTTCTGTAAGTTGGACCTACACCGACTGGCTTCTGATCCCAGCATACGGGTACAACATTGCGTATGTGCAAATTGTTTCGAATATAATTCGATAACGATATTTACACGAGATACGTATAGTTCCCGTCGTCTAAACGAGTTTATCCGCACGTAATCGGCGAAGGATGAACGAATTGGGAATTTCTATCTTACTCTTAATCAGAAACTTTTTTAGGCAAGCTCGGTATCCCTTTACTCGTCACCTCATTTCTAATGTTCCAAGCATAATGGTGTTAGAATTAGAATATTATTAAAATATAAGCAGCACGATCAAGGGCGAAGAATTCAAAGTTGTCACGATTCTCCGACCACCAGCGAATCATTCTGGAATTGTGTCACCTGCGCCTCCGGGTGGACCGCTTATGCGTCACGATTCGGCTGTTCCGTCATGCATTCACTAGGGGGCAACGTCTGATTGTGCAACGGTCCACATTTTTATTGAGAGGCGGGCGAGCGTTCCTTCGCCAAACGAACGGTCGCCCTTCTCTGGTAGTCCCTCTTCTGTGTCGGCATTGGAAAACCTCCTCCCGTCGGAGAAGTACAAGGGAAAAAGGGGCAGGCGAGTGGCGGGCGAGCAGGAAGGATTGAACAGTGAATCATACCTTGCTACACAGACGTCAGAAGACGCTGTGGTAACTCTTACGACGGCGACTGGACACGTTGCGCTGTCCCGGTCCCTCGGTTTCGTAATTTTGTGAAACAGATGTGCGGGGGCGGAATGAGCCATCCGGAATTTGTAATACCGATTGGTAATGGACACTTGCGGCGTTGCACCATCGGGACGGATACAATTGAAGATGAATGGCTCGATAATAAATGCTAGCAGCGTTCCAATAACGAGGGGAACAACGCTCGAAATTCTTATCGCCGTTTCACTCGTCGTAGGGAACGATTAAATTTCATTGTTAATCGTGCATTCGATGAACAAGAAGGAACGGTCGAGGGGATCCTCGGCCGAGTCGTTTCTCGCTAACCGTACCGAGGAGATACGAATTTGCCTCCGCTCTGCCGCGAGCGCAGTCGCGTTTCGTGGAATGGTACTTTCGGTTAGTTTACTACTCGCTCTGGAGTACTCTCGAGCAACGGCTATCGAGGCAAAAGGGAGCAGAAAAAAAAAAAAGGAAACGTTATCCTCGCCACTGGCTTCGGCTTTCCGCGGGGGCCCGTGCACCGATGAACACGATTAACCAATTAGCGGTACCGTTCTCCTTGTTCTACGCGCTGCAACTTTATCGTCGCCGTTACACTTTACGACTCGTTATGTATTTGGGGAACCAGCTCTCGGAATTTCAGCCGGAGAGCCGACCACCTTTTTGCCACTCCGTCACGGCCACTCGCGAGTCGAAATGCCCCGCGCTACCATATTCTCGCCTGACGTAAGTTCCTCCCCGACCGTTTCGTACGATTTTCTCCGAAAGCTCGCCGCCCTCGGTCGAAAACTTTTCCACGCGTCTCTATTAATCCTCGTTTCCTTTCCCGTCGCCTAGAACATCGAAACCCGAATCAACAGCGCCGCCCCCTAAAAAAAAAACTGTTCCTCGCGAATCGTCAATTCGTTTGCCGTTCCGCGAGCCAATAATCCCGAACGACGCGCGCAAAGAACCGCCCCAATACCGGGTGTCCAGGAAATTAGCGAGAACCCCGACACCGCGAATTCATCGAACCGTTCCTAAGCAAAACGAACGACAACGAGCATCGCGAAACCGCCCGGAGACGTCGACGACCGATCGAAATTTATCCCCCGATTCCGGGAACGCGTCGTTAAGTCGCCACGGTGCAACGCGCAATGCGCACCGGCCCAAACGTTCGTCGACCCCCGCGATTAATCCGCATTCCGCGGTCCGAATCCCGTCGAGAGTTCAGGATCGGCCGCGATGACTCACGTGGCGATTGGTAGCGAATTCGCGCGGTACGTTGACCTAGACACCGGTCCGCCGGCTCGGCTATTTAACACGTGCGTCGATCAGAAGCGGGGCGCTTCGATGCGACAAAACGACCGGCGGGGCGGCTCGTAAACGGGAAAGCAGAAAAGAGAGGCGAAGGTGGGAAACGGGGAGGAAAGAAGAAAAGGAGTAGAGAAGCGATGACTAAGAGGCGTTGCACGTGGAGGAGCACCGTTAAAGGGGTGGCACTGGAAGGGGCTGGTAACCACCGTCATCATCCTCCTCATCATCGTCGTCGTCGTCGTAGCCACCAGCAAGGCCCCGACGATGAGTCATCGGGCCGACCGTTGGTCTCCCCGCTGGAGAACACGACGGAAGAATCAGGAGCGCCTCCATCGGCGTAGGGCCCCTACGGGCCAGACTAGCTAACCTTGTTAGAGCTGGCGCACACCTTGCACGACGCTGTTAATTATGCCGTGTACAAGACGGCCCGTGTGCCCCGACTGGCAATGCGTCGATGGCCGGCTGTCTGGCTATCGATGCTTGTAAACAATGCGTGAAGGGAAGCTTCGCGTAGAATTTGGATGGATCGAGTGGTTCTGCATGGAACGATTATTTTTCCATTACGGAAAGGATAACATTGATGAAAATTTAATATCGACGCGGTCGGTTCTGTTTTTGTTTTAGTATTTAGTATTTAGTTTATGGAAATGCGGAGGAAGAAATTATCGATCGTTTCAATTTTATTGTTGGACTCGAATAGTGGGCTCTGCTATAGTACCTGCTGTATGTGTATTTCATTTGGTACGCGAGAAGTGTTGTCAATGGCGAATTACTGGTGGTACTGGTTCGCGTAACAACGGTAGAATTTAAGAACGCAGATCTACTAGGATTTACGCGTTCGCGGAGATGTTCGAACGGAGATACAAATTGTAAAGCGAGAAAGGGATCTGGTATTTATATTTTATTCTGCGTTCCGTGCACGCTTGAACGGAGCGCACCGGGACAATCCGCGTGTAGCGATGTGTCGCCGAAGTATGCGTTTTTAAAGCTGACAATAAACCTCTCGCGAGCGATCCTCGGTTCCTCCAAGTTATTATAACAATCGACGCTGCACTCCCGGTTGTAACGACTGAAACCCCAATGCACACGACACAATGTCGTAATAATTTATTACCAGCGGCTTGCTCAACGAAGCCCGACGTCCACGTACGCTCGCAATAATGCAGGTGGTGATTTCGGCAAACCTTTCAGCCTGATCGATTTGCACCTGAATAGCGAAGGGGTTCACAGGCGTTTAACGCGAATCAAAATTTTCCCCAACCCTCCCCGAAAGTATCGTTCCGCTCGTAATCGTCGATCGTAAATAATAATTCTGAACTTTCTAAACCGCAAAGCTACATCTCGTTTCCGGTGAGCCTCGACTATGGTAATGAATCAAGGGGAAACGGGTTGAATGCTGTAACAGGTGAGATAAGGGACAGTCGAGATGCGATCTAGCAAAATTAGAAAGTAGCTGGAAACTCGATATGCAGTCTCAGTACGGGATATAAACGCCCGGGTACTTTTCTTGCACCGATAAATTGCCTTTGTCACGTGGCGAAGGCCGTGGAAGCATGACTCATATATTTTGTATCGTCTTGTTATCAGTTAACAAACGAGTTTGTAGGGTTATCGTTTCCATGCAGGATCGCTGTTACACTTTATCGTTCCCTGTACAAACGACGCGGACACGCGGGGGTTTCAAAGATGCGGCGAACGGATCGTCGACTTCGAATTGAAATCCGTTCCTTAAACTTACAGCGCAATGGAGCATCGTAGATAAATAGAACTACGATATAGATCACGCTCGCGGCAATTACCAACGTTGTACCTCGCGCGTCCTCGTTTCTGGAAGCCGTAAGAAACCACGAATTCCTCGCTATCGATATCTCGCGATCCTCGTCTCGAGGAGGGTTGCGCAAAGGGCGGACGGACGACATCGCGCCGATGGAGAAATCAGAGGAAAAACGAGGCCGTAGTCATTCAACAATGTCAACGCGCGACCGGCCGGGAAATAAATGAAATGCATTTCCATGGAGTGCATACTTCGATACTCGCGGACTATTAATATCGCTATGACAGCTTGACTAATGATACTCAATACCGTAGCACGGCTTTGACATTACGAGATTAAAATCCTGCGGATGAAGAAAAAAATGGCGGACCCGGAGTGAACGACAGGGGATGCCGGTTGGAAGAAAGTTTTAGCACGTGACATAATACGATTACGTTCCCCGGATTGTTCATCTATATCCACGTGGATCCGCGCGTCGCTGTTGCCAATCAATCACCATTACAGTTCTTCGCGATGAATAACAAACAACCACCGCGATGGCGGTGGCGCAGGGGCGAATAAAAGAACGAGGAGTAAAAAACAAAAAATTAAGCAGCGCCAGTTCGCCAACGATTGTTCGGAGGAACGGCAACCCCCGTTATTTATTCCTATTAAATATCGACAGAACGAATCGCGCGACCAATCCTATCGATTCCGATGTCGACTCGGCTGGCAGAGAAATGACAGGGGAAAAACGAACGAAATTAGCCCCTCGACTTGATCGGCGCGACAACAAGGGGGTAGTTTAACCATGGGACCGACGAATTCACCAGTGAACAAGGGTGCGAGCAGCGGGTGGAACGGGGGAGGCGGAGTAACAATCTCGCAGAGTGTTTCTGGATATCAGACTTAATACGACCTGTCCGGTGAACCAGATGCCCCGATAGGACGGTACGAATTTTTTTTTTATTCATGAATCGCGTTCCTGATGGGATTTTCATCGGTGATCTCACCTGTCTGCCCCTGTTGATCGGCGCCCGGCGCGATTGCACGCAGCGGACAACGGCGAAATCCGCGCGCGGTTATTTATGCAAAACGCGAACCGTCGGCTGTTCGGTTTGTGTCGCGTCGCGTGGAAAATCGGTGGGAACGCAGCGCTCGAGGCATCGCGTACGAAAATATGCAGGTGATTTTTAACGGATTTCTTATGTCTGGAATAGAATGACGTGTGAGAAAATAAATAAAAATTGAATAAACAACAGTCGTTCCCATTTCTCCAGCCGCTATCAATCGCAAAAACATTTACAGATCTCGTTTGTTGCTGCTCTCTACCTCGAGAGTATCGCGTTGACAATTTATAAAAACGTTTCAGCGTTAACTGAATGCATAGAATTTTTCGTGGTTGGTCGTCGACTGTTTGAACTTTACTGTCACAATTAATTGCCAAGCGGGCGTTCGCGTTCGTCCCCACGGTTCGAAGAGGATTATTCGGGTCCGGTTGCCAGAACGATCGAAGTAAATAAAGAAAGATCACGAAGGATCGTTGCACGAAGATCAAAGAAGAGAAAACAACCGAAGCAATGCTCTTTGTGCTGAAACTGTATATTAAACGCACAATACACATCGCGCGTCGCTCCATCGAATGTCAAAGATCATTCCCTCCTCCCCCGTACCTGACCTTTCCTTCTCAACGAAACGTACCACGGGCCTCGGGACTTCCTCGTGCATCGCGCACCGAAACAAAAAGGTCTCGCATCCGAACGTAACTGCTCGCACCTCGATGAATCACTCGCTCGCTCGTGCCTCCTCACGCGAGTAACCGTGCATCGCGCCGTCCACGCCAGGAAACCGCGTTTCCTGCTGTCTTCGCGCACGAAGGACAATTAAATCTCGCCCGTTAAGGAACGGCTGCAGCGGGATGAATCGAATCGAGCTGCGATCACGTGGAGCGCGAGAACGCCAAGGGTGAAACGAACGGCGAAGGGGCAGAAACGCACGAAAAAGGAGAAAGGGAATCCGCCGAAATTATCGTTCATCAAGCGAGTGCTCGCGTTGCTCCCACGGGAATCTCTGGTTCATCCGCCCTTTGTTGCGTGGCAATTAAAATTAGCGCTGTTAATTACGCGGTGCCGCGACGCTTGTTAGCGACCGAACGAAAACTGCCGAAATTAAACGCGAAACAAAATGTAACGCTGCTCGCCTAATGGCGCGACCGTAATGCCCGCGTGCAAAGCGCTTAATTTTTAACTTTTTTTTTGTTCTTCCTTTCCTCGGGGCTGACGTACTCGCGCAATAGGCTGCGCGCGTTTGCGGGCGCAAAACATTTTTCGAAACGCGCGTGGATTCTTCCCAGAGCCACCGAAAACCAGCGACGATATTTACGTTTCTTCATGCCACTTTTATTCACCGCGGCGCGTCGCTCCGTTTAATCGACCCTCGTTGAGCGAAATTCGCTCGCTAATTGTGTCGCGCGATTCTGTTGCTCCGCGGCGTTAGCCGGCGAAGCTGTTGCGCTTGGCAGAAGCGTCCCGGTTTCACGGCGAAAATACGTGGACCTCTGCGGCGACTCGATTTTTTCGAGTGAAAGTTAAGAGACGTGCGTTACTAACGAGCGGCTGTATAAAGAGCTCCACTTTGCCGAAGCTACCCCCCTCTGCTGTTGTTAAATAATAAAAACTGGGATTTCGTTAAAAGCAAACAACGTGCAATGTATGGTACAAAGCGATACTTGTTAGAGATAAGAAAATAGGATGCAAATTAACAAAGAATCGACAGGCACGCATAACGCGAGGTTAAACAGTACATTAAAATCTAACTTGTCGCGTAATACTCCCAGTAAATCGAAATGTCCCGGCGGACGGTAAGGAAATTTGCTCTAAACAAAGGTTCATCGTTGCCAGCCAAAGCCTCCATTGTTTGCAATGTTAATCCGTAAAATCCAACGAAGGAGCACGGAACGGTACACGCACGCCCTCCGTATTTGTTAAACAGTTGTGTAAGTACCCGCAAACTGTGCGGTGATTGCGGTCACGTGGCGGCTCGCATCGCTCGAACGGAAAGTAAAACAGAGACTGTACACGCCCCGGAGGGTGGTTTCTCTGAATGGCTGTTGATTGTAATCATCGGGTGTAAGTAATGCCCGTGCTACGCGGGCATAAATCCACCGTGACTCGAGAATATCGTTCGAAAATATCGTCCGGGAAAATTTCGCCCGTCCCCCGTCTCCTTTAAAGTGCATTTACGTCGATGGGCATACGCGTAGACGGTTCGTACGAGCATATTTGCCAAGCGGGCGTTGAAACGTGACCATTGAAAGCTAATGTAGTTTTTGTTCCCGGGCCTCTGAATGGCAGGGGTATATGGTATTTAGATTTTCCGTTTAGCTGACGGAAAATAATTGCGCCGTCGATAACCGAGACACGCGTTCATTGTTTCCAGGGATTTTTCGAAGTAGAATTGGTTATCGGGAAAAAGAGTACAGGTCTGTACAATTTCTGAATCTTCGCTAAATTTTTAGACAAATTGCTTCATAGGAGATAAACGATTTCACGAATTCCGACAGTAGACTTAGTAACATTCCAAACATTTGCTATCAAAAATGTGCTGAAATGTTCGAGCAAATTTTTTCGTAGTAAAATACACGAAATTATAGGAAGGCTTCTTGCGGAAGTGCATTGCGACGAATACTTTCTCGAAGGAGCGAGGAAAAATTAATCGGAACGAAACCCGCGGCAAATTTCATGCGAAAATAAATGCTTTGCAAAATTATGAACATCTTGGAACATCCACGGAGATCAATCCCGTCTACGGGGATCCGCGCCAACATCGACAAGTAGATCGACGCGAGACTGTTTTCACGGGAGATGACGTTTAATTAATAAAACGCTCGCCCTCCGGCCCGCGGAACGCTAATATCAAACCGCGATGCTCGAGGACAGCTGTGCCCGAACCGTCTCGATACGCATCGAAGTTGTTTGAGGACGCGTTGTCAAACCGTGGTACGAAATGGCTGTGAACCCACGCAAACTCTCGATTCTAATTGGCCGAGGTCGCTGTGCTTCTGAACCAAGCAGCACTCCTTGACGCTTCTCGGCAAATTGAACGTGTATGCTCGCGCGGCAAATTGAGGAATTGAATATTCATACGGTTCCAACCCTCTCGCACAAAGGTGAATTCAATTACGCATGATTGCCTGGGTCTAACCCTCATATCCCTCCCCGACCCTATGTTCCTCTCTCCGTCTGAGCATCCCCTATTCGCGTCCTTCGCGTCTACTCCTTTCTCTCCCGGCCTCCTCCGTGCACCGTCGGCTTATCTGTCCGCTCGTCTCTTTCCGTTCGCGTTAACTTGCACTCGGCCCTCCGCCCGCTTCTCCCGTGGAGGCAGCTAGGCCAATTTTACGCTTATTGGTACGTAAATACGGATCCAACCGACGGAGGAGGCCGCCGGCAGCGCGGAGGTGTCGTTCCATTGGCAAAGGAAAGCCTTTCCCGCAGCCATCCGGGGGTGGTCTTTCTGTTTGACGCGTGCAATTAACGCCGCGCCGTTGGAGTGTCGGAGAACGATCCGACGGGTTGAATCGGTGCGATTCAGTGGCGAGATACGTTAAGAGCTTCATCAACACGCAGACAAACGCGAGACTTCGCTCGGTTAAATGGTTCGCAAAATAGACGATTGCGAAGGACGGAGCCTACGCGATATCGCGCTGTGCGAAGATGAATAATGCGGGTACGCCCTTGGAGCGGGTTACGAAGTATGCAATAATATTTGGAAAACGCTATTGAAAAGCTATTGAAAATTTTCCGCAAGCGCCATTCTGCTCTCTCCTCCGCGCCTTTATCTAGATCGATTAATTAGAATTTGCCAATTAGTTGAATATTAACCACGACCTCGTGAAGGTCCGATTTTCATTGTCCGCGTGCTATTCAACGCGGGACAATTAATTCTAATGGCGACCGAGCGTGTATTCATTCAGGCATGTCTTACCATTATAACAAAGAACTTCCGCGGACGTACACGTTTCGTAGAAAATCATTTCAAAACCACCCGTTTTAAAGTGCCGCCCAACCAGAAACGCGCCTTCATTGTCCTCGGCGAGATCTCTCTATAACGAGAGCAAAAAAATTGCATTCAGGAAGTATCTCCCGATCGATTAAAAATCGGAGCACCCGATTCGCGTCATACGACCCTGGGCTATTCCATGGTGGTTAAAAACCACCACCGCCACCACCACCCCCCTCTGGTAGCTGGGGGCCTTCGATCTCGAGAACAATGCGGATCGAAAATAACCGGACAGGCGCTCGTTAACGGGCTAATAACTCATCAGTTTTACGAGCGTAAAGGTCGAAGAGGGTCTCGGATTTTAGGGCGACATGCACCGTTGATGGCGCAGGTGCTGTGCGCGCGCGTGAAAACTTTCGTTCACCAATTTACCACCCCTGCACCGGGACTCTATCCTGGTCAGATCTCCAAAATTGTTACGAGATTATTAAAGGCAGGCTTAATGCACGTTCCTCGAGTTGCAATCTCTTCTATACGTCGATCAGGTAAAATATGGAATATGAACAACAATTTTGCCGATCGATTTTTAATATTTCATCGT
Organism: Nomada fucata; assembly: GCA_948146005.1. Lineage (NCBI taxonomy): Eukaryota > Metazoa > Arthropoda > Insecta > Hymenoptera > Apidae > Nomada > Nomada fucata. Next base: position 4,115,400 of record OX411277.1, read on the forward strand.
TGCACCGCCAGATCATCAAGGTCGATGTAATACAATTAAGTTCGAGTTTAATCGCCCGCGTTCCTTAATGAAAATATTCCTCAATTAATCACTTAATCTTGATCCGCACTGGGAACGAAACAGTTAATTACACTCGACGGTATACAAAACAGATGCTGAACGAACGAGGCCGCAGATTCCACGCGCGCACGCGACAAAACGCCAAGAACATCGGAGACACCGGGACGAAATTTTACCAGTTTAACAGGTAAGTAGCCGTGACGCATCGTTGCGTCACACCGTAACCTTGGCATACTTAATAAAAACGCGTCATTACGGATCGATAAAATGTTTACGACCGCGAACAATCGATGCAACAAGCCTGTCGCACCGTTCCGTTGGTACGTTCAATTAACAACAAGATTAATATCGAGGCGGTTGCATTCGCGCGAATAAAATAGAGCCAAGAAACGTTTCACTTCCCCTCGAAACGTGCGAGAAATGAGGAATTAAGAAACTATCCCGGACGAACACTGTCCCGTTAGATTCATACGTGGCGGTCGCGGAAGCATCTCAAAGTGAAACCAAAGTGACTCACCGAGGGAAACCGGCGGTTCCAGAACGGTAAGGATACACGCCACGCCCGGGCGAGACATACTAATTTCACGTGCGCGACGTTGAAAAAATTCTTCCGACTAAATAAATGTGCGGTTCAATTAACAACGGGGCTGACCCTTGATAACGAACGCAGCGAGGTGTAACAGATATCCAACGACCGGCGGATTAATTGATTGCAGGGGCGCAGAGATTGTCTGGCGCGCGACGGCGTCGCGAGACGCATCCCCTTAAATTTGGAACGCGAGATCCGTGCCAAGGGAATCGCGGGCCGGCTGCCAACGTTCGAACGGGAATTAAAATTTCGCCGCGAGCCCTGGACGCGGAAGGGGTTAAACAAAAGTATACAGACAGAGGTGAAACGACGTCAAACGACACGTGAGATCTGTTGCTGAACGCCACGATGTTCGTTTCCACGCCTCGAAAGGTGCTTTCGTTGGGAATCGAACCGACGACACCTCCAGACATCGTAGGCTAATGTCGATGGTCTGCGAGTGAGTCGGATCGCGAGTGTCCGGGGAAATTCATTTCGCGCTGGGTATCGAGGACGTGATGTGTTGCGCCCGTATCGGAGAAGAAATTGATGCGTTAATCAAAGTAATAATTCATTGAACTTCTTGTCCGTGGCACGTGGATCTTGAAATCATTGCCGGAGGAATCCGAGGACTACGCGATTGATTCCAGCGAACGGTCGTGCAAATAACCGAGAAGGGAGAAACGAAATCGAAGCGGAGGCCGGTCGAAGGTGGAGGAAATACGAGGCGCGTTTCGCGAGCGCTGAAACATCAGGTCGGTGTTACGACAAATAGAAGGAGGGGCAATAAAGGCGACAATAGAAGGGAAACGAAATAGAAACGATAGCTTATGTGTTATATAGTTGCTCCGAACGCTTTCATCTGTTTCATTTTCCGCTCTGGACGGGGGGGAGGGGGGAGCGGCCGAAAACGCTGCTTATCGATCGACCATCGTTACGAAGTGTCTTTACGCGATATCGCATAATTATATGTAACGAACCTTCACAGGAAGTGAATCGACCGTGTTGTACGCGTGAACGAATATGGATTGACGTTATTATTGTAAATCATTGTGCTCCACGTGTCTTTTATCCTCTATACAACTGGATACACTTGAACGAATGTTACGATCCGAATTAACCGGCACTATCTATTTCGACACAGCGGTGCAATTATATTGTGGCTAATAATAACGCACAGCGCGATGACACTTGGCGAGGCTGTTAATTTTCGAAACACGCGGAACTAATTTCCAATACTCCCGTACACGTTTCCGAATGATAACTCTTGTCAGGACGTCTCCAACCGGGGACACTAAAAATCGCTACGAGCGAAACAGGAATCCTATCCCGTCCCCGTGCCGACGAGACGCAAGCGAAACGGCATCTCCGAATCGCCCTGCAACGGGATACGTGCGATACCACCGGCGTCGAATCATTCTAACGAAGAGCGGACCACAATCGCAATTACCCACCGGTCCGGAAACGTCGATCGCCGCATCGCCCGGCTCGCCTTCGTTAGAGACGCGAATACCGTGTGTATCGTATCAATGGGCATTCCAGCGACGAAATAAAGGCGAAAGAATGACGCCCACCGTCGGCCGGGAGCTGCATCGGGAGGGGGTCGCAGAAATGCCGGGCATCTCCTCGTCTGGGCGAATTCCTGTTACGAGCAACGAAGACGTCGTCGACGGTGCCCGACGAGGACGGGGTTCGTTGCAGAAACGGGAGAAAAGAAGTTGGATAGTGTTTTGTTTTGTCCGGCGTGTAGGTGGACATCATGATGACAGGATGGAACATAAACGCGAAGCTCCCGAGGGAGTTACGGGACATAAAATCCCGCGTCGCCCCTACCATACTGGCGTCGAGATGTCGAGACGTCCCCGTTTTCCCATATAAAACGTGCCACCGTTGGCCCAGCCCTTCCTTCGGCCCTTCCTCATCAGCCTCTGACAGTCGATCCTCCCTTCGTCTACGAATTTGTCCCTCGGATCGACCGAACAGATTGAATCGGCCCTTCTTTCACAGTTTTCGCGACGACTGCGACGGAGCTCCTCTTCTCCCCTTTCTATCTCTCTTCGATCGGAGATCGGGGAAAGTTCGATTCTGCAATTGGGCCGTCTCGTACGCGCAACATGTACACCGCCCGCGGCAGGTACTCTTTGCAGCCGGGTTGCACACGTTCCAGTGGCTGGTGAAAGGTTCGCTCGTGGTCCGGCATTTCTCGTAATTTCTTGCGCGAGGTGTGCGCGACGATTACGAACTATCGACGCTCTGTCGGTGGGCATCGATTGTCTGGCTTACCGGCAAGCACGGTCGCACCAACGAAGACGACGGCGGCGTGACGCGACCAAGGTGTAAGAACGAAACGACCCCGCACCTGTGGCGTACGCTCGATTTTACGCACTGCTTGTCGTAGTAATGTAAACACGGGTGGCACTTGCAGCGAACGGTATTCAAATGGAAAATGATTCCGTGAAAGGGATCGCAAGCCTGCCGGCCACCTCCAGGAAACGATAATTAAGGAAAACATTCACCCTAATTTTCCGTAATTACCGAACCTCTTCAACTCCGCTTCCTAGGGTCGTAAATAGAAAAAACGAAAATTAACCAACGCTCGAGTGCGTGTTCGTGACGAACGACAACGGTCCGCGCCCTTCGTCTAATCATAAATCACGAGCGGAGGTCGCGACAATTAGAACAGTGGCGTCGATTATGCTTTGAGAGGGGGGGGGGGGGGGTTAAACAACGTCGCACCCCTGATTTCATTTTCGATGCATGCTCACCTTATGTTCGCCCCGCTCGTAATGACTTTGTTTATCGTGTCATAAGGCGTCCAGGTGAAATATTGCATCGGATTGGAGGCGGCTTAATCGAGCTGGTGCGCCGTTTCCAAACGACTTTACGCAATAACGATCATCGGGGTACCGTGCACAGGTGTACGCGCGAACGCATGAAATTACGTAGTAATACGCGTTTCCGCGTCCCCGCACACTACCCGACAGCGAATCGAGATGAGTCACCTGTTCCCGTTACCGCCGTGTCGCGTTTATTTTCATTGCTCCCGAGATGACATCGCGTTTCTTTTCGTTTCTTTTCTTCCCTCCGCTCTCTTGCGAATGTGTACCTCCCTTTCTGATTACGTACTCCCGGGAGGGGAGGGGAAGGGGGGGGGGTGAGGTGAATTAAGAGAGAAATTACTCAGATAAACTCCGTATCGGGACTGGCTTATCTGGGGCACGCCTGGGAAACTGTAATTAAAGTGTGCAATTATTAATTCGCGGAGATACGTGCAGTCGGATGAACGTTTAAGCGGAGAATTTTTATGGCGGCGATTACGTTGATTTTAATTTAGATAATTGAAAGTCGATCAAATAAGTCCGCGGAACGATCGAATCCCAGCGAGGTAGATGAAACGTATGTTTGAAAATTGAGTTTCGACGTTTTCGTCGCGAAAGCGAAAACGTTTCTCGGGCTCTGTATTCCAGTGGCGGGATAAGAAGTAAATGGAAATAATGGGATAGCGGTAAAGGCAAGGGGGTTCGCACCTGAGTAATCAGCCGCCGTTCTCCGGTAATTTCGAGATCTTGATAATTTCTGAAAAACCGGACAAATCTCGGCTCGCGACGCACCGTGGTTGTAATCAAATTCCATTACATGTTTTTCATGCGTTTCGCTATGCAGTTTTCGCATCCTTTGGAAACATTCGGTCGACATTTTCTAAAGAGATTCTTCGTTTCTTCTCTGCTGCCCCGTTTAATGGGATTTACGGTTCCCACTAACTTGATTATCATAGGCGTGTGAACCGTCCTTACCAGAAGGTGATTGTACAATTTTTTAACGATATTTTTTGCAATGATCGAATCAAAAACCAATTAATTTTTTTAATTACATCGTGCCTCATTTATTAATTGCTTCGATAGAACAACACGAACGAGCTAATCTTATTTACATTTTGCAATTATAGTTATTATAGTAACAATGACACTTCTAATAGAAAGACCAGCCGATACACGACGAGCGAAAAGTCCCTCGACGCATGAAACAACAATAGAGAACCGCGTTTCCCCTCTCGCTCATGCAGATCGCATAACGCGTCACACCTGTATTCTTCTCCAAATACCAAACCATCGAACCAAAGTTCTACGTCCGCTACAAAATCTTTCCCATCATCTAGTAACCAGTAGTCCATAACGATAATTTCATTTATTCATTTAATCGATATATCTAACTCCGACGATCTTTCTTTCCTCGGGCAGGCACGCGAACAGTAACTCAACGAACGAAATATCGTCCGAGCTCCAGTCCAACGAAATTCCAAAATACCCACAAATCTAATAACAACAAACTGAAACGCGTCAACATGAAAACAATCATATCGCCGCGTATCGCCGATCACCTTTCTCGTTCGATAAGCAATCGTAACCATCTGCAATAATAATACCACGTTCCTCCTATGGACCACGTTGGTCAAAAAAGAAAAAAAAAAGAGAAGAAGAGAAAAGAAATTCCCGAGAATCGAACCGAATTCACCAATATCTACCCCGGCCAATTAATCGGCCGGACTGACCAAGCTAAAAAGGAAACCTGACAAGAATAAAGGCAATCGAGCGGGATCGAGGAAGCAACGAGCCGTGATTACCCTTGACAGTGGACACATCGCGGCCTCCCCGTGCACGAACGCGCGAAATCGTACTCGAGTCTAGTCGTCGAAAGGATCTAGGATCGTGCACGATCGACCAGCACTCGGCCGATTACACGGTAGCCCGGCGGACCGATCGGTGGACCCTTTCCTCGGCCGGGATTTCTGTTCAACGATCCGTTTTATGAGTCAGCTTGACTGCCTTCGCGGAAGGGACCCGAGCACGGATCCGCGGCTCCGGAGAGTCTCTGGTACCGAAACGCGACAGAGGGAGAAAGAAAGAGCATGAAAGATAGGAAGAGAGCGAGAGAGAGAAAGAGGGCGGAGAGAAACTGGCAAGGAAACCCGCCGCGGATCGATCGGTTCGAACGATCGGCAAAGAAATTATTGCGGCTACGTTCCGGCCTGATAAACGGGCTTCTACGCACCGTCGTCTCGCGTGTTTTTTACGCCCAGCCTTATTCCCTTTATTTTGGAAACTAGATTGCCCGGTGTCGACGATGGACGACGAGTCAGTGGAAATGACAGCGATGCAGACGGGAAAAAGTGGAGCAACGCAATAAACGTCTTTACCGGGACGCGGAGTATCTCTGCATCGATAATGCCGCGGCCGCGTCGGTCGTGATCGTGCACCTGTTACGTTTCTCTCGCGAGACCCGACACGGTCGACTTCATAACTTCACGCGGCACCGGTAATGTACCGTGGAAATCGTAACAGAGTTCTGGACGCATCTCGTAAACCGTCCCATCGACAGATCTCGCGCTCGTGTCCGACTCGGTACACGCGGTTAGATATCCCATGAAAATTTCAATCCAATTCGTTCACGGCTTCGCTCAGATTCTTTGAATTCAGCCAGGCCGACGGGCGATCGAGGAAGGCAAATTGGGTCTCTCCGTTCGGCCCCGTTGGCCGTAGCGCGAATATACTCGCGCTCCCTTTGCACGATGGATCTATGCTAATGGGGAGATCATTAATGCGCCCGCGAGGATCCTAATCGGGTGGCGATAATCTCGCGAACGAATCGCGAAATTAAAATGCACGGGTGCACAGGTGGGCGCGTCGCGTGTTGCGCCGTTTGGTTCACCGGACCAAAATACGTGGGCGTTACGTCATCGGGAGAGACGGGACCGCACGGTGTTTCCGGATTGTGTTTTTCCTCCGTTCCCTTCTGGCTTGTATACACGATGTATCCAGGAGCGATCGACGAAAATGTGCGACGGAGACGGGGAACGAATGGCGTATGAATATGGATTGACGTTGCCATCGGACGCACGTGCAACGTGCTTTTTAAACTCGCCAGCCCGGACAGCGCTGTTTGTAATTGTAAATACACGAAACTCCGAATACGCAGGAAATATTAACGAGGCGAGATTCGCGTGGTCGAACGTAACGTAGATTGATGGAACAGGCAGGGCCGACTGAGCATTCCGTATTTTTCGCCGCTGAGTATTTGCGAAATGAGAAGAATTGTATTACGGGGAAATTGAAATATAAAATTGAAATTGAAGCTTGTCCGACTAAATAATTCAACGATTGAAGAATTTAAGAAATTGATGTCGGAACGCACTAAAGAGGTAACCCGACGAAACTTCGCGTATTATAATTTCCTAGACCCACCGCATAATTCCCTTAACTCTTATCCGTCACGAATCATCCAGTCCACCCCCTCGTACCCGGACAGTACAATTCCTTTCATCGATCACCGTCGTGTGTCCGGAACCGAAATCAATCGCCATCGCCCGATCGTACCTGTCGATCGCCAGGTAAGCGATCGTCGCCGCTGCCACGGCTACCCACGGGCCCACGAGGCTGCCGAATCATGCTCGAAATAATAAATCCGGTAAACGACGCAAATCCCGCGGTGCATTAATGTAAATTCATGCGGAGCGAGTTCTCATAATCGGCTTCGGGTACACCTGCACGCGCCATATGGTGTTTTCTATTACAGGAGCAGCGTGTTGTCGGTTCGAACGGTGCGTGTTCCTACGGGGTGGCGGGGCCTACGACCCCATCGTAGGTGAGCTCGGAAGCGACCGCGAACCCCTCGACTCCTCGATCATTATGCGCCGCCGCCGTGTCACGGATTACGAGCTATTATCATTCCGAAGTGGAAAGGGCCGTGGCCACGCTGGTGATCCACGAAAAACAGCGGCATATGTTTAATAAGTTCGTGCGGCCTTTCCTTCTCGCTCCCTTACGGGCCGTCGTGTCGCGATGACTGCGTACTATCGTGCGAGAGAACGAGAAGGCAGAGGACGGATGAAAGGGGTGGGGAAATGTTGACACGCGGGATAATTAAATTTGAATGGGAGCAATTGGAAAGTGTGTGCGTCTCTCTGTAATGGCTGTTTGATCGGCTGGTGGCAATTAAACGGGCCGAATTAATCGGGACCAGTCTGTCGGTGGGATTAAGCGAGGGCCACTGTGGTTACTTTATTACGCGTTACGAAATATCTTGCGTGCTGTGTAATTAAACATATGTTAATTTACGTTCCTCCGCGGGACAGAGGAGAACCGAAACGATTCGGTCGTTTCTTTCGTTCGCTATTTTGCACCGAAAATGTAGGGAACGAACGCGCCATCCGTATTCTGTTCGTTAATTGAAACTAATACGAAGGGTAATAAAGTTCGCCTCGTTGTCGGGCGCAGAATAGCGTATTATACGAAACATGTCGAGAGCATTGTATTACTTTACAAAGGATAGGATTTTCTCTTCCCCAAGAACGTGTATCCGATATAAAAGCCACTTACCAATTGTTACCTGAGAACCTTAAAAGGTAGCTGCGTCAGAAAACTTAATTTAGGTGCCGTATTTAGCACCCTTTCCATCTTACCACTTCCATCACCCAATTAGCCCGTGCAGCCCGTGCAAGCTCCATAAAATATCTCACGTATCTGCTCCCTTTCATCTACCTCGGATCCAAGGAAGTTGGGTAGCCGCGATAAGACCGGCAAAGAACTCGCGTTGGAAATTATACGTATGTATCCCCTTTTTTCCCCGTCCGCTAGAGAAACTTTTTCCCCGGGGTTCAAAGGAATGTCTATTTTCGTCCAGCCAACCGAGCGCATACTCTCCCATCTCTCCCTTTGGCCGAACGAACGCCCGGGAACTCGCGTCAAAATTTTTAAAACGCATTACGGAGCGCGACAGTTTATTATCGCACATGTGAGTTTAGTCTGAGAGTTGTCTCCAACTCGACGGAGCAGTCGGCGAAGAAGCTTTCTCGCCTCGAACCGATCTGCTTTCTGTTCGAGGAGCCACCGGATAAAATGAGTTTCGTCCGAAGCAGGCATAGGGAACGCAGAGAGAGAGATAGAGAGAGAGAGAGTTCGTGTCGAAAAAGGAACACAGGAGAAGAAGTTTAGATTCGACCCGGTAACCGAAGGATGTCCACGTTCTACCTTTCGTCTTGTATTAATTCAGAATTGATTCGCGTGTAAAACGGAAGATTCCAGAAATTTAGTAATTTCGTTTAAAAAAAAAAAAACAGGCTTCCTATAAAACTACGCTGGAGCCATATTTTGTAGTCTCCTCCATTTGTAGAACTTCCACGGCGTGTAGAACCGGTAGGAAATAAAATTTATTACAATGAGCCCGAAAGAAATGATAAATGGTTGAACGTGAATCGATTCGAATTGAATATCCAAAGACGAGGGATGGAGAGGGGGGGGGGGGGGCAAAAACACGACAGATTTCAAAGCAGAATCAGCGTCAACCACTGAACGAGAAGCACTATAAAAAGGAACAAGGAAATAAAGAGCGGAGGAAGAATTTACATCAGAAAGCATTTCATACGTGGATTAAGGCAATGGGGTGGGTGGCGGGGTGGAGGGGGGGTGTTTAGATGACACGTCTCTAGAATAAGTCTTTAGAAATTCTGATCATTTCCAACGCGATAAATAACGAAAGTCCTCTACAGTGTATATCTTTCGAAAGATCAGGTTGGGATAATGAGAGGCAGGGACTGACCTGCAGGTGTGGGATGGGGACCTGCTACCGGGCTACGCGTCATTGGCGTAGCCACCAAAAAATCGTTTCCTGCCCGTTCCACCGAATGCCACCTCAGTCAGCGGCCAATCCATTCCCATCGACCCAAGGACCCATTACCCTGTTTCCTTTTTTTTTTGTATCGGAAATTTTGATTTGCCACCACCGCTACAAAAACGTCGCGCCTCAATATTCGATCCTCCATTATATCATTGATGGCAAGACGCAAAAAGCGCGACAACTGTCCGTAGGTCGCGTGAAGAAGTCGCCGAAGAAGTCGCCGAAGAAGCTGGAATAAAACGAGAACGAAGGGCAGGGAGCAGAACCGAAAAAATATCTTGCGAACCTTTTTTCTACAGGGAGAGATGCAATTTTCTTTCTTGGACTTGGTTTCTTCATTATATTATTAGCGTTAACTTGTCGCGTTGTAAGCAAGCTTTGGTTCCTGCGTTTAAAGGCATCGAGGTATCGATGCGATTTCTCAAGAAGTTTTTTTATTCCCTTAGATTGGCCGATGAGAGGCACAGCCAGGTTTTATCTCGCGGTATACCTGTTTCTAGCTGTTGTAAATTAATGATGTAGAAGTAGCTCAAGGATATGGTGTAGACGCGCGATGACGAAATCGTGGTGTAAAGTGTTTTATGAATGTCCGCCGGGCCGGGATGATTTTATTGTTGAGATCGTCGCGCAGGGCGACAAGTGCAACTGAATTTCCAGTGTTTATTTATAAAACGTTGCCGTGTAACCAGTTTTCCATTATTTCATAGGTCTCTGAGTCGGCAAAGAAGATTTAATCGCGAAGCTTTATTGAATTCAGGCATCGATGGGATCTCGTGGTACACGCTCCAGCAACCGCGACGGTATAATACCCACTGTCCCACTGTGGAACAACGTCTTCCAGACGACTCGACATTTTTCGACCCGTTCAACGGCCGACTACCTGCATGCGACAGCGGTACATCAACGCATACACGTTGCGTCAGCAACTCATCTCCCGGTAACACGATCGGACGTGAAACAGTGAACGAGATTAATGAACGAAGATAACAACGACACAGGAGACGTATGTACGCTGATCCTCGAAACTAGACTTCACGATTAGCAGCTCGCTTCATTGAAAAATGTCCAACCTATCCAACTCCGGCCAACCTCGACGATAAATCTTCGCGGCGACGCCAGCCGAGTCGCGACGAGTTTCTTATTCTTCGACCGTCAGGGAATCGAGTTCTTTCCAGGGATACGCAGGGAGTAATAATAATACAGGGGGGGTTAATTCACGGGTGTGCCCCCAGGGATACCCGAGAAAAACGTAACGACTCAGCTGTGCACCGTGAGTCGGAGTTTCGCTGACACTGGACGCCGTGGACAAAAATTTGCTGGACACCGCGCGTCCAACGAAAAACAAAATTCCAATCCCCGAAGCTGTTACGCGTAAAAATATCTGTCGATGTAAACGAAATTCCGAAGCCCCGACAGGGTCGCGAAATAGATTCCCCCCGTATAGATTCCATATATGCCCCCTCTCCCAAAAAAATATAGACAATAGAACACGAAATTAGCGTCAGAAATAATAATTTCGATTCCACGCGCCAGAATGCTCAACCGAGCCGCGACATTCGCGTGCCATTAGCCCAATCTCTGTATCTAAGACGCACAGCCATCCGGCCGATAAACCCACCTGCGGCCGTCGAATACCATCGAAACGGACAAATTTACTTTCGAAGGCAGCGGCATTCTCTCCGTTCCCGGGAATCACGATTTACAGCCGAGTCGTTCGCGGCATTCGAATAAATTTCCCGAGACCATGGCCCCGGTTTCCGGCGACCGGGACACGAGCGAGCGACCGAGGGGGGGAGAGGAAAATAAATTTCCGGGATCGACGACGTTCGTTGCGAGACGCGGAGGAAAATCGACTCGGCTAATTGCGGCCTGAGAGGAGGGGGGGAGGTTGGGGAGAGGAGCATGAGGTGGATCTTCTCTCGTGCCAGCTGGAAAATCCTACGGTCGCATTCCAACGCGAACGTCCCCCGTGTCCACGACAGGGAACGTCCGGAAGCCCATCGACCGATGCCGGAATGTAATTTCGTCTTGGCTGAAATTCTGCCCGCGAGAACGTGGCCCCGGCTTATTGGCCCTTATGCGGCTCGTCGACTGCTGCCGCACCTATAAAACTCTCTCTCGGCCGTTATTGTGAGCCCTGCCACCTAGACGCGACGAGCACGGACGACGGAGGACGACTGTTTTCCTTTGGACGATGTGTTTGGACAGGATTGGGGACAGGAACGGGGCGACCGGGGTAGGGGAAAGGAGAATTCGAGGGTTGGTTTATGAGAAGTTCTGAAATGTTGCGTCCGGGGGATATATTGAAAATTTATTGCGGCGAACGCGAGAGGACGGGCACAGGTGCGTGGGAGAGGAGCGAAGAGTCTGCTTACGCCTCGACGATAAGAGTTCTTCCGGCGGATCGCAGGGCGGAACGGTGGGACGGCCGTTTCGTTCGTATATTATAGGTGCATCGTGTTCCGTTACACAAGATTAAGCGCCGGTGTAATGACGCAATTAGACGTCGGAGAGTGGCTCGTTTAACAGTGCCGCTCGGATTATCCTTTATTTCCTGCCTCTCTGTCGCGCGGATACAAGATATACGCGCGAGCGACGAGCGGTAAAATTCTTTTCGCTCGATTAGAGCGTCTCGAGCGAGAATGGCGCACGCGGTCTGGTGTTATTAATCGGGCCACGGAGGTTCGTTCGGTGGGCGTATCGCTGTCGTTAACGATTATTAGTAACAAACGGTGGCTGGAGTTCGATAAACGTTGCGACACCTCGCTGTCCAACTTCCCCGCGGCGTGAAATGGAAATCATTCCGCGCGGAAATGCGCACGCGTCGCACGACGAATAAAACGAACACCGTCGGCGAGCGGGATCGGGCCGCGGCAGTTCGGCCACGAAACCTTGGATTCGCGTCGAGTCATGAAAACAAGTTTCCCGCGGGTCGAATTTCAGGGTGAATCAAGAGCGACGACCCTCGACGACGACCTTTTAAGCGGCAGGCAGCAACGAGCGGACAGCGACGGACGGTTGTTCGGCCGCGTCGTCTGGTCGTTTCATCTGGCGGCAGTCGGAGGCCGAGGGGGTGGCACAGGGATGGCGGGCGGGAGGGACGCGATGACGGGCCACGATGATGATGACTTTGATTCGCAAACACGCACCCCAATTACACCGGGGCTCGGTCGCCGTCCGCGGACGAAGCGGGTACTCGCCAGCTGACCGTGCATTAGCTGCACCAACAATGCATTATTCAGTGCATACACGTTCTGTTGACGTATTTGCCTGTTTCGTAATATGATTGCCGCGATATTATTCCCCGTGTACGTGTACACCCCGGTCGGCTGTGCCACCTGCGGACGGTAAGTTACCGTTTTCCAACGAACTCCCGGCAAATATTAATCCGACCGTCTGCGTCTATCGGACGACTCGCCCCAACGTGTTCGCCGTGTCCGCGCTGGCGTTTTCTCGTACGCGCTGTCGCGGACTCGATTGGCCGTTTCCGACAATCGGGGACGTGAGCTGGATTGTACGTTTTATCCGCCGTATATTGTACTTGAAGGGTGGCGACATATACGATTGCACGTGGATATCGATTTGCGAATTCGGGTGGTCGGCCCTTAGTCGATCGAGCTCGAATGAGAGTTGGGCGCGGTCGAAAGGAACGGGGCCCCAGCCATTTTTGTCGAACGACTGGACCGTGAGAAAACGATGAACGAAACGGATCGGACGTCACACCGTTCGGAAACGATCACTGACAGAATTTCTATAACGCGGCCGTGCGGTGAAAGAGCAAGCGCGAGCGTCCCGCGATTCGCACGTATCCGATCCGTGACCGTCCTACCGATGCACATGCCTCTATTGTATTTTTGCTGCATGTGCCCATTTAGCTTGCTATTCTTGGCTGAACTTCCGCGTACCTGCCTTGATTGACACGGCGGAGGCGAGCGGCCTGTCTTCTGCGATAGCACGCGTGTCCGACGATCGCGAACGGTAGCGCCCCGGTGGACGGCGGATAGCTTCTTGTTGCTTGTACGTGTCAATTAGGTGCTAATTGCTGGACGTCGGAGGGACGAGACACTGAGGGGTAGATCGTTTCTTTTGGGTGTACTTTGTATGCGCGTAATTAATTGCTGATGTATGTATGCATCTTCTCTTTATCCGGCGAGGAAAACGAGGTGCTTGGTTCGAGTTAGGCACTGGATTTCTATTTATTAACAGTCGTACGGGTCGATAATACGAAAATTGTATATCCACTGACGTATTCGTTTCATCGTAAGACAATTAATAATGAGTTAACAATCATAGAAAACTTTTACAGCGCGAATACGAATTTCCCTTCTTTTTTTCCTATTCCACGACGTCGGTAATACTAAAACGCGCTAACAAATGTTATACTGTGTTTCGTCTATGCTGGAAAGGATACCGTGCTTCCCATTCCCAAATCGACTCTCGCCAAGAATCAAACAGTTTCACTATCGCCGCTAACCAGCAACAGACTCGAAACGCACCGCGGCGATAAAACGGCGCTCGTTGGCAATTGAAACGAGCAACGGCGGAACCGCCGGCGATGGGAGAGAAATTGAAACAGGAAAATTGCGAATCGTCCATTGACCAGGCACCTGCGTGCCACAGCTTTCGCCGTTGAAAACGCGTCGATGCCAGTTAATGCGATGCGAAATCGAATTGCCGCGACGCCGAACCATCGCGGGCCGCGATCGAGCGCGCAAATAGTTTGCTCGAGTTTTTCATGCTTTTTCCTTTTTGCCTCCCCCCCTGAAGCTACTTCGGAACGTTTACAGGCGAATCGAAAGCGTCGAAAGGGACCTCGCCGCGGCAAAGTTGAACAACGAACGAGGATACAAAAATTCCCGTGGGGGCGCGTCAAATCTGTCGCGATACAAACAAATACCAGAATGAACGATGTCGCGCCCGACGCGGAGGCCCATCAGTCTTGGCCGTGATGCGTATGTTTGCGTTGCGGAGTGCTGTCCACGATAATGACAAAGGAAAATAGTCCGTGGTAACGTGGGCTGGAGGTTCGTGCTCGTTACGCATTCGCGTGACACGACACGGGTGTACGCCCTTTCGATTAAAGTTGGCCACGCTCCTGCCGGTTCTGAACGCTTCTCATACGACGCGCCAGGCGATTTCGATAGGGCGCGTCGCGGTTTGTTCCGCGATTTTTCGCGGCGCGGAGATTACCGCTCGACAGTCACGATGCGTAACATAGCTTCGATTACGTATCTGCAATCTTGTATTGTATAAGCTTCCTGTCATTTCGTTATTTCGATTGAGACTGGGTTAACGGACTCGCGATCCATGAAATTTAATTCCAACATTATTATAACACCGAGCTTACTTTTTCAATTCGATATTCGATATACAGATGACATGGTATTCAATAATCGTACCGTCAGACTGTTGGCCTAAGAATCTTATTAATCGATACGGCGACACCAAACTTCGTCTGAATTACTACCCCACCCAAATACTGCCAGATAAACACAGGAACCGGTCATCCCACCAGCCAGATGAACCCAAATTCGCGAACCCCTTTTCTCCTCTGAAATGAAAAAGGCTCACCCGCGAAATACCTAGAAACAACGACTCGAACGCCGCGATGCGTCTATTCTACCGCAGCTAAACGCGCGCCCGAAGCAAGAACCTCTATTCCCGATATTCCCGTGGTCGCGCGGCCGTCGATTTAAATTAATAAAGCTAATCGAGCCATAATCTATCGCGGCAGAGTGCGCCTGAAGCAGCAGAGTGCGCCGGCCCATTGTTGATCGCGCGCTTCAAAATATGCAAATGAACGGGGGTTGAAAGCGGCCAGACGCGATGCCCGGCCGTCATCGCTCAGCTACGCGACGCCGCCGATCGCCGTTTTCCTTCTATATACATACGTATATACATTAATGCACCCGGGCGCACCGGTGATAATGAAAATACCGCGACGCCAGTGGGCTCGACGATCATTACAGTCATCAGCGAGACGACCAGCCCGATAGTCGATCAATTAAATGACCCCGCTCGACTGTGAACGAAATCCGTGACTAGTCAGACTGACCAATGCAACGAGGATTCGCGTTTGCAAGGGAATTCTATGGGGGGGGGGGGGATAGTTATTTCGCGCTCGTGGACGGGACGAATGGGAATGGAGCTGTGTGGAAGATAGTGGCGCAGCGTTTCCTGGTGGAAGGTGTTTCAGATTAAGGGACGCTGGGTTGGGAAGTATAGGCGCGTTTCAATATTTGCTGTTCGTGTTTAAAGGAACACCCTTTATAGTACTGCGCGAGCAGGAAGATAATAGTCGATAATCTGACGATAATTGAAACGTTAATGGTAGTATTCGCTAATGAAATTTACTGCGCTGTCTCTGCATAAACTGTCAATAGCATCAAGCAGTGCCCAAACGGTGCCAATGAAATATATTAAAAGATGCAACACTATAGCTGCCATAATAATTCTACCAGCCACCGTCCCGATTGCGATGCGCTCAAATCATCCCCCTGAACACAACCCTTTCGCGAGACACGCAATCAACAACGAACTCGCGACAACGCCGTGTCCACCGGATTCCATGATTTTTATTTAACGCCTGCTTGCGAGACCGCGAATGAATTATCAAGCCCAACGTCGAGCTTCCAGCGAAATAATGCTTCCCCGAACGGTTTCCATTACCTCTTGGCGCTCGCCACCGTGCACAAAACGGAGCGTACTTTTTCGGTGCAAATTATTGCGCTCGCCCCGAGAGCCATCGGGCGGGATCCTAGGCAATCGGGCGACAGTAAAAACAGGCAATAAGGGACCAGCCGCAACTATCGCTCGTTCCTATGCAACTTCTTCGACGTTACCTTGAAATACGAGCAAAGCAGCGAGAGAAGCCGAGCGTACGGTGCGCTGCAACCGCGATTCTAACGGGCCACGTGGCCTCCTCGTCGTAAATATTACACCCGGCAGTCAAACGGTAGTCGCCATGCTTCCGCGAATTCGACCAAGGAACGAAGCCTGAAACATCGTAACCACGAATTCGTGGACTAACCGTCGGAGGGGGCCCGTTTTCACCGCTTCTTCGTCCGCCTCGTTTCGCGCACGCTCGACGACGTTCGCAAGAACGCGTCGGATCGGCGACGCCCGCCGCGAGGTGTAATTCAGTTGCCACGAATGAAATAATTGAGCTCGGTTTGACGATGCTCCTCGGCGTTCTTTTTCTGTCGTATTAATAGGCGGGGTTGCGCTCGCCGTTGCGACGCCGCGAATTGTTCCAGAGGTTTACGGTATCGGCGTTCACCGTATCGACGCGGTATTGTTTTCGATAAGTTGTTTACGCAAATCGAACTGGCGACAATTTACAATCACACGGCAAACGTGGCCGAAGGACAAATCATTTTACACGGAGTACGGGCTTCCTTCGCAAGTTTCTCAAGCGTACATAGCTCTCTTCTACGGGTCGTAAACGTTTCGCCTCAAATACGGAACGATCCGCAAACCGCATCGAACCGGGCGGTCGATATCTGAACGTCTCAAAAGCTCGTACGTTTCCAAATAGAACAGCCGTATGCACCTTTAGCAAAAGGTACATCGGTAAATTCCATTGCAACTCTCTTTCCTCCCTCGTCTTTCGAGCAAACGTGAAACCCCCCGATCCCGACAAATATTTCAAACCGGCCATCGACCGGAACCCCCTGCTCAATTTCCAGAGAAACCCGAAAGGCGTCGAATTTCTTCCAGGTAATCGTCCCGTCCGGAAATGGCCGGACTGACAGCGTTATCCCGGTGACGATCGTGATCCAATCGACCGCCCCCGAGAGACAGCGCCTATCGCGATCCTTCGACGCCGACGTCTAGCGACGCAGGATATAGGCGCAATTACCGTCGAAGGCCGGGGACTTTTCCGGACGCGGAAGAAGGCCAATTCGCCAGGAAGAGGGTGAATTGTGTTCGTGAAAATCGCCGGTATCGCGTCTCTCGCTGCCTCTGTGCCAGCCACCGGCTTGCCTCCTCGAGCGGCCCTGGGCTGGAGCTTTATTGGGCTAATTTAAATAACGACAGGAGGAGGGGGGGGGGATATCTCGTGTCTCCACCCTTTTCATCGTCCTTTCACCGAGGCTTTACTATTCGACAGGCCGAATATCTCGACGCCCGCCTCCACCCCTCGCCGTCTTACCCCGAGCCGCCAGTAGTCGCGATGACTGAGAAGGATTTACGGACTTTTATTGCGACCGGCGTTCATCTCGAGCGAATGCAAATTAAGATCTCGCGGCCCTCCACGGTTTGTAGACACTTCTCCGCGGCTGCAGCCCAGGAGAGGAGAGCTTTTGTCTACGAGCTTGCGTCGATGCGCCGGGCACAATGCTCGTCTTTGTCGGGACGGTTTGATACTTTCGGAGAGCTTGTTTCTGACGGGCGCCCTCGTTCCACGCGGTGATTATCCTTTTTCTCGGGGGACAACCGAAGTCGGGATCAGGATCGATTTATTGAACGATTAGGTGTTTGGTTTTCCGCGGGCCAAGCTGGCCGTGAAACATTTATTACGAGTTTCGTGATTAAATTAATTACGCGTAATTGAAAGACAACAACGCGGATACGCCACGACGATGTCGGAGCGGTTTTTCCTATCTTGCGATAATACAGACGCACCGGAGGTCTCTCTAGGAACAGAAGATATTCAAGGAAGCAACGATTCCGCGTTTCTACGCCAGACGCACCGTAGGCAGCGGGAATAATTTAGCCGCAATTTTAGGCTCGACCGAGTCGCGCAATAAACCAGTTTATACGCGCACTAAAGCCACGCTTTTTCGCAGGCAGACTGCGCGAATCGCAATATGATAATTGCTCGAAACCAGCCGGCAGCTCGCCGTACCTTTACCCGACTAGCCTACTTTCTAATTCCACGCGGCGTAACACGGAGATGCCGTGAACTTTGCACGATTATGGTGCACCTCGTCTTCTTTGGCACTTCGACGCGGACTCCGCCGCGGTCGTTTCGTCGCGCCGACTTTTTCGTGGACGTTCCCAATCGAAGGGAGCCGCGGCAGAGGACGAGGGAGAATTGCGGAATTATCGCGGGGACGCTAGATCAAAGGCGATCTCCGCGAGAAGATTCGGAGGCGTCGCGTTCAGGAGAAATCGGAGGTTAAAAATGTAGAAGGCCGAAGATTAAAAGATCGCGAAGAAGCTACGAAGGATCTGCGTAGATTAAAGAAAAAAATTCCACGGAAGGAGGTTGAAGCGTTCAAAGGGAAGACGATGCATCGGGGTTGCTTGCAACGTTCCTCTCGCAGGGGACGGTGAGAGGTATTGTAAGGACGGGCAACAGTGTTTCGAACGGGGAGCAGAATTTTGTAGAACCCCTCGGAAGCGGATGGAAGATCATGGAACAGGAGAGAACGAAATGTCACCGGTCGAGATCGTCCGCGTCCGCCTCCAAGAGAAACCAAAGAGAAGCGACATTCGACGAGAAGCACGCCGATGACAAGTGAACGTACGCCGAGCAGAATCACGCGAAACGCAAAAAGGCGACGCGCGTCGCTTCGATTTCGCAGTAACCACCAATCCGCCGCCGCAAAAATGATCCGCAATTACGTCGTCTACGGGCATGACGGTCGTAATGTATGCATCACGGTGTTTCTCGTGACGCTCTCGTCATGTGTTGCCTCTCTGCTCGATTCGCAAAGTGTACGCCATATGACAACAGCGACACCGCCGCGGTATCATCATCGGGGGTGTCTATACAAACGACACCCCATATTTTCCAAAAGAAGGTGTTTCCCCGTGGCACGTGGTATCGACTAATCGACCGCTGCATATGGACGGGAAAGGATCGCCTAGGAAAATTAAATGCAACTGTCGCGCAAGGGTGACTCGAGAGAGAGATGGAGAGAGACATATATATATATATACATATATACATACACAGATAATTCCTAGTGGTGGCCGTCGCTCTGTCAAAGACGACGTCAGTTTGCTGGTTTTTCGAGGGTCCGGTTAAACGTATCATACGGCTTCGAGGATAAATACTGGCACAGCACGCGGAAAAGGGGTGTCGCGGTTGGGGATGGAAACGAATGTGTCATCCAGATCGGTCGTGCTCGGAAGCATCAGAGGGATTCTCGACGCTGACCGATCGCTCTTCATGCCCGGATAATCCCGAAGACTGAACGGCATAGGACGGGGCTGATGCGTGCGTGCGTGCGTGCGTGCTGGCTGGCTGGCTGGACGAGGCCTCGATTAATACGTTTCCCCGCTCCCCTTGTAATTCCTCGCGACTTAAACTCGTCGAGCATCGGCCAGCGTTTAATTAACGGGTTATCGGCGAGTCGGCCTCTCGCACGGCGAAATAGTTTCGGAGGTGGTATCGATCGGAGGGCGGCCTAATGATGGATGAGCTTGGAACGGTTGGGCACGGTGAAGTGCGAAATTTTCATACGTCTTGTTGGAAATTGCGGGGACGCTCTTCTCGATTGAACGATCGGAATGTTTGAAATTCCTGGATCTCGTGTGACGGGGATCGACGTTCCGTGTTTAAGACACGTTTTTTAACGGGTTCTGCTTATTGATTGCGTATTTCCTGATCTCTGTCGTTCTATACGGCCGCTTGCATGTTTCGTACATTTATTGCGAAGTCGGGGAAAAGTATGCTCGCAAAAGCTTGAACAATCTTCCGCGAATTTGTAATGAAATCGATGTGCGAATCGCGACCGACCGACGGACCTATATTCCGAACGTAAACGCAAGACCGACAAGTTTGGAAACTGCTTGGAAGTGCAGTTCGCGGATGTTACTGTCCACCTCACAATTATCGCGATCATCGTGAAATTAATAGGCGCACTGGCGTTCTGCATCGCGCAGAGGCACGTAATTAACGGTGGCCCGTTTCCTGTAAGACACGGGACGACGGTAAGAAGGTAGAAGTTACGGCGTGGCACGAACACTGAAACGGTTCCAGTGAATTCATTGGTTCGCCGTCCGGTGCCCTAACAGCCTTAATCTCGACCAGAAGGATTATTGCGCGTAGGTAGCCGGCGAAACGTAGTCTTGTTGCTGGAACGATCGTCGCGGATCGGACGTTAACTGGCGACAATTAACGTCAAAACGGGGCGTGTGTGGCCAGCACGCCCCGTTCCTCTGGAGAGGATTGGAAACGAGCGACGACAACGAACGAGGACGAACGAAACGCGGCTGGAGATACGGTGATTGAGTTGCCGCAGGAAAGTCTTGCGTGTTCTGATGATGAAACTGTCCCAGTGGATTTCAGTGGCACAGTGAATTCACGCCGGTTTACATTAATATAAATGTACAGGAATAGCGCACCGCGTATTCACTGCACGAGGAAACATTGAAAAGATTAACAGCAGCAACGAAACATTCTATACCACAACATGGCACAAAAATTTCGATACTCTTAGACGGTCCGCCTCTCGTGGGTCAAATGTCGACTTTGTCGTATTTGGCCAAGGTTAACCCTTTCAGCTTATCCAAACGCGACACAGAAATCGGCAAGCTAAATCATTAATTTATATTCATTGTATACAAATTGAATACAGCGTTATACCGCGATAGGGTTGAACATCCCCCAATAGCCGTTCACCCCTCCGCCATTTCCAACGGACGGTCGCGGCGAAGCTACGGCATGATCGACGAGCAGATTCGTCGAGTCGACGAATGGACCGTGTCGCGTCGACAATATATTTCCACGACACCGGGGCTGCCCTCTTATCGATAATGTCGCATCTAAATTGCCGCGATAATGCACGGATGGATATGATCGAGCGAAATTTCGCGGAGAAAAAATTGCAGATTTATTTTGACAGCCGATACTTATCGCCGGGGAACTATTCAAAAGTTCCCAAACTATCGGGCGCCCGTCACTGTCCAGAGTTATTGCAGACTTTTCGCAACTATTATTCCCTCGAGAAGGCAGAAGGTGAGTCGAGAAAAAAAACAACATTTCGATATCGTTGTTCCTCCACTGCAACGTCGACATACGTTGCCTTTTGTGACAAAGAAGTATACGTATTATCCTGTGCCGAGATAATTCTATGAATTACGATGACGATTACATCTGCGGCGATGTTTCGTTCTCGTCGAATGCCACACGCGGTACGGGAACGAGCGTCGATAAATATTTGATCGAACGGCGAGAGATATTTCAATCGAAATTGGACCACCGAATATTAACAGTACGCGTACGCACGCGAGCTCCAAATTTCTGCCGCCGTCGCCGCGAAAACGGGCGGACGTTCGCGCGACCCAAAACGACGGGCCTCGATATAAAGATATCAAAAATCTCGGTTACATCCCCTTTAAATCAACGGCCGCGCGCCATAAACCTTATCGTACCTACCAAACACTTCCTGATCAATGAAACGGCCCAAACATCGGCTCACTCGTAACCCGCCGTCGTAAAGTCGAACAGTAGCCGAGGCCGGCCCCCTTAAACCTCTCCAAAGGAACCAGCTTGTACAAAAGACACGCGAAACGAATGGAAACGAACCTGTCTACAAACAGAGAAAACCCCGCTGTAGAAAGGTGGGACGACTTCCCCTTCCAGAGTGCACCGAGAAGAAGAAAAAGAACACGTTCGCGATGCTATCAGCCAGTGACCCCGAAGGATCGTGGTTCGTTTGATTACACGTTTCGCGCAGAGATTGTTGCGCTGCTGCTCGGGTGGACGATTTCATCCCCCTTCCCCTCCCCATCCGCCATCGCGGAGTGAAAATTACGGCAATATAAGCGAGTGCTAACCCCCTCCAGACGAGGCGGTCCTCCTTTTGTTGCGCTGTCCTCCGCTCGGGGGAAAGATAGCCTTCGCAGGTGAGCATAGGTTCCCGGATAATTTCAGCCCTTTTGTATCGTGCGTACGACTCGTAGGCGTGCGTCACCATGCCAAGGAGCCACGCGAAGGAGAAACACGCCAGTTCTGGTCGCGTGTGCGCAAATGCGTGTGCTGCAACGTGTTATGAAACGCGAAACGTCACTGCCCTCGCGGGCTACCTTGCTAATGAGGGGTTCTTCTTTCGTGTCGTCCCTTTTCCTCCGCGTGTCCCGCTCTCTAGCCCTCTCTCTCTCGCTATGTTCGCCGTGGTCTTCGTTCGGTACCCCGTCCCGGACGATCCTCGCCTCGTCCGTGGTCTTTTTTTGTTCGCGCATCGATGCGTCGTATCCGCGACTGCGAGTAGAAACGAACGACTGTTTCGCGGCGCTGCGCGAGAACTCGATCGGGGACACAGAATCCGGGGGGGGGGGCGATTTTGTCGAAGATTTCGAAGAGGTCGAGGGAAAGTGGAGTGCGCGAAGGTTTGGAGGTATTCTGTTTTATCAGCGACGCGGTTCGATATCGGGAACGCGTAAGGCCACGGACCGTATCACTTCGCCTGGGAATGAATGTTAAATTTCTGTTTCCCGGCGATTCTGCAGGGCAGAACGAGCCGATACTTCAAAGAATCTTTCAGTGCCTTTGGGCGAAGGCAGTGCCCCTTTGTTCTGGTTTCGTTCCATTCAGCAGGGGTCGATGAAAGGATTGAAAAAGGGACTGACAAAGGTGGTGGGCGTGCACGGGTCGTACCCGCGTCTTCCTTTTCAGTAAGACGTAATCAACATTCGTAAACATGCAATCAAAACGGATACATCCGGATTCACTTTGCGGTCGATGCCCCCGACCGACTGAAAATCGTGGATCGCGAGCACCTTAAAATATCCGATGTCGTGAAACCCTCGATACCTCTGTCGTGTGATCGCAACAATTCTCCGACACGAGATCTCCGTAACATCTCTATTGAAAAATCGAATGCCAGAAAAATACCCGCGGAATTATCACTCGGCGTCCCATGAAATTTCACGTATTTCAATCCGAAAGCATATAAAAGCTGCGTTTATCAAGGCAAATAAGATTATCCACGAGGGGAGAAAGCTGAAACTTTACGAGACACTCGTTGCCCGAAGGCAAGGACATCGGCTTATTGGATTGTATTTGTATCACCAGCAGCTTTCTTTAATCCAGATCCCACGCGATCATCCTTTCTAATTAACGTCCGCCGGCTCGGTACGAGCGGAAGGAGAAAAAAAAAAGTCCAAGGATCAGCAGACGACGGGGGCGGAGAAGAAGAAAGAGTCATCGGTTCGATAAGGGAAAAAAGCTTTCGGTCTCGAACGTTTCGAGAAGGTTTACCCAGGTGCCTGGCCGGCCCCGAAGGCAACCCTAATTGAGGGGAAGTTGCAACCATTGCAGAAATGATTAAACTCTTGCGGGGCGGCTGGCGAGACCGAGCGAAGAGTGGAAATACGTGCCACTTGGCTGAATGGAGCCGGAATGACGTGTCTCCACCTATCCACTGTGATAATTAGCCGGCATTACCGGTGCCTGATGATACCTGTATTCGTCACGCATTGCCGAGCGACAATGTTCTCCGCTCCGTACCCCTGCAACGTTAATCGGGATGGAACGATACTCCTAGTTCGCCACCTTCGTTACGATAAACTGAGGATTGCACGGCAACGAACGATGTCGATCGTAGCGGTTCTCTTTATGTTTGCTGCGAGGCAAATCACGCGACACTTGTAAAATTAATTCATTCGGGCTGACCGATGAATCGAGACTCGCGCAAAGGAAGTATTGGATAGATCAGTCGTCTTGGACGATTACTTTAGAGAACGGTTTTGCAATTATATTACGCAGCAGTTTTACAGGAGATTTGCTTGTAAGCATCGCTGCAACATTGTGGATAATAGAAAAATTACGATAAAACTCTTTTCCAAACGTTATTAAAAGCATCGTTCAAGAATCACTTTTCGGCCAGCCAAGATCGTCGAATTTTCTACAAAACAATTTCCAAAAAATTAACGTACACACTACCAAATTCCCCCCGTAAAATCTCGTCTAGTAAAACGACCCGAGTATGACGAGCGGAGAAGGAGGGCGAGTTTTGGACCGACCCAGGCTATCGTGTTACGATACCAGGTAACGAGATCATCCTTGATCTTCGATCGACAGGTTCGGGAGAGGCGGCCGGAGGCGTCGTCGTCGTCGAGTTCCAGTTTGCTGGAAGACGAACGACCCCCTCGGGAGGGCCGCAATTTCTTCGGATCCGGGGCTAGAAAACGCTACTAATTATAATCGCATTAGGATCGCTGGCGCCGCTTCTCCGGTCGAACCGAATCCGCGTCGCCTCGTGTTTCGGAGCAGCGAGCGATGTTTACTTTGGCCGCTTTTCCTCCCCGCCGTTCACTCGCCTACTAATTATGTATCCACCGTTCCCGTTTAGTCTTCACCGACGGGCTTCTTGCTTGGATTAACATTATAATGGTGGCTCGAACCGTTGGCGCGTTGTAATGAGCACCTCGGGGCCAGATGAAGTCGGCGATAAATGTAATCGGTTACCTGGAACGTGTAACCTGTACACCGGCCGATACGAAGTAGAAAAATCGTTCGTGAAAAGTGTGCACGTGCATTTGAGCGTTCGCGATTGCGCGGTGGGAAGCTGTTGTCGACGTTAACCATTCGAAACTTTCGTTAAGCTCAACTTTTGCACCGGTTTGGAAGATTCGTACATTTCAAGAATTCGTTTCGTTCATTTAATAGAATACCTTCGTTCGATCGAGTGATTCACATCTGTTGTACGTTGAAATATCTTTCGTTGGTTCAATACCCTCGTTACATTAAACGACAATTCGCGAATCACAATTGTCACGACTAATTTATGAAGTTCAACAACTTTCGTCCCCCGTGTACCCAGACGTTCGAACATCAAAGCCGTCCCACGATTCCACCCAATCGTTCGCTTTTTTCTCCCCCAAAAATCGCCGACCACTGCGCGCCGTCACGTTTTTGTCCTTATCAACCGTTTCGCAGCAGCAGGCCGCAGAATAAGCCTGGAAGGGTTCCGTCCCGGTCGTCGCAGCCGACTTTTATTTCACCTGCACCGTGAAACTCAATCTCGACGTTCCCGATCGAAATCGAAGAAGCTCGCGGCTCGATCCTCGGGGCGCTCCGTTTACAGGAGCAACCGAACCGTGTCCCGTTCCTCCTCGTCGCTGGTGTTTCGCGTGCGCTTTGACCATGACCACGAAGCGTGGCCGTCGTGCGTGTGTCACTCGATGACTCCTGGCCCTGCGGAATCGCTCTCCTACTCCGCCCAGAAGGTGCACGCTTCAGCTTTGTTCCTCGAAACGCGGCCGCTTCGAGTTCCCCGGCGCGGGCGAAGCTCGCGTTCGCAGCGACCACGTCAACTGCAGACCAATGGTCGCCGTTTCCCTTTGCCCTCCGCCTTTCGATTCTCCCTTTGCCTTTGTCCGCGGTGAACGTTGCTGGGACAGGTCAGTGGAACCGGCTTTCGCGGTTTGGAGCGGAGAAAGTGGTGTAGCGAGCGCGTTAAGCTGATCTCTTTGTTCGGTCGGCGCTAATCGTTGGGGTACGATTCTCGATGATAATTTATTGTTTGAGATGGAATGGCCTATTTATTCGTCGCAGTGGACAAGTGGTTGAAACGTGCATATTCTTACGATCTATTCAAATATTGTTGCTATTCAAATATTATTATACGGGTCTCTGGGGAATCATTGCTAACGTCATCGACAGACCGATAAATAACTGCGAATATTCGCTGGGCGTTCACTTGATTCTTAATTTCGTTTCATCCCACCGTTACCACTCGCCCACTGGTTATCGAAATTCCTAATCGAAGAGGACCCTCCTATTCCAATCCGGCCATCCAAACAATCGAGCCAAAACCGTCCACCGAACGGAGACGGTCGAATCCGCCCGCGCGAAGCGTGTCGCCAGCAAGCGGAGCGCGGCGAGGCGCAAGAGAAAATTAGCTGTCGATTTGTGCTCCCGTTCTTACCGTACCCAATGTTTCTCCTTCGCGGGGCCACCACCACTACGTGACGCGACCCGTACCGCGGGCCTCTCTTCTGTTTCTCTCCCTCTATCACTCGTGTATTCCTTCCTTTTGTTTCGCCAAGCTGCCTGGTCGTACATACGGCGCATCAGCTGCAACCGGAGCTTTACAGCGTAGCGGTACTGCTAACAGCTACCGACGATTTATTCAAGAGTGAAAATTAGGGTCGGCTCCCTTCCCAGCTTTCGGCCATTACCTTCTACGATCGCAGCTACCGGCCATCATTAGCCATCGCGCTTCCACGCTATCCTGTCGAGAAATTTCACGCGTCACCCCAGAATTTTATTCCCCGTTCGTTAAGGGTACGAGCGCGTTCGTCATTTCGATAGTAGATTAAAGCAAGACGGTTTCACCGATGGTACGAATTATTTAAATTTCCTTTCGGCGAATTTCCGGCAACCCTTTAGTTCCAATCAGAAATTAAATGTCCATTTGAAATGTCGCTCGCTCCAGGAATTAGTTCTACCCAATGCGACGCACGATTTTATCGTCGTCAAGTGGTTCCGCGATTCGCGGTACTGTTCATAAATAAAACCGTGCCGAGGACAGGCATAAAATCATCAACGACGAAGGCGAGTTTTCATCCGGCAAGCGAGTCGATGCTCCGGTACGCCGGTAACGAGATCGAATTAAAAACGGAGCAACGACAGATTAGATCTCAACGAGAAACCTCCTAACCAAGCGGTCGCCTATCATTTAATTTACCATCCAATCCCCCTCTGCGTAGTCGCGGCGCTTAACAACCGGTGCATCGACCACAGAGACAGAGCTGAACCATATAGCCGGGCGAGCGAGAGCAGGCGGGCAAGCGGAGCCAAGAAAGTATAGAAAGAACGACAGAGAGACGCGACAGAAGTAGAAGCGGCAGCAACAGTCGTGACAAAGACGGTCCGCTGCAACATTTACCGTCGACATCGCCTCCGTCAGGGGTGGATGACTCGAGAGGTCGCCTCTCCTCCTGGGCCTCGACGCACAGCTACTGTTCGCCACATGGCCTCCTCTCTCCTTGCTTCTGGTATTCCTTCTCCTGCTCCTACTCCTTCGCAACCTTCCCATCATTTTCTCGTCCGCCTCTTCTCTCGCGTGTTTTCCACCAGTATGTGCGTCTCGTTCGCTGCCGCGGGTCGCAATTATTGCCAGTATTCCTGGACTGACGTGACGTGACACGCTCGGCCCATGTGCGCAGGGTCAGCCGCCGGGGGTTAGGCGAAATTACGCCAGCCAGGCGCCTCTCTACAGAAACGAGTTACATGTACGCGTGCCACGGTTTCCTCGCCGCTGTTGCAGCCGCGGCTCTGCGAGTTATCGGCCACTTACAATTAGTAGAATTAGACGGTGGATGGATTTATATTAAGGCCGTTGGATTTTCTGACACCTCGTCGGACGATCCGCGGCGGGGAGAATTTTATTTTCTATCGGTGCTCGCTGGATAATTCGTGGATTACAATGCTCGAGGATGATTCATCTTCGTTTTAAATTAATTACGGGCTGCGATTTACTTAAACGGTTTTTTACATAATGTTTTTAAGTAATACTTTTAAAATAATTCCTTGCGTTCCTTCGATTCCCTAATATTTCGGAGGCAAATTCATCCGAGCTGATGAAAGTTTCCTCTCGGTATGACTGAGCCCTTCGAGAAGATTAAACGAGCGTAAGGACCGATGAAAACGCAGAAGAAAGCAACGCGTTATCCTCGAACTAGCAAGACAAAGCAAGACATTAGGACGCAGGTGAGACGGGGTTGTGAAAGGGGCAACGATGCTTCGCGTTTGGGCCCGACGAGGTATTCGTCGACGAGAAACAACGAGCAGAGGGGCAAAATGAACGGAGAGCAAAGGGAAAAGGGAAAGAGGAAGAACCGGGACACGTTGAGAGGGTTAGAGGACCGTGACTCGCCCGTGACATCGCGATTATGCCCGCACACCTGTGCCCGACTCCGCTTGGAGCCGAGTCGGCCACTTACTTTAGCAATCGTCACGTGCTGCAACGAGCTGGCCACGCGTCCCGCCTCCAAACGCATCTGCGAATCTTTTGCACGCGTTTAATCAGCTGCGTTCTAGCCGGCGATGATTGCACAATGAAAGATTTGTAAATGGAAAAGCGTTCGTGTGAACTATTTGATATCAAGGAAAATTTTATTCCGAAATTTCAAGAGTTAAAAAATTGTGGCCACTTGAAGTTTAATATAATATATCGAATTAATCGGAGCCATGTATACTGCCATCAGGAATTGAGTGACCATTTTTAAGAGTGGCGAATATTCTATGCGTCCAATACTATTATTGTTATTAGTCGCATGAACTTCCCTTTCCTGATTTCCATTGGAATATCAAATAGTTTATCATTTATTTAATAATACTAAAAACCACAAATCGCCCCCAAAACACTTGTCACATTTCCAACACTCAGCGTTAACAAACGTATTACAATTTTCAATCCGCATGAAAACCTCGGACCGAATCGTCGTTAATCTCCTCTGTCCCTTCGCCGGCTAAAGATACCGAAAGGAAGGACTGCATTACCTCCACCACGAGGTTCGAGCCTCTAAGCGCACGATATCCTGGATTCTATTAAATTACCCGCAGCCTCGACTTCATCGGCAAGCCCACGTGGCACAGTACACGGTAACAGCATCACGGTGCAACAATTCAAGTGGTTTCCCATACACAGGCGCGAGAGGTTTACGTTACAGCCACGCGTCCACCCTGCTTCTCGCGAGCCATAGTATAAATTATGCTTCTTCCCCTGGCCCCGCCAGCCACATTGATTAATTCCAACTGCTGTTCCAGCAGCGAGATTAAATCTCGGATTCGCGGCTGCTTTGCCGCTGCATTATATTCATAGGCCGTTACGTGATGCTTATAATCAGCGTTGATTCCCGTCCTCCGCCAACCGATCAGTGTAATCCCAGCGATAGCCAAATCGTTCCGTGTTTTAAACGTGGGAAGCCACGTTTCTTCGGTTGTTATCGTTTCACCCCGTTGACAGTTTCGCTGAAGATCGCGAACGATTTCGTGGTCACGGACGGGCGTATTTCTCGCGCAACTAATCCGGTGTTTGGTAAACAATGAATGCGCGTAAACGTTTGTCCCTTCGTGCGTATTATCACAGTTCACGCGAACGACAGAAGATACAGTTGTGTACGTGTACTCTTCGACGAGCTCCTCCTTTCTCCACGCAATTTTTCTGCACACCGAAATGGTTAATCCAATTGGTCTTGTAG
The DNA here is from genome assembly GCA_948146005.1 of Nomada fucata. Classification (NCBI taxonomy): domain Eukaryota; kingdom Metazoa; phylum Arthropoda; class Insecta; order Hymenoptera; family Apidae; genus Nomada; species Nomada fucata. The sequence goes on from OX411277.1 coordinate 4,144,807, forward strand.
CCGTCCATGATGCCGAGTTCGTGTAGCACACTTTTTGCAGGTCGCGCTACTTTGCCCCGCTTTGCGGTTCGTTAATATTCCGCCAGTGCAGTATCATTGACGCAGTTGCGGAGGAATTAAGAGAATCACCAGTTTCGCGCAGTCGCCTAACATTACAAGTGCCTTACCCAGAAAGCAAAGATACGCGCGTACATATATCCTTCCCTTAGACCGTCGCGGGGATAAAAGTTTCAACCCTTCAATCTATTGTGATGATCCAAACGGAAGCTCGCGAATATTCATTGCTAACGAAACGATTATTCCTCGAGATCCAGAAACTAGGTAGACGTTATCGTTGACAGAGGATCGACGCGATGAAAATTCCTACCGAATCGCCGTGCGGTTGGCGTTTCCAATTAAAACGTGCCACCTGACGAAGCGTCGAGGGCAGGGAAAGGGATGATAAAGAGAGAGGAAAAAAAGGGACTCGGAGCTTTACGAGCGGAGAGAAGGCTAGGGAAGCTGGCGCATGCCACAAGTGTGCCCAACACCGGCTCCTATTGGATTACAACCTGGCGCTGCTTCTCTTCGTCGGCTGGTTTAATGTTACCACGCGTTCTACACACGACACGTTACGCTATGGAAGCCCTAGACCCACTGCCAAATGGGTGCACATTCCTTGTACGCTCGCCCATGAACCTCGGACAGCGACTGGACCAGACACCTGGACGCATTAATCGGCCCACAACTTGTTCCGCGCTGCTGCAACGTTAATTAAGGGCAGCCTTAAAATCCGGGCTCGGGCAAGCGAGAAGCAGAAGGTGGAAACGTCGAGACGGTCTCCTACCGTGCTGGTGGATGATGGTCGGGCCTGAGGATTTTATGAGAGGGCGAAGCGAAATTTAGGGACGATTTGCGAGATTGAAAGTACCCCGATATTGTTTTATGCGGGCAAATTAAATGTACAGAGTTGTTAATGTGACGCGAAAATGGTGAACACGCAGGCGATAATTAATTGGCACGCGATGATTTTATAATCGTTTCTCTACAGACCTCCGGAAATTCTGCAATGTCGGTGTATACGTATTTCGATCAGTTTTCGGTAGTCGTTGTGCCACGAGCAAAATACTCCAAATCCCATGCGCTGTTTGGTACTTATTTCAACTCTGTGTTTAAATGAAATCAGTTTCAGAATACCCGTATTCGTGCATACATGTTTTTTGGACTTCCAATGGCTTTCGGATTGGCGTGAAATATCAAATCAAGCCCGAATTCTTTTTATCTCGTCTCTTCGTCAGAAAATTACGCTTCATTCAGGACAGCAATGAAAAGTCAGGCGTTACCGTAATCAATACCAGCACAATCTAAACCCGTGAAACCAGGTGGCGTCGATCCATTCCGCGGTTAAGCGAATTTCATGAAAAGTTATCACGAGTTTGCGCCACTCTCCCTTTCGAAACGGCCCGGCTTCGTTTCACGACGTTACTGTATTATTTCGCCGGCTTAATGCCTGCATCCGTACAATATAACTGGTTAGCCGTTTACGTAACCAGCAATAAGATAAGAAATCCCGTAGGGCAGTAAAACTCGTAACGCTCCCGATCGCTTTTAGTTTTCCGCTCGTCGGCTTTCGACACGGGTTGCTCGTTACCTCGCAAGCACGCTCGATTTCTCGAGGCTTTTGTTGGCCTGTACAACAGGGGGCAAGAAGAAAAGAAAGAGCCCAACGTTAAACAATGTTCCCGGACAGAGAGGTAAGAACAATGCGATGGAAAAGATCAACAGGCTACGGAGAGAAATACAGGGTGTGTTTCCAGGCCCTATCAGATCCCGCGAAGTCCACGTTTACCTCGTAAACGGATAATAGATAATAGCTACCGGCGAAGAAAGAAGAAAAAAGGAGAAAGAAAACAGCGATCGCCAGCGTTATTTGCGGATGAAAAATTTCGACCTGCCGTTAGACGCCTGTCGCCCGTTTCGTTTTTTCGAAAGGGCCTGACGATCGACCTTTATCGCCGTTCAATTTCAGTATTTTCGACCGCGGTTGTATGTACACGCGCTGGCAAATGTTTGGACGGACCTCACAATATTTGAAGTATTAACAAATCATTCTGACCGCGGGCCAAGCAAGTTCTCCATTTATATCAACACGGAAATAGTAATTTTTGCGTGCGCATAAAATCGACGTACGTTTTAACGAAGCCGACGGGTTTTAATCTACGTCGCGATGGTGGTGACAGAGGGGGAAATGATTCTCTTCGTTTCATTATTTTTCTTCATTTTTTCCTCTCGAAGACGAAGAAGCAGCGTCTCTGTTCGCCGCGGATGGCACGACGCGGGCAATTGTTACCGAGCACACAGGCGTGCCCTCACCAGAATCGCATCCAATGAAGTCAATACGGACAATAGCTCGATAAGTAGATAATAATGCATAATATAATAAGAGAGCACCGGCTGTGCGTTGCGTACGCGAGACGGAGTGTGTTGGTAGCGCACGCGCCACATTGAGCCGCCAATTCAAGCTGCTTGAGAGCTGCCTTTAACGACTCCTTTCTACGCGGCTACGACTTCGCCGCGCGCACAATGCCGTTTCTTAAATTTTATCGTTACTCGTTGACCGGCTGCTGCCGTTGAATTTATGTAACGCGAGGCCTTAACTGCGTTTGATAAGCCTAAACGACTCTTAGCTAAGCCTATTTTCCCTTTTTCTTTTTTTTTTTTTCCACCCCTTTTATTCGCCTTCATCACGGGGATCCCGGTTTCTCTTCATTGGGTGGATTAAATTTGATTTTCGAACCGTGAACGACGAGGATCAATTCTATATATGTTTTTATTAATACCGTTATAAAAGACAGAGTGGGTACTGTGCCCGAAATGTCATAAATTCTGGCCCACCGTGTACGCAGACGAGATATAAATAAATTGTGTATTTTCGACGACGAAAGCGGTACTGTCCGCGCTGCGCGTACATCGTCGATGCCGAAAGTTATTACCGTTGCCACGATTACAATGTAATTGTTCATGCGATTAATGTTTGATGTTTTTAACAAGGTTTGGCGAGCAGCGTTTTGGTTAGTCATTTACCTGAAGGGCGGGAGGGAACACGGGGGGGGGGGATGCTTTGATCTATACGCGTACATTATCGGGGAGTTTACTCGGATCATAATCGGGTCTCGATTGATCACCGAAGTTAAGCTGCGTTCGACACGGCTTTAGCGCTCACAGCGTGTTGTAAGCTAGTGTCAGATGGATGACCGTTCACGAACGAGCCGAACTAACGCCCGATTCCGACAGGCGCGAAGAGAAAAATGTCTCTTTCAATTTAAACAGCACGAACCGTCGATTGGTCACTGTTTCTCCAGTTTCCCTAATTCCAACTCGAACGAACAATGAATGCTCTATGGAAACTAATACGCACACGCTGAGCAATTAACCCCTCAGCCGTTCGCTTTTGAAACAAAACTTGTGCTTCGAGAACGGAGGAACGAGCGAGCTATACCGAACAGAACAGTGGTAGTTTGAAACACCCAGAGACACGCCGGCCGATTTCGAGGGAACAAAAATAATTGATACGAAAATCCAGCGGAAAGAAAGTATGCGTCCGAACGACAGAGATCGAAGCGTTGAGAAATATATCGAGGGGGTTGAAAAGCGGCCCGAGGGAGGAGAGTGACGGGGACGGGGCAAAAAAACACGGAAACGAATAGGAGAGCAACGGCACACGTGGGCAAGAAGAAAACGTCGGTCAGGTAAAAGCGAGAGAGTGTAATTACGCACTGGCAGTGGAAAACAAACTAAATGGCAAAGCGTTCAGCACGGGGCGGCGGGGGGACGGGAGAAGGGATAAGACGAAGAGGAGTACAGTGGACGAAGGAGAGGGAGGTAACGGAGTAGAGAGAAACGGGGAATGAGAAAAACGGCGTGACTTGTACGCTCCGCCGAGTCAACGAGGGAAACAGGGAAACGGTGGACAGAAAGTTGAACGGAGAAATCGGCAGAGGTGCATTACGGAGGAAGAGAGAGGGCGGAGCCTTCTATCGGAGAGACCGCCGCAGTGAAATAGACGCACGGAGCGAAGTGAAAAGAGATAACTGTTGAGGCTAGACGAGAGGGACGGAAGGAGATGCAGAGATTACCATATAATGGTGCCCTGAGGGCGCATAAGCTGCGCCACAGCGTAATTCCTTCGTCCCTTTTCAACGAACGGTGGCGGCCGTACGTACGCGAGCATAGAGAAGATCGTTCTGTCTCCGTTCAGCCTCGGTGAACTCACTTTGTGTGTTTCTACTTTGCCCTCGCCAACGTTCCCCGGAGAACTTGTTGCGAGCCGCGTGCATTGCGTTGTCAAGTCAGTCAAATGTAATCCACCTACTTGCGCGACCCCGCACCCCACTCTCCACGTGGACACTGCTTAGACATTATGTTCCTCGGCGTAGGCCATCGAATGGAACTTTCGTTGATTTCCGCGACGACGCGGGTAAAACGGTCCAGCGACGAAACGTCAGAACTCCGTGCTTGGAAGTTGGCGGACAATCGACGGGGACGGTCGCGACGAAGATAAGCAATTAATTAAGCCGACACGGTGATTAACGTCGAGATAATCGAGCATTCCACGGTGAAATTTAAAATGAGAAAATTGATCCGCGGAACGTAGAGGTAGCTCGAACGTGCTCGGAGTTGTTCGTCGCGATTGATTATAAAGTAATGACTCGGAGAAGTGCACGCGCGTTGCCGTTCTTAATTCTAGAAATAAAGGACCGGTACTTAGAGGAAGAACGATGATGGCAAGAAGCTCCATGGTCGTCTCGCGAACCGAGTCCTGGAGATTGCAGCACGGATATATTGTGCACGCGTATACACGGCGAACGAGAAAAAGAGGAGCGCGGAAATTTTTATTGCGCCTCGGTGAACGCGTAACACCGCGTCCCGATGCTACCGAATCAGCAAGCAAACGATGACTAAAGTCGCCAGGCACGAAAACCCGCGTCGAGGTCAGGTCGAAGCACGGCGTACATATTTCCCGTGCTTTTCGTCCTTCGTCTTCTTAACGTCCTAACGTTTCACGTAAACAATATCTTTGCTCGATGAAAATAATAGAATACGTTATCGCCGACCAAGGACTATATCTGCGCGAACAAATTTTAAAACAGCCCAATTAATTAAAAAATGCATGCAAAGAGCGTAATAACTGCACTGTGGCAAACGGCAGTCGTGATTCCTTACAATTTCGCGAAACTTCTCAAAGAAAAAAACATTTCTACTTCGCGCATGTATAGCTTGCAGGACCAAGTTCGTTTTCTGGTGGCATTGCATTGAAAGTTCCGTAACTTGCGAGGCGGTAACCTGCGGACAGGATTCGAAGCAACGATTCCATCGATCACCGGAGGATCCCGTTCGAGTGGGAATCGTCAAGCATCGGTGTCCCCGTCGCATCCCCCGGTGTTTCAGCGTTGAGTTACGTCGCAGATTTTGACGTTTCCAAGCAGCACGTGACTCGTGTATTTACGAGCGATACATACGCGCTGGCGGAGGCGTACGGGCGAAGAACGGTACGCTCATGCACGTGCACGCACATTGCTCGCGAAACGCGTGTTACCGGAGAATGCAGTGGTGGCCTGTGTACGCCACGCATACGAGGAGGCAATGAACTTCACCTCTCTTCGCGTACGAGCAACGACGACGACGGAGACGAGGAGGACAACGACGAAGACGACGAGGAGGACGAAGTCGACGACGACGACGACGACGATGCAGCTTTTACGTGTATATAATGGGCCATGTTTATGTCCCCTCCCGCGGTACGCGCGACCAATGCGTATACACGCGTGCACTTGCGTGTCGTGCGTGTCGTACACGCGCGGCTTTATTCGTTTAACCTACCCAGGCGCCCAGTCGTTCGTACGGAACCATGAAGAACGATGATAATGTCCGGTCGTGATTGTATCTTTCAGCCTTGAGGACGGCAGAAGATTATTGTTCTCTGGGTGGTTTTTTTTTCGGGGGAGGAGATTCGAGGAGAGCTTCGAGGGTAACGAAAACTCGCGGAACTGCGTTAGTGTAGATTGCAGTTTTCGAAAATTGCACTTGTTCGCTTATTGTTAATTCGATCTTTTGTTTGGTGGAATTTGTGCGGCTTGATTGCACCTGCGGTTCATTTTCGTAGTTCTTGCAACTGGGCTTGAGTATATTCTTCTTTCTCTTATTCTCGTATTCGCGTCTCTTCCGATTTAGTAGTAAGACATTTTAATACCGTTTTATGCAAATTATACGTTTTCATACTGCGGGTAATATTCGGAGATGAAATAAAATTGTTAAAAAACATATGGAAACATTCGTGAAAAATATTCACATTATTTACGGTCCAAATAATGTCATAAATCACTGGCCAAAGGTGCGTTAAAATAATAGTCGAACTGCGCTACCGAGTGCGACTCGAGCATCGTTCACCAAAGGTTGAAGGTTAATTGCGAGTACGGGCTGCATTTATTAAAATTTCATACCGAAACCAGCAACGATAAACGGCGAAGGTCAGAAATATAATTGCACATTTTATGGTCTATCCTAACTAACCGGCCGATAAAATTATTTTTATCGCGATACCGAAAATCCAACGTTGCAACAAGCGTCATAGATCTAGCCCACGCGCTTCGTTATAATACGCCTTTACGAAATCACAGAGAACTTTCCCTCGATCCACGTTAAACAACTGCTGTTCATCGTGCACTCGTACAGTAAATCATATTTGTCCCGAAATTACGCGTCAAACGAAAGGAACGGACCACGTAACCAACTCGCTAATTCCAAATATTGAAACAGATACAGGACTACCGAAAACATAGACCAATGTCCAAAATTTGTTCACTTTCACCCAAGTGAATCATTTAACATCCCCAATGATATCTACATGCTCGTATCATTTTGAACACCCCCAGTACTTGATGTTCCGTGCAAAGATATTCGTAACAGTCCGCAAGCGATCTCCTGAAATCTTCAGTGAAACGCTAAAACCAGTTTTTCTCCAGCCAGCACAAATTGCTTTCGTTCTACAATACCGCCAACCTCATGCTACAGAACGCAGGCAACTTCATCCTAATCCCTCAAACCATAACCAAGATTTTATAAACCAAAGACCACAGTGTCCCGCCGACCGTTTCAATCGGCGACCAACAAGAAATCCCTCGGTCCATCCGGGAATCTACTAAAACTCGGTCAATTTAAACGAACAGATGGAAAACCGTGGGCGTGGATCGATGGATAACAAAAACCAATCGATCGGCGTGTAACGTCATTCGCTGCAACGGTCAGTGGAGCGAGCCGGCGAGCGTGGCCGCAACGTGCACGGTCACAGTGTATACCGTGCAATTTTCCTAAGTCCGGCCACTTATTCTCATTTACGTTTACGTTTACATCATCGAGGTAGTAAAGTGTTACTGCTAGCGCACAGGTGCGCCCTGCTTTTTCTTTTTATCCTCTCCGTCCGTTCGTTCGTTCCTTCGCCCGTTCGCCCATTCGCCCATTCGCCCATTCGCCCATTCGCCCATTCGCCCATTCGCCCGTTCGTTCGTTCGTTCGTTCGTTCGTTCGTTCGTCCGTCGGTCGGTCGGTGGTTGCTCGCCTCGGTTGCTTCGGTCGTACGCCTTTTTGTTCGTGGTCTACGGGTACCTAACGAGTCAGGGCCTGTCATTATCCGCTCTTGCTACCTCTCTGACTCCTAGGCTGCTCCATCTACGCGCAGATTATCCTGGAAAGTTATTGCGGTAAACTCGGACAATAACGATGGAATCGGATAAGTTTGCTGAATACACCACGCCACTGGCCAGGCCCTTTCGTACGATACTTTCAGCCCGAACGGCCGACAGTTGCCTCGATTTGTCGCGTGGCTCCACCGGTTCTCCTGTCCGTCTTCCTTCGATTCGCGGGTCGCACGGGGAATGGCCTCGAGATGCCAGAGAAATGAGAAAGTTCTACCGACAGGTTAAATTTCTTCGCGGTGCGTCGGATCGAACCGGAAGGACGTTTTGTACATCCTGTTTTTGAACGCAATATTGCAAACGCCGAGTGTTTAAAGCAGGCGTAGATTTTTTGTTTTGTTTAAATTAACGGACAGAATAATTGAACAGAACTTTGCAGTTTGTTTTAAATGGACTTATTTAGTCTACCCGCATTCGTTCTTCCTCTACGCCTACGAAGTTTAACTGCCACTCGTTAATTAACTAAATTTCATGCGTCTATTTTACCGAAACCCCGTTTACCATCGAACTTCCACCGCAAGAAATTACTACCTCGGCGATCCCAGCTGTTTTATTTGCTATACGGCTTTTTTCGAAACGAGCGTGACCGATCGGCCGCACGGAAATAATTATTCGATAAAGCATGTCGATAAAAATCCCCTCTTAATAGCGCCAGTCATTCCTAACGGGAACTAGTTTATCAAGGGTTATCCGCTCGATACTTTGCGACCGAACGAAAAATCGCCGGCTATCGGTTACATTCTTCTGACCCCGACGATATTAAGCGAAAGGAACCGCGGGTAAATTGACTCGTTACCATATCGATCCAACGCGACGAGCACAGACAAAATCGCAACGGCTGTCCACCGAGTCTTTAACGATTTATCTATTAACGTTCTGCCGGCGATCGCTGCCGGCTTATCTCGCAGAAAATTACGCGCTCCTTGCGCTCCTACTCTGCTTCCGCGTGCGCGTGCTTACGCAACGAGCCACGACTATCGTAAATTCGAGTAAATTGCGTCGAATATTCCGTTCCGCGGAACGAGGGGAAAGCAATGCAACGTTCGGGACGGCGGTCGAAGAAAAAGTCCGTCCAATTACTAATCGCTGCATCGCGGGGCCCACTCTACGGACGCGCCCGTTCAACCCGGCTAATTGTAAATATCATTATCGACCTCTCTGTATCCGTGTCGCGTCCAGCCTCGACGAGGTATCGCAGGTCGGTGCGAACCGTCGTGAAACGGATCGCGGAAAAAGGCCAGTGCCACGTGAATGGGCTCGTAATTTCGAAAAGTCAGCCCTACAGTTTCCATTACCAAGAGCGTTGTGCACGCGCGTGCAAATCGTGAACTCGCGCGATCCTTCCCTCCCGCTCTCTCTCCCTCTCTCTCTCTCTCTGGTTCACTAGACGTCCAATTATCGCGCCAACCGCTGACGGCGGCTCGCGACGAATAGTAAATAATAGTAAATAATGGTAACGGGCTGGCAGCCACCACGTGCCGCGAACATGCGCGCGTCGGGACGTTGGAATCGGTGTTGGAACTGTCACGTTATCTCCTGCCCGATTCGACAATGGGCTTTCCATCTGGAAGTGTCTGACGCGGGGCGACCCGTTCTACTTGCGCCGGGCCACGAACGCTCGACAAAGAGCACGGTAATGGGTAGGCGTTTTAGGATCGAAGGAGATCCGGACCGCTGTTAAGAGAGATGCTTGAAGCGTGCGTTGAAAGGGTCTCTCGGGATGGAATTGGAATATTTGGAAGCTACGTGTATTTCGAGTGGCGAAATCGTTGCGCACATTGAACTCTGGCCCCTTTCCCGCAGATAGTTATTTCTCGCTGATTGCAGTTTCACGACGATTACAAATGGGCCTCGTGCAACGGTGAAAGAATGTACGAAGTAAACTCCTAAATAATAATAACCAAAGGCAAGATCCTCTTGTACACGCAAATGTTCCCGTCCGTGCTCGAATCGGCGGAAAGAATTGTGCTCGAGCGGCTCAGTGCAGCGAAGAAAAAACGAAACGGCACACTATGTCATACGGCGAGTGTGCTCGACGCGAACAAAAAAAAAAAAGAAGCACTCTTTATCACGAAAATTACTCACGCCGCTGTCAAAGGTCGCGATTGCACAATACCCGTAATATATCCGTGGAAAGTGAACGATCGCCGATATTGAATTGCGCAAGATTCCGCAACGCGCGTCGTGCAACGCTTTTCCTTCGAACGCGCGGACGAGCTTCCTATTTTTACGCGGAAATCACGCGAGTCATCGAACCCCGGCGTACATACGAGTACGTAGCAGCCTTGAGACTTTCGTCATCGGGGCCGGGGGGAGGCACGGCCTCTTAATACCTGACGTAACCGCACGAACCGCACCAGAATGGGAGACAGAGAGGAGCGCAGAAGAGTGGCGTGGGTGCGCGGTTGGTCGCATACACGTGCACGCAACGGTGCGTACTCGAGCGATATATTTATGGCCCGTGCGACACGCGGATGGAAGCGAACGTCCAGGATTCTCCTGGACGCCTCGCCGATAATCGTCCACGCGGCGCGCTCATTTGCGGCAAAAACGAACGGCGCAGTTCCCCGTGGCTCCTCGGGTTTCTTCGAATCCTTTTGCAAGATAGATCAGCGTTTCCTTGATCGAGCGAACCCCGATTCTCCGCGAGGTTGCGAGGAAGAAATCGGCTCGGCAAGTCTGTTCGGTCATTACGGCTTCCATGGCGAAGAAACTTATCGAGCGCCGCAATTTGTGTCCGAACAGCTGTACCGAATAATGGGGTCCATACGCGATTTAAGCGTTATTCGTCCGGCGTCTTAACCGACAAACTTTGGGGGCCGACATCGAAATGCAAACGACAATGATCCACATGAATCTGTCTCGCACTACCTGCGAGCTACTGCAACGCGTATAGCCGACCGGCAGTCTCGCCACCGAGCAACGGAAACATCCCCAAAAACATTCCGCAACGACGAAGATCCCAGCACGGTTCATCGCGACCGTTCCACGAGGTCGATGGGTGTGTAACCTCTGTATCAGGCCCGATTGCATCTCGCGTAACCCCGCGTCGCCGCGAGGAGGGAGCACGAGAGACGCGGATGGATAGGGAACAAGGGACGGAGGAACGGTGTTCCTGTCCCGACGATACGAGTAGGCCCCGTTTGGTGTTGGAGTCGGTGTTCCAGTGTGGTGTTGGTGTTGACGAGCCGCGTGGTTAACCGGTTTGGCGGGTCTTGCAGTTGCAAATGCACGCACGTGTACATATCGGCGCGAGCTGGCGAGGGGCACACGCGCGCGCGCAACACGCACACACCTGCGTGGAGCCGCGTGTCCAGCGGCAGAGGATCCACCGAACGAACGTATTATACAGCGGAGATACTGGTCTAAATATAGCAACGCATTTACATGCGACTCCTAAAGACCAGGGCTGGATTAATGTGTAGGCGAAACGGACAGCTGTCCCTCTCTTTCTGCCTCTCTTGTTGCCGGAGAGAGGCCCGGCTGGTGGGGTTGACAATTGAGGGAACGATTTTCCGCCGGAGGACAGGTAATTCTGTTTGGACGGGACGGTTACTTGGGTCGCGGTGTTTTGGCGCAGGAGGCAAGCGTGGATATAAATTGCGAGTCTTCGAGCACGAGGAGTTGACGGTTTCGAGCGTCGAGTGCAACGTTGGCCCGCGAATCGATACGATTTCTAATACTTTGGAAGTGACGAAGGTGTACTAGTAACTTTAATTACTGCAGCGGAGTAGAATAATGGTTCTGAGATTGGCATGTTTCTGATTAAATTTGATAGCGACGATGAGTATCGTATTTCGTTCCACTTGTATACAATATTTAAAGGAATCGCAGATGCAATTGTCGCGACACCAAAGACTATTTTTAACGAAACAACAAGTCGTCTCTTAAATAAAAAATATTTTTACAAGGTCTCGAATGTAAATTCAAACAGAGATTAACGTAGCACCGTTCGCGGAGAAACGAAAAGACACTTTTTAATTCGCGACAGCTCGCACGAGAGGTCAATGTCGACGTCCACGTGTTTCGGGCGGACTGGTCCGGACACGGATGATCCTCGGGCGAAAGAAAGATTTCTGAGAGAGATTAGAGGTTCCTGCGAATACGCGACTCGCTCGGCGATCCTCCTGGAGTTCGGGGGCCGCGACTGATCCCCTGGAACCGACCCTGTCGATGTCGAAATCTCGCTCCACGCCAGGTAGGTATAATTGTTCCACGCGAGCAGACGAAGCCGAATCATCATCGGCGACTCGACAATCAGCAATTAATTTCGGGAAATTTTTGTACGCAATTAAAAGTGTTTTGATTCAAGTCACTGTATGGAGAGAATTGTAAACGGCCATTCACGGATCATTCGGAATTTCTATATTAAAAGGCGATCCGTATGCACCTGTCCTCTCGCCTGTGCAACAAACTCGTCAATACTTTAAACATCGACAACAACTGATCGACCCGGGACCCCTAAAGCGTTCTAGCTTGGCGAACAAAAATAATTCGAATCATCGCCCCGCCGTAAGAACGGAAGGGAGTGAAACACTTTTTCTCTATTCAAGCACTCCACTTTTCCATTAACCTCACCGACACCGTGACTCGAATAATTTTCACCGATACTGTAAGATTCATCGACCGCGACACAGGAGTCACTGGATGCGGGCTAAGGATTCACTTTCTCGGCCCCCGAGTTGGGAAATAAATGATGAACTTGACAGGTTCGCTCGTAACACGGTGAAGAAGAGGAGAAACGAGGAGGGCCGAAAGAGGAAGCGGCTGCCACCGGCGTTGCGCTGTGCACGAGAAAGAAACGAACGGATCGCGTCCATCCTTCTCTCTGCTTTCGTTGCACCTCGCCCCTCGGCCCCCGTCCTCGCCATCCATCACGAAACAAATTATCAACGCATCAAATATAACTTAGCTCGGCTACCGTATTCTTAAGCCGTCTCCGCTTCGGGGCCGCCTTTATTATTTCTTATTTACTCGTCTGGTTTTATTCGTGGGCCATTCGGTCCGCCACTTTTAATTGGCCGTCCGTACGTGCCGCCGATGATTCGGTGCTTCAACGAGTTTACACGCGACTCGATCGTTAACGACACCCCGCGCGTATCTCGTTTAGGATGTATGCGTTCGTCGATCTTTGACGTCTTCTTGTTGAAAATTAACTGGCTGTTAAGATCGCGAGGGTGTACCATTCGTGTCGCGCGAACACAATTTAAGTGACGACGAGCATTGGCCAATTTTTGTTCACGCTTGGCAGAGAAATTGTTACTCGGCTTTCACTGTCCACGAATTCGTTTCCTCGACGTTGACATTTGTCGCCCTCGAGTATCAGCTTCGCAGAATTTTCCTCGCTGCATCGGTACGGTTCGATGAAATCGGATAGAAACGTGGACAACTCGATCGGTATTCGCTACTCAATGCTCGTTGGCGAGTCTTTGCGTGAACGAGCAGCGATTTTATTTATAGTTCTTCGCGCGACAATGATAACGATCGACGACAGTACGTACGATTCTTAATACGTAGCTTAATGTATGCAAATATCGTACGACCGCGCATTGTTAACAATTAATAACGCAAGTGCAGCAGTCAACTGCAAATACAGAGCTCCTCGTTCCCCGGTCTTCTTATCTCCACAGACGTTCTTACCTCTGACCATACACACGCATATACATTCATGCACGTTCACAGTGTCCACTATCATTACCAGAATTTTTCCACCATTTCTTCCCTCCCCCTTCGTTTTTTCCCTCCGCCCTTTTCAACATCCAACCGCGCTCGGCTCTACCTCTCAGCAAAACAAATATGGAACGAATCGAACCCCGCGACCGTCGGGTCCCATTCGAGGCGCAATAAAGAGCACCGTTACACCACCGGGCAGCAAGCAAAACGATTCTCCCCTTTCTTCGGCCAAGAACCGTCGACAGGCCACCGTACCATCGGCGAGGAGTCCACGGTGTAACGCGGAACGCGCTGGGAACAAAAGCGTCACGTTCCCTCGGCACAACAGCCCGCCGATACCTTCATTTACCGCTGAATTATTTGCAACGGCGTGTACGTGTGCCAACCCCCTTTACCCCCGTCGAACGCTTTTAACGCGATCGATCATCGGGGATCAAGCGTATCCAAACTATCTCGTCCACACTCCCGTATAACCAGATAGATCGTTGAATCCGCCAAGCAGCCGCCTTCGGACGACGATTTCCCCGCCTGTAAAAAAAGCTCTCTCGAGCATAATTTAACGCTCTGTAGGGTAATACGTCCCACCACCCCACTCCCTCCGGTCGCAAAGACACACCGCGGAGCTGCAACCCCGTGCACGCTCGCGAAACGCACACGAATAGTGGGATAAATGCTAGCTCTGGATCCTGGAACGGTGCCAGCGCAGCTCCGTTCATAAATCCGCGCACGTCCCCTGCCGCTACTAGTCACCGGTGTGGCAACCAACGCCACCGTGTTATACCTGATCCCTCTCGTACCTCTTCCACGCGGTGCGCAAGGTCTTGGCCCGCTGAGATTCTTCCAGGTGCCGCGAAGTCACGTCTCGCGGCAACGGGGCGAAGATTACGAGTGAATCGGAGGGTCTGAAGATTCGGGTAATTTCGGGCGATGGAAGAACGGCTGGAGACCGGGCGACGAACAGCGGTGAACAGGGCGGATTTCGTGGGCTCGTTTTCATCGGGCTGTTTGCTCGCGGCGCAATTGCACCTGGTCGTTACGGTACGATCGCGTAGTTTTTTCAGCGGTATACCGGGTGGATGAGTATTCGGGCGAGCTTTCTTCCACTTTCTTGTATTTCGAGGGAGACAGGAAGGGTTGAAGCTGTTTTTAAGCGTTACGTAAAATTGTATTCATATTAGAGTTCACACAGCAGTGCTATTATTAATCCCATTTTCCCTTACTGGAATAAAAAATCCACAGCGAACCCCGATTCCTCGTGTTACCAGTACGGAAGAAAATCCGGCTCGTAAATTCGCATTGCACATTTCTGTCGTACACCCGACCCGGCGAGCGCCGCGCTCCTAATTACTCAAACTTCATCAGCCACCCTCTGTAAACTCGCAATTCGCAGCCACCCCTGAAGAAGCTCGCACTTCAATCACCCTAACGACACGAAGCACAGCGTGCGACGAATATCTAAGCGCAAGAAACGTTCGCGGCGGTCCAAGGGTCGGGACAGGAGACGCGTTCCGCGGGTTATTTGGCATCGCGGCGGATTCGAGAATAGAGCGAGACACGCGCGAGATCTTCGAGCGAACGATCGACTATGCTTCTGGCAGCGTGTTCCCTCCGCGAAGATACCTCCAGCCCGCGAAAGTTAATGGAGCAGGAAAGGCGCCGGGTACGAGCGTCCCAGAGTTCTTTTACAAAGTGGATTACAAGTTCGACGGACACGTTTCCCGGGGGACGAGGGGCGGCAAAGGGTTGGACAGCCGCCAAACATCATCGGGAGTGAGTTTCTTATCCGTGCCGGGCGTTATCGTGGCTCCTTTTGAAAGTTTTCTGAACACGACTTTCCTGGAATCGCATTAGCTGTCGGGCAAGGCCGAGGTGACGATCGTTTCAATCCGCGCGGCGTGTTATGGCGGCCGGTTACCTGTGCACGGAATATTAAAAATCCTGTCTCCTGTGCGTTAGAGCAGCCTTAGAGCCGCGGCATCCTTCGTGGAAGGATTAAGCAAGCGACGGCCCTGAAAGCCTCGCGGAGAAACTGCGTCTCTGATCTGCGATCAGCGTCGTTCTTTTATATCCGACGATTCCGTAGTAGTTTCGCTGCATGAGTATTCTGATCTTATGGAAGGCTGATCGCTAAGGATACGTATTGGAGAATGGCGTGGGGATTGGCGGTGAATTTCTTTGTCAGCGATAGAGTGACAGGATCTGTATGCAGAATTCAATATTTTATTTCATTCTCTTCACTTTCATTCCTTCGAATTATTTACTGTATGCTGAAATTCCATAGCGAATATCGGGACTAATCAAAATAACGACAATAATAATAGCTCGTTTAATTTGTCCCGTGCAACCCGGTTTTTAATTTGTTCGAGGAAAATGTTGGCGCGCAACACTCGCGAGAAAAACTTACACGAAGTATATCAAAGCAGGCTCGTACGGGTCTCGTGGCAATTTATTTCATAGAATCCGTAAAAAGAGGAAAACTCTGCCTGTTGAATTTCTGCAAACTCCCCGGCAAAATGCTTTTAACAGGAAACGTCTTCTGAAAGTTGCTAAACCGGCGGATGATATTCCGACGGAAAGTCAACGGACACGGCAGAAAATTTAATACAGCTTTTCCCTCGACCACCAGGGAGTTCCGGTTCTTACGTAATCCTGCGTGTGCAGTTTCGCATGGAAAAGTTGCGATCCGGGTACCGACTCCTGCGGAGGAAGGAGGAGGACGAGAAACGGAGGGAGGAAAGAAGAAGTCGCATGCACGCACGTGTAGCCATCCAGGAAAGTTTTAATGACGACTCTCCTCCATTATGCACGCGATAGCGAAGCGCAGCTTTTTTGCCCCAGCGTTCCTCAAATAGAGATGCACGGAAAAACGAGTGCGTTTATTTCTCGCCGCCGAATATAAAATACTCGCCGCGGCAACAAAAAACTTGCTCCCCTTTAACGCTATTTTTGGAGGAGCGATCGAAAGGAACGGGGGGGGGGACAATGTTGCTGAAATTGCGCTTGGAAACGTTGCTGCCTGGAAGGGAATACGGCAGCGCTATTTTGAAGCTGCAACGAAAAATGTTCTTCTCGTTGAAGCGAAACGCTGAGGTTTAATTAACTCCTAAAACGAAACTCGATTGAAATCGAACGATTCGAGGGCGTGGAAATTTTTTATTTCGCGCTGGAGACATAGAAACCAAATCGTGCTGGGACTTTTTGATACCCACGGTCGATCGATGTC
Source organism: Nomada fucata (assembly GCA_948146005.1). NCBI lineage: Eukaryota > Metazoa > Arthropoda > Insecta > Hymenoptera > Apidae > Nomada > Nomada fucata. The sequence continues at coordinate 4,161,433 of OX411277.1, forward strand.
ATTACGAAGGGTCGATTAACCCTCATCGAATTCCCTTTGGCAGGGCGAATCGCGAGCACCCCCGCTATTTGTAAACAAAACAATCAACCCCAAACTAAATATAAATTGCATTCGACTGTTTGTCCGCGGGGCTGGTAAATCACGCGACAATACTTGCCCGCGGGAATGTAACTTTAATTGCGCCTCGTCGCTACGGTAACGATCTGTGATCCTTGATTATCATCCTGTCCCGTTATCCCGCGTATCAAACTAATCGTTCTATTCAGCCAAAACAGAATATCAAACCCTCACCCTCGATCCATTACCCTTCTCAAACACTACCGCAACGCTAAATAATTCACAACATGGAAAAGTTTGACCCCGCAGAAATTTATTATTCGACACCATCGAATCGCACGACGTCCGTGCCTCCATACCGACAACTCACGCTTGCCAAACGGCACACGTGCATCCTAACCACCGCGATTTCGTGCTCATTGCCGCGACTCGAACAGGCACGCGATCCTCGCTCGCTCGATTAGCCCACGCTGCCCCCCTCGAAATTCGCCTGGACAAGCCCAAAACAGCAAACCCCAAAAACAGGGCAAAAGAAAAAACCGTCCAATTGTATCCAATAAAAATGGGGCGACGAGAGGGCGGAGGGAATGGGGCAGGCTAGACGAGCCTCGATATCATCCCCGATCTAGACCGACGTGCCATCTGATAGTCCACCGATCACGTGCGCAGATAAATTGATAAGCGAACGGAACAGCGGTACAAGGCCAGCGAGATCGAATCTCGGCCGCCACGATTTAATGGCAATTACAGGACGGGCCCCGCTGACAAATTGCAACAAATACGCCGGTCGTGAACACGCGTGTACCCGGCCCGTAATTATGCCGAGCGCGCTGGAGCCTTGGAAATTTTTCGATACCGGGCGCACCGGAGTCACCGGTAACTCTGGTTCTGGCTCCCACCCCGAACGCGAGACTAGGTCAAGTCTACGTGACTTGACCGCACGAAGGACAAGTCGTACTTGTCCCGCGGCACCGGCGACTTACGACTTGCCGCACGGCCACGAAAGTAAAAGCCGACCGGCCAACGGGCCACCGATCATCTCCCGTGCCCGTGACGCCGCTTCGGGACGCTTCTCGGTACCGGCGGTACCGGGGTCAGGTTCCCCGGGTCAACAATCGGTTTGGGCTATTGGCGAATCGACGGCGATTTTGCCGGAGGCGGACGAAACTGGTAGCATCGATGGATCTGGCAAATGAAATTTTATAAACGACGAATTTCTTTTCGCTATAGAGTTTGAAGGAATGTCATTCCTGATTACTTTAAATTGCACGCGGATTTCTAGCAACGATACGTTCAATTCCGGCGTCTAAAGCAAATGTCAGGCTGATCTTTCGCGAGGGCAGGGAGAGTCACGCAACCAGAAGAGAGCGATGCATCGCGATCACGCGCGAGTGTGTTTTAACCGATCGTATGGACGTCTGATATTTTGCACAATGGCATAGATAGTTTAACAGTTTTCGAGAAATAATTAGCCACCGTCGAGTAACCCACCCTTTCGTTGCCCACTGTCAATGATTGTTTTCCTAACATTTTCAGCGATGGGCCTCTCCTCAGTTTCATCCCGCTCGACGCCAACAATTCGTGGACCAGACATCCGGAAATTTGAACAATCGAGAACGACGACGCGACGATCTATTTTTCGCAGCTCGGAACGAAACACGCCGCGTTATCGGAACCTCGCCGGCAGTTAATTAAGATTATCTCAATTATACACGTTTAACCCACTTTCGCCTGTGTTGCGTAAAAGCGTTCAGCGGTCTGAAACACCGCGACAGATGCTAATAACGATTTCCTCCGGTTTTAATAAGTGCAACCGGCAAAAAGCGAGCGAGCAACGGGCGCCCCTAATACCACGGGCGCGCGCGCGCGCGCGCGTGTACCGCTTAATGAGCCGCAATTAATCCCGCAATTCGAACGTGTATTTATTAACGGCCCCGGTGACAATTACATCGAGGAACTTGGAACGCGGTATGAATCATCGTCGACCGCGACATACGGTCGTTTTGTACGCGAGTAGAGACATTCGAGGGACACGAGCGAACGTGTTCGTTAAACGGGGCTGGATTAGGTAGGCGAACACGAAAACGTGGCGCGTGCGGTTACGTTCGTTGGGGGCTCGTTGAAATCCCCAAGATCGATGGGTGCGCGGGCCGTTTAAAAATAACCGCGGTCCAAAGCGATACGTTCGAGCGAAACAGCGGGCACGGCCTGAAACGAGCGGAGATAACGGTGCACCGGAGACACAGAGCTCGTATCTGGTTCAAGGGCCGAGTTGCACGCTTTTAAGAAAGTCTTCGACCTCGCCGGAGATGTGAACAGACGACAGCTGGAGAACGATTAGAGAATCGGTGCCGTTAAGAAATCACTGTTACGTGACAGAGCCGCGGCTTGCGCGCAGGGGAGCGCCGTTCGATCGCGCGTTCGATACGAAACGGACAACCGACAGAGTATTTGTGCGCGTGCATGGACGAAACAACGACCGGGAGAGATCCTGCAAATATTTGCTATCCGACGATTTTACGGAAACGTCCCGAGGAAGATGACCCGGGGGGGATGTTCGGTACCGCGTCAATCCGACGTTCGTTTGGGAACGTGTTCGCGAAACGGGGAAACAATCGCGCGGTCACGGGAACAAAAGCAGAGGCGCATAACCTCGCGACACGAGCACCTCGATGGCACGAGTCCGGCGATCTGGGCGAGGGAGAGGGTGGGAGGACATTGGAGAGGGCACACACGACGCGAAAGCAACGAGCAAGAGGCAAGAGGGACGGTGCAGCTCGACCATACGTTTGAGTTGGTTGACCCGGCGCAGCCAACGTTTCTACCTTCACTTCAACTTCGTCCTAAGGAACTTGCCTTCGCGCTTGCGATTTCATTTCGAACGACCGCCGCTTTATCCCTGAATCGACACTGCGCCGCTGAACTTGTCCCGATAATTGATCAGTAGAGAGTCCGGGAAAGGTGGGGAGGGGGAGAGAAAGAGGTGCGACGATAATCGACGCGTCACGAAACTTCTTCGCCCGACGAAGATCGTTGTTGACGAGAACGTTCGCGGTTCTCGTCAAATCGAATCGCTCCAGAAATTCGATTGAAGCGTGAGCAGGTGGTGGCCGTTCGTGAGTTCGAGTTCTTTGAACCGCAGCAGTTGAATCATTTTTATAAAATTCAAACAACCGCGATTCGTGCAGCGCGTACTTCTGTCCGTTTCTTCGTTAGAGTTACGGCAAATAATATTTTGGTAAAGCGCATCAAAGCGCGTAAGGCGAAAGAAGTTATTGCCGTCGGCAATATATATATTTAGAGTTTCGGCTGTCCGCAATAAATAGAACAGCCCGTGACAAATAACAGATCTCAGGATTCGAAGGTTCGCTCTACGACGGAAAGGGTTGGCGATCGTCACGGAGCACCCCTCGACGCCATAATTCACGGGAACGGGACACTTTCCGGCTTCGAGGATCCCGGAGGAAGCGTCGCCGTCCCTCTTCCCTGAAGAGGTAGAAACGAAACGAAGATCCGAGTAAAGCTGGCACTACGAGAGGTAGCGGATCGAAATAGTGCGGGCAGAGGGAGACGTCGTTTCGCAGCGAGGGACAGAGAGGAAGGGAGAGATTAACGGAGGAGGGCTGACTAGAGGAGGACGAGGGGGGAGAGAGCCGGGAAGAAGAAAGCAAAGGGCAAGAGGGAAGAAAGGAGACGAAAAGAGGGAACCTCGAGGATTGTATGCCTCTGGCGCGATGTTCAGCTCGTGGAGGATTACTACCTCTCGAAGTGACGAAGAGAAAAGAACATCGGTGGAAGAAGGAGGAGATGAAAAAGGGAAGAAGGCGAACGGCAGAGAGAGAGAGAGAGAGCAGGACCGAGGAGGCAAAGAGGGGCAGACATCGCGTCGTCAATCATGGTCCAGTTGCTCCTATGTATTACATACTCTCGCCGAGCACGGAGAGAGGACCTGGTACATGCTACTGCATTGTGGCGCACAATGTTCAATCATCTCTGCGTCGATTCCTTCGGCTTTAATTGAAGAAAGGGTCCCTCGAAACCGCCGCGTCCGGGGGAGGAGGGAGGGCGCGGCGGGGCGGAGGGTCCGCGCGAGGGACGAGGACGAAGACATCGTGCGGCAAGAAAAAGAAGGAGCCGCGGGTGCGAGGGTGACGGCCGCGGCAAGAGGGCCGGGGAGAGAGAGAGAGAGAAACGAAACGGAATGGAACGGGGAGAGGAGAAAAAAAAAAAAGGAAAGCGCCGCGGGGGTGTCGTTGACCCCACGACGACGATATTGTGTACCACTTGAGTGTTTAAGTCGAGGCCTCGAAGGACCCGGGCCAAGGAACAAGGACCTTCTCAGCCACACTCAGCCGAGTCCTTGGGGCCATGGATCATTAACCAGGGCGAACCGCGAAATACGAAATCGCGCCGAAAATCACGGACCCTTTGAATCGCGCGTACGCCCCATCGCCGACCGCCCCCCAATTTTTATTTTCTCCGGTTGGAAAAAGGTTCGAGTGGCCGCGTCGGTCGACCTTCGAGTGCACGAACGAAGGGAATAATGGCGAAAGGAGAGGAAGGAAACGCGGGAAACGCGAAACTCACCAATTTGTTGCGAAACGCACTATCGATTCCCGGTTTCGGTGGCACGGCGGAGGCATTTTTCTGGGGGAAGGAGGCTCGTCGAGCGTCCTCTCTGACGAACACGACAATGAAACTCACTCTCACTCTCGCTCTCTCCCTCTCTCTCTCTCTATCTCTCTCTTTCTCTCTCTCTCGCTCGCTCTCGCCATTCTGGAGCCTCAATTATGATCCCACAATAAGAAGAAAAAAAATATCACCTAACGACCGCGAGATTACTCGCGACAATTAACCCTCTCAGAAGCAGTCCGACCTACGAAGCTGTTCAGGGATCGAGGACATTTTTTTCTTCTCCTTCGAGCTGCTTCGTTTCTTTCCTTCCGCCGGCTGCTCCTCGATACTCCGGTCCCTATCCTAATGAACCGAAGAAAATTGATCTCGTCACGCTTGTTACCGACCGCCTTATTATCAATCGACGCTGCCGTTTCCAAATAAGAATTCAATTACGCGATCCAACCTCCGTGTAACCAACGAACCCCAACCCCCACCAACGGCGAACAATATTTACAGCGCAATACCGCAATTCGTGCCTAACATCGTATCTTATTCGAAACAAAGTGTCGATAAATCCCAGCTACTACCATCCGACCCTCCGCCAACGCTCAGAAACCAACCCCTTCGAAAAGACAGCTACACGTTTCCTCGCCTTAACGAAGCGTTGTTCAACCAGGATAGCAAGGGAATAGCATATAGGGGATGAGTTTCACCCCCGTAACAATTCCTAACAATAAGATCGACGCCTTGGCGGGCGACTAGACGCTGTTATAAGTAAACCAAGGGCCGTAACACCTTCAGACACGACTTCCGTGGCCGTGGGGTTACGCGAAATGGGATCCGTTTCGCGATTTCCTGCGAACACGATCTACGGTGCATAGGATGGGTAAGAACCGCCTGAGGGGGGATAGAGTCCGCGGGATACAATGGCGCGGATCGTGGCTGCTGCAGCTTCGTATCCCCTTCGGTTATGGTAAACGCACGGTAAGTCGAGATACGGTGCACAGGTATATACGCCCTGAGCCGCTTAGGTTACAAAACAGAGGCGGTAATTAGCTCGGTGGCGCCAGCTCATCCTACTTCGGGCTGCTTCTTTTTCTATGGTGCTCCGTTGGGCTTCGTTGCGACGATTGTGCGCCAGGACCAAGACGAATGCGAATTTATTGCCGGCTCTGTTCGCTTACTCCTCGGACGAAATGTCATTAATACGATGCTACACGTGGTTCCACGCGTGGGGCAACGATTCTTGATACTGTATTTAATATTTTAGATACTTAGTTAGAGGTAGTATATTCCTACACGAGTGTCCACTGTGCGGAGGATAAATAAATCAGCAAAATATTTGACCGTTTCATTTGCTGTGGAATATTGCCGTACAAATACAAATGAATTTTTCTTGGATTTCCCTGAACGCACTGTACGCTCCATGCACAAGATGTTCAACTAATACCTACTTCCAATTTCCAGAACCCGATTTGAAATTACTCGGCTTGTTTCTCTGTAACTAATAATTCCACCGCGCTTTCACTCGGCCCGTACTTTTCTTTTCACCAGCCTTCACCCGCGGTGAACGCTGTTTATACAAACGTTCGCGTTTCTTTCTGTATATCTTTCCCCGCTGTTCCTTCTTTTTCCCCGTCTGTTTCTTCTCCTCCTGTGTGTTTACCCTGAAAGTCATACACAGAGCGCAGAATTCGTTCTTCCATACCTCGCAAGGGTTTCCGCCGAGTACCCCGTGCATCCAACCTTTTAACGTCTTCGCCAGTGACCATAATGGCGGGCCACTCGTGGACCCAGGGAACCGCGACATCCGAATTCACGACGGCTAAGTAGAATCTCCAAAAAAACATACCCATTTTACCCACCGTTCGAACTCGCCCATCGATCCCCCGTACACAGAGACACGTATTCGCTCTTCGGCTACCAAAAGCCATCGGTTCTCCAACTGTTTACGTTTCGCTCTCCAGAGAATTTCTGCGAGCTCCGTATCCCCCGGATATAAGATCCGCGGAGCGGAGCGACGACGGCGAGACACACGCTCCTCCCGCGTCCAAATGGAATCGCGTCGATGCGCCGAGGAAAACTCGAACAATCCACGGTCCTCGGGTTTCAAAGCTACCTTGAATCGAAGCCACCTTAGAACCTCGTTCAAGCATCCAATATATCAGAGAATCGTCGCTGCTCCATTTCGAAATCTTCTACATCTCGTAGATTACCGGACGCTCTGCCCTAACAACTCCGACCTGCTCCAATTGAGCTGCACCCGCTCCCCCCGCCCTCAGTTTTCTTCCAAACCGTTCCTCCGCGGCGCGTACTTTATTTCGAACTTGAAACTCTCGAACTCGATGCTCGTTGCACCACCCAGTTCCCGACAGCAAATGACCGTGTCTCTCTCCCTCGCAGCGGGCCAAAGTGGATTGCACCGAGGATTATCCCCGTGCACCGTTGACCCCCTCCCTCCCCTTCCACCCCCCGGGTTTACCGGTACATCGTGAAATCCTGTTTCAGCTCGCCGCTGCATTAGGATAATGAATCTCGTAAAGCAATCGGAAGCCGTACCGCGCCGGGAAGTTTCAGCTTGGCGATGCTAACGCGTCCGACCGCGTTTCGGGAAGATGGCTTTGAGCTACTCGATTCGATCACCTTGCGCTATCGGGGGTTGGGGGTGGGGAGAAGGCGAGGGGTGGGTCTCGACGGTAATGCCACTTTGAAGGACGTTCGAGTGGAAAATCCTCGAGATCGAAGGGGTTTGCCTTCGAGATTCTTCATTCTTTCATTGCGTGCTAATATATTAGACGATTAAAGGCGGGGACGAAGGATTTAAACCCTTGCAGGACTGGCACGGTGTACCTAGTATGAGGCGGTGACTGCGAATTTTCTTTTATTGCGGCTGTTCTTGTGGTTATTCGTTACGGTTTAATTAATAGGACACGGGTGGACCGAGTTTTACAATCCCTCGTTACTTAAATAACAATTCGTCCAGTTGATGCACGAAGACCATTGAGAGATGGAAATATTGCATATCGTATTAAACATTCGTTCCGCAATACCGGTTCAATTGTCGGGCCCAAATCGACGGATCGAATCGATCACGAACACCGATCACGTCGTATCCTATGTCACGTAATTGTCCGCTTCCTCGCTCGCGCATCGTAACTCTGCCTCCGCTCCGAATACTAAAGCGAGGTAGCTCGTTAATAAATCAAAAGCAAACATCGCGATTCGACAATTCGTCGGCGCGGCCCGACCCGTTCCCGTCGCGGAGGAACGAAAGGAGAAAAAGGAAACAAAAAAGAAAAAAGAAAAAGGGAAAGAAGGAAAGACGAAATCGCTGAATCCTCCCGCTTCTCAACGACGTTTGCCAGGGGATCGCGCATCGAGTGATGTTTAAACATCTGCCTTCGTTTAACGCGCCGAGAAATCCGGCGAAATCCCTTTTACACGCGATTAAATCCCACTTGTCGCCCTTCCGTCCTGCGGGAAAGGCGTCGAGGAGCTTCCACGAAAGGAAAGACAACCGGGGAGCGTGCACGCGTACACGTGACACCGGGCTTCGCGCTTGTCGCAATCATATGTGCACGCTGATGTACCGTTACCTGCGCCGTCACGCGCCACTCGATACGTCACAGGCTGCGACGAAACCCAGCCGGATCGCAACGATCCCGTCGGGGAGAGCTAATCGGACCCGCGGATCGATCGAGCGTCGTCGCGCGAGAAAGCGAAAATGATCGACGCGCGTTACGGAAACGGAAAGACTCGATATCGCGTAAAATTCGAAGCTCGTCGCTGCGTAGCCCGATGAAAGGAAGCGTCGACGGAAATATTCGATAGCCCGTAGTCGCAGAGGTCGCGGGAGCTTTCGCGAAATTACGATTCACCGGGTATCGGCCGCTAAAAACCGCGCAGCTGAGAGTCGACGAACAGAAACGAACAGCTCGTCCACCGTCCCCGATCGGAACTGGATCACCGGCCTGAATACAGGATCGCCCCTCAGTTCGCACAGCAAATTAACCTATAACTCGTCCGACGATAATAGACGGATGGGAAGGGAGGGGAGGATGGGATGATAAATCGGTTCCGTTCGACCGTGTCGGGTTGCCCGTCGCAACGGGCCCGAATAAAGAAGAAAAGTGCACGACTCCTCCGCTGGCCCGGTCGCAAGCACCGACAGATCTCAAAGATCATGGCCCGGCGGCGAATCTCCGCATGATCGAACATTCTCGATCGACAGGGCCACGCTACCGTTGGTACCAGCGTCGCGTTCAAGATAAAGGCGCAGAGATCGAGCGGTGATAGCGGGGTACACAAGCTGGCAGCGAGAGATCCGCGCGCGAGAGCGTCCAGATATAGACGAGGAACGATAGAAACGGTGGCGAAGGAAGAGGAGCGGAGAGTCGGCGCGTATAAGTAGTATGGGGAAGCCGAACGAAAGGCGAAGGCAGAAGGAGAGGCGAGAAAAAGGAGAAAGAGCCACTACGATCGGCGTCACGCTGTCGGGTACACCGGTTTCGCTCTCCTCCCACCGTCAGAGCGTTCACCATTGGCGCACACGCGCGCAGTGAACGCTCGCAACACCCGTACACGCGTACGAAGGGAAACGTGTGTGGACGGCGCGGAATCGCGCGGGTACACGCGCGATATCGCGGGACACGGCACCAGGGACTCGCACCGATGTGCCTGCGTGTCAGATAATTGTATGTAATTGCCGGGTAGGATAATTAGCGATCAACAATAAACCTCTACCTCGCCCTCGACGCAACTCCCGGCTAAGGCCGCGGCACGGTGTTGCGGCTGCAGTTGCGCGTGTGCATAGACGACGGACGTGCGTGGCACCTACACGTTAAACGGTTCCACCCTTTTCTCTCTTTAACCCGTTTTTCCGCCGCTCGCTCGTCGTCCTCGTCTTCGCCGGATCCTTACTCGCGAGGGCCCCGACTACATAGTTATTTATCGGGTTCTTTCTTTTTCATTGTGTCTGCTCCTGGACGATAGAGAGGAAGACTGGAGCAGTTTTGCACGGTAGTCCGTGGGGCCGCGATCGAGCAACCGGGGATGCTGCTAATAATATGCTACGCGAGTGGACGCGTTACTCGCGCTACCAGCCATTGACCAGGCCACGCTCGAGCGTGGAACGACCGAGGGTCGTCGAAATGGTAGATAGGTTGGCTCAGGGTACGCATATATATATATATATGCATATATGGAGGATATAGTATATAGAGAGAGGAGCATCGACGGGCCGCATCCAATTCGGTTAGAATCCCTTCAGCGTGCAGCAAGTTGGATCGATCGATGAACGACAGGACCACGATTTGCAGCTCTGACAGAGGGAGAATCCGTGACGCGTCTCCGACGTATAATACACCTACAATGGGCTCGAAATCCAGCGAACGTCTGAAGACAAGTGTTCCATTATGGCGAATGAAGTTGATCCTCTCGGACGAGAAAATTCATACGCTTTCGGTGGATCGTTAACGAGCAGCTTCCTTGCGAAAGGATTCGGGGGGGTACTGTTCTAGTTTCGGAGCACGACGACTTGGGACGAACTCCAAATGTTCGTGCAGTCATTGTTCCGCTGTTGGGCGAGCGGGTTCAACGACGGTTCGATTTCGAACGGCGCGTGACGAATTTTCCAGCCTGATTTATATTGTCGAAGCTGACGATGGGAAAGATCGAGTTTTTTTTTATCGTGCGAGGGATGATGGTTCACGTGGATAGAGGCTAATCGAGTCTGGCACGAGTACTCTCGAGAGGTTTGAAGAGTAGGTTCGTGGGAACACGAGACAGTTCGTCTTGATCGTCTGAACACGCCGCGCTGAAGTAGCTACAAGTGCGTCAGGAGCTGACGATGAGATGCGACAATGGTGTCCCAGTTTTTCGTGCGTCTGGTTCGGCCGCTGTGCAGTACTGAACAAGTACACGCACGCGCTGTCCGATGCAATACGAAAGAAATCCGCCTGTTACTTCTGATAATAGCATCATCGAAATACCATCATCGACGTATCGTAACAAATCTAAACATAAAATTGTTTAATCCTGTTTATCATTGATCGCGATCAATCGTGCATTGTACGCATACAATAAATTCTACGGCGCTTCGGCAATAAAAGCTTCTTGCATAAATTTCTTCTGCATGCTCTATTTAATCGTGCAACCGAAACTCGATAGCCAACCACGGTTCCATCATTCCGGGAAGCGCCACGAAAATTCCAGAAAATCACGTTCCCTATCCCACCCCGTGGTTCCGTGTTCACGATATCAATCCCGTCGCGGAGAAACTCCGAGCAAGCCATCGCTTACATCGGATGCATGTACACCCCGATAGATCCCAGCGGGCAGACTCGAAGACGCCCGGATTTCGATCGACTAATCACTTCCCCCGGTCGATCTATCCTGACGGATATCGGGGCAAGCGTTTCGTGTCCGCAAGGTATTACGGCCGCGCGTGACTAATCTCCGTCGAGATCCTGTATTGACAAATCGAGCCGAAGATTTTTTCGCTCGCCGCCGTCCGATTGTTCCGCACGGGGGACACGTCATGGGAGTGCACAGGTGCGCGGCTCGATCGCCTAATTACGCAGACAGCCGCTGCGGCACGTCGCCGTTTAAAGACGCCGTCGTCGACGAGCCGCGGCGATCGAATCCGCCTGTGGCGTGCTAGGGGAAACGTCTTTTGCTACCAATGGAATATTCTACACGGTAATTGCTAGGAATTGATCCTATGATTAGAGCAGTGGTTCAGCGTGTGATTAACTCAGTGCTCGTCGATATAACGCGAAGGGGAGCAGAACGATCTGACATTACCAAATGCCGGTGTACTTGAAGCGTTAAAGCAGCGGTGGCTCGCTTTGATGCTGTTGCGGGGTTGATGATTGTAAAGCGGAGAGGAAGCACCGATGTGTGCTCGGTATACGCGTTTCGCGTCGAGGAACATTTAAATGTTTCCCTGCCGGCGTACGTTGGCCGTCCTCCAAATTCGTTCGCACGCATCGCCAAATCTGTATTCTTAATCGTGACCATAATCGTCGTCGAATACGAAACACCGATACGCGTAACGTAACCGTTTGGCAGCGGGAACGGCGAGCGCGGACACCGCGAGCCGAGCGCTCCAAGCGAAAAGAAGAATCGCGCGTGACTCGTGAGCGTTTAATTATTTCCCGTGAAAAATATGCAACGGTGCGAACGGAACGGTCGAACCGCCCGCTGTTAATCTCTTAATAGAACAATCTTGCGCATCTGGAGCCACGTGTAAACGTTCCGAAGCGTTCCTTCACGCGGAAGAGCTTGCCAGCCCGTTGAAGGACAACAAAAGCCACTCGGCGGCCGCGATCGGATCACGACCTACGAAGCTTTTCGAAGCGGGCCGCGTCGATGGAGCGTGGGTCGCCAGAAATAGAAGGGAAGATACGCGAATTCGTAACCGGCCGGTTCTTAGCCCGCCCTCGAAAGAAGAGGAAGAATACGATAGAAGGAGGGCCGGGGAACAAGACGAGGAGCGAGATGGGGGACAAGGAGAAGAAGACGAAGAAGAAGAAAGGAGGACGCGCGGAGTCGGTCCCGCGCGCGGTTTATCAACCTTATCTCCCTCCTTCTCGCGCCCTCCTGCTTCCTCGTGCGCGTCCCGCAGGCGAAAAACAAAGTCAGTAAAGTTACGGCGAAACGCAAGCAACACGAAACGAGGGTCAAAATCCTTGCGCTTCGAAGGATGCTTGCTGCTGCCGTTGCCGCTGCTGCCGCCGTACGCCCGAGGGACGTTTGTGGTACCGGAGGAGGAGGAGGAGGAGGAGGAGGAGGAGGAAAAGAAGAAGAAGAAGATTTTGTAAGGAGGTAGGAGAGGAACCGAGTGGAAGTAAGCGTGGCGGAAGAGGGACGAAGAGATCGAAGGGAGCGAGGCGTTCGGCGGAGACGAGGAAGAAACGCGATGAACGTACGAAGTGCGAGGGGGGCGGACGTACGAGAGAAAGGGAGAAAAGGATAGGGTTCGCGAGGGGCAAGGGGACGACGGTGGAAGATGGTGAACGGAGGAGAGGAGAGCGAAGCTACTGCGCGTTAGCTGTGCCTGTAGTACTCTACCTTCGCGGCCTCTGCCACCTCCACCTCGACCGGCTCACCTGAAGACAAGTTACCCCGCAATAAAAACACCGAGAAAATTATATGCCTCCCGGCCGCGCGCGCCAGCATCGAGCAAAAGGACCAACTTGGCTTTCCTACTGACGCGGGGAAAAGGAGAGCAGAGGACAGAGTCGAGGTATAGAGAGGATCGAAGCCACCGGAATTGGATGGAAGGAGAGACGAAAAAGAATATAGACGAGGGATGCGGGGTGCAGAGGCGATGGAGAGAGATACAGCATTTGGCAGGAGAAAAAATCGCGACGCGAAGAGGAACGAAGAGGAGGGAAGGAGGAGGGAAGAGGTTGAAGGAGGTCCAGGGTGGAAGATAGAGAGAAAGGGAGAAAAAGGGAGATAGAGAGGGCGGTTCCTCTCTCCTCGGGCCCTAAGGCACGGAGAGAAGCTGAAGGAAAAGACTGTATAAAGGAAGAAGCCGTGCATCGCCACGGAAGCCTCGATCAAGCCACTAAGACCGGCGTTTCTCTAATACACAGGGTGTTCCACTCCGGTTGCAACGTAAGGTCTCGTTCGAGATCGGTCCATTGTGCTTGAATACGCGTCTTTTTATGCGCTCGACGTCCTGGAAGGATCGGTGATACTCTTCTGCGGTGGCGTCGTGCGCGACCATCCTTTCAGGGGGCCTCCGATATCAGGCTTTCTTTCTCTCCCTCTTTGTGTCTTTCGCTTTTTCTCTAGCCACGGGACGTTGTTGTTCTAATGGGAAACAGGGGGAACATCGTGTATCCTTCGACGCGATTTTATCGTTCACCGATTAGAATAATATTCTATTAGCCTCTTAGATCCTCTCTCTATCTCCCGTTCGATGGACGACGATCTTGTATACGTCGATTGTAATCGATTATTCCGATGGATTAGACTAACCCATTAAATCGTACCGTAGTCGAACATGCGCGCTAGATCTACCACTGTCCGTTACAACCAGTTCGTCTGCTCGAAAAATCAATTGGCTTCCTCCTTTTCATTTTCGAACGCGTTTCATAGAAGCATCTACGACAGGATCGTCTTGGCCAGGTCTCTCGTTCGTCCGCTCACAATGCCCGCTTCCAAATCAAAAACGATAAAATCGCGTTCCAAATTGCGTTCGCGTCGATCGTAAAAGAAACTCCAGATATGTGCGGATAGAGTTTCGGGGCCCGCGGACGTAACCCTTTAAAGCCGCGTCAAGGAAATCGATGGCCGGTTCGACGCGCGAGACGCAACGACGGTAGAGAATCGATACGTGTCCACGATCCAAGGAGTTGCTCGCCCGTATTCCGAATAAAATTCAGGCCACTAACAATCTCCCGGTGACGAACGAAGAGCCAACGACTGGTTCCGCGACGGAGAGAGCGGGACCGCAACACAACAGACCAGTCCGGCCAGCTGATGAGCCGGTTCTCCGATATACTTTTGTTTCCTCTTATTTCCCTGCATCTCCTGCCCCCTGCCGCTTCTTTTTTTTCCTTTTTTATTGCTAGGGTTCTGGTTCGAGAAAGGGACCCGTTCGCGGTGTATTTATACCCAACTCTCACTGGTTCCTCCTTCGTTCGTCCATTTATACGTGACTCTGAATTTAAGGGTCCCGGGCCCACTCGTACCCCGGCGGGAGGCGACGTGTACGCGCCTAGCGATTTAACGAGTTTCTCGTTCCTCTACAGAATTTCCATGCCCAACGGGTGCATCGGTGACACATTAATCCGGCGTGTTTATTTATTTTTGGTGGCCCTTCGATGTCCAACGCATCGTTCGCTCCCCCACCCGACCCTTCGATTCGAGTGTGAAATAAAATTGCGCGTAGAATATGCCGCGGGCCGTTTCGCGTGCATCGATACTTCTCTCGATCGTTTCCTCCAGCACGTTGTTTACGCCTTTTCGCTGGAACTGGGACAGGCCAACAGCAGCAGCAGCAGCAGCACCAGCAGCAGTACCAGCAGCAACAGGCGGGTCCGCCAAGATCGAAGAAATTACAGGTTTATCGGGGCAAAATGATCTCTCTCGTGTAACAGAACGATAGCGATACACGCGCGTAGAAATACCCGTGGCTTGTCTCGAACTCTCCCGGACCGGGCGATAATTTCGTTCAAGAGAATAAAAGGTACGAAAAAAAAAAAAAAAAAAAAGGGAACGCGGCGAATTCCGCGCGCCCCTGATCAAGCGGCGATCGACGTCCCGATATCAGCCATAGCCGGCAATGAGATCATTGCCTGGAATAAACGAGGCAATAATTTTATGCCACCGCGCGCGAGCAGCCAGCACCCTCGCGCTCTATCGCCTGTCTCGGCCACGGAGCGGTTGCGCAACCATTTATTTTCCGTTGCAATATATACGGTATACACAGAGGACTGTAGTACAACTGGCCTTGGATGAGATAGGCATTACACGATGGCATAATGCACGAGACACGACGAGCCAGCTGCCTGCTCGAGGGCTCTGCATCATCATCGTCATCGACGTTGTCCTCTTCTTCTTCTTCTTCTTCTTCTTCTTCCTCTTCTTCGTCTTCTTCCACTTCATCTTCTTCTTTCGCTTGGGGCCCCCTCTTTTTGTTCTCCCTCGTCGTTTACGTCTTCTTATTCTTCTTTCGCTGCTCCCACCACCTCCCTCGCCGCCATTTCTTTTTCTTCTTCTTCTTCTTTTCAAGCGTCCCCGTTCATTTCAAGAACGCTACCGTTACACGGTGTAACCAGATTGAACAACGTCAGAGGAACCAGCCAAGAAGGTTGCCTCGCATCGTTGCCACTGCTCAATTAATCCACCTGCCTCTCTTCCTCTTCTTTCGCTTCGCTCTGATTTCGTGTACAGAGGAAAAGAGGCGAGCGATGGTATCGCTTATTAGTAACTCGTTTCGCGGCCCTCTCGGAGAGATCTAGCCGGAGGGCGCTCGAGCGCTCGCGCGATCCGCGCGAACGGGAATTAATATCCCGGCGAGGACCTGTATCTCTCCTTCTCTCTCTCTCTCTCTCTCTCTCTCTCTCTCTCTCTCTCTCTCTCTCTCTCTCCCTCTCTCCCTCTCTCCCTCTCGATTATCTGCTGTGTTTTACGTACTCGTTAGAAGCGCACTGGTGTTCGGGAAAACGCGCTGTTTTGCGCGGGCACAGCGCTGAGATCGTTGCTCTGGTAATCATGCGTCTTTGCCCCGGAATTGTTGCGTTCGCTGAGAAACAGAATCTTGAAATCGGATAACTGTGAATCGGTCTTTGCGTCGGGGTTGATCGGACAGAGACGCTGGGAGAAATTGTGGAATTATTGTGATACGTAGAGTCGATAACCCTTTCGGGACTGTGAGACAATATTTGGACTACGACGAAACAGTCGTTGGTAGGATTTCTTCAACGAGTAACGAACACTAGCCGAGGCACAACTATTTCTTGGCGAAATCATCGCGGATTTGAAGACAGAAAGGTCTCCCCTTTACAACGAGTATAGAAAAACTCGAAGCTGCGATTCCATTTTCACCTTGTTATCGCGCCTGGAATGAAAGCCGTGAATTTGTATAAACACTCCCCGCGAGTAATGTTTCGTTGAAATTTTGCAATAAAGTATTTCAATATCATCCGTGCATAATATAAATATGCATGAACTGAAACACTCTGAATTACAAGCAGGTACACCGGCGTTGCAGGTATTTCCATCCGAAGGGATTAAGAACGAGGTGAACATTAACATCGGTGAACAGGATTCCAATATTTAGATACTCGTAGCGCATCCAGACGATCCACAATCGTAATTATCCGATCTATCCTCTGGCAACGCCACGCTCCGTGCAGCGATACTTAACGCCCATAAAATCGGACAGCCTGACATTTCTATCTCCAACGTGAACGCACCGTTCTCCCGCTGTTTCCAGCAACGCGCAATTCCACAGGTATCGATTAACAGGTATCCGCGCGCGTTCCAACGCACAGCTCAGATTTACCTTGATCCAATTAACAATCGATTAAGACCATCGACCATCGGCGATCGGATCGATGAATATCGTGCGGCTGCGATGTAGCAGATTCGACAGTGACTTTCGTAAACCGTAGGCAAGGCGATTCCGCCAATAGAGCGTCGCGACGATTTGCCTCGTTGCTCCATCTTGTGTACCCGGTTACTCTGTGTGCCTACCATTTGCTACCTAGAAACTACACTGTTTGCTTCGCTAATTAGACACGTAGTACATACGCATTCTCCGTGCTCACGAGACCACGCGAGACGGAGAAGGATGGAGGCGCGTAACGGCGGAAGAAAGGCAGAGACAAGTTTCTCTGCGGGACAGAGAAAGGCCGCTGACGGCGGATAAGAGAGAACGCGAGAAATACGCGTATCGAACACCGGCTACCAGTATTTGCACGCATTCGAACACGTACACGGAATATTGATCCGGCTACGTGACTCCATAGATCAAGTCAAACCGCTGGGACGTTGTGAGATTACCTTGGTCCATTGCCTTACTGCTCTCGCGTCGGCCAACACGCGCACCTTAAGACCTGTTATCAAAACTGGTACCCGGTGCTACGCATCGATTGCTCGCCGGGTTTCTCGATTCTAGGAAGAGGCTGGCGTTCGCTGCACGATTACGTGGCAGCAGACCCAGACTGGGATAACGTAGCTGCTGGTGTTCTGTATTAGGGGTGAACACGGTTCGTTCTTTCGCTTTGGGTCTGTCTGAGTTACCTTTCCGACGATGGACGGAGACGGTTGACCCTTCGATACGCGCAACGAGTGGCGTGAGTTCGTCAGTTCGCCATTTTCCCTCGCGCGAACGAGCAAGGTTGCCTAAAATTGTGCTGAAACTTGTCCTTTCGGAACGAAAATATCTTCAACTACGGGGAACAGATCAGAGATCCGAGATCTTCTCCAGTTTTGGTTAAAGTGAAAGAACTTGCGGAAGCTTGAGGACGGGAAAACTATTACTGCATCACTCCTTTAAGCAAAACTCTGTTTCTCGCGGTGATTCACGTGACAATCGTCGGCTAAACGTCAGCAATTACGGTTTTGGTGAACGCGACTAAGTGATGCACCGGTGTGCACCTGCGGAACGTAATCGCGCGTACACTTTTCTCTTCCGTGAGAATAAAACACACTCATCGGGCAGGCATCGTCGTTCTTTCGTCGCACGGGAGGACTCCGTTTGGTGGATCGTTTTCGCAATACCGTCCCTCCGAATGGAAACCCGTTTCCGCAATTTTTCCATTTCCATGCCACCTTATACCGACACAGTATTTCCATTTAATTCTACGGGCGCACCGAGTTTCGAAATCTTGTTAATTTTGTTGCCGGGAAGAACAATTCTTTAGGTACGTCTCTCTTCTTGTCCAATGCAATGCTGGTGCTCGTTAGTCGAAAGTTCGTTTCCTTGCTTCGAAATATTACACAACTGTGTCGATGTAACGCGCGCCATACTTTTCTTCAGATAATTTCCAGTAATTTAATCAATTATGCACAGAGACCAATAGTAACAGGATATTTCGAGGAAGTATATTTCATTATTGTTACTTATATTCGATCTACATCTACCTTTCATTGGAGTATCAAAACTGTTTCCATAAAATCTGGACCGATTTCGTAAGTAGGTACATTTGTACAAATTTGTCCTTAAATTATGAACAACTTGACGATGCAATCTTCGTTACAAATACCTCGAGAAACTTCCTCCCTACATTTCGCCTACATTTTCCTTTCGCTTCTCCGCCATCCGACTGGACGGTTCTCCAGCATGAAAACTCAGCGCAACCCGTTTCTTCACACGGCGGCCGTTACTCATTCGTGAATCATTACAGGACACAACGAACGTTTTTATCTAGGCTCCGCGTCCATTTTATTTAGCGCGGTAACAACCGGCACAGTTCAATTTCGTACGGGCCCGAACGCAAACCGGAAGAACCGCCGACCGTTACGAATATAAAAAAGCGCGTCAACACGCTGGTTAAGATTTACAACTATATGCCCGTCCTACCTGCCCGCGGTGGTGAACTGCGTTTCACGGCCACCGAATTTGCCCAATTGCTTCTTCAACCAGTCCGGGCAACTTTGTTCTCGAGCGTCGCGGTCGCTGCGGCGAGATTGCCGCAGAAGAAGAAGGAGAAGAAAAAAACGCATACACACGTGAGCTGAATCTTGACACACTGCGCTGCTTGGAATCCTCGCCGACGTGCGTACAATTGCGTTAGGTCGATTATACGGAATAATAACGTCGATCGTACGGAACGTTCGGCATCGTGGTAATGGCGAACGCGTCGCACGCTCAGTCGACCGAATGGTTTTATGCTCGGTACAGAGCTTAGCTTAAGCAAATCCAGTGTTCGTGACAGGAGGAAAACGACGCTGAACGAGCAGGGGCGAGCATAAACTTGGAGGACCATCCGCGGAGGCGTAAAAAGTACATTAACGTGCTCGTAGAAGTTTACAAGTATATTCTTTGTACGGTCGTTCCGGTGTTCGTCAGTCGCCGACCTGACAGGCATCGATTTACAGAGCAGAGGAAGCTTACGAGTTATGCACGTTAAACGACCATTAAGCAGCCTCGACGGCCGATTTTTTAATGCCCCTCGCCAACCGAACTTCACCGTAAAACGATCTATGTGTACTGTGTGTTACACTGTTAATGGTGTCTCAACGGTCTGTTCGTGGCTCGTCGAGTATTTCCTAGGAAGCCGACACAAAATTCGTGGCACGGAATTTTACTCCGAAATCACAGTTCCTGTCCGTCGTGGCTGTGAAATATTCTTTCGTTGAAATTTAATGATTACGGTCGAATGATTGGGGTGGGCAGAGTCGGTCGCTTAGATGGGGTGCTCTTTGTACGAGCGATTGCAATTGGAACGTTTCTGGCGATGAAGAATGATAATAGTAACACCGAAATGAAATCGTCCATTGACTTATTAAGGGGTGAAACGCATTTATAACCTTCAAAAAATGCTACATTTTTTTGAAACAAAATGTTAGTGCAGGATCGCGGAGCCTTCCTCATAGATGACCAAAATAACGCAAACCGTTACGGATTCCAGAGAAATCCCCTTTCTTCCTTTCTCATTCTTCGAACGATAAAACTGTCTATAATCTCGAGGATGGCCGAGGTGCATATTGTCACGCCTCCTCGTCACGTTCGACGCGACAAATTTCGGTCTCGGCCCGAGATCGGTCCACGGAACGTTCCATCGTGTCCTTCCCTTTTGATCGTTCGACGGGTCTCCCCGGGCACCGGCACGAGGCAAAACGAGGCTGCCTGACAAGGGTCCGTACCTTTTTCTCGAATTTCTTCCCGTCGACTCTCTTTCGGGCCAGGGCTCGATCCCGTCCCGCGGGCGCATGATTTATTTTCACTGCCACCACGCGACACGTGTTGCCCCGTAACACGTGGCCGCGCTTACGCGTATACGTTTCACGTTCGTGCACGCGTCATACGCGCAACACCGCCGCACTGTTATCTCTGCGGTATTATTTTAGGATCGCCACGGAAAGGCTGCGGCGCTAAGTGTTCGTCGCGCATTGTCGCTGCTCCGAAACGTTCGAACGACGACTCGCGCGACGGCCATTCGCGTACTCCCGACGCTCGATTCGGCCCGCTATCTCGCCGGTGAAACGCGTCGGTCCGCCGAGTGTTTCGTGGAAAGTGTTCGACACGGAGCGATAATAGGCCGATGATAACGGAAGCGGAACACGTATCCCTTTTCCACATTGAAAACGGCGGGTCGAAGCGAACCGCGAGGCCGGGTACGCGTACGCGGAAATCCATCGGCGAGAGTTCCGCGAACACGGGCAAATGAAATTCCTCGAAGAGAGGAGGCTCTAAAGCGAGGCATTACATCCAGCGGAACGCATTATCTTCCGCGACGTCGATCGCACGGGGAGATCGTATCGGAAGACGTATTGTTTCCTCCGGCGAGGGTAATCGTCGCGTTAATTGCGCGTCTCTTAAAATATTATCTCATCGACCCCCCACCCCCGTTGGAACATCTGGTGATCGTCTTGTACCGCAGCCTCCGGCGGTTCTTCGTATCCTTCTACGTTTCCTTTCGTTCGCTCCACACGGGACACGGTCGACGATTTCGCGGTTTCCATCGAAACGTAATTATCGAAAGCCCGGAATGAACGAGGACGCGGCGACTGACGCGCTTGCAGTACGCACAACCTTCGTTGCCGCGATCAGACGAGCGAAGAACGCGCGATGGAGGTAGAAAAGAAAGGGAGAAATGCTAATGCCCGGTAATGACCGTAATTTCGAAAACGAAGAGAGCCGGGGGTTCGTGAAACGAGACGCGAGTGAGATCTTAATTAAAAAATTACATATCCTTCGACGTTAATCGCTACAATTTTCCCAGCGGAGGCGTGTATAATGCGGCCGATTATGGCTTCTTAATCGACGCGGATCGCCCGGTGACGCGGTCTATCGGCCGGCGAAGATCGATCAGTCGTCGGGACTTTCGCGATAGAATCGAGGAGACGCATTGTCTCCGGCTAGTTGCGTTATTAGCTTCGATGATCGCGAGCCCCGGGGGCGAGTAGATCCCGCGAGATCCAGATACGAGCGTGGATCGGCGAATCCTTGAACGGGAGAGCACCTTAACGATCGATAGAAAAGGCCGTCATACGGCGCGCAATTGGAAGCAGGACTGCGAAAGGAATGCCTGTCATTTGTCGGACAGCTTTTGAACACCTTGTGATAGGGCGGTGGAGCGTTCAGTGTGCTTGACTTCTGGAATGATCGTACGGATTTACGGTCGTCCCATTGTGGACGGCAATGAATTTTCCTTCGATGCAATGAATTCGACAGAACTTTGATTTATTCCTTTTGCAGTTAATTTCGATCATTGTCGGATAATAATTTGGATGGAAAGTAACAGTAAAATAAATGAAGAACAATTAGACGAGGTCCGCGTGCATTTAAACGTTAATTATGCCGTCGTGATTATTCCGTAATTCGCTATTCCTTTTCCCGTAGCGAGGACGTTGAAGGGAGACCAATAAAACGGACGTCGATCAACGGAAAACGACCGTCGAGGAAAAATCGCGCAGCTTCAACTATGCACGCCGCACTGGTACATGTATTCGAGGTTCTCGAACCGGCGAAGTTCTTCAACCTGCCGAGCACGAAAAACACGAGTCCCCGAGTCATCGGGACGAGCTCTCGAAATGCTAATATCGCTTACGTAAGGGGTTCGCCAGCCTGCCAAATCACTTTAAATCACGGAAGCAGAAGGTATCATCGGCCGAGGGGCAAGAAGATCTCCGGTTCGTCAGCGCGAGCGTGCCGCGGGCATACTCCAGATAAATAATTGCTCGCCATTATGCAAATGGGACTCGCGAGGGTATCGTCGACGCGAGCACAATGAAGCTAATGACACGAGATGGCTAATGATCCTAACGATCGGCGCGGATAATCAACCGTTGAGTAAGGTTACGGTGTCATGGCCGGCGGTGTTTGTATTCCCATCGAGGATCCTTCTCTCTCGCTGCACCACCTGGAAAAAGGATACCGGCGCTGCCGCCTTGGCTATTGCACGAGCAGCCTCGACACTCGGACAACCTGTAATCTTAGAATTATCTGTTCTCTTTCCCAGACGAGGGCGGCGAGCGAGGGAGACGGCAAGGCCAAGTTTAGATCATCGACGAGCGTGCATCTTCACGGTGTTCAGTTTCGCTAAAGACTCGTCCGCGAAATTTCATGCAATTAAAGGAATTGTTACCGACAGGGGGCAGTATGGAAAATCATAGACAGGAAGGCAGCGAAAATCCCTAGCCCCGTTACCCTTTTTTATTTGCTAGTCGGGAATCGTTGGAACTTAGTTTCAATCTTTCTCGGAGCAGCCAGGAAAAAGTGTTTGCGAGGAACATTAATTAAAACTGATACATACGTGCGTATATAAAGGCTTCAGGCATCTCCAACGGCCATACATTATCGAAAATTTTTGCGCGTCGCGTAATTCCAGCACACCCCGCAACGATAATCCCCCGGCGCATGGATAATTCAGCAAAACATCTCGCGAACGCTCCGAGGATAAACGTGGTTGGCCTACATTACGCGGGGATCGCGCGGCGAACGCTGATTCCAAGAAGAAGCGGATCATTCTCTTTGGCACCGCGCTCCTTCGGCGAGACTAATGGGACAACAGCGTAGCATCGGGCACGTAACACGTGCAATTTGACGGCTAGATAACCGGAGGAACGAGAGAGGCCTGGGGTGAAGCAAAAAGTATTGCCGCGCCAAAGAAACGAGGGTTGGGGAGGGGACGGGGCCGGGGAAAACGAGGCAGCGAACGCTGGAAGCGCTATCCGGTTGAAGAAAATCGAGAGAGGAATCAGAAGAAGCAGGAACCTAGCCAATAACGAGGAGGAAGCAATACGGTGAACGAGCGTTCGCCTTTACACGCTGCGTTCACGCTACGAACCATTATGCAAAGTCAAAGCGGGAACGTGGGCGAACGCGAGGCCCGTTGTAAACCGTGATTAAAACATAAATCATGCGTAAGTTGGTGGAGCCATTCCTTACGATCCTGGCATTATGCGGATTTGCCGCGGCGAATCCTACCGTTCCGCGCCGTTTAAGTGATTTCTTGGCGGAAGAAGACGCCGCGCCAGGGGCCGCGACTTTCTCGTCGTTTTGCGAGCATCTCGGGTAGCTTGGCTCTGTGCAAACGAACGCGGGGGCATTCGGATGATTGATGGCCCCCGCTGAACTTGGACGGGATAGAAGGATTCCGCGGGTTTCGCTTTATCGGGAAGCTGCGAATAATTCGGGACAGGTACGGGATTAAGCGAACGAAAGCGAAGTTGGGAAGCGGGCGCTACAGGAGACAACCGGTCGGGCTCGAATCGCTCGCGCGCGGTTACATTTTAATTTCACGGGGAGCTTGACTCGTTCGTTGTTCGAGGCGAGCTCGCGGGAGGTTGTGTTATTTCGCGGGCGCGGATTGTGAATAGGAAACGCGAGAAACGATAACGGAAATACCAACATCCTCGAATTACCAACGGCGCGCGAACTACCTGAAATAGCTCGTAAAATTATGTGCAATTACTCGATCTTCTTCACGGCGCGCGATCGAGATCGGCACCGTTGCAAGTTGCGGGACGGCCGCGGCAAGAGCCGCGGCGCGCGATCGCTCGAGCGACAGCTAAATCTCGATCGACGAGTCTCTTTGTCTGTCGAAAGATCAGAATGCCGTGTAGCAACGCGTGCCTCGCTATTTCTCGCCGCGATATCCTCGGCTGTTCGCCGGAACAAAAACTTTCATTACCCAGGTGTTTCTGACAAGATCCACCCGTCGCGAACCGTTCTAAACCGTTTGACAATGAAAGGTTAAAGCCGTTCGACTCGAACACCGTCGATGGTTGTGATGTAACGCGGCGCGGCCGGCAATTTTATCGAGCGAAAGAAAAAAGATAAAAGGCAATTGTAAACCTGTTGCATCGAGCGATTCGTAACGGAACGGGGAAAATTGCTCAGTGTTTTATGAAATTGCGTTGCCAATTAACAGATAGGGAAACATCGTTGATCATCGCGATCTTCCACCTGTGAAACTATCTTCGACTTATGCAATTGTTCGTGATTTTGCGACAACGAGTCCATACGATCAGCTGTTCCGTCGGTGCAATTAGGATCCATTATGTACGCGGCTCGTCGATGTAGCGTTGCCACAATTAAGGTTGATGCTTTCAACGAAGGCAACCGTGTCTCGAGAAACTGATACACACGATTCCCATAGGTGTCCATCAACCGTCATCAGCATGACCTATGAACTCGGGGCAACGACACTCGGATTGCCGATCGAAACTGTGGATCGTGACGTTTATTGATATTGATACCGCGAGAATTGGGCACGCAGAGCCACCGCGGTCCGTTGGTTCGAAATTCGAAATTGATATAACGTTTATGGTGCTCAGCGGGCCCTGCACGCAACCCGTTTTAAAATAATGAGCCTAAGTTAACAAAACGGTATCCTCGGATGATAACAATTAACCAATAACTACGGTCTGCGAATCTTTACGAAACCAACCGGTTTCATAAATCTTCATCGTCCTTGCTCAATTTTAATTAGTCTCGTCCGCCTCTTGATTACATTTTCAACTTTTTTTTTACGACAAATATTTTTCTCCGCGACGATTCTAAATAATGGAAACCAATGTGACCGACCAAACGATTACAGCAACATCTCCGTCCGACCGATCTAATTCGACGAGGCAACAGGAATTATTAAAAGTCCGCCGTGCAAACGCCTACCGCAAAGTCGCCGTCCAACGCACCGCTTAAATGCATCAATACCGTTGCCACGAATTCAACCGAAACCCGGCGCAAATAAATAAAGCGATCCCGTCGAATAAAATAATTCCCCGTGCGTTTCGCCGGACAACCAATCGTTCCGGGAGCCGGAGAGAAACAATTATCCGCGTCGAACGGGCACGCAAAGCGACGCGCCCGTATCGCTCGTGCGCAATGAAACGAAATAATCCGCGGATACCGATTACATGGACCGATACAAGCGCCCGATCCGCTCGAGATTACAGGAGGACGGGGTGGTGGCGCGGTGAATAATGCAATTAGCGGCCGCGAAATACATTAATTCCCAATGACAACGTTCACCCGCGGCTTTTACTTCCGACACGTTCGCCCCGTTGTGCCCGGCATTAAAGCGGCGATATTAAGCTGCAATTATCGACAGAGGTAATCGACGCCGCGGCGATCGCAGCCGACTTAATTATTGCCGGGGCCGGGCCGATCGTAGCAAGTAGATCGGACCGCTAATTAGCCGTAAAGCTGGCAACAGATACCGGCCATTGGACACGCCGGTGCTCTATGAATAACGAAACGGAAATTAGGCGAGCGTGACACGGCACCCGTGATCGTGATCGGGGATTCGCTTGGTCTTTGATCGGGGACCTATCTGTCCCCTATCTGAATCCTGATGCAGGCGGGTGGTTCGATCGGGATAACATTTTTTTTGTTTTTCTTTTTGCATTTTTCGAGCCGAGGTGGACGCTGCTGGTCGGCTGTTACGATTGGTCGCGAATGACGTGGCGCTGGTGAAAGCGGAATTGTCGATTCGGTGGCGGCGAATAGTTTGGGGGTGTGCACGCGCGACGTTCTTTGCCGAACGAGGACGGACGTCCGTTTCTTGCGGAGATATTTCAGGTGCGATGGAAAAGCAGTTGGGCAACAGCAGTTCGCCAATTTTCCCCGATACCTGTAATCTTTGCGTAACCGACTTCTTCCACGGTGTAATTAGATAACGCTGCGTTCGTTTTAAACACGCCGTTAACGCCGGGGTGTACGAGGGAGAGCTAAACGACTATTATTTTAACAACATAAACGGCATAGCACGCGAGGATCATAGTTAATTGGAATATAATCAGTAATTAGATTATTACCAGCGCTCGATGAATTTATCACTACCTGCAACTTTTCATTCAAATACTAATTACAGTTTACCACTAAATAATTATAATAGATTGAAGCGTGCATCCGCTCGTGTACTCGGCGTTAATCCGTTGTTTGCAATCGACCTATTAGAACATGCTTTCGTAGAAGCTTCATAAAAATGGCAATAAAAAAAAAAAGCGTATACAATTTACATATTATGTATTCCCCTCCCGTTGAATTGCTGCTATTACCATAACTCATTAGCTCCATCGAATATCGTCGAACGAAAAAACCATGCAGCTTATTATGCACATGCTTTATATGATTCCGCGTGGAACGTGCTTTACGTAAACCTTCATCCAATCGCTGACATTCAATTTACCCATCCGCCCGAAGCATCCCTCAGTTTCAGTATTATCTCGTATCGGTATCTATTCCGCGGCACAACAGGCGTTAATTATTCATTTCCTAGAACAGCTCTCCGCCTGTAACCTCGTAAGGTACCTACCACTCGCTCTCTCTCTCTCTCTCTACTATCGTCGATTGGATTTCGGTCGAATCGTCGACTTAATGCGAAACAGTGACAACGAGGTCTATTGTGGTGGCGCACGCGAGAGAGGAGCTATTATAGTACGGTGATAGAGTGTGTACCTATACGCACACGGCCAGGACAGAGGAAGCCAGTGTCTCGGAGAATAGCTTTGAATACGTTTGAATCGATTTGCAGAATTGTTAGAAGCCGTAGTCTGGATAGGTGCAGCCGAAGATTCAGCTGGAACCGGGCCAACGGCAATTCCGGATGGAAATCTCATTCCGAAGTGGATATCTGCGTTGCCTCGAGATTGTATCGACCAGTAAGACGCGGACTAAGGTCGCGTCCAACAAGCCAGCTTCCCTTATATACGCTGCACTCAGCTATTTCTCCTTCTCTTTCAAGATCTCGACTTCTCGATCCAACGAACGATCTTTCGATTCCTTCCTCGAGTCAGCGTATGTACTCACTCTCTCTCTCTCTCTCTCTCTATCTATCTATCTATCTATCTCGTATTCTGGCTATCGTCCATTTGCATTCATCGCTTCCTTCAAACGCAGCATCTTTCGAACTTGACCATGTTCGAGCGTCTTATGCGAGCGTAACTGTTGTTTCGAGAGGTCGAACGACTCGACCAGCGTTTCGTACGCCTGATGAGCGAACGAATGGGAGAATCGGCTTGCGATAACGGGCAGAATCGCCTGAGGAACGACGTCGGGGCAGCGCCGTTTGCTGGATAGATTTATAGGGAAGTCTGGTCACACCTTTGCGCGTAAATCCTCCCTGTTGGAGATGATCTATGATCGAGCGATATTCAACTCAGCGTCTGGTTGGATATCTTGGGGATAAAAAACGGAAGGATCTTTTCACGCGATGGTTCTTTTCGAGACTGATCCGTGTAATAATATAAAGGCGATAAATCGCGAGTGGAGAATTAGTCTACGGAACAGCAAGACAAGTGTTACTATACTCCGAGTCTTCGTATCAATAAGTTGAGGAAGTGCGACGAGAGTTTTGGGGCCGTACATTTAACCAGGGATGTCTTTCAGAAACGATTAATATCTAGGCCGCAGTTTGCACGGGCGTGCAATCGAAAGATGAAACAATAAAGAAGAAAAGATCAGAACTCTAGTGCTGCTAAAAAATATCAACTCCGAAGGATCTTCCAAAATCAATCTCCTCCTACGAATCCCTGTTCCCAATCTGCTTCGATCGAGGAACAAATCGAGACAGGCATCGATTTCAAACCAGGCGAGGGTCCCCGCGTGACCGGAGACTAGAGGTCTCTAACCCCGCAGGGCAAAATAAAGATTGTGAAACCTCCCTGGAGGGGGTAGTTTAAAAACACATCGTCGTCGCCATCGTCGTCGTCGTCATGGGGTTTGTGTGGGCAGAAACCTAAGGTTCAGGTTAGTCAACAGGTGGCTAACCTGCCAGGGGAGGCAACCTACACAAACAATACGTCGAATGCACAAATACAAATCTCCCCTTTCGAATATAACTTAGGGCAACGGGGTCCGGTGGAGAACGGTGGGAGGAAGAAGGATGGAGGAAGGCCCAACTCTGGCTGGAGGAGGGAGAGGAGCCTCCTATATCTCAACTCACACAGACGTAAGGCACCATCTGAACACGAACACGTTTACGGGGGGGACCTGGACCGTTCGAGACTGCACGTGTTCCTAACGTACCCAAACCCCTGGCTATCGCCAGGCGGTTCTCAGCCCTTGCCTTTTAGGCCACCTTCGCAGTTGGTGAACTAACTGTTACCAGCACAGTTGTCGGATCGTGAGATTCGTGCGTCGCCAAAGGTCGGCAAATATTTGCTCTTCTGCTCAATGTGCCCCTTATCCGGAGACATTATCTTGGAACAGAAGGTGCGGTCCGGTATCCCGAGAATATTGACAAGTCTATTATACACGATACCAATTACCTTCCCTTCCATTCTTTAAACAGATAAAAAATTGATTCTAAACGCAATACCGTTGTGGGAAGACAAGCAAATCCAGTGCAACGATGAAATAAAAAAATCGAACCGTTCTATAGCACTGATTAATTATATTTGTTGATTTGAATAACACGAACAAAGCGAAGGAAACGATGTCCAGAAGAATCAGCGAAGTGTAAAGGTTTGAAACTACTGAGAACCACTGGGACCCTCGCCGCGGGGCACCGTCCGTGACTCATCAGGCCCCTCGATTCCCTCTTGTACAGGAGCAGGGCCCAAAAACGAACAAAACCTCATCCACAGCGAGCCAAAGGCAGTGTCTGATCGATTTACGTCCCACTCGCGCTTTGGGGAAATTTACAACGGAAAACGTGGCTATCGCGCTTCGCAACGACGAGGCCCCGGTATCTCCTCCGCCCGAAAGATCGTTCACCATCTCTACTTCTATCTCCGTCTTCGCCGCCCTCTTTTTCCGCTTTTTAATTCGACCTGGCCCAGTGGACGAGCTGAAAAGAGCAGGCGTGCAAACTCAATCGGGACTCGAAAGGAGACTGGCAGGACTCCTCAAGGTTAGACCTCGTTTCGCTCCTTCACCACCAAAGGCTCGTCTTCGTGTATGTGAACATTCGCTACCAGAACTAAGTGGTCAAGGTCAGAGGCGGCTAAGATCGCTACCCGATCGGGATCATATCTTGGAAGATATACGGGGATCGATCGACAGATACATACGCCGGGGATGTATACCTGCGAGCTTAGAGGGAAAGGGTTCATCGGCCCCGGTGACGATTCCCTTTTATAGTCCCTCTGTAGCCACACTTTTCTTCGGGGCTTTGTTGTAACCCGATTTAAATCAGACTGCAGTAGTTGCATTAAATATACAATTATGGTCATTAGAATAATTTATATTAGACAGCGACCATGATTTGCAAGTAGAGATTACAATTACTCCTGAGTAGATCTAACAGCTGGATGAGCTGTATAATAGTACGCGATAGAATTTCGTAACAAGTAGATAAGAAAGATACAAAAATAGATATGCAAAGGCGAGCAACGTTCGTACGGTTGTTTCGAGGCCAACAAAGACGAATGAATATTCAATGAAATCGAGTTTCTATCCACGTGAATTTTTAATGCAAACCAGAAGAGGTTTAGGTGTACCACTCTATCGTTCGTTAGTTAGAAATGGACGATCGAGGCCCGACCCCGTTGACCCACAGGTACAGAAAATATCTTTGGACCGCTGATAACGAATCCCACGGCGGTCAGCCTTCCACGGGCAGGATTTTATGGTGACAGTTTTGACCCAAACTGCCCCACAGAGTGCCATCATCTGTGGGGTCAACGACCTCCATTTGCCACTCGCCATCGTACATTTCATACTATGCTTTATGATTGCGCGAATTATTATCGAACGATACGTTTCATCTACACGAACGAAATTATTGTACCGTGTTCTTTTATCCCGAGACGAAATATTGCGCATCCGCCGTTCCATTCGCATTTATTTTATTTCCCCGAACGATATCGTGGAAGTTTTAAATAAATCAATTGGTAAAACAAATTGAGCATTAACAGTCCGATGAAAAATTTAATCTAAATATATGTGGCAAATAACTCGATGTTAAAAAAGTGATCAAAAATTGATCGTTGAAAGAATAGGAAACCACTTCAACGATCGAAATCAATCATTTAGTAAATTAATATTTGCATATCTGTATTCATTTCATATTTACATCGATATGAATATCCATTATCTATTTCACCGAAGCATCCAATTTGTATTCTGTATAGAATTTCCACGTCCCCATTGTGTTTTCGTTACAACTGCATATTACTTATCGACCAACTTCATAGTGACCGTCCAAGAAAAGATGAACCTGACAGCCCTCGACAGTTTCGAAAAAACCAGAATACGAATTTGTCCGTAGCACAAAGCGTTTCACTCCTTTATGGCGGTGCCATAATAGCCCCCTTCCCCAACTGCGTCCTAATCTCAACCTACATACGGTAGGTAACCTCTTGACACGTATCGATGGATGACGGCGTAGAGATTAGAGGACAGATTGAATTTTCGTCGACATGCAAGGCCTGGATCCTCAACCCGTGGGACTTTATGGTGGTACTCTTGACCCATCAATCCACCATCCCTCTCACCCATACTCGTCGAACACTTTCTCCTACACGCGTATGCGTTCTATGGATATCGAATTCCCATGCACGTGCATTCGAGCAGTGTCATCACCTTCGAGCAGCCCCCTCAACCAGCTACCGAACTTTTTCGTTCCATAGGATATTGTGTTTTAATATCACTATTACAGGCAGACTGTGAGAGGGGTCTCCACCTTTCCGTGGAGGGCACCCCCGTACAACACCGTGCAACGAACGAATGGAACGAACGTTGCCCTGGGCAAAGTCCTCCTCTTCTCTCTTAGAAACCCGTACACCTGTGAGATTCCCATACACACAGTCTGCGCATAGTTCCCCCCTCGATCTCTCTCTGTCTTCTCAATAATGCAAGAACTTGCTCATTCTCCCTCTGGTCCCCGCTACGTGAACGCAACTACAAAAAAAAAAAGAAAGAGAGAAAAGGAAAACGACACGAGACAGAGCACGATGGAGATGAACAGAGAGAAAGGGGTTGGTTCCATTAGTCGAAGGAGGACAGAAGAGAATCGTGGTGTAACCGTTTCTACGGGGCGGCCAGCGTAACACACTTGTCCCAAAGGTTTGTTCTTTTGTCGTGAATGGGGTGGTACACCTGCGAGCCTAGTAGGGGAGCCATTGATATGGAGATCACGGTGTTACGCTACACCGTAACCGTTCTATGAAAATAAGAAGCTCGCGGCGCTGGAAAAAACACGGCTTTGTCAAAAGCTTTTTGCGCGGGTACCCCGCTCACGGGGTTCTTGTCTACTCCTTTTTGCGATCGTGACCAGGGATCGTTATGCGCGTGCGACCATCGAAACTTGACCAAGGGGCGCGTCAGATGAAAGCGCGACCTGGTAGCTCTTCTTTTTCACGGGAGTCTGGTGTCGCGTTTCATTTTTTTCTCTCCCCCTCCTACCCTGTTCGAAGTGAATCCGTGCCACGGCATGCGGCACCGTGATCGTTTATACTGAAAAGAAAAGATCCGGGGCTCGTTTCAGACATTATACTTTGCACAGCGCTGTCTAAACTGTGTTTCGGTGTTAAACGAGTCCGTCTTACGGCGCCTATAGTCGCGGAATAGAATTCAGCGGAGGGTGGAGAAGCAGCTGGTTCGTATCCGATCGGGTGAAAGTTTGTCGGAAAATGTAAAAGACCGGTAGGTGCGTAAGCTGACTTGTCCATTTCGGTGCCACTGCCTCTAAAACAAAAGCCGCCGGCAATTCTAGCGTACCGTTTGGATTCATCCCCCGTGTCCTTGAGCAGCGAATTTAAGTCGAAACTTGAACCCACAGTTCCGACCGTGAGCCTCTTGCCCCAGATTCGACGATAACAAAAAACGAGGGGGTTGCGATTCACCCCGATTCGAAACGCGCATTTTCAACGACGAGCCACTTGCGGGCGCGAGCCCCGAAGAAAAATTAACGCCGATCGATCGGGCCCGGAACTGCGTCTCGGGTTACGTAACATGCGTTATTTAAGACCCCGTGAAACGGGGGGCGGGAGGGGGTTGATATTTAAAACCGGCGCGATCGTCGCGTCGCGTAACGACTCGTCGAGTGGGCATCAATGTGGCAACGAGAACAAAAGAAAGTGAAGACGAGTGACTCAGGTGGAGTAGCCTCAGGCCGGTGCGTAATTATGTCACCGGTCGTTGCTGGTGGGACGAGGAGGGACCGTTCTTGTAGAAAGGGGATTAGAGGGGCCGAGGGAACAGCGGCAGACGTAGCCGAAGGGAGGCTGAGCCTGCGGGAGAGGCTCCGTGCCCTCTGCAAATAACGTGAATCACACCGGAGTAATTCGGTCTCTGCCCCGGCTCTGTCGTAACTCTAGAGGCGTCGCGACGAGAGGTGCCGGCAGAAGATGAAAAACTCGAGGAAAGAAGGGAACAGATTTCGAGGCGGTAAAATAAGTTAAGGGGTAGGGGGGGGAAGGAGAGAGAAGTAGGGAAAAAAAATGAAATAAAGGGGAAAAGTGGAGCGACTGTTTACAAGCCGGGCAAGACTTCCTCGTGATCCGAGTCCCTCCGGCCGGAAGGGGAAATATTTATTAATTATATCGCTAATTGGAGGGTCTGCAGAGGTCGGCCAAAGGACGAGGGCTGGGCAAAGAAGGAGAGGCGTGCTTTGTTAAAGCGTTCTCGCGTTCGTTCGCGGAGCTGGAGAAATAAAAAAGCGCGTTTACCGATTACGCGTGACGGCAAAGAACCACGCGCCAGGGAAAGCTGTTAACGCGAAACCCCCTCGGCACCCCCCAGCCAACCCGCTGCCTCTGACAACGTCAAACGCTTAAATCGCACAAAGCTGCACGCTTCCTTTCTCTCCGTTTATCGCACGCACCGGCGTGCCGGTTTCTTTTGCCGGGAAATTAACTGCCGCGGAACGCGTCAACGCTAAGAGGAGCGATTGCAAAGACGAAAGCGGGTGGTAGCGCAACGAAGGTGGCGGACGAGAATCGGGAGGACGAGGGATTAACCAACGAGGTGGCCAGTCGGGCGTATAAGTCTGTTTCGTAAGACACACGACCTGGTTTTGTTGAGCAACCGTGTGCTTACTTAGGACGACCGGGCTAATCCTGGCCGTGCATGCATGGACACATTGGACGGCGATCGTTCCCGTTTCCCAAGTGGAGCATCTTCCGATGAATATACCTCTGCCTTCGCCCCCTCCTGTCGCTCTGTCGCCCTACATATCCATCGGGTGCTCGTGTTCGTACAATTTGGGACAGGAACGTATTTCGAACTGCGTTACGTAGTTTCGGAAAATTTCATGGGCTTTAAACGATGCCGCGTACAATCGGGGATTATGCAAATGAATCGAAGAGGAATTGTCTCCCTCAATTTTTCCGTATTCATATATGCGGGTACATTCAATTTACGTAAATGATCAGTCGCGCCGACGCGACTCTTATTCCCCATTGTACCCCGCTAAGCGATAAATAAAAGTTTAAGGAACGCCAATTAAGCTCGAACAGTAGCCATTATCGCTACCTGTCCACTTATTCTTTCGACCCCTTTTCGTTTAATCCTAGACGCGCATGCAAGGGCACATCGGATGGCGATCGTGACGCGTCTTCCAATGAATACGCCCCTCCTGTTTTCGCCTCGCGTCTTCGTTATAATAGTCGTGGTACGTCTATTGCGGACCACTCGAGTGCTCCTTTGATTCGCTTCGGGTAAGGCGCTGACAAACCGACGTAATTATCGGCCACTTTGGATCTGGGTCGTCGTTGTACGCGCCGAGGCGTACCGACGGGAGAAATGGACAACGATTTCGTTTTCTATGGTAGCTGGAAAACAGAGGCGGAAAGACTGTGTCCTTCCCGAACGGTCATTAGGAGGGCTTTCTTTCGGAATGACGGATCGCTTCCTGCAATTCCGGCGTGCGAGTTCGGGTCGCGACGAACAGTGAAATTATCGAGCGTGAGCTGCGTTTGTTACGCGTGGCGGGTTCGCTGCGAGGGTGCACTTCGAATTAACGAAGGGCTACCCGAGGCTTAATGAATTTAGAAGCGTAGGGACTGCTCAGGTGTGTTGGGGATGCACCCACAGGTGGCGATGAATTTCGAGGCACTTTTTTCGAGCGGCTTAATTAGGACAGCGGTTCCTCTGATTACAGAATAAAATTAAGCCGTTACCGTCACGTATGCGTTTTAATAAATTACCAATGGAAATTTTGTCGGATTATATGCATAGAAGTCTAATCGAGGCAATCGCGGTTCAACATGCATGTCCGTAATTTCAGGATCGTGTGGTCGGTTTTGGGGGGTTTTCTTTAAATTGTTCATAGAATCAGACACGTGTTTCGGAGTAGCTATTTAAACGCACAGGTTACGCTAGATTGCGTCGTGATAATACGTGCGCACGCTTTACTCTGGTCAATTATGTTACTTGAACGAATTATTTTTTTATTACTGGCTATTTATAATTTCATTCCTTACTCTTGCCAGTGTAAAGGCCGTCGTTTATTTCACTTATTCCGTGACGAAAAAAAAAAATAATAATAATAATAATAAGCCAAATTATTCGACCACTTCCCCGTACGCAATAAATACCTCTACCACCATACCCTAAATGAAGCCAACCGTACTCCATAATCGAGTTCCCGTTGGGAATGAAATTAAATGGTCAATTAACAGTCATCAATCAATCGGACCAGTCGCCAGGTGTCGATCGGAAAGAAAGTAAATGGTGCTATGCGCCCCGAAAAGTGTCGCACGATTCTCTTCAGCTTCTCCCGTTCACTCTTCCGGGCGATGTAAATCTTCGTGAATCGGCCCATCCGGAGATCGTTAGCGGGTTATACACGCCGATTAAGCGTCCACCTCGCCTCGTATCTCCGTGTCGCTTTCAATCTCTGTCGACATGTCCGCCAACAACTCTGACTGACGCCAGCTTCAACACGGTAGCCGGTAAGCACTCTTTCTCGCTTCTGTCGATCGGTATCGACTCTCGATCTATCGTGGATCGTTATCTGCCGGCCAGTGGACAGGCGTTTAGAACAACGCTGATTGAACGGATAGGAGCGATAGAGCTGGGCTAATAGTTTAGACGACCGTTTGAAGAAACGGTTGCTGGTTTATGGAACACCTTTAAGTCGCAATCGACTCGACGAATCCGTAGGCTTTTACGGTTCCGATATTTTCGTTTGCACAGCGTGGGATTACTTTCGATACATCGAAAGCGAGACATTTTTTCCCTTATCTCTATACCCTGTCTATTGTGCTCCGAAACGTGTATACATATACACACGTACCACGTTTGCGCAATCATGGCACAGGAATGTTAGGATACGTATCGGTGAACGCGATGGCATGGCATAAGGACTGCACACACGATACGCGCGGTCACACACAGTGGAAGGCACACACGTTCGGCCCTGTTTTAGGCAAACAGTGTCCGATTTTATCTCCGATGAGTAATAATACCGAGAGAACTTCTGGTACTCGAACAGGGCCTTTGGAGAGCTCCGACAGTCCACTTACATATATCACAATTAAAACGCGTATACATATTTCTTTATCCCGATAGGAATATACCGAGCACCCGAGTCTTGCGTAACACACGTCTGCTAGAACGTATTCAAAAAAAAAAAAAAATAAAAAGTAAAAAGAAAATAAAAGAAAACAACCCGATAAGATCGCCGGACAAGTTGAACGGACATCGGTGAAACGCGAAATCCAGCGTCCGCGCGAGAAGTCCAACAATAGGCGCTAACGAAACGAGCACAGGTCAAACGATCGATCGATCAACCTTAACATCCCGTGAATAACGAAACAAGTGACACACGACCCGATCGAAAACGCCCGTTATCTGATGAACGGGGTAACCGGTCGCGGCAAAGTGCTTCTGAAAATCGTGACTAATGGGCCATCCATCCATCCAGCTGCACTTGCAGCGAAAGAGTTCGCGGTAGAACGGCCGATGGCCGATGTCTAGAAACCCGCGAGCTTGTCATTCTGCTCGAGGGTCGCAAACATCACTCACCTCTATGACTATTTTATGGTTCGACCGGTGACTCATACGGGCAGGGAGACAATGCTGGAAGCCCTTCATCATGCGCGTAGCTGACGCTTCGTACATATGTATGTATGTACGCCTGTAACGCACGCGTTTCCGTATAGAAAGCACGGCCGTTGTACCTGTTGAACATCGGGGCATACACTCGGGCAAGGTGGACGCGCGCGTATTTCACGCACACGAATCGCGCACGGGGGCAGAGTCGTCGCGGCTACAGAAGGTGATTCACGCCAGACAAAAGGCCGTGCACGCCGCTGCTTAGAACACGTGTACGGGAATTTCAGATACGCGCGGTGCATGTGTACGACACGCGTTGACACGGGGACCGGGGGCCAAGGAGGCACGACCAGCGATTCTAATGGGCGGAAACCACCCCTGCTCGGGAACGTCACGCGTTCTTGCGGAACTCGAGCATCCCCCGGGAGAAAGAAAGTCGGCGCGAAGGCTGCATTCCGAAGGAGCTGAAGGAGAGTCGCGGAGGGCGCGGAAGCGTTCGGATTGAATTCACTGGTCGGTCAAAGACGAACGAAAGGGAAAGGGACCTCAAGATTTTCAGAAACGTCCGTGGTCGCCGAATCAATCGGTATAACAGCCTCGCGAAAGAGTGCGCCTCCGCGAGAGTCAACGGCTTGACAAATGAACGAAGCACTCCAATCGCCGACGCCGATCTTAAGTAGCCTCCTCGCGAGGCGATCGGCGCAATCATTGAATATCGTGGCTCATTCGTACGAAACACTCGGCGACGGTAATGGCCGCAACCGATTGGGTACAATCCCGCCCCGGTGCTATCTCGCACGATCTTCCCGAGGAACGGCGGAAAGGTGGCGCGTACGACGATTTTTTTACAGCTCACTTACACGCGATACACGCTGCCGGTGTCGCCGTTCGCTTACGTTTCAGATCTCCCCGGCTACACGTAAAACGTCGACAATTGCCCCTCGTCTCCTCGCTCCCTCTCTTTCCTTTTCGCGACCATGGCTGGACCCGGCCGTTTCATTACGCGTAATTGCTATGGTCTGCGGTCTGTCCCCTTGGCTACACAGGTACAGTATCATTTTCATAATGACGCCAGCCACCCCTCGTTCCTCGCCCCTCCGCCGCCCCGCGAATTCCCCCCACCTCTCTCGCTTTGGGAAAAGAAGATTAAGCGAAAGAGGTCCCCAAAAGCAAAAAAAAAAAAAAAAAAGATAAAAAGGAAAAAGAGAAGCAAAAGCGAGGGGAAGAAAAGAAAGAAGCGTACCGTAGTGGTGGCTCGTCGAGGAGGAAAGGTCGCGATCGACGACAGAAAGGGGAGGAAAGGGGAAGAATGGGGAGGCAACTGAAGAAACAATGGAACTCGAGGATCTGACGAGCGAGAAACGCCGCACCGCGAAAATAGTGGGGGCAGCAGCCGGACAAAAAATACGATCAACCACTTCTCGTCGTGACCCAGTTCAACGCACGGACCGTTGGGACCTACATACGTCCCAGTTCGCCCGGCTAGAATCCTTCCCTCTTTCTTCTTCGTCTATTCAGGGGCTGACTTGCACACGCTGGCACAATAGACCTGCCCGGGCATTATTCGAGTTGGAAAAAGCGGAATCTCCTCCCTTCGCGCATACATGTATACATGTATGAATGTGTATACACGCGACCCCGTCGCTGGTGTACCTATGGGGTTCACCGTACGCGGGGATGCACGTGCACTTTTCGCGCCCTTTCATCGGGAAATTGCCGGCTACTTTTTGCAACAATGGGCCCTGTAACAGGCCGGCCGCGTTCGTTAGTGCGTGCTTCTAACGAGGCGGTTTGGGTTGCAACGGTCAACTGGATCCAGTTGAACGCATACACGCGTGTACCGGTCGATCGATGATGTTCCAGCGAAACATGGACGATTAGTCCAATAATTATAGGATCGTAAATTTAATCGCGGACTGAAAGACGGCTAACGTCCCTACGGAGTGGCTGTAACGATTTCACACGGCCCAGCATATGATACAGGATGAACTAGCTGAAGAAATTAATTAAACCAGCAAAGCCTGGGATCTCTTTTTCTATCGACTCTTTCAGCACGGTCATGGAGACCTTTTGGACCTTCGCCAGCTCCGGGGATCCGCGGAGGAAGCCTGTGAATCTGAAAAGCAGCGTATGGCTACGCCACTGTGGCTCAGCTGCACTTTGCCTCCCTCGTGTTTTACTTTTTTTTTTTCCTTACTCTTCCTATGCTCGTTTCGTTTGTATCTCGGCTCGGTCCGCTTCGCTCGAGCTCGGCGTTTCTCGGGCCCCGAGTCTCTCGCCCTCTGCGCCCCTCGAAGCATCGGGAGTCCCGTCCCTCCGGCTGTCCCTCTTCCGTGGGCCCTCTCTTCCGCGCCGTTGCAGCCCCTCGCTGGGCCCACGGCTATCAGCCACTCGTGTTTACATCGGGCCAGTCTGGTGGGGGTTTCGACAAAACGACGAGCAAGTTAAAGCACCCGTCTGCCTCTCTTACTCAATCTCTCTCTCTCTGTCTCACACAGCACAGTCGCGACACGATTCTCCTGAAGCGTAGAAAGAGGACGGCAGGATAAGAGGAGGAAAGGAGAAGAGGAGAAGGATCTCCACACGATCTCGCGCATACAAACAAAAGGGAAGCCAGAAAAGAGGGTCCATCGACGAGTCGACGCACACGTACAGGAGGATTTGTCAAAACAAAAGCCCGGTCTTTCGTCGAGTCACGTTCTAAGGGCAAAGAGAATGAGACGAGCGAAGAAGAAGGTGGTAATGGTTGCCGGCAAGAAGGAAGATAAAAGACGGCAAGATTAGAGACAGAAGAGGAAAGAAAGAACTGTGCAGCCTATAGTTTCTTTCTCCTTATATATTGTACGTATAGTTTCCTAGCCGTGGACCCTCCGAAAAAAGTGACCTCTTCGGGTCGGTTCTCCTACGCATCCCATCTTCCGTCTCCACGGATCAAAATCCAAGTAATTACGGGCACGGCTCGAAAAGGGTTCTAGTCGGCCGAGCGGGACACGATCGAGTGAGGTCTGGCGACGTGAGAAAAGAAGAGAACGGGTGTGGGAGAGAGACGGGGCGGTAGTGAGGTCTCTCCCTCGGATCGGTGGATCCACTATCCAGGATTACTCGTTATCCTTGAGAAGAGGCTGCGCTCGCGCGCGACGGCCCTCGATGCGCTCGAGGAATATAAGACGAGGGGGAGTTGGGTGCCGAGGTCTACTCTCGTTCTCTCTCTTTTATCTCTCTTCTCCACCGCCGCAACCTCCGTCTCTTCGCCGCATCCCTACCTGTCCACCACGAGTAACCTCTTTTCTCGTTCCTCCCCCTTGGACTATCCCGAGTCTCGCTCGAATCTATCTTTCTTCCCTTTCCCTCTTCGTCCAGCGTGCGCTGCCTCTTGACACCTGTTCCTCACGGCGGATCCAAATCCTTTCGGGTATTCAAGTATATCTACGCAGGTACGGGCATAAAGGTGGGTTCGATGTACCCGAGATGATCGGGAATCGTGTATTTCGACGGCGAACCTTCTCTCCTGAGCACAGGTATAAAATGATTAGCTCGGACATTGAATTGCGCTGGTAAAAATTGGTGGTTTAATGTTCCGTAGATTTGTAAGGGTGTAAATCATATTTAGCTGAGCCGTTTATCCGGCTACAGCTAGCGTAATCTGCTTACGGGTACTTAAGGGAACCAGTCGCGGGCTACCGTTTTCTTGTGATTATGATTATATTTCACCGCGCTGTTTATTGAGTTTGCTTTATTCCTGCACTTCATTAGCTGGAAGGGAGTAAACGAGGAGGAAGAAAAATCAAAAGTCAAAGTTCGAGCGTTCATTTTAGGTAGCACTGTTTTACGATCGAGCTTCCCCTTTGACAGAGTGGCAATAAAATACCAGGAAGTATTATCCAAGTAATGTTAATCCGCGTATAAATTAAGGTAACTTAATAAATTAAATTGAACGACACGCGAGTGTCCAGCGACCGTTTCCATCCGGTGTCCAGTACGGACACGCTCGCTACTATTATTTCGATATTTGCAAACCCATTTCGACATTCTTATTAGCTCCGCGAAACAACGAATACGAAAACCCCAAAAACGAATGCGCGCAGCAATGCTTCGCTATACAGGGATTACGATGGAACCTTTTTGTATCGTATCGAAAGTACACAAGAGAATCCTCGTCACTTCCTGTACCACGGCGAAGCAAAACAACGGGTGTTTTCGCGTAACGGAGGGACGCGAGGTCGGGGCCGAAAAATCGGTCGAAAAACACGAATGCAGAAAATCCTGTTTCCCGCCGCGGGGGACCGAGAGTAATCGCGGACAGGGACGAGGACGTGTTGATTTAACGGAACAAATGCAGCGTATCGGGGCGGACCTGTTCCCTCCCGTGGGCAGAACTCTCTGCATCGCGGGAGAAACGACGCAGAAATCGGCTGATCGGGTTCCTTGAACCGTGAACGTGCGCTATAGGTGGCTGGTCGCGGTGTTGCTCGCGCAATTCGGTTCCGTGAACCCTGGGACCAGTTTAATCCGCGTCCAATCTGCGCCCGTGCTTCCTCGAATCGAAGAATGAGTTGTCGGTAGCGTCTCGACACCCCGCGTCTCGGCGCCAACGCGCGCGCGTTCCTCCTGCTCGTCCGCTTCTTCTCTCCGTTCCTTCGCGAGCTCGACAGATGTTGCGCCTCTTTTTTTACCCTTCTCCCCCCTTTTCCCCCCGTTTCGTTCCCGATCGAACTAATTGTACGGGGGATTAGCATCGCGACTCGACGCCGCGGGAGATCGATGGGGGATTTCTTCGTTCCTTTCCAATTTTTCTGAATTTTATATCGCGGTACGCGTTTCGAAACCGGCGGTCGCGAAACGAAATATTGTGATCCGATTTACAAATCGTGTATCGCGGGAGAACCAAATTAGAACTCGCGATCGGTGAAAGAGTTGCAGACAATTGGAATCGCTCAATCTCGGTTCGCTGCCTGAGCTCGTAATGCACGAAAGCCGAGGGATATTGTATACCCTGCCCTGGCCACCGCTTCGGCAAGAATTTCCAAACTGCGTCGCAAACGAAGGCGGTCAGTCTCGACTCGGCTGAACGATTTACCGCAGCCCCTTCGACGTGTCCCTTTTTTCTTTTCACTCTTATTGACCGTCGTTTCTCGTCCGCTACTGTTCACCCATAACCACCGTGCCGATGGCACAGGCCCCTCCGCTATTGTAGCGGCTCGCGGAAACGCCACGAAGACGGCAAACAGTGCAAACCAAGCAGACGCGTCCACAATGAACGGCGTGGAGTCGGCGGCGTACGAATTCGCGCCGGTGTCACCTTGAATGCCGCTGGGGAACGAGTTCAAGTTCATGGAAGCGCGGGCGTCGTGCACGACACGCGATCCTCAGGGTCGTACTCTCGCCTCTCGATAGAGACGAGACCGGGCGAGAGTCTCGTGCTGGCTCGTTGTGCCGAGAAACAAGTGGATCGAACAGCTCGCAGCGCAGCCTCGTAAATAACGACGATGAAAACGGTCGCGAATAAATTCTGCGCATAGGCGAAGCGGTCCGATAAGGGGGACCCCCCCGCCGATAATAGATGCGTGGCCATGGCGATCCCCGAGACGCTCGGCCAGATATAATTCACGCTGCGACCGCTTTTGAAAAACCTGTTGATATACGGCCGCCTCGCGGGAGTCTCTGGTGACTCCGCCTGGGGGTTGCACAGCGGAGAAGTTGACGAGATGAGATCAGATTATGATAGGTTCTTGCTGACGGTCGTTTTGCTCGCTACACCGATATTCTGATCTATGGAGATGCTTCTGGCGTGCGCGCTGGAGATGTTTCAAGGCAATTCCATTGT
This sequence comes from Nomada fucata, assembly GCA_948146005.1. NCBI lineage: Eukaryota > Metazoa > Arthropoda > Insecta > Hymenoptera > Apidae > Nomada > Nomada fucata. The sequence goes on from OX411277.1 coordinate 4,203,513, forward strand.
ATATTTCAAGGATGCGTTCTGGCGCGTGTATGCACGCATCTCTGTGAACGCTTTTTAATGCATTCCTTCGGCGGATTTGCCATCCGATAATAGGATTTGTATAATGTTAGATAATTCAATGGACTGCTACGCGAATTTTCATCCGGGGATAGAAGGGGTGTTTTTTAAACACGATGTTAGCAACCGAGTACCCATTTCTATCTTTCCTTTAATAATTTTTGTACGTTCTTGAGAAAATATCGCGAAACCGCTCCAGTTCTCGATCCTTTGAACAGTCTTACGTCAACTTATGTTTGGTGAACACAAATTGTACTACGCAAAACATTTCGAAGTAACCAATCAATGCCTACCATTATTCATTCGCCGTTGCAACCCCGAAACAGAGTGCAACGCGAACCCCGAGTGCCGCGGTATCAATGAGTGCCGATTCTCGAGTGTTTAACTCACGAACTCGCTGTATCGCCGCCCGGACTACAGTATTATCCGCGTTATCCATTCGCGTCCGCGCAGGCGCCTTCGCGCCGTATGTCGCGCTTCGCCTTCACTTAACATACGCAAGACGCGACGCTCGCGCGGACACACTCGACACTCGGTGAACCAAAACAGACCAGTGTACACGCGAGAGGGACGAAGAAGCGTGCAGGAAGGACGGAGGAGGCGGAGAGGGCCGACGAGCGCGAGGGGCCGACGGAGAAAGGAAAGGGTCGAACAGGGAAACGAAGAAAGAGAGGCTGAACCGGAGAAACCCGCCTCCGTGCACATTAACACCCTCGAAAGGTACGACGGACGCATGGATTTTTACGCGCGCACTCGTGTGCCTCTTTTCTCCGGTCGATGCTGGCCTCGCGTCAAATTGTACGTACACGAGGGGAACAAAAGAACGCGTCGAGGATCTCGTGCGGCGGGATCAGCTGTTGCCGATGAAGGAAAAGGACTTTATCGAGCGGAAAATGATGAGCTGAATGATCTCGTGGAAAATAAAATCCCCAGCGCGAAGAGGTGGTTACAATTTGGCTGACTAAAAATGGGGGCCAGCGTGATATATATGCCTGCTGCAATTTAATTGGGAACGAATTTTTTTTATATTTTTTTCTGATGCAGGTATACACCGTAGCGAAGTTTTTGTGGGTTCTCTGTATTTTTCCTGAAAAGTTCTGGTTTCCCTTCTATGGAATATCCAAGAACTTTAGCTCGACTCGCGGAACCCCTTGGCGATACTATCCCTCCTCCGGACTCCTATATCTTGAGTAATTGTCCGTTCGAAAACCCGTTACGTCTTGGCAGCAGTGAATTCACTATTCTCTACGGGGAAACGTAATCGTACGGTTTCGTACGTAGAACAATTGCGAAGGAACGACGATTATCTCCATCGCATAACAGATATCAACGGTCCCGTGGAATCGAGTAGCGTTCAACGATCGTCCAATCTCGCGAAATCGCCGTCTAATTGGTATCGCGAAACAATACAACAGTACACAACCGGAGTCGCGTGTAGTTACGATAACGATATTATATAACCATAACTCATTCGCGCTCAAAAGAGCGCCAGGTTTCCCCTGGCAGGCCTAACAGTAACCGCTCGTTTTATATTTCAATTTTACCGAGCTGTCGACCGAGGAGTGCGCTAGCCTCTCCTGTTGCGTATATACATATGTACACCTGTGTGCTTGCCCCCTCCGCTAGGAAACCGCGTGCTAGCCAGACACGACCGAGCGATTTTCCAAAAGGCTTTCCACCCCTTTCCAAACCCCTGCCGTCAACGATCATCTTATCGTCGTGCCGCGCGTTCCACCCCCTCGCCGCGTCGCGCGATGTGTCGCGTACGCGCAACAAGAGAGTCGTTTCGAGTGGCCAAGAACAAGTTCACGCGGACACCGGGGGGCACGCGAGGTGGAGAGAAACCGCGGAGAGAAGAGAGAAAGCGAGGCCCCGCCGCGCTGGTCGAAGGGAGAAAATAGGCGAGGGCAAGAGCAACGAGGAGGACGAAAAGGGTTAACGGGCGACAAAGGGGGGGAACGCAGCAGAGGGATCTTCTCCTCCTCGCCCCTTGCCGAGAGAGTTGCATGCAGTTTAAGACGCACACCGGGCACCGTGTTTCTCCAGCACGCACACACGTGCGTGAACCAGTCTAACCACCTCATCACGAACAATCTCCTCGTGTTACTCTTTTCCTCCCGTGATAGCTGCGTCTTTGTTGCGCGAGCGCGGCGGCCCGTGGCTCTCTTCGTTCAAAGGCAATCAGCAGGCCCCGATAACGGGCCTACTCTGTCGTAACCCAAGACACGAATACGAATGCAACGACGAAGAGCACCGTCGCATACGTACGCGGAAGATATACGAGGAAGAGAGACGATGCTGTTCTGTGGCAGTGGGCTCGTGTGTGCACACGCGCGAGTACACGCAGGGGGAACGGGAACCCTCGAGGATCGCGTGATGCGTAAAAGACACTGCGTAATAGAAAAACTAATCTGTGACGATAGGGACTCGTTTGGATAGATTCTTCGTTGTTTAAGAATGTTTCGGGGATGCTGTTCGGGGATGTCTTCGTGGGTTTATTTTATGCGAAATTTGATAAAAATCGTTTAGATATTATTGGAATGAGCGTAATTCAAGGGGGTACATGTATATCGAAGGTAGTTTTCGTTATGCCCTAGTTGGATAATTGAAAAAGGCTGTTGCTTCGTCGTACATTCGTTACCCCTTTGAACTTCTTGCTTTCTTGTTTGGAGCCGCCTAAGTTTGATTTAGGATGTTACGATGATGCGCGTAGGACACCTATGCATTTCGCCGAGGTAATTTTAATGTCGCTTCTCAGAATGAATTTTGTACATCCTGACGGAGAGGCAAGTTTTGGTCGCTGTCTATTGCTTTCTAGTATGATTTTATTTCGGAATGAACGAGCATGCCGCGATAGGTGGCGGCAATTAATTTCTCATTTTCATAGGGAAATTACCTCCGGCCAACATTATGCCCATTCGACAGACGTTTCGTATCCAGCACTACTTCGCAACTATAATCGAAGGCGGATGCTGCGGCCGGATCGATGACAGAATACGTAGGTTGGCCGTCAAATCGGAGAACAGTCGAAGATGCGATCCGACATGCGTGAAGACGACGTTCGTCTCCGAACAGGCGTAACCCGCGGCGACACAGGATCGAATTAGCTAGATCGAGAGCTCGTAATCCAATTAACTCTACACACGCGTCTAGATCAAAGGATTAATTATACCTCGCGAGGTGTCCCGTTATAATTGTCGATCGCGCGGCTCCGTCTCGCATTAACAGCATTGCAAATTATCGGGAATTCTGTTTCTGATCGATGATGCGTCCCCCAACAAAATATCTCGAACCTCCTTGCGATCTAGCCGTGTAACCAATATTTCCAATCGGGTATCTACGATCTGAGGCAAGCCATGTTGCTTCATCCACGGCTTCATTTCTGCACAACTTCCTAGCACGAACGGACAAATAGAAAACAGGGACGAAATGACCCGCTCAGTCACAACGGTAATCGTCGATAATTCCATGCAGTTAACCCGCTAAAAACCGTTTCTTTAGTGGAATCTTGTTACGTAAGCCAGCTATCTTGCCCAACCAGAAACGCAATCCGAACGGAAAAGAAATATCGCTGAAAAGCTGATTAGCCCGATTGAAATTTCACGGTAGCGATTATCCGGCGAGTCGTCGCAGAGCACGCGACCGATTAACCAATTTCCCCTCGCAGTCAATTCGGTTCTTCTGTCCGTAAGTTAACTTCGACGCAATCTACGTACACGCATTCGCGCATACATCCATGTGCACATATTGGAAACAGCTTCGCGAAGGTTCAGCATGCGACGAAAGAGAGAAAAGATCCAGGTCGTGGCACGCATGAGCGCGCACACAGATCGCGGAATTGTTACGAAATGCGTGTGTTGTTGGGGCTGTCCGCGTAGGACTGGCGTTCGTACGCAGCGCCCAGGACCGGTTACGATCTAAGATCGTCGAGAAGCGATCGTCGCGATCGTCGAGGCGATCGACAGAGTCCCGGGCAAATTATTAATGGGAAAACTGCACGAGGCGAATATCGTCGCCGCCCACGGAACGACACGGCACGTGAACGCCAAGCCTCGTATCCGTCGCAGCGGAGAAAGGCTGCCGGTTGTTTTCATTCGACCGGCCTTGACGATGTCGCACCTTCCTTATCGCGACACACTCCGCTTAAATCGGCTCGTCCGCTTGTCTTTTTGACTCCGCTGGACGTGTCGCCTGACGCATCTCTGATTTCCTCGTTACCGCTTCCGTTCGAGATACGCACGGGCTCGGCTGAAATTGGTTTTGGCGTTGTTTGCGCGAACTGTCGGAGTTCGGGGATGTTGGCTCGAGTGGAGCTAGTACGAAGTATCAGGACCGGGGATGGGAATTCGGATCGCGCGAAGTTTGTCGCACGAAGTCAGTACTTTATATCCTTGCACGAAAACGAAATATTTTTCATGAGAAATTAGCGTAATGATTTCATACAGTTTGTCGTGAATTCGATCCACGAGTGTACCTAGTTGTCCGTCGTTAACAGCGGTGCAACGTTTCATTACTCCCGCGAACAAACGTAAACGTACATCGGAAAGCAGATCCACACCCAACAGGATTAAAGTGCTCCGCTGAAACGCATGAAACGAGAGAAAGCAACGGGACTCCGAATTATCGACAGGGTCGTGATAGCTGGCCAGACTTCGATGTTCATCCTGGTATTACGCTGCGGCACAGCCCGTCTACGAACTTCTATCCTCCCTAACGGCCTCGATAAACAGCCCCGAGGTAAAAGAGGAAAGGACAGCAAGCGGTCGGAGGAGGCAATCGACGGCGAAAGGTGCGACGCAGCGCGTCGTCCACGACTTTACGCATTCGTAGTAACCTAGAAACGGTCGGTGGCGTGGTTGTGACTGCCCGATACTTGGAACAGATTAACCGTGTGCACCGGCAGCAAACGCCAACGACGACGACGGGGACGTCGTCGACCATATATACATATATACACATATGTATATACATATGTGTACATATATACATATACACACAACACACCGTGTGTAATATATACACACGGTGAATTACTTTCGCCGTTCGGTGCACCGCGTCAATGCCATCAGCCAGCACGACTGGGCTGGTTGCTTGGTTGGCTGACTGGCTGAAACCGGCTATGCTGCTGCTGCTGCTGCTGCCGCTGCAGCAAGCCGAACCAGCGAACGAACGAACCGAGGGACTGCCCGGAGAGAAACTGGTCAACTGGAACCGGAGTTGTGCTACCGCGGAGCTGGACTGGCCGCGGACGACGTGGGTTCACCTGGACAGCTGGAGAGATACGCCGACCCACGCTGCACGCTGCTCGTAAAGTATTGCACTATAAAGTGCAGGACACGCCGCAGTCAGTCGATCCCTCCTTATACCTCTTTCTCCTTTCCTCACCGCTCTACACGGCGTTGCGTTCCTCTTTCTAACTTACCAGCTCCTCAGGATCCTCGGCCACGTTTTTCCTCGCTCCCCGATCCTCTCTTGTACAACTCCGTTGCACGCTGGAGCATTTCTTTGTGGCTTTTCTAAGGTTCGGCAAAATCTTTGGATCGTGTTTGAGGGAAAAGGTAGGCGTGGACGGGTGGTTTCGTGGAATCGCCGCCGTGAATTCGCGACGCAGGGTTTACGGCACGACGATCGTTCCGACGACTTCGGGCGAAAAAGGATTAGATCGGTAGGAGGATAGGGATCTGTGTCCAGTGCCGGCACGCGCTGCGAACCGGCCGATGCTATCTCGATCGATCTGCCTTTTTGAAGATGGATCGTTTTTGCGCCGACCTCTCTTGATAGATCGCCCCGGTTCGTGGACCTCGATGGTGCACGCTGCTACAGGAATTCTGGACCCGGCGATCTGTCCCGGGAACTCCGTCGATCGATGTTTACGTTCCAATTTGTGTAGATATTCCGTGAAAGAAAGGAACGCGTAAGAACGATAAGAGTGGAGCGTATTTTTCCATCGAGCTGACGGCCCGTCAACGATTTATAGATAAGGAAAGAATGTCGAGTTACGAGACGACTTCCTGGTTACGCGTTATCGATTCCCGGTAGCTTTCGACGCGACCAAATGAATCTATAAAGCGTCCACGCCTCGTCTTCGATGCACGGGGGGACCGACGATCCGAGTCGGTCGACGGTGTGTGCCCGGTCGGTGCAGGGGGCGACGAAGAAGAGAGACAAAGTGCTGGTATATTTAATGGTAGTTAAGAGTGTAAGCTGGTATTGGTACAGTTCTGTCCAGAGCGAGTTGTGGCTGGTGTTGGCCGTCGGGATTGTGTTGGTGAACGTGGACAGCCATGGTGGGGCCTGATGCAGGTGTTGGCCTTGGGCTCCCTAACACCAAGCCTACAATCTCTAAGGCTCGCCTATATACGTTTGCTGGTCGGTTCTGCTCGCGCCACCACCTTCGTTCCTCGATTTTAAAGCCATAACGCAACTCGCCAATCCGAGTCTTTGTTTAGAAACGGAGACGAACGGGGATTGGCCGAGCGAACGCGGTGAAAAAATTGCGAACAGAAAATCAGGGACAAGGGAAGGAAGAAAGAAAAAAAAATCTTGCGTCTCTTTCATCACCGCGATTATAGGAATATATGTATGTATGTATGTATGATTTAATTCGTCGAGTAGTTGCAAAAGGGTATCCTCCCTACGCCTACGTGATCAAGGACCACCGATGCGATTAGAACGGGGAGGGCAAGGACAGTAGGCTTTCCAGCGTGCTCGGAGAGCTCCAATAGGACGGGAGTTAATTAATTTCAATCGGGACCCCCAGTTCTGACGGCCCGACGATCTACGTCTTCTTCGCGCGGGGATCGACGCAGAACTGTGATTCTAAATATTAGAAAATGTTTCGGGTACGATTTTCGTCTCGGGATGAATGGACCTCGATATTCGAGTAGAATTGCAGGTGGCGATCGAATTTATGTGCGAACTATCGACCGCCGTCCAATCTGCTTAGTAGACACGTGTAATCGTGCTCGCGAAATTCCACCTGAATAAATTGTCCGCAGACACGAAACGTGTTACCGATTGTCTCGATTCTCCGAGTATTCATAATAACCTGAACACCTGGCAGAAAGTATCCGACCCAACGATACGATTCGGCAAATGAAATGCCAAACAATCCAACGAAAATCCACCCACGACCGAAGTGTCGCATAATCGTGACGATTTTCAGAGTATCTTGTGTTACTCGAAGCTGCGCACGTTTTCGTGCAAAACAGCGGCATTACTTCGACGGTACGTGCACACGCACACAGTCTACGGCTATTTAAACGATGAAAATGAGTGACTGACTCCGCATGCATATGTATGCTGTGTGCCGTACGCGTGCATAATACCCAACACAAGTATCCTAGACAATTTAACGTACGCGCACGAACCAAGTAGAAGAGTCCTCCTTCTAGCTCTGGATCTGGCGTGGATTTACCTGTCGCCACTGCGTGCAAGTATTATTGTATATTGTCGTTGTTATTCAGGGAGGTGCATTTATGCAAAGCGGACGAATGACGCGAGGGGAATAGATCGAGCAGAGGCCTTGGAGAAAGTGCAGGAGACGCAAGCGGATCGGCGCGAGTTGTGCCCGCGCCTTTCCACCGACTAGGGAGAATAAATTACCTGGGTACCGTTATTGTCCCAGCCGTGGCGAGGAGAGCATCTTTATTTGTGGAAATTGTTGGATCAAGGGCTTGCGGTTGTCCTCGATGAACAGAATGGAATAAAATATTTCACGCAGTTAGCGCCGAATAACCGGTGGAATTGTGAAGAACACGGTGTTCTAATTGGTGGATCAGGGAAATTTGAAATATCAATTTACATTCTGTACTAGAAAAATGTACTCCCATCGTTCACTTTGAGTCAAGTTCACACTTCGCCAATTGAACCTTATAACCGTTTACTGTCCCTGGGTTATATGTCGTACAATATTCCTTCAGCTCAAAGCCACTCGAACATAATAAGAAGTGTTACACCTCGTTCCGTTCCCTTATTATCGCTTTACCTCGTAGAATTCACAATACATACGTACACCTACAACTATCAATCTTGTTGTCAATAATTTACTGTTGCAACGCAACACGATTCGAGGAGAAACGTTCCCAGTAGGATGCTGAACAGGCGATGCAACCGGCTTGCTCGCGTGAACGTAACTTAAAGATTACCCCCGAGGATCGTGCGATTCGTGACGTCAGCCCTAGCCACGTGTCGAAGAGGGAAGAAGAGGTCGAAGAGGTCCCGCATGACCGGTGGTTCCGCGAACAGATAATTTCAGGATACGGACAAAGAGATGTTCCCGTGATCGTCGCGCGCATCCTGCGGCTCGATACCATCGCAGTTTCATCCGCGGGCTGCTCATTTAAAATTAATCCCGCCTGTACAGCGAACCGGCACTTTAAGTGTCGTTAAACGAACGACTTCCTCGACTTCTAGCCGCAAGAGTCTAACCCAGCGTAAAATCTGCGCGAGCGAACGAAATGGAACAGGGTGGCTGTTCGGTAGGGCGTCCGATAGGATGGAAACGCCGAGGCGAATGTTGGGAAAGAAAAAAGGCGAACGCGCAAATGGAAATGGTTGTGATTGAACGGGAAACGTGTTTGTCGCGAACTTAACGCTTAATGGTTCGAAGGAAGAGCCGATAACTGGTGATTAAACCATCGGGGAAAGATACAGGCGTCAATGGAGAAACGATCATGTTCGCGTCGCACGCCTAATCATCGGTTATCGCGTCTAACGACACGCCAGGAACGGATAATGATACGAATCGCGCGACAAACAGTGTGTCGTGTGCATTAACGGTGGCTCGATGGTTAGACGGTAACGTGGACTTGGATGACAGAAGCTGAGTTTTACGGCACTAATGTGTGTTCCGGTTTGAGGAAATTGTCGTACGTAAGAGGCCTCCTTAAGTACTTTATCTTCGGAGTGGATTAGAAAACGTCAAACCAGCCGTGAACCTTAAAGTATATTGTACATACTAGAACGTTTATTTAGAACGATGTATAAACTTGAAATGGCTGGGGCCATTTTCGTCAATTATCATTAGTTCCCTCAAACTGAAACTACACACACAGATATCTCCTAAAAACTTAGTCAAACGAGACTACTACATCCGTCCATAAAATGAAAGGGTCGCTCAATTCTCGCCGAAATATTGTCGATCTTTCCATCGCTGTAATTTTGTGAAAATTACTGTACAAGAGTCTACCTGGGCTCGTTTTAAAGGGCGAAGCCTCCGCTTCAACAGGCGTCAGAGTTCATGTTCTTTTTACAAACTTTTTCGTATCGCATGGGTAGTGGCAAGGGGATGGCATACACTTGTTTGCGACATTCGCGGAAGCTCAAACGTCCCTACGGATCTCGAGAAGTTTTGTTCACCGACTAGAATCACTACTGAAGATTGAAGTCTCCCCCATCTGAATGACCACGGAGAAATCGACGGACGGCTCTTTCGCGGCCATTCCGTCCGCACTTCGAACGAAATAACGTCTTCATCCGTATCGAATCCCCGTCTCGAAAATCGGCAGGACTTATGGTGTGCACGGAACCTAAGGTTCTCGTGACGCCGTAGCCGCTTCGGTCTCGGTGCGCGCCTCGTGACGTCAGTGGTGACCACGTGCTGAACAAGAGGGAGAGTCGGCAAGAGAGAAGCCACTCCGTGCCTCTCTCGTATCGTATGGAGCGTGGCCCGGGGATCAAGGACGGTTTTACTCGCGAGAAGCGGAGCCGCGTGTCCCTGCATCTCGTCGTGCTGTGCAGCTGAGAGTGCACCGGAGGCGGAGGGACCAAGGGGTGGACCGGAGACGTGCTGGAAGACGCGGAGAGGAGGTAGAACAGCTAGAAGGGGGCGATAGCGGGAGTACAGAAGAAGAGGAGACGAGGAGGAGGGAAGGAAAGGTTACAACGAGAACGGGGCGAAGGGGTGGAACTCGAGTTATAATGCTCCGCGCGTCCACCGTCCCCAAGTGGTGGAAAGGAGAGGCAGAAAAGAGGCGATAGACGGAGGAAGAGAGTACAAGTACGTACCTCGTTCTCTCTCCTTCTCGTTCCTTCGCCACCTTCCTCGGACGTGTCTCGGGGCTCCTTCTCTTTCTCTGCCTCGCCGTTCGACCGATTTCAACTTCCTCGTCGCTCCTATCCGCGCAGATAAAGAGACGAGTACGAAGAAAAAGAGTTGAACGGCGGAGAAGGAGGAGATACCCCGAGAGGGCGAAGAGGGACGTTAGGAAAACGTGTCCCAGCCTGCACGACCCGGTACACTCGCCTCCAACAGTTCTGACCATAACATTAGAGAAACGAGCCGGAATCGCGAAACATCGAGCTGAAACACCTGGTTCTGCCCGCTCGTTACGATGGCCTGAGGGGGGGAGCATGATAAAACGTTACCTGTTGCTGCGGGTGTTTAGAAAAATGTCGCGGACCTCTTCCTCCTCTATTTTTTCTCTCGCCCCGTTCCGTTCTCGTTTCTTTTACCCTCGATGCCGGCCACGAGGTTCGTTCCCAATGGAAGCTATTGTAAATGTAGGCTGCCGTGTGTGGTAATGCTTTCTCCGTATCTGTCAACCCTCTGTCCCATTCGTGGTCCCGATATACCCGCAATCACAAGTTCAGCAACCGTTCGTCTAATACGAGTATATTATTGTACTGTAATGTATAACACACACTATATCTCGAATAGAATAACGCGGTGTTTAATTTAGAATAGAATCTGTGTTAATTGATGCAGATTTGATGCAGTAGCTTAAGAGAATTAATTCGGATAATCGATTTTATACTCGAGACGTGTTTCCAACGTTGGTCTACCGACGACGAAAACAGAAACGAAGGGGAGCAGCATTAAATATTATGTCGGGCTCGTCTGGCTGTTAAGTGTCGGCCGCATCTGGATGCGATTCGTTCGGTTTTGCAAAGATTTCTCAGAGGGATTACGCAAAAAGCTCCGACGACGCACCGGCTTCGATTTCGACTTTAAATTCATGATCGCTGTGTTCATAAATTTCCACTTTTTCTTTTTTTCCCTCGTTCGCGAGACGTTGAAGAGTATAGGAAAACGTGTCCAAGCTTGCACGATCCTGTACAGTCCTAGCAACGAGTTTAAACGATAATGGAGAGGCGGAACCAGATAATGGAATCGCTCTACAAATTGGCATTATACAGAATATCAACTGGACGAACATAATTTATCTCGCTAAACAATGTCCTTAATTAACTGCCTCTGAGCGTCTCTCGCGTTAATATCATGCGCATAATAAACGTCGTACATGAATAAAAATACTTGACACGCGAACTAATTAACGCGACGCGTGGTAATTGAATCGTGGATAAACTGCATTAATTTGATCGCGAATAAATCATTTTCTCAAGTGAAAGAAGTTCTACAAAATTCTTCTCGCTAACGTGCTCCAAAAGGAAGGGATCGATCGGTTGCTAAACAAGAGCGGACCACTGACGAGTTTAAATCGCTAACATTAAACGTTCTTGTACCGCTGGACCAAAGTTGCAATCGTCCCTTATATGTATTCCTCCAGGCGCTCTAAAAAGGTAACATGCGCTCAGAATAATACGAGGAAAAACTCGCGACCCATACGTTGTTCATTTTATTCAACCAGCAAGAAGAAAGCACCTCGATTTCTGCATAAGAAAAAAAGAAAACGGAAAAAGAAAACCCCATACGTAGAACCGACCAAAAGGACAAGTTACGCACACGATGTGCACCGGCTAAGGAAATAATCCGTTAGTTTATTACGAGGCAGAAAACGAAGGCAGCGACGCGCTGCTCTGTTTCTATCTGGCCGCATAAGCTAAACCTGTAACGTGATTCCCAACAAAATGAATGATAAGTTATATTCGAAGCGTATCGCGCGTTACGTGTGCGCGACAAAGGAAAACGAGAACCACGAAACGCAAAGAAATTTCGGTATTGCTTGGAGCCTGGACGATGGAGATGATTGCGTTAACCTTGGTCGGCTCGCGCCACTGCACAGCCATAACTGAATCACGTTAATTTCCGACGCTGTCGTAAGTTAGCCGCAGCACGGCCTGGCGAGTAAACCAACCTGGCCAAGAAGATGTCACTGTGACAATCGTTAACATTCCCGCTCTTTCAATTCTGCAAAGGAAAGGGAAAAAAAAAAGAAAAAGACACGGTCTCGGTTTCTTTGTTATTCTGCACAGGTTTTCCTATCCTTTGTTTCCCTCGTTCGTTATCTTCGCGATGAATTTTTGTTTCATTTGCACGCGATTCTCCCTTCGCCACCTGGGAATTTATGCGATTCCGTATCGAACGGGGTTCGTTACGGCCGATTAGAAAAATTTACGATTAACCTGCGTCGTAAATTCGCCGTATTTTATACTCTCGCGTTTCTCGCTTAGCCATCGATTGCGAAACTTCGATTACCGTTTCCCCGTTCTTCTAATGGGAATACCATGGACAGGCGCGAATTATCTTCGTTCACCGGCACGTCTCCCGATTTGCTTTTTGCCCCTCTCCATTTTATTTCAATCTCTTTTCCTTTTTTTCCGGGCCGGCCGCGTGGGCTCGTATTAAGTGGTCACTCAAGACCACTTCCAGCTTTCAGGTTGGCGAACGATGTCACAAATTTTCCAGAGAAAGCGCTCGTAAACGGGAGTTTCCTGACATTAATGCGGATACAATGGCGCGGTGGGATTTAATCTTCCATGATTTCGAACGGTCTATCAATTTTCCGGGGAATGTAACTTCGGCTGTACATAGGTTTTCATATTAGATGTATGCTCGGACACCGATGGACACGATTAGACGCACTGCGAAGGGACGTCACTGGCAAGGCCAGTGGAAGTAACACAGTCGCTTGTTGAAGCGCTGGACGACGGACTATTGACTATCAGCCCCCTGAAGGAATCGTGGACGTCCTCCAAACGAAGAGAACCGTCGCGCTTCCGCCTTTCGCTGTCCAGGTTATTAGCAGAAGCAGACAATTTGAGAAGTGGAAAGAGTAAGCCTTCAATGTATTCGATAAACGTACAATTGTTAGAATATATAAATACCAAACCCTGTAGGGTATCTATCTTGAGTATCGATATCTATACACCGTATGGACACGTGAATGAGAACAATATCGCACATCTATTTTCACTACCTCGGACTTATGTACTTACTCTAGCAAATCGGACAATCAATTAAACCAACTGCCAAAGAAAATCCCAGCGAAAACGGCATCTACCGAATCCTCTAAACGGCCCACTCCGAAGCAAAGTATCTCCCAGACGTCCCAGAAACACTCGAACGAGGTTCATTCGAGCAGTGCTCGTTGAAAATCGACGACGATCGCAGTTCAGACGGTTCGGGTCGTTCCGCAGGAAGCGTAACGCCCCGGTCGTCGCCGGATACGGAAGAATCGACACGAAGAACGTTCTCCGCGAGGTTCCGTCGCGACAGACGACAGACATCAGACCTTGGCCGAGGTCAGCGTGCACGTTAACGAGACAGGCGACGGCCGGAAGCACAAATGAAACTTAGCGGAGCGGCCGGGGAACAATTGGCCGGATTATCCGCGAAAACACGCGAGGGGTGAGCGAGAATAGGACGCGGAGTACGGTTTCGATGTAATTTCGCGAAACGTCGGGAACGTCGTATCGTTGCGATTCAACGAGGCTGCTCGCTTTTCCCGGGACACGAGGAACGACAGAGAGACTTCCTGGAGTGCGCGCGTCCTCCTAGGATAACGCGGAGAAGCGTCAGGACCTACCACCACAACGCGTCGGTTGTGTCGACTACTGGGAGAGGGAGAGGTGTGGGAGATAGAGGAGCCATGTGTACAAGACCTTTGGCATTACCAAGTCAAATACACTGGCGAACATTGGCCGCCGCTAGGAAAAATGGCGACGAAGGAGTCAAGGAACCTGCGACGATTCCCCTCGACGTGGTTCCTCTCGCCTCTCCGATTCTATTCGACCCTGCTCGGATTGTGTTTGCTTCAATTTACGGAAACGGCGATCAGCTGAAGTTACTGGCGCGAGGACTGTGTTCCGCCGATTTTTTTTTCTTCTCCTCTTCGGATGACCCTTGGCGCAGTCGTGGCTCGAAATGAGAAATTCTAGGTATTCACCCGGCGTTTTGTTCGGTGGAAATGTGTGCTTCACTTTCGATACACAGGAAGTTTTGGAAAGAACGGAGAAATTATTAATCGTTCGTCTAAGAACAGTGCAGTCGAAGGTTCAAGCGCAGCGGAGTATTATTATTATTGTCGTGGAAGAGAAACAGAAAGAGGGAAAAATACGGGTGAAAGAGAGGTAATCCATCGAGAAGAGAGGAGGCATCTTGCGTCAGAGATCGCTGGCAAAGAAGCTGTTGGCATTTCTGATGGAAAGTTAACCGTGTCTATACTCGATTCGCTTTCCACGCGCACACAAGAAGACGCGCGGGTCTCTCGATCGCGGTCGTCGGTTTCCTGAGCTCGAGCCGTGATTATGAACGGACTATGTATGTATATATTTTGTAAGCGGCCGATGAGTCAGCGCATGCGACGGAAAAGCATCGACGAGGATGAGTAGGAAAGCCAGGGAATCGATAAGAGAACGATCCCACCTTCTGCTGTAAACCCTCCTCGATACCGGATTAACCAGTTTTTACCAGCAACGAACTCTGCCCGCTATCGAAATAACTGGAAGAAAGGAAACGGAGCAACGCATGTTTGTATACATTTGTAATCCCATACAGAATGTCCCAGTAATCGCGGTGGAAGTCGGAACGGAGTGCGGCCCTGCGACACGAAGATATAAAAGAACGAAAATTGTAGGACCAGATTTCGGAGTACGAAGCTTCGTGCTCCAGACGATTCGGATCGGAGATGTTGGTTTTATCTGTTTAATAAAACTCGGTTAAACCAAAAATTATCTCCTACAGTTCTGAGAATGCATTGTGCAATGGAACACCGCTGTTTATACAAAAATGTTAACATTAAGCGGGACCGATAGTACTATTGGTAGATAAAGTATCCTTGTGTAAACTAAATTACGTATTATTAATACATATATACCGTCAACTCCCATCTCAATCCAGCTTTCCAACAGAAGACACGAACTTGCTCCAAACGAAAAAATGTATAAACTTTTATACATGCATATGTATAAAATGTATGAAAGTTTAGCACGGTATACAAAAACTTTCCTGATTAACTCGGACTTACATTTTACTGTTATCCGTACACCCTATCCAGATGCACCTTCGAACACCCTGCACAAACCAACCCCCGTAAAGTGAAACCAGTCCGCCCATAATCGTCCGCCGAAACAAATACATACGTGTAAAACAAAATAAAGGAAACAACTGGACAAATCAACGAAGCAAGTGGACGAAACACTATCGATCCGGATAATAGGGGGACCCGAGGACGTCGGATCCTCCTCGAGGACTCGAAATTGAAAGCGCGCCGAAGCAGGCACTCTCCGCTGCCGGTCGGCTTCCGTGACGCAATCGCGTCCGCCGCTGTGTTCCTGACCTGCCTTCATTTTTTATCCCCCACCGGCTGCCACGCTACCGTGGCCGGCAGCCAGCGGTAGAGCAACCGCGATCCGACGAGAGGCATAGAAGCCTCATAACGACGAACAACCGGTAGGTTGTAAAGCCGTCGTAACTCCCGCAGGATAAAAATCCTGGCACACGCTCTAACCGGCTGTATCGGTCTGGCACATCGACCACCACCAATGGCGGAGGTGGAGACACACGCGGGCAATACTAAATAGTGGGGGAACGAGAGACCGGCCACTTCTTGGCTTGCGACACCCTCCGCAAGCGGAGACCAGCGTTTTCTGTTCCTTGGCCTTAATTAACATCTGACACGAGTCCGCTGTACCACCGTCGGCTTTCAACGCGTACACTTTTTTTTCTTCCGTTTCTCCTTAGTTCGTACCCCTCTTCGCTTCTGTTTTACCCGCCCTGCTGCTTAATGCCGTTTGATTGCTGCTCCAGCTGTGGACACGAGGCCGGGAACACCGGTGGTGACCGATGCTCGCTTTAACCCTGAAACGACGTCGTTTTGCCAGGTGCACAGCGCTCGGGGGGGATGCGATAAGATCGAAGAGTCTCCCGCGACGAACGGTCGACGGGACCTTGCGAGCTGCGCTGGTTACTGAATTACTGAACGACTCTCTCTCTGACTGACGGTTCTGGAAAGTTTGTTCCTTGCTCCTCGACGGGGCTGGGGGCGAGTTGATTGTTGGGTCGGTGGCTAGATTGAGGGGTATTATTTGTCGTATTACGGGGCTAGGTTTCAGAGAAGCGATCTTGTATATTTGGGGGGCTAAACAGGGTACAAGGTTATCATTAGGGAGGAAGGGCTCTTACGCGCGAGCAAAAGGTACTGAAGTGTTGCGTTCTTTTTTTCAACGAAATTTTACCGAACGACAGCTTATGGCATATACGTGATTCTATAGACGGATGGTTGGATGTCGTATAATTATTTGATCTCGTGATTGCGCGATATAATTATTTAACGGTTCGTCCACGTTGCGCAGCGGACACCGGGGAAGTAGAAGGACTGATATAAAGCTAGCCGGGACGACCAAGATGAAATCACTCTCCTTTCGAAAAATATTTCCACCTTTCATAAGCGTTGCGATTTACCTTCGTCTGATGAGTCACTGACACTCTTGTATCATTAGCGCTGGAAGTAACTGGATCTATCTGCGTACCTTCTGCGCGAAGAACAGCAGCTAAACGGCCAATTAACGGCACGCATTTGCTTACAATCCGCGGAACAAGCGAATCGACCCGATCAACGCGATCGATTCGATGAAGCATTTGGCCAGCAACGAATGCACAGTCCATTCCGAGTCGTTCCAAACTCGTTCATCGTCACTCCATTCGCCCAGCAGCGACATCCCGCAAAACATTTCAGCGGGCACGCGCAATTTCCATGCAAAACCATCGGCGAACGGTTAATTACGCGTCGCACGATCGTGATTTATGCGAGCTAATTACCGGCAAAAGCGGTCACGCGGCGACCTGCACCCGCGAACGCAAGCATAAATCCATAATACATAAATGCTTTAACGGCTGTGTCCTCAGAAAAGAAGACGACGTCGATCTTTGTCCACGCGGAGGTGCATCCACGTTTCGAGACGCGTTCCGTTAACGATGAATCCAGCAAGAAGCGCGAGAGGAACAACGTCCTCGCGCGTTTTTCCACGCGCAGAATCGCTCGTGTGTTCGGCTCGCGTGAAATTTCATTGTTTCACGGAGGCAACGGTGCGGCACCCGTATAGTAACCTTGGCCCCGATATTATTTGCTAATCTACAAGTTACCCGCGTTTCCGAGCTAAGAACGATCGCGCGAGCGATAGCTTTGTTCGTCGTGGAGCATCGTCTATCGCGGAACCAGGAAAGGCTTTGCAAGTCGAACGAGAGGCCTGTGTGTCAAGGAACCGCGTGTGATAAACGGAGGATGAATCGATAAACTGGCTGCAGCGGACGGGACAAAAGCTACGCCGCGAAGAAAAGCCGTTTTGACGTTGAAAATGCAGCCTCGGTCGGGTGTTGCGTGCATTTTCGTTTTGAAGGCTGGGTGATTGATTGACGTTTATTAATGGGCGCTCGCCTTGATTGGTCGAGGGATGTGTCTTTGTAAAGATACGGCAGAGGTTGATTTTGTCTTCGATGAAGTTGTAGGAATAATAAGTATTGCAATTACTATTATTATTATCGTTGCTAGAATTTTTTTTAATTCCGCGCTCGTGTCTACTATTGCCTTTGGGGACATCGAATTTTAGGCGTGCTTATAGTTTATTTTAAAGTGGTCCGTCGTTTGAGGAGACTGTGATTTTCAAATATAAACTTCCGTAGGTACCTACTTAATTTGAGGATCAAGTTGAAGTTGAAAATTGAAAATAATTGACTGAAATGTCTGCCTTCCAGGATGGAAATTCTTCCTACAGGGATGAAGCGTGGAGTCTGGTGAAAGTCTCTATCGCATTGACACCAGTTTCCCAATATTCCTTACAATCGAAATATTCGGAATATCAGTTTACGTAACAGCGAGATCGTAAATCTCGGCACGGTAAAACCGGTGTAACAAATTGTCGGTAATTAACAGGAGCTGCAGTTAGAGCACCATCGAAGCTAAACCGCCGCATTGGACACGGTCGGTATTATACTTCAGTTTGCTATCGATAGAAATAGCGCTGCATTGAATGGAAGTTGGACACTCCTGGCAAACATTCAATCAATTCTCGAATAATCAATTCTAACTTCGTATCAAACGGTACTGCGGCGATTGACCCAGTACAGTAGATACGTAATTACCAACATTTCCTTCACAACAACCAGAACTTCCTGCTTCGCTCAATTATCCGGGACGCGATTCTAATCCAATTAAATACCGCCGATAACAAAATACCCTATCCGCAAAACGAACGACTCGAACCACTTAAACAACAGCGCACGGCAAATAAGTCATTACAAAAATCAGCGAAAAATCCATACGCGCATCGTCCAAAGTGATACAGAACAAAACCACGGAAATAATAAAGCATCTGTTTGTTTCTCACTTGCATCCCAATTCGCTTTGATTGCGTTCGCAACCGCTATGGAGTCGCAACGGTGCACACACGAGGCTCCAACGAACCACAAGAAGAAAAGGAAAGAAAAGCAAAAGGGGGGGGGGAACAAAAAAGAGAAAAACAGAGGCCACCAGGTAAAAGATGCGGGGGAGGAGTTCGTGCGGCGAACGATTTTCTGCCTCCGTCGGTGCAAGGGGGCACAGTGGAACGAAGTGGGAGATGGCGAGCCCCAGGGAGGCGATATAAACGAGGCCTGATGCAATTACTTTTACGAGAGACAGGGTCTATAGGTACATAGATGGCTACCGTGGCATTAAAGCGCCACTACGGCAGACACGCTCGCGCTTTAGTGCTCCTCCGCGCGCGCGTTACACCGCGGCGACCGAGCGGACTCGGCCACGGGCGGATTTAGCTCAGGGCTAGGCGAAAGTATCGCCACGGCCGATCGCGGCTGATCTCTCCTTCTCACTTTCGATAAACGTTCGAAGGGCTGAATGGTACACGCGACACACGCCGATCGTCGTCGTGGATCGTGACTCGTTTCGCGGGCTTAGGAAAATTACGCGGAGGTGGCGGACACCGCGATTCGCAAAGGTTGGGGCTGAGGTTGAGAGTCCTGTTCGTGGCCAGAGGGACTCGTTAACGAGGGGCTGATAGATTCGAAGGGCAGAATGTTTCTATCGGGGGACGGTTTCGCGCACGAAACGGACCTTTAAAGTCGCCGAATTAATGGAGAGGATTTTCTATAGATCTATTCTCACTCAATCCTTTGTTCCAGGGAAGATTTATAGCGCTAGTTCCGCGGGCGAGTATCCCCTAGCGTAGGTTGATGAGACACTATTTGCCTGTTGATGCGAATCTAAATTTAACGATCCCGCTGACGACAAACCGATATTGCCCGCCGTGCAACGGGGACAACTCTACGCAATCGTTCGGTTACAAAATCTTTTGCTACCGCGGGAAGCATTGCACTCGCGCCTGCTATACACGTAACTCTCGACGAAATTAATTGACGCCCCGAGTACCCTACGAAACCCCTCGACACAATCAAGATCGTACATGGTCATTACACCATTTATCCTCGGAAAACTCCGCTTCTTCTGTTGTCTAAACAAGCGAGACCCCTCAACAGACACACTAATATCGTCTAAACATTCCGAGCTCGTACGCAGTAACCGTGTCTTCCGCTCAAAGACAAACCGCATATTGTCGAACATAGGGGGCCGTGATAATTCAGCAACGCCTGAGGCGAGCGTGCCACGGATTTCGCGAATGGCACACGTAAGCGTACGGCGGCGACGGATCAGACGTCACGTCGAGCGTCTCGAAAAGGATGTCGCATGCAAAGCGAATCCTTCCTTCCGATTCGACAATGGCCGGCGGCGGCCCGCACGCCGGCTGCACTCGAGATATGCCTGGCCCGTTGCATTGTCTACCTGCGGTTTACAATAATGACGACGCGGCATACAGAGAGCTTCATTTCGCGATGCCTTTGACCGACCACCGACTGCGACTGCTCCGACTTCTGCGACCTCCTGCTGCGGACTTCGGTGTGCACTGTTTTCCGTGTTAACCGGACACCGAATCGCCCGTGGCTACCGTCCTCCGTTGGCGCGGAGCAATTTTTCGTGCGGAATACGGAATGGTTCATGGGATTACAGATCGTGTTCGGGGGGGGGACGAGAAATGTGCGTCGATTTAATGGAACATACGACTTTGGGGATCTTGGAACGATGCAGCGCAGCGGAGCGGATTCTGCGAGGGGTTAACGAGTTTCTCGGAGAATGAAAATCTGTCCGATGTGGGGGACGGAAGACAAAGGTGAGCGTGAAAAAAACAAAAAGCGAGGGGATTACGGTGGCCCGGTTGTTACAGTAATTGACGAGCCGGCGGGCAACGGAGCGCGAGATTTTTTTCGCGCAGGTAATGGAACACTTTCACCGGACAAGTTCGATGGATTTCTCCGCAATAAAGAGATACGCCTAAGCTGGAAAATGGACTGCCGTATCGAGCGGTTTAACCACGTGCGCCGGCCCGGGAATCGTTTCGCAATCGCATTATCTCCCGTAGCGTGAACCGGCTGTCAATCATCCGGGATTTAGTATTTAAGTGATTTCTTCTTTTCTTTTATCGGGCGCGGTTTATTCGCGACGTCGAGAACGATGATTCCGCGTTGCTCAATGGAACGTGGGATATATTGAAAGCCGCCGATAATACGCGGCAGTGAACGATAGGCGTGTAAACCGAGGGAAGATTGCGAGAGGTTTTAATGAGTTTGTACAGCCTTATCGATTCCTTGAACTCCAAGTGGAGCAAAATCAGGGCTCGTCACATACCGTTACGTTTGCGCGCAGCTGCTCGACGGGACGATTCTCTTCGACAATTTTTCCGAACGGATTTGTATCAACGGATACGACGGATACCCGTTTCGTTCCTCCTACCGAGTTACATGACCCCAGGAGAACGGTAGCTGGCGCGAATCGAAACAATAAATTATAACTGCCCCGAGCGAAATTCTAATTCTATCGCGGCGAACAATCTAGTCGAATCACAGATTCAGATATCCAACCAGAAATCCGTACGCGAAAGGCCCACCTCGCGGTGTTGAAAGTGAAAGTAGCGTATGTAAGTACGTACGTACGTACGACGTCGTCGACTACACGTACGCGTAGTATTATCCCCGTAACCAGATTTCGATTCATCGCGAATCGAGGCGCGACAGGGAATACAAATAGGCAGCGAAACGAGCGCAAGAAACTTTTACCCCTTATCTGTTGCACCCCCGTGTCCCCGGGACTTTTTCATTCGACCGGCCGCGATATTTAATATCAGCCGCTCGATCGAAAGTCGAAACTTTCTCACGGGACAGGAGAACCGCGGTCCAAGGAACGACGGCGTTATCAGACGGCGTTGCGCCGATAACGAAACGCTGCCTCGAGCC
This sequence comes from Nomada fucata, assembly GCA_948146005.1. NCBI lineage: Eukaryota > Metazoa > Arthropoda > Insecta > Hymenoptera > Apidae > Nomada > Nomada fucata. Next base: position 4,225,030 of record OX411277.1, read on the forward strand.
TTCTCCAGTATCGTGAACATACGCGAGCCGCGGTACACGCTGCACGTACACAGTGCCTATCCAAAAGCCGGGATACAATCGAAGGAGAATTGTCAAATGCAAATGAGTAAGGTGCGCAATGGAAAATTGCCTAATAAATATTAATACGAACGTTAATCTGCCTCATTGGTATCCAGGGAACAAAATCGTACCTCGTTCCCTCGAAAACGAAGTTTCAGTATACTTTCGCCATCCCTTCCCCTCCGTTTTCCGATCTATTCCCGATACACCCGGTATAAAGAGGCAAGCAGAAGGAACAGATAGCCGGGGAGAGGGGTTGAGTGTACTTACGTGGCAGCATCGATAAGTACGAGCAACGTAAACTGATTTATGGCTGCTCGAACTTCGCTAAGTAGGTCGTCCACGTTAATGCACTCGGCTCCGGTGCATCGCGCTCGTCTACGCGCTTCCGCGGAACTCGCCACGAGTTTAAACCGCGTTCGCCTTCGTTTCCCCCAACGTACAACGTACAACGCGCCAGCTCGCCGAAATACGAGGTTGTTGGCCGCTGTTAACAATGATATCTCGAGATCCGGGCAAACACCATTATTTCAAGCTGTATCTCTGTTCAGATACACGCGGACACAGCTAACTCTCGCCCCTAACGAATTTTTCTCGTGCCCGTTCCGCGTGCTCGTTCGTTCGTTCGTTCGTTCGTTCGTACGCTCGTTCGTTCGTTCGCTATCCGGCTGTATTTACAGCATCGTAGATATTCGAGCGTCGCGACTAGCCCGGAACATTTTTCCAGCGTATCTGCTCGCGATGGAAATATGGAATTGCAGTTTGATCGTTGCACGGAGGTATACTGTAAAGCTGGCGCCGATAGAGTGGCAAGTTAGAAATGGGTCAAGTCGAGAATAGTTCCAAGGCTGGAGTTATGTTAGGGAAAATATGGACTCTTTGAATCCTTCGGGAGAATGGATTAAATAAGAGCGGCGATATTTGTACGATGGTCGAGACGTACGAAATGTATGCAGGGACGCTTTCAAGGGATTGGATAGATTGTTAGGGGAATCTGATTAAAAGACGGAGTCCCACTAACCGAGATACCAGAAGTACAAGAGCACGAGGTAAATTAACTGACAAACACTGCGAGTGTATTCACGGGGGTCTGACTGGAGGAGACTGTCGCCGAGGGTCCTGAGAGCCGCGAGGAAAAAAATTGCACAAGATGTGCTCGACCTAGAAAAGGCCCGTACCTTATTTGAGGAAAGCATCATCAAATTTACCATAACAAAGGTGGTCGGTCCTTCCCTGGGAAAAGATTCTACGAAAAGGCTACCTTCGAAGACGTACTTCCTCCCAAGAACCTAATTTTTATCTAAAAATAAATCAAAGCTGTCAACGGTTGCTGTATTCCGTTTCTTTGTAAAGTCTGGAGGGGTTTTTTTTATTTCAGGCATCGGGAAATTAATTTTCTGTAAACATTTACGGCAACGTTGCTGCCCTTCTTAAGAGAATTCACAATTTTTCTAGCCGATCAGGGGACTTTCAGATAGACTTAAGTCTGTAACGATTATAAAAAATACTCTGGTCAAACCATTTCGAATGCACCAATATAAATAAACCAGAATTTTCCCTTCCCACGAGGTGAGGCCTCCGCGAATGACGTTCCCGTTTTTTGACCCGTGCACCTGAGACAGACACGGGTTCCAATTTAGAAATCCCGTTACGATGGCCACGGGCTAAATAGGTCGTGTGTATGATAATGTCGCCATTATCGTACCTTGGCTGGGGCTGTCGAGAAACCGCCAGATTTCGGCGAACACCTGAGTCTTCCAGAAGGACTTAATTAATTAAGGTCCGTCCCTTCGGTTCGTTACGCAAGGGTTGAAAGGGTTACGTCTTAACGTCGAACAGCTGATGCCACGGGGCGGGACAAAGAGGCCGCAAATTTATTGTCGGGCACCGTGAAACCGGAAACGGCCTACAAAACTGCTCGCACCATTCATTCGATGAGAAAATGTTTCCAACTCGCTGCCAATTACCGCCGGTTTATTATCGTGGGCTACCGTTTAATTTCCGGCTGGCTATAGAATAAAGAAAATGAAACGAAAATTATTAATCTCGACGGAGGAATTGAGCGAACGGAAATCGATTCGAACGATATTGCAGGCATCTGCCCGGAGGAGCGCGGATCTTTTATGCGAAAAATCGAGATGCCAACAAGAAACGAGGAAACTGTTATTAAACTTTACCGTACAAATGTATAACCATAACGTTTAGTGCTTTTTGGACAGGAAAAAAATAATAGGGGCGATAAACGCACTGATAAACCAGGGGATCCCGTTCGATCAGTTAATTGCGCAAATTAGATATACGAATATCGATTACGAAAGGGTTCAAGATTCTCCCGTTAATGAATGAACGCGAATATCAATTAGAAGCCGCCGGCAACTTTTTCTACCTCGGAGGAATACATAGCGGCGCCGTGTCATTTTTCATGATCGAGGCGCGACACCGAGCTAATTATCACATAATTGTAACGACGGATGATTGTGAAAACGCGCGGCGCGTTAATCGAAACACGCGATATTGATTTACGGTCTTATAAAAGTGACTGGAAAAGCCACTATATTAAATTAGACGCTGCGCTATCTAGATCGCGCGCACGCTTGCGGCCACCTATGATTTACGCGATTATCACGGACGAAAATTACCACTTGATACCGCTCGTCGCCATTGCAATCGCTCCTCGCGTACAATGGGAGTCGTGCATTATTGAGAAGATACGCGCGAGTTAATTACCCCGCGCCCGACGAATATTCAAGCAAAGAGAAAAATTAATGGCCATTCTTAGATTTGCGCGATACTTCTGCTTACCGGTTCAATTTCAACGCTTATGTTAGCAACCGTGTATCGATTCATATGTTTCCTTCAATCATTTTTGTACGTTCTTCGATGAAGTATCGCTAAACCGCTCCAGATCCCGATCCTTTGAACAATCTTAATTCAATTCGGGTTTCGTGAAAACAAATTTGTGCAAAATATTTGAAACACCTGGACCTCGAACGTCGCGACCATTTTCGTTGCTAACACATAGGGTTATGCAGTTTCTCTCCGTCTCGATTCGTTCGAGGATCAACAATGAACGTCTACAAGAATCACTTCCGATCCTGACTATCTAGACAGGTACGGCACCCGCGCGAGAATATAAATGCATACACGGAAATAGCAATTGAATCGAAACGGGCGGGTGTTTATTGTACAGTGAAGTAACAGCGTCGATGCACGTCTGGCCAGTAAAAGAAAAAAGAACCACCGAACGAAGCCTTATCTGCAAACTCGCACCAAAGCGTCGTGTAACCATCTAGATTATACCGCGACAAGCAATAACATTTCCACGTATCGGCCACTGACGTCACATCGAGGAGTACATACGTATCAAACTACAATAGCATCGTGCCCCCGTGAACAACGTTTCCCCCCCTGTTCGTACGATTCAACGTCGCCACCGACAGTGGTCTACCCTTTCGTCTCGTGTTTCCACCGTCGCCAAAGTAGGTCGTGCAACGAAGAAGCGTCACGACCCTCCCCCTCTTCGCACCTGCACGAAGAGATCGACCTCGCCGGTTCCCTGCGCATCGAATCGATTCTGCCGATCGCGTCTCTCGCGGGCCAGGTTCGCCCGGCCTCGATATTTTCCAACCCCGGACGATGTGCAGCGCGTCAGCTGAGCTCGCGCGAGTTTTCTCCGCGACTTCGAGGACGGGCGTCGCGACGCGTCGTCGTCGTCGCGCGTCTCCGCTGTGTATACATAGAGAGCAACGTTGTCCGCGACGGCTTATCACGTTGTAAGACACGTAACACGACAACGCGGATAATGCTCGGATCGCTCCTCCGTCTGGCTAACCGGAGTCGGCCGACTCTGTATGTCCCCCGGTGACTATCCCCTTGTCGTGTACAGAATTACGTGGCCAGCGGCCGCCAGGTGAATAGAAATGTACCGTTACGCGTTTCAGCCCGCCATGGCCAAGGACATGGACGAACTTTCGAATTCCGCCGGTGATCCATGCGGCAAAAGCGGTTTCAACGTTTTCGGCGAAGGGCGGGCTGCGGGGAATCGTCGTTCCAGGGAACGCGAGAACGGGCGTTCGTTCAGAGAATTGCTCACCTTTTGCTTTTACGAAGCGAACGTCGTTTTTGGAAACCATTTGTATTATGGTTTTGGGGAAACGGGACGGGACGTTGTGTCCTATGGGACTATGGGAAGAGTAGCAATCGGTGGTTTTATCCGCTGATTAGCACGGTGGGAATAACATGGGATGAGTATATCGAGCACCGTAGAGCATCGTTCGTATAATATATGTGATTATAATAATAGTGTAGTTCGTGTAGTTCGTGTAGTTCGTGTAGTTGGGCAACATTTTACGAGTTTGAGGGCCAGCGCAGAGAGAAACGAAAGGAACAATTTTGTGGAGAGGAAGATACGGTGCACTATTGCTCTATTCAGATAAACGAAACGGGGCTCGAGTTTTAATTAAATTCGCAGAGGGTCCAGATTTAAGTAAATCTTGTTTATCTTGCTCGCTCAATTACCCGTAGGTCCGTTTTATAGGAGCCTTTATCTATCGCCTCGTACTCGAGCTAGTGCTACCGATAGGGGTGGGGACGGGTTTTACGATCCTCATCGTCGAAATCACTGGCGACGTGATAATAAAATAATCTGAGCCTTTCGAGTCATTAGGCCGGCCCTTGTTACTTAGCAAAGTCCACTTAGCCGCGACGAAGCACCGTGTTCCACCCCGCTAACGATTCCAGCGATGTCCACGAACTTTTCACGTCGAAACAAAAAAATATGCGCCGATCTAAATTGAATCGCGGTTCGATGGAAAAATATTTCAGCGTCCGCGGGTCATGCTTCGGGCGTTAAAAATGTTAAATACAGACAAACTTATCGTGGTCCTCGGTGAAACAATTATGTATGCGATTTAGAAAAAAAAAAAGAATGATAAATCTAATGCAACGAAACCTGTGTATAGCTTTCGCGATTGGAAACTGTAACGCCAGTTATCGGCTCGAGGACGTTATAGGAAATCACCATGGAACCGTCGCTAATAGCCAATCAACCCTTAACAAGATGCAAACAACACCGGCCTCGAGGACCGTTCCATTCCGTCGCTAACGTTATGGTGGTGCAACGCGACAACACGCTTCGCCATACACCATAGGGCAGTAATGTCGCATGCCGTATACCGTATACCCCGTTAAGTGGATCCAATCAACTCTCGGTGGCAGCGTAACAGACAGACAGAGACGACTGTACAGAGAATGAGAATCACGGCCGGGGAACGTTATGGACCAACGTGCGCAGGGGGGTTTACTACACACCACGAACAAAGGAGACAGAGAAGAAAACCAGGAGAGATAGATGCAGGAGGGAAGAGAGGGACGGCAGTTATTATGTTACACACATCGAGAGATAGCGCGATGTTAACGCGCCAAGGGCGATAGAGCGATATTGAAGGGCCCGTTCGATAAATCCCTTTGTGCTGTACGGCTGATTTTCAATCTGCCATTTGGGAAATTGCCGTCAATCCCGAAAGTGAGGTCTCCGTCCACGGCTGAGAATCCGAGGATCCGTTTGAGCTACCTACGTCGGTCCACGTCCCGTTGGCTCTAGCTGGCACGAACGTTTGCGATAATTCAGATCGCGTTCAGCGGACGCCACGCAAACACGGCGGAATCGTGACGATGAACAGAAGTCGATAGACGGGCCACGATAAATAGCTCGTAAAAGCTCGTGCGAAACATGAACGGCGATGGATTAAGCGACATTTACCAACCCCGGCGATGATAAAAGAAGAGACGAATCGTGGAATAGAAGGAATGGAAAATGCGGAGCACGGTTCCGTTAAACAAATTCCGCCGTGCGACAGGAACGACGAGGTTCGTTTCGATAATCTCCCCTTTGTCCGGGCGCAACGCGTACCCCGCGTATATTATCTTCGCGCACTCGGGCCAACTACTCCGGCGACTGTTTCGACCGGACTTTTATTCGACGGAATTGATTCCGCGTAGACAAAAGAGCGACGGACAACGCGAGAGGATTTCTACGAATAGCCGGTCGCCTACCCTCGGACTCGATCTTCTTATCGCAGGAGGACGATCGGCGATAATGCCTTTACAGCGGGGCAGACGATAAAATCGCCGTGGGGGCCAGTCGAATTCGGTTCTCGCTCGGACAGTCGTTTACGCTGGGAATCGACCATGTGATTATCGCATTCGCAGGCTCGTGGCCCGACATTCTCATTAACGGGCCTGTTGAATTGCTTCCTAAAACTATTATAGTTTCTGGGTTGCAATTTTTGTCGTCTCGATCGCGTACGAAGGGGCGTTTCGGAATAATGGCGACGAAGGGTTCGACGCGACGACACATTCTCGTGCCACGAAACCGTACACGTTCGAACCTACTCAGCGGATGTTATCTCGACGGAGACAGTTCGGTCAATTTCCGTGGTATCCATGGCTATCTTAAACGAAACATTGCATGGAAAAAAGTCCATCGACCGAGCAAGGGGCCATCGGTTTCACGCGAAGCCCTCGAACGAAACCGTGCACTCGCCGGTAGCGAGCAAACTAATAGCTTTTAAGAACACGGAATTATCTTAAGCGCACTTAACCCATTTTGAAATGGACTTTCGTCCACGAGTGCGTCGCTGGCGAGCACGCGGCCCGCCATTGTTTCTGCTACTCGACCGGTGAACGAACCGCGAACCACTAATCCTAATGGCGGCGCGTTTTCTCTTTGAAAGATAAAAATAGTCCGCGTCACGCGGCATGTCGTTCAACCACGGCATTATGATTTCTGTTTTGAGAATTCCAAAATAAGACAGGCAAGTTTAAAGCCCCCGGTATATGTTTCTCTCGCGGACTGTCGAGAATAACGTTTCACCGCCGTGGAATATTTTCACAGGTGTTTAATGCGGGAACGTACTGAAACATTACGACCACGTTAGGCGCGCGCAATGCCGATTTGGCGATCGAATTTCTTCGTATATGTATCGTGAAATTTGCTTCCAACGATTAACAGGAATTTATGTAACGTGCGATTTTAAAAATGGACGTTGCCGTTTCGAGGAGTTCCATTTGTATGGCACACTGGAACACTGGAAATATTGAACGCAACTTTTGCCCGAGTAAATTCCTTCGAACGAATGCTCGCACACTTATCCTCGGTATAAACTTTATGTTAGAAGCAAACGGCGATTGCGTGAAATTGCTTTACAGATTTCGACATTCTAGCATTAAACATAACGAAATATTAAACTCCATTTCAGTTTCCCTGTTACATAAAGTCGCTTTTTATTGGGGACAAAATTTATTGCCACGTCCATGCACATTCGAAAAAGGGACGATCGATGGTGAACGAATATACAGGAAATTTTCATCGACGCATGTAAGCATGCGCATAAAATAATTGACGTTTACGTGAAAACGTCGAGGAGGGCTTTTAATCAGGATCGAATCGCCTTGAACTGCTGGTTGCTTTCTCCGGGGGTAATCAGGGTTAGAGTCGGGATTATAGGCTGATTGAATTAACCCCGTGTCGGCCGCCCTCGTAAACTCTTACTAAAGTCAAGCCCCAGCTCCTCCCGTCTCGTGTATTCGCATTACGACCGAAAGTCTGTAGCCAAGTAACGGCTCGTTACGGTCCTTTCGGAAGTACACTATCGAATTTCCGGTTTCTTCCATTATTCCGCAACGGTTTATGTAACGTCTAGAGGCTTGTACTCGAACCACGTAATTCCCTGCTTTTACCGGAATACGCCACGATACGCGACGTCGTCATCAAAGTTTCAATAGATTTTACTCCTCGCGTAAAAATAGGCTCGAATTATATATTACATACCGGAGGAATTGATACGTTTCGTCTATCGAATTCTGTGACGGGTGACATTTTTTTATCTGACTTTGAAATTCCTTGTTAACTAGGATTGGAGAAAATATGGAAGGTATTGGTAATAGTTGTGAGGACGAAGGGGTTGCGTCACATTTGCGTTTTTACCTGGAGACAGTATTAAAGGTGAGCGTAAGATAGCATCGACGTAACGGAATGAGAAGAATATAAAGCAGCCGATTCATCATTCCCGTGCTATTTTCATCTCCACACCTATCGACTACAGCCGTACGACTCCTCTTTTACAATGTAAATCGAACTGGGAATTTCATTGCATATACGTCGCGGACAATAGTGGACTGAAAATAATTGAACAATCGCTTACTCCAAGTATACTGTACGTGTCTCCCATTTCTGTCATAGTTTATTAGGCTCGCAGTCTGTAAATCATTCTAAGCCGATGTTGGAAAAAAGCAATCTCAATCGCTGAAATCGGATTACTTCACGCCGCGTAACGCTCGCGAGTTTTCTTCTCAATTCCAACAACGTGACCAACTTTGTCTGCGAATCACAAAAGTACCTGTTAATAATTAAAATAATTAACCCCATGACTAACCCCGAGATACTCCATGCGAAATATAAATTCCACCTGGGATTTTACGAAACACTTGCAGCTTATCTTCAGATATTTCAACAATTTCTTAGCATTTATACGAAACGGCAATATAAGAATATCGTTAACTCGAGCTCTCTATCAAACACGAATAAATAAATACCGCCAGCAATAAATACCGAAAACGGAAAATTCGTTTTACCACGAGCCAAGTAAAGCTATCGCGGAATCAATGAGAAGGTCTGCGAGATTTTTACCTCACAATGCTTGGGAATTATCCGCCCCCCGCCACCCCTCTCCAAAAAAAAGGGTGAATTACCAGTCGTCGGCGCACACTTATTATTTTCCTGAGCGCGTGCCGCTATCGCGAATGTGGTACATTCACCGAGTTTTATTTCGCATAACGAATACGTATCTCTCGTTTATCCCCTACCATCCATACCGCCCATCACGCCATGTACACACAGATCACGGTATTACGCGCGCGTATTACTCCACGTATGTTTATCTACTTAATTCCTACGTTATGCCAGCTGTACCTGTCGAGAGAGAAAGCTGTTTTTCCATAGCCGACGATCTCGTCATACCTGCGGTCGGTTCGCGTTCGTTGCGTTATGCAGCCCAGCGCTGACCTACGCGCATAAGTCTTACATATGTATTACAGCGCGGCTGGACAGCCCGGTAAGAAACGTATCTTTACGCGACAGAGAACCGGCCATTCCGCACCGCGTTTCAATGATACGAAACCCAACGACACGATCAACGTGGACGATTAACGTTCCTGTATTATTCGCACCCGGCAATTAATACGTGGATATTAAGACGCAACGCGTAGGTCTTCTAACGATGGACGCGCGTGGAAACGAAAGAGTGCGATACGTGGCCCGACACGGTCGCCACGTCGATAAAAAGAAAAAAAGTCTCGATTATATGCTCCGTCGAGTCTGGATTAATTCATAGGAGCTCAATAGTGATTTACGATCCACCACGGTCTATCTGGAGAAACTGTTCGAACGTGACGAATGAATTCGAACGTACAATCGTTCGATGGAAAAACGGCTTTCATTAGGTGGAAACGGAGCGGTCTTTACGAAACGAGACTCTGCGATTTCTTAGCCGAGGATGCATTTATGGTGTTCGTTTAACCCTTCAGCCCTTCGTTTCTCCATACGGGGGTGTTCGTGTCTTTGATATCACTTTTTCAACCTTCTTTGGGGAATTTTTGTCTAATCAGGCCGCTGCTCTGTGTTAGGCCCTCGCGCACGTGGTTACTAATGTTTTAATTACACTGCACATTTTTCCCAGTCAAAACACATAGAATTGTAGCGTGGAACGTAAACAAAACTTCTGCCAGCTTTTTGCTTCGAGTGTATTACGCGGGAGGTTTCAGGATATGGGTCGCAGTTGTAATTCTGTCTTCGCTTAGAATTCCTTCCAAATTGTGGTAACTTCGTAAACCTCGACGAACTTTGCCCTGCCGCCTGATTCTCGCTCAATTTATCGTCAAGTGCAATCCACCAATGCAATCATCGCGTTCGTCGATATTTTCAATTGCATTGAAGAAACTCTGCGCCACCACCGGACGGCCGATATGTTTTTCAAACGTCCCCTCATAAACACTTGGACTAATGCAATGAATAAACATTCTTGAATAAACGCTTTCGCAATCACCTGTTAAATGCCTTCGCGCGATAATCATCGTCAATACGATAACATACTGAAAACCGAATGCCCCCGAACGAGAATCATTCGTTTCAAACGTTCAAAGGCACCGCAGCGTCGAACAAAGGCGCGCGACGCTCGGGGTGAAAATGTCGCGGGTGTGCTGGCACGAAAGGTTAATTAGACCGTGGTGTCGGATTCATCGACTTTAAACGTCATTCTCTTCTTATCGCTCGCTGCACCTCGCCGCGGCATGGACACGCGTAACGGAGCGTGAAGCGGCGGCGATGCGTGCGTAGAACGGGCGGTGGCGTATTATCGGCGCGAGTTATAACGCGCCGGGACGATAAGTGCGTAATTAGATACGCGAATACGAACACGCCAGAAAATGAATCCCATTTATTAATAACCACGCGGGCACGGTTCATCGGAGCCGCTGAAACGCGCTATCCAGCCGCGATAACGACGAGGGGCCGTCGTTTGAAAAGCAGCCGCACATACTCGTTCGTCTATTTTCCAATCCAAATATATTTCACACTTCGTCAATTTGAAACGGTCCTCGTATTGTGCACTTCGATCGAACGAAACAGAGATCCCAATTTCCAACGACGAAGCAATTCGCTCAACTATGCTATCCCTTCTACTGTCCTCGTTCGACATACAAATTTCGACCATAGCCGACCCTTTCGTCGTATCGATTCAGTACAAAATCCCCGCTGGTTCGACCGTTCGAATATCGCCACGGCCCAAGGAAAAGATTCCACGTTCCCCGACAATGGCGGTCGATCTCGTCGAGACCGCCCCGGGGTTATCGGAAAATCGAGAAGATCGTTCGACAGCCCCGCGGAAACAACGGTGGCGCCGCGAAAGGTGAATAAGGGGAGAATTTTTAACGGGTCAAAACGGAGGACACCGTCGCCCCCGCGACGCGGCGAACAGAAAACTCTGCGCGGAAAATGGCCCGCGTACGATCGACAATGAGCGCGGACGGCCCACGGCTCGCCGTTGCACGCGTCCGTATTTACCATACATATAAGTCCAAGGTAATCGCGTATGTCACAATGGCGTGCACGTGCGCGCGTGGACCGGTCGGCGTGTACACGCGGCGTTACGCGCACGTTCCGCGGACGACGGGCGAGAGGCTGCGGCTGCCCCGGAGTCATTGATCACCGCAGGAAACGCGGGAAATCTTGAGCGGCCGGAGCTCGCGGGACCGATAAACTGTACGTGACGGGACGCCGGACGAACGGGACGCAGAAACGGGAGTGACAACAAGCCGGACGGAATCGAGGCGATCATAAAAGGCGAAAGCGCGTTTTTGCTCGGCGAACGCGGAATCGGTGAATGGAGGAGAGACAGATGAGACTTTACGGTGTGTCCGTGGGACGTCGTCCCACTGAGACACATCGTTTCTGTTCCGAGAGACCGGTCATGCGTTTCCTCGTGCCATCGCGGAGAGGAATTCCGGTGTTTCCCACGGATTTTGCCTTTTTCCGCGATGAATCCCCCGGACGTAGGTACGCGGCTGTCTGGTGTACGCGAGAGATCGCGCGAGATACCGGCGACAGAAGCCGGGCTTTCCGCGATGCGTGGGCCGCAGGATATTCAGGAGAACGTCCAGGTTGCATTGATGGAATATTGTGAAAGAAAGGTGGCCTTGTTGGTCTTCCGCGTGTAAAGGGAGATATGGATTGAGACAGGTTGCCGTATATTTCTCGGCTGATCGATCGGCTCGCGCGTATGGCTGGTTAAGGTTTGAATGGAACAGCTAATCGAAGGACGCGTGTACGACTACTTATTCATACGCTCGTGGACGTAGTAGGGGGCAGTAGCGTGTATTTTTTTGGAAATTCGATAGATAGCTCGAAACTTTGCGGCAAAGGAACGAATCGACCGCGTAGCGAGGATTGGGAAATGAAGTAAACCGTATGAATTTAGAATTGTTGTAAGATACCGGCCATCCGGTACTAATGATCCAAATTGATGAACTGGAACGAATGAATTTATGACGACATACATTCTCGACGAATCATTAATGCAAGGCTGACAGAAGGATAGTCGCCCAACGCTCGTCCGAACGGCAGGATCTGTGCGCAAAACCTGCGTTCTATCAATTCCATCCCCCCCTGTTTGTTTTCTACCCTAGCAAAGGCATTCCATTCACGCCGCTATCATCCAAATCTCAAAGCATTCCGCCCCGCAAGTAAGACGTACCGAATCGCCAGCCCCCAAAAGCAGCGACGGAAAAGTCGGCAAACTTTCCCCCCACAAAAAAAAAAAAAACTTCAGCCGACGAATTGCAGCGGAACCGACGCAAATTGGTCACGAGCCGTTTCGTACGCCCCAAAAGTCCACGATCGATCGTGGGTGGTCCGTTCGCGTAAACTGTTCTCGCGGCTTTCGCTACGGGGTTCCAGGAGGGCCATCAAGACCGATAATCCACACCGTAGAGGAGCACCCGTAGAGGCTTCCGCCTCGCGTCCAATTCGCTCACGAGTAACAACTTCGAGCGTAACTTTGTGCAACTTTGCCGTACGCTTGCCCGGTCGGCTTAAGGCGGCCATTATGGAAGCGCTAAGGCGACCATAAAAGTCTTAGCGGCCGTGACGGACGCTTTGTAGCCAAAATACTGTTTCTCGGCTGTCGCCCGTAAGATCTGAGGTCTTCCTTGTGATAATAACGACGCGCAGAGGGATACCGGACGTCACGGTTCTAAAAGTCGAAATGCCTCGGAGACGCTTACGCCGGGCCGAGTTTTCACTGGCTACAAAAGTGAAGGAAGGAAGAAAAAAAAAAGAAACACCGCGGCACCGCGACGAATATTTTTCGCATGTTCCACGAATCGTCGATGGATCTCGCTGTTCGAACGTAAAAACGTTTGGGCAGCGAAGGTAAGGTATCCAGCTGCGCGACGCGTTTTTACCTTTACCGCTGGCCACCGTTATCGACGATAAACGCCAATCGGTGGCCGACGGAATTGTGGCGTTGGCGAGACTGCAGGTTACCCGAGGTGACGCTTCGCTGTGTAACGAAAGCAATGATAGGACGGATAATTAAGAATGAACGCATACTTTCGCCATTCGTGCATCAGGTACTATTCAATTTTTCGTTCACCGTTTCAATCACCGTGCTGCTGCGAAATGGTGGAACTCGAACGCTTCACGTTGAATCTAGTTATTCGAGATTAACGGAGGACGGATCAAATAAATATAACCATTTCAATTAAAAAATTTTCCCACAAGTACAGAATTATTACGCGCTCGAAATATAGCAAACTCTTGGATCATGCTTGTCACTAGAGATTAATTTCACGATATTATCGTCTCTATCGTAAAATAAAAAGTCTCTTCGTGCACCGATTTTTCCGTGCCCTCGCGTGAATCATGAAACGTAGCCAAACGTCGGAACAATATTTCAAAACGCCACGGTATTCCCGTGGAACCTCCTTCCGTGAGGGCCCCAGCAACTATCTGTCTCACACGATAACCATTGTAAATAGAAAAAGGCTGAATCTAAAAGGAACAAAAGAGCCAAGAGTCAGATAAGTTCGGTTGAAAAGGTTGCTTCTGCTCCCTTGATTCTAATCTCGAACCGCGCCACCGATCTCACACGTCGTCGATATGACGGATGCGGCCTGACTAAATACACTCGCGACGACGAGCCGAAATTTCGATCCGACACGCGTTCGAATGAATTACGGGGCATTAGCTTCGCGACGGAATGCGACGTAAAAAGCGTCGCTAAACAACGTGGCAGGGTTCTAAGACAAGCATTGTCATGCATATGAGGTGTTCGTACACGAGTTACCGATACAATGAACCCTAACTAGCTATTATGCCTCGCAGGCCGGTGGCAGGAATTTTCTTCCTCGTGCGAGAGATTTTTTCCTTCGAATCCCCCACCCCCCCACCTCAGCTCGCGTACAATTCGCCTCGAGCCGATCCATAAGCGCGTTCGTCAAACGTCGGATAAATTTCGAACCCGCCTCGCCCGCACACGCGGCCGTGGAAAATGGAACACTTTTTACGATGAACATATTTGTTATCATGTCGGGGAAGTTTAAAGTATTTATTACCAATAAAAGCGCGAGCCACGGTGGAGTTTCCAACGTTTTACGAGCCACCGCGGGTCCATCGACTTCGTTCCCTTCTTCTACACGAAACCTTTTTCACATACGCGGCGGAAAGAACTTCGAGATATACGACTATCGCATAATACCGCCGAAAAACTCGCGACGAGTTTCAAAGTGTCACAAAAGAAATCATTCACCGTGATGCCTGTTCGACAGCGGCGAGACAGGTGTAAATATATTCATCGACGGGGCATGTGAACACGCCTTTCGTGCAGGTGGTGCAAAAAACACATCGAACATACATACGCCAAGCAGCTTATATACATGTTCGTAGCTTCTACCTCCTCCTCCTCTTCTTATTCTTTTTCTTCTTCGTGTTCTGGCGAAATATCGCGTTTTCTCACGGTGCAAGTTTTCCACGTCGTGGCCAAACGGAAATCAAGAGTCCATTAGGACACCCTCGAAGAAGCGGCTTAATGACAGGCTGCAGGAATCTAAACCGCGATTCCTTCTCTTTCGTTCCCGATAATGCCGGAAAACAATGGCGAGACAGGGAAAGACAGATACGCACGGACGTTCCTCGCGGTGTACAATTGCTTTCCCACTGCGACACATGGCGCGGTTTTCTTTCGCCTCCTCTTTCATCGAGCCATCGAGCACCACCGGTCGGGGGGAAGAACGGCGTAGGAAGAAGAAACGGCGCGCGGTTGCGCGCTGTACAATTATTACAATTACCGGCAACTACCTGCCATTTGTTCGTTAATCGTTACGTGACGATCCAACGACCGCGCCGCATAGTCAACCCTTTGACGATACGAATGTTTGCGGTCGGCCGCGAATCCACCGCGATGTACGATAGAGAACGGTGTTGCTTTCGCGTGCAGGTTGCTCTTTGCAAGGTGGGAAATCGTTCGGGTCGAAAATAGAGAAACGAACGGGGCGATTGCAGGGAAATTGCTGATGCACTCGTAATACTTTTGCAGCTAGGGATGGTGGGAAAATAATTGTTAATGATTGCTGGTGCGCGGATAGACGTCAGACGTGGAAGAAACGTTGTACCGGTCGGTGGAGATACTTATTGGCCCACCCGAGCATTTAATTATTACTTATTTTATTTAATGCTGGTAATAAGAAGATGTTATCGCAATAATAATTTCTATCTTTTGTCGATCTAAATTATACAAGCTTTACAGTGCCATTTATATTATTACGAAATTTATTGCTTTCGTAGTTTCTCCTATAGTCATCCACTAACTTAAAACTCGTTTACCGCTATTACAGATTGAAGCAGAAAACAATTTTCGTGTAGCCTACCGAGAAAGCGTACACATTCCCGGGCGGACAGATGAATTTCAATGATACACAGGGCCGACCCTTGAAACGCTGATTTTACGAGGACGTCAAGACACGTTTGAGAAAAAAAAGAGACCTCCCATGCGAAAGAATATTCTATCAACGCCAGCATTCCAATGTTACAGAAGTAACAATCCGTAAACGCGTGACGGCGGACCAGTTGACTCGGAACGGCACCTTTGATCCCATCTGCCGAAACGACCAATTAACTATGCTCCTTTTTTTTTTCTCCTCCACGAACTACACTTTCGAATTTCGCGACTCCACCGGGTAATAGAGACGCCATTGGCTCCCGAGGGAACGCCCGACAAAGTAGGACAAAAGCTTCCCGGGGCCTGTTGACCGCCACGGTAACAAAGAGCGACACCGATACGTCTTGCTTAAACTGTGAAAAGCGTTCTTCCGGATAGAAAATATTGAGACACGCGCCCCAAACCTCCGACATATACCGGGGCAGAATGTTTCCAAAACTTCGGCCCACACCGTGGCGAATCGCACGGTGGATCGGTCACGGCCTCTTCCACAAGTTTCTAACACGACGCTCTTTGCCGGCCGTGAGACAAACTTTCGACCGGCTCTTTGTCCGCTGACTTATGTCGTCCATACGTCAAGCCCTATTGTAATAGTCGCCTCGAGCCTTCTTATGCGCTTCCCTTGATCGCTTAACCGGCATTGCGAGGAGCCTGACGACCCTTTGAAAACGGCCGGGGCCAATCGTCGTGACGCGACGGGAGAGGGGGGGGGGGGGGGGAGAGAAAAAAAAGCATTAGAAGGCGAAGTAGAAAAAGACGGGCGCGCGGACTTGCTTCATCAAGAAAACGATGTCCTCTCACGACCGGTGAGACGTCGCCGAATTAGCGGGAAATTGATGGCCACAATAAATATCGAAGACAATCGGTCGCGGCAAAGAATACCGGGGATAATAATACGATCAACCCCATTGAAAAGCTTGGGCAACTCGTGGGAAGACGGTGCGCGGAGAAGGCGAAAAAAAAGAAAGGAGGAACGCAAGAACGAGGCAATCAGAGATATGAAAAATATCGGTGCGCCCGCGGCGCTGTCACCAAACGATTATTTATTTAGGACAAAACGGGGACATCTCGTCGCGAGGCATCAAACCGTTTTCGGGGCAACGTCCACGAAAGTACAAACGAGGTCCGTGAAATAAATTGGTACATCAGTCACAAGTCCGGGGCTCGGGCCTCGTTTCCATTATGCACGGGCCTCGATAAAAATGCCTCGGATCCTATTATTCAATTTCGTTGCGTACACACGAGAGACGATATCGAATTCGTTTGTATCTTTGTGCAGCGGGGGCGGGAGTGGGGGGACAGGAAAAAGAAGAAGAAAAAAAAAAAGAAGGAACGGTATCATCGGAAAGAGAGTCAGAGGTCCAGACATCGGGACTCCCACCTTTATTGTTACAAATGACACGGCAGTCAATTCGCCTCTGACCCCATCGCGGGTGGGATCGAGCGAACAAGAAAGGTCCTGTCCCCTCTACCGCCCTTTCGTTCGTTCCTTCCTTTTTTTCCCTTCGCCTTTCGAGCACGCCCCGTCCCTTCGGACGAGGAGAAACGATACCGGGCAAACGGTGAGTTATCGGGCGATTGAAATTTCGTAGGAAGCTGAGGGTTAGAAGCTGCGTCAGCGTGATTCCGCCGGATTAACCCCTTGGCCTGCAATTTTGTTTCTGGTTGGACGTCAAGGAACTTCGATTGTGCGGTTCCCCGGTTTCGATTATCGGAAGGGTTGTACGCGGAACGTTAATGAATTATCTAGCGGACAATTTCTATTTCGATCTTGACGGGGCGGGCGCACGGGCGCGGCTAGGCTAGATCTAATAATCGTTCGATAACGTCGATTATTTACGACTGCTGTTCATTCATCGTCGCGCTAATAAAACTGCAGCTCATTGTTGCGCAATCTGCTTGCCATTAGGAAACGGTGGAGTCGACGTATGGGAGAACAAGAAGACACGAAAGAGCAAGAATTTCGACCCCCTACGAGATATACCTTTATCTCGTCTACCGTGGTGGCGAAGAGGCGCCACGCGTATCGAGGCTCGTTTCATTGGATTTTCCGCCTGAAGACTTTCAGACAGCTCCCCGTTTGATTTCTGTTCGATGTACATATCGCCTTTCCGGGACCCCGCATGAATTAGCACTTGGAACTTCGTTGGCGACGGATCGCGTTACCGGGAGAGGGAACCGTGAATTGCATCTGCTGTCTTCGGGAGCGTTGCACCGAGGGGAATTCGCGGAAACAGACAGGAAAATCGACACGGTGGCATTGCAGTATCGGCCTTCGAATCCGAAGCATGGTTTCAATCAACGTCGCCGTTCAATGATCGCGAACGAACGGCTGAGCATTGGAAGTAAACCGAATATCAAAGGGAGCGAGGGAAGCTCGATAAAGAATTACGTATCTATTGGTTAACCTTCTAGCGAATAACAAAATATAGTAGGGCTTCGACGAGAACGCAAAGCGTGCGGGCATTTTGTTTCAAGCAGGTATGGGAACGTGAGTCGAAAGTTTTAATCTCGTTCGAAGACTTCAGAGCGTTCATTTATACTAATTCCTAGCAGCGATTAACAAACGCTGCAAATAAAACACCTTTCCCGAAGAAGGCTCTCGTCGAGCGCCCTGATCCTGAATCCCCTGGATAACAATTTATCACCTTCAATTCCTCGGACGACCCTCAACGTTCGATCGCCAGTGACTCACAAACCGAAAGGAGGAAGATAAACGTGTCTGCCGTCGCCCTACGCAAGACTTCACCCGATCTAAACGACGACTTTTACGCGGACGGCACCAGATCGCACTTTCGAATCGACAGCCAACGTCGAATCGGTAGGACTGAGACAGACGTACGTCCTCCGTGCGTCGGGAGTAAAAGAGGGCCCCCGGTTTCCACCCCCGCAGTCCAACCCCCTATTCATTTTTATTAACCGACATTTCTCCCGTAATAAAATCCCGGGCAATCTTCATAGAATCTTTGTGAAACACGCGGTGTATTCAGTATCGTTTGACCGTTTCCCTGCAGCTCTTCCCCATCGAGCAGCCACCCCCTAGATATAAAACCTGATGGCCGATAACAACCACTAGCGCCCCTTTCCGCCGTGTCTCTACCCCCTCTCGACCCCTAACCATCGCGCTCTAACACCGCCACTGTATCCGACACAAAAGCTGTGAGTGGTTCCCGTTTTATTGGAACCATACACGGATACAGATAGGGGCGATACCACCCTAGTCTCTCTCCCTCCGTCTCTCTGTCTCTCTTTCTCTCGTTCCGCACCCACCCCCTTCGCCGCCAAGTATCGAAACCGAACAGGCCCGGAGAGGGTGCGGAACGGAGAGAAGGCCATGGCGATGCTCAACGACGCCGGGACGAGGGGCGCTGATGGTCTGACAATATGCGATCTCCCTCTCGACTCGCTGAATTTCTTATACTCGATATAATATAAATATACCCGATGGGAATGGCCGACTCGAAGGGCGGCCTACACAGACGGTTCAGGAAATCGTTGGTTAGGTTCGCGTCCCGATGCCGCGTTTGATTCGACGAGCACAGATTGCATCAGCGATGATTTGGAGCGATGTTGCGGTGTTTAGCGGTGTTTTCTAACGAACGATACCGGGGGGAGGCATCGAAGCTCCCGAACGAGGTTCGATCGCTTCCAATATCATCCCGTTCCTTCGAGCGGAGTGCGCGCCGCGTGTACTGCTTTCGCCGACGATAGCAACGGCAGATTGAATCCCAACGCGACTACGCCGGCGATGCACCGGGAAAACGACGTCGCCCCACGAATTGGCGGAACTCCAGCGAGCGGCGGCGTTGTTCCGAGTATCCGTCGGTCGTAGGTGCGCGCCAGGCAATATAGAATTGCTTCAAATAACAGTTCTGGCATCATCCCCTTCTGCGCGTCGGTGAACCGACAGTAAGCATCTCTGATAATACAGCGGGGATATCATGGAGAGCTCTCGATATTTATGCGCCATAAAAGTCCTGTACACGGGGGAGGGCAACGTTCGAATCAGGGGTGCTGACCGGACATCGGTTTCGGGGGAGGCCAAAACGGCCAGCTCCTCCGTGGCTGTGCTCCGGTTCCCGGCTGTCCTTCTCGCTTCCTCCGACGTTTAGCGGACCAGCCTCCTCGTGTCTCTTCCTTTCGTTTATGAGCGGCGAAGTGACCGATTTACTTACAATAGCCGCCGACAAGAAACCGACCGGGAAGCGTGGACCGTCGTCGGGGAGGGAGCGCCACGACGAGGGAGATGATCAAACGAGGAGATTTCTTAGGGACGAATCACCGCCACTCGATCCTTTATACGTCGTTACGCCAGATATCCGAGTGGTCCTCTCTCTGTTTAAAGTAAATACACTTGAACGTCCAGTGTTTCGATTTACGACTGTCCCTCCCCATTCATAGTTGTATTGTGCCCGGCCGTTGTGTATACATTGTCGGCAGAAGTCGTTCCAGTTTTCACGAGTCGAAGGGAACTCGCGTGGAATTACCGTGAACGTGAGAAACGAGACCGGACCAGGGTCTTCTGGCGATAAATAGCGACGGAATGGAACGTGGTGAAGAAAACCCATCGGGGAATGCCTGGCGATGGTCGATTTCGTCAGACGCGGCGTCGCGGCGCATAAAACGTCAACGGTATTAAGGCCGACCGTGCGCGCGTGTCGTCACCGGGCAGCCTTCGCGAGAACCGATCGAACGACTTTTTTTTCCTTTTCGTTTGCCCTACTCGGAACAGGATCGTCAACGAATTCACGGACGGTGGCGCTTAGCCTCCTTTCAGCGACGGGTCAGCCGTACCACCGCGACGTCTTCGCCGTCGCCGGCTTCATTTTCATCGTTCGCCCCGCAGGCGAACTTGCGCCAATAAATTCCCTTCGAGCCACGTCGAGCAACTGGTGTCGGTTGACCCGAGGGAAAGATGGATCTTTAATTCACTTTTTATACACCTCCATTTTTGTTCCGCTCGAGGTACAAAAAAATGATTACCGATTGAGGGGAAATTGTGCAACGACGCAACGGCGGAATTTACTCTTTACCCGGTCTTTGCTCCTCTTGGCCAAGATTCGCGATTCTTCCGTCTCGACTAATACTTGAATTATCAACACTAATAATTAATTGACAGACCCCGCTGGCTCCGTTAAACGCCACGCATTCTTTTCAACGCGTCCCCGCTACCTTCGCTCTATTATTATTCACACCCCCTTCGCGAAACAAAAGCGAGGCACGTATATACGGTACGGTCTGCAAAACGCTCCGCGAACCAGCCAGTAAATTGTACGCGGAACCATTCATAACCAGCAGAAACGAGCGAAACTTCCGTGGCTCTTGTGTTTCCTCTAAAGTACCGACTATCTTCTGCCCGACTCCCCGGGGTATTGCCGTTTACAATTCGCGGGGAACGTCGGTGTCATTTTCTCGCATGCAAAGCGTTCGCGTTTTTCTTGCGTGCATACGCGGCGCGCCGCGCCAGGCGGAAATTCGCGAGCAGGAGAAACGGGGATGAGAACGGAGACGCGGAATTCGGCCGGGCTGTGTGTACAACGGAGGCGAATTTCGCGGCCGTTATGTACGGTTGCATCCGGATCCCCATTTCCTGAGGGACCTCGGGGACGAAGCCGGGAGTCGGGCGGCCAATCTCGATAAAACGCGAGAGAGCAAAGAATCGGGAAAAGATCCGCCACGAGGAAACGGAACGCCGGTAGTCGGGACGGGAAACGAAGAGAGCTCTCCTCTTCTATGTTCCTGGCTATGCTTTAAAGTGCGTCGCTCGGTGCCAGCATATTTGCAGATACTTCAAAGATATCACTTACGTTTAACACACCGTTGCCCGGAACGTTCTCGACGTAGATTGAATGAGGAGAATCGATACAACAAACAGACAAATCTAACGGATCCGTCTACCACTTTATCAGGATCTTGTCGATTTCCCCCCCGCCGTTCGAGCTACCACGTATTTGTTGTTAACGCAACGGGAAATAATAATTTCGCGTACAAATGAAAGGTGGCTTACCGAGATTATTCGTTGATCGGTTGCGAAAAGTTCGTCGCGAAGCGGCTCTTGTCGTTCCGACAAAACTATCTCGGCAGAATTTCGACGAGCGTCCCGCAACGCGTAGACAATAACGTCTGAATGCTAGATCTGCGCGGAAATGAATCCCATAAACCGAACGAAAATCCAACGTTCGCAAAAATATTGAGCATACAGAAAACGATTGTCGTCGCATCTGGAGCGAATCCATCGGCGAACGCGTTAAACGAAAACGCAATCAATTTTTAACTGTCTCGCGAGCCTTCTTCTTCTATCGGCTGCCTATCCGTCTGTCGCTTCGCAGTTGTCGAACAGCAAATATCGCGAGCCGCTCGAGGGGGCGAAAACGCGCAAAGAAAAGAGAGAAGAGAGGAAGACAAATGGACGAACGGCAGCGGGAAGGATATACGGGACGAAAGGTAAAGATTTAAATGGCCTCTCGCAAAAAGCATTTAGCTATTCCCCGTGGCAAACGACCATGCCGAAATGGCGAAAGAGAGAACATATTTTAAACAGATTTCCCTCTTCCGTGCACGATATATTTATGTGCCGTGCAACCGGCTACCACCAAAAGCCTGTCCGTATACGTCGCCTACGACGGTATGCATCGCAACAGTCGCTGTTCGCCACCGCGTTCGAGTACTCCGCTCCTTTTTTTCGGGGGTTTCGAATTTAAAAGGTTTAAAGCGATTTCCCTGGGGGTGCCGCGACGGAACCTCGGCTTCTCGAACACCGATCGACCGACGACGACTTTCTCCTGTGCTCCGCCCCAATTTGTACCGCCGACTCGTCCCGTTTCTTTTCCGGTCTCGCGTACGAAAAGGACGGAAACATTTGTTCGACTGCCGCTGCGCCGCGAGTGATTATCCCCTATCGATAAGCGTACACGCATCGAACAGAGAGAAATATAAACTGCACAAGTATCCAGAAGCATCGACACGTGTTCAATCCGTTGGAGAAGTTTCGCGTAGTCATCAGACGATAGCGAGCGTTAACGCGATATCAAAAAATAAACGAGCCCTGTCCCGAACACGGTTGCGCGAGCCTAAGCCCCATGGACCTTCTGTTCGTCAAAGTAGACTGCAGGACAAACGATTCGGGCAGGTCGTTTGTGATGATAACTTTTACGACGTCTCCTGACTGGTGTCATGCGCGGCATTATTGCGACCCGTCCCTGGCATATTCTGTCAAGAGATTAAGATGGCCCTGCCATGGAATCCCACCACGATTTCAGACACCCCAGCACGATATATTCCGAGTTCGATTCAACGCGGCCTTGGTAAAAATACGATGTCGCAAATAAGACAATCTGAACGCGGTAAAATGAATGAAATCGGTGCCACACTGCTAAGAGATATAAGGTTCCAGGACACGTTGGTACACTACACTGACGAACACAATTTCGTAAACGGATTCTAAACACAGAGAAGGATGCATGGGAATGGGGTCGGCGTTGTATCCTTGACAGAAGGCGGAGGAACCTGTCCTTCGAGAATGACAAAACGCGAGGGGCGCCGGTTGCGATCGCTTTTTCTAATGGAATTAATGCGCTGCTTATAACCCGCCCGGAGCGCAAGATCTACCTTTCATCTCCAAGAATATGTGATCAGGGTATTAGTGCCTCTGTATTATTAAGAGATGAAAACTGAAAGTACCGGGGTCGGAATAGTACAGGAAGAGGAAGGGGGACCGGGACAGAGGAGGAGAGAGGGTGAGTTTGAAAGTCCTCTGGCAATGGAGACGTTTCCTTGATTTCAATGCGAAGCTGATTTAAAATTCATCAGCCTCTTTAAGGGCTTATTTTTCTGCTCGCGCTCCGGGGTATTTATTTTTTCTTTTTTTTCTTTTTCTTACCCCGGAACGAAGATGAGAAGGAGACCGCGTAATCCTGTATTCTAGGTACCGGAGCAACCGGAGCATCTTCTTTTGTCATGCACCGGTAGAGGGTAGGGACTTTTAATTTCACGTGGCTGCACATCGTTCCTTTTCTCTATCGTGCTTACATGACAACGGGAAGATTCGCGAGTGTACGCGAATTCTGCTCCCCGTATCTCGTCGTAAAATAAATTGGTAGCTCGAAAGTGCGCGCTCGAGGCTCTCCTGGCTCTGACTTTATCGCGCGGGGTTATAGATTTTTAACGGGAATCGAGCTTCGCCAGATCTTATCGCGGCGCTTTATCTTAATTCAACCGAAAACAATACCCGCGGGGATGGAGACGGAAGGTCGGAGTTGTACACGGGGCCAAAGTGTGCCACTCTGAATTCATCCGGAAAACGGTCGGTCCAATTTTTCCACGGCGGAACAGCGCAGATTGCATTAAGTGATATCCTGGGCGAAATTACAATACGCTACATTTGCCTCGGAATTTATAATATCCGAGTCGGTGTCGCAACCACCGCCCAGGGACCTATATCGTACGAAAACGTCGCGCTAATGCACCACCCCCTCGAGCCCCGACCAATAACACCGAGAGATTAGGGGCACCGCTTTTAAAAGTGCTCGAATTGGCAGCCACCCCTGCGCGTTTCGCTCCTACGTTCGGTTCGCGCGGCAGTCAATTACGGGCATTACGATCACCGGTCTCGACGACCGACTTACATCGTCGGCCTGCTTGGATAATTCGCCTCACCCGCCCCATCGTATATTTTCCATTCGAAAAATCCAGTTAAACAGCGCCGAGGGTAATCCGGGGGCAGTACTTTCCGTTACAACAGAAATCGGGATTCTCTGGACTGATTATATTTGATACGATGCAGTAAAATGGCGTTGATACTTATACGGAAAATGGTTTAAAATCAGAATTTGTTATGAAATCCTTAAGCTGCCAAAGGACACCTCATGGTAGAAATAGTTATACCATGTGCATATTTTGAGATCCAGGACGAGCTGGAGGAAAATTGTGTCGCTGAATTAATTCAACAGCTATTGCAGCGAAAATCATCAAATTAGTCGCGGACAAATGATTGTACTTGAAGAATCATTTGAAGATAAAATTGGAAAGGTGTCTTCTGACACCTCTTAGTAGAAATAGCGTTAAACACGGATCTCACTGTTCTCCAGTAGCATCCTATCAATTTCGCTGTCCACTTCTCTACTCGTTTGCCGCGGGGCCAATCTGGCCACCCGAAATTACACCGGATCACCGGCCACGTGTCCACCAGTCGACATTCAGCCCAGGTACACCACCCCGTGACACTTTCTAATAACACCCCGGTAGTTCTACGCGGCCGCCCTGCTCTACACGCTTTCTCATTGTTACCGAGGAAACAGCCCGCGTAATTGTGACAGCGTGTAATGGACAACAGTCGAAATCCCTGTGGTCCTTAGTCAGCGAACGATGTTCGAGGCCGACGCGATTAGCCACGGACGTGGTATTCGAATCGATGTTATTTCGAAATATCAGTCTGCACCCGCCACGCACGCCCTATTACCGTGATTAGCATACGCTGACAGCGGGTCACCACCTCTAAACAAGGGGGCGAGTGTCGAAACAGTTCAGGGGAGACACGAACCATCGCAGAGATACTGCTTCTAACCCGATTCGATGCTGGAAACGGCTGGCTATCGTGTAACATATTGCGACAAGCTATGCTAAACATTAGGCCAGTGACGCCGACTGATGCCGTTTCGACACACCACGCTAATGTAAGCGCGTACTCCCGCGTCGCCGTGTGAATGGCGGTCGTATTGTTGCGAATCGCACGCGAACTGGGCTGGTCCGGGAGGAACGACCAGCGGGGAACGTTGCGCTTGAATCTGATATTGTAATTGCCGAATTATTTGAAACGTATTGATCAACTCCAGGATTATCGAGGAGCCAATATTATTTTATTCCTTTCGGGTGCTCCATGTAGTAATATGTCTCACGCGTCGTATCAGTCGTTTGTATACAATACCCTGGAAACCACCCTCGCACCCGCGCCCTTCAATTAATTCGTGCTGCAAAGGGGAACGCAAGAAATTCCTCGACGAATAGCCATTCTTCAGTCCGAAGAAGCATCTCCACGAAAGAACAGACCGTCCGGCATCGACGCCTCGTTCCTCCGACGCGCCCTCGTCAGTCGGTCTCGTTCTCCTGAATTATTTCGCGCTTCGTAATTACATGGCATCCGGTACGGGCGTCGACGTACGGCCAAGTCGTTGGTCACACTGATTGCATGCATCAGAGGCACCAGGGCTGGCTCGCATCGGGGAAGATACTCGCAGTAACCCGATTCGATGGTCGAAGGGCTGACCGGTGGATGGCGCGTAACATATTGCGACAAGCTATGCCAAACATTACGCCGACGACGTCGACCGATGCCGCGACTAACCAGCCAGCAACGGCGATGCTATCACGGCCGCGTGTGCGCCCGTGTCCGTGCGGAATCGTGGTATTTGTTCCGAGTGCGCGCAGCCAAACAATCCCTCGATAGAGGCAAGGGCACAACGGGCCGCGAGAATAATTATCACACGCGCCCGGCCGTGTCATCTCGTTTCGCGCGTTGACGAGGCATTGTTGGAGCGGGCTGCGACGCGCAATCCTTACGACGACTGGTTGACAGCTCGCTAATAACCCAACATTAATCGAGATCCCACCCGTCCCCCGCAAGACATCCTATTCCAGCGTGCGCAGGTGTCCATAATTCTTTAATCCGCGAGTCAGCCGGCGTGGAAATCAAGCGGGCCGGCAAGCGGCGATACAGCCGTCGCTCAAATCCAACGAAAATTACTATTTTTCACGACTTTCGTTCCGCCGCTTAACGCCGATACGAAAATAAACGAGGAAACTGTTGCCCCAATCAACGAGAACACCTCGGTCGGTCAATATCCAACCGCGGAGACGACCACGGTGCGTCGATCGCCGAGCAATATCTACGAAAATTGTGAAGTAAAAGTACGCGCGTGCCCTTGCCAATCCGTAGAGCGCGAAACAGACAGCCGCCCGATGTTATGAAACGCCCGATACAGAATCCACCCCAGCGGAGCGGGCGAAAACACGGAATATCGGAAGGTAACCCGAACGCTCGTGATAATCGGAGCCGCGAGCGAATTTGCATGGGGTCCGATCATCCAGCGGCGGTGGCAGGGAGTACCGACGGATTTGCATTCGAGACGGAGACAGGCCGGTGGATTCGCTGGAAAATGGTTGCGCCGTCGACGCCGCCGCCTAAGTGCAAGGATAGCGGCAAACGACGTTACGGGGTTGACGGACTCATTACGCGGCGGTTTGCATATAGAGCACACCGGGAACCGGGGCGGTTCTCTATGCACAACTCGAATACGTAGTTCCGAACGAACGGATGCGCGGAGAGCAACACGAACACTGACTGACTACTACACGAGTAATATGGATTTGAGGGGAGGCCGGCACAATAGTGCCACTAATGCACAATCACCCCCACGTACCGGCAACCACCGACCCCCTCCGGGCAAACTACCTATACAGACCATTCAATATTGGCCAGAGCTCTAGCCGCTGGCTTATCTACGGTTAATGGCGCGATATTGGCCCGCAACGAAGAACTTTGTTAAATCTCACTCTCCCCCGGCCGAATTTGTCGGAGAAAGATTTTGGCGCAAGCGGGGATTTTATTATGGCACGCCGTCGGCTCTCTATTTGTTCGAGGTAACGCGCGGTACTGATACCAGGCTGACCGAACGCTGGATATTAATATATTAGGTGTACCGAAAAGTTCTGTCGGATAATGTCGTCACAAGTTTCAACATACGTACATGGCTGTTTGTTTTTGCCATTGCATTTCTACGGACGCGCTTTCCTAAATTACATTAGTAACGATGGGAATTATATTGTTCAGTGAATACCGATAAACGTGTTGAAAGTGTATCGTTTTCTTTGAATTGGTAAACGAACGAAGCTCTCCGGCGGCCGTGTCATTTCGAACAATATAATCTCCATCATCATCGTTCCATAACGGGGCAGCCATATAAAGGTGAAACTTGAGATGACATCGTCCGACAGATCTTTCCGGTAGACCTAAAATGTTTTTTTTTCATACACAGGTGCCTCAAGTACCTCTACGAGATTCACCGATTTTTATTTATCCGATTAGAATAATCGCGACCCTATCGCCGATACGTAACCCCTCGGAAAACTCAACCCTTCGTCGCTCCTAATAACCCTCCACGTTCGCAAATTCAACCTTACAGCCCTCCCCCTGTTCCCCATCGACTTATCCCGAAATCACAGCGACCCCCGAAGCGCATCGTCGGCCGCCGCGAATCCAAAAGCGACGTCCCCATAGCCCAGGCGCCAAGGGTGGGATCAAAAGATCGCGTTCACGAGACAGCCCGGGGATTCTCCGCGAACGGCACGTGGAAATGTGACCGGTCGTTCCATTGCGCCCGGATCAACGTGGAAGCAACGTCGAGGCGAGCACGACCGCCATGGAGAAACCGAGTGGGACAAACACATGTATAGACGAGGGTGGCTACCATTCGCGTTGCGTCGGTCATATTGTGCGGCAACACTTCGCCCCGATATCCACGGCGGCGAACAACGTGCGCCGGCCACGCAGTATCAGCATGGCCCATTGCTCGCGAATCCGGCCAATTTCCTGCATCCTGATCTGATCGTCACTTTACGACGCGTGTACCGCCAGTGACCGTCCGCCAACCAGCATTCTAAACGCGTCCATCCACCGAGACCCTGGATGGTCGGTTTACTCCCGTCTCCTCTCCTCTCCTCTCCTCTCCTCTCCACACCAGTCTCATGCTCTCTCTTGCTCGCGCTAAACCGCGTGTACGTGCTACATGACCGGCTCATATCCATCGACCGTGCCCTATGTACCGGCTGATAACGTACGTATCGTGTCCAACGGATTCAGCATAATCTGACTGATTGGCGGACAACCCTGTACTACCCACGGGATCCCGTTGCAGGGACGCTAGACAAACTCGTTTCGACGCGACGGCGGAGAGACGATTTCGTCTGATCCGCGACGGCAATGGGATTACAGTGTGGCGGGGGAGAGAGGAATGGCGAACGTTTTGTGTGTACGCGCGCAGCGATTTTAAGGAACGAGCGTATCGTTATATGCTGGTTTGGCCGCGATTGATATAACAGTTGGAAGATTGCTGGATCGGGGGATGAACGATATTGCGTTGCGACGATAAATTCTGTGTTTCGTATAAGTGGCAACGGGGTGATACTTTTCTGAAAGCACTTCGGTACATCGACGGTTAGAACGACTCGCTACACGCACGCTAAGTTCTACTCTCTTGGTCTTCGCTGTATACCGAGGTTCACTCGAGGACGCGGCTCTTGAAACCCACCGACTCGTGAAATATTGCTTCTCGCAGCACGGTTAAATCGGTCAGCTGCGACGTATATATATATTTTTAACCGCTTTCAGACCCGTCGAACAGAAGACGCGACGTGTATCGATGATACTTGAAATAAATGCTACACGGTGCTATTGAAGACCGCGACTGTTATCGAGGAATTCTCAAGATCGCCGAGAGAATTCGATATATCCAGGGTTTGTTCAACGGCGAAGCGGATTGGTCGTGTACGCTTTGATAAAACGTTGACAAATGCGCGAACGTATCTGCCGACCGAATTCGAAATCCATTCGGAACGATTCACCGTGGCATTTCGTTTGAAATTTGCTCGACATTAAGTTTTCTCTTGCTGAATTCGCCGCGGAAATACTAACCAGCGGAGGCAATACAGTGTCACCGCCGCTAACGCGAGTCAAAGCAGCGGTTTGAAAGCACCGACCGCCTTGGATACCGTTTCCAGAGAGACGAAAAATTTGTCTGCGAACGAATCCCATCCGGAAAATACCTCTGGGCACGCCGGCGGTGGCCAGCCGTTAACGGAGTAACAAGTTTGGAAAACTGAGAGAAGCGAGCCGAGACGAGAGGAACGAATGGAGAGCGAAGTTGACGAAAGAATGCGAAACAAACGAAAGGCAAACGGAGGTGTTAAGTTCGCGGAAGATCAAAGGCGACGAGAGAGAAACAAAAAAATGGAAAAGCACGGAAACCGTAGAAACGAAACGAAAGCGAAGGAAAATGGAAGAAGGGCGAGGCGAAGAACGGAAGACCAACGGGGAAGCTTAACGAGCCCCGAGGAAAATTAGACGAAACGACAGGACGGCATGGAAACCCAACGAAAACTGAAGCAAACGAAATGAAATCGAACGACGTCGAGGGAAACGTCGGTTATCGAATTTTCGTCGCCGCTGAACAACGTTCCTGACAAGAATGTGCGTGGCGTTCCGTCGACTTTCCCACGGAACCGTGAACAGTCGAGGGCACCTCGGCTCGGTGTCGTCGCGACGACGGAGCGGTGCAGGCGTTTATGAAATACGTGTTTCGCCTGGCTATTCGGAGGCTCGCGGCGCTCGATGCCGGGACGAGCCAGGCCATTGTATGGGAAACGGATAGAGTGGCAGCATTTGCGATTCTCGTAACGCACAGGCTATGTTCCATTGTCACATTGTGCCTGCTAATACGCTAAAAGCCTATCTGTGTTGAGATCTGCACGCGGAATATTGCCGCGCTCGGGATTCGAGGCGGCGTAACGAGGTTTCGTACGAAGAGACAATCGCGAGTTAATGACTACGTAATTGAACGGCAACCCGGCGGGCAGAGAGACCTAAAAGGAGATTGATCCCGGATGAAGAAGGTCTTTCTGCCAGAAGCCGAGTACGTGATCCGTTGCGGCTGCTTCGAGAGCTACATAGACGGAAGGATTTAGAATTTGGACGGACGGGGACGTCGGAATAGACGGGTAAAAAGTGACCATAAATTGGATTTATCTTTCGATACATTGTTCGGGAAGTTTGAGCATTCATTTTCAATATTAAACGAGTCTGCAACTGCAGCTTCATTTCGATTGCATTATTATTATTTATTTATACTACTTGTTCGTTCTTCAACGCACTTTTCATTAAAGTCGGCAAACGATAATTCTTGTATCTCTGCATTTTCCCCATTCATTTTATGGCAAACGAGGAAAGAAATCGCCCGATCAGATATCGTCCTTCGATTCGCCATGAGAAGTTCGGCAACGTTAACTGAAACCCTTCCACGCGGAGCATCTTACGAACGCGCGTGCACGCGTTACACAAGAGGAAGGTGAGAAAGGGTTCGGCACCGAGCGTGTTCCTAAAGTGTCAACGAACGTGACATTCGTCCGCGGAATATGCACGACCGTGCGATCGCTTTTTGCCCCGCTAATGGCGGCAGATTAAAATAAACGATTCCACGTCGAACGGTCGAACGAGCCGCGTCAATTTAATGACAAGTCTTTCTTGCGTGCATACAACTTTTTCGCCGGGCCGTGTATCGTGTCCAGGTGAATGGTGGTTCGCCTTGCGGGGAAAGAAAGCGAGGACTCCCTTAATTTTGCAGGCTCGCGTGCGTCGCCGAACCGCAACCTGCCCCAAATTCCAACGTTTCGCGAGAAACAGACGGTGGAATCCACGATCGTGGCAGAATTTCGCGTTACGTATGGCCCGATAGACAGGCAAAGACGTTTCGTGTCTAAACGATAAAGATGCAGGTATAAAATGAGGAGATGATAGAACTGGGCTCCCGAGGGGGGGGGGGGGGGGGGGGCAGAAGGGAAACGACTGGGAAACAGGGGGATATATCCTTTGGAGTCGTTGCTCACGGACGGACGAGCGGCTGACGAGGGCGTGCAAATTTTTTTAACGACCACCAAAGCTACGGAAAACCGCGTTGCCGGCAAGCGGCGCGATTATGAAAATTTTCTTTGACAAATACTCCCCTGCTCCCACCCTTATCCCACGGCAGTTGCATTTTTCAACCGAGCCCAGCCTGTAATTATGCCGTTTCTACGCGGCGAACCTTCGAAGCCATTCGACATCAAACGGAATTTCCCTCGGTTACGTGAGAAACCTCGATGCCGCGAGCTGCTTCTTTTAAATTTTAAACGGCCGATGGTGGACGCAAATATCGAGAAACGTTTAGCCGTCGGCTCTGCGTGGGTTTATGCAGCTCTATGCGGGAACCCCCGATCCGATATTGGTGTTTACTATATCTGACCGCTGGCGCATTAGAATATTTAATTAACAAATATACTCCCGACACTCTGATCCCCTATTAAGTTTAAGACTAATCTCTTCTATTCATTGTAGACTACCGCTGCAAGAGTATCTCAACGACAATTAAAATGCTTCATAGAAATCCAAGTAAATGCAACAATCGCACACCGACACGTAATCCCAAACGAGCGTCAAACATTTGTCCGGTGTGCGTACCATACGCTCAACAACGAAAATATCTACCCATCCGACCACTTATTCCACGTCGTAAGTCAACCTACTCGCAGAAAAAGAAGCCAGCGAAGCTAGTATATTGCCCATCGGGGAGGACCGTCGCTTTTTATACCCAGGACCGCGGAAACAAGCGGCGCGTTTTCTTTCCGACTAATGCGAATGCTCCATCGGCAACGGGCATGCCCGCTCGCGGACGGCGCAGACAGAAAAAAGAATCGTATAACGGCTCATCGGGGGCTTTTTAGGGGACCGTCGGAACCATCTCGGGGATATCAGTGCGGGTTTATCATGAACAATACGAGATAAAGCGGCACGAACTGCTCCGCAATAAATTCGTGCCGACCGCCGAGATATTTCATAAGGGAGGAATCCATCAATAACGGCGGCGGTTCGTCGTCGAGTGTGGGTGAGAGTCGTGGAACACGGTGGTCGTGGTGGTGACACGGCAATGCCGCAGGAAAAGCCCGCAGTTCGCAGCAATAAATAATGCGATAAAACACGAGTCGGGGCCGCGGGAGGGTGGCAGAATTTCGTCGAGTAGATGTTCTCGCCGCCATCCCGCCGCGTTTCTACCCTTCTTTGAAGTCGTGCCTCACCTAACGTAGGTATTTCCGGCTCTCGTCGCTTCCTGCGCCAGCCAGGAAAAGCCACTTTGTCGTAGGCGACCTGCCCCGCTACCCAGACAAACTCGATTACGCTCGTGAGTATGCCATAAATGAATTTTCATCGGTAAGACAATGTTCCCCCGGTTTATGTAATTTACAGGGAACCCCCGACGCGCACCGTCGTGATTCCACGATGCACCGATATTCTGCGGGGATCGGGCCCCGCTGCTTTTATTAACCGGAAGTCGTGTATCTGCGGCGGGATAGACATTGGGGAAAGTCTGACGAAGCTGGGTGATCGTGGAGCGACGATAATTATGTTTGCCGTTTTAATGGGAGCTTCGCGAAACATAATTATGCCCTCCTTTACCGTCCTATCTTTATTCTAATTCGGCTTAAAATTTCCTTCTTTCGATTCGCATTGCGCCGAGATTTAATCCTCGTCGAACGAGTATACAGAGCAGTGGTTAACGTCAATATTTCCTGCACGACTGAACCGAGGAAAAGGAAGGAAATGCATAAACGGCTGGATTAAAGAGGAATCGGAGCAGCGAGGAAGAATAACGAAGCTGCCCCCCTTCAAATAAAATAACATAATGTCCTATGATCGCGAGAGATACCCCAGCGCATCGAGCAATCCCGAAAGTACGCGGCGAATATCCAGCAGGCACAAACTGTTCCCACCAAAGTGCCCCGGGTAGAAGAACCAACGCGGCCACTGAAACATCGCGGAAACGTTTCCCTTGTTTCGCCACTAAAGTCGATGAATTATCGTCCACCTATAACGTTCGCCTGGCTTTCAGCCCCGCTTTCTAGCGTTCGGCTACTCCTCCTTCTGGGGGCAAGGGGTTGCCCTCGCGGCGCAGTTGCTCGGAGAAAGCATATTCATAAAACCGGCCAAGCAAAACCGCTTTATATCCCGAGGCGGGCCCCGCACCCTCTAGGAAACGGGGGTTGGCGAATCGTCGAGCGACGGCAGGTCGAATTTATTAGCACTAAGCAGCGAGAAACGGCCCGCTGCCAATCACGAATTACGCCCAATAACCGGAATTGTAACCATCCGGGCTGGCCCCGACCGGCAATCCTACGTGCGACGATCGTTATACTCTCTGCCGTGCTACTCACCGGTTAGCCCGTCGAACGTTACCTCGCTCCGTATAAACGTTAATAACGCCGTTGCGGCAACGTCGAGCAACGCGTACTCGCCTTTGACAATACGGAGGATAATTGTGCCGCTTTACTTGCCTACGCCGTGCCGTTTGCTCGTGACACGCGTTACGACTCAATGTTACGTTTATGCCGGGGCATAAAAATGCCTGGCGCTGGATCCTCTTGTACGCGCCTCGACTATCGGCGGCTTCCTCGAATTTCGATTTAACGTTCCCTTCACTGCGAGGACACGCTTCTCCTCGGGGAACGGTTTCGCGGCGCGGTTGCCAGGAAAGTTGTTGGAAAGTTCTATTTGGACGGGTGGCTCCGAATAGGTTTGTTCGATTCGATACTGACGGATGTGAAACGAAGAGGGACTGCAATTAGAAACGCGATTCCCGATTGATATGGGGAGGGGAGGTTGGGTATAATTACGCTGGGATGTACGATTCGGTTTGTCCAGCAACGCGGGCAGATGACAATATTTCTAATTCATTCGACGAGCTCGTCGAACGTCGACGAAGTCGTCGCGGCAGTTTGATTTATAAACACTCGTTGGAAACAATTGGACAGCGCGGTTGTTCGCTGATGAACGGTCCGCGCGATTATTGTTTCAAACGAGAGCGATAATCAGCAGCGCCGGTGTAATTCGATTTCGCGTGCAGATACGATTAATCGGAACGGTGCGTATTGTTCCTCCCGATCGTACAGGGGTCTCGATTTCGATTCTGCCAATCACTCATATGGTGAGTCAATTTTTACGATTTTTGGCCTCCGCCGATTTAACGGCGCCTTTAACGACCGAGCCGCCTCTGCAGACATAGTAGTACGTAGCCGCCGGCGTATTATCGAGTTACATCTAATCATCGTAACGTCCCGTCCGGACAGTCAACGAGCCGGGATTGTAAAAGTTTAATATCTACCGGTTTACGATTCCGCGGTATACGCGATCGCGTGGTGTTCCGCACGCGCGCCGTATCGTTGATATCACGAGCGGATTGTCTGCCTTTTTTTTTGCGAGTAACACAATCTGTAGGGAAGAACAGATCCACGGGCACCGCAGGGGAGATCAATAATAAGTTCACGGAAAGCTGAGCCGTCTACGCGTGAACAGTTTAACCGGTCAATTTGATAAATACCAGATAGGGAAACGGAATTAATGCTTGATAAAAATGCTTGATACGTATTAGTTTAGATACGTAATAGGTTTAGAATACGTATTCACTGCTTAAAGCACTATGAACTCATGCGTACACTTAACAGAGAGATAAACATAGGATATGTCTTTAAATCATCGATAACGTTCATAGGCAATTAAAATAGTATCTTAAAAAATATATGACGTCCCATATACTTTCCTGAACACATCCAACGCTATACAACGAAAAGAGTGTAATAAAAAGGCACGGTACCATAAAAAAGGTAATAATTCGAAAACCTATTTCACGTACACACACGTAACTGCACGAACCGTAAAATCAAGAACAAGAGAGGAAGAATAGAAAGACAATAACCGAGTATCGGAGCAAAAGAGATCGAAAGAGTGAGAGAACGAGAGAGAGAGAGAGGGGGGGGGGCGGGGATTCAGGTTCATAGTTCGATAGAGAATAGTAGACAAGGGTTGAAAGAGAGGGAGATAAACATAGAAAGTTCGGTTAGTTCGGATTTAGTTTCGAGTTTACGTTCCCCAGGCTTCCTGAGTTAACCGAGCACGTAAACGCAGTCGTTCCGGCCACCGACTGGTTATATTCTATTACGCGATAAATATTGTAGCCAGATATACACGCGATGCTCCCGCGTGTACGGCCCCCGCCACCCTTAAACCAATTCTACAAAGCCCTCCCCCCTCGACGACTCGGCGTTATGGACGAATTTAATTACGTTACGCATCGATCGAGCGGCGGCGAATTTTCGATTCATTCCTCTTTCGTTTCCCGTCGGAAAACGCGACGGGCTCTCTCGCCCGTTCAAATTTTTCACATCGCGGCACCACGTCAGGATTCGTTTAACTCTCGATCAAAACCATTCAATCATCCGCCAATAGATACAAATAACGCGGCGCCGCGCGAATTATAACGAGACGCCGGTGAAACTGCAAACGATATCGGAAAAAAGAGAAACGGATAATACAGCCGGCCGAAACGCGTGATCGAGAAGCAGTTCCTTTTACACCGTGCGCACGCCAATGGCGAGACGTAATTGCACCTTTGTGCCGTGGCGAACGTTTTTTGCCGATCTGACGTTATTCGAAAAGGTCCTCCAGCTCCCGAGACCACTTGGCCCCCACTCGAGAAGGAGCAAGACGACCGAGGGCTCTACAAGGACCACCGCGCCTCTATCTGCTTTCATCAAAGACGATCCGGCTCTTCTCTCTCTCTCCCGCTCTCATCCTCTCTCTCTCTCTCTCCCCCGCGCTCCACAGCCCGTTCGTTCGCTTTTCTTCGACTCCGATGAAATCGAGCTCGTCTGGTCGCATTTGTATCGGATGCGCCGTGTTTCCAGGCAACTGCTCGCCTTTCTTTAATAAAGAGGATAAACAGAAAGAGACGTGACCCCGTGAAGGCAAGCACCGAAAGAAAAGGTGTAAGATTACCACCCTTGTCGTCAATGGTTCCGTTCCTATGTGCTCCCCATGGGCAACCTTTCGGTTATTTGTCGTGTGTCGTACTCCGTCGATTGTACTGCTGCCCCTCCCCGTTCTCCGTTTGACCCAATTTCCCCTCAATTTGCCAGTAAATAAATGAGCAGGCAAACATTAAATGAATCAAGGCATTTGTTTGGTCACGAAAAGGAATTCGGTGTCATTAGTCGTCGGGGGTTGGGACACCCCTGTTCGTGTAATCGAGTTCCAGCTTTTGTCATTTCTTCTCCTCTGTTTTGTTTTTTTTATACCGTTACGATACACGAGAATTCGGCTTCCCGATACACCTTATCTAAATTGGAGTAACGCACGACCGCGACCAATCTACCCCTGCCTGGACAATCGACAATTTATTTCCACCCGAGGACTGTGGTTCACTCGTCGACAGTCGGACGTTGGTAACAGTACCTGCTCCTTACACGAAAATAATTTCTTCTGCGCAAAAGCCTGCACAAATATCGCACTTCCCTCGAGGAAAATTCGATCGCGCGGAAACTAGCGTACCTCCGAAATCAGTAGCAGATCTTTATCTTGGAGCCAAATAAATGATGCTAACTCGATTATCTCGAGTTACTGGCCACGTTGATATTCATCCGTCCACCGATTAAAAATAGCGTCCAATTTATTTAACAATAAAACGCACCAATGCCATCGCTACACGATCACCCAAAAAAGAAATCACGATCCACTCGAAGCTACTTTGCTTCCCCACCGTCCCTATTCCTCCCAGCTACAGGAGTAGAATTCACTCTCTGCACCGTCGGATATTCTCGCGGCAAAGTGATACGAGCCCCGTTTGCATTCGAATGCTCGCCGCGACGAGCGGCCATTACCGGAACAACGTTGAAAGAGAGAACGAGCTCGCGTACCCGACAATGATATACACAGAACGCGAAACCACGGGGAAACGGAGAGAAAAATCGTTGCCGACGATTTTCGCCCACGGCGGGCAAGATCGTCATTAGACGACCTCGCCTCGAATTTGCATCGGGAGGAAACGGCGGAGCGGAGTTTCCGTGGACGTCGAGACTTTAACATATTCCGCGCGTAAAGCCGTGCCCGTCGAAGCCGCTCGTAAAACGGGCAGGCAGGCGGCCCGATACCGGAAAATCATTGATTATAGACAGAGAAACTTCCCCCACGGCGGAATCGCGACGGCGAACGGATCGCTTCCGCGCGTTTCCTACGCGATCCGGGCGCGCTACTATCGGGTTATTGTTGGAAATAGTTTCCACGGATAGTTTACTCGTCCACGGTGTCCCGGCAGACAGATCCCGATTGAACGTCTGTCGCTTTGATCTTCCATCGCGAGACCTTCTGTGTTTCCATCCCTCTACGGGGATCTCCTTGAGACTGTTTGCCGAACAAAATGCGCCGGAAAGTCGAGTAAATATCGCGTTACCAGTTTCGAGACGCTTATTCGGTCTGCGTTCCGGCTGAGGATTTCTTGCTGGTATTATGCATACATTGCAGGGCGGGTGTGTTTGTCGAGGGACGCTTTTGTGGAGCACGCTTGATTTTTCGAGGGTGAGTGATCCGGGGCTGGAAATTTTATCTCGTTTCGCGAAATGAAATTCGACGGCTCGAGGTATGTTAATTGTTCGCGTGTACCGATTGACGAACGCGGTAGCCGACAGGTGATCATTAATCTTGTCTCCTTTGCATACGTAATGCTATGCACATTATTAAACGGATGTATACAAAGAAGAGCGCGTATGAATCACGTATTACCATAATTACGTTCTGTATGTGTAATTCATCGCCTCTTGTTCATTAACCTCCACGGTGACACTGTGCACTTGCTCCTAGACGTAAGCGAAGCAACGCGTACTTCCTCTTTATAAACTTCATTCAAAGGCTATACGAATCTCTATTCTAGTAATTATTGTGATAGCGACTAAGTAGTTCAAAATACGCAACTCAGTCTCCGAGTTCCGTTAGGTGTTCGTTAACGCAGTTTAAAGTATTTTCCAAACCCTCACCCTATTTCGATATTATTATTTAGATTAAAACGTAGGTATGCTCGAGTTCTTCAAGCTTTACTATTTTCTCCATCGGCACTTAACCTGCTACTTAATTTCCCACAATTCAAGTGAACGCACAGACATAACAGAACAGAGTTCACCGCACAGTAAATACATGTTTCTTGTTTTAATTAAAAGTGAAGCGCTTCGAGAAATCTGTCTCTTCGGAACGATAGGTGTGTAAGGAACGCGTGTTCCAGGTCGCGAGGTATTGACCTAGTGAGACGACCCTTTCGCGGCGACTCGCGAATCATCCCTTCGTTCATTATTTACACCCTCGGAGCGAAGCAAAGCTCGTATGTGAAGCGGCCTCCACCCTCGGTCGCGATGAGAAGAGCCAAGAGAGCCAAAGGGGGGTGTTCCGCACTTAATTCTTCTTGTCTTTTCAACCCCGTTCCCGGGAGCAAGTGGGCCACTGGGCTGCTGAAGGTACTCGAGGTCTCGCGGCTCCTCGGGATAACAGGACCCGACGATTTCGATGAATAACAAAAGACGATCGCAACATCCCGCGAACGGTTGAACACTCTCAAAAGGAAATCGTAATGAGAAACCGCCCACGCCCTTCGCATCGATCCGTCTCGCGGTCGATTGAATCGATCCTTTTGACATCGACGATTGAAAGGTAGAAACACAGAGGGTTGGAATGCCATATGGGAACGGGTGCGTCGGAGGGCCGAGAATTTATCGTGAATCGACCTTTCAACTTTCAACCCGGTTACCTGTGGGTGATTTATACCACAGAGAAGTGGATTTCACGCGAAACTGGAGTTAACGTAACAGCATCGTGCTTCCACGCGTGGAAACGTATTTTTCTCCGCGTCCCGCACAGTGGGCAGGTAGTTTTCTTCTCGCCGCGGCGCGAAACGACGAACGAGGACGGCGAACGAAAGAAGTCCGAGGAGGGTGGTGGAAGGTGAGCCACCCGCGGCGCACCGACTCCGCGTGCCCCTTAGTTGGACTAATTTAAATATCAGTTCGGCAGGGGCGGCTTGTAAATCTATCAGCCGTGCAGAAATTTATGGGCGAGGCGCGTATGGATGTTTTATTTAGTAGCATCGCGCTCGAGCTTTGGGTTAGGCAGCCGTGTACAGAAGAGGTGCTTCATGAATAAAATATCACTGCTAATGCCCGGAGGCCGGGCGACGCGTTTTTCTCCCCGAAAGACGCGTCGAGCGAACACGGACGTACGAACGAACGAACGAAGACGAAGAAGGGAAAAGGACAGGGAGCGGAGGAAACGAACGGGTGCGACATCGATGCGCGGTTTGGGAAAACGATCGTAAATAACCGGAGAAACGGGGCTCTATTCTGTATTGCCTGACGTCTCGAGAGTGGTCAGCGACTGATCCAGTCGATCCGGCCACGACTCGATTCGTTTCGACGGCGGGGGTGGGCGAGGCGAGTCCGAACGTTGGTTACGTCTCAATCGAGTTAATTCGCGCTCAGTCCGCCGAGGTCGATAATCTGCTTAGCGGAGGATCAAAATGAGCGGGCAGAATTAATTCCACAGTTTAATACCGATTGTTCATTTCGAACGGCGTGGCCAACTTTTCGGGGATCCGAAACGGGGTCCACCGATGTAATTTTGATCGGTGTTCACGCTGGGATTTAAACAACCCCCCCGTATAAACACACGCGCAGGAAATGTCTACGGGGCTTGACGTTAACAATAAGTTCGCCGTATGTAGAGGATACCGAATGCGGAAGATATTTATAATTTTACCGAAAATCATTTTCGAGCAAATTATCGTTACTCCTGTCTCGCCGAATCTCCATCCATAAAGAAGGCGCACCTATCCAACGCAGAGATTAGATGCGCGACAATAAAAATAAATAGAAATTCAAATATCCAGAAAGCAACCCCCGATCGAACCCACCCTGTACCGCGTACCGCTCTAAAAAACACGGCGAATCTGCATTTTATTATTTCTACCGTTGGCGGTTAAGTGGCCGAGGCCTCCAAATGCCCGCGAACCCGAAGCGTTTTTCGGTGCTGCAGGAAGTCGAGCGAACGGATACGACCGCCATTTGCATTCGCGGTTGTAAAGAAGGCGAAAAGCGATCGGCTCTCTCTCGACCCGATAATAAAGACAGGGCCGAAGGATAAAAACGGCCCCTTCCCCACGGCCACGAAAAAAGCTCCTCGAAGGGGAACCACC
Source organism: Nomada fucata (assembly GCA_948146005.1). Taxonomy (NCBI): domain Eukaryota; kingdom Metazoa; phylum Arthropoda; class Insecta; order Hymenoptera; family Apidae; genus Nomada; species Nomada fucata. The sequence continues at coordinate 4,265,498 of OX411277.1, forward strand.
GCGGGAGCTTATGCTCCGAATAAAGCTCGAGGGGGCGGCCAACACGTGGACCAAGGAACGAGGAGGAAACGGAAAGTATCGAGGAACGACGCGAGGCCGGCGTAACGTAAAGGGCGACTTTTATTTCGCGGCTTCTGGAATGCTCCGTCGTTCCCGTCTTTATCTTTACAGTCGGCCGTTCTAACAGCCAACCACCTTCAACGGCCACCCAACTAATTTCCTGCCCGCGTTCGATTTTCATGGGCGTTCCTTTACTGGCAACGGCCCAATGCCAGCCGATCGTTTACAATACGCCGGCTTTATTTCGCCGCGCGTATAATATTTATATTTCTCCTTATCACTTACGCCGACGGAGCGCGCCGGGTATACGCAACGCACAACGCACGAATTTTCACTGTCCACGAACGTTTAACGGCCGCTTTCTATCGGCCTATCGCGCGGCGGTTGGCTTTTCGGATCGTTCGCCGGCCACGTTACCGACCGCCGTTCGTGATTATAGTTTATACCGTTAATTGCATGATTTATCGCCGACCCGCGAACCGTCGTGACTCCTGCTAGGCCGGTTGCTCATTAAAGTGCCGACTAACCGCTCGCTGCACCGGGGCCTGCAAGTGTGCGCAACGATTTACGTAATACGCTACCCGAGAAACGCGTCGGGCGATTTATTAACTTCTCGGTCGCGGACACGAGGTTGACGAGTAACTATCGCGGACAAGTGGGACACCTAAGTTTAGGCGCAACGTTCGATTCGACGAGGTGGTCGACGGTGAGATGCGTGGGCGCGCAGGTGTGACATTTTCGGCAGGATGTTCGCTTTCGATACGTGGGTGCTGCTTGCAAATTCATTTTTCAATCGGGACGTTGCTTTGTAACGGCCTTTTGAACACGTGGTTACCAGTATTTCAATTATATTATTAACGTCTGTCAAGTCGAAATACGTAAAACTTTGACGGGTGGTCTTATAAAAACGTGCCTCGATGGCTGACAGGACACCGGCCTTTGCACTGGACCAAACCAGAAAAACGGGGCGCCGTTTTCTTCGGTACGGAAGTGGCTATAGGCCCTACTAGAATAGCTGAAAGATCTCATTCTTTAAAAAAATGGCGACGCTTTAAAGTTCAGATTGATTTATTTTGCCACAAGAGAAGATCAATGGTTGTGGTGTCTTTTATGCGTTAACATTTGGCTATGCATCGCACTGTCTATATTTCAAGCAAAGTTTGCGCTGCCTATCGCGCCCATTATTCACTGCATTGCGCGCATTATTTATGGGACGATTTAACTATAATTTACAGAATTCTGAAACTTCCTCGACAGGTATTGCTCGTTCCGATCGAGAGCCATAATACATGCACGTTAGAGCCTTCCACTTTATTTCCTGCCGAATGTACACTTCGAGCAAACTTTGAAGTCCATATACTCGAGGCGGGCGAGGTCTGTTCCAGTCAGGATTTAAAGTCGCCAAAGGAAGCGGTAGCACGATCTCGCGTATCTGTATTTTATATCGACAACCGCTGCCGGTGCCGTCTTTTACGATTCCTTCTATCGCCGTAAGGAACACGGGGAGCACCCGAGCAGCTGACTGTGACTGACAGGCGAATCGAGCCGCGACGAATAAATATTACGAAAAATATGCTGGGAGAAACGCAGGCAATTCGAGGGCGAGGGCGCTCGACCTTTCCCGAGTCCGACCCCGGGGTTATTATTTTCCGTTTTATTGGCCGAACAAATACGCGCGCGACGTCGCCGTAAAGAACGTCGGCGAACTGTTTTTTTTAACGCAACCAACGCACAAACAAATGAATCGGCCGTAATTCGCAAATTTCGCGGCGCCGCGTAAGAAAAAAGGAAAACAGAAACGGCAGCTCGAACGAACGTCGGGAAAAATTGCCAAGCTTTCCCATTTCGGGCGCACGGGTGTCCCGTAATCAGGTCGGACGGATCGTTAACGTGTTCCCGTGTCAACGACGACCGTAAATCCGTCTCGATGACGCGGTCCCGACGATCGTTCTAATTACCCGCTTCCGGACGCAACGAGACGCGCCATCAACTCCTTCGTTCGCCGTTTTATCGTCGAAATCTGCATGTAAATCGATTCGCGGCCAACATCTGGAAGGCCCGCGATGAAAACGAGCCGGTCGTGTGCGGGGTAAACGGAAGCGACGAAAACCGCCCGACGTCGGTCGTAAATGTATCGACGGCAACGCGTCCCCCCGTGTTCCTGCTTCGGGATCATCGAGCGCCGGGGAATAATGGTCGGCTGTGTATAAAGAAAATAGATGTTCTCTGGCACTCGGGCGTATGGTATTTGCGTTTGCTTTCCGGGCAAAGGAGGCCGGGAGTGGCAACGCTTGGACGCGAAATAGACTTTCGACCAAAAATTCAGCAACCGTGTTTCCTTGGTCGAATGAAAAGCGAATCCAAATTAGAATAGGAAGCTGATGCGAACATGGTAGACCGCAAAAATTGCAGGGCAATTTAGTTTGCGCTGTACTACACTCGCAATCGTAAATTTTCTATAAAGAAAGCGACTTCGCGAACGACGCACATTAATCGATTTCAAAGTAGAGGCAGACAATTAAACTTCGCTCTGCCCCGTTCCCGTAGCTTCCCAAAGTGGTCCATAAACCCGGCAGCCAGCCAATTCGCCGATAGAATGCCCCGGCTGGAAGATTCGAATTTAGACTCGACGTTTGCCGGTCGATCGGTCCGCCAATCGGGCCATTCGGGCCGCCATGAAATACCCGGTGCGCGGGGGCCTAATGCTCGAAAACGGCGTCGAAAGGAAAAGCCGAACGGCGATCGAAAACGACGCGCTGAAAGGAGAAACGGTCTCGCGGCGGAGGCGCTTAACGGGGGGACCGTATAAGAACGACGGGTCCACGGTGGGCACCTTTGACTCCTCGGCTGAGTCAGCGTAAAGAATAAAACGGATTTACCATCCGGGCCGTTACCAACAGCATTAAATAAAGAAATATAGCCCGGCGCTTTCGTTCATCGCGGCACCGTCTCGGTCTAAGTATTCGCGCGTTAGCACTAAACTATATTACAGCCGCAAAGAACGCGGGGACACGCACGGTTCACGCTTGCGCGTTCGCGGGGCACAACGAACCGGCATGACGGATGCCTTTACGAGGCCGTGATTTATTTTATTATTGGCGGTCGAGGGTGTTATAATCCTCGACTGGGAAATGAAGCGATTTACGAAGAACGCGAGAGCCACGTTTTTCGCCCAGACCACCGTCGCCCCCGCGACCAGCCCCCCTCCGCTTCAATTCCCCGGCTCTATTCATCCCTCGTTTCGTGGACCGCGCGGAGAAATTTCGATCGAATTCGCCTGCCGCCCAGGGCTTTATAGATGTCACCGTTCCTCTTTTCGTTCGTTTATCGTCGCGAATCGAAATTACGGCTATCGTAAAACGAACGTGTAACGCGGGAACATTTTCTTTCGCAGGGTGGAAACGCGCCCATCGTCGTAACCGACAGCCCTTTTTCTCTCTCCGTTCCTTTCGCTCGCTCGTCTAAATCGAAATAACCATAGAGCCATCCGTTCGCGAGCGCTGCTCGTCGATTATTTTCGCACCTGCTTGCGCGATCACGTTTTTTACGGTGTACTCGTGGCGCGAACGATCCCGTCGTCTCCCTTGTCCCTTTACGGTACAATTTGCCGCTGGATGGAAAGGGGCGGAAGAATAGGGAAACGCGTCCGCCTTCTCTATCCTTTTTTTTCTATTTTTTTTTTTTTTATTCAAAAACCGCAATGGAATCGATGCCGCGGTCCCGCATCGCGCGCCACGGACATTAACGTGTACCCTCGCGTTAATTTTCACTCGGCGAATCGTCACGAGATCCGCCGGCCGGCAACAAGTCCTCGCGATAATCGATGCGGCAAGTTGGAACGGGCGCGGAAAGTTTCGGGCGGATTCTCGTTATGGAAATTGGACGGGTCCTCGAAGGAACGTCAGCCATCCGTGCGGGAGGGGGGTGGGGGAGGGGGCACGGCACGGCGAGCGAAGAAAGGAGAGAGGCACGAAATTCGGCCGGGTAAATAGCGAGGGTCGAAGAAAGAACGAGCTCTCTGATGGATAAAATGGAAAAGAAAGAGAAGGGGGTGCGCGGAGGGTGGAAAGTAGAGTGAGAGCAATCACGACTGTTCCGTGGAACGGTAAGATTCCTGGTAAGTCACGAGGCCGAGAGGAGAAAACATGGTTGGCCGCTGAGACGAGATTGGTGGCGTCGGGACAGCGTTTAGGGTGGGTGTTTAGAGTGTCGCAGTGAGCGCGACCGAGCATCCGGGCCGCGAGATCCTTTCGGGATCCTTCGGTTCCTCGTTTTAATTTTCTTCGCGGCTTGATTTCACCCTGGTCACCCTCTCTTTGCTTCCTCGCCCCCTGCTGGATCTATCCGAAGCAGGGAACCGCCATCCCCCCGCCCCCTCCTCCCGAGAGCCCAACGCGATGGCTCCTCGCCGCCCTCATACCCTACGGTAGTCGTCGTCGTCGTCGTCGTCGTCGCCGTCGTCGTCTCTCAAGGAGTGTAAAGTCTCGGCACCCTCGGCTTAAAAAATTGATCCGATATCTCGCCGTGTTGGCCCCGCAATCCCGTAGGGACTAAAAGGGACAATGCCGCGAGACGAAATACGAGGAGGGAGGTGGGGTTTGGCTCTGTTCGAAGAGAAAACCGGGGACGAGGAGGGAGGAACCGGTAAGACGACGAGCAGGGATGGTCCTACAGTGATTATATCCGACAACCACCCCGAAAAAACTTCGGGACACCTCCGCCTTTTCCCTTTCACCTCGAACGTCGTCGCCGTATTCGTCGTCGTCCTTCCATCAGAATCCGTATAAAAATGTTTTAAGCCGTCCCCCTTCTACTTGGCCGTAGCACTTATATTTAGCACGGCGAGAGACGATGTCCTTTATGCCACCGCGAGACCGACACCCGCAGGACCCGCGGTACTACCGGGATATTGAAACGAAAATGTCTGAAGAGTTCGCGTGCACAATGGCCCGTTGGTTCTCCTGCCGTTATTATTTTCGGTCGGTGGATCCTGTATCACGAGATTGGAATCGACGACCGCGAATCATTCGGGGTTCATCGACGGCTACAATTATTTCTGGCTGTTACGCCGTAAGGCTGGACGTATAAACGTCGATTTAACGTCGGCCAATCTATCGTTGATGCAAATTTGTTATCGGCGACGGCAAAAATTATCGAGCGCAAAAGAATTCGCGGCTGTCTCCCACCTTTTCGCGCAATAGAACCGCGTCTGACCCATTGGAAAACTAATACAAGTTTATCCACTAGAAGTTCCTAAACAACGATCACGCGATCCGATTTGGTCACGACGACACGCGTACGAACATTACGCCGACAATATTCGCAGAAGTTACGATCGAACTTGTGCTTCGAGTATCCTTAATCCCATGCCGGAACTTGGCCGCCGGACATTATGCAATATCCTTCGAGTGCCGAAGTCTTCGGCCGTCGGCAACATCCAGGACCGTGTCGACGACATCGTCATCGTCGTCGCGAGGTGGATCCGCCTTAAGTGCTCTCCGCCCGAGCGAGGCCGGAACGTAGCCGACTTCTCGACTACCCTGCGCGGTTCGATATTCGAATTTCCGTTGGTCGAGAGGGCGGCGGTCGAACGAGCTTTCTAAGGACGCTCTCTCGTCGCCTGAAAACGCCGCAACATTGTTCGCGAACAGCGCCCACGCGTTACTCTTCGAGTTTATGCTCTAATAGCCCGAAGACGAGGGATACAACGAGTCGGGCGAGGAAGGAACGAAAAAGGCGAAGAGGAATAAGGGTGGAGAGACGTACGGATACATATCCGGGAAAGTGGGACAAAATCTGTGATTTAGAGATTTTGGGCACAGTCCTTTTTTAAATAGAAATCAATTTACGAACGCCAATTATCGTAATGATATTATTAATAAGTTTTTCAAGGTTCCCATTTCACGGTAATTTCTATAATTACTCGCGATATTGTTCTACGTCACGGACATTATTTCCCAGAAGTTTAACGCAATACTCCAACGCCACCTTTCCCCAATACGGGGGTTCGAAACGGCACGGGGAAAAAAATCGATCTTAAATCTGTCACAGTCGCAATACACCAGCCCTCCTCAAACAAACCGAACGCTGTGTGTACCTTGTACGGAGCCATTGGGTCGGTAACCCTGGTTTCCTCGACTGATCCTAACCTAACCCAAGGAAGTAATATCGTCGTCGTCTTGCCGGTCGTCTAGATTGCCCCGACTCGTAAGTTACGTCGCGTAAAACTGCTTGTAAAGGCAGGACTCCGCCTGAAACAAAACTTCGTATTCCATGGAAGTCAACACTGAAGCGGCCGCCTGTGCCCGGTTCACACGGACACGAATAAGGGTGGGGGCCATAAACGCGAGTTCTCGCGCTGATACACACGTTCGCGCGCGCGCGCGCGAGCACACACGTACAAACACACCCGCGCAAGAAAAGAACGTACGGTTAGATAAGCGGGACTTGTGTGTCAGCTCCGAAGTTGGAGGCAAACACAGAGACGTAAAACGCTTCCACACGCTATCTCTCGTATGACGATCCGAAGAGTACGGTGCACACAACACCGACGGAAGAATCGAGCGACCCGCGGCGTACGCAAATAAACGTGCAGAGGAGAGGCGATTCGCGTGTGAGAGTTAGTTAAATATATGAACGGTCATTCGCACGAAAAACCGACGTTTTGTTGCGTGCGAGCGGTTTGTGCCGGCCGGACGATCGAATAAATATACGGATAGGGATCTAAACTTTATGCAAGTGCGCGGAGTTCATCCGCTCCGCGTGTACGTACGTGTACGTGGGGCCCGTAGAGGGAGGCGGAGAAGAAATGGGGAACGCGCGAAAAGAACCGGGAGAAGCTCGCGAAAAAGCCCGAGCTTTCCGCCGGGTGGTCGTTCCCCGGACGGTTCACGATATCCGGGGGACTGGGAAATTAAAATAGAGCGAGCGGAAAGAAAGTTGCGAAACGGCGCGGCTCCCGTTTGTGTACTTTGAATTTTATTGCGCCGCGACACGCCGAACGTCACGTCGCGTCGCGTCATCACGACGCGGGAGAGATTTTTGACCTAAATGTCGAAATGACCGCGGCTGCGAGGGTGTCGAATTTCCGTCCGCGGCGGTGAATCTTCGCGAGACGGGAGTAAAAATATTGGACGCTCGGGCCGTGTCGTTTGGACGGCTGGACAAGGGGAATGAATTTTATATTTCTGTGCCGCTGTGCGTCGCCGGGAATACGGGAGGCGACGGAATGGGAATACTTTGTCGCAACAGAAATATATAAAACGCCGGACGCAAGAGAGATTTAGAAATATTAGGATGCGTAACGGATTCCCTGGTGTTTTAATGGGGGCGCGGCAGCAGCGTGCTTTTCGCACGCGCTGCCAAAATGTTGGTCGCACTTGCTGGAGTGATACAATGTGCAAGGTAATCTGAGCGTCGTTAAAAACCAGTAGCGCCACATAACATAATACGTCCAATTATCTGATTAAACCGAGTACGCACGCACCAGTCACGCGTACGCACCTCAAAGCAATTTTATTGCACGACGAATGACGTCCCTCGGATAAACTTTTCACTGCCTGGCGTACAAGTGGCGCGAGAGAAAAAAAATCTGCACGGAAAAATGAGCAAAGTGTTTTGACACGTCTGGCAATTAAACTCGTCGGGAAACGAGGGACGAAGAAAGACGGAAAACTCGCGGCATGGAAAGACGTCGACCGTCGTCTGGCGCCACTTGGGCAAACACACGCGCCTTAACTCTCTTACTTACGTTGGCGCACCGTGTTTCCATGCGATTGCAAAACCTGACGAACCCTCGCCATTATTCTGACGAGTGGGCGTACACCAGGCTCGCTTCAGCTCGCGCGTGTCGATTCGATTTTCCATTCAATCTCGATTTTTCATCCCGTAGCGCCGCCTTTCTTCGCGGTTCAGAACAGACGGCGATCGATTAACGGTGGACTGTTGCATTCGTCAATATGCGTGCCGTTTTATGACAATCGCAACGAGATAACGGATCTTGAAGTTGATACGAGGCGCTGACATTTACGCATTGAATTATATTTAATAATTTAAATAAAGACCTACGATTGCCTCGTCAACTCTCGGGGAACACAGAGAAGGAAAGAAATCCACCAATTTTAATTTATTTAGTTCGGCTATTCGAACCGTACACGGTAATGGTACAAATTCAAGTTCAAAAAAGAAAATAATATAAATGCCAGCATATTCTATACCTACACCAGCATACCTTCGTTATCTCGGCATCGACTCGCTATACGCTCATATGCAATGTGTATCTATAAGTAATTTACGAAACACTTCTGATTCTCTGCTTATCTATAAAGCTTCAGGAAAATCAATGCCAACAGATCATACGGTCTCCACCCCCCTATCGACAGGCGAACGTATGTTAGCATCGAGGGTACCGAAGCTTTTCCTAAGGGACGTTATCTGGGGAAACACGATTACCCGGTCCGATTCTTCGACGGCTCTAGTGCCATAACAGCTTAAGCTCTTTTTGGAAAACGCGGACGGACCCGGCCGGCGAACAGATCTAATTAAGCGGGTATCCTAAAAACGCTGTCCCGTCCCCGCGCCCCAGAGCAACAATGCCTTATTATATCGGCCCAATGAAATGGCGCGGACATAAAAAGAAAAGCATAATTACTGCATAGGGGTTGCCATGGCACGACCCCAGCGATACAGTACACCAGAAGTGTCCCACGGGAGGCTGCGTTAGGGGAACGGTAGATACGAGGAACGCGCACGGTTGATACAGAGTCCACTGCTCCCAATCAGAGGAATCGTTTAATTTAATAACCCATCGAAAATATTTTTCCGTCGGCTCCCGTATCTGGCGCGAGCGGAACGGTCGGAACAACGAAATCGTTGCTCGGGAAACGCGACGAACGGAACGGAACGGGGAAAGGTAAGCTGATAACGCGAACGTGCCTTAAGCTCGTAACGGCGGCCAATTGTTTCCGTTAAGACGACCGCTCGACGAGTGCAACCGCTAACGAGACCACCGTTCCCCCGAACGTACGCCTCACTTTGTCAGAAATCTCGCGGCATTTGACAGGAAGCACGCCACGCTGCTTCGTGGATCCTTGACAATCCGAAGACGACGGCTGAGATACCCGAAGGAGCTCCAGCGGCGCCAGCGGTATGCAAAGGCCGCGGAGAGAAATTGTTTCGTTTCGCGACGCGCAAAGACAACCGGAATCAAAGGAACTGCCGGCTACGGGAGAGATTAAATCCGTGTCTCGAAGCGACATCCACGGGCCCGAGGACCTCTTAATTAAGGCGCACGCCCATCGGTTAACTTAAAAATTAATTACCGACCGCGACGAGTGTCCCAATTAAAGTCGCGGGGACAATGAGGCGAACGAGGCAGCGTGTAATCGATGACGCGGGGACCCGGGGAGCGACAGCGGACGAAGAAGCCGATGGCGATGGAATAAAAAATCGTCGCGCAAACGCCGTGCCACGGTTAATGAGCAGATTTCGAATTTTCTCGCGGTCTGGCGATAAGGGGCGGACCGGCGCTTTTAAAATTCGAAATAATCCTTGTAATTATCAAATCCCAGCGGCACTCTATAGAGCATCCTTGAAAGGATCCTGACTCCTCATTACCGGCAGCGCGGCTATCAAAAGGACGTTCTTGCCTCTTTGCTCCTGTGCTTTCATCGTTTTTTTTTTCGTCTTCTTTTGCCTTTATTTCGAAGGAGATGAAGCTGTTGGGAAAAACAACCGCGGCACGGATGAAGGTGCACGTAGAAGTTGCGACGAATTAAAATAAATGATCGGAAGCATGGGTTTCTAAGAAAAACGAGCCGCAATGACGATCATCGAGACGAGGCAACGTCTTGAGCTAACCCCTTCGACGTGAAAGGAGGAGGGTGATTTTCGGGGCGAACTGGGAATAGAACGACCAGCAACCTTAATTACTGAAGTTTACGAGCAGCCGCGAGAGTCAGGCAAATTGCCATGCTAATTTTTCTCAGCCTCCTGCCCGATCTCCGTCAGTCTTTACGACTGCTGACGACTTTATACACCCACGAAACTTTTCGTGTCATATTTCACCGTCCTAACGAGATCGCCGGGAGATTTTCAAACAGAGCCTTCGGATTTCAGTCCTAGCTACTGGCTGGAGCGGTTTTTATCCGGGCCGTTTCGTCGCTCAGTTGGCGAATTCATTAATCGTTGCGACGGGAACGATGATGCGCTAAGCAGTTCAGCGTCGTGATCAATCAAACCCTTCGGGGCGAATCGGCGAAACACAATTCACGGTTACAGCCCGTGAAATTAATAATACGGTAAGAAAAGATTTGCGTCGCGTGGCTAATTAATGTGTCGCTCTATTTTTATGTCGCGGTTGTATGCCCAAAAACACGTTTGATGGAACGAAATTTCAGAAACTTCTCCGACAAGAGATCTCGAAATTTCCTTGATACTTAGGGCTCGTTTCTTTTTACACAGGGAACGGCAATTCTTCTCGACGCATTAATACCAAGAGCACGCGTTCGAAATCGAGATGAAGTCGCGCGAAAGAGGCGAAAAAATACTCGTGCGCTTTCTCAGACGTAACAAAAAAAAAAAAAATTCAACCGAGTGTATCGAAGCTTCTCCTTTGAAATTCCATGCTCGAACGGGATCCGCTGTCTCGACTATCGACCAGCAAAGCCAGCCTCCTCTTTCCCGACTAAATATTAGCAAAGTCAGCCGTATTACCGGTCGGAATAATAGCGTGCAATGTAAATAACAAGCAGCCGCGGTGAAACGCGACGACGAGCGGCTTCATCCTCGCTTTTCAACCCGACCGGTCGCCGTCATCTATTGTTTCTGCCGTACACCCGCATATCCAGCGCGATATATCTTTTCGACCCCTTATTGCTGGGGGTAGTTTGTCATGTTAATTTCGCGAGACTCGCGAGGGTGGACGAGCCGGGCTTTTAACGCACTGCCACCGTCCCGCTTCGTCGTTTCGGTCCCCACTCGTCGATTGCGACTCCGCGGAGAGATAGAGAGATAGAGAGGGAGAGAGATAGAGAGAGAGAGTGAGATGCAAATCTGCCCGTCGCCGATGAAAGGGTTAACTCGACTGCCGGCCATTAATATGCTAATAGTTTTCGAGTCTCGCGATTCCGGCGAGATGAGAGTGATTATCGCCGCGTAATGACCCAGAAACGCTTTTTCCGGAAGGGTAGCGCCCGAGTCCATCGCGGCGCGCATCCGTCGTTCCTTCTGCGGTTTTTCCACGGGCGACGACGTTCTACGAGCTATCGAAACGGTCTTCTAATGTCGAGATCGCTCGGGGTGGATAGGGTGGGTACGGACTAGCCCGCGTATCCGACGTCGTTTCGATTTCACGAGCGATACATTCGAGGATCGACCGAACTCGTACGTGTCGACCATTTTCTCATTACTTTAAATCAGTAGAATTCAGGATTCTTGAAGCTCCGCGCAACGCAGCACCATCCACAGATTTCCAAATCCGTCCGAATTTTCCATTATTAATGCGAACGCAGCGCAAGAAAGTCCCGCCGGCACGTGTTCGCGTTGATATTCACGCGTCAACAGCGCCGGAAAGACAGCGACCCGTTTGAGAAAAGAAAGGCGAAAGAAAAGCGACGGTACAATCGCGGCTAGCGGTGTTACGCGCGAACCAGCGCGTACGCTCGTGCAACAGATACGATCTCCGCGTTATCGAGCAATCGTGCACGCCGTTTCCGTTCCTTGCGCGCCTCTGATCGGCCACTAAGTCAATCGTCCCACACTATTACGAATATCTGTCCGCGGCTCGTCTCGCGTCGCCCCGTCGGAATCGTTAGCAACGAGCGAACGAGCTTCCGCCGCGCAGTTCGACCGGCGATATGAAATATACGCGTGTCGTTCGGCTATGCAACGCGTGCCGCGCGACTGGATGCGGGCAGCGATAAAAATCCAGTGGGCCACGAGGAGTAGGCGATTGTAGGGCGAGCACGTGCGTGATGCCGTGGCGTCCTAAACTTTCGTACGGATACGATCGTCGAACATCCACTCGTTAAGCTTCGCACGCGAGAGAGGGCTCGTTACCTTCGCCTGTAAAATTTCCCGGCGGCCAACGAGCCGGCTAAAAGTATTAATCCCGAGCTTAAGCTGCAACCGAACTGTTTAACTTTTTTTATCGACGTATACGGTTTACGGTCGGTCGTAAAGGGACAGCTATTCTCGCGTAACTTTCGAATCCCGATTTCGTTGCAACTCCCCCCCCCCCCCCTCCCACCAACCTGGCACTTCCGAACTCGCGATCCGCGCAACTCGATCGGAATTCCGGTCGAAGCGTACAATGCGTTCGGCCGTCGCGTCGATCCGCGGAACCGTCCGTCGTCCACCTCTCGCCCTTTAAAAGTCTTCCCCAAATTGAGGAACGTAATCGTCGAGCGAAAGGCAATTTCGTTGCACCGAAGATTGTAATCGAGGCGAAATCTCGTTAAAACGTCCCGCAGCGAGCCGGCGAACGGCAGCTGCAATTTTACAGGAACCGTCCGGGGGACGTCTGATCGATCACGTATGAACGTCTCTCTTTCGTCCGTGTCAAAGCCGCGGCTCGCCCCGTGAGACGCGAAGGAATGCGTCCTGCATCGCCCTACCACGCGCCCCGGCAATCTTGCGAACTCGTAAAACCGAATCGAACTCCCGACTTTAATCCGCCAGATGATTAAAGCTCGCTTTATTGCCGCGGTAACGATGTTACGATGCCACGCGAAATTGCGCCACGCCTGCACGCACACACACCGCCCGTTTTCCGAGCCTCTCGTTCGTCGTTACATTCGTGAACGACGTCGAGCGACCCATCCGCGAGGTGAAGCGCCAGAGAGGAGATTAGGCACGTTGTCGCGTGCACGCAGAAACGGTAAACGCGTACCTCTCGTTTCGGGGCATCACCCGGTGTTACGCGGAGGCGTTACGACGGATGTTGCTTTATAAGCTCCGGGCGGGCCACGAAAAGCTCGCGCGATTATACAAGGAAGCGTTTACTAAGCGCTTGCTCGTAAACGAGCGCCTCGCGGGCGGAAAGCGCGCGATCCTTCGGAACGAACGCTTACGCCGAGCGGAAAATGACGCCGGGAATCTGGAGAAATTGTTGCGGCAACGTTGGAAGCTAATAAAGCGACAAAAATGATTCACCGGGGCATCATCGTAAATTTACACGTGCCCACGCCGTCTTCGTTGTTCATTACCGGCGTAATACGTCAACGGTAACGCGGCGTTTACATGTAGAGCCGTGGCGACAGATAGCGGAACTGTGTCATTGCTGCAACTTTCCCCGCAGACGCGATCCAGCGACAATGGATCGTCACGGAAACGGCGCACCGCTGAGGCCAGCTAAAGGTGATACGGCGAGATATGAATTTCCAAGTGGATCCAGGCGAGCGGGGAAACGCCCGTGAGTTGTCTATCTGCCCGCGACAGTCAGCGCCGAAGGTTTACGCTTCCCTCATAAACACGAATTAATTTCAATCGTTCTATGCGCGCGGCTACGCGTGCAATTCAGCGAGGGCCTCGCCGTAGCGGAAGGTCCGAGGGGGAGGCCAAACATAAAACAATAACGGCGAAACATAAACGACGGAGCACTTAACACTTGGCACTTAAACAACTGGCAAATTGCTCCCTTGTCAGTCCGGCCTTAACTGAGAATTTAGGTGGGCCGACTTGACGAACGACCCCCGACGCTCGTCGAAATCGAAATCGTTATCGCGGGAGCGCGGTTCGCGAACCCCTGCCGCGAGATTACCGACACCGTCGGACTCGATACCGGCGGATGAATCACCGGACGTTTCGGAACTTTACGAAATGCAAATCCACGCGTTGTTCCCCGCGTACCCGAGGAAACCTCGATAAGCAGGACATTCGCTGCGGGCGCACGGATTGCACGACCTCGCGGGTTTGGGGAGGGGACGAAGAAAAAAAAAAAGAAATAAGAAAAGCTAAAAGCAGCATCCCCCAATCTCCGCATTGTAAAACGTCCCGGCCGGCTGTTCCATTTTGAAAATGAAAGGGATCAGAAGGTGGTCATTTTAAATTCACGCGTAACCAGCGAATAGGAAAATTCGTAGAATCCGGCGGGATCCAGGGGTCTCGTATCGCGGGGAATACTGTAGCAAAATCTACCCCGATAAATTTCTCCTTTCATAAGAAGTAATGAAAGTCAAATAGTGGTTTGGCACCCCGGGTTGCTCGCTGGGGCAACTCACCGGGGTAAGGGATGAGGAAGGGCTGGAGGGGGGCATATGGTGTCCTCGGTGTTAAACGCGGTATCGTGCACGATGGCCCCGCGTAACCACCCTTATTATCGTCAGACAGGCCGAATCCGCGTTGGGGTGGCGCCTTTTTAATTTTACAGTGTCCCCATAAAATATTCGCCATAACAATAAAAGTTAGACGGAGCTAAGCTGTGATTTGCGAGCGCTCGTCCCCGAAAAAGAAATTTCTCGCTGATTTTTAGGGGACAAGCGATGTGACAGGATCGAGGAAATCAATTTTGTTCCTTAAAGTGTCACGCGCACGGTGCACGCGCCAGGAAAATATCGAATAAAATTTCGAAGTAACGCGGAGCATATTTGTAATTAAAAACGGACGGCTGTGGGCGAATACGTGAAATGGTCGATTTTGTCTCAGCAACTGGGACGAGCGACTTTCGAGTGCTAGTACTTATTGTTCGAATAAAGGGCGTTGAAAATACACGCATGACTGCCGTGTAACAGAATTCAATAAAGAAAGGGACGCGAAAAGAGGAAAAGAAGTATCGAAACATAGCTCGCGCGGCTTTAGGAGAAATCGATGGATCATCCCAGGGTCTCGAACAAGTATCGCTATGAAACTCGGCCGGACCTGACAGAGAACGAACGGCGAACATCCGGCGCGAAACGACTGCGCCAAGTTATCGAACAAAACTGGAACCTGCCTATCGAGTTATTTATACGGTTGCATCGTGTTTTTTCATCGAACACTTTCGCCTCACTTTTATCGGAGTGTGAAGCGCGCACGAAAATTTCAGGCTACAGGTAGTCATCGATGCACAACCTTTGATTCGATCAGTGTCTATTCTTGCGCGCAGTTATTCCAGTCCTCGTGAGCCCGTTACAGGGAATATAATCATGGCGATGCCGAGCGGCGGTTCCCCTTTATTGGATTATTCCTTTCGAAGCTCGATCACCCTTACGGTGGTGCGTTTCGCTCGGTAAACAAGGAAATCAAGCGTCGCTATCGCGCTCGATACGCTGTTCCCACTTTTTATCATCCCCCAGATGATAGTTTATTATTCGCCCGATTGAAACGCTCGGTACGCTGCTTTAACCATCCGCGAGCAAATGTTTCCTATAATTCGTTGATCATATTTTTCATCTCGCTACCAGTTCCCCGATTGATTTGTATCGTTTCATTCCCGTTCATCAGAGAATTAATATCGCCTCTACGCGGAATCGATTGTATATTTTCCTGCTCCGATCCGAAGATTCCTAGCAGCCAGAAAAATCTTGCCTAGGTAACGGTACGACCATAAAATTTACGCTCTTGTCCGCCACGTGAAACGAACGAAAGCAACCGCAACGAACGTATTATCGACAATGGGTGGTGTACATATGTACAAGAGGAGGGAAAACACGCGTCGCTAAACAGACAACGACGATCGTGAAAAGAGGCGAATCCACGGGGCCGCGTGCACGTATAGCATATACCCGGTGATTGCAACGACGGACGCGGAACGTACGTTCTGCGAGGAGAACCGTTCGACGAGGCCAGCCAACGACGGGTAAAACCGTTTTCCAGGCGCGCATTACGCGAAACCTTCGCAGCCTCGAACGAGGAAATAAAACAAGCCATGCCCGCCGCGCGATAGTACTACGCCACCATAGCTATACGCATGCTTATATACCGGCCCGATAAATGTACGAGATAACGGTACGAAGGTATATCATTATCTCTTGTACACCGCCCGGTGAAACCTTCTGCGTGGACGGGGGAACAATTCGCGAATCGCTGCCTCGTACGTGCAAGTACGTAACCCTCGAGGGAGAGGGACGGTCGATCGGGAGGTTGTGAATTTTTAATTTTTATCGTCCAGAAACCGACAAATCCGTCCCGGCGGAAGATTCGAATGCTGCGATTACGCTTAATGCTCGACGGTCACGAGCGGAGAAGACTCTGGGGACACGCCACGGGTCCTGTCCGTGTGATTGTTTTCGTGTACCTTATGGCACGATATCGCGAGACGTCCTGCGGCGAACGCCGGGGCGTAACGGGAAATCGGCGAAAAGAAAGATAAAAAGATTTTAACGGTTCAACGTGGGCTGTAATCCTGCGTGACGAAAGGTCGGTGTAAAGAGGTTCCGATGGGTCGGGGTTATAAATACGTGCGATTCAACGCGGCGGCGATTGTGATTCGAGCGTGTGAACGCAAGTATCGAAGTGGATGGAAGAGAGTTTGCTTCGTTCTAGTCGGCAAGATTATCATTTTTTGGGCGGAGCTTCGTCGAATGTAAAACGCCACCGAACAGATCGTCCGTAATGAACGGAAAAACGGACTCCAGTAAGTTCAACCCTGCGAATCACTAGGAACGACGCGACCGAAATAGTCGAACGAATGCACTCGAAAGAGACCGAAGCAGCTATTTCACCTGTAACAACCCGATTTATCGGAAAGTGCGTAGAAAATGGAAACGCGGAATCCTGTGGATCCTTCGCAGGAACGGTAAGCAAACAAGATGTACCGTAACGATCCAATTATTCGACGAAAGGCATCGCATCTCAAGTTATACCGTAACGATCCACTTATTCGACAAAGGGCATCGCTTCCGCGCCCGGCGCAAGGTGTCTCCCGAACCCGACGACTCTATTTCCAGCCGTATCCCCGTGCCCCGTTCGAAGGTATTTTCGAGACAGCCATGTACAGTAACTCCTGAACGATCAAGGGACGATTGATGATCCCGGATGAGTGACGAGAGACGTATCGGCCGGCCGAGTTGCCGCGAGGGAGGCTTAAACGAGTATTTATGTGCGTAAACGAAGGGAAGAGTTAGCGGCGCTAGGCGGAAAATAAATAACGGGCCGCGACGTGGAAATCCTCCGCTGTGTCCGCCAGGTTCGATGCTGCACACCGTGTAAAATCCTTCTCTGTCGGGTCAGAGATTAGGCGATGTGTCGGTTCGCAAGACGTACGATAAGACACAGCACGCCCAGCCGGTACTTTCCAAAAATAGTCGTGCAACCAGCGTCGACCGAGCATCGGCCAAGCCGTTTCATCTCCTACGAGTTCTATTCGGGAAAAACGCGAACGACTTCGCGAACGTCATATCGTTTCGTCGAGATTTCGCCCGCTCGCCTGTATCGATTTTCCATTTACAATCCGAAGCACCTTGCTAATTAACGAGCCAGCGAAACGAAAGCGCGTAATATCGTAAAACAAACGAAGGTATACCATTAGCAAAAGTATCTCACAGCACTTAGTGGCCGGCACTCATCGGTATTTTCGACATGATCGCTGCCACGCATTAGCCTCCCAATAATCAGGGAGGACTTTCGTTTCCACGTAAGCATTATGCACGTGAACGTCATTAAGAGTCAGCGTTTAAAGCAGCCTTTTACGCTTTACGACCTTTTGCCGGGCGTGCAGCAGCAGCAGCAGCAGCAGCGAACCGTATGGCTCTTCTCGCGTAATGGTTCCTTGTGAAAGCGCGGTCGGTCGGATGTCAGGCAAAAATCGAAACGGTGGAAAAGGGTTCGTTGGCGGGGTCGACGCGGACAGACGTTGATATTCCCTCTCGAACGGGGGATAATTCGTTTAGCCGTCAAGATTAGCCATTTCGTAATCGCGCAGCGTTGCGCGTAACTCGTTCAACGTCGCATTAAATCCCTAAGTTGTCAGCGAAAAAAAGATTCACCAAGGCGAGGGGTGCACGTCCGTTGCAATTTCGTTGGTAGTCGCAACCGAGAGGGTGGCGTGCCCGCAAAGACAATATTAATTACTTCCCCTTGACAACCAGATGCACGGTGCAACGTCGATATAAATAGTGTTCATCGGAGGAATATAACTACTACGAACCGTGGACGACTCCATCGGCATGCATCTCCGGTAATCCTTGCGGGAGGTGGTATCTGCTAAATTAGAACGGGCAAATTGTGGAGGATTTATTAACAGGAGCGTCAATATATATGGGCTCGCGACGCTGCTTGAAACGCGCAATCGGCTGCTCCCGGGGTCTGTTTCGATTAGCATTAATCTAACTCTTTCCTGCAAATACTGCCACGGTTGCTCCGCTTATCCGCGCGCAGCATGTAAATTGAAGCATTGTGTCAGAACGCACGGAAAACCATCCCCCGAATTCCACCTTCCATCGTCTCCGCCCGCAGCTTTGTTCGCATTCTCCCGGTCGTTCCTACTTCCATTCTCGTTCCCAGTCCACTTTTTCTGTTTTATTGTTCTCCCGGTTGGCCCGAGTTCCGACTTTTGGCGCTGCCCGGACGCGTCCCCCGACCCGCTCTAAGGATCTCTTTAAGTAAGATGCTCGTTCGCTCTTTATTCTCCCGCTTATTCGACTTTCTCGGCGCTCGCAGAAAGAATTCAGGGGCTTTAACGATTCTCTCGACCCCCGACCCACCATCAACGAGTCGCTCGAGCCGCGATTCTTAAAGGACCGGGCGTGATTTGCAGCGCCGAAAACCGTTCCTGCCTTCTCCACTTCGTTCGACGACTATACACGTATAGAACTCGGCCGCGGTGTCCATTCGAGATCCCGGTCGGGACTGAACTTCCGCGTTTTCCATTCGCGGGGGAACGTCGGTCGCGCGTGCGGGCATCGAAAAGGAAACCCGTCGAGCCGGACGAGAAACGATCACCGGTGGACGGGCAACGGTTCGCGCTGGTCTAACTGGACGCGACAAAACGCGAAATAAATCCAGCCGCGTCGAGCGCCGCCGGACGACTTAATTAATCGATCCCCACGTGGCTTCTTCGTTGGCGCGCGCGGAAGGAATAACGCGGCGGTGTGTAGCACCGTCGGCAAAAGGGCACCGCGACAAATCGTTGATCAGATAGAGAGGCGAGCGGAGTTCCGCAGCTTACACGGCGAGGCAGTGGCGTAACCGCAACGAGACGCGACACCTGCGCGTGTCCCACACCGATGCGGATCTACCGTGGGCAGCAACCGGTCGGAATGGTGATTTAATTTCAGCCGCGAGAGATCGGAATCGTAGATGCCGGCCGGCCTGGCCGGTTTTTCGGTGCCGCTTAATGGCCACTTGGCATAAACAGTGTGTACACTGCGCAAGGGTGCAAGGGCGTAAAGTGAAGGCAGGTCGCAGGTGCGCTCCGTTTCTAACGCGCAATCACGTCAAACAGCCAGGGTCGTTTTGTCAAATAGAATTAGCCCGGCCGATAATTTCATTTTTCGTGCGACACGCGTGTCCAGCGCGCGCGCGCGCGGAGAATTATCGATGCCTATCTCGGGACGAGAATAAATTCGCTCGACGTTTTTCGGGGGTTTCGTCGAGGGTGGCACGAAGGCCGTATGTTAAGTACTATCTATCCGTCGGCGATCTCGCTCGAAATTCGAACTCGAGGCACGCGCGCGGCCGCGCGAACGAACGGCCGCTTATTCCGAAACGAATACGTACCCGGCGGAAGGATTTTATGGGCGTTTAGCGGCGCGGGGACACCGGCTCGGCCAGAGAAATGAGCGAAAAGGGCACGGGCAGCGTAGAAAAATGGGAGATACCGACGTTCGCAACGGAGGAAAGCGATTATGAATGATACGCGGCAATATCCACCCCTAGCCATCCGGCAGAAATTCACTTGCCGGGGAAATTAAAAACAGTCATCCAGAGCCGGGCCCGCTAATGGCGAGCATCGTTCATGTCAATATGGGCCATTGCCTGTATTACCATATTACGTTTAGGAAAGCCCCACGGCCCCGTACTCGTCGGGCATTGCTTATAAATACCAGCAATTACAAAACCGGGGGGTGGTTCGCTCGTTCTCCGTCCCTGTCTATCTCTCGCGGCTAGATGGAAACTCGATTATATATGGGAGGCAGCCGGGCTTCCCTCTCGCAATCGCATTAACGCTCCGGTTTATCTGGGTATTTTTTTTTCATTTTTCGTCGGATCCACACTCAGCGAGGACAAAACGTCGAGGCGGAGAAACAGGAGGGCGAGGGCCGCGATATCGTAGTCCGGGGTATGTCGTCGTACCCGGCCAGCACCATGGGATTTGCGAAATTTAATTCGACCGTACGAGAAGCCGTCGGTCGGTCCAATTTCGCGGCGCCCCCGCCGTCGAATTGTCGGCTAACTAATATCCTGTAGCGGAAATTGAGAAAATTGCGCGCGGACCGCGATCAAACGGCGATTGACACGATTTTTACGATTTTTACGCGACCACGGTGGCGCTCGAACGTCGGACGGGCCGGTGTAGACGGTGCTCGGATCCGAGACGATTCCGCGTCGACGGGCAGAGAAGCGAGAAAGGGGTTGACGCGCGGTGCGATCGGACAAGAAAAATATCGCTCTATACGTGACTATTTATTCTCGAATAGCATCCAGTCGATTCTGCACGGTTCAGTGAAACCCGGCAGCACAATGCAAAAACGGCACGTGCAGCCTCAAGACTTCCGATCAATTAACTCCGCTTTCAATTCGTGGCGGGCAGGGCCAGTTTTCCTGCCGCTTACTTGTTAGCGACCACCCCCTTATTTCACCACCCTCTGACCCCACACCCCCCTACCTCCCTCCCTCCCCAAACATCACCCTCTCACGCTATTTTCTCCACGTTTCTCCGTCCCCCTTTTTTCCCTTCGAGCGTTTCCACGTAGCGAGATGCAACACTCTTGGCACCCCTTCGTCGGCAGAGGATCGAAGCATATTGACGGGTCGATGGCGTTCGACCGTGGCACGATACACGAGTTGGAGGGTGCTCGAGGGATGCAATAGTAAATATTAAAGCACGCCGCGGAGTCATTGGGGCGGTAATGGGTGTCGCAGCGAGTACTAGCCGTATACACATACGCACAGTGGTGTACACCAGCCATACCTGATAATTGCAGGGAGATGGAACGAGACGGCGATTTGACAGGCATGGGAAACACTCGAAAATTTCGTGCAAGACCCTCGAGCGACGTTCTCGAGCACGCTCCAACGGCAATGAGAAAAAAAATATTTTCTGCCTTGAACAAAGCTCGGAACGAGAGTCGCGTGTATATACTTTATGTTCCGCGCGCACTCACGCGCAATTGTGTTTCGCTTGAAAATGTCATCGAGCCTAGAGTATCCTCGTTACGAGAATAAATATCGTATTGCGAGAATCGTATGTACATGTACGAGAAACGTTTCATGCGCTCCCGCTATGGAAAGTATCGAACATGCCGCGCATTATGCGCCATTATGATTCGATGCTCTATATGAAAAGCCTCTAATAGGCTTCTTATGCGGTACGTACGCGATACGCGAGTGGCTCGACGGTGTATACTCGAGAAAAGCAGAAGAAAGATACGGCCGACGAGGGGATGAAGGGGGATGAGGGGGGGTGGGTAATGCGGACGATTGGTGCGGGGGCCAATTACGCGGCCGGTTTCGACATTTTTGTTCCAGCCCGTTCCGATGAAACGCGATATTATTACCATCGACACTGACTAAGTGCAGCACCATAATGCAACCGTGTGGCACGCGCGTGCACGCCGAGACACGCAGGTAGACACGCGGCCTGGTGTTGCGTAAAAAGCGACCTTAATAACAGCGTGCGTTTCACAGCGCGCGGTCCGAGTAAACTTTACAAAATATCTCACCAAGGGGCCGGGGCCTCTCTTGCCATTCTCTTCCTTCCACGCAGTCGATAAATGAATCAGAAAATAGCGGCGGGAGCTTCCCACACGTGTCGGGTCACGTGCTAGATAATTAGATATTCTTTAGGCCGTGCATTAGGCCCCGGTTCGGTATTCCATTAAGGACGGTTAAAAGAAACGCGACGTGCCATCCACCCACGAATACAAATCTTTCCGCCCCCCGACCGTCGTTTCTCGTTTCTCGCGAGCGTCGCCTTCTCTTTATATTAATCGTCGACGAATTTAACGGCCGGATAGCGTGCCGAAGTCGTCGCGATATCGTTCGACTCAGGGCCGAGCTTCTCAGCGTTCCCATCTCCGATCGGAAGTAGCGCCGCGCCCCTCGAGACATTTCTCTCGCGCCAAGGAAACGGCCGGAAATTAATTACTGCCAGGGAAACATTGGCGACTGCGAGCGTGAGAAGTTGAACGACCGGTTGCGGTGGCCGTAGAGCAAGGGCTACCGTGTTACGCACCTGAACACGCCTGTTTACCTGGCTAATGTTACGAGCCGCGTTGCCAATGACGATGCGCGACCGAATAAATTCATTTCATAGGCACAGTTTGCACGCTTCGTCTATTCACCGATCGACGCGGAAGCTTGATCCTGCAATTTTTAACTGAACGAACAGAAATCCTCGCTTACGCAACGCACGCGTGTCCCGTTGCATCTGGCATTTCTCCCTCTCGAACGGACTCTCGCGCGCAGAGACACACGCGTACACGTGAAACCTATCCTAAGCATCGAACAAATCATGTTAGGCTTCGAACGAACCGGTTCCGATTGCGCGACAGGCATCGCCGTCGATTATCGTATTTGAACACGAAGCTGCGATACCTCGCGTCGCAGCGTTGCAAGTGATCTCGATGCGTCGTAACTGTGTGACCCGCGCGGAATGATTCGTGAGAGTCGTAGAAGAACGTCATCGTAATTCGATCGAACGGAGTTCAAAGATCGCCCTGCGGCGGCGCGTTTCTCGGTGAACGCAGTGATACGGTTTAAACGGCCCTA
This sequence comes from Nomada fucata, assembly GCA_948146005.1. Taxonomy (NCBI): domain Eukaryota; kingdom Metazoa; phylum Arthropoda; class Insecta; order Hymenoptera; family Apidae; genus Nomada; species Nomada fucata. The sequence goes on from OX411277.1 coordinate 4,288,406, forward strand.
ACGGGTCGTGCAAATTCACGGGAAACGACGCGAAATGATATTTTGCAAAGCGTACCGGCGGTCTGGCTGGTCCTCGCCTCCAAGATTAATGCATCCTGGGGCTTTACATTTCATTGGCCCGCAGCTTCGACTCCCGTTCGCGTTTATACGCACATAAATGGAGGCGTTAAACCGACTGCCTGACAACTCTGATAATTGCCTGGCGCGTAAAACCCGTTACGAGCCTTGTTTGTCAGTTTCGCCAACGTATATTATACGGGGACCGTTGCCCTTCTGCCCGCGCCCGCTACTTTCCTGCCGCTCACGCATCGTTCGACGTTTTCAACTTCGTTCGTCGAACGAGCACCGATGAGAGGAAACTTCCACCGTTTACAGAAACTTCGCGTTGCACGGCACCTGACGACGAGCCGCCGCGGGACGGAACGAAACGAAAAGTACGAAGGAACTTTTCCGGTGACACGAAGTTCACCGCAGGATCATCGTATACTCCCGGGGAAGTTGTTATTACCTGTGGAAATAGCGACGTGTCGCAGCGATACGTATTTTGATCGAAAACTAGACGGCTGGACGGTTGAAATTTTTACGCACATTGGTAGGTGAAATAGTAATTGTATTTGCCAGAATTTTAATGATTGACTTTCCCGAGGGGGTGCTTCTGTTTTTGACTTCAGTTTCTGAACCTTCCTTGGGAATGCCTTTTTCTAAATCAGAACAGTACTGTTCATTAGAGTTTTGCACGCGTGACAACTAATATTTTAACTACGTTAAATATTCTTTCGTGTCAAAATACATCAAATTTTAGTATTGGAAAAACGTGTCACGATGGCCGAAATGATCGTTGCCTTCGTAGTAGACCGAAACGAAAGAGCGAGGTAGCATTTTCTTCGCTACGAAACTGGTTGTAAGCCCCGCTCTAAGTTCTAAACACAAATAACCCCTTAAATACTTACTCCTTAGAGCAGGTAATAGCGCGGTAACTAAATACGCGACCAGCTCAGCGTGTAAATCTAAGTTTATTGAAGGTGTAACAGAGATATTATTATCGTAATTATCATTAATGAAACGATTTGGTTGCGCGGTGAGTCAACGGTGATAAACATCAACAGATAAGATTGAAATGATACTCCAGAAGAATTGGTTTATCAAACTTGGTCGTCGATTGAAACGACGCGCCAATTAGCGCCACGACATTTACAGTTCGATTATCCTGTTCGTCATAATGGCCAATTATATAGCGCTGTTTCTCCGATCTGTCTCCATTCCGGTGTGTACGATGAACACACTATCGACGCCAAATCGCGCACACGCACGTAATACAGGGACAAATAATTACCTACGGATTACCGGTGTCGTGATGCAACGGATATCGTGCCTTTTCGTGTCCCATTAGACGTTACATTCCGTCTCACGGCAGCATGAAAACCTCGTATAAACACGCACGGTAGCCGGGGCTCGTAAACTTGCTCCATATTTGCTCAGTTAAGAATACATGTAACTGTACGCGGAGCGCGCGCCAGAAACGGGGGGACACAATAAGCGTTTGCAAACAAGAAATGATCTCGTGCAAATTGCACGCGGTGGTTTCGAAACGTTAAATAGGAATACTGTAACTAACCCTTTCGTTACGAAACTGTTTAACAGTTGGAAACGCTTAATTGCATCTGGGTTCCGCAATTCTCCTTTGATCGATTAAAATGTTTCGATCGTTAAATCGACATTTTACGACGATCTAACTTCCTACACCGTCCCCCGTTAACTCGGCTGAAATCAACGAAATGGAAATATTCGATATCGCTTTGCCGTGCAATTACAAATAACCGCGAGCAACAGTTCGTAATCGTTCGTTCGCGCCTCCTCGGTGAAATAAAAGCATTAACACTCCGTATCTCTTAAAGCGCCCAACAATATCTAAAGGGTAGGGCGATGGGGGGGTCTCTCTCGAACCGACGAGATACGAATCTGAATTCAACCCCTTCCCTCCACGATATTTCGCGCGCAAGGGTTAAAGAAGTGGCAGGACATTAAGGGAAAGCGAGCGCGAGGGTTTAGTTCCTGGTTAACCGCATCGGTCCCCGTCGTTTCTCCGTCGTCGGAATAGCGCTGGCAACCCCCTACCCTCTAGCGATTAAAAACAATTACCGTTTCGTCGGCGTCGCCCCCCCCCCTATTCCTCTCCCCGTAATGAGCATCCTGCGCCCAGTCGAAAGAAAATAAAAAAAAAGAAATCTACGGTCGAGCATCTGAGCCCCTGCGGGTTATAGGTGGTCGAATATTCCCTTCTCGACTCCTATTCCGTCTCACCCCTCGTCATTTCCGCGGTACATTTCTATGAAAATATTTCCACGGGTGGTTCGGCCGGCCGTGCACAGAGGTAGGGTTAGAAATCCAGCGCAGATCCTACACACCGTATATCCTGGGCGTAGTTGGTTGCTCGCAGGGGTGGCGAGGCATGTACAACAAGGGGTAAAGCCGACTCGTCTGTCGGAGGGATGATTTTCGTGCTAAATCACGGAACAACTTGCCAGCCAAGCCTTGCCATTCACAGTTCTCTAACGCTGTCAAATTTATAGACGGACCCCGTCGAACTCTGTGTACACGAATTCCTCGAGGCCTCAGAAGCTACACGTATGGACTACCGGATGCTAATTAACGGCGAACCCGGAGGAAGGGCAGTTCGGTACTATTGCCTAGCTCTCGTGCCGATACACAGAGTCTACGCGGACGGCCATTGTCAGTTGTTTTCGGGAAGGCCCTTCGACGAATCTCGTCGCAATTCATAGATTGTTCGCGGCAGGTGATACAGCTGCGTCGAGCTCCATTAACCCCTCGGGCAACGGCGCGCTCGATGTTGATATAAATGAGGCACCCTGTCGACGCGCAGTCCTCCCTGTTCTTTTATCATTTATTTATGGCAATTTTTATTGGCCCGCTTCTGACGATGCATGGACGCGACAGTCGAGCTATTCGAACGGCAGAGCCGAGCGATTTTTACGAGCGGCCCACCTTTTCTAACGGTATGAAATATTTCCGCGCGTTACTATGGCGAGCTTTATTCAATTTGGCGAACGAACGACCGATAGAAGGGGCGGGGAAATAAAGACAGGCTGACATTGTCGGCCGGTGATAGATATTGCAACCACTCTGCGGTATTAAAGCCTCTCACGGATGCATGGAATTTTTTTTTTTTTTTTCGCGGATCTGTTTACACGGGAAAATTCGATGCTTCTCCATTAAACTCGGATGGAAAATGAAAATACGGTTTTGCCACCGTGTACCCGGCGTTTACACCGGACCAGCGTATCGGGGGTAAACGTATTACAACCGGGGGCTGGCTTACACAAAAGCGGATCCTTGTTTGTTCGTTAGCAAACGACCGGCATGGAAAATTGCAATAATGTTGTAGCGGTTACGCGTCCGGGGCAACACTTCAATTTTTTCAGCCCCCGAAGTACAAAGAGAATGAAGTATAAAATGAAGCGGCGTCGTAAAAATGCGCGCGTAAAACCCCACCGGAGAATACTGCGGAGGCTGCTTTGTTCCCCGACTTCATGGAATTAAATTCGTTTTTTCCATCGTCGCGCCCGCCCAAACAGCTGCTCCTCTCCCGTTTAACGAGGAAACTCGCGAGGCTGTCTTCGCGATTCCTGAAGGATCCCTGGAAATTCGTACGGAACCGATGCGCCAGGGGAGAGGACATTCCTTTTCAATCTCCATCGAACCGTCCCCACGGTTTAATCAATCGCACTTGCCGCAATTAAATTTCTTTAACAAGACCGGGACGACTCTTGGAAATTAACGAATTCAGGCTCGCTGGCCACATGGATTAAAATCGATTTAGCCGGGAGCGTTTTCGACCACCCTTTCGGCTCTGCCGTCGCCCCGCCCCCTTTCGTTTCGCCTCTTTTTCGCGGTGTTTCCGTGCCTCGTCGAATTTCCGGACGGCGGCAAACCCCGCAATATCGTAAGTAATTAAACAATTTGCCTACAGATGGAGTTTTTAGCCGAAGCATTTCGCGCTTACTGCCTCACCGCCAGAACCGCCCGTCGTCGCCTCTCTTTCCTCATCACTATGCATAACCGCATTGCTGCTATATTAAAGCGTCCGGGGGCAGCGCGTTGCTAAAATGCTCGCGTGATTAAAAATGCTGTCGCGGAAATTCCGACATCCGCAGAATGTCAGACACGGGGAACGGCCGCGAGGGGTGACACACCGGTGGTCTTCTGCCGCGTTCCCTCACGTCGACAACCTGTCGCGCTCTTACGCGTGCTCCAACAGTTTCTCTGTGGTACGTTTCCCGTAATTAATCGTGAAAAGCGACGCACCGGTTGACTGAACAGAAGGAAACAGCGTTTCCCCCGCGACGAGACCGAATTTCTGCACAATTCTCTCAAGTTTGGACAGAATCGTCTACTTGATCGTGCCCAGCTCCGCAGAGTATTCGTAAAAATTACGGCGAAACCGGTGGTGTACGATCCTGGTGCAATTAAATAGAACGTTTCCGAACGGACGCGTACGAAATATGATTACGTTTGAACAAATCAGGAGAACAAATTCCCGTCGGGTACACACCGATGTAGAAATTCGACACAGTCGACCCTCGACATCTTGAACAATTTATAGCTGTGTTTCGGCCGTGACTCAATCGTGGATACTCGTGATTAATGAAGTCGAACAAATTAGAGGCAGACAAAAAAAAAAAGGCCGCAATCTGCACTCCGGTATAGCCGACCAATTCGAGCCCAACAATAACTTCAACAACCCTCGTTATTTCCGATTCGTTTCGGTTTCGCCATCGAGACACGATGTCCATCCACGAAACGTTACCCCCCGCACAAAATAGTGCGTTCACGACTCTAACATACATCCTGGGGAGAATTTTTTTTCCCCCTTACGGCTAACCTGTCGTATCGCAGTTAACGCTCAACCACGGTTTCCAAGCTCCGCTTGTATATTGCCTATGGGACGTATCGCCATGGAGGGTACGGACTTTTCCTGACCGCTATCTGAATCTTTACGAGACCGTTTTAACTAGGGGGATAAACAGCGAGCGGGCCGCGACTAGTCGTAACGACGATGCCCAGGATATCGTGTCACTTACCAGCCCTTTCGTCCGGCCGAAGGGGTGGAATAATTCGCGTGCGAGTAGCGAACGCAACGCCTCGTGTCGCAGAGGAAGGCTAACGAACGCAGAGGCAACGCGTTTTCAACTCTCGATCTCCTTTGACGCGGCCCTTTTTTGCGCACGATATTTATGCACCCGCCTTCGAACAGGATGCAACAAAGTCACGGAAAAGGTGGGACCCGCGGAGGAATCTTTACTACGCTTTTGCACGCGCTGGAAATTGCGAGCGAAGCGAAATTTAACCAGCGACGAAGCACGGTCTCGTTAACGGAGCTATTAATTTTGTGTTTTTCTTTTCGCTCGCGAGCGGACTCTGTTACTTTCGTCGTAGCTCGAGCGATTTAATCCGTTGCCGAGTCTCCTTGCGATTGGAGCGACTGTGTAACCTCGACGATTCGCGCGAAATCACGGGACAAAGAGAGCAAGCGAACGAGTAACGCGCAATTCAGGGACTGATTCAGCGTTGACAGGGAAAGGGAACTGTACTGTGACGCGATAAGGATATACCGTTGGACGACACGCGGAACAGTGCGTGTAAAAACGGGAGACTAATGAGAAACTTATTCGTTGAAACAGCAACGCTGTCTCTGTGTATTCGTTATACTCTGCTCCTTTTTCGTTAGATTAGAAACACGCGTGGATTTCATTTCGTAGGTACACACATTCTTTCATACTAATAACAGAATATTAGTCTCCCGTCGGAAGCATCTTCAATTTAAATTCCAGAAACGAATCTAATATCGGCCGTCTGTTCGGAAGCACGGGAAAAGGCAGAATGTTGCAATCGGGTTCCAGTCGAAAATACGCGATTGAATATTCCCTGGCAAAAGAACGTCTTTCTAATCCGTATAATTGCAAATTTTCCTTAATCTCGACGAAATAGAATATGATGGAGACTCGCCAATCGCGCCCCAATGTTCAATAAAGCCTGACTGGAGATCAAAGGAACGCTCCTCAATGGAACGGCCCGTTTCTCTCTCAAAGAACGATGAGAGAGAGAGCTGCACCGCCTTAGAAATATTATATACCTGCAAAAACGTCGGGCGTCGTCGCAAAGACGAGCACGCTCCCGGGAGGGATGATATCGTTTCAGACGACAAAATAGTCGATGTCTCCGCAGTCGACGCGCTTTTGATGTGCGCCCAGGACCATCTTAATTGAGATAAGGAGAAACGCTGCAGAATTTTGTTCGAGGCCCATTCTCTTGGAGGTGCGAAACGGAAAAGCTGCCGGTGACTCGGAATAAATAACTCTTTCGTATTGTACTGCAGCGTACATTGTGCTGCTTTCGAATTCCCACGATTCATAACACTTTGGCGAAATTGAGAGGTCCGTTTCACTACGCGGTCGGGCTATATGTCGGGCCAAATTTTGGGGGGCACGATCGAAGGCAGACGACATGGGGAACGCACGATTCAACGTCGAACGGATCACAGGGAATACTTTATCAACGCGCCGTTTGCCCGTAATACGAATCCACGTACGATATTCTCTCTGAATATGGTAGCTGGGCGACCGTGCCTACGGCTACGTTGCTATTCGATCTTTTCAACGGAGGACATTCCTCGTTCGCAAACAGACGTTTAATTTCCCATGCAAATATTATGTATACGATCGTCGTCGCTACGGTACACTTTTCGTCGCTCTGTCCATCGGCGAGTGCTTTAATATTCTGATTCGTCGTTAACTTTGTATCGTTCCTTTTTCGCGATATTGAATTCTCGTTAGCTGTGCGGCGCAGCGGGGTTTCAGTAGGTACGCCAGTTTAGTAGCTTTCGCGTTCAATAATGCACCAGCGATCCATACGACTTCGTACAATATTTACCACCGTTCTCGAATAATCCGAATTATTCGTCGCGCGTTCACAGCGGGCCGAGATTAATTCGAGGACACCGCGATTATTTATGTTATCTTGGGAAGGGGGAAGGAACACTTTTGATCTCGAAAGCAAAAATTCGAAGGACCCCGTGGTACTTCCAATTATGTGTCAGCACTTCGCTGCATGTTATTAGTCGTAACGTATAGAGTACACTACACAACGGAATGACTGGTGATTGAGTCACGTCTTCATTTTCACGTATCCATTATGAAAACGTTGCACGATCTAACGCTCGAACGATTCGAGCAGCGAACGATTTATCACGACACCGTGCGCGCGGTATCTCTTGCATCTGACTTGCAAAATCAACTATACGACGCGTCGCACGTTTTTTCCGAAAATGCAAATCACTCGGTGGCTCGCAGACGCTCGGCGAAAGAGCGGACGGGGAATAAATTGAAAAGGATGAATGGGGACACGAAGATGACATTCAAATTCGGGCCGCGGAGAAAATGACAGAAATATACATATGTCGTGTACCCTTCGCGCATCACGCGTAATTGGCTGGTATTCAGATATCAAGAAATTGAGTTTCGCCTTCATCCCGAGCAGAAACGAGGGACATTTATTCGGAATCAAGGGTCCCCTCGGTTCGTCGAACCATTCGCTGCTACCGTTATTATTATATCTGTATTTCAGACAGTGGGATACGTATCGCTGTTTGCATCAACACTCCATTAACCGTAGAAATATAAATAAATGCATCTTGATCGGTTTCAATCCTTACTATCGCTACTATTATTATCATCGTCAGTGCTTGCCGAAAGAATTCATTCGTTTACCGGTTCCGCGCTGTTCGACGCGTGCAAACAATATTCGTCGCGCAAATCAATTCGTCTCCGAAGCATCGAAAGCTATTAATATTCACCGCACGATTGCGTTCGTCCTAAAAGTACGCGAACTAGTTGCGAGTTGTGATCGTCCATAAATGAAACCCGTTCCTGAACAAATTCATGGAGGCGCATCGAAGCACCTTTTTACCTACGGCTTCCAACCCTCGCCTCGACCGCTGGTCGCCCTCGTTAATACACGTGGTCCAGCGCTTGACAAGCATAAAGTCCAACGATTCGCAATGAAAGCGTACCCTTTTGCAACGTGTCTTATCTCGGTGACGAGTGAAAGATCCAAAACGAGCCGCTTTCCAAGCAGCCAGAATGGCCGGCAAAAGTGACAAGGGGCACGTTTAACACGCTCGTCAACGACGGATCACGAGACCAGAACTGACCAGTGGTCAGTTCCCATAGATCGGGAAGACTCAATGGCGGAACAACAATGCGGCCTCCGGGTCGACCGCTGTTTGCCAATCATGAGCTGAACAAGGGCAATCGGCTACGATAAGCCACTCCGTCGAACAATCCTAAGTACCGTGAGACGAGGTCCTGTCGACGTGTCTTAGATCGACCGCAACTGACCACGGTTAATTGATGCTCGTCAATTTGTGGAGCTGGCCCGTCATCAAAGGGGTTCACGAGTGTTCGTGTACCGTTGCCGCAGAACATGGGGGCACGTTCAACACGAAAACGAGCGGAAACCATGCGGCAGCGGAACGGCTCGCAGCCGTCCCGACACGTGGACCCTGTCAATCTTCATTTTCCCGAAATAGAAAACCGCGTGGTCGGAGAAAAATGTGAGACTGACCAATCGATTCGTTCCCAGGTGAGACTCGACGGCGAGAGAATAGAGCCGGCAGTGACAGAAGAATCTGATAACGCGCTTCCATCGAATTTAGGAACCGGTGATTTTCTAAATTGTATGAAGCTAGCTCTCAGGGGTGCAAGTAAATCGTGACGGCGGCAAGCGTATTTACGTCGCCCCGCTCCGTTTGCGTCTACACCTTCGAAATGGCTTGCGTACAGTTGCTTCACGTGTCCCGTACGTTGGCTGATTGATTGTCGACTGTTCATCCGTGGACAGCATCGACAGCCTCGTTAGAAAGCTTCTTTCACGTACCGCAGGAAACGCCACCGAGTCGGCGAAGACTGTGAAAAAGTTCACAAAAGTGATTTCGGATGGCAACCGAAACCCGAGATGAAAAGATGGACCGCAGAGGCCACATCTCGTGACGCGGGATCATTATGAAAAGACGGGCGTCTGGGACGCGAGTTTCCAGAATCTTTTCTTTCCATGAGTGACAGACGGCCTCCAAATTGACCGGCACATACGTGTGTGTCGCCCTCGAGGAAATCACGTTCGAGGGTAGCCAGACGGTATCGGCTTACCCCAATTTCACCCCAATCATTTTGAAACCCAAAACCCCGTTGCGAAACGTCCCTTTATAGTAGTGTAGCGCGCGCGTGTTAGACGTCGGCGACACCGATACGGCCGGAAAAGACGAAGAAAAGGTATTCGAAACGGTGGTCGTTGTCCACGACGAGTACATTGGGGAAATGGAATTTGACAAATCGCGAGACGTCGATGTTCTCGTGCGTCGATTTTTCACGTCGTCCGACCGGCGAAGAACAACAGGGACGCGCCTCGAGCATTTTTCACGCAGTCGGACGGAACGAAAACGCGATTGGCGACGAGACGACGCGCGGATCGGAGAAATCGTCGACGATTTCCTTAAACCGACGTTTTCGCGATAATGCGATTGGTTGGTCGCGCCTTGTCGCACGACGAATCGTCCCGCCGTGATTCACCGGCGACTTTTTAAGCCTGCGCGACTCCGTGATTCCGTGACGAATTGAAACCGAGAGGCGAACGACATCGCTTCACTCGAATCGCAGCGTTTGCGTACTGCAACTCGTTCAACTGGATTTGTGGGTAGTATCGTTTCGCAACATGCACCGCGTACGGTTATGGGGAACGACTTGGCTGGTTACCTGGGACAGCCCGAACGCTGTAAACTTGTAATCGGCGCAGATATTGTACATCGACTCGTGTTTACGATCGCGCGATTCAGTCGAACGGAAGAGCGTCCCCGTAAATCGGGGTCGAGTGAAATTAATTTATACCGGGCGTACCAAAGAGACTGCACGCGTGTGCACGACGCTCAGCGCCGCGTACAGGACGTTGTTCTCGCGAATCATTAACACCAGCTGGGCGTCGAGCGTCGCGCGATGCTCCTGAATCATTGCCGGGCCTTGATGTTTCAATTACACCGTTCAGATTAATTACACCTAGGTGCTCGAAATCTCTGCCGCTCCTATTGGCGCAATCGTGGCAATAAAATCTACTCCGAGGACACCGTCTCGAACTATTCGTTCACCCCCCAACTATGTACGCCCTCTCCGCGGCTTCGGTAAATCGTAAAACAAAGTGAACGCACGGCGCGGACCGGTTGGTTCCCTTCGGCTGCATTTATCGCGTCCGAGTGAACGCGTCGTGGCTTGGCTAATCGCGGGCACAGCGGACGAGGCAGAAGCGGCGTACCGAGCCAGGAAATGTAAATTAACGTCGAGTGCGGCCAGGTAATCACACGCGGCGATAAAAAAAAAGAAAAAAGGTGATAAACGAGCGAAACGATGCAGGCAGCCGCGATGCTTATCGGGTAGAGCTCCTTCTCTCTCTCGAGCCACCGATCGCCATAGAAAAATCCTGCTGCCCGCGTTTATGTCACCGTTTCACCCCTTTCGCGCGAAAACACATACATTCCGAGTAGCGATAAGATGTGCGCGCACAAAGGCAAGTGCGCCCCGTGGAGCGCGTTAAAGAGACGTCGTTTTGTGTTTACTCCGCCGGAAGGGTTTTCTACACCCTTCGAATCGAAGATGGTATCTACCTTCGAACCACGAAACCCAACCAGTTCCTCTACTGGCTACCTCACAAATATTGCGCCACCCCAAATAGGCTCCGCTGGTTCTCCTCTCATTAACGCCACGGTGGATCCATTCATCGGCACTGTTCAGGATATATACTATACCTAGGACCGTCGAAGGGAGCCAGAAGGAAAATGAAAAATGAACTGGGATCAACGCGTGGTTGGCTACCGACATTATACCTTGTCCTTTCACTGCGCCGGGTGTAATACGAAAAACGGATAAATAAACGTCGGGAAACGTGTCGCAGTCCTTTTTACCTGTTAACGGGAGAAAGGAAGTTGACTCGGGCGAGTGGTCAATATTTTTGATACACTGTTGTCCCAGCAATTATCCGATGAGTCTGCGTTCGATTCTTTTTCTATCCGTTCGTATCTGTGTACAAAATGACGGTACCATCGTCGCGTAAATACCACCGTTCCCCTATATTTGCCCTGCCTCGCGCACCAAGTTTCTCATGACTCGGCCGTTTCACCGTGACGTATCGAGTTGACGCGAGTTAATCACCCTAAAACAATAGCCGAACGAATATTAATCTCACGGAACCGCCCACCAATCCCTACGAGCACGCGTCTCCGACAGCATCCCTAATTACAGCAGCGTTCCCACTGGTTCCCAATTATCGAAATCACGTGAAAGGAAGAAAAGGGAAACAGACGCGGAACCGATACACGGCGCCCACCCTCCGGTTCTCTAATAAAAGCGAGCGGCCACGGCGCACGTTGGCAGGCCAGGTAGCGAGCGGCGGCTATGGAATCGACATTAGCCGTTAATGAGAGAACGGTGGTTACTGGTCACACCGTCGTGTCACGCCATCGAGGCAGTCAGCAGGACCCCATCGTGAGAGCATCTCTGTACCGAAACACCATAGACTATTCACGCTCGTGGAAAAGGGGAACCGCCATACACGCGGGGGGGACACGTGACTGCTTTATAGCGAAGCGACGAGGGGGCGCCGAGCGTACGAAGGGACGCTCATCTTTTGACCGTACGCTTGTCCCTCGTGTTTCGTGCTCTCCACCGCGAGCCAACGGACGAAAGTTACTCGTTCCACGGCGGGGCGGTTATTGTGATGCGCGGAACATATTTATACCGAGAGTGCGTATTGTTTTACGGGCTGCGACATTGTGTACAAAGGCGAGCCGGTGCTCTTTATATCCCTTTTTCCTTTTATTTCGTTTCTGGCCAGCCAGCTACGCGAGGGGTCAACGTAGTCAGAAGCATTACAAAACGCAATTTCCGGGCGCGGCGCTGGGACGATTTCTCGTGCGAGCGGTATTCGAGGGTGGGACGAACAGAAACGTTGGTCGGTCAATGCACATTTTCGGGGTTTGACATCAATCGAGCGCGAACGAGAGGGAGATAACCTTTGGTGTCGCGGGGACGGAAGCCCGAGTAATTAATATTCGCCGAGGCTGCAGTCCGCCCTTCAACGCGAAATCGATAGACTCGAGGGGCGGGAGCACGTTCGACGGAGGCTGCTTAAGACTACCTGTGCGTTTTGCTAAACGACCGCTGGCGTAACTTGCCCATGCAATTTCCACCACACGGGTATAAAAATTCTCGCGTTCAAGTAATTCCTGCCGTGCGAGAGTAAAAGCCTTATAAAAAAATAAAGGTTACGGCGCGTCAACCGAGAGATAAAACGCGATTCCCTCTGCGCGATTTAGAATTACACCCGTACCGCTGTCGCTGCGATTACCTCGCGCCACGGCATCCGGGTTAAAACACGGTGTCGCCGGGGCGACGAAGAGATCGCGCACGCCGGCAAATCCGAAGTCCACGAGAATTTCAGCGCGCCACGGCACGTATACCGGCAAAGGCCACGCCGAAACAATAAGTTGCGCGGTGACCGTGTCGTTTAACCGGCGCAAGGAGCGCCCCGTGACACCCCGCGGAAAGGTAAGCAATGAAAAACGTGACGGTGTCCGTGTACAACGGGGGCAGACGGGATCTCCCGTAGAATCGCCGGACGGCGGAATTATATCGTGTACAGCGGCAACGCGATAAGTATACGGTAGTGACAGACAACGGGCAACGAGTCGGTTGTGTTGCAAAACTGGGCTCGTAAGCCCGATGCCGGGGGAACGAACGGGTTGCATGGGTTTTCGCAGTGAATTACGAGCGTCGTGGGTGTGCCCTGCCCGCGATACGACCGGACAACGGGACAAGAATAATAAAGTAAAACGGGGAAGCAGATAGAGAAGGTCGTCGTTTATACCTAGACAGGATATAATGACCCGTCGCGATTGCATCGATCTTCTACTAGTTCGAACGTTACAGCCGGAGCTAACCGGATTGCACCCGCAATTCGCCGATTGGCCGTAAATCTCGAGCTCGGTGTCATTAGGCGCGCCATTAAAATTACTATTCTTTTGCACGAGCCTCACGAACCGCGGGGCTGTCCGGGCGTAGCGGCGTTCGACAAACAGAGCTAAATCTCCCCGTCGTAAAGATTACCGGGATTAAATTGGATTTTTATCTGCCGCCGTATCCTACCCGGTTAACCCGACCGATCTATATACACTTGCTGGCCAGCGTCGCGTTAACGTATCAGGAAACGACCCGGCGACGCGCCGGGAGGAAGAATTTCGTACGATCGGTCGGACGGAACCGTCGAAGCTCGTTCCGCCGGGAAGTTTTCTGGACGCGATAAAATTAACCGTGAAGCGGAATCGATTACGACAACACAGTTCGCGACGATAGAATCCTGTGGGACGAACGGCGCAGGTGACGAAACGAAGTCTGCGCCGGAGAGAAGAGCAACGTTCTCACGCCGGATACGTTTACTCGCTACGGGGGCGAAATACCCTGGGGTGGAAACAGCGAGGAGGAAGTATTTATTAGATTGGAATCTAAACGCCCCCGAAGATCTAAAAGCGTATTTCCTTCGCCATAGGTGGTTCTCGTGGCTCTACGACCCCTTCGATCAATCGACCTACAGAGGCCGGTGCCTACTTTTTCGAGGGTCCTGGAAATTAGCGGGCGCAACTTTATTAGCCTGTATCACGGAATAGTTAAGGCTGGTTTGGCCGTTTTATTTTTCTCCTGCCGCCTATTCGTGACCGCTTATGCCGCTATAACGCTTCCACGTTTCTCCACTTTCTCTCCACGACGAAACAATAATTGTCCCTTAATCGCCGGCGAGATCAAATTTATCGCGTTCAACGACGAACCTGTCCCTTCGGTGGGCAATGATTTCGTGGGCAGTGGGCACGACGGCCGGGAATATAAATATGCGCGGTATATTTCATCGCGAAATCGCTCGCAGATGTTGTCGCTCGGATATTCGACCGAGCCAGACGAGTATTTAAATCGATACGGGGCCGCTGAGTAGCTCGCGAAATCGTGTTTGAAAATAAATGAATTTATCGATCACCGGCTAGTGGTACCGCTCGTGCACACCCTTCTGCCGTTGCGAAAGCTCGAGTCATTTATTTTCCAAGAGACCGCGAAAGGCATGCGCGTATTTCTGGTAAAACCGTCACGAGTACGGATTTGACGCGAATGAGCCATCGGTTTTCCACGATGTCGCGATGAATCTTGCTAAATCGTCGTGCGAGTACTACCGCCTCTTCAATCGATATTCGACACACCGCAAAATAAAACTAAAAAAAAAAACCAACGACAGTTTCAATTTGTACCAATACGCGCATGGCGATCACATTTTATTCCGTCTCGATTTGACAACCCCTAAGCGACGGTGTCGATAAGAAATGGCCAGTCAAGCAAATGAAATACTACAGTTAATGCGAAGCTGCATAAAACGGAATCACTCGTGGAATAACTTAATAGCCACTGTCCAGCACGGCTGTGGCATCGGTCGCCAATAAAATCCATCATCCCTCCCGTCCGGAAACCAGGCAACCTGAAAGACGCATCTCGCGCGAATAGAGCGTGCTCGTACGCGCGAAATAAATCAAACTCGTCGTCGTGCTCATAAACCGTCATTTCCCATCATTAAAGTCAGGAGTCGAACGGGCATGGCCATCCGACCGGAAACTGGTGTTTCAAAGGCCCACGGCGAAACATCCGTTCTGCTCAATTTCACCGATTTTCCGTCGCCTTTGTATCGGTTTATCTATTATCGTCCCGTAGCGCGGATCATTAGTATTAGTGTCAAACAGCGGGGCATTGTCGGCCGTATTTACGACAGCCATACCTGTGTACCTGGCACCATCCATCCTTTTCCCTTTATACTACTTTCGGTATTCTTTGAACGATGGTGTTCGAAGCACGAACCAATGACCGTCACGAGTGCCCGTGAACCAGAATACAGTCCTCCTCTCGGTTATTATTTATCGCGTACACACTCGTGCTCTATACGGAAATAAGAGAGTGCTAACGGTACCCCGGAGTTTACGATCATTCGGCCTAGCACGACGGAATCTATCGGCTGCTCAGCTTCTTGACAAATGACCCGCAGCGCTGTCTACCGTGGAAGATGCCCGGGCTCCGCAACGTACACGCGCCTATACGACTACGTACGTGTGCATGTATACCCCCGACGAATTTATTTCGGATGATTTAAGGTCCGCTGGATATCAGCCACTTCCGTTTCACGACCGACGGATTACCATAGGGAACGTTAGAACGTACGACTAAGAGACGCTGCCGAGAAATATTAATCCTCCGGCGATTCGGATTAACCAATCGCGTCGTCGATAGCGCGATTGATTCGCGTTGCGTGAATCTGGGAACCGGGGACGCGTACCACGGGCTCGATCTTTCGTTCGGATTCGTTGTCGCGTCGCGGTGTACGCGATTCAACAACGGTGACATAATGTACGGGCGTTTCGCGTCATTGTATTAGAACCGGGGCGCCCTCTTTTCACGGAAAGGGAGGGCAACAGAGAGGAGAGGAGAAAAAAACGAGACGCATCTCGCGTCTTTCAGGTGTAAGCCACCTGGTTGGTCGAGTGTCGTGTGAACCTGTCCGAGATAGAGCGTCGCTCGAAAAGACACCCGAAGGGTAACTGTTTGTACAAGCACCCCGGTATTTTTATCCGAATGACGGTGACTCATAAAGATCAGAGCTCTCGCGTGTCCCCTCGTCCTTGTTCCCTCCTCTCACACGTACACGCGCTTTACCACGCGCACACCCCCGTAAACTCTTTCTCCACCCGATCCTCCGTCCCTTCCGCGCCGTTTCAACGATCTCCGTCTATCCCCGGCGCATTGGGGGCACCCACACCGGCGCGCGCGACGCGCGAGCGAGCGAGCGAGCGAGCGACGCCGGGACGCGCGAGGAGGGTACGCGCTTGAATGTGTACTTAGCGGCGAAGAACACACTCGCCTCGCATGTTAGGATAGAGATTATGTCGTCCAAGGAGTCTATAGTTAGTTAAGGCCACTATTATTCGGCCGCGCGGATCTTTGAGCGGGCCGAAAACGCGTCGCGACACCGTTTAACAATTAGATATTAATTCTATTCAATCGCGTCGCCCGTGGAACAGGTCCAACCTTTTTAACAGGTAAACCCCCGGATTAACCCCGTTCCGCTTTTCTTCGCGATGGAATCCGACTCCACCGGTGTGGCGCACAGAACGGGACGCAGAGATGAATCTGTCCCGCTGTTCAGAAAAGCGTTCCCAAAACATCGAGATGCCCCGGGGAGCGCGGTTGGGCGAGCGCGTTTTATATTTAAAAGGTGGCACGCAAGGGGAAAGTCCTATGATCGCGAAGCGCGCGATCGATACTAAATATAAGAAAGTGGATCGGTGAGGGGGCACAGAATCGAGGTGAACGCGGACGGCTGTGTAGTATACAGGGTTGTATGCTACGGAGAATGTAAGTCTACCCGTAGATGGATACAGGGTGTTTCAAGGTAATAGGGGCGAACCTATTATCACCAGAGGAAACATCAGGATCTTGCACTTGGACGAATGATTGAAGAGATGCGCCGGTGGAGCGTTCTTCTATGCGCTGTATATTGTCAGATAAATTTCCGAGCATGCGGAGAGAAATGATTAATTAATTGCCGAAGTAATTTTCAACGGACCGCGTTTAATACTTTACGATCTCGCGTTTAAGTATCCTATTTAAGCAACCGTTTTTATAGGTCCTCCGGTACGTAAACTGTGAGCGTATTTTACAGAAAATATGTTACGATCGAAGAGGTGCTCGAAAATACATAATGCATATAGGTTTATGTACCCTTCCGTTTAAGAAAACAGAATACCATTTGAGCGTGTGCTTTTGGAGGAGCGTGTATAAATGTCGGACACGTGGTTAAGTGGAAAAAACGCGAGTGATATACGCCCCGTCAGCCGGTAGCTGACAGCTTAAAAAAATATATGGTACACCATGGAAAAACGACTTAACGCGTCAAAGCAAACACGTATTATTTTCAATAAAATTGTTAAACCTGTTGAAATAATAATTCTCGCCGGCAACCACTCGTCGCGGATCCGGAGGACAATAAGGTGTCTGTCTTATATCCACAGCCCTCTAAAAAAAAAAATCCTCGATTACACCTTATTCTCCCCTATTCGCCCCTTTCTCTAGACGGACCACCCTATTCCAGTGGGGGTGAGTCAGTGATACAGAAAACCTCGCGCAGTATCTCTAGACTAGAGTAATTTAAGCTGCAAGGGACAGGGGAGTAGCGGGGGAACAATTTTTTATTCTATTTCCCCTTATGAAGACGAACGAGGATCGAATGGCGGCGCGATGGAAAAGGGGTCGCGTTTTCATGGGCGCAATTTTTCCGAAAAAGTGTCGGACACATGGCCCGCGTATAAAAGGGCGAACAGTGGCCACGAAAATGCTACGTTTTATGGTTTTATAATGCGAATGGTTGACCAGGGGGTCGACGTGGGATGAGACGTAACACATGGCTGCCTCTCTCCGTCGCTTTTCAGGTCGCGGACAACTATGTACATATGTGTGCGCGCGGATATTCCGCGTGCATGAACGTAAGAGCAATGGGGTGACCAGTGTTCGACTGTCCAGCACGAAACCGGGTAATGAGCCGTCACGTAGACTGGCTTTGCTCCCCAATAAAATCTATATCAGGACCCGGGGGGGAACTGTTTTTTTTTTTCCTTCCAGCAAACCAACGCAATACATCATTTCTCGGCCATCGTCGACGGAGGAGTTCCACTCGTTCGCTTATTCCTTCCCGTCACGGATTCACGGCCGTTCCGGCGCGCAGCAGGTTTGATTTATAGCGTATCCGACGTATCTCCCCGTCCCGTCCTCACTGTTTCTACCGCGCTCGCAACTCCAATATGACGGCCAGATATTAGCTAAGCTTTAAAACGTTCGCCAATCATCGATCGGCCGACGAGCCGCCTATCAACCCCCCTCGATAGGTTGCGAAAGTAGTGGCCGGTAAATGGATTCTCGTGTTTCAGGTAGAAACCGCGTGAGTAATGACAAACAAACGAAGAAAATATCCACCTAGTGGACTAGCAACGTCGTGGGAGAGGCGCTATATTTACGCGGCAGTGGTTTCAACCTTTTTCCCCAGCGACAACGCGCTACTATCTTCCCGTTATATTTAGAGCGCGGGCCCAGAGCACCACCTTGTGACGTGTCAGACGCGCGACTCGTGCTCGCCTTTTTATCGAAGGGGTGAAACCTTCGTAACCCGAACTATTTCAGATCGCATGGGAACGTCGTTTAGCAGCAGGTGCCCGTGGCCTGATTATAAATAATCAGAGTCTCGGCTCTTCTACGGCTGCGTTTGGTGTCGGGGGGTGCGGTTGCTGCGTAGAGAACATAAACGGAATTCTGTAGCCGAGGGAGACGCGACGCGCGGCAGAGTCACGTGGTGGTTGCCGGTCTGAACGGCGAGAGAAAATATGTATTCGTTCATTTTGATTGCGCACGACGTTAAAATAATAGAGGTCGAGGGTCGCGGGGTATCGGGGCATGCGGCGGAAGGAAAATATTTCAGTTCGAACATCTCGATTCCATTAACGATCATCGAGTACTTATGCGATCGGGTAAGTCGCTCCGGCGGACCGAGGCAACCGGTGAATCAATCGGCTTCCAAGTGAGCGAATGGACTCTGAAAGCCCACGGGTTTCAACAGGTGCTTTCGCGGACCTGAAGTATGCAGGTATGTAGAAGTAAGCACTCGTCTCTTAAAAACCTCTTCTACGTGCACACTCCACTTGCGCACAAAGCGGGCCCGTATATTTCTCCTTTCCGCCTCGAGGGCTCGCAGAGACTCTCTCGAAAAGTGTGCGACGTGTACCCCTTTCCTTTTCTCTCGCTTTCCTCCTGTCCCGTTCTCGCCCGCTGCATCTGCAGCACGCGTATTGTCATATTCCCTGTCGTAAGGGAATTTGAAAAGGACCATCGTGAGGAAACGTTTTGCGGTTAATAAGCTGTTGGTAAAACATGCTGGCCATTAAACGGGAGTTTTTATTACATAATGGGAACGACTCGCGGGTTTCTCCCGGGGGTAGCGGCTGCTTCAAGTGTTAAGTTTGCGGTTGTAATAGATTTCGCCCGCCACCGGTGCGCGTTAAGTGTCGCGAAATACAATTCACGGCGAACGATTCGAATGTTGCATCGGTGCTCGAGGCCCGTTGGTGCGTTATGGCTCAACTACGTGACGAGTATTCTGCTTTCTAAACGTACCTTTTGCCGTCCCGCCTTCGGACGAGTGGCAAGAATTCCAGGGGTGGTTTCATTGAAACGGGCTCTCATTCCTGGGAATAAACATAAACCAAAGGCACAGGGGAGTGTATCAAAGTTACGAGAACGGATCAAGAGGGCGGGGAGGGGTGCATGTTGGTTTAGTTATGCCAACGACGACAGCGGCGAGGACGACGACGACGACGACGACGACAAGTTCAAAGAGATTGGACAACCGAAGAAACGCGAAATATGAAATTCCAGTTGAAAAGGCCGAGCCTCGTCCGAGTCAATTCTTTTCGAGATCACTCGAGAATCAGTCTCTATTCTCCAGAATACTCGAGAAGATTAGACTGTCACAAGCTTTTCCACGTTTCCACGTTTCACAATAAGCCGCCGCGTAACCCCGAAGAGGGCAACCCCCTAGGGTAGTTGCATCGAGTGACCGTATCCACTCGAAACAAAAATAATTCTGTCTCGGGGTAGAGACGGAGAACGATAGCGAGATGAGAAAGAGGAGAAGGCTCGAAAAGAAGAAACGGTCACGGCACGATACAGCAGAAAGAGGAGAGAGAAAGCTGAAGCTATGTAAGCCCCTCGACAATGGGGAAGATATTTTCTCTAATGAACCAAGACGAGTGCACTCCAGTGCCAATTACACTTCAACCGCGTTCTCCGTATTTCGCTCTACTTGACTTCTGTCATTTCAAAGCCAACGAAACGCTGGGAAGAGGGAAAGAAGAAAAAAAAAGGAAGAATGGCCTGGCGTTGCGCGAGTGAACTCCTCTCTCAGGATCTGGCCGCGATCGATGCTTAAAGCCTTGTGCTTTCTCGTCTCGTTCTGAGCAATAAAGCGTGAGACGAGGAAGCGAGGCGGAGAGATAAGCCAGACAATTAATTCTAAGATGAATCTAAAGACGAAGAAAGTTCGGTTATCCGCTTCTGCTGCGAAGCGTCGCTTTTTTTATCCCGACGAACGCCTACCTTCGTTTCGCAGACGAGGCGCGGAGGCTTTTTTCGAGAAGTGTTCTCGACGATGGAAAGGGATCAATCGGGTAATCGTCTTTTCGACGATCGACGAGACATTTGCACGCGCTGCTTGCCTCTGCCGGTTCCGTTACGAGCTTGTTTAATTTTCATCTGGGACAGCCGGCCATGAAAGACGGAACCCTTGTACACGCGGTATCGTACAACGGTTATAATCAAAACTAAGTACTCGTCTAATTAATGCGGAACGTGTAGCGCGGTTTACGCAAACTAGACGTGCGATTCCGCGACGACGGTCCGTCTTAATTTAGCATAGATTACGCAGATCACAATAAACCAAGTTGATAGGGTCAGTCCGAGCAGTAAGCCTTGATTAACGGATTTAATTATGGGATTGTGTGTGAGGGCAGGATTGCAGTGGTCATTATGGAGGCCTTAGTAACCCGTATCCCGTACACCCCTGAATATACCTCCTCCTGTACTCTGTACACATGTACACGGTGTTCATACTCGACTCGCATCCCTAACACCGTACACTCGGCTCCCTTCTTACCAGCGGCAGAATATTATTCAACGAAACGAAACGGGAGGGGCGATAAAATAAATTGCTGGACATAAACGGGTTACACGGTTCGTTCCAACTATTTCATAATGGAACTCTTAGAAGCGGTGGCAATTCGCCGCGGCAACACTTTTACTTTTTCGCACCTTCAGCGAACCGTGAACGGAACAAAAAGATCGTTATGAAATCGGAGAGCCCGTGCGTGGCGCGGCGAGACTCGTACCGTGGTTATTTCATCCACCCTGTATACGCAGGTTCATCGACGCGTATTACGCGACATGATGCCGGCGTAGACTCTCCCATGGTCCACCGGGAATAAGGTTTTAAAGTTCCGGAGCCACCCTTTCGCGTCTGTTCGCCGGTACGAATACGGGACGCGAGGAAAACGGTCGAACGAGAAGGATAATTAAGTCCGTAATTAAAACGCACAATCGCGGCAAAGCCTTTCACGGTAGCTAAGTGACAAAAGCAATCGATCAAAGGGACAACCGTGCACAGTCGATTCACGACGAGACGTTCGATGTATACGCGTTTGTAGACAATGCCCGTGTACGTGCCTCGACCATTAAGGCTTCCTATCATTTGTTACCATCAGGGATCGGGTGTATCCCTTAATACCATGTTTCACGGGTCCGCGACTCAGCCAGCAGAATATAAGCGTATTAACGAAAGTATTCCGAGCGTGCACACGTATCGATTCGCTGGGTTGAAAACGGGCAACCCCGAAATTGTCGCGAGGGTGGCGTTAAAATCAATCGAGTAAGCACAGTCGAAAGCAACGTGTCGGGCAATCGTATAGGAACACAAGGGAGAACACGGTTCACAATTTCGATTACAAAGCTCTCCTCTCTCCCTCTCTCTCTCTGTATCTCCCTCTTCCCCTTCTCCGGAGAACGAGATTTCTCAAGACGACACTTTGCATGAATTTCCGGTACTCTGCGGCCGGTGCCTCCGAGGAACCTCTTAACAGTTTCCATCGAACGAGCGGTTCGGTGCCGTTGCTTAAATGAAATCACGGTCAATCTAACGTTATGCAAATCGACGGTCACTATCTGGTCAGTTTTGCATATGAATACGAGAGGGACGAAATACTTACGACGCTCTGTACGACCTTAAGATGATGCTAATCAGCGATCCGCCGAGAGAACGCGGTTCTATCCACGGTTCGTTTGGTTTAGTGGTTTCGAGGGTCGGACTCTAGTCGACGATATACGTACCCCGTCTCGGGACACCGGCGTACACCCGGACGAACAGTACCGAGGGAAAATGGAATCGAAAGGAAGGAATTACTTGACAAGTATTCCAATTCGCTCGATAATTCTCGAATGAAATTTCAAACTGCCCGACCGTCTCGCGGCGGAAAGTTTCCTCGAAACGGTCCGAAACCGGGGGAACAATAAACGGCTGGGGAAAATTTATTCACAGGATACTCGACTGGACGATAACAATAAACCGCGGAGAGACCGAACGTAACCGTGCAGCTACGTGCAACTCCGAGTATTTTTATCGGGGCATTCGCGTCGTCACAGGAATCTAATACGAAGTGGTAACTCGCAGCACCGACCGCTTCTAATGTCACCGCGTGGTTTCGATGACTAGCCTGAACCGAGTAATCCGACGGGGTAGCACCTACTCGAAATGGCAACACCCGCATAAATATTGTCCGTCGTCGGATCGCGGCGATTTTCTAAATTAAATACAGCCGGTCGACAATTGTTGTCCGTTTATCGGCAGCAACGGTATTACCCTAAGGGGTACGCACCCTCTGATTAAAAATTCTCGCGTGGTTAAGCCTCTGATAATGATCTTCTCTAACCCCTTTCTGCCCGTGGGGTTTATACAGTATGGTCTAAAAACGATTGTACTTACTCAGTCAGCGTGCACAGGCGACGGGTAAAGCGCAAATGGCTCGAGGTCATCGCGAACAAGAATTAACGATCGTTTTCAAGGGCGTTACGTTCTTTTCTTTTTCCTTCCTTTTTATCTGCAAGGCAACGTTATCATCTGCCCCGTTGTTTTATCGAGATCGCTGACTCGTCAAAATGTAAGATTTATATAAATAATTATGAGATAACTGTTTACGCATCATCCGCGGCATAATGGTGCGCGTATATTAATAAGAATCACTGGACATAACTTTTAAGCGATCCAGAAAATCGCAGCGCATACCAATCATTCACGGTGCATTGGCTGGATTCAAAGCACGATTAATCGATACGTCAGGAACACCGATACAGCTGGCCCACGGACGCCAACCCTCTAGAACCCGCTACGAGATATCATCTTCCGGCGGCAGTCGTTATTAATTAATACCGTAGCAAAGATTAAATGAATTCCTATTGAGGATAACCGTCTGACGGGAGGCCGAGCGTGAAGTAGGCGGATGCCGCGAAATTTGTCAGAAGGCTAACGACCCTCGTTATTAAAAGTAACGTTCCAGTGACCCCGCGTGATAATCCATTCGCTTGACAAATCGAGATAATTGCGGACGACACCCCCGGATCACAGTGCCGCAGGAACTCGGCATACCTCACGACCGATTTGCTTCCTCAACATTTGATTAAACCTTCGTAATTAAAATAGCGGCGCAAAAACAGCGACGAGTTTTATCGCAGAAAACGCTTTGAATATTTTTCGACGAGCATCCGCACGTCCGCGAAGCAAAAAAAAAAACAAAAACAGACACGGAGAGAGGGGGGGGGGATAGAGAGGAAAAGAGTAAATATAAAATACGAAGGGGAAGCGAGTTCGAAAACAAGCTTCGCTGGCGAACTTTCATTAATTAAATATTCAAAATCGCCATTAATCCCCGCGTCCACCCCTCGCTGCACCCCATCCGCACACATCGCGGTGGTTAAAATCGGCCTCAACGGATCCCAACCGTTCCGGATCTCCGTGGCTTAGGCAAATGAAAGCCGCGGCGCTCGCATGCAAATACACACTTTTATGCGTGAAACCCGTGCTGCTCTACAGCGCTAATAAATTTTTCCACGGACGCGCCCGGGCCTTCGCTCGACGTGTGACTAATGACGGGGAATTAACCTGAGAGCGACACCGATATCCCGTGCCGTACCTGGGAACGCTCAGGTGTTGCGGCGAATGGGAAAAGGGTTGAGCTTTACGCAGGGACCGGAGAGGAGAAAAATATGGAAAAAGTCTAGCGGAGGGAAAAAAAAATTTCTGCGCATCGTTTCGGAAGTGTTTGTTCAATGTATGACAGATGCCTGAAGATCGATTAAACGCCAAACCACACCTTATGGTTCTACCTGTCGTTCCTGCTCCTTTCCCCCTTTTCTCAAACCGCCCCTATTCACATTCAAATACGAAGTTAACGAACAAGGTGATTTCGTAATAAATGACACAGGCAAAAAGTCGTGCGCGCATTCTCCTCTCCCCGGGTTAATTATTCAGACTAAGGGGGTTGTAAGCAGATTGGTCTCACCCCTAAGCCCCTATCTCGGTACAACGAGGGTGGCGCGCAGGGAGACAGAGAGATTGCCGGAGAGACTTTAAACCGCCCTTACTTACTGACTGGTGTCTGTGATTAGAACCAGAAATATGCTAAGCGGGCTTCCAATTATCGAAGATTCCTGGCTCGCTGGATTTACGACCTCCTCGACTTCGGGGACGAAACTTATGAGTGCGTGTAACGGCACCTCTACAACGACAGAAGCTAATAACAAACGACTTCATCGTTGAGACTGTCAACGATGATATAATAGAAAAATATGTATGGCCAAGCGGTTTAAGGGTAGCTCCGCGTTGCTGTGATTGATAAATTAGGGGTTTATAGACACTTACTGTTAAATGGGGCCACGAGATCGCTTTTATACCAGCGATTTTATTACACCTCGGAGTATATATGAAAATATATTTTCAATGAAAAATCCAAAAATTATTGGACAAAAGATTGATGTTTTCTTTCCAAACTGGATAAAAACCGGGATAAAGGTGGATTTATTATTGTTTGTTTTTCTTAACAGCAGGCGAAAAATATGTAGCTATTTTTATCGAATAGAAAAAAAAAAAATACAAAGACATACTGTTCCGACTCCCGTACTTTATGCGATGCCTCGAATTGCGTCGGCCACGCGGATTATCCGATGTTCGATTAAAAGTTGCGAACTTAGAAGGGAGCCATAAAATCAGAACGCAAGGAAACTTTCGAATCGCAGCCAATGAGTTTTTCTAATCCCGACGTACGATCCCGACAGAAAGTCCGCTACAAACGGCACGGAAATTCAATCCCGTGCAAGCAGGGGGCGGAAATTAATTCCACGCCGGCGACAATAATTTCGGTCGCGACTCTTTCAGAGCGAATAGTCGTGTGGCCACGAGTTTCAGGCTCCGAGGAAGGATGGCGGAAAATCGTAAGAGAACATTGTCGTTAACTTTTACGAGGCCATTAACGTGGCCGTCTTCCGTCGTTCCGAACGTGAACTGGACACCGTGACGTCACCGTGAAAGAGAAACGAAAGGGGAAAAAAGGAAACTCAAAAAAAGGAATTAGTATCGGGACCACGAGGAGTTCGTCGCGTTCTTTGTTCCCTGTTACTGCGATCCTCTTCCGCTCAACCCGTTCGATAAAGAGAATTATCCTCGGACTATCATTGCGATAAGAAATTGCACACAATTGCGAGAAAACTCCGTGCAAGTTATATACAGAATTCAACGAATGGATTTAATTAAACTGCACACCCTTTCGGACGTACGCTTCGACGTTTTCACCTGCGGACGACAGTTGGTTTGCGGTTACGCGGAAGATATCGTTGATGAAAAAAACAAAAAAAAAAAAACGGGCAAGACGGATGACGAGTGGAGGACGGGGGGGAAAAAAAGAAGAAGGGAAACGGAAGGGAGACGAAGGTTTTCGTTTTGGGATTTGACACGCGTATCTGAAACACGGAGAACGAGGGGGGTCACGTGTCGGTCGCTCATGTCGCCCTTCCTGTCAGGTCACGTGACCGTGCGTAAAAGGGTTGAGATTTTCCAGTCTGGACTTTTCGTGAACCAACTTGACAGATCGCCGCGCTAAGTCTGACTGATACTCGTCCGCCACGGGCTTCGCTTTAATTATGAGATATTATTCTGAGATCGCGCCCCAAGCGCGATCGGGTTTAATGCCTTTTTAAAAGCAGATCAACGCGAGGTTTTAACGTTGCCCCGACACCGAGGGCCACGTGATTACGGATACGTCCGACGATGGTTCGACACTAAGGGACAATGGTATCGCGGATTCAGAACGAAACAATTAGCCGAGCTACGAACGATCGTTTCGCCCCGACGTGAAACTCATCCGCGACGCAGAACACAAAAGACTTTACATTTATACGTCTCGTCCTTTCGATTAAACTCCCCTTCCCGGCGGGATGCCGTTGCGCTAGGGGATGATGTTATTCGGACGAAAAGGAAGAGGTCGTTATACTCGGCGACGACGCTGCAACTTCGTGGAAATTCGAAAATTTCGAACGATCACGGAAGCAATCTGCCGTGAAAAGTCTCGATGGTACCTTAAACTTCGTAGGAACGTTCGGACGGTAATGTTCTACCCGCCGTCACCTATCGAGCGAAATTTGAAATTCATAATCCGACGGATTCGCCGAGAGAATTTCCCGCAAAGTCTCTGGTTATCAATTTATCGTAAATCCGTGCGCTGTTTGTATATTCACGGCGGTTTAGGGGGACATTCTTCGGGTCTCAGCGGGAATTATTTTATTTTAGATCCGAACGCTGCTTCGTTTCAGCCCTCTGCGCATGGTGTCGCAAATATTTTAACAACATTTAAACTACAAATGTTTTAACTACAGTTTAAAGCTCAAACGGATCTTTTACATTTCATTCTTTCACTTTACCATAATTGCCCGCCATGGCGACAGCTCTGACTAATTTCAAGTCGATCGGACAACTAGATCCATGCCAGAAAAAGATGGTACCGACATTTGCTGCCTATAACTCCGTTGCTTTCGCGAGTTCCGGCATATCCTTTGGCGCAGGTATTTTCGAACACACGCGCTTCAAGCGAACGCAATAAATAAAGGTTCGACTTTCTTCGAACACCAAGACACAATTATCGAAACGTGGTTACGCGTCACGACAATACTATTCCTGGCGTTCGCCGAGACGCCGCAGCGCGAAAGAAACGAGTGATGGATGTGTCCCGTAATCCACGCTAACTTCCTACGGGATTTGCCGGTGGATGCCTTTGGACGCTTCTACAGGAAGCCACCCCTAATTCAAATTTGGCCTAAAACCTCGAAATCAAGTCAAGTCACTAAGTCTCTCTCTTAGGGGCTGCGGTACGCTTTCCAGACGCTGTTCTAATTAACATCGTGTCGCTCTCGCGGCTTAAGTTGTACCGTTCAACCGGTGGCGTGTCTTCTTGAAAATCATTAGCAGACCGAGACGGAAAGGCTGCCGGGTAGTTGTCAAAGGGTGGGAGGGAGATGGTAATTCGGCAAGAGGAGCGGAGTGTCTGCCCGTTCACTTGTTACGCCCAACAGATGGGGTGAAGAAATAAAAAGAATAGAAACGGAGGGTAACAGAATGGATAGTATCGAGGTTACGACCGCCAGTAAAAGAGAAAGCGAGTATGGAGAAGCGGGATTCAAATTTTCGCAAATCATTCGACAAGGGTTCGGTAACCCCTTCCGGGATTATCGGGACCCATGTGGCCTCGGCTCGCTGATGGCTCGTTACCACACCGAGCCTCTCTTCGATAACCGACAGATATTACTATTTATGAACGCCGTTCGGCCCTGGTCACAACTCCATCGACGCCTCTTCTCCTTTTCTCTAAGCGCGCCTCCGTTGCCGTTTACCGGTTCCAGTCACGTCCAAAACACGTGTCAAACGCGCACGCGCTTGCGAGATTTATCAGCCAACGAGATCGACGCTCTCGTTCGCGGTATCCCGGTGTAGGAATAAAAAAAAAAAGAAGCCGGTGCTTTCCTTTCGCAGGACGCACGATTATATCGTGGGCAAATGACAACGACCCCAGATCTATTAAACAGATTCCAGCTGAACTGGCGACCCCTCCAAATGTTCAACTTTACTGATGTCCGGCTTAAGTCGATGAAATGGACGCCCTGGGGGCTCGTCGCTGCGGCGGATAGCATTCGTCACCTCATTGTTCCACGCGAAACTATGCTGCCGACTAGCCGGAGGACACTTGACGACGGAAATATCGAGGGATAAATGCCATAAACGGCGTTTCGTAAATCGAATCCACGGGCGAGCAGCTAAGGCCGGCGTTTTACAATTCCAATTCGATATTCGGTATCGTGGCCGAGATCGTTCCCGTAATCGGATTATCAATTTTCGGCCGCGATTATTCCTGGAATCTTCCGAGTCTCCCCTGAAAATGCTACCCGGTGTCCGGCTTAAATCTGCGAAGCATTCGCAGCGGGGGAGCCCGACGATGGACTAAGATATTTGTCAGCTCATTGTTCGTCTCCGAAAGCTCGAGCTAAGTTCGCGAACGGGGTTTAATGTGACGCAATTCCTGCGGGTCGACGGAACGCCGCAAGGATTATTCCTGCGGGCAGGATGTCCTACGATATATCTTGCGCAGTTCGCCGACGAAACGAGCCCATTCTAAACATAGCGCCGTCGGTCGTCTCCTCGCCACCCCCGTGGAGCACACGTTTGGTCTGGCCTGCGTTACCGTTTCTGTGCTCAGTCAAGCTTAAGCCGACGGGCACCGGGAGAGATACACTGCGCTCCACGAATATAACAGCGTAAGTCTTAATTAGTACGACTTCCAAACGATGACCGTGCAAGACCAACACCCCTCTCTTTCACCCCCATTTCCCTTTACTGTATCACCGTGGGCCGTAACAAAACTTCTTTCGCCGAGTGCACGTTACGTCGTTAATTAGTCTACACGGATGAAAGGACGCTCGAATGAGACATTATCGCGTTTACTGCTGCCGCGGCCGCGTATCATTCGCGGAAATATTATTTAACCCTGTTTTATCGCCGCAACCGTCTAATGGCCTGTTTCGCCGTGAGAAGTTCCTTCATTATTGTCAAGGAAAAGTATAATAACGATTCGAGGCGGAACGGGCCGACGGGATAAAGACCTGGACGTAGACGCGGAATTGCGCGGAGCGTACGAAATTACACGGGCTGAACAATTTCCGAGCAACGCACGAAAGGGTCAAGCTCCGTGCTGATATAATTTCGCGACCTTACATTTTACACGGGATTAAACCCGACTGCGGCAGGGCAGCCGGTTGGACTCGCACCTATACATAGGTAACCGCCGCTGCATTCGCCGCAATTCCAACGCCGGTAATGATCGTGCGTCGTAATGACACGTTACCGTAACGTTAAGGCCCCCGTCGCGATCGCGCCACTTTTTCGTTACTGATGATCGGGCACGCATATCCGAGGCATATAACGGGCCCGTAATCGCGGCTACCGTGTTGCGGAATATCGAGTATCGAAAACGACGCATTTGTCAATTGAAATGAACCAGAACATGGGACGCGTGACACGCCAGATACTGCCAGATAGAATGACGAAATATCGTATCTGGCCTCCATTATGCCTAGCTGCTGTCCTGTCGCGGAATGTTTTAGATAAAGGCCGGACGCGATACAAATGCGCTGACCTATACGGCAACTTGTTAACTTCTCCAGATACAGAGATACGAAAGAGACGAAGTTGATTCTCATCGGTCACGGAGACGAATTACCCCTCTTGCCCCCTATCTGTTTTTAGCCGTCGACAACGAGGGGATTCCGGGGCGGTGCGCTCGGTATACGTGAATGCGACGAAAACACAGAGAGAAAAAGAGAGGGTGGACGGTTCGGGATCCCGGGGGACCATCATCAGGGAAATTGGATTCGGCATTTTTCAAATCCCGCCCCCGAAAACACTGGTACGGAGCATCGGTTTGTGTCGCAGGAAACGTATTTTCATCCCTAAGAGGTTGGTGCTCTCCAATCAAATTAGACCGTTTTCGCTGGCCGTACCTTCGACGGGAGGAGTCGGGCGGCTGACACCTAAATCGTGCCGATACGTTCTCGGGGAAACGAACGGAAGGAAGGAAAAACCGGAGCTCCTGCGGTGGTAACGAGTCACCGTTTCCGAATTTTCGAGATAAGAGAATCGTTCGAAAGTTGGCAGAGTGCACAGTGGCACGAGAAATCCCGTGGCAGATAAGAAACGAGCCGGCCGATTTTCCAGGGAATTCAGCCTCGTCACCTCGAGACAATTCCTCATTTCGCGGTTCTGCCCGAAGATTAAGATCTACCCCTTAAAACCGACGTCGTCTTGCGCCCGCAGCCAAGTCCCGACTCGACTCTAACTCATCGTCGCGCGATAACGTCGCCCGATGTATTATTTATCCCCGCTGTCGTCGCAATTATTCATACCGCTATCACGTGGCACTCGCTTTCCGCAGGGAATCGAAACGAATTCGTACTTATTATCGCAGTCAAAGGCGGAGACCGCATTGACGCGTACCATTTTTCTCGTGACCGCTCCCTTAACGGCGTGTACGATTTCACCCGGCGCGATCGTTACGGGCGTGGCATCGTCTGCGAATTCGCGAAGGAACCGACGGCCGCGGAGAGGAAGGAAATAAAATAGCAAAGAGAGAACGCGTTGAACGCGGTCATAATTTACGCGGAATCGTGTACGTTCGCGATCGAAACGTTCGACGACGCGGGCGCAGCGTGGCACTTTCTTTTTATTACGTCGACGGAGTTGTACGAAAACCTCGAGCGGTTTCGAACGAACGGAAACGTGATTGCGAGGCGGAGATTAGCCAGACGCGAGTGGCATTTCTGAAAGGCGGAATTCCATGAAACGGGAGCGCATCTACTTAGCGCGTTTACGACGCGACGGCTCGCGGGTAACGGATGTAGAAGGGCAGACGGCGAGCATTGTCATAAAATGTAAGCACAGCAGATATTTCCAAGTGTGAAATATTTCAGTCTAATCCAGCAATATCATAAAGAACGCCCGGCTAGGCCGCCGCGCGAGGAGCCAGCCGAGTCGTAACCAGGCATTAGGGCTGTTTACAAAGGGCCCTTCGATACCGAATCGCGTACGAAAATCGTCGTCCCCGGACCCCGTGCAACGAGTACGTCTGCGAGACTCACCACCTGGGTCCACCCCGCCCTTATTATCAACAATCGTAAAATGCTAAATTGAAAGTCCTCGAAGAATAAGGAGGGCGCAACCATTGGGGGAGGAGAGCACGAAATAGCGTT
Source organism: Nomada fucata (assembly GCA_948146005.1). Classification (NCBI taxonomy): domain Eukaryota; kingdom Metazoa; phylum Arthropoda; class Insecta; order Hymenoptera; family Apidae; genus Nomada; species Nomada fucata. The sequence goes on from OX411277.1 coordinate 4,319,530, forward strand.
ACGCAAATTGCGTACTGAGAACGGGACTTACGGTTATGGTTATGAGAAGCTGATTTTTCAGAATAAATTTCGTAATACGCTTAATTCGAGCGTACCGGTCCTATTCCGTCCCTGCATTATTTATATTCCTTCTCATTCTGTCCACTACCCGTGACCCAAGTCGCGTTGCTAATAACAATAGCAACAGTATCGATCTCTGTTTTACAAACGGAGGTACCAGAAGATTCAGCGACGAGTTTAAATTAAATCCGTGCGATCAATATCGTATCTCCTAAATTGATCCACGCAGAAAAAAGTTGAGAAAGAACCATCGAGTAGGGTGAGCCAGAAGGTTAAGGGTCGGTCCTCCGAATTCAATCTGTCTAAAGTGACAAGACAAATGTCTCGGTGCACTTCTTCCCGATTCTGCTTTCGATCCTCTCGTAGAAGCCACACGGGTCAATTAGCCAAAAAATTGGGACGCCGCACGAGTGAATACGTAGAAAAAGTAATTCGATTGAAAGGGAGCCAGCTATAGAGATAAGTGAGAGAAGATGCCAGTCATCCCCCGGTAATTAGTCAAGGGTCGCTTGAGTGCTGCTAGGAATTCCGAATCTGGTATCATCCCCGTGGATGCGAGTTGGGGTTGTTTCTTGGACGAAGGATAAGCCCGGATCTGAACGCTGATATCGTGGAAAAGTTTCGAGTCCCGGACGGATTTGATTGATTAGTCGCGGGACGAATGGACTGTCGCGATTGTTAGCGATATAAGCTCCCAGGATCTTGCTCTTCTGGATGAACGTGCAAGATTGATGGAAACGGTCAATATAAATATTACTACTTATTGTCTGGGAGATGTATCTCGCTCTAATACGGCATAAACTATTCGGATCCCAGAAATTCCATACAGAAACCCAATGACGCGTACACGTAATCGAATCGCCCGCGTTTAAAATAACGCCGAGTATCGACGAGGACGCAGCAATTAATTTTCATTCGCGCACACGTACGGGCAACAGCGCGACAGTGAACACAAGTCAAGGAAATCCGAAATATTTCGGAGCCAGGTAACTAACAATAAGCTATCTAACCCCGTTGAATAACATGTTGGCTCGCGCGTTCGACTCGCATTCCCGAAACCCCGTTAACTTCACAGATTTATCTTCCCAACGGAATATCGCACGGTGGCGGTGGAAGGTAGACCCCTCCTGCGCCGCGGCAAGGCTAATCATTGTTTCTGTCGAAGCTGTTTCACGAAGAATGCTAACATTTCGCGCCCCTCCGGAAAGAGTGCCGAAATGTCAGTGGCGATGAATGGTGCGACCTATGACATTGGAATATAGGTACGTGACATTTCGCGGCGTATCCGTGACCGGTGCAACCTCGAATTACTATCGTGTAGCACGCGCGTACGCACACGCGGCTTGCGCCGAGGGAATGTTACGTAGGTGCTTCCAGGACACTATGGACTGTCCGCCAGTCCAGTGGGTATACGTATTGGACTCTGGACAGCGGTCATCTGTCACTGTCACCCACCCCTTCACCGCCCTCTCCCGACCCTCTGCACGGCCGGGTGGCGTCAGGGAGGAGGACGGCCAAGGGAGGATCGAACTCGAACCCCCTGCACCCTGGTAGCACGTGTCGATGTCTATGTCCCTTATATGTACATACGTGTTACGCGGCAAGCAGGGCTACATATGTACCGGGTTTATGTGCCTACGTATGACCGTGAACGCATCGCGAGATACATAATATATAGACAGTATAAATAAAGCGCCATACTGCGTTAATTACAATCGGCTGTCACGTTCAACGCAACATTGTCTCAAAATAATTGAGGGGATCGGTTGTACAGTGGGGCCGTGGCTAAGTGGACATTCGAGGAGGGCGAAATGAAAGTGAATTTTAAACGCAAAGGTGTTGAACGGAGGATCCGTGCCCGAACAGGGTATACGTAACTAATTGCCCGCGAATAGTTATCGCGTTATCGCCGGAAGAGCGTTCAATAATCGGGTACGGGGGTTAATGAATTGACGTCTCTGCACGGTCGGCGTAACCGCGGCCAATGCGAACGTCTAATATACGTCCGCAAACACCGATGCCGCGCATTGCGGCGTATCTACGCCAATACATCGGATTTCCAACCTGCTGATTATAATACGGCGTAGGACAAGCGGCGTGTACACGGCATTACGAAATACGACTTAATTAAAGCAACACGGTGCATTCCGGTTCTACCCTGATACAATATTTGAACACCTTGACGCTTCGAGAACCCTGTGTGAAACGAAGATCGGGAGTGGAATAACACGCTGGCACCGCGATCCCGAAGAATGCATAACGCTCAACTGGTTTTTTTCCCTTTCTTCGTCCCATGGATCAACTTTACCATCGAACTGCCGCCCGTGTAATTAATTATCGTACGACCACGTAATCGTATCATTTATTACGCGCTAGTGCATCGCGTAACAATTAGGCGACGCAGATACAATTGTCGACCGAGATGCGGAACGCGGTGCACTAGAAATCATCGATCGATATTCCGCCCGTGTCCTATCGACCCAGGGATATATCGGTTAGTTTCTCTCGCGCGTCACCTTCGTCTTGACGCGCAACGGTGATTAATAACTGGCCATTCATGTCGCATTACTCATCGATGTTGCACATAGACTTCCGCCAGACAGGCGTTACTTACGAGCCTGCGGTTACGGTCCTGTTGACCAACGACACCCACCCAGAATCCCCATACGCGCAAATACTATACGGGCACGCCGCGATAGAAAAATTTCAGTGGCGAAACACCATCCCGCTTGGCTTCTCCTTATCCCTCTGCCGATCGGCCTTTCAGATCGTACACCGAATATCGTTACCGCAGGCCAGGCAGTGATAAATATTTACAGCCCTGCGTTGGTCACGTAAAAGCGGTTCACCGCAGAACGCGGATGCGCACGTGTACTTTATGAAGTATTTAATACGTCGCGCGACATGCCAGCTGTAAAAATTTCGTGTCAAAATGTCCTTTAAAGTGTACCATATATCTCTCTGTAATCGTTCCCGGGGCACGTTATTAGTTTCGAGAAATGCCGTTCGAAGAAAGTCCGACTCCGCGCCATAATGCCTCCGTATATAACCGATCCTCCTTCGGGTAACCTTCTAACATCCGCCGGAAGATGGTCGGCCTTTCGGATCGTCGCAACAATATTTTACAATCTAACGGATTTTACGAGCAATTCCCAGCGGTCCCGCAGCTCTTCAATCTTCCTCAACGCGCCTATGAATATAAATACGAAGGCGGCAGTGATTTATGCCGACCAGAGAGAGAATGAACGGGGAGAGAACAAAAACGAAGGAAAGGAAGGCCGAAAGGACGATTCAATACTTGGAGTTTCATTTTACGTCGCGGTCAGTGTTTATGCCCCAGATTTTAGCACCTCCCGGATGGCGTTCGAGGTTCCACCCTCCTGTTGAGAGCTCACCAATTTTTATGGCCATGCTCCTTTTCGTTCACCTTGTTTCAGGCCGTACCGCGCCACGACTACCTTCCTCCTTTGTCCTTGACTTTCGCATAACCGAATGTCTTCGGGTCGAACGCGACCGGACCCGAGACTGCGGGAACGCGTAAGGCTATCGAGGAAAAAGGGGAACAAAAAAAGAGCGAGATACAATTCGATCAATTCGATATAAAAAAACCCCCCCCCCCCGAATCATCTCGAGCGTAAAATATTTTTCGAAATGCACCGGCGATAAAGGTGGATGAAAAACGGGCAACGACGAGAAGGACGCGGAATGAAAAATACACGAAACAATTAAAGCACAACAAAAGCAGCGCATCCAAGCTTTCATGGCGAAGGCCATTGTGGCGGACGAACGCGAGCCCGGCGAAAAATTGAGCGGCACGGCTCGCGAAAATGCGGTCCATTGTTTTCCGTGTACAAAGGCACCCGATGATGGTATTCCTAAATTTCGTTGTAGAGCCGAAATCCTACGTCGAGTCGTTATTAAGTCTTGATCCGGCGTCGGTGTGCGCGTACTCGCGCCAACCGTCCCCGCCCCCCTAAACCACCCCACCCGACCCCTCAGCCCCCTATTGTTCCTGACAAATCTGACGTACGAGTGCGATCATCGATCGGATCCCTTTCTTTGATCGACAGGTAATGACAGTTTAAATCGTTTCGCCGGCGACCGTACAGCCGATGTCGCGGTTCGTTTAGATTTTCCCTGTCCCACCGTGTCAATAATTTTCCGACCGTTGCGTAATCCTTTCCGCATGCAGCCTATAAGCTCCGTGTATGCCTGCGGTCTCTGCCCGCAATACGCGTAATGCATTTGATCCGCGCTAAAATGCATTTGGATGCATCGCTCCGTCGTTTCATGCGCTTACGGGACTCGCAGGCTCGAAAACACCGGCGCCGCGGCGCGCCCTGGGGGGGAACACATCCCCGACGAAGAACGGACGATCAAGTGGCAGGCCGTTGCTCGTCGTCGACTTTCTATAATACTGTGCAAATGTATGTACGTATGTGGATTTGCGGGGTACTGTTGCCGGGCGAAGTTACTCGATTCAGTAGATTAACCTTAGAGTAACTGGGGGAAATGGGAAACGGGTTATTCGAATTGTAAATATTTCGGTGGCGATAAGACGAGTAGATATTTCGCGTGTTCGTACTCCGTTTGTCGAATTTCCTTTGGGCCCTATGGGAAGCTGGGATCGTAATTATTAATCGGCCGCGATAAAGACGAGGTGTACCGTACAAAATTACGCTTTGCATTTACACCACACGCGGAGTTAACCCTTATCGGACGCCAGCTTGCTGTTGTCACTGTACTTTTGTCACGCGAGGAGTGACTTACGACCGTTAAGGGTTAATTATAGTTTTCCTTCGAAACGAATAGAACGAATCGTATGGCAGAGTTTAATTCCCCCCCCCCCCCTGGCACGACGATGCTCATTTGATTGAAGTACGCCATTTCAAGTACATATCTCTTTGCTACTGGGATATGTCACGTTTCGAGTCAATTTTTTCATTTAGGGTATATGAAATCGAAAAAAATATGCGGGCTTCCTCAACAAGTAAATTACCAGCATTATTAGGCGTCGTTCCATTAGAATATAAGAGAAGGGTGCAGCTTCAACGCGATAGCTGACGATCCCATTACGGTCCCGACGGCGCTTACGTGTTCATTGCACGATCCACTATGACAGAATGTTTAGGGTATCGGCTGAGCCTACGATCCTAGGGTCAAACCTACTGGACTCCCACGGATTCCGACCAGTGGCCCTTCGCGAGAATTTCTCAAGAAATTCTATCATTCTTGCGAGATGCGATCTGATTTCTCGTCTGTCGCGAAACGAAAAATGTCGAGAGATCGGGAACAGCATACAGAAGTGACTTTTATCCGCTAAATAAATCTACTCTCCCCGTTCATTACTTTCCGATATCGAACGCGAACGTCGATCAGAATCGAGATCTGAATGATATTTCAGGTGATCGAATCAAGGATGACGTCACGCGCATCACACGAGACGAGACGATTCATCATCGTTGACAGATCGTTACGGAGGGCGGCGGAAAAGGCAAGAGGCACGGCGTAAACAAGAGAAGCCGAAGGAACAAATGTAACCACGCGCATAATTTCCATTTTCTCCGTCCCCTCCCCAGGGCTCGCGCGTATCTCGCGGTGGAGATCGATTGTATTATAGCAGCGGTATATAGCGTGGCTGAATTCCGAGCACGCTAGATAAACGACGAGCCGCACGGAAATAGAATGATGATGTCTCGTGGAAGATTCGCGTAGCCTGTTTCCCCGGTGTCACCGTTCGTAATCGGTTCCCAGGATCGATTCTCGACAACTCATGACCGGGGGGAGAGAAAGAGAGAGAGAGAGAGAGAGAGGCCGCCGCGGCGCGTAATACAAATTGCAACGCGCGAAAACGCCGCGACCGTGAACGACGAGGAGAACGAGAGAGGAGGGCAGAAGAGCGGGTGGCATCGAGTTTGATAAATGACTCGGACTCCATTTCTGCCCGGGGGTTTGAGTATGCCCGATGTAATCAACCGTTGTATTATATAACAGGGTGACTTCCCAGATTAAGAGGGTCGTTGGTTCGATCGTTCGTTCCGTCGTGTCTGGCGCACGAATCGCGGGTGCAATTAGACTCGAATAGATATTAAATTCAGATACACAGAGCGCTCAAGAATTCCGAATAAAACCGAAGAGAGCGGCGCGAGGCGCTTCGAGCGTAATACGTTGCAGCTGCGAAATGTTACAGCTTATCGTGCACAATTCCCAAGCGAGAAGGCATCAACGTGATCGAGCGTGCATACGTGTGCCAATTACGGCGAGGCGCAAATTTCCGAGCTTCTAGGAAAGATCGCGAATCGTGCGGGAGCCGCTCGGTTAGCGTGCGAGCGATCCGGCAACCTATGCGTGCCGCGACTCGCTCGCTCGCGCGCACGCTTATTGAAAAGAGGACTAATAATGTCAGAACTTAATTGTTGCATTCGGTCGCGCCGCGCGTACGGTTACCTGCGCACAATTTTCTTATTACCCGTTAATGATGCAAGAAGCCCCGACAGCCGCGGCCGCGGCCGCGCATAAAACTAGCTATTACAACGGCCGCTTTTACAACACTTAATGCTAGCCGTGTGTGCCGCTCGGAAAGAAGCGGAGAGTCGTGTCGCTTTTTGCGCCCGTTCCGCATCACATTTTACACGAGCGTACACACCGCGGCAACTAGCTTTCGTACGCGCCTGCTGTAAGACGTTGCTCCTCATAGGTGAATAATTATTCCACGGGAATAAGGTGAACGTGTCCCGATCGATCCTGTATCGGATAAGGTGTGGATCGAGGTGAAGGCGGTAAATCGAGGGCGATTTTCCCTGCGATCGGGATCTTCGAGGAACAATGGGAGAACCTGAGGTCATTAACGGTCCAGTTACCGGGCGCACCGAGATTACACCGGAGAAAAGTTAATCTTAATAAACGAGGGCAATCAGGAGGACCTTGGCGAAGGTAGTTGTCGCCGCAAATGCGTGGCCCATGCAAATTCGCCCTAAAGCCAGCTCTGTCTGGGCGCGCGGGCTAACCCTAAGAATTTACATACTGCTACCGGTCCCTCTGGTTCCTCCCGTTTGGTGCCCTCCTCCTTCTCTTTCGCTCAATCCGGAGCCTTTTGTCCGGCGCGGAATGTCCATCAACTTTTTGTCCGGCGAGCACGAGTAAATAGGAGAGTCAAATGACCGGGCGAGGGCTTTAAGGGCAGCGAAATGGGGCTGCGGGCCCTTTTATTTGCTGAATCCGTGCGGATTGTTTCGTGATTTAGCATAAATGTTTGATTAGATTCTGGAGCGGATAGAGGCCGCGACGAGACGAGGCTGAAAGGAGGACGGGTCGGGGCTGTTTGCACGAGGAATCGCCAATGACCAAACTCTAATCGAGTGTACGTAATTATTTAACCGACCGGGTACACGCTACTACTAAGTTAATGCAGCGACGCTATTGACTTTGTCGGCAATATCTCGCGGGTAAACCGATAAACTGAATTAATCGGACCGTTTCAAGTTCAACGAGTCCGTAGGTTAGATAACGATCTTTACATGCATTCTTGCCTTGTTTAGCCTTGCGTGGAGTGCGACGCTTGGAGGGGGAGGCGATGGTTGTACAAACGATGCAGTTATCGCCAGTGTTTCCCACTCGGGTACAACTTGCCCATCCAACGTCGGGCTATCAATAATTCAATTTTCATTGACCCGCTTAGTCGCGACGCGACAGAGCATCGAAGAGATATATTTCACCGACGGGAACTATTTTTCTACCCCCGCGATGGATTTTCCAGCAGAAACGCCCGGACAGAAGCGGAAGAATAAAATCATCAGAAAGCGAAACTGCCTCCTCTCGTTTTACGATAACTATTATAAATAATTGCCAGCACGGGTGGAACGCCGCGAAGCGTCGACCGCGATAAGATTCGTAAGATACGAGCATAAAAAAAAAGAGGCTCTCCGCGTCGTTTATAGGACAGAATATGCAAATAACGCAGCGCCCGTGTCCTCGCGGCTATTTCCAGCCGCTAAAACCTTCGATTACCGACACATAATGAATTACATTCATAATTTGCATCATCATTAGCCCAGGCAGTGCTATCAGTAACTGACAATAAATTTATCACCGGCCGGAGTGTTCGTTATGCGCGTTACGTCACTGTTACGGCAGGTTCTAGAGGGACTCTTAAAAGAAAGACATATCCCAGTATCTCTGGAGACGTTTTACGCCGGTCGTTAACGGGGACGACCGGCGTAATTATTGCACGCAATAAAACTCCAGTTAAATCTGAACCAATTTGCAAGTCGCCATCAAGCTAGATTGGGAACACACTGCGTACGCGCAAGCACACTCTGTTTGTATACGGAGGAGACCTAGAGTTCCTCTCAAGGAGGAATGCATTATCTACGAACGTTCGAGAGGGAACCGCGGCGTATCCAATCGGTCAGAGATAGGTACTTCGTGTCGACGAGGTGGCAGCGAATTCAGTTAGTGCTCCGCCAGTTGGATTGGACCATCAGTTTAGACAATGGGACCTGCTCGTGCGTTTAAGGTAATCCCCCCGTGAATGGTGTCCCTTTGGTACTTAATACATTGTCCGCCCTGATGGCCGTCCTTTACAATCTCGTCGCAGGGTGCACGCCCCGCGCTCCCCCGAGCCACACCCTTGGCGAAGATGCTTCGCATTAACACCTATTTACCGTAACATCGCCAAACAACCCTCGGCCCTTTGGAAATATTCCCGGTACACCGCACGCTACGCGAGCGGAAAAATTTCAAGCGACGCGACCCCGTAGACTCAATCGGACGTTAATTTGCTTTCAACGGAATGATCGGGCGCGCCGTGCGCGCGAGACGAAACGAAAAAAGCGACCCCTGCGCTCGGGGGAAGACGATACGACCGAGATTCCTTATTTACGCTAATAGAGCATAAAACGAGGCTATATAAATCCCGAAGCGGTTTACGATTCGTCAAACACGATAGATTTAAAGTCATAAATGCTGTCTGGTCTCTACGCCCTGGACCGTTTTATTTTCCCCGGGGTCCACGGAAGGACAGCCACTTGGAAATGCATCTAACATCCAGTACAAGCCACGACCGGACGGGATAACCTTCGGACGGTCCCCGGGGTGCGATAAGGTCCGGACAAATGACCGGTCAGTCAGGACAGAAAACTACTGGCGGGAAAATCAGCCCTCTAAGTAAATTCGTATCAACCCCCGGAGACAGAAGAAAGGAGACGAGGGTGGCGATCCGTCATACAAGATTACCGAAGTAAATAACGGGATATCTCTCTCCCCGAACGGAAGAACGGAGACGGAACCAGAGAAAATCGTATTGCCCGTAACCAAATTTCGGAATAATCGAGGACGTGTCGCCGAATCGTCCAGTCCTCGATCATTCACGCTTCTGCGAGCATTCGTTCATCGTTCGCAGACCATCGCCCGTCCCGACGACTGCTTAATGTCCATTGCATTTTTTTACGCGTTTCGAGGAGAGAAGAGAGGAAGCACGGGCAAGGGATCTGGTACGATCCCCCCCAGCCCCCTTGTCGACGCGGCCCCTGCCGACCAAATTTCACGGGAAAACTTCGCGCCGTTTACGAAGCAACCGGAACAAGGATGAAAAAAACTTTTTCTGCTCGGAAAACCATTTGAAGGATTAGATAGATTATCGTCTGCATTAGCAGAGGGGTTACCAAAGTCGATAAGGTGAGTCCGTGGGAGAGAGACTTTTTTTTCGTTTCATCGGGGACACAGTTGATTTATCTGACGGCAGAATTAGTCCAGTAGAATCGATGGCAAATCAGCGCGGGGTATCAATCAACTAGTACAATGCCCTGCGTGCATTCACGGCCGCGTAATTATTTACCATTATGCTTAGATGAACAATGTCTGTTTAAATGATGCTCGTCGAATGAATGCCACTGTCGCATTATCGGCACGATAATTTCGAAATACATGTGCAATTACTACGTAGCGAGGGTGCCAGGCACCAGTGGTGCGACGAAATTTTTGTCTGACACTCGCGGAATATATTTTTTCGCCGTCCATACGAGAGGAATAATCGAGGCCCAGATAAATGGCCAGGTTGCGGCACGGTGGAAGCTGATTCGTAAAAAGGGGATCCATGTGCGCGCGCGAACCAGAATGAAACTCTTCCATTTCCCGCTGATCGTTAAGCCTGTTCGACTGGAGCTAATAAGCGGTAATATCAAAAAATATTTCACGTCAACCCGTGGACAGGGAATATTGATTCCCTTTCATGAAGGACCCCCGCGATGTTTGCAGCAACCGATATAGCACGTTCAAACCGAAATTCCGCGCCGCCGACCCGGCTTTCCCAGCTCTCGTTTCTATTTCGCGAGATGGATTAATTAATCAAACCCGCCGCGGGTTCGAAAAACTACACCCCAGTCCATGACCGACACCGGCGAACAACTGCAAATCCCTGCGCGTACGCGCTTCCCATTTTTCCCGGTAATATCGCTCGTTTGCAAATAGAATACATACGATACATTAACGCGTACGCGTAGGAATATGATACAGGTGATTCTAATTAATATTTTACTCCGCCGTATCGGAAATACAAGTTCACTCGTATATTAATTAAAAGTATATCCGAACGGTGACCAGAGTAATTAGGCCCCGCGATTTTTCTCCGATCGTTACAACGGAACACTGAAGTATTGTAAAATTGAATCCTGCGAAGATATTTGATAGCGCATTAATACGCAGCTTTTTGAATCTCGACGTGGCTCTGTCCATTACGATTTTAAGGATTGTTTGGCGACTCGATAGTTTTCTTTGCCCCGCTTGCAACGACGTATGTCGCCCGCTAACCGCCTTCCATTAGGATCGACATGTTCGGACAATAATTTATTTATCTGCGCGTATGACAATCGAAAGACTGATCGAGCAGCGATCCTCTCCCGGCATAGGTCGACGAGCCAATCAGCTACCAACGAACTTCTGACTCTCTTACGCCGTCCGTTCATAAGCATTTGAATGGGTCAATCAATCACGCGACTCCTCTCTTTCCCGTCCTCGCTTCTTCTCGTTCTCTTCCTCTTGGTGACGTCACGGTACAGTCATCCCCTATTAGTGGGGTGTTGTAGCAACCAGCAGTGGCTGGATCTGTGCGGGTCGCGATGGAATAAGGAGGAAAGAGGAGTCTGGCTGTTCCAACCGAGGGGGTTGGTAATTATATATTCTAAGGGTGTCTCGCCGATCAGTCAATGTTTCCGCTGCAGCTCCTCGACAATGGAGCAAAGATAGAAAAAGCTTATCTGTCACCGTGCGCGATACTTCCTTAGGGGAGAGGAGAAGAGACTTTTAATTCGCGCTACGATTACCGGTGTTGGCAATGAAAAATTAAGGAGTCAGAGGGACGCGTTCGTTTGCGTTTCTCGTGCCTAACCGAATCTCTCGCTGGTCGATACCATCGTTGCTTCGCTTCGCGTGTAGTTCATTCCCGCGACGAAACCGGAATACGAGTAAGATCGCGATACACCCGGTATACGATCAACGGAAAAATGTTGATTCCCTGCAGGTGAGTGACGAGACAATTCAGACGGTCCACCTTTTGTGCGCAATAAAAGCACTCGCCTCTCGGTCTGCCAGACTAAGAGCTTAAGCAGTGATCTATGACAACTACTGCGATAATGGTATTTGATGTTAATCGGGCTTTGAGTGCGAGTTAGCACGACGAACGTATCTCGGACGCATGAGCGAGTTGATTAAATTCAAACACCTCGTAGGCAGAATGCCAGTGCGTGCCGCGTCGATGGACCAGCCACCGTGTGCGTGAGTTCAAATATGCTCATATCGGGCCGGGGCTCAAAGGCCTGAGGTAACTCTCTGTCCAACAATAGTCACGCATGATAATAGCATGCCATCCGGACCCCACGGTCAGTCTCGTAACGGTCGGTCGTCTGGAAGGAGTAAATACCAAATCGCTGAATTGATTCGGCCGGCCGAAATACGAACGCCGAATTCTCATGTTAGAGGTACAATCACGTATTCGTTCAAATATCCATTCGCCTCGACTGCTAACGCCAGGCGTTCGTAGTTTCGCTCCGGAACGATGTACAATCTCGTTCCCGATTTTTTCCTGCTAGACGGACGAGCATTGTTTCAGCGTCCCCCCCTATGTTGTTTTACGGCATTGAATAAAAAAAAATTGGCGTCAGTTTTCCTCAACTTTTCCAAAACACCATCAAGCATACCGACAGTTTCGTCTGCCCGATATCTCGCGGCGACTGCAAAGCCATTCCGGCTCTCTCGAATTTAAATAGTCGAACGACGATCCGTCATACGAGTATCTGTCGCGATGGATATGGCGTAGAGAATTTCTCTGCGCAATGAAATCTCGTAACCGCGGTGCCCCCTCGCGTAGCGACGCCGTTGTCGGCCCGACGAGGCCCGGAGCCCACGAAAACGTCGAAACGACGCGGCCGCCACCGCGTGCGCGCGAGAGAGCAATCTAAAATCTGTCAGGCCTTTGATCGATGCGCCGTTCGCCATTTTAATGCCTATCACCCGACAACAAGCCTCACGTGAAATACGAGTTAACCCCCGGGGCGTTCTCACCCTCATCAAAGCGCGATCATCCCTCGAGGAATTCAAAACGCCACCGTCGTACCACGCCGCCGTCATCGTCGTCGTGTGAAAATGTTTTAAACAACGTCGAACGTCGCCCCGCAGCCAGATCATTATCCGGGATCATTATCGACGCGTAGAGCGAACCTCGTGCGTTTGCTCGGAGAAGGGACGCGTCGAATTTCCTTCCGGGGCCGATCTCGTTCGTGGAAACTGGCAAATAATTTCCATCGCGCTGCTCCAATTGCAGAATCGCGGTGCGCGGCTCGTAGACGCAACGTCCTCGTCGATTAGCCGAGTTCTAATTCGCCGGACAGGGTAAGCTTGTAACTTTTATTTCCTCGGGGAAATTGCCTCGGCTAACCCGATTGCCCGCGAGTCTCGTCTCTGTCGCCGGCATCATTTAATTCGAAAACAATTGGCGACCGAAGCAGGAACGCGACGGAAACGCCTGAGCAAAGGCGGGTCTCCCCGGATGAACACGGAAATATTATGATAACAGGATTGACCGATCCCCGAATACTCGTAGGGCGGACGAGACCTATATCGAATCATCATTAGCTGGGAATTAGAGGATTTGCCGGACCGCTGGAAAAACTGGGCAAATCCAATGGATACGGCTTAATCCTAAGCGAATGGAGAGGTCCACGGGAAAGTGCGTTAAAGTAAAACCTGTTCGCTGTTCGTGAATCTAATGACGTATTCATTCGCGTCCGTCGTGTTCCGGGCTGGCTGGAGGCTCGTTTTTCCGCGGAAATCCAAACGGGATGACGCGTAAGCGGAACAAACTAAATACCTATTAAAGTATCACGGCGCGATCCGTAGCCGCCCCACGGCTCGCGTTACAGAGGACATACGGATGAAAATTTGAACGGCCGCTGCTTGGCGAATTTCGCTTTAATTGGATTACCTACGATGTACTCTCGGTCGGCGAGCGAGAAGCAATACAATTTCACCGCGCGTCGATTGCGTCCGACGACGGCGATGCGCGTAAATTACACGATCGTTCTACGTGTATGAATTTAATAATTCGAGCCCCGGGGGGGGGGGGGGCGATGGCAGGTGTAAAAGCCAATATTCGAGTGGGCAACGCGCGCCGCACACCTATGTAACGCCGTTGCCGCGTTGCGCGGCCGTGTTAATGTAACGGATACAACTATTCCCGTGATATTTGAGCCGAATTACCAATAAAACGGATTAACGCGCGTCCATTGACGTTTACGATCGAAAACGGAGGGCCAATCGAACCCGCTGAAAGAACAGATTTTCCCGTACGCGCGTGTGCGTCTACGCGTGCTCGGCTAAATACGACACGCCGGTGTTTTCAGAGGAGCAGTCGCGTCAAAATAGCCGTGCAGAAACGCGAGACTTATGAGGGCGAATAAATCCACCGAGTAATATGCGCCGGTGTGGAGAAAGATGTCCTCGTAGATTTGATGGAGAGGATGGCTGGAGACGCTCGTAAAAGACGCATCCGCGCTGGCGAGCATAAAATTAGAAGAATTGACTTAAAAGGATTTGAAAGGATTGCCGTGGCTCCGGCGCAGGCGAGAGTCTCGCCTTCCGCCTACATTCGTGTCCTCGCGAAACGGGTACCCCGAGCCACGGGGGTAGTGGATTGAGTGTACGCGACTCTTTTCAGCCAGTGAACGAAGAAGCCGGAAGAGGAGGGGAGAAATGGTAGGAGAGAACGAGAAATGCATTTTGGCGCTTCCAGAAGAGCAACGTACTATAGAGAAACGCGAGCGGGTAAACAGGCGAATGCTGTCCTGCGAAATAAAGCTTAAACCGGCGGAGCGCAAGGGCGGAGAGAAGAAGGCAGGAGATACGTTCCGTCGCTTTAGAAGCTAACTCGTCTGTGAATAAACGACGCGCGACTCTATCCGCGGTGGCGAAATTTAAGCGACAAATGAAACGGATATAAAGATGGCACAGCGGAGTCCGTTTCCGTGTACAACATTCCCGAATGGCAAGAATTACGAAAGTGCATATTCCGCGAACAAAAGGGGCCGCGTGATACGGGACGGGGGTGAAACGGGCAGAAGCTCACTGTCTTCCGAAATGAACCTCTTCCGGGCCTTTCGGGCGATTTAAGGGGAAGTGGCGTAACACGCGAACAGAGAGGAAGGTCCTGATAAAGGCGGGCGTTGGAACTAATGATAGTGCTTAAGAAAAAGCTTAATGGATCGTCCTCGAGGCGCAATGATGTGTCATTTGTAACGTTACGTTGCACGCCGCGTATCGCTACTCTCTTTCTCCGTGGATTAATTGCCGTCCAATTATTGTCCCGACATCGAATCGCCGGAAGGGGCAGCGAGCGCGCGTTCCCGTCTAGATGTGATTGACTTCACCGTATTTCCAGCGCCGGAAAAGCGGCCAGTGGACGACGGAATCATTTTTCATCCGGCCCGCGTCACGATTGAATTCCATCCGATCGAGATTAAGATAGTTTCGCGAGGCTCCGGGAACTATTTCGATGTTAATGCACGCAATTCCATCGACGAGGACAACTGTCGGTGCATTTGCTTTGCATATTAACGTGATCGATGCTGCCAATACTGTGCCTCGTCGCATTAGTCACGGCCACGTGACCGTCTGCACGGCAATTCCGCAGATAGAGAAGCGCGCTCCTTTTCTTTTTTTCTTCTCTCTCTCAAATCGCGCACGAATAATTCCGACGAGATCGACGCACGTGTCGACGACAGCCAACACTGGACTTTATTAATTTATTCGAGCATGGAAACGGTAATTAGCCGGGACACCGGTGACAGAAACAGGCTTGCCCTTCGGGCTGCCGTATGTCGATTTGCACGCATGCAATACTCAGGATACCTGAGCAGCCTCCGGGCTATTAGGGAACAAAGGGATTCGATGATCGACGATCGACGGATTGAATGCTCCGCGAATAATTATAAAGATCGGTGAAAAGTCTGCGAACGCTTCGTTCTACAATTCCTCTATGAAATTCGAATCGCGAAACTTTCCTCCGCTACTTGGAATAGAAAAAAAGCACGTTCCATCGTTCCGCGTTCCACCTTCCGGCATGTCTATTCGGTGACACGACGAGCCCACGAAATTGGCAATTCTAATCAAGCGCCGCCGCGCGGTCCTCCTAATCAGAATCGGGCGTTAAAGCGGCTGCCTCGAACCGAAATTAACAATGTTGTTAACAAGCACGTCGACGCGACAATCCCCTGTCCGCTTGTACGCGAATATCCGAGACTAAAAGCACCAGGAGTCGGTCCCACTCTGTGGGAGATAAGTGTGACGACCTGTCCAACGACACTGGGGGCGGGGGGGAAGGGTTGACGCAATCAACGTAAAACGTAACGTCGACGGTAACAGGGATTAGTTATCTTCAGCACCCTCGTAGGTACCGCGGGTGGTATTTGGGACGAGAGACAGCGGGGGCGAGAAGGGTATCGTTCCGAAATCACCGACGGCCTTCTAGTAATTGCGTGAAGAAAATTGCGCGAATAGCCTTTACTAGCCGGGATGGCTGCTGAGGAAAATCGGTGATCAACAATGGCTTAAGATGGTTATTGCCCCGATCTGGCGAGATAATGCTCGATATCCGTTCTGGAAACGACGCCATTCGCTAGGAGGATCGCCGACAGTGACGTGTATGTACATAGCGGAAGCGGTAGATTGTGCAGTAAAATGTGGAAATATATTGGCGCATGAAAATAACGAAAAATTTGTTCGCTTTGAAACCGCAAATTTTTGTAATCGTTGTCTATTAATTGATTCGCGAAAGCAAATGTATCATAAACGTATCATAAATGCTTCGAAGCCGTCCTTTTCTTAAATTGACATTAAAATAAGATTCACTGCCTCGAATTTTCTGTCGTGTAATTTCGTTCACGAAAATAACGCTCTGTACGCGCCTCCAACATTCCCTCCCGTTTTATTCGTACACCTGCCATGTATATTAATCGTTTAATCATGTGGTTCTGTCCGTGCCACTTAATCAGCTGGAAATTCGATAATGTAGAGAATGAACGAACCGCGCGAATATTACAATGGCCCGCGTTAAATTATGCCGTACGGGTTGATTTTCGCGAGAGAAACGCGTAGAATGGAAAATACGAATAATGAATAGAGCTCCTGGCCGTTTCCGCTTTTACCGGGCATTTCGGATTGATTAGCAACGGATTCGAGCTGAATTTACAGGGACCAGCCGGAATTTGAATTCGTGTGATGTTTTTAACGTTACAGCGAGCTCGCGACGTTGTAAAACGTTTCCATTATCCGCGGCCAGAGTTTATCATTACGCGCGAAGGAAAATTTCATTACCGTCAACGCGTTGACAGTTAAATATGCGAAAAGCGGGAACCTCGCGGAGGGCCGTTACGATTCTCCACGCGTCGCTCCATTCCAGCACCCATCTACCGCTTTGATGCATCGAACGATGCTGCGGAGTACTGTAAAGCACGTTGAAATTTATCAAAAGAATGCATAAACAACAGGGTTACGAGCGAACGACTCGCGATAGCGTTTGTTTGCAACCAATGCGCTGCCATCGCCCTCGGGACGATAAAACGCGAAATAAAGGGCCGATCGACGATTACGCGAGCAAGGTGTTAATCCCTTTTACGGTTCGCGACAGCGTCACTGGCAAAGTGGGCTGCAAAACGGCCCTTTGACGCATTCGAAATGCACCCACCACGGGCCAACACCGGCGCAACAACAAAACCGACTATGTACTCCACTCTCTCTCTCTCTCTCTCGTTTCGCTCGAAATGCTTTTGCGCCCGCAAACGACACGACGATAAATAATAGACACAGAATTATATTGCTTTTGTATTCATATTAAGGTCCGCGACGTGGTCGTTCACCGTCGAGCTGAATATTTTCCTTCTATTCGGGATTAATGGCTCGGACGTATTTTATAGGGAGCCCCTGTCCGTGCGATATCCATGCAGAAACTGACCGCTGCCCGTTCCACTCGTGATATATCGTCGGAAGTTTAAAAGTAATACGGGGAACACGAGAGAGTGGCTATAATAATATCGCAGTGGAACTCTTCCCCTTTCCGTTCCCCTTTTTACCCTTCGCCCGCGTTCCGGACAGATTTAAATTTCGAAATTTGACGTACACCACGGTTACGTGCTTGCCCTCGCGTATTCCGCGGGGAGTTCATTGAAAGGAATAAGACGAACGAGATCGAGGGCAGCCTCTCCGTTATCGAGAACGGGACAAGACGAAGGAAAACGGTGAAACGTCGAAAAGAGGAACGAGCGCGAGTGCATCCCGACTCTCGACCGATTTCGAGCTGATCGTCGGAACGGGAGACGAACCGATCCGCGAGTGAAGTTGGAAGAACGAACGACGGGCTCGGGGTACAAATGGATTCGATATAGTATTTCTGTTATCCGTCGCGGTGATCGATATTTGTCCGAGGTGAATCCCCTATGTGTTTCGTAGCCAGACGAAGTGTTTCAATATTAGGAGTGCATTATAAGGCTGAACGCAATTCGAACGATATTTATCCTATAGTTTCGTAGGATACAAGCATCGCGCATTACGCGTGACACTGCAGTTAATCGAAATTTACTTTCACACCCTTGGACGGGCACGTGCCGGCAACACGTGCTGCAGTCAGGGCGTTGGCCATCTTCCATCTGTCAAAAATCGACGTGTGTGCGGGTCATGCATAAGCGAGCAACATTTTCCGCGATGGCACGCAACCGAACAATCGTCCCGATCCATCATCCATCGAGCCTTTCGTCGATTACGGCGAAGAAAAAAGAAATAAAAGAGCCGAATGCATGGAAACGTAACAAGAGCATAGGTAGATACAGGCGTGAAACCATTCTTCTCGGGGCAAAGAGCTTTAATATTGTCTCAGACCGCGAAAAGGGAGAGGGAGAAGGCCGGGGTACGTTTGTCGCGAACAAGCAGCGTCGCTCTCGAATGATCCTCCGCCCTAACGAAAAAGGGGGGGTAAAAAAGGGCCGCGGATAAAAGAAACCCAGGGAGAAACGCAAAATCTCACCTTAAACCACGGAGGATCCGAGTCCCTTTGAAGATTCGGTGAAAGTTGAATTCTATTCGTCGGCGCGAGCGTTATATACATCGAATTGGTACAGTGTATATAGGTATAGGAGGTTCGGGAACGGTTTCTTTTCAGCCCTTACTCCGTGACCATTATAGCATAGCCGTAGGGTGTCTATAGGGTTGTTCACGGTCGAGAATCGGGCAGACGAGAAGGGCGGTTGCTACCGACCTTCCGGAAGGGTCGACTGTTGACCGAAAAAGTCGCCAATTTAAAAGGACCCCCGGCGCTTCTTTCTCGGCCAAGAAGCAAGGATAAAGAGAGACGGGGGATAGGCGGGCGCACGCCCGATGCCGAACAAGCAATTATGTTGTTACGAAATGTTTACAACGAGATTATTGTCAGCGGCATCTTGCGCCCCGGGTGGCGGCCCGCCGAGCCAGATCTTTCTTGTATTATCAATTTTATTTGACAAAGGGACTTCGAATACGCCCACGGCGTGCCTTTTGTAGGTGAGTAATACTACTGTTCGGTTTCTGAAACAAGCTTGGCGAGCACGTATCACTTGTGCGCATACATATGTACGTATGTGCTCCTTCGAGTACGTCCCGATTTAACTACCCCCGGATTCCCCTTGCGCCGATCGCCGCGATAACCGTGGATTTCATTTTCGAACGAAAAGTCCCGTGAAGCGAAGAGTCGCCTGGGGCACGGCGACGGCCTCGTTGGGCAACGTTACGATACGCGAGCAAGAACGACGCGCGACGTATTTCACCAGGGGAATTATTTCCACGGTCGGTACGGTAACAAACAATCCTGACGGCACATCGTATCGCGGCGGATGTTACTGCGCGCGGTAAAGAGTTAGGAGTTAATAATTCAGAAGGGGGCGATTACGGGTCCAAGGGCGGCAGGCTGGATGCAATAAAGAACGACACCCGAAGACGGAAGGTGACGAGAAACGGAGGTCGAAGGTGAGAAAAGGTAACCGTCGCGTCGGCTCTGTCGGATGTCGGAGTCCCCGCCCTCGCATATGCCGCCCCGATTCGTCACGGTACGGATTCTTCCGCGTGCGGAATCGCGTCTGGAAAGAATTTGCATGCAAATAGCGTCGCGAATCCCGAGCACACGTTAGCCAGCGCCGTGCGCCGGTGCAATCAGTTTTGCGGTCTCGCGGTCATAATTGAATGTGGCGTAAATAAATAAATAATGTCGCAGCAGCCGCGGGACAACGTTCGCCACCTTTAAAGGTCGAGACTTCGATTAAACCTCGCGCCTCCGTCGGCGTCTCTCTGTGATGCCCCATCCTCTCCGTCGTTTGTCCGCTTCTGTCGTCGTTCCACGGTTTCGCGCCGCCGAAAGGGAATATTACAGCAGCCGGAATTTTTCTCGAGGATTAATTTGCGGTCAAGCCTCTGGCCCCCCCGGCCTGTCAGGACTACCGGCATTACTGGCTACTGTACGTTTCAACCGGGCCGCCACTCGCGCGACCACCTCTCCGACCGGTACGACGATTAATTATTCGACAAATCCTTTTCTTTCTCCGCCGCACGCGTGCACGCGGAAGAAGAAAAAAAACGAGCGACGAGAGAGCCGCTCGGCCGGGGGCACGCGGGTACCGCGACCGGTGGTACACGCAAACGTTTCACTTGGCTCTTCTCGGAAGGGAGGAGGGCAGATTGAAAGTTTTGTTGCAATTTATGGAGCGATTTAAGACAATGCTGAAATTGAAATGAATATTTCATCGGAACGATGGCGGAGGTAAGCGGAGCTGCCGAGTTTGTCCCGTGCCGGACGAGAATTATGGGTTATTATTCGCGTGTCGTCGATGAAATATCCCCGTCCATAGAATTAATTAGAAAGATTTTAATATACGGATCGCAATAAAGGCTGAAAGCCGCAATTTCGGGGCTTTACGATTCGACCTCGCGATCCTAGCCGCAAGGACCCGAGATAAATCCTCCGTCGGGATGAAATGCGTACGAGTTCCTTAGCCCCGAAGCGCAACGTACAGACCGAAACTGTTCGCTACATTCTACGATATTGCTCCTGTTTCCGCGAACGAACGCTGGTAGCTCGTGAAAGTGACGCGACGGACGGTAGTAAAGCGAGAAAAATATTTGCTCTGCGGAACCGCCAGACAAAACCAGCCACGGCCCTCTGCCACGGCGCGGTCGTCACCCGAACGAATGCGGCGCTTACATATACGGGCTCGTACTTAATTCTTCCCCGCCGCGGCCCGGTCTCGAATGTTTCATTCTTCGCGTGAACTTTCGTATCGTACGTGATTTACAGCGCACCACTGTCCCGGCAGAACAAATATTTGGCCCTCTCATTTTAATCCCGCAGTCTGGATCGCGGCGAAACCCCCGTGTTCCCAGGATTCGTCGGGCAAAAGCCAAAGAGAGCAATTTTCAATTTACAGCCGTTACGTTCGGGCGGCGTGTACTCGGGACACGTAGGAGCACTCGAGAGTGGGGCCATAAAAATGTCACGGAATATCCCGAAGTAGTACGATTTGCGGCGCACCGTATCCGAATGCAATGCCCGACGCTGCCGTTTCTTTTTTCTCCGTTTCGCGTCGCGGACTTTTGAAAAACATTCGTCGGCCCTCGGGTCGAAAATAGTGCGTAACGTGCAGTGATATACGCCGTCGAGGGGCGCGGGGTGGTGCCCGCGTGCACGCTCATCCCCCCGTCGATCTTTCGCACCTATGCCACCGGTCGTCGTTGCGTGCCGAACGTGAACGCGCGGCATCGCAGCTTTCAGGGAAGCGTCAACGATAAACCAACGAAACTTATTGCCTCGGTTCGCGGTTGGTGGTGCGATTTTTTACGCTGCTAAAAAACCCAACACCTCCCCCTATTGACATGCCGCGACCTTACCAAGGCGACGATGTCGATGAATGTCGCGTTTCGTTCTTTCCCTTCCTTTTCGTTTCGTTCCCTTTCTTCGTACCTCGTCCGCGGTGTACCGCCATCTTCTTGTGCGCGGGGCGTATGAAAAAGAACGATAGGAGAAGCAGAGGAAGAGATATCGCTCGGTACGCGTGTACACACGGGCACATGGAGAGATGCCACGATATTCTAGAGGAATTCGAAGATCGTCCTGCCTCACGATTACTGCCGTCGCCCTTTCGGAGGCTATTGCCCGGAAGACTCGCGTATTTCACTCGATCTTATTAGTTTTTGGCCGGAGAGACGCTTCGGGAAGAAGCAGTCGCGCCAAGGGTGAAACGAACAGCCAACGAAACCCTCGCTCTGCAGTATTCTGCATAATACTTATTTTATGCGCGACACCGCGCGAGAAAAGCTCGGAATAAGAAGCTCTGGGGCGTCGCGGCACTCGTTTCTCGGAAATAGAGTGCGTCTCGGCTGTTTCACTCTATGGAAATCCGAAAGCAAGAAACGAATTCGCACGGAGATGGCGCGGAATTTTATCGTATGCACGGGTTTGCTTTCGCGAAGACGCGCCAGACGATGTCGTTGAACGAAACAATCAACGGGATAATCGTTCAGACTTACTGCCAGTTGACCGGTAACGTATGAATCACATTTCCCAAGATGATTCTGGTATCAGACACGAGTTCGATAGATTGAAATTTCGATGCAAGAGAAGCAAATTTATCATCGGTGTAATACACAATTATAAATGGAATAGATGCGTCCAATTTACCATATTATACGCACTGTTGTAGTCGCGTATAATAATAGCCCAGAATGTAGGGCCGCTTATCAATTACCTATCAAGAATACTGACACGCTACGTGTACTGCACCATAATGCTGTCTCGGACCTTTAGTACTATCCTTTAATAATAATGATGACGATATCACTATCGGTTAAATATTATATTCAACGAGCATTCACGAGAACCATACGCGTCTGCTTTTTCGATTCGTCATGCTAGAAACGATGCATATATATATATATACGCACACGAAGGGCGGGAAGCGAATGATTTTTCAACGTCTCGAAACCGGAAGTGCCCGGAGGATGCACGAAACCACTAGTTCTGGTGGCATGAGTGGCTGCCCTCATTTCGTTCTTTTTTTTCTTCTTTTTCTCCGACGAGCGCCTCTCCGGCAAAAGTCAGGACACCGTCTTCTCGCGTGAACGTCGGGGAACCAATAGAGAAAGACTTATCCCCATCCTCTGGCCTTTGACAAAAAGTGAGAAAGCGTGAAGATTGATGCCCCGGTCATCTTAGCACTTTGCCGAGTCACCGGACATTAGAGGGTCGACTGGTACCCTCTCTCGGTGGCGGAGAAACAGAGTGTAAAATGCATTTAATTCACGTGTCGTAGGAACGAGGGTTGCTCGGGCACAACCCCCAACAACATCCCGAAAATCTCCCCCCCCCCCCCGCCGCCAAACCCCGCGTCTGTGGCACCGACTAGCAATGATTTCACACTCGTAAATTCGAGTGTCGGGTTCACCGTGCCTATCTAAAACACAATTTCCGCGTTATTCCATTACTCGCTTCGGTGTGCCCGTTAAAATGGATACACACTGCTGACCGATTTCACTGCGAAGTAATATTTGCTCGACTGTTCTGCCTTGGTACCATTGAGGGAGAGGGGAGGGGCGGTCGAGTAGGTCTGTACGAAAGACGGAAACATCGGTGCCCGAAAGAAATGCCTTTAAGTGGACAAGCGAAGGACGTAAATCAATTAAGGGGGTATTGATTAATTCTTAATCGTGCCGGCTCGTGCTGGATGCACTGTGGCCGCCTTCTGCATAGTTTAACGCCGCGAAAGCTAATTCGTGTCAGCGATAATGAGTACTCCCGCGGTGATGGGGCGCTTAACGTTTCGAGATACAGAAAACTTTCTTAGAGATGTGACGAGGACGTAATTCAATAAATAAAGGAACGAACTAAGAAACGCCCGTGACGGAAGGTAGAACTGCCGCGGGTAAACTGTTTCTATATTTCATGGAGAGGAAAAAAAAAAAGGAGTCCGGCGTGTCGAAACAGATGGAAAAGAACTTTACTGAGAGTCCATAAAAGAGAAACATAAATTCGTATCATTAAGGGGCCATTCGTAGACATATTGCCCCCACTGGTGGGGAGGGCTAATCTAGAGGGGACTGTTTCTTAGAGTCGCTCGACGCGGACGGAACTTCCACGAACGTACGCGTACATAAATTCAAACGCCATCGTGATTGGTAATACGGCCGACGTTCGAACGAAGGCGATCCATCTCAATCCCGTGGACTACCGTGTTCTAAGACGACGGCTTATCGCGCGAGCCGTATAAAAGTGCATGAACGATAAAGAAGAAAAAAAAATTGTCGCCAGTCATGCTTCCCCGGAGAAAGCTTTCGATCGTGCCGTTAGTCGGTGCTCGCCCGAAACGGTCAAGAGGCGTGCAGCGCGGGCGAATAGCTGTCCAATCTAAATTTCCAGTCGGAACGGGCACATAGATTAAACTCACTTCGTGACGATTTGAAAAATTTCCCCGTCGAACAGTTTCATCGCCCGACAGAAATGGATAATAAAATCGGGAGTGGCATCGACTAGAGAGAAAAAAAAAAAAAAAAAAACGGCAGCGCCATTTCACAGCGACGGAGTTCGAAGGTGGCGCTAAACGAAATACAACTTCGCGCCAGTCGGTCGAATGGGTACGAATATACAGTATGCATGTATGCACGAGCATGTTCGTTTTAACGCGCGCCTATAGAGACAGAGGAGACACGTTGACGATGCACAGTGTTAATAAACGGCATCTGTCACCCGGCATTGCGTTGCATTTCGTATTTTATGCTTTACGCTCGCCCGCCCGGTTTATGCTTCGGTTTATGCTTCACACCGAGCGTGCAACGCCCGTGTGTGCATAATGTCGCCGTGGCGCAATTTTTCTCCCCCGCTAATCACATAGCCTACCCGTGCCGGACACTTTGTCTCCGATTTTTATCCCCCGTCCATTAGCTGAAAAAAGATTTTTTACTGCGCGGCGAATTGGTCGGTTCCCCGGATGATTTCCCGTTCCGCGCACCTCCGGTCCCGTCGGGTCGTTAAGGGGAACGCGCGCACCTTACCGTATTTATTCCGGAAATTATTCCGTTCTCCGTCTGTGCCCGCTCGTCCGGTTCACGTGAACAAGAGCGTAATGGGCCACGTTCGTTTCTTCCGCTCTAATACGGATGTATCTCCCTCGTCGGGGCATGACGGAAAAAGAAGAGGAGCGACGCTGACAAAACAACGAGAACGTGTTTTGAGCCGATCGGCTGAGTGCACCGATGAACCATTCATTTTGCAATAGCTGGGGCAACGCGCGGCATCATCCCTCACGGGGACTGGCGCAAAAACAGGCGACTTTTGCCGTCCGGTGATGTACGATCGAACGTCCGCGCACGCATCGTTCGCGAAACGAGCATCGAAAGTAATTATCTATTTTGTTGTTGCCTTTCCCCCCCCCCCCCCCGCGCGGAAAGCTTCTTACGAAACGAGGGAAAATACGTCGAAGCGGTTTGCAATTATTCATCAATACCCTATAAGTTATTCATATTGCTCTCTTTAATCTACAAGCCATTCCGATAAGCCTGTTTTATTCCTCTAAGCCTTCCCAATGACTGGTTTCGCTTAATCGCTGGTATAGCAACGCGCAGCAGTCACGCCTGTACCGGTTAGATTTGCCAGCGATACGATAACGCTGCAAATGATAATAATAACTCGCCGCGTAAAATTCTGCCCCGCGATTTTCAACAAGAAGATACTGCAAGCACGGCAGAATATTTCAACGGGGCTGCCGCGGAAAAATATATACGAAGAAAGTCGACAGCGAAGAGACAGTCCTCGGTATCGTCCAGACCCGGTGAAGAGGTACGAAGTGCTTCGTTAAAAGTCAAGGGCACTTCGTAACGTGAATTTTAATCGTCGGCCGTGTCCCGAAATAAAACCGTGGCGGATATAATATCATCGACCCCGATCCAGCAGGAGGGTCCTGCTTAGAATCGAAACACGGATTAACTCCGAGCAACCTGCCTCTCCTCGCGGCAAAGTGCACAGACTTTTCGCCAGCTGTCAGCCAGAGCCACGGTGCGCTCATTCGTGAAATCTGATCGTAAGTTGCACCACTTCACCGGCCCCTTAATCCGCCACGGCCGCCCTTAGCTTCCTGCTTGCTTAAACGAACGTGCAGTGTGCTCAAAACTTCGTGGGTGACTTAAAAATCAGAAAGGGGGGACGGGGGGGGGGGGCATCCGCATGGAATCGCATCGTTTGAAACATCCATTCAACGGGAATTATAAACCTTTGCGTAACTACGAACGATTTACTAAATCGCTCAGATAGAGAGTTGGTACTGGAAACGGGAAAATTGTTAATTCTTTTATTAATCAAACTTTGTCAGGAATTCGATTCTCATGGGCAGCTCCTTTTTAGATATTCAGTCTCTCGTTTCCCTTGAATTTCGGCGTGCAACGTTTTCGTCGATGTAATTTTGCAAGCCCGTCCCTGTCAACGCCGTTCCCCGAATGTCACTCGTGCAAATGGCCGAGTTTCATTCGCGCCAGTCCATCGAGCTCGCGGACCGCCATCGTCGCCGCCGTCGCACCGCGGAAAACTCGCGGCCGGAATACAAAAACGGTATTGTACAACGAAATGGCAATTAAGAATTCTGCTACGTCCACGGGAAATTGTGCCACCTCTGAACAATGGGCCCGGATAAAAAAAACCGATAGAGGAACGCGTACGAAAAAACAACGTTGCGCGAAGTAGCTATTGAAAAATGCACGAATAGGAGGCGTCCATCAGCAAAACGTCACGCCCGATGCACTTTTACAACGAACAAAAGCGGGGAGGATGGGCCGAAACGTTGAGTCCCGAAAACAACGCACGGATTGACGTAACCCGGGCTCTCTGGCGGCAATCTGGTGGCTCTTAAAATCGGCTTACGAATCGAATAACTTCTGGAACCCCCGCGTTACGTGGTGCTAATCGATTCTACTTCGTTCAGCCGTGGACGATAGGTACGGGCGCGTTTCAGATCTAAGCGCGGCGCGGATTTGCAGGTGGAGTCGTGCGAGGGGCGCGTCATAAACGCGTGTGCGTGACCACGCATTTAATCGCAAGATAATCCACGAAGCTTCCAAAGCACAGCTCGGGAAGAGGATGTAGGTGGGGAAAACGCAGGACACGTTGGTCGACGACGTGTCACGCTACCGCATATACAATAGAAGAATAAACAGCGCAGTGCTTGGCGCACATACGTGACTATTTAGTTGTGGGTTCATGCACAAGTGCAGTCGGTTCGCGTTGATGATATTCGTTTACGTGTTTACCGAGTGCCGGCGAATCAAAAAGTGATTGGACAATTTTCAATTACGGTCGTCCCTTTTTAACCTCGGCTAGGTGACGCTATGAGGGCGTTATGGCGAATAGAATTTTCACGCGCACGAAGGGTCCTAGATGTACCAAAACATACATGCAGGGGGGACGCGTGTGGCCGAGGGGTTAGCCAAGATCTGTCTAAGGCATTCCTAGGCCGGCTCGAGCACAAGTGCACTAAATCAATCCATTGTCAGGGGCGACCCGATTCCGCGCAGGTTGACTCACCTTTACGACAAAGGCCCGTCGTTCCACGCGTAGAAGCGTACACGGGGCAGCGGAAGGAACGCGTTTAAAGACAACCAAGGGATTGAACCCAGCGGAGACGTTCATGGGAACCGCCTGACGAATCGGCCACGATCAGTCAACCTTCTGCACCGACCTCTATCGCATTCAACCTTCGTCGATCTTCGGTGCCTCGCCCCCGCCGACCTAAGTCCTCACACCTGGGCCCCGGAGGAGTTTCACTACGAAATAACCGAGCTCGCATCGCGGCGCTCTTAATGGATTCAGAAGTGGCTACGATTTCTATGAGGTGTAATAACGTTACGCTGATTTATATCCGCTTTAACCCAGCGGGCTCGCGTTCTCGCGTCGTTGAATGCGTATGTAATATCGTTTAACCCGTGCATTGTCGAGTTCAAACGTATGTAAAGTTGCCGTGACGTCGTTGACGGAGACTCGTGGTGCTTTTAGATCGGCGAGGGTCACGGGTACGCGTCTCGGGGTCGTTTCCTTATTATACGCGGGGCGACCCCGTACGACTGGAAGGTATGCACCATATGTTCCCGGGGAATTTCCTCGTCAGAGATCGTCACTTTCAGATATTGCGGGTACTGGCCCGGCCTCGCTAGAGAGCCATCATCGCCGGTGAAATAACGATACGCTTTTTTTCACGTATTACATTTACGCTCGGACGATTGCACTTTCTGTCCTACACGCCGCGAGAGAGCGCGGATATGCGACCAATTTGCATCCGGCAATTACATATACAATTCTGACGGCATGCGTCTACTTCCTCTTTTTTTGAACTTACCGAAACAGACGAAACTTCTGCACAAAGGTGTTATTAAAATGCTTTCGGGTGAAGCATTTCCTGGAGCGATGCATAAAATTAAGATCTACCCTAGGTAACAAGGGGGGGGGGGGGCGATATCGGACTACATGCGACTAGAATGCCGAGCTTCGACTAGAGAATTCAGGTCTCGGCGAATATAAGAATGATACTGATTATAAAAATCTTCTATGCCAGCGGACGGGGCCATAATAAAGCAGAGTTTTAAAATAGCCACTAAAGCACGAACCGCCTCAATCATAAACGGACGTCCCTTAAGTCGGGACGGCCCTCCTTTTATCTCTCGCTATTATTTCGACCCTCGTATCTTTCTTTTCTTTTTTTTTTTGCCGTCCACGGGAGTTCCTCGTCGTTTTAACGATAACAATTAAAAGGGCCAACCGTTCTCGGCCGAAGCTAATTATCGCGGAGACACTTTTAT
Source organism: Nomada fucata (assembly GCA_948146005.1). NCBI lineage: Eukaryota > Metazoa > Arthropoda > Insecta > Hymenoptera > Apidae > Nomada > Nomada fucata. Next base: position 4,347,979 of record OX411277.1, read on the forward strand.
TAGCCACGTCTTTCTAAAGGGTGGCCTTCCCTGAATACGTCTGCTTCGTTACCCGACGCGCTTCACGTGCATACGAATTCGCTAACGATCCAGAAAGCGATAGAAATGTTTCCAATAATAACGGCGACCGTTCCATCGCAAACGATCGATCGCGATAATCGTCCGACAATAAGGTACACCAGGCTCTACATTAGTCAGCCGCCGCGAGAACTCGTTTACAGTAGGATTCACACATATCATTAAGGTGCTCGTCTCGTTAGCATATTATCTCTCGCGATGGTGTAATTACGTGCGGCACACGACTCCATCCGATAAGGCCGAAGAGTGTCTCAGTGCTCGATATGTTCGTGCCGCGGTGGGAAACTTCGCGACAACTGCGAATGCTAATCCAATTAGCTCATTAGGTAATTACACTGTGGCAACAGTTCTTGTCTTCCGCGGGATTTCGAAGCACAGTTTGCTCTCTCGTGACACGGCGGCTAATTATGAGATTCTGCGTACATCGGATACAAGCGGAAGAATGCAGGAACCGGGGGAAATTTAATAACGTGTAATTACTTAGCGCAAGTGCGCGTGAGTCGTGCGACGATCGAAGGTAACATGCATGTAAATCGTTCGGCAAGAAGCGTTTCCTCTTCGACGCTCGAGGTTTGCAATTCGATTCATGCGATATTTGGGGCGTTAACGTCATTTTTTGGGGCGAGTTTTGAGAATTTTTGTTTCTAAATCGGAACACTGTGATGTGTTGACCTTTTGCATATATGTCTACTAATGGTTTAACTACATTATATACCTATTTTCTTCTAGTCAAAATATATGAAGTTGTGGCAAGAGGCTGGTGCACGAGTCATTAAGGAAGGTAATTTTATAAAAACATGTCACGACCCTGTTTGTAGTGGACCAAAATGAAAAAACGAGGTGCCTTTTTGTTCACTATGAAAGTGGTTACAGTCCCTACTAGAAGGGACAAATGATCTCATTGTTAAAAAAATATGGCGAGAATTGAAAGCTCATATTTATTTTTTAGACGTTTTTTTTATTTCATCATAGAAAAAAATTAGAAGAAATTAAGATTGAACCTGTCCAAATTTCGAGTCGATCGGACAACTAGATCTTGGGAACATCGTTTCCGCAATTAAAACCTGTGACACCGTCATCTTTACGAATTCCGGCATATACTTTGGCACAGATTATTTTCGAAGGTGTGTACTTCAAGCGAACGCAATAAAAAAGAAAAATCAATATCTCGAAGTTCAAAACACGATTATCGCCTCAAAGAAAAACGAGATGTGCAATTTACAGACGGGTCCCCAGGGAAGATTAAACTCCACCTAATAACGAAATTTCTCCGCGTAGTTTCATCGTATCGATATCGAGGAATTCGTCGCGTAAAGGACGAAATGAAAGGACGGGAATGCGGCGACGGGCACTCGAAAGCATTATCGCGAAACGAGTATCATAGAAGTACAAATTCGACGATTCTTCTTCCCGATGTGTGCGTGCGTAACTGAGAGGGTTGGGTGCTTCGAAGCACCCTAATATCCCTCGACGCGTAACAGTTTCATTTCTCCCCGGGCCCTCTCTTTCTCTTCGCGCTCTCCTCTCGCGTGTACACGTTACCTAACCTAGCATTCTGTCCCTGTCGCAAGATAAACGATCAGTCACACCCTGCGACTTTTATTTCTCGCAATCATCCGCGTCTCGCAGGCCTACTTGCCGCTACTTTTTCCGCCTGCTATCTGCTCCTCCTCCTTTCTTTCTTCTCGCAGCGATACAGCACTTCTTGGCGTTCCGTTCCCGTCCCAGACGGAGAGGCAGAACTTTATTGCGCAGCGTAAACTTCGCCTCGTAAGGATTCGACTGCTGATTGAAAGGAAATCGTATCTTCGTCGGGTCGGCGGCAGCCAACGTCGGTAATCGTCGAATAAAATTTCAACGGTACAGCACGCGGTGGCTGTGATATCGAGAACGAATCAGGGGGGGGGCCATTCGCAGCGAAGAAAATGAAAGTTCCACGCGGATCGAATGTTATTTTGCGCGCAGAATGGAAATGGGGACGATCAGAAACAGATCGATCAGGCGTTCGGCCTCTAGTTGTCGCGAACGGTCATTCGTGCACCGTTTGTCGGGGATGTTCGATCTGTTCGTTGCTCTGCGGAGGGCGGAAGCAAAAAAAAAAAGACTGGAATAAACGTCCACGGACCTTCCTGCTCGGACGCGGGACGAAAGTAAAAAATTGAACGATATCCTCGTGTCGCGGGCGAGGGAGGGGCCGACGAAAAACGGCCGGACGGAATCTATTTTTTACGGGCTTTTGTGCGTCTCCATCGGTGTAGGAAAATGAAACCGGTAATGCGACGGCATTGATAGATTCGCCACCATTTGGAGAATGGTCGGATTATGCGCGGCATAAATACGCAATTTCACCCTGAATACCAGAAGCTTTCCCCTTTGGGGAATAGCCGATGCTTATCCGCTTCAAATTAACAAATTGCTCCGCGCAAATACGCTGACAGTGAACCATGGGCGTCGCGCAACATCGCTTAATCTAAAAGGAACTACACCGCTAACGAGTCTCGTCCGATTTCCCAGAACGGAGGGCAACAAAAAAAAAAAAAACCGAACGATGAATGGATCGATAGTCGAACGAACAAAGCTTGACCACCGTGGTAACGCTCTTCCAATCTTATTACACCGACCGTGGAATTCGGGGCGGAAAAAACAATGGTATCGAAGAGAGACACAAAAAAACACTTCCACCCTTAACAACTAAGCTCCGTGTTGTCTAATTACCCGACTGAACGTTTCCTCGGGAGCCGCCACCCCGCTGATTTCGAACCCCACAGAAATTGCGACGCGTAACCTGACGAGCATTGTGTCGCTTTATGTTGTTAGCGTTTTTTCCTCCCCCTCCTGTGTGCGTCCCTTGCTTTATTATTGCGAGCGTGCTCGCACCCTCCCATGGCACACTCAAAACGGTATATGCACACCACCGTTACCGGCATCGTATATACGAAAAATTGCACCGGGCTGTACGGTGATTCCCTATTATGCGTTTCACGGTGCTCGTCCCGCCCCGTGTTCACCTTTCGCTCACCCCATAGACACCTCATCGCACCCCGAAACTTTCGTCCGACCCCCGCGCGGATGCGCACGGTGGTTTGACCTTATTTCCATAACGTTTACGAATGAAAGGGAAGCGCCCGAGATATCGGAATCATACTTCCGGTGGGACGACCACCTGGCGACCGATGACCATCGTACCGTACAGTTACACGGCGTTACAACGCGTCCAGCACGTACACACGAAATCGGAACGGAGCGCGTGCGAAACTTCGGGGGTGAACTATATTTTACGCCACGGAACACGTGTCGCGGTCATTAGCTGTTGTCGCGTTGCCGCATTCAATTATTCACCGGCGATGCGCCGGTGACGACTTAACCATGACCGATTCCGTCGGTACCGACCACGGGAGAGGCCCCCTCTAATTTAGAAATTTTCTGGGAAGTGGATATATCCGTCGATGTGTTATTTTCGCACGGGAGAACCGGGCGAAGAAAGCGGGCACCGCTGCAAGCAGTTTTATTCGAATATATAGAGGAGAAGCTTTATTTCGCGGTCAGCTAAATCGTGAAGGAAAAGTAGATTTATTTATCGTCAACGCAATTATCTTTGTATTAACCGCTCCTATCGTTCCACTGTTACACGCGATGAAAGTAAAATAATAATAATATTCAAGAAACGAGCGACCAAGTTCCTTGGACAAACTACCAGAAGCAGTCTACAAAGGAATTAGATTAACAGGACATTAACCCAACTAAGTTTCGAGGATCGATACGCCAGAGTTGGGTCGAACCGCGCAAGGTGCACCCGAAACTTTATCATTGAATATTCACCGATACACCGCCGACGTCGAGGTTACGACGCAACGTTTGGCCGAAGTGGACCGACGAGAGGAACCACCGCCTAGTGTACACCATTCTTGTGCCGGAAGTGTACGTTTATGGGGGGCATGCCCGTGAAGAGATTCGTGCGAAGCGAACGCGATATCTCCCGGCTGAATTTATGCGAGGCGTTATGGCCGGCGGATCTAACCCACTAGAGCTAGTCCACGGCCGTAAAGTCGAGATAATTAAATTATGGGAATAAAAAGTGGCGGCGGGTCGCCGCGGCTCCGACGAACGGCGCGAAGAAAAATCGTAAAACCAGCCCGACCGACAAATCTGTATAATGTTTCGCGATTTTTATCACCCTGCAACCCCTGACGCTAAAAACTCCTCGCGCGACACACGCCCCGGGCCGCGTGTCTGCGTGCACACCGCCGCTTACGCGCGTCGAAATTTCGAAACGGGAACGAACGATTTTATGCTGTCGTGAAAGATCGACACGGGAATACGGGGAATGCGTGGAATGGATTCTCCCCGTTGCCTCTCGTCCCTCCGACAGCTGTGCATCGGCAGATTGGCGAGGCATATTACGGAGTGCTCGTCCGATATCCCGTCGAAACGATCAAATTTTCATCCATTTCTGACCTAGACGCAGAAGCACTGGTTCACTTGCCAAGGGTGATTCAAATTTGTTAAAAAACGATGACAAGCAACGAATTATGTACGGCGTTACGAGGGAAGAAGTAAAACTACGAGACGGTCCTAACTAATCCCATCACGTAGTGCCATAATCGTCTCGGACGACGGCGTTAATCAAGTTCTGAAAATACAGGAATGGCCGGAGGTGTAATTTCACCCTTATATACGGGTGTTAAAGCGCGCCGGAATGGCACCCCATGCATAACGCCTCTCGCTTATACGTATATGTAGTTACAACCAGTATACCGTCAGCACAACCGCCCCTCCCCGCCCCCCCCGTCCCGAAATCGCCCACACCACCTCGTAACCAGTGCAGCGCAGGTACTATACATATATCTGTATATCGTAAACTACGTAGTGGAAGTGTTAAATCTTCCGCGCCAAATGGGAGAGGACAAACTTACGCGGAAACTTGGGAAATCGCAGCGCCCCTCGGCCATTCATGGTTGCTCCGCGTTCAGCTTTATGCACGTGCTCGCAAAAAGCATCTAATGGGCGGTTTACGTTGCTACGGCACTTTGATGTAGAACGCATTTGGGAAGCTTGGAAAGTGCTGAATAGATGGGCAACGGCGAACAATGTAGATAGTAGACGGCTTGGAACGAGAATTTGTCGATTCGGACACGAGACACGTTCAATGGGATAATTGAAATCGTTAAGATCATCATTGCGGCCAAAATATTTAGGGTGCCGGGGGATCATTGGGGTCGTTGGGGTGGTCGAAGTCGTGAGGTCACGGGGGTTGTGTTGGTTTTGCAGGTTTTTGGAATCGCCGATGTCGTTCGAGAACCGACCGAGGTCCCGCTATCTAAATCTCCGCCCGAATGCCAACGAACATCAAACGCTGCGAAAGTAAAAAGGGGGAAAACGTTTGCCAACTAGCGCTCTCGTGCCCCGCTGTACGCCGTACAGCGTACATCGTAACGCGATCTATCAACCAGCAACCGTGTAGCGAATCATCATTTAACACTTTCGGTCCCAAAGCGAAAACCCCTTCACCGAAGACTAACAATATCTCTTACGGCTGATCGGCTTGCAATAATTGCGACTGTACGGTGGTACGGTACAAAAAAAAAAAAGAAAAAAGGGGGATGTTTTGTGTTCCCGAAGCCTTTAAATCCCGACTTTAAATTCATTTCGTACCGACGATCGACTCGCCATTGTCCCCGCATCTGTTCCTCGGTCTGTCCGCAGGGTTTAGCTTAGGAATTAGGGGTCGAGGCTGGATTTCATTATCGGTATAATTTTAAAGTGGCTGTCAAGGGGTGATCGCAGCTTTTGACGCTTCCTTGACTGACGGAGGGTGTCTCTTTCTCCCGGAGTCTCAAGCTGAATCATCGTTTAAAACGTTTTGTTTCGCCCGACTAAACCCGAAGACCGGATAGAGAGGCTGTCGCGTAAAATACATTGAACACGGGTTCAACGAACCGATGCCTGCGGAAGATTAATGGATAGCGCGGTGGGTTAAAATAAACAAAACGAATGGAATACGCTGTCGCTTTTGATTTTCAATTAAACGCCGATATATCACTTTTGCTCGAGCGTTGGATTCGATCGTGTCTATCTGCTGCGAACACCGTAGAGCCTGCCCGTGGATTCGCTCGCCTCGTACGATAATACGCGTGCATCGATAGACCTTGCACGAGAGACCGTCTTGGGTACACAATAAGCGTCTCGTGCCCACTCGAGTACACCGCTCGATGAATTTACCGAAGTTATCCCCGGCCGCGCGCTGAGATGCTTGTTATTTCCAAGCCGAGAATCTGCGCGGCGCCGAGCCGAGATCAGAGAAGAATCCATTGAGATGAAACGAGGGGCGGCAAAAGGAAGAGGGAGGGGCCACCCCTCCAGCCTGACACAACATCTCCTCCTTTGAGGCTTACGGGAAAGGATCAGAGATTCCCGGGCCAGGACGACACGTGAAATCGACACAAAAGTGACCATCGTCTGGTAAGCGATAGGACCACGAAATTGGCCTGCCCCCGAGATTCGGCTCAGCTCTTTCGCCCACCCTTCGGTATCTTCGCGCAACGGATCCGGGAAAGTATTTCGCTTGAAATAACACGGAGGACGGACGCTCCTGCGCTCCCCGGGCACTAATGTCTAGACAATATTTGTCTTGACCCGAGCAAGAAAATAATAAGCGATGAAAGATACGTGCGCGTGTACGCGTGTCTGTACGGTGGGCACGGAGGTCATAACGGGGTTATGAGCTGTGAGGTAGTTAAAGTTTTCAACTGCCCCCGCGATATATATGTATATATATATGCCCTTCGCCCCTCTAAATCCTGCCACCCCCGGCAGCCCGCAGCGCTGCGAAGCTCGTTCGTTACGTGTTTCGCGCTAAATTTGTTCGATATCCTCGAGGAGTACCGTAAATCCGGATATGCCGGAGGAAATTGCTCTTCTCCGGCGTCGGTTGGCTCCGAGTCCTGACGGGAAAGAAAACAAAACAATTGAGGCTTGGAGCCGCGGAGCCAGCAATTTTTAGCGACCGGTCGATGAGACTTCTCCTCGTACTTTTTCATAAGTAATACGAGCGTGATTAATGTTTTCGTTGTCGAGGACGCGTCTCGGGTAAAGTTGTTTAGCGGTATAAATATATTGTTGCGTTCAACGAGACGGGGAAGACGCGCGGCCGTGTAAGATCGAAAGTTGAGAACGGACGGGGCACAATTATACGAATCGTGCCGCAAGTTTGAAAACGTGCTCGACGAGATTCGTTATATCGCTGTCCCTCCTGCGCCCTTCGCCCGCCACTAATGACAACGCCAGGGTGCTTCAGCCCCTATCATAATTCGCAGCTTCTGGTTTTCTGTCGAGGGTTGTTGACACAATGCGGGCGCCTTACCGCAGCCCTATTCGTGCCCAAGACCGTCAAATATCAATAAAGATAGAAGGAGGAAAATATTCGTAGGCGTGGAAGAGGAGTCAAACGTGGCGACTACCACGAACTTTTTGGACATCGTTCGGATTACGTCCTGCGGGATACGATGATCGTGACAAGATCAAAGAGAACGTTTTGCCCTAATGACCGATCGTCGCACACTTGCACGACGGCGATGAGACCCGCGGGGCCCCCGGTATTCCCCCGACGTCGAGACGGAATGAAATCGAGTATGTCCGGAACGAGGCAGTAACCAAAAACGGCGAAACGAGCGAGGCGCCCCGCCTGACGATACCACCCACGGCGTTGTTACATTGTCTCGTCACGGTTCGAAATATGTATTCTCCTGTCGCCGATGAATAATAACGTTGCACGGGCTTAACACGAAATGCATACGCGATACCCGAACGTTCGACTAATTTCTCGTTAGTAATTTATTCGCGTGGTTTCGAGGCGTACGCTCGTGGACGATTTTGCATTCAGTATTAATAGCTAACAGAAAGCAGCTGCGATAATGATTACGATTGCATACCCTAAAAAACGAGCCCCAGAGCAACGCGAACTCGAACAATTAATCTAAATGTCACCAGGAGTTAATTTATACCGGCGCGCAATCGTATATCAAGCGTTATCTTCTTCGAATATTCTCCAGGGTATAGGATATATAAAGCATTTCCCGTTAACCCCGGCGACGCGGCCTTTATCAACCCTTCAACGGGCGTTTCCTATCGTTACCTTCCCGGCGTTCCTCCGCGCCGAAGTTGTTACACGGTTTAATTGCCTCTCGAAAGAAGCAAGATCGTTAATGGCCTTCGCATATATAGGAAGTATCGGTCAACGTAGAACGTCGACGGGGCACACGTTCGCGCGGCACGAATGTCTCTAATTGCTTTCGTCGTTTCATAAACTGACCCGATCGCCAATAACTTGGACATTAATTGATTTCTTCGTGTACCAATGATACAGGCAATCAAACGCGACCTTATCTTTCGTTGATCGAAATGGTTCACGCTATTAGTCATATCGTATTGAACAACCTCCTCGCTTGTAACTTCGCCACGTTCGAGTAGGAACGCCAATCTTTATCTCCCACCTGAGACCGCAACCACCGATGTACCCGGACGGCATTAATATTTATCATAAAATCACGTTTCTTGCCGCGGTTGGTTTATTGACCATATCGCTGGCATCTTGGCGCGGTACACCTGTATTATTATTACATGCGCTATAAGGGAACGCTAGCACCAATAAAACGTAAAGGAGTAGGAGCACGTCGCGAAATATCGACCGCGTGTCGTTGCCGTCGTCCGAACGTCCTGGGTGAACAGCGAGAGAATATACAGGGCGAACCGGTGAGCTGGTCGATCGCAATTTCACACGGGGCATTAGCAGTAAAGCTTCGCCGACGTAATTATAAACAGAAGGCAGTTTGCGCGGCGATAAATCCTATTCGCAAGTCGGCTACGTGAGTCATTCTTGGTATTTCATTCCATTTGATTAATTCTGTGCGGTAACCGTAAAACCGCGACTACCCGTTGGAATCGCGGACCATCGAACCGCTTCTGCTAAATTTCGTTTAAACGGTTACCGGGGTGATCCTCGGTCGAGAGACGAGAAAAGAGCGTCGTTCCGACGGACATTGTGACGACGAAAAAGGAATCGTCCGGAAGTTCGAACGAAAATTTCAACGGGTCCGCGTGGATGCTTTAAGACCCGAGCTTATCTGTCCCGCCCCGTTGCTCTTTTCTTCCGCGGTGATAAAATTTGTTCTATTCGTCGAATGAACGTTCGAATGAAGATATTAACTGCCCCCGGGGCGAACGTATCTAATTGCCCTAACCGGTCTTCGCGTCGAAGAAGGGCGTTCTTTCATAAAATCTTTATCGTCGGTGTATTTAGAGTTCGACTGCCAATGGCGGAACGGTAAGAAACGACGGCAACGCGGATTTTGTAGCGTCGTGCCGTCGGATAAACCGGCAAGAAGAACTCGTCCTACGTCTTCATTTTCCTTTGCGAACACACCCAGAGAGTTATTAATTGCACGGGGACACGTTCGCCCGCGAGACACCCGTCGTGTTTCCTTTTATTGTAACATAAATTCCGCACTTACGAAAGAGAACGTTAATCCACTTCGCGTGAGTTCGCTACTCTATCAACGTGCGCCTCTTCGGTGTCGTTAAAGATGCCTCACCTGGACGTTTCGTCAAAGGGGCTTGTCGTTAATAAGTTTTACTCGGCATGCACGAGCCCGTTCAGCGTATCGGGCTTAATTACATTAAGACGGGGAGGCGTCAGAAGTGGTAGACCACGAGCCGCGTTCGCTGCAGCGACCGGACGGTGCAAAGAGAACCCGAAGAACAATGCCGCGATTGTTTCGATCGTCTGGACTCGTTACCATGTCTCTCGTTGCTCATAAATCGCCTAGTTCCTTCGACCCCCGTAGTCCCCACGTATGTACGTACGTACGCGCGCGCGCGTGCACACGTTAAAGAATCGTGTCCGTGCATTCGACCGCGTATCGCAGTTGCTGCAGGGAGAAGTGTCAGCTGTAACTTTTATTGGTTATAAAAGCTCGCGATATTATGCTGAGCCAGAGTAAATACGTTTATGCTCCTCGTCCCTCTTTTCGTCTCCCGTGTCTTTCTATCCGCGCATCCCGGAACTCGCGGAGTCTTATCAATCTAATACATTTCATATCTCATGGTTCTTTCAGCCCCCCGAGTAGCGCAAGCCAAGCTCTTTACGGGCAACGCATTCGACCGGGCGTCGCGTTTTACGTTAATCCGACGGAGAGGCCAAGGTACCGATTATGTTTGCGCAGTCTCTAGCTTTCGAACGAGACGAGTGAATCAGTGGCGAACGCGTTGCAAAAACGGATTCCCGCGGGTCGACGCGCTTCTATGTATAGATAAGAGGCGCGACAATTTCAGTAATTGTTACAGATGTCCCCTACGATAGGCCGTGTAAAATTGACGTCGAGTCAAGAACTTCCTAGACGGCGATTACGGTGTCGCGTCGAATGTCACGGTTGTCACGCCGTTTCGAAGTGTAGCGTGCGATCATTATCGTAATAAGCGCAAAGGGAAACCGGAAAGATCCACGAACGACTGTCATTACGGGGCCCGCGGAGGCAACGGGGACCGGGCGCTGCAGAAAAGTATCGAGGAAGACGCGGATGCTACACGGGTCGTAAATCCTGAACGATAGACAGGCGATTGCGCACCAGATTTCTATGCAATTTCGTCTGATACGGGGCGCGATCCCAGACGGCCAATAAATGGGACGACAGGTTCGGCGCATCGGCACGGGCAATTGCATCCAGGTGGTCGTACTGTTATGACGTAATAATCCAAAGCAAGCTACCCCTAATTCACAAGCAAACCCGTGGCGCGGTTCACGGGAGCATAGTGGTTCATGAGTGGTCGTAGTACGTCGTGGTGGTCCGGCAGGTCGATGTATGCGAATGTGCACGTGCATCCTGCGGTGCACGAGTTGATGATGCGTCCCTACACACCTGACACCGGTTAACGTACGCCAGACGCGTCTAGGATATCCGAACGTACAATACGTATCTGATTCTCGTCGCAGATTCGTCCACGCGAATCTGCGCTGCGATCATGGCGGCGCGAACGGAGTCGAAACGGAATCGGCCAGGTGCTAGAAATCGTTGTACACGTATTCTAATAAGACGAGAATTATCGTCGACCTGCTTCACAGGCGTGAAATCGTTCAACAACTTGGCGGGCTGTAGGCGGGCCCGCGAGTATCGAAAATGTAATCTGAACAAAGAGAATTCGAGGACCGAGCGCAATAAATCATCTAGCGACCTATAGCCTCCAGGGGCGTTCTCTGTTACAAGAGACGGTAATCACCGGGCACCGGCATCTTTTTTTTTTTTTCTCGCGCTAGATACACGTTTTAGAACGCAATCAGCGTCACTCGTGCGGGACCGTGAGCTCACACAATCGCTATCGAATCAATCGATCCGATCGTATCTACGGAAGCCTGGAAAAACGCCTGGCTACAGGGCAATCAATATTATCGTTTACCAGTTCACAGGCGCAGGTATATATACTTTCTATTTCCCTAACGAGTGGATACACGCACACCTGTGTGTACGCGATTATCAACCACCTTCCGGGCACGCGTACATGCATCGTGACTTAACACGTCAGGGCCGTAAGAATATCTACGACCACGGGAAACACAGTTCACCTCGTAACATTTTCATTCATTGAGCCGTCAGGCAGATACCGGGCGTCCCCAGTTTCACCGAATCTCCTTACGAATATATGTAAAGACGCGTGCTTTCGAGCGCAGGCGACTTCTGTTGGAATTTCGAAACGATTCTTCGTTGGAAGCGTATTTCAATTGCTCGCGAACGAAGCTTCAATTTATATGCAAATACTGGAATCGTAGCATCCCGCCCAAGCATAGTCGAACAAAAATATCTGATATAATGTGTTCAGACGATCAAGTCGCCTCTTTATTCGACACGCCTGCGACTTATACCATACACGAAAAAGAATATAAGCTACGGAGCTGTTTGTGCAACGTCTATCAAGGCCACTGAACTTGCTACTTGAACCTAGAGCAACGCAATGCTCTGTGGTTTTTGCGGTTGCTCACAGATTTTATAACGTTTCTTCGGTCTATTCTACCCTCCCTCCCGTTAACCCGGCCTATTACATTGCTCTTATTAACAGGCGGGGTTGTACACACCGCGCTACGGTAAATTCTAAACCAGTAATGATAACTCGTCTTGATTTCCTGATGCGGTCAGAAAGGCACGAGCCTCCGCGAATCCGCTCGCGGTTAATGGACTATACAGAATAAAGAAACGAGGAACGAATAAGTCGACACGCCTCGACCATGGGACGAAATCTTCCAAGAAGCTATTAGGATGAACGCGCGCGAAACTCGGAAGCTTCGAACGCGAGAGAACCGTTTCACGGTGCTACCTCGACCCGGCCGTAATAATTGTTGTTGCCGGTAAGCAATAACCAGGGGGGGCTAAGGCAAACAGAAAAACGTCTGCGTTGCCGTGAAGCTCGGGTTCTTGCGACGAATAGTCTTACGCGTTTGGAATTATTTCTCGTGCGAAACGCGATCGTGTCGTAACTAATTGCAAACGGTGTTCGCAGGATGGGTGATATCGCACAATTGCACGGCTCGCGAGATCGTAGCGTACATTTGACGCAGTCGGGTATTGATTAAGTCGGTTAATTGAATTCGCATGGTTCACTCGAACGAAAAACAAATATATCATCTGTACGCCATCTACCCTTTCATACGGTCCGTATGATAATACATATACGAAATATTCCTTAAAATATGAACGTGATAAAATACAATGCATGCATATAAAAAGTTTAAAGTACAGCTGAGAATGACAGCGTACCGAGTCTGAGCACCACTTTGAATGCACTCGAGCATTCGAATATTTAACAGAGCCTTTCTCTCCTCCGGCGATTCCTTTTCCAGTGCGCTTCATTTACTCGGGCGTTACGCCCCTTCGAGAGGAAAAAAAGGAGGAGTTTTTCATGGCTGGGGTTCGAGAGAAATTTTCGCGAAATCTTCCGACGCCTCATTTGATCCTGGCTCGCAGCTTGACGTACCGTGCACTGCCACGATTTGACAGCTCAAACGATTTAAACATAGACCATAAATTTGCCCGCTGCCTTCGAATCGCTGGCATCTTTTATACGAATGAAGATTTACGAGCGTGTCAAAATTTCACGAGCGTGACAGATAGTCCTTTTAATTGACGTTCGCGCGACGAAAATTCTCGGTGGATTTTTTTTTACACGCCGTCACCTGCCGTCTAATTTCCCCGTAATTCTTTCTCCCTCGTCTATTCGATAATGTTCCCGTTCGACCTCTCATCTCCGATTCGCAGAGAAACGGGCGAAACACAATCGCGAAAGAATTATTCTCCGGTTACCAATCCGATCATATTTAACTTTCCTAGCTTAAAAATCGCTCCACCCCGGTTCGCAAAGCGCATCTTATTACGAGCCACGAAATGGAAAACGTGCGCTCGGGGAAAAAAAAAAAAAAGTAGACTCGCGAGAAATAATCGGTAATACCCGTCGGTTAAAGAAGGCGAAGTGCTGAATAAGGGGTTGCCCGACTCAAAAGGATCCAAACTCGAAGCCTACAGAGGACTCGGAATATACATATCTGCGCCCGGTTCTTTACGATATAAAAGACTATAAAACCCTTCATTCTTTCGCAGCCTTTCCCCTTGCACCGCGAATGACTGATCTTTTGCCCAAAGCGTCGTCAATGCTGCGCCGTAATTAACGATTACAAAGTATTTGGTAGGTAGAGATGATTATCAGACTGTGCCGGATCCAGCAGCGTTCTCACTCCATAACATCCGGCACTTTGATGTCCCGACCGTCTCTTGTTTCTGCTCCATTGTACCGACTCTTACAACCACACGACCGGGGTGGTACAACGCTGCGTTTCCATACCAGCGTCGACCTGCATATACGTGCACACACCGAGGGCCACGACGGCGCACAGTAGTAGCATCAAAAACCCACGTCGATGAAGCGCGCAATTGCGGGCTCCATTCTACAGCATTGTTGGGAAGTACGACGTTTTAATTGGCGATCCCCAATGAAGCACTCCTCCACGTCGAAAATGAACTATCACCGTGATACGCGCGTTTTCACCGACGATAAAGATATGTTCCACGTAGTTAACCCTCCTGTGTCTGTTTACGGTCGACGATGCACTCGAGGGTTATCCAATATCTTCCGTGGAATTACGTGCACTCTAGCATTTAGCAAGGCAGGATTGCCCGAGTAGTATCGCGTCGCTTAATACACGGCTAGTGCTTTTAAGCACTACGATAAGTTTTCCACCGCGTTACTTATGCATGCGACGAGAGGACCCTGAACTATATGACAGACTACAAATTATGTGCGTTCTAGTCATAGCTATTTTGAGCGTCTTAATTCTTTTCATTTTTGATTTTTCGAACGGCGATCTCGACGCAGCGCGTGTACACGCTTCATAAGATACTTGGGCTTTCTAAGTGAAAAACGGATAACACCTGTGAAATAGCATTCGATCGTTGGACACGCAATTTCAATCGCGTTTTTCCCTCGCACGAAACGTCGGTTAATCGAAAACTGCTCTTCGTACCGCGAGACAACCTGTACGATGACTGCGTGCATCAAGACGAATGACCAATACGATGGGATATATACGTTCTCGCCGTATGAACGGCCGGCACTGTCTAATGGAATACGCGACGTGTAATAAGAAACATTAATAACGAAGTGTGCTGGTTACTGCGAGTATCGAGATTTTCTTTGAACGCGACAACGTTTCAAGATAAGAATTGCAAAATAGGAAAACAAATTCCAGAGGTTGTGGCCATGCAGATTTGTGTTAATTAAAAATGGATTCTGACTGTACCACATAAGTAAATACAAGCATTAGACAGTAAAGGTCCTTGCTAGTTTCCTTTTATTCTTAATCGAAAGGTCAATTTTGCTGATATAGATTTTGAATGTCTATGATTGTTACTAATTTACATATTTTGCAATAAAATAACCTGTAGCTCTAAATTTTCGTCGTTCTAATGGACAGTATATCAATTTCCATACTACAAAGTAGCTGCCGATAGGGGACGCAGAAAAAGATTATCATGAAAATAATGCTTGTTTGCAAGCGGACTGTACATATGTATTGTGGTCAAGTATGCTTCATAGCGTGTCAATTTTTTTTCATTCACACCGAAATACAAGAACCCGCAATTATAATCGTTACCGCCTGCACTTGTCAATTTTCCTTGCGCAAACCTTTCTTCGCGAGCGAGCGTAATTTATCGAAAAAAACTCTGCGCAATTACAATAGGGTTGGCAATTGCATGAGGTATATAATAATTGGAAGCTCTCGTATAAATAAAAAAATTGGCATGCTACGGCTGGTACAAAGCGAACCTGGGCACAAAATGTATAGCTCGCTTTAAGAAGCAACCAAATTACTCGTTAAACACCAGTTCATAGTACACGTCCTATTACTTAAATAATTTAATTCAAATTTGTGGTCAGAGGCAACCAATATAAACATGTTCCTCCTGTACCAATAGCCGACACACTGTCTAATGATCTAACAGCAAGGGCCGTACAATGAGAAGCATCAGCAACAAAATTTTCTGGTGACTGAAAATATCGAGATTTTCTTTTAAAGGAACAACATTTCAAACAGTGAAGCAATCACAAAATAATAATAAAACGTCGTAAGAATATAAAAACGAGGAACTGAGCGACTCGAAAACAGAGTTTGACTCTATCGCATGATGAAATAAAACCACTAGGAAGAACAGATTCCTACTAATTTCTCCCTCCGTGTAATAAGTTTTTGCACAGTGGTAAATACTGTCGTACTAAATTTACTGACATATGTTTTGAGTGTCTATGATTATTGGTAATTTGCATGAGATTTTTTAATAAAATATGTTGCGAATCTAAACTTTCGTCGTACTAATGAACGGTTCATTAATTTCCATATGGTAAAATAGTTGCCAATAGGGGTCTGCAGGAAAAGATTGAAACAAGCAGAAAAAGAAACATGCAGAAAGAGTGAAACATGCAGAAGCATGAGCATAGTGCTTGTTTTCCAGCGCGCTATACGTATGTATTGTATTCCAGTACGCGTTTTAGCATATCAGTTTCTTTTCAATTTGCATGCAAATATCCGAACTTGCCATTATTATCATTACCATGTGCAATCGGCAGTATCCTTTGCACAAACCTTTCTCCACATGCGAGCGTAATGTATCAAAAGCTTGGCGCAATTACAATAGGATTGACTGTTGCAAATCGTACATAATAATTAGCAGTCCATGTTTAAATCAAAAAATTGTCACGGTAGTAGGAAACGAACCCGGGCACAAAATGTATACCTCGTTTAAAAAGCAAACACTATACTCGAGAAACAGCAGATCCTATTCGCAAATTTCTTTATCGGACAGAAATTAATGCATGGCTCTAATTTTGAGCGCAAACTAATTTAATGTAAACCGTCTATTAAGTGAATAATTTAATTTAAACAAATAACTATGGGCACCCAATATAATGAACTTCAGTAGGGTAGTATCTGCCATCTGGCGAAAGCTCATTACCCGGAGGGAGTAAGTAGTACGAACCGTTCCTTGCAAATGCAGTAGATAAGTTACGAAACTGTCATAATAGGTTAGGAAAAAGATCAACCTGTTGAAAAATCCACTGTGGAATATAATGGTGGATGGAAATTGTAGTATACAATTGGAAACTCTTTTCAACAATTATTTAGTGGTTTCACGACATCAAGTTGAATAAATGCAATGTCTACATATATTGATTCCTATAGGTATTTATAGGTATTTCGAGAGGAACTTACAATTTGCATGGCAACAACCGATTTCTATTTGGCAAACTCGAAGCTGCTCGAACAGCCTACCCCGGCCACGAGCACTAAAGAAGTTAATGACGTGTCAGAATCATAATAGCGTATCATCGTTCGAAGACGAGGTATATAAAGCATATGTTTTAAAGCATCGTGTAATCGAGCATCGCAGTAAACGCAGGGTGGACGGACACAATGGCAACGGCGCAGAGCCATTAAAGAGCTGCAATTAAATTTAATTATCAAATTTTACGATTATTTGGGGCGCGACCGAGGTGAATGTGTTTGCATCCAGGGAACAGCCGAAAAGGGCGCAAGAATACTCAGGGGTTCGGCGGGGCAAAAAGCGAATTAGAATTTTCTTCAGGCACATAAAAGTGCTAATAGAACTGTAAACCTGTCCGACGATATTTTCGTACTGTTTCAACATTAGCCGCGCAATACTAGAACCTAGATGCCCTCGTTCGCCATAAATGAACGTTAAGCTTCCGTTTTCCTTAGACGCGGGTCTCTTATTTTAATTTCAAGCTTTTTTTCGTCCGCATGTCTGCCTGGACGAAGAAGGAAAAAATTAACCAAAGAACGTTAACCCCTGTCACAGCACACTTCATCCGTAAAACTGAACCGTGAGTCGCGTTAACTGCGACGATTAAATGAGCAGACCGTTTGCCCGAGCGTAATCGTTTTTATCATCGTGCCACGACCGCGTTCACTTTTATGCTGCTCATCAAAATCCAAGTCGAACTCGTAGTTTCTCCAGGCCGTGTGGGCTTTGTTTCCGATGGTGCACGTGGGTCAACGTTCAAAATGTCTCGCATAAACCGAAGGCTTAATAAAGCCAGGAATCCGGACTATTCCGTTCGTAGTGACATACCGTATTGGATGGGCAACCGTTTACAACCTTTCGACGATCCTACGAGTCCCCGGCACCGTGGTAGCGAGAGTAGAAACGGGCGTATTGAGAAACGGCGAAAGAGGGGAACGATTTAACGAAATGAAAAAACAGTTCGCTGAACGTACGCTTTTAATGACAGGTCAGAAACAGCCAGAACCTGTTAGGTCTCTTTTAGCAATAAAGCAGGCCCGACTTTATTGACCGGAAGAGCTTGGATGCCGAACGATTTGGACAGTTGGACATTGGACCGAACGAATTTCCGGTTTATAAGCGAGGCTGAGAGTCGTAACACCACGCCGTTAACGATTAATGATTCATTTAGGAACGTTTAGTGCGATGAACGGGGGTTCCAAACGTTATGTCGACCGACATCTCTCGTTACGATAAGGGAGCCTTTCTTCGTAATGGCGAGTTTGAATATGGGCTTACAGGTTGCCACAAATTTGCGGGGTCCGTAAGGGAAAAATGTCTGCTTTTCAGAATGAAGTAAAAGGGGGATCGCGTTGATTCTGTCGCGATAATGAATAATTGAAAACAGGTAATGCACGATAAGTAAGAAAAAGCCGTATTTAAAAACTATTCATTGGTTTTAAACATTCCGAAATATAACTGATAACTTTGTTCCTAATTATAGATCCTATGCTATTCGAAATTAATCAATTATTTTATTTTCATTATTGCGCTTTCAGTGGCAGTTCGATTTTGAACGGCCCTGTACATATAAACGAACGCCACTCATGTAATTCACGTTATTCCGAAGTTAGTGGCGCGTTAAACATACCGAAACGCGTCTACAGTGCAGAAGACAATTCGTCGTCCCGTTTATGTCATCGCCCGATGTCGTATAACTTGCCTACCGTGAAATTAAACCAAGAATCGATTAACCAAGGTACCCTAAATAAATACAGTAAAATATTTTGACGTTCAGTTGACAGAACGAAAGCCCAAAGTTTCGCCTAAAACGCGTGTACTACCGACCGATTCGTAACATTTATAAAAAAAAATCGCAGGTATGCAGCCGAACATTCGTAAAGAGCTAAAAGCAATCGCGTTGCTGCATTCCATTTCTTAAAGAATCATTTTCGAGAAGCGATACGGCCCTGACACGACATTCCAAGAACCATACTCGATATTCTTACCGCGAGCAACTAAAGCCGTTCGCTGGTAGCTCAAATCTCGTGCATTTAGTATTCCATTATTTTTTCGTGATTTACGGATACGGACGCGTATGAATACTTAATGCAATGCGAATCATATCAACGAACGCGTAGCAGCATGGCAGCCCCGTTTTAAAATGTGACGATGGTACCCATCAGCGAGGAAACCTTTTTCTTTCAATGTTAATCCACGCGGGGCACACGGACGCTTATACGAGCGCATTATCGCGGCTAGTCCGCTCACGGTTCCTCTTAACACCTTTCATAGTTGGCATGCTCCTGCTCTTAAAGCGATTGCGAGTAAGCACTTTGTCTAAGTACGCTCGCAACAGGATATAAACGCACAGATATCAACCGTTGCAACGTTACCTTTCGCGTCTCTTCCTACGTGTTGCGCTTTCTTTCCGCCCTGGCCCCATTTACCGGTTTCACCGAAGCAATCTCGTTAACCCTTTTTTCCCCACCATACTCTTTTAAGTTTCCTAGTAAGAGGTATTAATATTATAAACCACGCGAAGTTCAAACGTAATTCGCCCAATTTCAGACACATGTTTTTGATGCTACTAATATGGCCCGCGTCGTTGTTAAACAATGCTGTTAAAACCGGGGCCCCAAATTATTGGAAAATGTTGTCCGACTTTTGCAAGCCTTTGCAACGGTTGCAGGCCATCGCGTCTATTCAAAACGGCTCTCGATTGATTCCCTACAAAAGAAACTGGTACGCGAGAAGATAACGATAATCTGACTCGCGTAAATTGAAATCACGATCAGCGCCTCGAAGAGTTCGTTAGAGAAACGACTGCGTGTATAAATCACGCGTTATTAATTTTTTCCGCGTACCTGCATAATTGTCCGACACGACGCGACGCAGGAAATCAATTATCGTTTGAGCGATCTATCTACAAGCCATGACAATGACACGCGAAGAGAATGACTCTTTCCGCGTGCTCCTTCTTTATTTGCCTCGGCTCCCCGGCAAGCGAGGGAAGAGAGCAACCCAGCCATAAATATCCTGTAGGGTAATTAACCCTTTGAGGACTTGGAAGCTTTGACGATTTTAATAATCTTAAAAGACAGCGGGCTCCGTGATTAGTGTTCCTGCCGGCGGATGCAATCGACAGTGCTTCTCTCGCTGCTGCGCGTATATTCCGTTGATGCTCAGTTCGGTACGCGTGCACATCACAAGGTTCCCGGGCATTGTACATTGTAATGAGAGGCGGGCGGTACACAGACCGAATAAAAAATTAAACGAGAACGCGGCGAATGCAATTCCCCGCGATACCGTGCGTTTTTTAATCTAACGATTCCGACCGCGAGAAGTAAATTGCAAAGTATTTTAAACAAATCGAAAATAAATAAATAATAAAACTAAATATTCGTGTTAATGATACTATAAATATCGCGATGAAAAATTTGTCCGATGTTGGTAGTCAATACTACTGATTTCGTGTGTCGGTAAATTATTTCGCGGATCGAACTTGTACTTTAGAACGAAATTCCCTTGTGTGCGCGTTAATCGTGTACAAATATTTCGACGCTGCATGCATGTGCGTCATGAAAAAAAAGATTGTTCATATATGGTAGGACTCACCGTCCGCTGACGACGACACCTTGTGATGAACAGCAAGAAGATGCCTGAACAAGATGGAGGTGCTACTGCAGTTCACGGAGCTTTTGCGTCGAACGGTACCCATGGCTAGGTGTATGGCACTTTGAAGTATTAGCACAAAAGCAGTCCCTCGTGGTACGACTAAAACAATGAGCGGTGAACATGAAACGACCCTTACTAGCCAATAACACACCTGGATTATTTCAAAAAGCTAATTTTTCTCTGTGGTCGTACATAAAGTCAAAGGGCTACTGCGTACATCATGGCGTCCCGTCTGTACTTTCTAGAACGCGGAACGCCCGTTGTACTTTTAGCCGTGTACCATTTCGAATCTACCATTTAAAGCTTGCGAGTACAAGGAAACCGTCGCGACAATATCGAATTGAAATCCGTGATATTTAAAAACGACCGTATCGTGATAATTAGTTATTAAAAAATCATTACCTTCGCTGTTCCGTTTGAAAAGCTTCCATCGCTGTCACTTGCCACTACACTACACTACTTGTTCACCGACGCCCCCACCCCTGCAATATAAAAAGTACGTTAGATATGCGATTCGTTCATTGGTCCACCTGACCAACAATGATTAATCAAACATTTTCTTCTTTTAACGGTATACTTAATCTTTTAATACACTTTTAATGTCACTGGACTTCCTTAAGGCATCTACTTTAACATGCATTAATTTTGTTATAAAAGTTAATTTTTCTCCGCGATCGTACATAAAGTCAAAGGATTACTGCGTGCATAATGGCGGCTCGTCTATTCTTTCGAGAAAACGGAAAGCCCGTTGTACTTTCAGTCGTATACGATTTCGCGTTTACCATTTAAGCTTGCGAACATAAGAAAACCGACGCGGCAACATTGAATTGATACCCGAAATATTTAAATATGACCAAATTGCGATAATTAATTATTAAAATCATTACCTTCGCGATCGCGTTAGCAGAACGTCCATCATTGTCACTTGCCACCAGACTACTACTTCAACGGCGATCCTTCTCCCCAATACTAAAAAACGAGATCGTTCATTGGTCCACCTGACCAACAATGACCAACCACGCGTTTTCTTCTATCGACTCCATGGATATTTAATCATCTAATGCATTTTTATTGTAATTAACATTCTTCCGACACCTGCTTTAACATGTATTAATTTTCTTACGCGTACTTTATTTATTTTATAACGAAGAAACGTTTTTATTCCTTGATTGCATTCTGCACGGACCAGATCAGGGGTGACCAAAGCGTAAACCGCGGAACTATTTTAGTCGCCCGCCTGTTGATATGTAAACATCTCTGATTATTTTTGACTTTTCAATACTATTCTTAAGAGCACCTAACACATGCAATGTTGATGGACACATAATTTTAAAACGCCGACAATAATTTTAAAAAATGTATCGTCCGTGGTGATTAAAAGTTTGGCCAGCCCTGGATACAACGATGTGAACCAATCAACGCGAAGTGATGAATAGTATAAAGTCAATGCATGCTAATAACATGCAACACTGTTCCTATATTCCGATTTTTGATACATAGTTGCGTTGGCCACCCTGCTCTCCAGTTCGCCTTCAAACGTCCGGTAGCAGAAGGAAAATATCGATCGTAAATCATAATCCGATAACGTCTGTGCTTCATTGTGCTTCTTTCAAGGTATATTCACGAATAAAAAGTGTTTACGAAGTGTGACAGCAATATAAATCGGGTAGATAGAGATCGTATAACGGAACGCTGTTCTATGCGTACGATAACCTAGTAGATCGTAGGCATTTGCGTGTCGTTCATACTCTTAATCGGTGTTTACAAACTCAAATTTTAACTAATCTTACCGTACAAAGCAATTCATTCACGTTCCAAGACTTGTCGTTTCGTATCCTATGATTGCTTCTCGATAACCTCACTTGTCAATTACGCCTTCGCAGAAAAACATACCGCGCGGCGACCCCGCGACACGAAATTTCTTTCCCCGGTGCACGTAAACATTTGCTGTCAAAGAAAAGTATTATGAACTCGGTCAATACCTTAGAATAAAAAAATTACAGCAAAAAACACAAACCACGTGTCCCCTCGAAGTTTAAAACGCGTTAAATTGACATGGGCTGTACGACCTACTTCATCGGTTCTATCAGTCTGTTTATTTCTATAGATTGAAATATATACCATCTTTTAAGCTTAATAAGTCAACAATATTTGAGTATCGCCTCATTGAGTCAGACCGTGAAATTAATTACATATCGTGCACAGTTAGCACTGGCGTAATGTTAAATTCGCGAACAATCACGTCGGAAATGAAGCGAAAAGTTTCGTCTACTTAAAATATCGAGTGCATTCTCGAGGAGCCCTCAAAGTGACAGAGAGTGATTACGTTAATGACACGACAGAATACGCCTTAACGACGGGATAGGTGCAGACTGGTACGACACTGGTAGCACGCGATTCTAACATCAACCACGGCATCAACCTTACCCCGTATAAATTTACTAACAACGACTAGAACGATATACGACTACTTCCCGTAACGTTAACATTTTTTACGACGCGGAATAGTACAATCCGGACGGTACGATTCGGTTTTATTACAACGACGGTGTGTCTCCGCAACGTTGACTTATCGACGCTGCCACAGGACAGATATATTGTGTACACAATGCATGCTTGTTGTATCGTTGAAGTACCGCGGATAACACGCGTATAATTCCGCGGAACACAGTGTTAAGTGGTAAAGCGACTAATGGGAACGGGTCGTTGGACTTTCTTGCACGAAGAGATGGCCGATTATCGGGTCCACGTTGAAACGAGCCAAGTACATTTATCCACCGTTTCGGTAAGTACCTTGAATCATAATTATTTCAATCGTACACTCTGAGGGAAGTGTGCATAAAAAGAGCAACGTGGTCTCGTACCTACAGCATAGAGATTTATACCTGAGCGCAATCAGGTTTTACGAGTGCGCGTTATTTACCCTAAGTCGAACATTAGTCAACGCTAACAACAACGAGGGTGAATAATGATTGTATTATTCAAATCGGCCTTCGCCTGTGACAGCTTCTGTAATTTTTCTTTGCTTTCATACAGCGGAAAGATCATTAACGCTCCATGGAAAATTAGCCTATTCTTGCGCAATTTAATCAATTTAATTCTATTAGCAAATATACGTGCAATTCAATTTTGATATAAATTAAGAATCCGATAGTGGTATCACGAATGTAAATGATATAAAAATAATTTCTCAATGGTGTTTCTCATGATTTTTCTAGTATTTTTATTTACGTAGTATGCATGTTCTAATATAATTTTCTTAATTGCTTTCGTTTCTAGATAAATTAATTTTTACTATAGCGTATTGTAGTTACCATATAATTTTTTATTTTATATAAATGTGTAATATCGATTATCTACCTTATCTACTGTGTACAATCATACCGCATTCAACAAAGCTAGGTTGGCCGAGCGGTCTAAGGCGCCAGACTTAAGTTCTGGTTCCCGTCTGGGAGCGTGGGTTCGAACCCCACACTTAGCAAATCTCTTTTTTCTTCTATTTTTTTTTTTCTTTTTACGAATGTAACAGATCAACACTATATAGATATTTTCGTACAGAAATGACAATGAATTAATTTACTCAATTAAGAAGTTAATACATTTAAATAACCTAAATAATCTACAGAGTTTTGTACAAAAATCTTTGGCGTTTCTACAGCGGGAAACCCGTGTTTAGAGTTGAAGAAAAAATGGTTTCGTTAACGAATCATTAATTTAACATCCTAGAACCTGATTTGCAATTACGGAGTATCTCCGCGAAGAGATAAATGGTCGGAGCTTTCGTCGAACTCGAATTCGAGGTGACTTCAGTCGTGTAACTGATGGCGGCGATAATTGAGCCGGGTATAAATGACTTGATGAATAGTCATAGACAATTAGGGAGGCTAAGATAAGGCAGCTCACTATGCTCGAGCAACTTTGCCCCGTTAATCCCGTTACAGAGAGACTCGTACAGGAACACGTTTCTCTGGGCCCATTTACATAGCCGTGCGAATAAATTTACGAATTTCCCTATTCCAACGTTTTCACGATCCTACGGTTTATTTGGCATACGCAATTCGTTTCGAGATCTTACACGAATGTACTCGTTCCCTTTACATAGATCGCAGAGTCGCAGTTTTATCGACATTTCCAGGTTTTGCCAACCGTTTCGTTTGAATCGTCGTACCGGGAAGGAAAGAGAGCCGATTAAATCCGATTACCGAAACGGTAGACTGACCCTTTTCCCAGAAGACCAGGACTTGACACCGTAAAAGTGTCACGAGACCACCCTATTCAGAAAGGGGAGGCCGTGCACCGGCAACGAGAATAAAGGAAGCACCAAGAGTCGCTCGTTGAAATGCTTGTCACAACAATTTCGCTAAAAAGGCGCAACTCCTGTGTCGCGGACGCACAATATACCCGGGACACTTGTAATTTCATTCTGCTGCATCTGTTGTCATTCTCACGTTACCGCACGAATATCTCGACTTTCTCCGTTACGTCTCGGATCGTGCAGGGAGAGAGCACGAGGGGCGGTTGCGTCGAGAAAGAAAGAAAGAAAAAAAATCAGACGCGCGTATTTCAAGCAACCCTTGCACGAACGTTGCACAATGGAGCAGCCTCGAAGGTCCCCCCGTAGCTAAGGTCCGCCATTCCTGTCGATACTGTAGTCGACGTATAAAGGGTCCGCTATGAAAAAAAAAATGGGGGTGAACTGTAGGGACGAGTGGAACAGCAGGGTAGGTGTCCGCGAATCAGGGTATTCCGCATCATTTTTTTTCCTGTTACCCTTCCGACTCGTTCGACTCTTCTTTCGTCGTTTCTCGTGCTACTGCTTATCAAGCAACCACTTTGCATTATGTAATTTGAAGTATCACCAGTCAGAGCGGTTTTTATCGGTGTTTGGAGGAGTTTCAAGTGTTCGCTCTACGCTCGCCGCTTACGACTGGTGTCACTGTATGTATGTAATTCAATTTCAACACGCTGAGGCGTGAAAGTAAGAAAGAAAGAAATTGGATAACAGGTCCGATGAAAATGTCCGGGTAGCGGAGCGATCCTCCGACCCCCTTAGAATCGAAAAGGGAAATCGTATTTATAATGCTTACGCATTTCAAGCCTGACGTCCCGTGAAATCGCGTTACCGGGATTCGGAATATTAAATTCATCTCTGTCTTGCCGGGCTATCGCCTCGCATTATCGTCACCTTAATCGAACCTTAAAAATGCGATTTCATCCAGGGAAAACCTTCGCCCGGGTATATTCCTTTGTTCAACCGGAATTCAACAAGACTTCGCTCGAGAAATCGTTTCGCTCGATTCTATGGAGTTACAAAATTACTAAAAAATTGTTCGCCCGTTGATCGATCGCGTTACTTTCACAGGCAGAATTTTCAACCACAATGGAAACTGTTGTATATCGTAAATCGAGTGTCAGGTACAAAAAGCTGCGCTTGACGCGGACAATTTCGAGATATCACAAAGATGAGACAAAAATTAATCAAGGGAAAACCATAAATAACAATTCGTGGCGGGTCGAACGTGCGCGTTCAGACAATGGATGACAAATTACGCGGGCAAGCAAAATAAACCGTGGACTGGATTGCGTTGGCCGCTCGATCCGTTCGTGCTTTTCCCCATTGTCATCGATACAGCCGAAACCAACCAGGACATAATCTAAGCGATGCCCATGGTGTGACGGTCAAGAAAAATGGACTTTTCCTTCGAGCGTATTCCCGTCCCGTTCCAACCCTCTGGACCGCGATAGACGAGCCCACCCTTTTGGTCTCGATCTCCGCTCTGCCTCTGTGGCAATAATCTCGAGCGTTGGTCGCGCCATGTTCATGGGTGTATCTTAAAGGATGGCATGGTAAACCAGCTTGATCTCCGCGTAAGGTTATCAGAAGGTACGTAAACATAAACAAGAGGTGGCGTGGTGGTTACCAAGGGTAGGTTCGTCTTTGTATAGAAGGGAAGATCGGATCGGGGCCGTGTTAAAAAAAGGAAGAAAAGAATAGTCGTCTTAAGAGCAGGACGCCATGGCAATCGTAAATGTTTAATATCGTGATTAAAGGCGCTGGCGCCTCTCATTATTATTTCAGTCTGGAGGACATTTCGCCCACAGTCCTCTCTTGCTTCGCGTCACCGCGTTTCTTTTCAATTCTCACTTTCCTTCGTCGGCTTAAAAATCCTCCGTGAAAATTAGCCGCCTAAATATTTAAAGCTCCCCTACCCACGGCATTCGTTGCACGGCCTGAGCACAGTGCCGCGTTGAACTGGGCGCCATTGGGGGTGGTAGACTCGCAGTAGAAGAAAAAAAGATAAAGACGAGCAACAAGGACGGAGAAAAGAAAAATAAGGAAGCAAGAATAGATGGTTAGAGGGAGATAGAGGTGAGAGGAGCTGGAATACAAAAACAAGCGTCTGCGGGCCCCGTCATTGTCCTGGGCATGGAGACAGGCGTGATCTCTTCCATCTGATGAATTTCTGCTGCAGTCACCTCTAACCACCTCGCTCGTCACTTCCCGTTGCGCTCCGTACCATTGGACACCCGACTGACTTTTTGTTTTAAATCCTTTTCCTCTCTCTGGCTGGAGCTCGCCATTCAGCCGGCTCGAACAGCTCGCACCCTCCCTTTCGTCATCGCGAATAGAGGAAAACAGCGGGGCGACGGCATCGAATTAACGCGTAATTTCTTCGAGGAGACTTATCACGCGAAGTGGAAACACCTACGTGACGTGAATTCTCATTGCCTCGCGGAGGAACGAATTCATGGAACAAACGACTATGACGACGACGACGACGACGACGGTGAGGAGAAGGAGGAGAAGGAGGACGATGTTTCCACGAGCCGTCGATTCCCCAATGAAATGCAGGCTTGGAAACAGTCGAGAACTCGAAACCTAGGGATGCAATAGTGTCTCGTTCAATTGGACATTTAAATTCTGCCGGAAGTTTGCCGCGGGTCTAACTCGAAAAAGTATCATCCCCGATACAAGGACGACGCTTTTATGCCGATTCACGCGGCTCGGACACTGGCGGATATTCGTAAATAAAATTTTCGCGAGGGTGACAAAATGGTAGCACGCTTCAGTGCTGACCCTATCGGGGTCAAAACTCGATATCTATGCGACGTGATTTTCTTCCTTTTTTTATGTTGTTTTCACGTAGTTACGTCGCGTCTCGAGGACAGAATAAAATAGATGCGGGATTGCCGGACAGAATATTATAACGGTCCACTGATAGGGGATTCACTTCTTTCCCTTTCGAGGGAAACTCGCGGAATGTCGGCTGATTTAGGCGGCTCTATTAGATTTCCACCCATATCCTTGTGTCGTCCGCGATCCTACGCGACGGTGCTCTCTAATTTTCCTCTTTTCCCCTCTGTTCCGGCATTCTCGTTCAAGGCCCATCGTTTGTCTCAAGTCATTGTAAAAGTAAACAGAAAAAAAACCGTCATCCTTTTACCGATGACTTCGCGTTCCTTTTTCTTTCATCGAGATGCATCGGTCGTCCGCCAGCGTGCAAAATAGATTTACGTAACGAAGAGTTAGTGAAGTGGACACCGATGAATTTACATCGGGTATAATGATTCGCGAGAACAATGGAAAAAGAAACGACTGGCAGCCCGACACGGCGTATCTTTTTTCGCGATCGACCGTGTCTCTTTTCCCTCTTTCCTAGGCGACTGCTGCAACATTTAAACGGTCACGTTTACCTCCGACCAATCAAGGCCTTTATCACGCATCGGTGTGCATTTCTTGCATCGTGCAACTCATCGACGGTTCTACTATTACGTTAGAGCCGAGCTATGTTCTGCCTTTACTGCGTCGTTTCTCCGCGATGATTAATTCTCTCCGGTCCGCGACATTGCATACCCTGCGGGAGAAAGAAAGGGGGGAACGGAGTAAAGAGACAAGTAAGGGAAAAAAAGGAGCCTGTCACAGTATATTTCGCGCGATTATTCTCCTCGCGTTTTCGTTACGAACAGATACGAGGTACATATCTGCCTGCTGCGATGAGCACGGCAATTCAAATGATACCATCTTCCTCAGCGAGACGAACCGGGGACCGCTTTTCACTCGATTGTACGAAACTTTTGCATATGACGAATCGGCGGCTATTACCATTCAATCTCCTCCGCTCGGCTTCGTTTGCATCCTATCATCACCCCGATGCTTCTTCCTTTACATACGGCCATGGTCGTCGACTTGTGCACGACGACTTGGATGTGCTGCTTTTCATCTCCTTTTTTTTTATTATTAGCATCTTTTACCCTTTCCTTTTTCGTTTATTTGTCCCCGCCAGTCGTTGTCTGACGAGTACTGGACTCTTGACTGCGCCGATAATCATTTTGCACGTGTCTGTAATCGCAAAGGCGGCCACGTGTCTTAAATGCGCAATTCTTCCATATTTTGAATTACAGCGTGGAGTACATAGTCATGAATTATGGTGGACTAGTATCCGGTTGCGTGTACTCCAGATAATGCGACAGGGGATGCATAATTCGTATGCTCGATAAGGGGATTGTAAAAAAAACTTTTTAAGGCGAGGAAAACAAAAAATTGGAGATGCCGGGGATCGAACCCGGGGCCTTTCACATGCAAAGCGAACGCTCTACCACTGAGCTACATCCCCGTTTTTTAAGAGTCTCTTATAAATTG
This sequence comes from Nomada fucata, assembly GCA_948146005.1. NCBI lineage: Eukaryota > Metazoa > Arthropoda > Insecta > Hymenoptera > Apidae > Nomada > Nomada fucata. Next base: position 4,377,205 of record OX411277.1, read on the forward strand.
AAGAGGAGATTTGTTGTTGTTTATACTAGATTTTTATTAAATATCTTTTTATTTTCTGCCATGCGCAATGAATCGATTGCGTGCTATTTTAATTTGAACACTGCAACAATCTGTCTTCGTTTTCGGAGTAAAACTTACATACGTGTAATTGAAACAATCATACTGGCGCTTGAACTCGCGAATCGATTACCTTTGACCGAGATCTATAAAGTATTTCGTTTATCTTACAATTTATCGGTTTTATCAAGAAGGGAGTAAACAAATATTTTTGGTAAATCGAACATATTTATGTGCAGTTGTTACGTGCATTTAATTACATAGTCTGTTTTACTAATGCCTTTTCATTTCTATTAATAGTGCAATTTTTTAAGGATTCTCTTCAATTTTAGTTTCAACAATTATTTGCGAGGGTCCCATGGTGTAATGGTTAGCACTCTGGACTCTGAATCCAGCGATCCGAGTTCAAATCTCGGTGGGACCTATACCTTTTGGTCTTTTTAAACGATATTTTTACACGTATACGCAGGTATAAACCAGAGTCATGCTATTTTGCACACACGTTCCTTCATTGCCTACATGCAAGCAGGATTTTATTCCACTTACAAATAACATTTTCCTGTATACACAATCATATATTTCACACCGAAATCATTATAATATACAAATAACACGTCGTTTATTTCTGAGACCGTACATCGATATAAATATGCTGATCTTGTACAATCATTCTATAATTAAGTGCATTGCATTCTTGATATTTAACATCTACTCTTGAATAACATCAAGACAGCTACGTTACGTTCAGTTTTATTATTTATAATCTCTTCCTGCACTATGAAAATTAATCATTATCGTTTCTTAAGACCTATTAAGGAGCGAAAAAATTTTCTCTGAGTAGGTGCATTGATTTTAGTCGATTTCGTCCGCGCCAAAGGTAATTTCAAGCGAAGAGCAATTGCTACATCTTTCAAATTATCTTTCATGAATTATATTCATGATCGAAAAAGAAAAAAAAAGGAAATTGACAGCGGTGGGATTCGAACCCACGCCTCCGAAGAGACTGGTGCCTAAAACCAGCGCCTTAGACCGCTCGGCCACGCTGCCTTCGGAATGGTGTTTTTCTATCCCAGCAGAAATAGAGCTCAGTACAATGTATATATTGTATAACGTTGTTCCACGATACCATTGAACAAACATTTGCATAATATCATTATATTATATCCATACAACATATACTACCGAATTTAATGTCGCCGTTCAGTGATTTTTCACATTTACTCCAATATCGCGCTTAGCCAGCAATTTACGTAATGCGGTTTCTGTGAAAGTGCAAAATTTATTTTGATAGATACACAATGGATCCTTTGAATGTTGAATGCAGTAATATTTAACAGACTATAAAAAAGACTAGGTTAAATTTTATCCAAACTATTTTACCCCCTGCTAGATAATATTGATTCAATAACGTAACGTCTGAACCTGGTCTCAAATTTCTATTCTATAATTCTTGCGAAGCGAAATAGCTGATAGAACATTTTTTATTTATTTTTATCTGTATTTACGAAGAAAATTGAATCTTTCCGCACTGGTTATTTTTTCATTAAACGATGGAGAAAGTTGTGGTTGAAACATATACTTTCCGAAATGTATAGATTCGTCTGATATAGCGGTGCTCCGTTATAAAATGACAAAAACGTATCAGCTAAACTTGTTGTGAAAAGGCAGCGTAGATTAATTAAAAATCAATTCCCGTGTGCTAGAAACAACTAATTAAGCCGATAAACGGCCAATTAAGCCAGGGAATTGCCATCATAGAGCAACGATTAAACGCTTTCGACGCAGGCGGTGTATGATTGTCGCAGGTTATCATCATGATAAAGAGGTGGTCACGCGTTTGGCCGTGTCGTTGTGTATCAGGCAAACGCGTGTCGTCTATTCTTGCGCAAACGGGTTACGCAACCCGGCAAGAAATCCATTGACTCGCGATGCTATCTAATCGTTTGCACCTCCAACGAGGCAGCAACTAAATTCACGAACAAGAAACAAATTTCGCGGTCGTTCTCCTCGGCGATTGCTCCCCCAATAATTTCTATGTTCTCGTTACTCGCATTTACGCGTTCCAGTTAATTAGAAGAAAACAAATCGTAGCGACGAGATTAGCGACGGTTACTCGGGAACGTTCGTCATCGTGGCAACGAATCCCTTCGTTTTTATTTTCCCTTCCTGGTAGCAGGCGCGATAACATCTCGATATAAAAATTCATGCTCATAACGCGACTCCGAGAGAGCCTTCTCTTATTTTCCTCTCTCCTTCTCTCTCTCTCTCTCTCTATGGCTTTTTTTTCTTATCACGTCCCCCGGGGACGGCGAGCGTAAAACTGACGGTTTAGAGAGGAAAAGAGAGGGACAAGGTAAACGCAGGCCGTGCCGAAACGACTGCAGACAGATCGATAAATTCGCGTGAATATTCGTGTAGCTGATAAGCCGGCGAGATAAGCCGAAATCGGTCTTCGCGAGTGAGGATCCCCTCGTTACGGGGTCGCAGATACGGCGGCGCTGGAAAATGGAAGATAAATCTGACGCTTTCGTATTCTTTACGCCGATGTTTTATAACCCAGCCCCCTTTCACCTTTCGATATTCCGATTTCTTTTTCCCTCGCGTTTTCATTTACTTATCCAGCTGCTGGATCGCCGGAGGTGATGCATCGCAACATTTTTCGCGTCCATCTATATGCCTGTGCGAGTAGACGCTGCTCGCGTGCACCCGGTGCACCGGCGTTTTATATTGAAAGTAATAAAATAACGATGGTGCTCCTCTATTACATTTATGACACGGGGTTCGCGACAGGAGTGTACCTGTTTAGCATCGCGTTTAGCAGAATCACGCCACCACTTTAGCCTAATACTCGTGGCTGTCCCGGCAAATGATGGATCGTTAGCGGCGTCCATAGTCCCGCTTAGATGATCCCGATGACTTGCAGCGACTGAATTACGTCCCGCATGTTGCATATCATAGAGAAAATCCTTGCGCGTATATCAGCATAAGGGGCGCAGACGTAGGCGTTCGTCGTCTATGGGTCCTCGTGGAATAAACTGCTCGAAGCCAATCGCGGATGATAAATCTATTATTTTCGGCGTATCATCGGATCGACGAAGGGAATTGTTCGCGTTACCGGATGATACACTTAGCGGCCGTACAGGTGGCCCTTTCGTGACTTCCTGTTACGCACGCCGCTAACGCAATATCATCATCTCTCGCCGAGGGAACGATTAATCGGGCGATACAGTTATATCGCGCGTTAAACGATCATTCTCGGGACGATTGAAATCGTTAGCATGATCGCGCAAGAATCAGAGAGGGCAAAATTGAAATGATCTACCGACTGCGAGGCAAATCCGATTGCGTAACGTCGTACTGACGAATTACCGATTCGATCGATCGATCGGCGTTCACCGCGGTCCCGATAACCACCTGAACCGTGGAAAACGTGGCCAAGGGGACGCTGGTAAAATGTATCTCGATATTTTCGCGAGACCGTGCCCGCCGACCGACACAATGCGCCGACCGTTAACGAAATATGCACCCAATGAGTGCGGATCGAGCATCGATCATTATGAGACCGCGGGCTTCGCTGGATATTACCGTAACGGTCTATCGCTGCAATAATCGTCAACATGCACAATAATCATGTCGTTTAATGACAATTGATGAGGACCAGGAAATGTGTGCGCTTCAGCATCGGGGCCGCGCGCATATATATGCTTGGCCAACTATGTCCGCGATTCGTGCGTGATAATATTGCGGCGCACACGTACGCGTAGAGATAAGCTCGGGTGGCTCGTGTGCGTGTAGGTGCGCGTGCTTCGCATCGTGATAGGTAGAAGCGCGCCAGGTAGAGAGGCACGATTCTATTGTTGGCGCTCGGATGTGCCATTACGCGCGATCGGTCAATATTTTCTCGTAACTGGCCCCCGTTTCGATTCAGCCAGCGCCGCTGTAAACTCGAAATGGACGATTCAGGTGGCACGAAACCGGCCAGGCCGTAGGTGGGTCGCGTGTTTCCGGCCTGAAGGCGGCGACCTTCCGTTTCCCGAAACACGATGTTACAGCGGGGAATATTTTCGCGCAACTGACCTCCGGCGATTCCGGATGCGCGGCGATGAAGTGTCTATATGCACTTCATTGCACCGGTTCCGGTACAGCCCGCTGCGCCTCGGGTCACCCCTGGAAACGCAGCGTTACAACCTGCGCAAATATTTGCGCCTTCCGAATCGAATTACGGTGTTTCTGTTTGTCTCGGTGCCGAGATATCGCTCTTTCGCGGCTGACGCGGGTGTTAATTAAAATGCGCATATCGAGATGAGGGCTCGTGCTCGATCAACGGGCACCAGGCGTATTCATAATTCACTTCCCGCGAGTGGACGCGATGTCGGGTCTCGCGAGACGGCACCGGTTCGCCTGGCTCGCTTGTCCGGTTTCGGTAGGAGCTACGGAGACGCGTGTTCGTCGTGGCCTGGAAGCCTGGACGATTTTTAATTAAAACGAACCGCGTTGCAAGTGTTACAAGTGTTACAAGTGGTCGTCCCTCGATCACTGTGCCAGCGGAATTTCGATGCACACTCCCGCTGGCTATAATATTCTCGGCCGCGGCGAGCCGTCGACGCCGGGCGTCGGAAAAACCTCACGATTACCGGCCGGATTATCGATCGATTTGTACGCCGAGCAATTTGTACACTGCAGAATACATACGTGCACAGACGCGCGGGGAAACTCGTACGTTCGCCAGAGATAGGATATTTTTCAGTCGAGTTGCACAGCCTGCTCGAGGCCAGGCAGAGGGGACGCTTGTATACGCGTGTACACGCGGCGGGTATCGAACGTGGTAGCTCGCTCTCGTGAACACGATGCGGTAATTGAGAGTAATTTTGCAAGGCCAGTTTGCTCGGAAATTTGAAACCGAAAAATTTGTCCCGGCTAACTCTATCTCTCTCTCTCTCTTTCACTCTTCCTAAATCGAGATCGCGAGTTGATAGGCCACCCCTTCACCCTGTTGGTTGTTGGATCCCTCGCGGAGCCGGTATTTCACCTGCATCATCGGACAAGCCTCGTTTTTCCGCTGTAATTCCATTTTCACGCAGCCCAGGCGATCGTATGACTCGATTTTTCCACAATTTCTGCGGCATGGGTGCTGGCTGTAGGCAGGGAATTTCAATTAAATTACTCGTTCGTCTCTATTTCTCCTTCTGTCCGCGTATCCGCCAGCGACGAGGGGGTGAAAAAAAAAAAAATAACACGTTCGCCCCTGAACCACCGTCCATCGAACGCAAAACGGTGACGAAGTTTTCGTCGTTTGCCTTTAATGGTCGCATCCTTTCGACGCGCTCTCGCGAAATTGCCGTTGATTAATCAGTCCTGGCAGACCCATTTTCAGACCGTCAGCACGCGACGACGATTACCCCCTGCGCGGGAGATCGTTTCCATTATGCGTACCCCTTTCTTTCCCTTTCTTTCTTATTTGAAGCCGACGTCAATCGTTCGGAATGTTGGAATGATTGCTATCGAAAGATACCGCTTATCGGACAATTAGACCGGAATTCGCGCGATCGAGCTGGAACTTTATACGACCCCCGTTGCTACATCAAATATCTTGCGTTGCATCAAAAACTATTCGACGTGTGTTAAGTGCATCCTAAACCGCGTACAACCGGGGTAAAAGCCCGATTGCGAAGCCTCTACCTTGATTTACTGCGATGGCGTCGGCACACTTTCCATTCAATGGGCAATAGAGTGGCGACAAAAAATCGTACATCAATTCTCGCGCGCCCGTTGCAAAGGGGAGACATCGAGCTCCAAATCCATTGTGATTTTAGGTGCGAAAAAAAATTGTCACACTCCGTAGAGAGATTTGATTTCGACCAATTTTCGGAAGGAAGAGCATCTTCATGTTTCCACTGCATTTTCTAATACAAAAGGTACTTCGAAAAATTCAATTCGGGGACACGAAGGTAGAGGCTTCGCTCTTTAAAGCGAGTCCAAGCAGGCTGTTGTCAGATCTTTCCCATCCAAGTTGCAGCAGTTCGAAATACGATAATTCTTCGGTCAAAATATGGTGCCCCTTTCATCCTATCGTCAAGTGTACACGCTTACGATGAATGAAGAATCTCCACAAAGAGAATTCCAAAAAGATACTACACGCGTGTTCAATTATAACGAACAATAAAAAAGAAAATACACGCAGGTATCATACAGTTCAAATTTCAACCATTCGCCTACTTTTCAACGTTCCCACGTGCAAGCACGCTTCGTCTCGAAAACAAATGTCACGAACCCATCGGCCTTCCTATCCGTCCATCGGTATAGAGATCTCCCCTTGCCGTCGCGAGAGCAAATAGGAGCCGCCTCGCTATGTGCAAAAGAAACCGCGCGCACAAATTCACCGGCTGAATCACGTGGCTAATAACGGTGACAGGGGTAAAATAGCCAGTATTACCTGCTGAAAGCGTGCGGCGAAGTTTCTCGACGCGGGTTGACGCCGTGGGAATCCCCGGAGAATCGACGTATGACGTAATGCCGAAGGAATGGCGTGCAACCCTCTTCTCCCTGTCCCTCCACTCCGAACCCTCCGACGCAACCCCTTGCTCGCCACCTCGCCACGGCGCGCGGCATCTCTCTAACCCAACGGCGACGACGACGCGAACGCGGGGACAATGGCTGTGCGGCGGCAACAAAAGCGAAAGAGAGAGAGAGAGAGGGAGAGAGAGAAGGAACAGAGAGTTCTGATTTTCGCCCTCGGTGCATCAGCGGTAAATGCATTTAGCTTGAGAACAGTGTGGCTTGCGTGCGTCGAGTTTTCAAGCCGCGGTTTCGCGCAGGGAGACGCCACGCGGTTCGCAAAGCCGCGTCCCGTGCAATCGGATGCAGTTTTTGAGATAATCGGATTACAGAACGTCGAACGCGAGCCCCGGGAGCCGTGTTATTCCGCTGCAGTCAACACGATTCTGCAGTTGCGTACGGTTCCACTCCTTTCTTCTGTTCTCATTTTTCTTCCCCCCTCCTTCTCTTTTTTCCCTTTTTTGTTTTCGATTTCGAGCTGGTCTGGTCGGGGCTGAGTCTGCGAGACCAGCGAGCAAGAGGAAACGCCGAAGAGGCAACGCGAACGAACGAGCGAGCGAACAGCAACCCCTTCGGGGCGTGTTACGCACGCTCGATCGGCGTTCGTTCACCGTGCTCCCTCGATCCACGTTCGCTATTCGATATAGTTCTGCTGCTTCGTTCTTGTTTTTCGCCGTGAAACGAAAGAAACGTTGGCGTTTCGTGCGACCGTGCCCCCGCGATTTTGCATTCGCTACGACCAGGCGAGGAATTATCTTTTTTCTGTGCGCGCGGTAGAATTTCTGACGCTGGAAGCGGCGGGTAAGAGAAATCTAGTAGAACGAGGGCGGAGAATTGGTCGTCGCGCTTCACGACCTTCCCCTAGGACTTTTTGCATTTTTCTGAAATCCTAAAAATGCCTCTCTCTCTCTGTTTGTACGTGAGAACGGTTGTTTGCCGTTGCGCCGCGTGGAATCTGACCTGTTGGTTGCCGAACGGAATTGTCGTCCGTTGTCAGATAATTAAATACGGAAACCCTAATAAAATGTTGGCGAATTCCGCGATTTTCCGGCTTCGCGAAACGCAAAACAGCCGTCCGGCCGGTGGACGGCATTTGCGAGGTTTCTGAAAAAGAAAAAGAAAAAGGGGCCAAGCAAAGAAGCAAAGAGGAAGGTTCTGATTGCCGGTACCGGACGAACGCACGCTCGAGGGGAATCGATGATTATACGTGTGCTCCACAGCTTCCTGTTATTTCAATTTACCTGTATGCTTTTTACGGGAATATCAGATTTCACTGCATAATGCGCCGCCTTTTCCATTTTCTTAGGTCGATTTATTGGTAATCAACGTGAAATTGCGCAGATATATTCTATAAGTGCTTGATCATCAAAATCGAGAATATTTTTTGTTCAGCTGATTGTTCATCGTATCAATTATAGGATTGATTGGTTACACGTACGACACCTGTGTTGATTACAGGAGCACTTCTCGATTAGATCCATTCCGTTTTTATGTATGTGTACATAAATTGCTGTGATATACAATTTAAATTCTAATGCATTATTTTTCCTTCGCGTTAAGTCATAGTTAATAACACTGTGGTACATAATATTGATAAAATATATGCGAGCACTGGGAGGAAAAAAATTGGAGATGCCGGGGATCGAACCCGGGGCCTTTCACATGCAAAGCGAACGCTCTACCACTGAGCTACATCCCCTTGATGGTTTCTGATTATTTTTATGTCTGATATTGGTACATACATGTACGTTTACTATACATTTACTATACATAAATGGCATGTACAATTACAATTTGAAATAATTGATATCGACTTGAGGTGATTAGAAAAATCAGTTTAATGTAAAATGCAATGAAAATAGAAAGCGTTGATATTTCAATGAAACTTTTCATTGGACATTTATTTATTTATCTTTGAAAGAGATTAGAAGATAAGATAAATATGATTCTAAACCTTGAGAAAATGACTGACAAGTAAGACGCGTTATCTTTTACAATATAATAATAATAGATTTACAATAGAGAAGATTCCACAAATCTCGCCAGTGTACATGCTTATACTACAATAGAGATACACCTTTTCAAGGTGTCACGTTAAAAAACTACCTGCGATGAGGACCATTGAAATGTGTAACACTCACCGAATCCACCGACAGCTCGTGAATAGATCCGTGCACTATACAGACCATGCGGCGTACGCACGCGGACACGAGGAATATGTAAAAGTGAAAGCAACCATTCCCTGTGCTTTCTAAAGGCCAATATGTTTATATGCACGGCGTAGAATGGAGCGTTATAATAAATGACGCTGGATTTACGACGAAGAAAGGAGACGGAAGCCTTTCGAGCCAGCAAGAGTGAACCGTTTTACCCAATAAAAGAACCCGATAACTGCTGCCATTCATTACACGCTTGTACGTGCTTAATTATGTCTGCGGCGGTGTTGTTAGACCAGTCAGTAACACTTGACCCGACTCCGGCCGATGCAGGATACATCTTAATGACCGTATTATATTTTTTAATGACCGTGTGTAAAGTAGCGCCTCGAGTGCAATGAGGTGATAAATTAGAAATCGCCTAGAAGCTACGGCAATAATGATAATAATTTGAGCATCGTATTCCGTAGAACGTTGCGATGGATTCGCGTTGGACCCTCCGCTACCTTTTTCTGCTCCAAAAAGTCAATATTCCTTTGACAACGCCGTGACTCGCAATCCGATATTCCCCCTTTAAATTTTCTTTATGGCTAAAAACTTGATAAATCGTAACCCGATAGTTGTAATGTGATATTTTTGGGGGCGAACGAATAAGAACGAGCATTCTTATCGTATAAATCCGAGAATCTCCCTTTTCGGTAGGCCAAAGACAAAGCAAACGGTAACGTGAGAATGATAGCGCGTTGTTTTAAAAGGATACATCCAGGTGCATCTTAAAAACACGGCAAACATACGTATAACATATTTCCCTCGTTATAAAATAAATTCCTCGCTTTCATCGTCCGTTTCCCTAGAGCAGAAAATAGATCGCGTACACATTGTACACGTATTCCGCTCATAACGCGCGGAAACATTATTTGTTTCAACTTTGTCTGAATCGAAATCCTCCGTTCGTTGGAACCCCCCTGGGGAGCAACAAAAACCCCTTTGTACCTCGAATTATCACCTTCAACGAGCTCGTTCGTCTTTCATATAACATGAAGCAATATTAGCCCCGTAGTCTTAATCCTTAATTTTCCAAGTCATTGCCTAGCCCCCTGCAGACCTCCGAGCCGGCATACTTCGCATCCTTTGAGGCTAACAATTAGCGATATTAATCCTGGCAGCCTAAGAACAGGAGGCAGCCTAAGAACGCCCAGAGGCATACGTCCTATTATACTTTAACACCCGAACCGGCCTCTCGTAAACATTCTTTTAATACGCCCACCCCACCTCTTGTCGAGATCGGAATATATATACGTCGGATCTGAGACAGGGAGAAAGGAAGGGGCGGCCTTTCGCAATTAACAGGCCTAATTACCGAGAAACAGCCCGGATCGTCTTGGAGGAGCACGGCTCCCAAAGAAGCCAGCGTGCATATTTTATTCTTACTAGACTTAAGTCGACGACGAATGAAAGAAATAATCCTGCGATAACAGGCCGTGGCTCGCGGGAGCTCGCTGTTTACACGAAAGTAACCTGCAGCAGCCCCGTTGCCGAGAGGCTCTTTGTGCGCGATTCTCTTCGTGAAAAGTTCTCTGTAAATACGGTCCGTCTTCGAGTTTCCATCCCGTATCAGCGGGCCGGTCGTTTCTTTGCGAACGGGAGATAAAACGGCGGGGCACCGGCCACGATACGAGATAACGTGTATCCGTCGCGACCGGATACATACATACGTGTATTACCTAGGCTTGCGCACCCGCGTTCGCCTCTGTTCGACCTAACCAGATTTACTTTAAACCTCCCCGGAGACCCGCACGGATTTCTCGCCGACACACGCGCGCATCGATCGCGTGCACACGCTTCGAATCGCTCTCGTCTGTTCTGCCTAATCGGTTCTGTATGCCGCGTCTACGCGACTTTTCGCAATTAGCGCATCATTTACGAACGAGGGAGAGACGCAATCATTTCTATACTTTGACCGTTATCGCGCGTGTAAAAACGCGGAATCGTAGAATAGAAACCGCAAGGGGATATAAAATGGTAGAAATTGAAATTCCTGTTCGTCGCACGCGTCGTGCTTTCTCAGCGCTTCAGAAGATGGGAGTTTGTTCGAGGGAGATCCGCCACCGTGGCGAACATCGTGCCAGCCATGAAAGGTTCTATACCCTGTGTGCTTATCGCTCGAAATTCGATGGGTCTCTCCGCTAGACGTTCCCTGGCAACCTGGCGATAGAAACGCGGGGGCTAATCCTCGTAGCGGATAGAAAACAGTGGCGCTCGGCAGTGGAAATAAAATAAACATCGCCGTAACGCCGTTCTAACAAACGGAACAGCTTGTCCCGGTGATAAGAGAAACGTTCCCCGCGGAAAGAAGACGCGATATCCGATTTCGCGATTGGACGTGCCGTATGCAAAGCAGCGGTGGTTCTGCTCTTTACGATTCGATGTCGTGGCGATAAAACCGCGAGAACGACGTCACATAAAGACCTCCTGCAGCGACAAGTGTCGTCGGCCGTCTCGTCGTAATTATGCGTCCCCTATCGGTTTCTTATCAGCGATGTTAAGTAAACCCGACTTCAATCCGTTCGTCGATACGCCGCGCGGGTAATCTGCCGATAATAAATAGCCGGAGCGTGAATAATCGTCGAGCCGGGGAAAATCGTCGTTTCGATTTTACGCTTTCGTTTTATCGTCGCGGATCCAGCTGTGCTTATTGCGTAAACGGGATGGCCTGCCTGTTATTTGCACAGTGATCGATGCGTCTTATCGGCGTTAGTGTTTCAATTCCCGCCGCGAGGTCAACGAAGGCTTCCCTTTAGAATAGACTTGGACTTGGTCCAAGAATGTAGACGCCGAACGAGAATGGTTAAAATTATTGTCGTATCGATCGGTGGAACGGTGTATGTATGTATGTTCGGTTCGTCGAATTGCGCAACGAATCCGACATATCGGTGTGCTTCAACGAAATTCTTGCGGAAGAAGTCTGTAATGCAACACCGTCACCCTTTTACTAGGGCTTTCCTGATTCCTGAAAAGGATCGCTTCAGCGAAATCAGCGTGCGTCTAGGAACGCGTGTCCCGCTGCGGAATTCTATCGCGTGTTTACCTGGAAACCCAGTTCCAGTCGTTTGACGGAAGTCCCCACGCTCTAACCCCTTTGAAGCTTGTGTTCCATTCTGGGTATCGACTCCGAAACCGGATCGTTGTTAACGCCGAAACGCGGATAGGCGTGGATTGTCGCAGATTTCATCGTTAATTTAATCGGCGCGATACGCGCGGGTGAGAAGTGCGCTCGAAATAGAATCATTATCTCGATCATTGTCGTTATCTGTATAACGTTTCGTCATTAACGTCGACGTGACTAACGGGGCCGACTTTGTTGCGTTGATTTCGAATTGAAAGAAATTGGTCACGCTTATCAACGTTGGCATTGCACGAATAGATAAATACGAGCAACCCTCGATGCTCGTTCACTGTGCGCAACAAAACTCTTTCTCTCCTCTTTTTTTTTTCAACCCTAAATTTCATTCCCAGAATCCGTTTCCGTCGCGTGCCTGCTTGTAAAATCAGTACATCCGGGTGTCAAAGCGATGTCACCCGAGCGGGTAGCCGGCTACGCATCAGTTTTAAATTCGATCAATGGGTGATACCAAGCGTAAAACACTTTTAGGGTTGAAACTTTAAAGGCCAGTTCGCGAAAGAGCAAATCGCAGTTACAACCGTGAAACTGGGGGGCGGCGGCGGGACCCGCTGTGGGAACTCGATGTTGAGTGCAGCCGGAACCGAAAGGATATTCATTTCGATCCCCTCGCACGTTCCAATATCCTTTTTTCTCTGTCGCTGCCGCTCGTCGATGAATGGGGCAAATCTTCGAAATCCTTCGTAAGGAAAAAAGTAAACATACCTGCTGTCGCGTAAACGATCGCCGCGCGATCCTTGTAGCCCGTCGAATTCATTGTTCATCGTGGGCAAACTGTAAATCCCCCAATCACGGTGAAAGATAGATGTACACGATGTATTCCCCCGAATTTTCCCTACACGTTTTGTCGTAAATACATTTCTGGGGCCGTAATTACGTAACGTCAACGCACGCGACACCGCCTTGACAGGGTGTTAAATTCCAGGTGACGCGATGCTCGTCGGGTTCGATGCAAATGGTAACGATATAAAAACATTAATCCGTCGCAGCCTGTTTTTTTTTGCGTGCAAACGATGATTGCTTCGACCACGGGTCAATTGGCCCGTCTCGACCCAGTATTTGCCGGGTGATGCGCCCCGCGACAGGGTTATTTTGTAACGCAAACAAAAACCGTGGGTGCACAGAGAGTGCATTACGGTTACAAGAGAGGAACGTTGCCAGGCAACGGATCCACGCCCGTGTAATTCATTTTGCCGAACTCTCTGTATGCAACCCTCTATTGCACTCTCCCTAACGCGATGCACTTCTGCCACTCTTCGCTCCTCGCCGATGCACACAAACGATAGATGCACCCAACTGACCGACGAACGGAATCGTAGTGATCTGATTTTAAACCAATCAACGGCGGTTTCGCGCTCAATTTACAATCAGCCCCGATTCGAATTATTCGTTATAGGACGTCCAACTGCAAGCGCCCCTAATGAAAATATTTTAATCGATTGCCGTACAATTGCCAAGTTCGTTTCTCTCGTTGAAAATTCAACCACGGGGCAGGAGGGCGTATAGATTTATACGGGGACAAAGGGTAGGGCACGATATTCGATTAAAACTCCACAAGGACAACAAAATGCATTTCGATTTAAATGGGAAACGATAAAATGTAATTACACAGGATTACCGTTAAACGACAGGAATATTTGTTCTCCGGAGTGCATAACGTACATACAAACGTATACTCGCGCGCGCGTGTCGTTCAGGGATGATTGGGAGTCACGCAACCACGCGACGTCCACTCGAGAGTAAAATTATGATAATCATCCGAACGATGGTTTAAAGAAGGATGATTATTTATTTTCGTGGATCCATCGTGAAGCATAATAATCTTAATACACACCCGGATAATATACGGACAACAACACCTGCGGGCAATAAAATAAATCTGGCTTTTCATTTCATTGTTCCGCGGCCTCCCCTCGTGCTCAGCACCGCGATCACACACCACATTAACCGGCAATAAAAGCGGGATCGATGATACGCTAACAAATGATCGCATACATGAATTTTTAATAAATCCTCCGGGGCTTTATTAGGGACAAATTGTGCTGAAACCTTTGCGTACCTCAAGCCCGTATACATTAACCCGTGACCCAACAACTTGCACAATCAATTGCTCTATATACCAAATGACTTCTTTCGTACATTTTATCTTACCATATATTATATTAATTATATTTATATATAATAATTATATCTCGTATCACAAATTGCAAAAATACTTGACACATGGACCACAACATGTCTGCAGAAATGACAATATAATAATAATATTTCAATAGAAAACCGATCTCGCTCTTTTATCGTGTATCGTTTGACAATTGATTCAAGACTTTAACCCAATACTCCGTCCAAGTCTCGCTCGTGTTAACGTTCCAAAGGTCGTGCAAAACGTTCCTCACCATTACCGCTAATTAATGATTCCATTTAACGTTCCAACCGCCTCCGCGAGCGTTCTACTTCCTTCGAACTAACCATTCGCGTTATCCAACCATCTCTCTTCCTCGTTCCGCGCGTGAGCCCCGATTGGAAGGTGAGGAATGCATCGCGTAATTCGTCCGGACGAGCATGCGACGCGTAGACTCGAAATTTCTCGGTAGGTGAGCCTCCGGTAGGTCCCGCGTGTGCCCACACGTCTGCAGAAACGCAGGATGCGTGCGTCTGGCGCGTGCGTGCAATATGCTCGGGTCTGAATTGCGTGAGGCTCGCGCTTTAATTTAGCAAAGTACCTTGTCCGTTCCGTCCCGGCGAAAATGCAGGGGGTGCACCCTACGTGGACGCGATCCTTCGCGCACCCGTCGCACAGAATGTTCTCCGTGCACATCCAGGTGAGAACCCGCGCCCTCCGAGGGACCAAGACACGTGGACAACAGGAAGCTTAATGGCTTTCTAGACTGCCGCGTCTTCTAGATCGGAACGCGGCCGGAAGCAGGGGGACGATTATTAAAACACAACAAGAGAATCCCTGGTGGCACGTTCCTCGCCTTCTGCCGCGAATTAACGAGGAAGGCCGTCTCGATTCGACGGCTGCGAGGGATTTTCACGCACACGTGATCTCTAATTCCGCGCGCAGAAACGTAACGAGGAAAGTGTCGTAAAGAAACCGTGAACTGTTCCAAAGGCTGTCGTAAAACTTTTATACGAAACGGTGCGCGGTGTAAATGTTAGTTGCGACGGCACCGAAGACGTTAATTAACGGCAATTTAAGCCCGATGGTTGCGCGAGGATATTAGCGGCGCGATCGACGCGTCCTATTTCCCGTGTTCTCAACGGAGAGGCCGACGTTATCTTTTGCCCGGCGGACCTTGCGCGTACGTATCCAATTTTCCGCCTAATTTCGGCGAGGCAACGCGCTACGACGACCCGGCCAGCCGGCAGGTTTGCGATACGTGTAACGTTACACTTTGTCGATTCGCGCGAGACGGTTTTCAAACGAGACGGAGAACGTTATTACCGCGCGCGTCGCGAGCGAAAACGATTGAAGTCCCGAACAGCTTCCCGGTAACCGTGTTCCCGTTTGCGCAAAAGCCACCTAGACGTTGATCGGCATCTCATCGAGCATAAATCCGGGGCAAATCGGCGGTAGACGGATACGTTTCGCCCGCTAATAGTTTCTCTACCAGCTCCAGATTTTCGGTACGGCTAACGCAATATCGCGTCGTGGCTGATATCGATCGAAGATTAGCATCTGGCCGGCCGCAAAGGGAGATTAGCTAGATCGATCACACATGCTGAACCAATTCCTCTGGTCAGCTGCTCATCAATACCAGTAATGGTGCCATCCCCCGTGACCCCGCTCCTCTTCCTTCCTGTGTCCATATTGTGTGTATGTATACATCCCTGTATTCCTCTAATAGGCATATAATCGTTATGCATATACAATATACGCGCGTACACGTACACGCAGTCGCTCGTGTCCGCGTTTGTGCGTGCGCCCGTACGCAGAGTCCTGTTCATATATTTATACATATGTACGTGCATTACGTACACACATCGACAGACGATACGTGTATACATCCTGTAATTATGTACAAGCGCGGCCGTGTTTGTACACATTATGTACGTACGTAGAAATTTCTATGTGCGTATATACGTACGCACGTATGTACGTATACACATTTACATATCTACTGCAACATACGGCGCGATTGCATATGCAAACCTGTTTGCACCAGCCGATACGCGATGCCATCCGGACCCATGCAAATTTTCGCGAATCTGACTCCGCGCACCTTTGTATCCTCGTCTCCCCCGGTCCCGATAGGACGGACCTTCTTCGACATTTGTTCCGCAATATCTGGGGCACGATTCTTCAAGGGGCTACCTAGTAAATAGGCGAGAGAGCAACGCGAACGCGGTATGGCTGGCAACGGTTCGCTGCGAAACCCCGGCATCGGCGTGCGTCTCGGTGAAAATGTAAGTTGCGAGCAACGAGCCCAACAGACTGTTACATCTGTCGCTCGCATAATGCGCGATATCGTGCGTACATCGTTCGTTGCATAATGCATGGGACGTGCGTGGCCGTGCGATATTGCGGCAAAAATAGTATCGCGGAAAATGGGAAAGCTGCGGCTGCTGTACAACTACGGCGGTGTTGGTTTTTCTGCTAACCGTTGTTGTTAATTAACCCCCCCCCCCTGCCTTGTTATTCCGACCGCGCGGTGTAATCCGACAGTTGCTGCCAGAACGTTTGTCCGATGTCGAATGTTTTTTGCGGTTTTCCAACTGTTCAATTAGAAAGCGTTACAGCCGTCGAGCAGTATTTTTTCAGGGAAAGCGCATCGCGAGCACATTTGCGAGTGCGATGCAGGGCCGCTTATTTATTCTATGAAGTTGTTATTCATCCGTAAAAGTTAATGACGTTGCTAAGGGATATAGTTTCAACGTTGTATGGGAATGGGTGGATCGTTCGGCATTCGAAAATAATAAATTTTGGCACGCACTAGATTTTACTTTCAGACACAAGGGGACATTGAGTCTACCTTTACGCGAGTTTCAGCTAAAATACATCGCAATGAAACGACGTGTGCATACAATCTTGAATAATCTTGGAATAACCTCGACGTAGCCTCGGATAATCTGCAAATTACGACGAGACAACCATATACGGACGTGGAATGATCTTGAAATATACCATAAGTGACCTTCGGGTAGCGCTGAAATTATTCGTCTCTGTCGCCAAAAGTGTCCATTTAACGATAGGCAACGGAAATATACGGTGGAAAGATTTTCCTCGGTTCGACGATTAGGTAGCACTCCGCATTGTAGAGTAAGGAACGGGAACGGTGCTCGAGAAATTCGACCCGGCATGCAAATCATTCCCGAAGAGCGTCGCATATAAATATTCGACAATTTGCATTTTCCTCCCGTGGCAAGCGTAGTACCGTTCGGGCCATTCCCAAGATGGATGCCGCCACTTTGCGAGATATACGCCGAAAGTTTTACTGCCCACTAAATTTCAACTAGCTCCTCTAGGTAGCTACGTATATATTCTTATATACGGCGACGCGAAAAATAAGAGGAACACGACACTTGTTGCTCCTGTTAGAAAAAAAACCTTTCGCTTTGGCAACGGCTCAAGACCCATAGGGATCATACGCGATCGAGGGTTAATCCGCGAATCCACCGGGCCGTTTGAATAATTTTAAGCCCCGCGCCAGACCCCCGCAGAAGTTGGCCGCGATCGATTTTCGTCCCAGACATTCGCGTTCATTGCTTCGGCAAGTTGCGTTTAACGCGATTCCGCGGCCATAAAGGGTAACAATTAAAAATATTTTTATGCCCCGCCCGTGTCTGCCGGTCGTTCGTTCGTAAGAGCCTTTTTTTTCCGTTCCGTCCGAACGATATATCCCCCGAAACGAATGGCCACGATTTTATTGGCTTTCAGCGTTATATAGGAAGCCATAACGACTCGATTAAGCTGGACAGTCAGTGATTGCCGATATAATTTGCCGAACAAATCGCGTCGCCGTAATCCTAGCCTCGTCCGATCGGCTGTATCGATCATTCTGATTTAGAGATCGCTCGCCGCCGTCGAGCGTACGTCGATACGCGTTGCATTATCGCGACACCGCCGTCGGGTTGCACACCTGCGCGGCCCGTACGCTGCATCGCTCTTTTCTATTGAAATCGAATTAACGGGTATCGAGCGGATCGACAAGTGGACGGAGTTATGGTTGCATCCCGGACTTCGTTATAATAAATACCCGAACCGCCCTGGTTCGGCTGGTTTGTTCGACCTGAAACGCGCAAACGCTGTTTTTCCGTTCATTAGGAAGCCCGATGGGGGATTATGAAATCTCGGCGCTCAGGTAACGAGCGGTATATCGTTTAGTCTCGCTCATTCGGTACGCGCCCGGCATTCATATTAATTCTCTCTATAATTAAATGAATTCGACTGGCGGAGATGATCGTACACACCGGCCAGCGAAATAATAAACGTCCGTATTGTCCGGCTCGTTCGGTTCGCGCGATTGTTTCCCCATAACTCGAACCCCGTGCGCACCGGCACATTTTAATTACGTCCCTAAATTATTCTAATTACGGGAAATGCCGACGAGTGCGCGTCGAAATTGATTTCCGTGTTCGATGCCCGCCCCATTCGAAACCTTTTTCATTATTTTTTCTCGACGGATCGCGACCCCACCTCGCCGGGCAAGCGACGGCGACCGCTTTCTCCATCCTCGCGTCGCTCGTTGACGCAATTTTCGTAGCTTATCGTCGTTAATCGACGTACCGGGCTCTCCTCCACGCCCACGCTCTTCGTTCAGGTGGGGTGGGTCAAGGTAAATGGAAAACTGAAACAACAGCGAAAAAAGGAAAAAAGAGAAAGGGAAAAAGGAAAACAACGCTGCGTTGGAGTACGTAGCGAGAGACGAGAGATGGAGAGGGTGGCGACGAAGGGTGGTATCCATCGCCAGCCGGTGCCTCGATTACTTCGCAATGGCGCAATCAACGCCGAGTGATCTTTATTTTCAACGCCCGGCCCACCCCGTATACATCCGAACGTCCAGGTACTACAATTTCATGCAAACGAGACAATACCGCCGTGGAGCTTCGTTACAACAGGGTGTGATTGTCGTCCCATCAAAGTGGACAGTTTACAGATGGATTGGAAGGCCGCTGGAAGCCCCACTCGCCTGTGGATGGCACTTCTGCATATACAGGGGCGCAACTTCCCTCGATTGTTTCACTGAATTTTAGACGGCATTCACTGGGATGCTGGACGCCGTGGCTTACCGTGATTAATTACCAGAGCTTCGCGAGCCGCTCACACGGAGAACTGGATGGCCGTAATTATTTGAAATATCGGCTCGTTTCGTTCGCGATCAAACGGGGGATATCGATGGAAAAACTTTCAATTAATTCGGTTTGGAAATGGAGAAAACCGTGTAGGTAACAGCCGCGAGCCAAGCGATTAATTCTGTGGGCATAACGATCTACAAAAATGATGTCACGGATAAAATATGCGTGCCCGACCGAATAATTTACCGAATAGTTCTCCATTCTTGACTCACACTGCATGATACAGTAATTGAAAATAATGAACGACAAATATCGTGTCATTAATTAATACCAATTTAATTAATGACGAACAAAGTTCGCGAGAATTAACGCCGAAGAGGCAAGCGGTTTCACCGGTGCATCCTTCATTTTTCCGTCGGCCAGAGTTACGGAAGTACACGGGTGTACATACAATCTACGTATGTACATGGGAAGCGGTACCGTCGCCCCCGGCGCGTGAATAACGCGTCAACTCGAAGCATAGGATAGCACCCATGTTGTAACCCTGAACTCTTCTCCTCTCCTTTCCTTCTCTATCGTCCCTTCGCCGGTTCTCTTTCCATCCCGCAATTACTCAGGTGTAATTGCGTTCCGACCCCTGTGCCCGGCCCGTACCCGGGGCTCGCGCGAAAAAAAGTGGACGGCACACGGCACGCAACAAGGACGCACACAAAGGGACAGCGTATACACGGTGGCTCGTGGATTCGATGGTAGCTGTAGGTCGATGCAACGCTGCAACCGGCAGGCATTTGGCAGTTTCCCTTCCTACGTCCACCCTCGATTCAATTCAATGCCACTCAATCAGTCAATGTAACGCGCATGCAGCCGCATACCGGTGTACCGCGTTTCGCAATGAAACGACCGCTGTTTCGACCGGTACTTCTCTGTTAAGTGTCCCCCTTGTAATCGGAGCACCCCGGCCCGATCGCTCGTCCACCGTCCATCAAGATATCACGCGAATATGGCACGCGTCGCACGCTTTTACACAGATTTTATTTTTCAGTTGCAACTTCGTTGTTTATTCACAGCCGGAACGGTGTCGCCGTGTATTTGGCCGCAATTTGTTCCAACCTCGCGGCCAACGAACACACCGGGAACGAATTACCATACGGCGTTACGAAGCGAACGTCCAAATTCGTTCTCGTTTTCTTCCTTTTATTTGGTTTTTATTGTTTTATTTTTTGTTCGATTCCCGGCGCTGGTTACAGACGAAACGCGGTCGTTGTAAAATTGTGGGCGACCCTGTCGTTTCCCGTATCGCGCGACGGTGAAATGAAATTTCGACCGATCAGACCGCGTCGCTCTTTTCGTTAAAAGCGGCCCGATGTAAGCGGTGAAATTTTAATTTCTAATTTCGCGGGATGCACGCGTCTCTGCCGCGGAACACGTCGAGGGTGAAGATAATTAACGAAGCTGTATAGCGCAGTCTAGGAAAAACAGGGGATGTAATATCAGTACGGTAACAAACGCAGCTTGGAAGTTCAGCCGGCAGCGGTATGTAAAATTTAGAAGCACTTCGCCTGTAACGGAAACCGAGGGTAATTACCCTTTGCTGCTTCGCGTTTACCTTCGTTATTTTTTTGCCGATCGTCTGAATAACTTCTGTCTTCCAAAAATGAGACACGCTGCACCACGCGATATCATTACCCTTCTGTAATAGATATTGGGCTGTTCGATAAATTCGTTCCAAGATCTATTTCTTTCAATAATGTGTACTTATTAAAATTTGCTGGAAACTATTTTAGTAAGTTCTATTAAATTAACTGAACACATTGTTCCCGCAACTATCCTTCCATCTTTTCCATTTATCATGCGTAAAGCAACGAACACTTTCTAATAAGAAAATTCGTAGCCTCTTAACAGAAGACCTGGACCATTTTAATTTACTTCAACGTACCAACGCCAAAACAAATTTCCACGTTTACGAAAAGAACCGCGCGAGGTTTACCAGACGGCCCGATATTTTTCCGCCAGTATTCAACGAATCATCGTGCAACATTACTTATCCAATATCTCTTGTTTTCCACGAGAAGGGGCAGAGTCTATGCGTTCACTAGCCGTGGCGGATTCATAATCCCCGCGAATGACTTAACTAAACGCACCCGTGGCCCGAAAACGGTCCGTATCGAATCGTCGTCAACCCCCGTGCGATCGTCATCTCTCGGCTCCGGGAGAGAAGTTATTCTCCCATCTATATTCCATGATGCAATCTATGTTGGCCTCGTGCTGCGGTTCGGGCGCCCATATACCTCGTAAACCACTCGGAAAGTCCCCCGGTGGCCACGTTTCTCAGCCATCGGTGTACGCCGCGCCGTGCCATCCTCGGTGCTCGCTGGACCATCGACGAAAATCGAGAGCGAGAGAGGGAGAGAGAGAGAGAGAGAGAGACCATGGAGCAGGAAGATCGCCGGAAGTTTACATACGAATGCCTGATTTCAGTGTAACGCACCCACCAGGGAAAACCGAGGGACGTTGAATAGGCGAGGCTGAAAGTGACGCGCTATCGCGCCAGTTGCCCCGCTAATTATCCCTGCCAATTAGGTAAATCACAAGTGGGTGGGACCCAGCCTAATGACGACCAGCCGAAAATCCTGATGAGACTCTCGAAGCTGTACCGGAGTGGCGTCGAACAAAGGTTGCGAACAGCTTTCAGGGAAGCCTGATGATCTTACTTATCACGAAATTAGCAGGCACAGGGCCACAATGGAGAAGCGGTACTCGCCAGGTGGCAGCTTGATCCCTGTTCCTTTTTGTTTTTTTCTCGACGGCTTTTCTCGTTCGGATATATCTGTACTGTATACTTGTTAAGAGTGCATTCGATCGCCTCGCGTGACGCTCGAGAAATTATGCGACAACGAAACGGTGCTCCCTTCGGTCCTCTTCTTCTTTCTTTCTTCCTCTGCGAAACAACCGTATTGTACACGTTGCACGTTGCCGTTTGTTCGAAACGCGACAATGAGAATACTGACGCTTTTTGTCGAGTGCACCGGGGACTAATTGCGGTCGATGTCACTACAAATATCGTTGTTCCACCCTTCGCCGATATCGTACGTCACGGGGCGTCGTGGTAGCTCGTATTCGTTCACCGATACTTCCTATGCTAATTGTACCAATTAGCATAACGGCGACATAACGCGGCGAGAGAGGACCGTGAGTTCCAGGGAACCGTCCGTTTCCTCGTAAATTCGTCGATAGTTCATACCCCGGCGTTCCCCGTGTCGCGTCGAAATTCGCACACGAATTTACACCGAGGCTTGCGACACGCGGAGAAAAGGAACGCACCGCGTATGCGGATGTGTGTACGCGCACGCAGGAGCACGGTTTCGTCCGGTCGCGCGTGCAAATCGGGTCGTCGCGCATGCACCGCGTCAAGCAGAACCATTCGGACACGGATTAACATAAAAGGAAGAGTCAATATCATAAACAATCTTCGTTACAATGGACCGAGCGGTGCCGGCGATAAATTCGTCGATACGAAATGGGGAAAGGTGGCGAGCGAATGCGGTCCGGGGCAAGGGGGATGGAATTGCAACGAGGGCGCCGATTGGCCGTTCGAAGAACAGAGAAAGGAAACGGCAGCGAAGAGGGACGGCTCCTCGTCGATATCATAAACCACTGTTCGGGGGTTGAAACTTCCCTCCCGGTGGCACGTCGAGGATGACAGAGAGAAGGAAAAGAAGGGAGGTTGAGCGACAGGACGGGTTCGACTGGCTCGTAAATTCGTCGATATGCAAAACAGATTCTCCTCGACCGTTTCCTCTACACCTCCTCCTCAGCATTGTAAAGGAGCTTCTTGTGTCTTCCTTTTCTTTCCTCGTTTTTTTTTTCGTATCTTCTTTTATTTATTTTTTTAACTCGTTCGCTTTGTTCCTTTCTGGTGCTTCTCCACACGACCCGCGTATAAATTCCTCGAATAGAAACACAATACCACCTCGAACGCCGTGCCGGCGGTGATGGTAACCCGTAGGTAAGATAGCCCTTTTCCCCGGTCAAAGGTTACGCAATTGCGGTCGTGATTTCTCGACCGTAGGGCAAAGCCATAGGTGAACCGTGTTCGCAGACGCGACGCAGGTAGAATCAGTGCGATATCTCGTTGTCGGCGTACTCGTTCATTTGCATGGGAATTGTGAGAATGTTACACAAAGGTTGATCCTCGGAGCGAGAAAATGCTCCTGGATCGATGTCTGGACAGCCTTTTGTACGATGCCAACTTCTGTCGTACAAGTATGCCTTTATAAGCGAACGAAAAACGTGGCTGCACGAACTACCCGGCGTTGGGCGTTATTAAACAGCAATTTTACTTCGAGCCGAATCAAGTTACGGAACATCGATGCATATATATAAACGGTATACCTCTCTCGCATCGAAATATTCAATAATAACTCCAAAAAGCGTTGGCGTCGTGGCAAATAGAAAGATAAAAACCACGCAGCGCGGTAGGACGGTTTTATTATAGCGTTATCCGGACATTACTCGCGACGCGATCGTTTTAAAAGCGATCGCCACGAAAGATATGCCACGACTTGGCTCGCTTCGTCGCCAGTGTCCACGGTATCGAAACCGCGTCACGTGGACAAGCCAGGTAAGCAGATCTCGTTACGGATTTCGTGCGAAAGGCGATTCGTACGAAGCCTCGGTCGGTTTTTATTTCGCTCGGACAGTCCCCCGTAACGCCACACCGTCGGAGCGCGTTTGTATTTTACCTTTACGCCGTGATTATGGCTAAGTTAAAGTTTAAACTGGCGTATCATTCAGGATAATGCTGGATAAAATCGCGTCGGACGATCAACCGGTAACTTCGAAGAAGCTTTCGAACGAGGTAGTTTCGGCAGCGGGTGATGGCGGGAGGGCGGATTGCAGAGTCTTCGCGATATTACGCGAATTTTACGATCCGGGACTTGGTTTGCATATCAATGGGATATATGGGGTTTTTTCGCGAACGAAAAAGAGAAAGAAGGGAGGGCACGACGAGACGTTGTTGGGAAATTGGGACGTAGCCGACGAACCGCCGCTCCTCGAACTTTTCATATACGTGTAGTTTATTGATAACGCTTATCGTGCCGTTCCTTCCACGAACATTCTCCCGTATTCCGCGAATACGTAAAGTTTCCCGGCGAATACTCGAAAACGTCCGGCTTTATTTTCCTCCGCTCGAGAAGATTCTATTTACCTCGGCGAGATTCCATCGAATATGCTTTAAAATTACGCGACCTTACAGATATCTTCCGGGACGGGAGATAAAAGTGACGTACAACAGGAGCTATGGCAGCACGGGGAATAAAATAAAAGGGGTGAGCGTTGAAAGTTTCGCGGGATCGTAAGGCGAGTTCGATAAAGGTTGATCCGGGGACAGAGTTCACGATCGAAGGTAATGAAAAGTTCCACCCACGTCGACGTTTGTATAGCCGGGCAAGTTTTTCCGAAGTAGCGGGCTCGCGGTGTCCGTCCCGTTGGAATATTTTATTTAATGAAGCCCTAATATAAATATCGAAGATTAATCGAGCTATAATGCGCTCGTTCCCGGATGATAAACTACCCTCGGCTCGATAACCACCGAGTCACTGTCCATCAATATTACGCGCCTCTCCCCCCGGCCTGTCCAGAGTCGAACTCACTTTACCCTGACAAGAATGAATTTGACGAGAAAAGTAAGTTATCTACTTTTCTCGTTTCTTCGCGTCCTTTCACCCGCCCCCCCCCCTCCCCCCGCCGCTGGAATGGAAATTTCTTTTAAACGCGATTACGTCAACGATGCTCGTTAACCAGCTATCGTTCATTTTTCAAGATCGCGTTACACGGACAACCGTTCCGTTGAAAATGACAACTTATATCATTCCGAAAGCTTCTTCCATTTGTTTCGATATTTCTTCTCTCTATCAACATTCGAGCTGCACTATTTTCCATTTCTCTAGGACATCGTACGAAATACAATAACTTCGCTTTGGCCACCGCTGTTCCAAAACTTCCGCGATGGTCCAGTTTCATTCCGCTGGGATATTTCGAAACTTGCATCCTCACGGTCGTTTCACGGTAGAGAAGAGAACGTTAGACGAGACCACGCGATACAGAGTTAATGTACGATCCAGCCGTCACGCGCCAATAGCGCATAGCCGGGGTATGACAAAGAAGAAATATCGAAAAAGAACGGAAGAAGAGGAAGGGAGGGTCGGGAGAAAATAAAGTTGCATGGTTCATAAACAATTCCATATGGTCTCGGGCGTTCGTCGAGCGGCACTTACGACGGTGATCGCGCTTCTTCCTAGTTTCCTCGATATCGTCTCCACTTTACTCTCTCTCTCTCCATTTCCGGGCGGTGGCACGCAGCGTTTATGCCTTCGTATTTCTCCTTTGGTTATGCCTTTGGAATTGTTATATACTTTCGTCTGTGCGATTACGCTACCCATGGCGGCCCACGGGAAAATCTGACGCAGAAAAAGGAGGCTCCATAACCATTATCGCGTCCTAAAAGGTCTAGTTTCGTTGCGGCTCGACGTAAATTTCCTTTCACGACGACGTCCACGAAAATGTTAAGGGGTTCAGTGGATTATTGTTACGAAACCATGAGTGCTTATTTTTCTAGTGGAATCCCGGGCGATGAAAGGAAATGCTGTCCAATTAACTCGGGTATATGTTCATCATTGTTAACATCATTATTTCTCGCAATCTATTAATTAATTATTATTTTGCCTGGATCCGCTTATCTTTTACCAAATGCGGCACAAGTATTCTGGACTCTGTTTCACTTGGTCCTCCACGTCTACCAGATTAATATTTCTTGATCGCTTACAAAATGCGATCGTTAAAATACTACAGGAATAAATTCGGTACAAAATAAGGACCATAGCAATTTATCGAAACGGCAATAAAAATGAATCTTCGGTTTAACTTTAATTAGCCGTTCCTTTCGGGCAACGTTATATCAGTCGCTGCAATGGCGCGAAGGAATAAAAATAAATTAAGTATCGTTTCATCGCCTCGCAATCGAAGCGCCCCATCAAATTTCCAGCTCGATCGAACGGATCGACGAAGGTGATTTTACAGCTCAGCTTTTCCCTCCTGGCGGATTGACCGTTTGACCATTAATTCCAATCACACAGTCCGGTGACTTTTAATTACCAATAAAATCCCTGAACGATACCTGATGAGGGAAAAATTACCACAGCGCGCTTTGCCCTCCGGTTAGATTGATTCCTTCCCTCTTCTTTTTTTTTTTTTTTATTTGTACTCCTCCTACACCGTCGTCCTACCCAGGCGTTTTCACCCCCCGTCTCGTGGTCAGAGACTAAACGACCCCGTCGTCGCCGACGTAGAGACGATACACGACACATAGAGCGAAACCGGAATCGCAGAGGATGCCGCGCGTTTATGCCGGAAATGAGCAAAGCGAAAAAACATGTTTGTACCCCGAGCCAAAGTGTCAGGCGCCTTGTGTCGGATGCGCAATTGAATAAAGTGGAGGCGTCAGTATGTGACGACAGTCGGATATGATTGCGTCGACGAGCAACCCTCGAGACGGGAGCTATCGATTATTCGCTTCGCGCACGAACTATTATTCTATTGCGATTCCACATTTAAAACAATAAGAGGGTGCATATACTTTAAACTCTGCCGTGATTTACGATGCTACGGTACGATACGTTCGGTCTATTTTTTTTTCCTAAGGCTACGCGTTGGAGGCAGCTTCGATACAAATTCATCCCCCTGTATAAGTTGCATGCACTTGTGCGACAAAGTCAAAGCGATAATAGCAATGATTTTATACGTTTTTGCAGTGGTGAAAGATTAATCTCTCTCAAATAGATCTGCATTACAATTCAAGAAATAACTCTTAACAAAATGTTCATTCAAAGTATTCGAGGGTAAACGTATATATATCCTGCCGTATATATTTCGTATATAAACGTACATATTTCGTGTTACAAACGTCACACGATGGACAACGAGTCGCACAAATATCATTATCACGACGGCAACGTTTCGTACCCCCACGAACCGTACAGCTTGTTCACCGGAGACCAGTTTTTCCTACGACAGCAACGATTCCGGCCTGACACACGCTCGACGTCGTCGTTTCCGGTTTTGCTGCTGCTGCTGCTGCTGCTGCTGGATGTTAACGTCTTTTTGCGCGCGCATATATGCAAGGAGGCGGCAGCTGCACTTCCTAGACCACGGAAACTCAACGATACTCAGGCCGCGTTCAAGGTTAATTATAATTACCTCCAGGTTGATCGTATTGCGGTGAAACTCGTTTTCATCGGGGGCCCGTAAATAGCCGGACAGTAAGTAAAAGGGAAACGGGCACATGGATGTACGGGTAGAGGGACTGTCTTCGCTGGTCGCCGGTGCTAGTTCCTCACGTGTCACCTGGTTTCGTCGAGAAAAAACCACCGGACAAGCTCGTCGATAGACCGGTCTTTTTGTTTCCGAATAGAGTTATCAAGGCTCAATTGGAATGTCTCTGCTTCTCGAGGGTCGTCCGTTTCCGTAGACGCATAGAAATAAGTTTCGTTCGGGATTTATTACGCGACCAAATTATGGCGACATCGAGTAAATGTAACAAATTCGCCCCAACGGTGTTCGTCGATTACGAATATCAATCGTATGCATGAAATTCCAATACAAATATCGTTCATTAAAATGCAACTATCTCTTCAGCTATCGTAATCGTTTAATAAACGACGACGAACGCGAGCGCACGCATCTCGTCGATATTAAATTTTCACGTTACGTCGGTCAACGCTTCGTCCCAGAATTCCGTCCGGGGTACTTCGAGACGAATGTGCCGGCGGGGGCGGCGTTTTCGGTAAACGGGAGACAATCCCCGGGAATAGATGGACGGGAATCGTTTCAACGGAATCGAGTGGCCTCCCCTTTGTACCCGCGACGTGTCGACGAGACCCGCCGTCCTCGGGAGTTATTTCAATAAAGCAAATGGAATAGGCCTCGCGGAGGTGGTATATCTTCCTATAGAATGGCAAACAGCAGGCCGATCGACGAAGGGGGCGGAGGGAACTTGGGGCTATGATGGAGCCGTCAGTACATCGTGATCCACGCATCATCAACATTGACGACCTCCGTCCGCTTTTTGGCCCCAGTGAAACCACCCCCTTCCCGAGGCCATTGCGCCAGTTTACGAGCCTGTGGGGATATGTCTCTCCTTTCCGCCACCCCTATCACCACAGCCGGAGCCTTTCTGTACGTGGAACTCTCGCTCCGATCGTCTTCGTTCGACGACCACCGCGACAGCGTCGAATATCCTCGGTACACCCCTGACGTCACCGGTTAAATCACCCTTCACGCCTTGTTAGCCCGCGCCAACGTACCGTTTTACGGGTTCACCCTGCGCCCCGAATTGCCAATTGTTAATTAGCATTCTCGCGGAAGAAGGCCAACCGGGAGGGGTGTCTAGTCGAGGATGCGCACCGGGGAGATTTGCGCGGCGGAGTTGCGAGGAAAAGAACGTCCGTGCGTATCACTTTGTTTGGCGTTGCTCGTATACGTGCCGCGCGTACGCAACGTACCGAGAACCGCGTGGTATGCGAACGTCGAACACGTGGCTTCGCGCCGGTGCAATTATGCTATAATGATTGGTAACGTAGCGTTACCGAATGTGATGGAAACGTTGAAAGGTTTGCGTCCGTTGTTGGTTTCTGTTACTGTAAATGCGTAAAAACGGTAATTTTGCTCTCGTAGACGGCACGATAGAATAATTGCCGGCGATTCACCGTTATCGTTAGGCTGCAACGATACAGTAGTTTACGTGGCCAGTAAAACAGGCCGCAAGTACGTTTAAAAAGTGAAAGCGTAAAAGGGTGAACAGGGTGTAACTAGTCGGTAAATTAATAATTCATCGACAATTAGAGCTCCGCAGGTGGTCGGCATAAAATGCAAGGCAGCATATGTTTGCCCTGGTGAATCATAGTGGAATTAGCATAACTAACGCGCCACGGGATCATTAGCATATTCGTGTCGATAGGCGTATATAGGGACCTCGCATGTCAGCCGCTCGTCGTGCACTTCTGCCGGCGCCTCGGAACGATCATACCAGGAAACATCTTTTTCCTGCATTTACCCCGGCCACTTTGCATCTAATTTCCTGCTTAACCATCTCGTGTTCGCTCGACGACATCGATGCCCCCTTCGTCGCCGCGCTCTCCCGCTTTTCCTCTTCTCTTTTTCGTTTTTCATCCGCGCCGAAATTAGGGCGAAATTGCTGTTTACGTGCGAGGGTGTGACGAACGAAATAACCCTCTCGCGCCTTGGTATTACAGCGGCCAATATAAGGTATTTTCTTTTTTTTTGTAGCGAGTGACATTCGACATTTTTTTTCTTTTTTTTTTTTTTTTTTGACACGAAGGTGTTAACGACACCGGCACGCCAATCCTTTTTTACTCGCCCCACTGCAACACAGATAACAACTTCCAAACAAACGACCGCGTTACAACCATCCCGGCCACCGTCCCCAACGGATTTATCCTGCCGCGCCAATATTTTAGTCAAGTAGTAAATCGATGGAGCCGTTGAATCGCCGCCGTTGCAGGATTTAATTACCAAATTCTGAATATCGGCACGTGTCCAACGCGCGGACCCGTGTTTGGATGGTCGAGCGCAGGATCCCGCAGGGCATAGCGGTTCGAACGACCGAACAATCGTGCTTCAATCGTTCTCTACGCGCTCCCGTTTTCGCGGAACGTGAAGCACAGAACGGAGCGGGCGCGAACGAAACGCGAGAGGAATGACTGCGAGCTATGGCCGAGAGACGCGATCGCGACCCCGCAACGCGCACACCGGACGAGCGAGCCTGCATTTCAGGACCTGCACAGTGTCGACTGGCCGGAGTGCATGCGTAATTAATGAAACCAATCAAGCCCCGCTCGTGCCCGCGGAAATTCGTTAAATTTAATTGGACGCAACTAATCGCCACGCCGGGGATCGTCGTAAAGAAGGGGTGCGCGCGCTAGACGCGCGGTACTTTGCAGATGTTCACCTGTCTGGTAGGAAGGACGAAAAAAGACGAAAACGCGATTCGCGTGAAACAGCGGAGAACGAGCCAGTCAGGATAGATTGTAGATGTTTCAAGGAAATGGACAGCGTCTCGTTCCAATTGGTCGACGAATTGAATTGCACGCGCTGTACGCGCAAGTCGCTCGGAGTTACGGGCCCGTTTATTGCGCGTTAAAACGCGCTCCTGATAAAATGAAAGAAATCCTTTAACGAGCGGTCGAGAAAATTCATTGTACCGTTGCAGAAAACGGTGCAGCGACGGGGGTCAAGTCGCGAGGCTGGAATTCGAGGATCGTTAAAAGCCGTGTTACGAGTGTCGGAAAATAAAGTAACCGGGGAACTTGGACGTGTCAGCGGGAACAGTTTCTGTTATCGAGGAATCGCTCGGGAACAGGAAGACCCTGGGAAAGAAATGCGTCTCGACCGATTGACGATAACAGCACGCGAACGCATTTTCGTGTTTATTTTTTGTTTTTGGGGCTCAAGAAATATTAAACGCGTTCCGCGCGTGCTGTGTCTCTTGCTGTGAGCTATTAATTAATCGCGAGTTTACGAGTGCAAACGTTGATCCCATTAAATTAAATTAGCATCGCCGCGACGATACTAATCCGAGCGTGGAATATCCGCGCGTCAGAACGGTATCGCGATCCGCGTTGTAAATGCGTGGCTCGCGACCAACGCGCATGGATGATCGTAAATTTTTGAATTAATGCGGCATTAAGGACGCGCGTTGCATCGATCGAGAACGTTGGTACGCGAGCCTGCGATACACGTGTGTATCGACATTAATCTGGCCCGGGAGTAACAACGTTTCACGGTTCGGTCGTGCCTCTCGCAGAAGCAGGCACTCGAACGAGAGCCGACACGGAGCAGAGTCGTTCGGAATTCAGTCGACACTGAAATATCGCATTTCCAACTAAATCTGGCCGAATCTAATTTTACGGGACCCGTGTGCATTAGCGGATTAATGCACTCTATTCCTGCTGGACCAAGTGATGAGATGTATTTGCATGACATTATACTTGCGCCTTCCTCCCCCCCCCCCCCCAGACCCTTATCCAGACCTCCTCAAACCCATCTCTAATTATACGTGTAACACCGCTGCGAGTCCTCTTGCGCAGGTGATAATCATATTACCATCCTATCAACGTTATTGCCATTCCTGGTCACATACCACCATCACACTATTTGAAGTGCTTAGACTAGTGGCGATCGATCAACCCCTAAGAGTTTCGAATTTACCCTCTCACAATCGGTCTGGTCTTTGAAGAGGTTGCGAGGGGTGAGGAGACGCGTGGAACACAGGATCAGACAATAGCTTAGCACCTGCCGCCATCGAATATCCTATTAAGTCGAACTATATTTATTTCAGTTCTCTGCTACTTCTTTGCTTCGGTTTCTTTTTCCACGATATGTGCGTTCCAGCGCTAGTTCCCTCCCCCGCCGGTGGGCAAACAAAACGTAAATAAATAACGACAGGAGAAGGACGGCGAACTCGCGTTTGGCAAGTTCCGACTGGAACTTTTGCGAAACTGGTGCGCAAAGCTATCGCGGCCGAACCGGAAGAGTACGAACGAACGCTAGATACGCCGTATAACTTCCGCCAAATCTCGTGTTCCCGCGGTGAGATATAAATTCGGGGGCGAAAAAGGAAGAACGAAAGCCCCTGTGTACCGAATCCCAGTGGAAACTCCATCGTTTGATCGTCAGCAGTTAGATCGAACCGGTGGAAAGTAAATAATCGACCTCGGTGTAATTCTTCCCGAACGAACTACGCGCACGATGTGTTTGCGCCTCCTCGTAGGCAACCAGCGCGGCGCGCGAGCACACACGATCCCGTACACGCGATATGCAAATTCGTGGATAAACGTGTATACGCCACGCGCGTCCGTAAATCACACAACTCACGCTCGCTTTTCTAATGAGATTCTTCTATAATTAAAGAATAGGACCGCCGGTATCTTAATGCCCTCGTAATTTTATCGCGACGATCGTCACGAGGAATAACGATCGAGCTTGCTTTGCGCATCGGACCCACCTCTGTCATTAATTTTCCACAGGTGATGAGAGATACTTTCGTGGCACTTTTTCACCCTTTGTTGGCACACCGCAGAGTTCGTGGGCTCGAATTCTTATTGAAATTATTCACGTGCATCGTGCCCCGCGTGGTTCTCTATTTAATTAGAAATTTGTCACCTTTAATCGTCACACGACTTATCGATATCTATAATGGCTAGATTATAGTTGCGTTCTCGATGGAAATAATATGAAGACGAATACTTTCGGATGGCGTGGACAGTCGTTCGAAACAAATTGTCAATGAACCCGCGACAATTTAATCAGGCAAATAGACAATTCCATGCCAATGCAGTCTGAGCGGCGAATGCTGTTTCTAACGTAATCGAATTTGCAACTTGTCTCTTATGCACTGGGATCATCGGGCTCGCCCACACGCGTCAGCATCGAATAATCGGCTGGACTAATCGAATAATTCATTTTCGCAATCTCGTATTGTCGGGAACAATAACGACACCGGTTATGGCGTCGGATGGAATCATTCAAGAATGAGTTAATCTTTCATCGCGCGATTGAATATTGCGTCGAGCTCGATATTTCGTTAGTAATAGCGAACTGTTGCGGATAAACCGGAATATTGAAAACGTCGATGAAATTGAAAACGACACCGAAATTCGTGCGGAATATATTGCACAATATTTCATATTGATCGAAATAGTTTTATCGTGATCGAAACGGTAAGCGAAACTTTCTCCCATTGTACGTTTTAGCAATTAACAATATAATGCTTCGTACTGAAGTTTATACGCGAAACGCATGCGGTCAAAATTTCGTATCACCGGTGTATCGTGTGAAATTGATTTTATACGGTTCAGGGGTATAGCGGCACATGGCTAGAGCAAATCTGTGCGTGGCTTATTGCCAGATTTCAAACTTTTTTCATCTTCAGGGATTAAGCATACTTTGTTCCTCGGTTTAAGAACAAATGCATTGTTTTCGGAGGATAATTCTGTTTAATTAATGAACGGAGAACAATGAGTCACGTGCGTGCATTAAATTTTAACGTGCCAGCATCATTGAGGCACGTGAAAATTGAATTCCTTTTTTTTTTCGTAAATAATTGATCTGACGAAGCAGAATCTTCTATGAAATTATATATGGCATTGAATTTTATAACTTAATTAAAAGTTCGCGCTTTCTATCAAAGTGGTGACCTCAGATTTCTCTATGTAAAATTAAGGATTTAACTGCGATGGTGGTGTAATGGTCAGCATAGTTGCCTTCCAAGCAGTTGATCCGGGTTCGATTCCCGGCCATCGCAGAGGATAATTTTTGCTTTCTGCAAAAGGTACTTTACTTGCCAATACACCACCGGCGAGATATAGAAATGATAGACGAATCAGCCAATGTATTTTTGCTGCCCGATTTCTCAGGGATCCGAGAATCCCGTACCATTTCTGTGGCCTTCACAATGTTATCAACAGATTATAGAAAACATTGTTATCTTTCTCTATCATAGATATTGAAATTACATAATTTCAAAGATATACTTTTTTGCTCATTGCTGCAATGAAAGGCATTCGAAATTTATTCCAATTGTAGAACAGGCATGTATAGTTACTGTGCAATTCTCAAACGAATGTTTAAATTGTTCGTAAAAAATAACCAGTACAAGGAGCATTTGTATACCATTTATTGTCGAGTAGCAGCACCCTGTACCTTCATTTTAAGCACTCGATCATTAATCTATCGCTTCCAGAAGTCGAGTCAATTAAAACGACACGGAGTGCATTTTCGCCGATTTTTTAATTGTTTGTTACTTTTCAACCATAGATGCCATACTGTTGAAACTGTAGGAGAAGATATGCTAGGGTTCGTAGTTTTAATTTGTAACCAGGCCGGTTAAAAAATACAGACTAGAATCCGAGAAAAACGCAATTGTTTAAATTAACGATGTAATCGAGGAACTTGGTTTTGAAGGCGCGGTGGACGGCTCGAAAAGCCGCAAACGCGAGATGGCGCCACGCACCCTTTTAGGCAGCTGTAGGGTTGTAGAGTCCCAGTACCATTTCCATGTCACTGACGACGTTACCGTCACCTTATAAAATGCGATGTTAATTTTTTAATTTTATATCTCGGCTCCTCATGGTTATATTCTAATACTTGAGGTGTCAAATGAAAGGGAAAGAAACAAGAAAGAAAAGAATTTAAATGGAAATTACGGGCACCTGGATTGTCGCGTACAAAAGGGTGTGCAGTGGAGCAAAACGGGATGCAGGGGAGTAAAAATGAATGCAGAGGAGCAATCTAATCCCCAAGCGACAGTCTTAGATCATTTATTATACTAGGAAGAGCAAAAAAAATGTAGCTTTATCATTTTCAAGCTGTAGTAACTTGATTTCAAAAAATAAAAATGCAAATAAACCAATTTTTTAAGCTTGACGTAAAAGTAGTGTTTCGTAATCAAAATCAGTACCAAAGCTACGAAAGATGTGCATGACTCTTGTCTTCAACTATTGTCTATACATATATCTCGTCTGTGCTACTACTACTGTTTGGTTTTAAAAGGATCAAATTTCATCTGCGATGGTGGTGTAATGGTCAGCATAGTTGCCTTCCAAGCAGTTGATCCGGGTTCGATTCCCGGCCATCGCAGAGGATAATTTTTGTTTCCGAGACATTAATTTTGCACTTTACATAATGTACTCCTCAGTATGGTTGAATGTTATGGATCTTAATATCAAGTGCGATGGTGGTGTAATGGTCAGCATAGTTGCCTTCCAAGCAGTTGATCCGGGTTCGATTCCCGGCCATCGCAGTGGATCCTTTTTTATTTTTTTTTCTCTGCATACTTATATTTTCATAGCACTGGTACTAATTCTATTTTTGCTTATTCGCTTGTGTTAATCGTGCCATATTATAGAAATGTATTACGAGATGTCATTAAATAAATGTAGGCTAATCGATTTATTTAATGGGTGACCCAGTAAATAGACTACATCGCATAACGTATTCAATTATATAATAATGATACAATAATTATATTTAAATGATGGCTACAATTGAGAAAGTTTTATAAAATCAAATTATTTTACATAATTTCTTTCTGTGAACTGTATTTCAGTTTCTTAATTCTTATGTATTATACACTTCATCCTGTAATACATTTTTATTCCATAACTTTTTTAAGTGTATGACTAATTGTAAATATTTTGGTGTCGTATCCTAATTTTTTTTTTCAATTTACTACTTTTAAAAGACGATAGAAATGGCGGGAAATTCGGGAGGATGCGATACCTACGGCCAATCAGGTACGAGTTGTTTCGTAGATCTGGCAGCAATGGCAACAGCGCTGTTTGACGCAGCACGGCAGTAGTGTCAGTTGCTTCTGAAACCTGAGGTGTAGTGTGTTGAGTGGTAGAACGATTACTTAATTTTTCAAACAAAGGCCGCGTAAAACGCAAAAATATTGCGTCTATGAAGCAACCTTGAGGAGGTAAGATGTTAATAAATAATATTGTTAGAAATTTTTTAGGCAAGCACAATATATCGTATTCGACTCTAGTTTTGAAGTCATTGACCGCAATACACACTCCGCTATTTTCCAAAGTTGAAGTTAAGGATATTATTAGGGTCCCATGCATTGAATGAATGAATGATAGCTTCCTTTATATTCCAGTTAAATTAATGAAAATGATCGGGACCTAATTTTTAAGATCAAACTAAAAATATACGCATATGTTTATCGCTGGTGTATAAAAATATTAAGATCACTATTAATGCTTGAAACTGATTCCATTATCGATAAAATCCACATTTTTATTAGAATTATTTTTTACGCGTAATTCATTTTTATAGCTTTCTTACTGTTTTATGTGATGGAAGGATTATTTTAACTTCTGGATAGTGTTTATCCAAGGATTCTTTGCCATGTGAACCTTGTCATACTATATTTAGAAATAAGAAATACTCATTGCATTCGAATTTTCAAATGACCCTAGGTTTTGCTGTATTCTATTTTTTCAGATAACTTTATCGAAAATAAAAAATAATGACAAATTGTACATAAATACTATAATGATGGATAATTTACATCGAAGTATCCTTAAAATTTTGAGAAAAGGTATAGTGGCTGATATGGATGTACATAATGGTATCCTAAAGCCACTACAGGTAGAATATATATTACGAGATCAACACATAGCGCAAATTGAAGCTGGTATTTCCAAGCAACAAAAGGCTGAAATTTTATTGGACATACTGCCCAGGTATGTACATGTATACATTAAAATGTTAGTAGAAATCCAAGTTTTCTTAGTTGTATAATTTAATAGTTATTTTGTCTAAATATTATTGTCTCTGTAGCGTTACCAATAATTTCATCTTTTTAGCCGTGGTCCATATGCATTTGATATCTTTCGGCAAGCCTTGCGGCATCATTATGAATGGTTAAGCGAAGATATGGATAAGTTAGAAGAGAGTGCAAAAAGTGTTAATGACATCAAATATGTTGGCACTCCCACTCTTCCTCCAATTTCACCTTTAACAGTTATAAGGGAAGAAAAGGTAAAGAACATATCTGTCAATACCGTGTAAGAAATGTGCAAACTGTTAAAGGTTTCATTGATGATCTATGGATCTCTTAAATGATATAATATAAATATTGCGTACATATTTTTATACCTTGAATGCCTCTATTAACATTTTTCTTTACTGTACAATAATGTATATGAACACGTTTATTGCTTTTCATTAATATTCAGTAATATTTACTATTAATTTTTATTGCTAAATGTAATATTTGTTATTTTATATGCATGCTTATTGGAAACCATTCATGTAAGTTAAACAAATAACTGCTAAATATCTCGTAACACTACTGTTATTAATTATGCATAAATCGTAGATTAAAGCAGACTAATGGTTTATGATTATAGACGAAACAGTTAAAGTATCAGTTGGAACAACTGCAACCAAATGGATATGTTGTGCTCCATGGTATGAAGGGCTTCGGTAAATCATGTTTAACAGCTAGTACATTGAAGGATACGAAATTTGTGAGAGCTTCATTTTTTGTAAGTTTTTTTTAGTATTAAATTAATTCGTATATTCCGATATTGTTGCAAACAGACGAGTTACAATATTCCTTTCAGAATGAGGTGTATTGGATTAAATTTGGATATAAACGTTTAGTTGATGAAGAAATACTAATTCAACTTAACAGACTTTACCATCTTGTTAAGAATTTGGAAATTCTACCGGAATCATTGAAACCGGAGCCCTTGAAAGATTCATTGATTCATTTCTTAAAATATCATTTCAGTAGAGAAAAACATTGCAATGCCTTGCTAATTTTAGATGATGTTTGTGATAGTAAAATAATTGAAGCTTTTGACTTTGAATGCAAAACATTAGTGATTACTCCTAATCTCGATGTTGTATGGGAAAAAAGGCCTTCTGTGATACAGGTGAATTATTTCTTTCCTCGTATGTATAATATTTATGCGTATTACGGACATTAAAGTAGAGCATACACGTTTACAGATGAATGATGGTTTTACTGAAGCAGAAACTTTAGATCTTTTTGCCAAGGTATTGGATACAGATGTAGATCAGCTTCCATTGGAAGCAAAACAGATTCACGATGAATGTAAGGGAATGCCTTTATTGATAGCTATGTTTTCCGCTCAATTTGAAGAATTTAAACATGACATGAGACTTCATTCGGATCGATGGAAATACTACTTAGATTCATTGAGAAACAAGGATGAAAAAAATCAGTAGGTTTCGAAATTATTCACGAAGATTTGTGTGAAGAATTCTATGGCAGAATAACTGGAAATTATATTTTATATTTTACAGTGTGATTAAAAAATTTTTAGAAAAACAAGAAGCAATTTTTAATATGTGCATAGAACAGTTGCCTGCTGAAATGAGAAAACGTTACGAAGAGTTAGTTATTTTTAGAGAAGACGTTAACATCACACCACAGGTAAAACAATGCGATATATTACTTTTCTATTTGAATGTGTATGACAAAAACATGCACTCACTTTGCAGACATTGGAAATCCTCTGGGAAGGATCTCCATTTCAAGTCGAGGAAATGATGCTCGATTTCTGTCATAAATCACTCGCTGCTAAACAGTGGAACGACGAATTGCGGAGCTATATATACGGTGTTCATGATCTATTGCTTTGCCATCTTCGAAAGAAATGCTCGAAGGATGATTTAATACAAATGCATAAATCATTAATTGAAAAATATCGTAAATACTGCAATGGTGATTTCTCGAAGTTGCCGGCAGATAATTACAGTTATTCATATATCGGCTACCATTTGGAACTATCACAATTCTATGATGAATTTCCCAAGATATACTTGGATTTCGATTTTATACAAGCTGCCATAGTTCACAGTGGTTTAAATAATTTGTTGATTGATTTAAATAATTATAGAGAATATATTACGAAATATTATGATCCAGTACATGAAGCGCGATTCAACGATTTAGAAAAATTCTTAGAGGAAAAAGCGAGCGTGATAGCGGAACATAGACGTAAAAAATGTTTGGATATAGTACAAATTGCCATGAGCCATTCTTATCCCGGATATGTTAGAGAAACTGCTGAGAAATTAGCGAGAGAGCGATTCAAACATTTATACGTATTTCATGACAAAAAGTTGGGTCAAATGGGCTTGCCATATTATAGCGAAGAATTGTCAACGGAAGCATATACATCATGTTTTGCATGCGAGCCAGATTTAGTTTTGGTTGGAAATGGAGCAGGTGAAGTACTGTTATGGGATAGCACGTACAAAAGGCAAAAGGTTTTCAGCGGTCATGATAAAAGTTATCGCATAAAAAAGATTGTTGTGTCCACCGAAGGGGATTGTTTTTTATCGCTAGACGATCATGGTATAGTGAAACTATTTAAACTTTCTGATGATGAAACTTACGAACAAACTAATGTTGCTGTCTTAAGTCCAAGACAAAAGCAATCGTTTTGGAGTGGAATTTTCACAAGCAAAATCCCACGCGATGATAGTTCATTAATATTTTCTGTAACTGATGAACGTATATTGGATATGACATTTGGGCATGATAATAGCTATATTGCTGCCTGTACAGATAAGGGAACAATAAGGGTACGTGTAGATTTCTATAACTACAAAAATGATAAAAATTACTGGGCTGCTATAACACTATATTTCATTTTAGATTTGGGACCGCCGTGGTAATATATTATCAGATCACAGCCATAGTACACATAGGTATGTTCTATGACTTAGTTCGTTTATTAGCACAAATTTGATAATCTATACTTTAATATCTACCTGTTTAACGTTATATTATTCTCTAACCATTTTTTTCTTTTTTTGAGCAGTAGTTACCTGAAAAATATCGCTTTCACAATGGGCAGTAATCTGCTGCATATAATGGATGAAACACACGGTGTTTTAATATCGTACTGCAGATCTGGCACAGAGTACAAATATTTATCACAATACAATCCGGGCTTGCAAAAGAAGAAAATTATCTTCTTTGGTAGTGTGCCAGAACAAAGTAATTCTTTATTTATCGTTACTGAGGAGAAAGCTGTATATGTGAAATGGTTTAAATTGAGTAATGATCATATGCATAGTTACAAGAAGCAAGTAAGAGCAAGCGTTGAAAATGAAAAGACCGTTTACGTTTGTGCTTGCTTAACTAACGATGGTCAATATATAATTTTGGCCGATTCTAGCAGTTTTATAAATATATGGAATGTGGATGTTGGACATCAGCCAATAGCTACTTACAAGAGTCGTGTCTCTTCCTTGGATACATATTGGTTAAAAGAAGAAGGATATCATATTATTTGTGGTAGCGACAATCGATTGCTTCACAAGTGGAAGCTCCCACTAGAAGAAACTTGTACGTCAATAAGGAAACCACTATTCGATGCAGTGGTAGAGAAATTCGGCGGCAAAGCAGATACCGTTGCTATTGAAACGCTTTCAAATACGATAATTATATTGGTTGGTGATAAAGTAGTAGTAGAAACTGAACCTATTGATGGAAAAATAAGTAATTTAATACTTTTGCGCAATACAAACAAAATAATTTATACCACTGATAAAGGCGTGGTCCATATATTTGACGCAAAGAACAAACAAAACGTACGTGCATTAAGATTTCCATGCAATGTGGAATTAATCAAACTAATCGAATTGTTCTCGGATGTTTTGAAAATATCTATTCCCGAAATGCTTGTCTGTAGAGGAAACGATGACAGTTTAAGGGTACAGTTTGATTTAAATATATCAGTAGTTATAAACCCGCGACACATATTTTTAACGTATACGTTATCATTTGCAGGTGTGGCTAAATGAAAAAATTAGTTACTTAGTTGACAATGCAGGATATGTTATTTCAATTCATAAAATAACTAGAAGTTGTATAGTAACAGTGACTCGAAATGGTATTATAACAATTTGGAATATCAGCAGCACGAATTGGTTGCGAACAGAGAGAGTATCTATCGGAAACGCGGATGTGGTCAGCACTTTCAGTTGCTTGAGTTACAAAGGAAATTTTCTAGCTGTATTAAATGACAATGGAGATGTGGTTTTGTTCAAACTGCAAAATGATACAATAACGTTACCACCTTGTTTCAAAATAGCAGAATATTTTCGAAAGAAATACATCACTAAATCGACGTGTTGTGAAATTTCACAGAATGAGAAATATTTAGGCATTGGTTTGGAAAACGGAGACATTTCTGTAAGATTTCTCTGCAAATATTCGTAGCCATAGGTGTAATCACAACAAATTATATAATGTTTTGAACTTTTAGGTAATTGATATTTCGTTACAAGAGGAGGTACGTAAACTACATTTTCACACCAGCTCCATTACTCAGTTACATTGGGCTCCTTCTGCGATTGGGGTTCCGATTTTACTTTCGGTAAGTTCTGATGAACTTGTGTGGTGGAACATTGCATTAGCCATGTATGTGAGTAAACCAAAAAGGGGAATACGAATTGCAATGAATCGTAGCGTCAGTACACCTTCCGTCTACAAAAATAGAAATGGAAGTCCGCACATGTCTATTAGTCAAAGCGTAGACTCGCAGATTTGTGATATGCAAGTCCAGCTAGAAGGTAATGGTATTAATGGTGAGAATAATCGAAGTAAACTTTGGAAGTCCAAAGAGGGCAAGGATTCCAAGCAGCCTGCATTATTAGCTGTTGTCGAGTTGTCCTCAAATTGTTTTGCTAAGGTATGCATATCTTCAGACTTTACAAAATTTGTTACAGTCGATATTTACGGAACTATTAGTACGTTCACGTTATGCGGTCATAATTAATGATAAAAACTTGTTTCCGTTATTTTTATATGTTCGATTTTAAATCTTCATATTGCATAAGTGCAATCATCATAAATGCGATAAGGAATGAGTGATTTTTGTTATAAAAATTGTGCTTAAGTTTAACGGAAAGTTTTTTTTATATACTCAAGGCATTGAGTTTTCTAAATGGTAAATATGTCTACTGCTTAACAAAACAAAACATCGTATATATGCATAAAGAAGTAAACATGTGAATGATGATGATTGTCAATCTCGGTTGTTTTAAAGGATGGGTGAATATTTGTACAGTTTGATTGATTGATGCTCAAGACTACAATATGTGAAACGTCCGAAGTTCACAATATCCTAGCTCCACTGCCACTTGCATTTATTGGAAAATTATAGGATCTCTTATTTGTACAATCATACAAAGGAAACCATAGTTCCACGTATCGACTGCTCTTTTTATACCATATTTTATACATAGCACAATTTTAATACCGTCATATACCACGGCTCACGAGACAAGTTGCCCAACGTGTTATTTTATATTTTATTTCACTCATTTTTTCTACAAATCATCCTTTCGCATATTTTAGACAATTGTACTCCAATTTATTAACATACGTACGTGTATATCCACTTCGTGGATAAGTATTACTGCAATATAATGTATATTTTAGTATTTTATACATCAATTTCGTGAATATCAGGAATTGTGTTTTATCGGAAAACTTAAAAGAAGGAAAAAATGAATCATTTTGTGATTTTAATAACTGAAAGTTATGATTACATGTGCTATATAAATGATTGCGATATTTAAACTACATTTACAAGTTATATACTTACGAAATTGATTGTATTGTATTTTGATATATCAATTTTGTATTATTTAAAAAAAAGCTATAATATAATCAATCCGTGAATTACTAGGAAATTAGGTCAAAACAATTCTACTTAAAATATTAGGTCAGTTAATTTAACATTTATGTAATATATTACATTTTCTATAGGAAATTTTAAGATTTATTAGAAATGTATAATTCCGTGTTAAATTATCGTCACATAAATTGTTAATGTTTCACGAATTATGGAAAATTTCCATGTCTTTGGCTTTCAGACTATAAAGTCAATACTATTTTTTAGTGTTACTTTATACTATGTGCCTTAAATGTATTCTATACATATTTAAAAGAACGTAAGAATTTATCACATAAGCTGCGTTATACTTTATAACACATTCGTACAGTTTAATTGTACGATCGAGTAATTTGTGGCAAAGTTTTATTCGAATGAGCTATTAAAATAATGCATTTATTTTCTATACCAAATATAAATATCGAACAAATCTTAAATAGATAAATTACCGTAATTTAATTACTGTGCGTCATATGTCACTTTTATGCAATTGTACTTTATCTTAGCCTTCCGATGTTTTTTAGCTTGAAGAAGCTCGTATGATCTCACATTACTGTAATATTAACGAATGTTCCAATGAGACAAATAATTCAAGATAAAACTGAACAATAATGTACGAAAAAAAGATATCGGTGTATTCGTGTACAACTATCTTTTATAAATTAAGTATAATATATATACATATATGTGTGTGTATATATGCATATATATTGAATAGATTTCATGTATTATGACATGTATTTCGCACATGCAATATTCAATATGTGCTCATGTAGTAATACGTCGAAGTGTATATTAATTTTGTGATACAAGAATGCATAAGACCAGTGTATTCGTATTAACTGTGGTGCAATTGACGGGAGATGTTAACAGTACTTCTGCTCATGAGTTGAACGGTCCTAATTATCGATCGGCCAAAGTAAAGTTTCCATTCTCTCCCGTCGAGCTCAATTTTCAATTGCATTTATTCTATTGTATTATTTGCATTATTTTTTATTTTATTTGATGTTATAAAACATGTATACATTTTAATGTAAATAAACCTGTGTAAATACACATTCACCCCTTGTTCCCACGAGATCAATGGACCGAAAGCGGAATTGCGTTTGCCGACAATATTGGCGTATCGCGATGTACACAGTTACACGTGGTCAATATATTTTTAGATTTGAGCGACCGTGCAACTTACGACTTGGCACCTGACAGTATGTTTAATTTTATACTCTAGGCCAATGTCGGTGACTACATTGCTGCAGGCGTATTGATAGTACGTTTTTTATTATCGGTGAAGTTAGGAAATTAATGCCATTATCGTACGTTGGAGATTTTTTCTGCCGGAAATATATTAACGAAGTGGGACAATTCGTACTCGACAAGATACTCGAAACACGCTCATATTTCTTTTATGAATTTTATGATTGATAATCGTGCGTTTATTTACGTATGTTTGAGGACTTTCATCGCGCGCTATATATATATACTTGCAGATGCCCTAACAGTCATTAACATTATTCGTCACGAAATTTATCAGTTGCAATCTTATCTGTAGACACAGACAGATTGCAATACCTTCATCGTCATAGTATTGTAAACACGAACGCTTCACAAATTCAGTTGTAAATGCGATAATATAGATAACATTGTAGCAATCTAATTGAGAATTTATAAATACTTTAATACGAATTTAACTTTAATTACTGCTTTTGCATTAGCGGATGAGAACTCGTTATACGAGTTCATATTTATATCTATATGTTATTTTCGAGTACCGATGTTCAATCGATACTTATTGAGGGTACTTACACGTGACAATATACGTACTTTAATGACTATATTATCTGTTAACATTAAACGATTCAAGAGCATATATGTTTAACAAGCATCCAAATAATGCTTGCGTGCGAATATATAACACACACGAAGCATCACGTAAATGTACGTATACATACGCATGCTTAGGACCCGGAAATCTGTGCGGGGAAGGGAAAGTGTGGTCTATCCGTAGTCCGACCAGCACGGGTACCAATCCCTGCAC
Organism: Nomada fucata; assembly: GCA_948146005.1. Classification (NCBI taxonomy): domain Eukaryota; kingdom Metazoa; phylum Arthropoda; class Insecta; order Hymenoptera; family Apidae; genus Nomada; species Nomada fucata. Next base: position 4,421,740 of record OX411277.1, read on the forward strand.
TTCGCGATATTCAGTCTCCGTGTGCGGATCGTCGTATCGCTTGTCATTTCCACGTTCATCCGTTTTGTTGCAGACCTTTCAAACAAGCGGTACAGTAACCTTTGTTTTCCTTCCCACCAATTATTGCCGTGTGAACGCGTGAAACACAATGTCGGTCGTCTACAAAAATACGATGAACACGATTGGCAAGTTCGTGCCAGCGAAGTTCCAGCCACTGTGGAATCACCCAGCTGGTTAGTAAGTTATATCTATGATTACGTTCGATTTTACTGACAGTGACACGTGCTTGGAACATATATGCCGCATCACTGTGCAGTAAACATTTGGCCGAGCGTACAAAAAAATACTCTTAACAGCTCACACACTCCAGGCATCTACTTTTTTTTTTGCCGTGTCCTCTAACGTAGTATGTACTATGAACTTATGGTATGCCTTGACCATCATTAACACGTGTGCATATGCAAACAATGTCATAACGCGACACAGTGCCCTTCAGTGTGAGCACACCAGATTTATGCGTTTGACAATGCATAAATATTCCATAATACATTTCATAATGTCAGCTGATTACGACGAGTCACGTAGTAATCAATTCGATGTCCACGGTATTTATGTACCATGGAATCTTTCGCTGGTTGAACTATTTTTTTTTGCTACGATTAAGTAACGCGCGTACATTATGAAACACGATCCTTATCTTTATATTTTGGCGTGTAACGCTGTCGTTATCGCTGCGTTAGGAATTACTTCTATTCCCCCTTCTTTTTACAGTATTGCTAGTAAAATATACCGCAACTATTGAAAGAAATATGTAACAGTAGTATCGACCTATTTTCCCCTTTCAGGTCCGCAGACTATATTCTTCTGGGCACCAGCTTTTAAATGGGTCAGTAATATCTCTGAAGTCTCCACGTTTTGCTGAATGCTATTACTTAACGTATATACATTTCTTAACAGTTAACACCCTTTACCAATTCTTGCAGGATAACATAATCGGTAATTGCACGTTAACATTTCCAGTCGTGGGATACGTATATGTAATTCAGCCAGCATGAGCGAATCAAGTATAACGCAGGCTAAGTAGTCGTTCCGCGAGCTTTACGTTGCTGGCCGCAGTAAACACGTTACAGAAATATTTCTCGACTACGTTGAGACGTTGCATCCGCGTGGACTTGATCCAAATGCGATGTTTACGCGCGCCATAACGCTTGTTACGAAAGATGCACCGACGAATATTTGCTACTGCGATCACCTTTGGCAATTCCTTGACGATTCCCTTGTGTGCTTCCGCGAAGGCACATAAAATCGATAATGCGCCACCCGAGACCTGTATTCTACAACGTGACATTTATAGAGTAACTAATCGTAGGCAACAAAAGTCTCACGCACAAATGCTACATTAACTAGCGAACTATGACGACCTTAAAAATTTTTTACGAAAGCAATTTTCTTAGGTGAATATCGCACGGTCGCGCATGTCTCGTAACAAATCGGGTCGATCTAGCTGAATATAGGTCAACCTATTTGAAGTAAACCATCGGAATGCGACCCACATCGTTGATCCTTTTATTATTTTCTTCTATGTCTCTGTAATTCTTTATTTGTTTCGTTCCTTTTTCGACGCACGCTACCACGACGTGAAATAAAAATTTGCAAATTGCAGGGGCTTGTAATGGCTGGCCTCGGTGATCTGCAGAGGGCACCGAATCAACTCTCCGTTAGCCAATCGTCTGCATTAGGTCTTACCGGCTTGATCTGGACTAGGTACTCTTTGGCGATTACACCGAAAAACTGGAGCCTTTTCAGCGTGAATCTGTTCGTCGCTATAACATCTATATATCAAGTTGGTCGAGCGTTAATGTGAGTTTTCCTTCTCGTACATTACGTGAAAATATATCAATTGTTGCATTGTATAAATTCCAAAATACGGGACGATAATTTTTAATTTAATTTTCCAATCAGCCGCTTACGCTTGATGTATTATTTATATTGCTTATTAATTATTTGATCTTTCATTTATTCGTTTCTTTTTAGGTATCAACGCGAACAGGCAGCTTTAAATGCAGCAGCAACGTCGAAAGAAAAATAGTGACTATGTTCGAATATTACACATTCCTAGGGATACAAATACTTAAATGTATATAATGTAGAATGTTAGGCACAACAAATCACTTTGGTGACTTACGGAACGTACCTCGAAGATTCACAGTTCCGAATAAAAAGCACGCCAAGTGAAAGCTTAGGAAAATGACGTGAGTTCATGATCAGCATTGAGTATGAACTCTCAACGATTACGAAAGTTCTGTAGTACAATTGTAAATAACTCAATTCAAGCTCATGTATGTTATGTATTGTAAGAATGTATCAGACAGAGGTATCCATGATAATTGCAATTACAAGTAATTGGAAAATGCAAAAGATAAGCAATCGCAAATCAGGCATGAGAAAGTGACTACTAATGTAAAGAAAAACTGAAACATTGGCGTTCAGAAAAGTCCAAAGGCTACAAATAAAACATCAGTATGTATTTGAAAACACAAAACACCAACCATAAACACCAACAGAAAAAATTTAAATTAGTTATAGCTGCGAAGTAAAAAATATTACACAGGAGTTTTACATATAAATTTCAAATATAAGAAAACCGGATATCAATAGTAATAGAAGAAAAAAAGGAGACAACACACAATGTTCGTACTAAGCTGTGATATCGAGCGTAAGGTGCTGTTCGTATCTTTATTCCACTAGCAATGCATAAATTCTAAATCCTAAACTAAGTACAAATATTCTAACGGAATATCATACGCGAATCCGAAATGCCGTACAATAGTTAATGGCATATATTGTAAACGAAAACACCAATCGATAGTACACCAATCTATAGTAATACAATAGATCTAGGTAAATTTGTTTCTATACAAATCTACCTCTAAGTAATAATGTACAATTTAATAATCTTGACGATTCGCCACACTGATGCTGAAGCATTCGAAGAAGTAGAGAATGTACAAATACTATACGGAGTTCGATAATGTTGTAACTGCCTTGTATAGATTTAATAAAAGTAATATATTTTTTTAAAAAATCAACCCCTCCACGTTACTTTCTTTAAGAACTAGGTTCATTATTGATAGAATTAATTGCTGAATTTTCGTTTCATTATGTACACTTCTTAATGCTTATTTAATTTATAATAAGGCGCCAAAAAAATTACACCAGCCATCCCTAGAATATCTAGAAACATTTCGAACTGCACCCTCTATGTGTTGTGTTTTCCCTCTACCGAACGCTGTGTGAACTAACATTAAAATTGTAAAGTGGTGTAGCCTAAACATTGCAGAGAGAATTTGTTTAATTGAGTATTGATTAACTGTCATTGACTCCATTGCTTAGGTGTAAACCAGTGATTATTTATTGATTAACTGTCATTAATGAGAGTCTGTAAATGGGCCGGAAATAGAATTAATCTTTATTAAATTGTGCAACTCTAAATAAAGTCATGCAATATTTTAATACTAAGAATTGAAACAGAGCCTTTGGGATCTTTGCATTCCATCGTCTACTTCCTTAGTCATAATACGAATTCTGCAATTATAAGGTATTCTCTAAGCTATTCTCTACGTTATTGAAAATTTATTCAAAGCTGAGCCTCGTTTTTCTAGTTTAGTTTGGCTTAGCTTTTTCTACCACGAGCGGAGCGCCTTAGTATTTTATGGGCACTTCGACCGTGGCTTATAATTCACCAATAACGGCTACGTAATACTGTTCATATGGCAGCAGACCTATACGAAATTGTAACCTAGATTTTACGTCGCCTATTTTGTGCCGTTCATTGCGAAAATCAATTTTGGCGCCACTTTCATTCCTTCCCGTTGAGGTTAGCGGCGCTGGCGGCGACCGAGTGACTGCGCTGAATGATATGCGCCGTCGCACGTAGAATCCGCGCAGTTCGTGGTTGCGCGACCATCTAAGCGGGCAGGATTCTATCGTCATTCGGTCCCGTAAGGGTTTCAGTGACGTTTGTGCTAGCGTAGAAGATAGGAAGGAGAAGGAAGATTAAGATATCACGCACATACTGAAGTGTGGAAGCAGTTTGCCGCATTAGAATTGAAGATGTTTACCGGATTAACGAATCAGGTGTCTACGTGGATGGGAAAGAAGGCAGAAGATGCCGGCACGGAAATGCCGGCCGAAGAAAAAGTTCCTGTCGGAGTCGAAGAAGATGCACACATGAAAGATAGGTGAGTACTTACACTGATTAACCTATACTGTTGTATTATCGAACGTCGTAGCTCGTTTGACATAAGCTTTGCACACGATATTTCGACCTTTTGTAGAGGAAGTGAATCCTTGGTTATGCTTCGGTGATACACGTATCATTTTTATTCGTGTGATAGGGAATGGGTGCATATTGCGTTTCAATAATGTTAGCTCGTTCCCTGTCACACGGGAGCGGCTCCGTTGAATACAGTGGACGCGCAATCCGTAATTAAATGTCAATTTTCGCGGATCGTTTTTTTTTGCGGATTTACGCGACGTCTTGAAATATTCGGATTCGATCTTGGACACATTTTTTATATTGGATCGATAACATTTGTCCCTGTGCTTACGTAAAGCACTACTTATGCGATGGTGTTACTACGTTCTGCGAGGCGGAACGAGGTTAAGATACACATGAATTACATTACTTCTCTAATTAATTTTTCGACAAAGCGTCTATGTAACCAACGCGGTTGAGATTTCTCTCGAAGTTGTCAATTATTATTCAGTGCAATTAAAATATTATCTACAAACGTTAATTGCACCAGTACTGCCACTTTGGACAATTCGATTTCGAAATATTTATTTTAAAATTGAGTTCAGCAAAAAATTACTTTTCCACGGTCGTCATACAGGCAAGCAAATAATTTCTATTCCCGTTTCGCATGACCGTGTATCAAATGTCGTAAGCATAAAAATATTACTTCAGCCTCCTTTCGCCCGTGTGAATTGCAAGCCTTCCTGGCCAGATACGTATTTCATATTTTGAGCTCAGAGGGATACGAAGCACGGTTCCCGATTTACATAGACGTTATCGTACGACTTTGTGCCCGAAACGTGACATTTACACGGCCATTCTCCAAAAGTTACGCGACACGAAATGGATTTCGGAAATGGGATCTTGCGGGTCGGGGAACACAGTCGCGACACGCGAACAGTTGTTAGAAATTTCCGCGACAAACGCTTTTCAATGCACGTTAACCTTCTTCCGCTGTATATTGCATCGCAATCAATGCTTCATTCACCTAGATCCATCAGATTATTCGAAATGAAACTCTTTAATCGAAATAATTTTGCTTCTGTTAATTTCATTTTATTTGCCCTTGTTATTTTATTCATTTTACATGCACCACTGTGTATAACTCTGCGCGTATAAAAGTGTGTCCTTATCAACGCGATATAATTCCTCTGGACGAGTGACTCGTAATAGAAAGTCAGTACCCTTTCTTTAGCTTCCGCGAAGAATTCCATTTTTTTTTCCTCCCTTTTTCGCGTACGTTCGAGCACGATCTCGATACGTGACGAAACAGCAGAAACTTTTTTTCCCCTTTTTTTTCCCCTCTCTTTCAAAGAACCACTCTAGTTTCGTCCTTTAATTTAATCTCCCTTTATTCGACCGTGGCCGTGTAGTTTTATTTATACATGCGGTCGGAGGGTGGAAAAAGCACAGCGACACCGGTGAACCGTCCGTCTTTCGAGTCGGATACGTTATCGAGCTGCTTTTTAATTCGCACGCGCGCATCCTCGGGCAGAGAGGGTTCTAAAAAACAAATGAAGAAAATCTGGTTAAATAGCAGAACGGAGAAAACATCGCGATTATCCTCCAGCGTCTAAGTAATCGAATGAATTTTCGCACATATACGTGTCTGGCGAATAATTTACTAATTCTCGAGTCAATCGTTCAGTCGATTCTATTTCTGGTAATCTTTTAAACGTTACCAGGACCAACATTTCAGTTTCACGGATGAAATAAAATTCATTACAGTCCTGCCCCCTTTTTTTTCTATATTACCGCGTGGATTTACTTCCTGGAGAAAATTCTTTCCTCGATTGCCGGGCCGTGCAATGTTCTATAAGAAAGAAATCGTTCTATACAGTGTGTATGTGATTGAACGATGGAACGACGGAGGATTGGAGTGAACCTCTATTCTCGTACGAAGTAACACCGATGTTTCCATAAAAGGGAGGGGACGGTCGTAATCTTTTATATAGGTCGCAATCGATATCAACCGCGGTCGTCCTCCTACGAAACTGTTAAAATTCGTATAACAGTAATGAAAGCTCACGACTACCTTTCTTCCCTCTACCCCTGATATATATATCATACAATTTGCTTGTCTCTGATATTTTATGTATTAAACGATGTACGCACATGCACATTTATAGTTGCTACTACGACATGAATTATGAATAAACGTCGCGTGCTGAGTGTAAGTTATTATCGTAGTTGCCTGGTGATTCATAATAGCTGTTTCAGGTTCGATGTAAATCTAATACCGGTTATTAACGGAACATCGGTGTCGTATCGCGATATCGATGCACATGTTACAGGCTGCAGAAATAGGGTACTGGAGAATTTACTAACGCGTATCGATAGCCTTGGTGTTATATAAATTATTTGCAGAAAACACGGCACGATACATACGTATTCCTAAATTGGTGCATCGTTTATTAGGCAATTGTTAGTTGGTTTTTGGCAGAGGTTAAGGAAAGTGGGGACGTTATAGACGGTACGAGATTTTTCACGATTTCTGTCGCCGTCCCGTTTAATTAGCCACGGTTACGACCCCCGCAGTGAATCACTTAGGAAAAGCCACGACGCACCAAAACAAGTTGTAGGTACAACAATGCTCCCTGTTGTCGTTGCCTACCTCGGTCACGTTGACCTGTTTTTGTTGCTAGCATAGAGGAATAGGTCGGATTCGGAAGTGCGCTTTGAAGTACACGCTGTTGGCCTGTTCCCGTTGGTCGTTAGGTAACCATCGTAATAAGAGCGTGCCCGATGGAGTTTAAACGAATGCCGGAAATGCGGGGTGAAAAACAAAGTGCGATTAGTAGTTTTGAAATTTTCGATCGGCGGAGTTCTGGCAATTAATGAAACTTCACGCGGCTGCTGAATGTAGTTATTAAAATACCGTAATTAGAAGCATCGGGGTTAAATACCTGCGAAATTGTTGCGTGTTAACGGTCCTTGATAACACCGTCGCGCGACTGTTTTATTTTTATTTTCTTATTTTCTCCATTTTCCCAACTCTTTTTCCACTTATATTATTATCGCAATTCGCGATCGAAACTTGGCCGTGTTGCACGATAAAAGCACGCAGTCTCGTTCGAGTAATTAAGAGCTACGTGAATTCCCAGAGGACCGAGAAACGTTTGTCTGTAACGAGGAATTTTCTCCGTAGAAGACTTATCTTTTTCCGTTTTTTTTTCTCCTCTCCTTTCTCCACGTTTCTCCTCCTCTCTCTCTCTCTCTCTCTCTCTCTCTCTCTCTCTCTCTCTCTCTACTCGACATGCTCCTTTTCATTTTTCGAAACACGCTTTTAGAAAGCACGCTTTCCTTCTTTTTTTTCTTCTTTCTGTCACCGCTGCTGTACAGGAAACGTTAAGTGAAACTTGTACTAGCCGCGTGAATTAAAAAACGGCATTGCTTGTGCTTTTGTCGTAGCCCGACCAAAGGCTCCAGCAAATTGGAAATGCTGGCTGGTGTAAAGTCCCAGATGACAGGCTGGTTTAGCGGCGGAATAGTGGCATTAGGTCGCGGTGCTCCACAGGGAAACGAAGGTGGATTGCAGCCGGCTATGGACGAGACCCAGGTAGCGCAAAACGTGGAAGCTCCTGGCGAACAAACGAAAGATGACGACGCCAGTAGGTAAGACCTTTTCACGGGTTGCACACTCACATCGGAAAAGGTTTCTTCTCGTACTTATTACACGTCGAGGCCCGTTTTAGACGGATACTTTCCAATATTCAATACAATTCAACTACTTCTACGACGGTCAAATTTTAACTTGCCAATTATTCAATCGTTGGAACGTATCGAGGAACGAATAAGCCGTGTTCTCACAGGCCGTTGGAAATATTTATTGGAACATTGAAATATTTAACACGCAATTATATTATTTGCACCGGTGGCTATTAGCGTTATAATTATTCGCCGAGAGTTCAGTACTGAATTTCGATACATCAGCGTTGAAAGGGAAATTGCGTATATTATGGGTATCTGCGGTTAATGTGGTAAATATTTCCAGGAATGAATAATGCTACAGTGGTTGTTGGTTTTTATTCATTTTATTCGATCGATGCGTACGTTGTTTTTTCTCTAAATTGATCAGCCTGTGAGTGATGCATAAGGTGGGCGTCAATTATGAATGCTGTATATTTAAGGAGTCGTTAAATTATATATTTTTACAAGCACGATTCATTGCACCTTAGTACATATAGTAATTTATTTCCTATCTTTTTATTTTCTATATATATATTCTTTTTTATCTTCCATGCTGAAGCTTTTTAGAAACGCGTGTAGGTGTAGCATAAACTGTGCACGGCAATGCGAGTCGTTTATAGTATATTTACCTGCATTCTCGTTATATTTACAGTGCAACTGGCGGGGCTGATAGTGGTCCCGCGAGTTTAGAAGGTTCTCCAACCGAGGATAAAGACGGACAGCAAGCGTTTGGAGGGGGTGAGTTTCTTTTTCACGTTTAGTTTATAATTCTACCACTCTTAAAGAAACACGAATGACAACCACGCGTCTTAACCTTACGTCCGCAAAAAAATTGCATTTGAAGATTCTAGAATATCCCAATTACTTATCAGTATTACGAAAGTATCTGTCTGAAATCGTAAAACATTCAACGGAGATTTTCGTAACTTTTAACGTAAATCATTTTCAACGGGTATTTATGGTTCCACATTTACCTCCCCTTGCTGCTAAATCATTTTAAGTTGGTGAGTGCTCCTAAACTGCGATAGAAACTTTTAATTAGAGTCGTGTTCGCGAAGATGAAAGAGTTCGAAGCACTCTCTAAGAGGCTGACTCCTGTTGCCACTGATATTCGGTACGAGTGATGGACCACTTCTGTTTAAGAAGGAAGTGAAGATAAAAAACATTACAGAGGACGTCTAAGATTCTCATTCAAATTCCATCTCTTCATTATTTCTCGCGATTCCTACGAGATCCAAATAATATGGAGTAAGCCAGTCGATCGTAGACGAAGTCCTCTATCGTATCTTCGAGATCTTTTCGATTTGCTCATCTTTATATCGCTGTTCCGCAGCTACCACAATATTCATCCGTGCAAGCGAAAACCCCTCGTGCACTTTCATATTCAGCACGTGGTACACACGTCCACGTGTTACTGCCTCCCGTACAGGACGAGTATTTGATTTTCCCGAACGGTATTCCTGGCATTTCGATGCCCATATTCAGATGCACAGCGACTAAAATATTCAGCGAGAACTTGCCGAGGTACTCCGGTCCCTCGACCAGCCACGCTAAACTTACCTGATTAATAATATATCTCCCTGTCGATAGAGTTGAACGAATTTATACCATTGCCGCTATCGACGCACCGAATTATTAAATTGCCTCTCATAGAAAATCTTCCTTCCGAATTCGCCTCGATCTTCTGACCCCGATGGTACACCCGCCGTCTCCTCTTTCTTCTCGACATTTGGACTCCTGTCGTATTTTATTCCACGAGACAAAGCTGCGCCTCCCAGTGCTCGTATATTCAAGTAGAATTCGTTTCCCCGTGAGATGATACGGGGACGAAATTTTCAGACAGATAACGCCGAATTTCTCGCGCACAGATCTCATCAATAATCTTTTCACGGGGATACGTACGCCAGGAAGGAATACCTGCTCCTCTCTTCTGCTTCCCATTTTCGTCGTATCTCGCCACGTCGCGTGAATATTTTATCACGGAAAACACTCGTATTAAGCACGGGCCGGGCACGTGTCAAGAGGCACGCAGGAACAGTATGCAGAAATGGAGAGAGAAGAGAAAAAGTGACGTTATACCGTTGATTATCATTATCGTTAGCCGAAGTTATCCATTTGCGATTGACCGATCGATCGATCGATCAGTTTTGTTGTTCTCCGCTGTTACCCCCGAGATAAACAGCGCCCCGTTGCGTTAATTGATTTGTTTATTACGCCGTTCATACGATTCTAAATTAAAACGTTCATCGCAACAAATTTGGCATTTGAATGTTAAGAGTTCAAGTGTGCCTGCAATATCAACGATCGGGAAGCAAATATTTCCCACCTGTCTACCGTATTTAGGCGGACGAAAGATAAATTGTTCGCTGCGTTTACGAATTGAAAACACGGTCAGAAATATTGTCGAACAATTTTTATCAGCTCGACGAACGAGGAGACCCGCGATATCTGCGATTCTCTGCTGGCCAAGTTCGGTCGGAGATAAAAGTTGCACTGAAATTGTTGTATTTATTCGCACGTTTGCTTCTTTGACGTGAAAATGCTGCGTCGCTGATGAAAATTTTCACGGCACAACGCGTTCCCCGCAGGTATTACCGCGTTGAATTATTTAAGAGCCATTGCCCCGGCGGCCTAAAGCTATTCTCACCTGTTCCTTGCGTTGCTTTATGCGGAACGAAATATTGTTTACCTTAATCCCCTTACTCTAGCACGCTTAGAGCGTTGAACTGCGATTCGTCGGTAAATATTGTACGTATTCACGAATGAACCGACCCTATTTCTATTATTTATTTACAAACTGAAAACCGCAGTCGCATTCTTTCGTGTACAACAGTGCTACAGAGGTGCGGAGTTCGGACGCGTGCAAATTTACACGTGGTACGATATCGATCGTCTCCTTGTATCTCGAACTTTTCTCCCGTATTTCTCCTCGACTCCAACCCCTGTCGATAGACGAAGATACGAAGCTTGAAAATGACACCACCTTCTGCGAGAGATTCCTCGACCCGATTGTTCTCCCCTGTTCAGATTCCGGATTCGATGGGCGGTAATTGTTTCTGACTTTGACATAGCTCCGGTGTAATTACATTAGAAATGCGAATTGTAGATGTTGCGCAATCAAGGAAGAATCTTTATCGCGCGTGTCGTATAAATCACGATTCCTGTTGTTCATTCAGTATCGTATAGGATTTCCTACTGATACTTCGTGTTTCGAATATGAGAGAAGCACTAGCCCTTTTCAGTATTAATAACATTCTTACCACCCGTCCGCTTAATTCCGTGTGGGACATTACAATGCCTAAATTTCACCCCCGGAACCATGCTTTACACGCGTTACAAGTATTCATTTCATCAATTTCCAACAACACGGTCAATTTACGAGACAATACAAGATGTATAATATTAACCACCGAGAGCCGTGCATTTCTCAGTGGTTCTGCGTCGTTTGTAGTCACATTACCCCCGAGACTCCCTCGGTGAAAGAACGAATAAAGGGCAGATCGTCGTGGAAAGCGGCCGGGCGGAGCTACTTTCGTTCCCCTTTCGAGTACACGCGTCAAGGGGTCTACATTAGTAGGGTGGGTGTATGTAATCAGCTTGGAAGCGAATCAGAAGGTCCTTCGACGTTACGTTCCCGTCGAAGTTGCATAGTCCCCGAGCAAATATCGTCAGCGCCATGGGATATATCGTTCGACTAGTCGAACAGGACACCTTACGCTCTCCTGTTTTCCTAGCCGCCGAAAAGGCGATAGTCGTCTGGAGGCAATCTCCCTAACGTCATTAGCCCCAAGAAAAGCAGAGAAACTTGTTCACGGGAACGAAACAGCCGTTGCATAATACCATTGCTCGATTCTAGTTCCGTGGAACATCTCCGGGTCGAATGGGCTTGCGTCCGCGTAAGAGAATAAAGCACGTATTCAAATGGAATGGCGTGGCTACCAATTCTGAAAAAGTTCCTTCGCCGTAAAGGAAAATAACGTAAAAATAAACAGAACGGAATGAAAAGTAACCCTGCGATATAATACAGCATCGCCAATAAGCAAAATTTAATTCCCCGGAATCTGCGTTCCCCGGGGGAGCTCCAAGCTTTTTGTGCAGGATTATAATCGTTATGTCCCGTAATATTCGAGGACAAACGTGTTTGTGCGCGAATTGAGCGAGGATTAACGAGCTGGAGAGTGCAGCTTCAAGGAAGGAGCCGTTAAAAATGAAGAGAGAGAGAGAGAGGGAGGGGGACACGAAGGGGGTGGCGTGAGAGAACAGGGCCTCGTGGGGGGTTGACAAATTCGTCCTTGGCCTGGGGCGTGGAGCACCTAGATACGCCGCTGGACATCGTCGTCGATCCCCGATAAAGCATCAGGAAGAACTGGACCGGAGCTGAAATTGCCTCGCGCGTTCTTCCTTGCTCCACGATGATCCTGCACGCGTATGCGTATAAATTGCGCTGATTGTCGTTGCTCGTGTGGTTGAACAATGTCACGTGGGTGGGTCCCTGGGTTCCCTGCGAGACGTCCTCCACGATTTCACCCGAATATAGCCAGTTCCAGTCAGCAAGTAGACGTCCTTCGCGTCGAGGGGTTGGACCCCATCTTCGCCGATCAATACGGCCACCCAAGCGACTCTTCCCTCGAAAGTCAGCGGCCAGGATGTGCACATGACGGCAAGTTTGGCTCGTGGGAACCCCAGCTACGTTTCTCGATGATGATTTTCCTTTTCTGTTTTTCGGGGTGGTTTATTGGAAATTATTGCCTATGTGTGTAAGCGGTGGATAAATTTAGCGATAGGATGGGATAAGTGAAGTGAATAGGGGGATGGACTTCTTTTATGTATCAATTGGTCGAATTGAAACGTTAATTATATTTTAATCAATTGTGATATATCTACATTTTTTTAAGAATTGGAGCTAGTAGTTTTAAATTTAGGTCTCCTCCATTCGGTACAAGCTTGGATCTGAATCGGTATAGATTCTGTACAGTATCTGCGAAGAGGTTTGCAAAATTTTCAAAAGGCGTAATCCTCGCCACAACACCGATTTCACACGAACGACCGTGCGCAAATATTTCAAAACTCCCTCGCGACGGACGATCGCCAGATTTATTTAAGAACCGAACCACCGTGCGGAGATTACGGAAGAATTAAAAAAAAAAAAGAACCCCCCTCTCGGTACACACTATACTGGTATCGAATGTATTCAAAGTTCGAACGTAATTTCATATCTTTCCCTGAAACGCCATTAACCGAAATCCAGAATCAATAAAGCAAAGGGGGGAAGAAGAAGTTATAAAAGTCATCCGCAAATCCCAGAATTTCTGAAAAGCCCTCGTTGCGTCCACGACAACGAATAACCAACAAGCCCCGTAAGCCCTCGGAAGCTTAGTTCGAACGATGCCGATTCCCAGGCCGTCCTTCGATGCTTTTTCGAGATTTCACGCCGGATTTGCCGTCGGTGAAAACGCGGCGAACGGTCAAGGCTGTGTTTTGTCGTGGTCAGAGAAACAGACAGGGATGGCCGGGAAACGGGTGAAATTTCAACCGATGAAATTCAAATCCCAAACGCGTGTGTCTGTCAGAGAAATTGTGACGGGGGCTAGCTCGGAGGCGTGTTTCGTGTTTCTGAAAGCGCGCACAGGCAAACAAAACCGCGTAAAATTATTCGCTGTGACGGTTCCGGACATGCAGATAGAAAGAGAGCCGCGCCGTCAGCCGACGCCGTTTTCCACGAATTTTTCTGCTGTTGGGTTCGCGATTCGCTGGGTCAAGGTTGCTCCCGTGCTGATGCGTTTCCACGGCGAAAATCTAGGTTGACTGATGCCACCACTATCGAAATACATATAACGAACGTCGCGTCGCGTGGCCCCGTTATTTTGGGTCACCCGAAAGCTTTTTATTTTGTTTGATTTTTATTTGTCACTATTTTATTCCCGCCCTGCGCCGCGGATCCGGGGTACTTCTATTGGATTCATATTTCGTCAAAGCGGGAACAAAAAACGAAAAAAGAAACGCGCGGAAGGATTTGGAGGGTGAATTTTTTTCAAGCGCTTCCCCAGTCGCTCTTCCGGTTCCAGAACTTTATGAGAGTTTAACCAGGCCAAGCTCCACCAGTCGCCATCGATCTTTCCCTATAATGGAGCCAGCATTCTTGAACGAGGTCTCCGGAGAGACATTAGTCCGGACTCGGCGAAACTGTGTTGCCTTCTGGCAAACAATCCTTAAATAGTGCAATTTTCGCGGGGACTCGGCTAAATCCACGCACTAATTATTCCGGGGGAGCAACGACAGAGGCGGACCGAGTGGTTGCTCGGTTTTAATCAACGCCGGCCCGATGTTTCACGACCTTGTGCCCCTTTTTCCCTCGGCATCTCACTTTTTCCAGCAGTTTTCTAACTTGTCGGCTAAGAACCTTCGACCGTTGACCGTCGACAAACGACCTTCTTCCCTTTTCGCCTATCGCATGGAAATTAGTTCGATAGTCTTCCCGTTCGATTCACTTTTACTCTTGGGAGAGATTGCGACAGCCCCGGCGGTTAGATCGAAGATGCTAACGAGACAGGTTCGAGCACCTGCCACTAGAATTAATTACGTACGCCCGTAAGTCGCGCGGTGCACTTTTCCACGCTTGTGTCGTCGCTGTTCAAACAGACCCAGCCATTCGAGAGAGTTTCCCTTCAGGGTGACAGGGTGCTCTGGCGCGCACGAAATATCTGGGAGAGCCACGAGGAGAGAGGGATTGCCAGGGATTGCACGGCTAAGATCGTACGATGGAACGTCGAACTCGTCGGACAAAGAAGGGCAAGGAAAAAAATTCGCCCTCGTTGCTTCCTTGGTCTTGCCACTTTGGCACACCGTGTGATACGTGTTCGTGATCGGAATTAGAGAGGGGTGTGTGAGAGATAGAGAGAGAGAGAGGGAGAGAGACACGACGGTCTCTGCGCTCTTTGACCGCCGTTCCGGAAGACGATTGGGGTTCGATGACACCGAAGTTTACTGCACGACGATGCACAGAGGTTCTTCGACCTCCAGCCGTAGCTACCTGTACACTCTTCTTTCTGTACACGGGAGTAATTGAAATTTGAGAATCGCTAAATTCTCAGCGATATATCGGATTACCAGTTTTCTGCCCTTTCGTGCAATGCTCTACCCTTTTTAACGCGCAAGCGTACACACGGGGGTTACGAACATCCTCCTGTAGTACACGAGGTCACCGAAGAACAACAAATACCTCCTCCTAGTACGGGCTTCCTGCTTCGCCGTCCCGATTTCCCCGTGATCGCCTGAGAGATTTTCTAGTCAGGTTACCGTCGAAGTTCAGTACACCGAGTGGTGATAAATCGAGCACGATCCAGGGGCGAAATAGAGAAACGTAGATGGGGGCTAGGCTAGGCCCGATCTGTATAGGCGGGATCAAACGTTAAATTCATTTCTGCCTCGGCTAAGGCCGTCGTAGGTAGGATTATTAAATCATTGAGCGGGCGAGGAAGAAGCTGGTAACTTTATTTACCGTTGCATCCGTGCCAAGGGATATCCATTCTCGGCGGGCCCCGAGGGATCGAACGCTTGCTCTCCCTCTGGAATAGCAAGCGAGCCTACGTGGTGTTCTTGAAGGGAGGCGTAGCTCTGGATAACGGTAGCACGAAGAACGATGAAATTGCGACGTTCTTTTCCCAGATATGCCTGCGGACCATCAATATTTATTATTACTGTTATCAGTATTGTCGATATCGTGGAGCGAATGAAGACAAATATTGATGGATGACAATGATTGTATCGTTGACGAGACAGTTTCATCAACGCCAGAGGAATTATTGCTGGAAATCCTTTGATGTTCATAGATATACCAAGGGAGAATTTGGTAGTATAAATAATAATCGAACCGGAAAATATTGCGATACAATAATCATTATTGTCGGCCCGGTGGTGTCAGGAATCGTTTGAGGACACTTCAATAGAATTTTTTTGCCTTCAAAATCGACCCTTCTCGTCCAGCTCTTTTCTGTATTCAGGCATCTCCACTTTCTGCCGCCCTTAGCCCTCTTTCCCTCTTTTATTTCCTGGTCTCGAAACTGGCACGAGGTTAACCCGATGGAGGCGCAAGGTCCATGTTTGATTAAATGCCAGTTGGCACGACATATAATTTCCACCTCCCCCTCCGGCCTCCCACCGGTACAGCCCTTTATTTGTGCAGCCCTAGGATAAAGGGATTCATTTCACCTTCGAGAGTTTGACTTTTATTGGGAACGATTTTGGTCGTCGAAGAGAGTACAAGGGAACAGGATTTACAGCGACTAGGTTATTTTATGGGCGAAGTCTAAGGAGATAAGGTTGGCCATTCCGTGAGAAAGGGTTGTTCCAGCGAATTGCAATTACGCTCCATGGCCTGGCTTTTATATGTACCTTCAATGCGTGCGACACTAAAAACGAGACGGCAATTTTCAAGCGTTTTGCCATCGAAAAGGGTTTATCAAAGGAACTCGGTCATCTCATTAAATATTGTGTCTCGTTCAGATTCGGGATAATTGTACGAGTTCAGCTTTCGAACACCTCAAAGGAACTATACAATTTCAGCCTTCGTACGGCACATTGTCCAGTAATCTATTGTAACGCGGTATTTTGATTATTCTACTAATTTATTCAGCAACCCTTTGAATGAATCAGGTGAAAGTTTCTCTCGCCAGTGGAAGCTCGAAAAACAATCCACGGGTGACATACAAAATTCAAGCTCCCCCCGCATCGCATTCCTGTCGTGTAATCCCGTCGGAGTCAGCGTTTCTTGTCGCGGAATAAAACTTTCAATCTTCACTCTCCTTCCGGTCTTCGATTCTTTGCCTGTCCCGCCTGAAAATTTTATGCAATTTCAAACTTGATTTCCTTCAATAAACGCGATCGTCGCGATTTCATAGCTCTATTATCCGCGGACAAGACCGTGACTCAGAGTTATCAAGTGTCGCCGATTGTGCCACACGGCTTCTATCTTCATCCATCACATGATCCCTCCCCCACCGTCGTTCACCAAAGCCATACCAGCAGCTTTAGAGCGCAGTCGACCGATAGTCGATCCCGCGTAAGATTGCCAATCACGTTCCCCGCGTTTTTCCTGCAAAATTGCTCCATCGACGTCGACGGAACGACACTGAGAAACTCGCTTTCCCGTTCCATGAATCAAAAAGTCGCGGCGCCGTCGAGGTTTTCCTCATAGTTTTATTGCGACGTAACTATGTTCGACGAAGAGTAACAGGAAAATCGTGCGACCATAACTAAAAGTACCAGAGGAACGTACGTTACGATAAAGAGTGGCGAGTGTTGAACGCGCTACCGTATCCGATCGGAATATCGCGTGTGAATTGAATGTGATGTTCGTACCGCAGGCAAAGGGATAGAGGAAAAGATTTCGAGTCAGCAGAGCCGGATGCTGCAACGCGCGTGACCGACCGGCGCGCTCTATCGATTAATCGACGATCGTCAGCGTCGTGTTACGGCGGTGTAATAATTCTTATTATCCCCGTTGTAATACGTGTCCGCTGTAAATTCCACGCGGAGGGCAGTTCCTGTCAGGCAACAAATTACACGAAGGAGCCCCTTGCGCGATGCGGGTCTCGTACGATATTTGGCACCTGTTCGGTGACCGTTGGTATCGTGCCAGCGACGAACAAACTTCCACGGTTACCTTCGACCCTTTTTTCGTTGCGTTTATCCGACCGGGACGTTTCGGCCGTGAATTTAATCGCGCCGTGAAAACGCGACAACGTTGAGTCACCTCGATCCTGAATTTTCCCCATTGAGGATTTCCAGTTTTGTTGGAAAACACTGGAAGGAATAGTGAATAGAACGAGGTGACGGAGGTGAGGGGAGGAGAGTAATAGAGAAAGAGACACGCGGAGGCACGCGGTGGCACGTGAATCGTAGCCGCTCAATTTAGTTGATTAAATTGGCCTCGGTTTACGTCAAGAACAGTGTCGATCGGGGCAACTGCGATGGCAATGGTTTATGCCCGATAACGGGTCTCTCTAGCGATCACGTAGCTAATTCTTTCGTGGCAGGTGTACAAATAACAGATTAGACTGCGTAGCGGAGAATTTGTTGGCGTGTTCGGGGGGGGATAATTTCAGGGGTTCGAATAATTGGGCGTTTCTGTACGCGGCTATTTAGCTGGGGTGAAAGTGACTTGTTATTAGGGACACTGGGATTAAGCTAATATGATCCTGCGTACCGTCAGTTATTCCGTTAGGTTGCAGCTAGGATGCCAGGCGCTCGAGTGCCATGAAGGGAGGAAATTACGTCCCGGGTTTGTTAGAAAAGGTGGGAGCGAATTTGTGGATTTCCATTACAGTTATATGATTCCAAAGTGTTACTCTTAATAAAGGAAGACGTCTGGAAAGTTTTATTTGCCTACTTCGAAAGAATTAAGGGGAGATCTTCTAATTGTTTGCAATAGTCTGCTGCTGCGTGAGACATATAAATGAAAAAGATCAGCTGTTCGAGATAGTACAAATATTTTATATCTGTCTTGATTGTTACGAAATAATGTTCGATACGGAAATTGAATAAGATGAATGGACGCGACGGAATGATTAACATCTTATTGTGGCACGTGTTTTCGAAACGACGATCGATGCGAATCAATATCGTTTACATCCCATTTTGCGAATTGATGCGATGCATAGCGAATAGTTCATATTCAGAGACACGTCCTGTAGCCCCAGACATGAATGCTCGCTTGATCTCCAAATCTGAATCTGTCACGCAACGCTTGCTAATTACCATTACTGAATGTCGACCACGATACGTGTACAAATGTTCCCGTTTACGTGTAACGGACAGATTACTTACGTAACGGGCCGCGGGCCTCGATGATATTGAATATTTAACACAGTTTTTGGTATATCGAATTGTGTTGAAACCGTGAGTCGTATCACCTTCTGTATTGAATTAGTTGTCCCGTATTGAATTTAACTCGGTAATGTAGCTATGAATATTAACAGTAATGATCGATCTCCAATTTTAATTTCCTATGCTCCAATCGGTCATTTTTTTAATACAGAATTCTGCTAATTAAACAATACATACGTTGGCGTTACTCAAACTTTGAACAGCTTTGCTTAACATTATGTGAACACGGGAAATAATTTAATTTAATCTTGATACATTATTTTTCATTCCGTTTCCGATATTCTTCTGACTCTTGCGAAAAATGAAAGCTTAAAGACAGCTTAACAATTTCCATGTTTATTCAAACCTTTCTCTGGAGTAAGATTCGCATCTAGTCGAATTCCAGTGAAAGGCAAATGTAGACACTTTTGGCCCCTTTCGCTTACACATTTATTTCCAGCATAATAACAACTAATTAATCTTCTTTTAAATAAATGATTCGCAAATGATAACGCAAAACTCTCGTGTTTGTGTCGCGTTTCCGCGAATGATAGCTGCGAGAGAAGCTTTTCTCGCTCCACGGAACGACATTCATCTTTCGCTTACCAGTTTCCATCAAATTACACTCACGCGGATACCGTATCGCCAGCGCTCATTATTTTTCCTTTCTTTCTGTTTCAGTCTCCACGAAGGCTCTGGCGAGCGCCAAGACTCTGGGCGGATTTTTGTACAGTGCCGTAAATAAAGCTGGAAAAACCGTGGCAGAAGCTGGTGCAAAGATCAAGAAGACCGTCGAAGAGAACGTGAGTAACATATTCCTACAACTTTTCTACGTTTTTTCTTCCGTCCGTAGAAATGATACAAATTTAAATTTCATTTGAACTCGCGGATTAACGGGGCGACTTTTATTACTCCGTTTACTTGTTCGATAAAAAAGAAATAACATGCACACTGGACACATCAAATTCTTCAAAGGGGCCTTTTAGAAAATTATAACCAGTCAGGGATTTTAATTAGTTAAATATGACGGAGTCTTCCCGAAGAGTTTCTTTGACAACAAGAGTACAAACGAGTTTCTCGTAAAGCTATTATATCAAATAATTTCATTACGTTTTACAAAAACCGACGGCTCATGGCACTGAATAACCGACGAGGGTAAAAAAAATATTCCACTGATCGTGTTTAACCCCTTCCTCGTTGGCTTTAATCGAGTGAAACGCTGCTGGTGAAAAACCCGAAACGAAAAAAAAGAATGAAATGGAAAAAAGGAACGTAATCAACGGTGCTCGTTTTAAAGGCAAAATACAAATCGGTGGCTTTTCAGCGTCACTCGTTAGAGTTGTTCAACGAGTTCAACGTCGCGCAACTTTTTAAACGCGACATAAACTTTTCCGATAATTTCATTTAAGTCAGTTCTGGCAGATAGATGTCTCCCTTTTCTCCTAATTTTTTTTTGTTCTTCGAGTAGAAAGTGACTTGCGATGTATGCACATCGAGGTGTTCGAAAAAGTGATAGCGAACGAATCGTTGAATTTCAGCCGTCTTTCCTTCGTTCGTCGTAGAGTCGTAAATTATTTGAACGCGTTAAGAATCACGGTTCGTTTATCGGATAATTAATCTGTCCATAACGAGACGAACAAAAACGGGGGTAGAATGGGCCAGACGGGGATAAGTTGTTCGATTACGTACGAAATCAATTTATTTACAACATTTGTTACGCGCACGAGAACGCAGTTATTGGCTGAAATTAATAAATCGAACGGGGCTTGTTAATCGCTGCTCCCTGTATGTAATGACGCTGGTAATAATATTAATAACAAGGACGATGTAGATTTTATTACAATACAATTAATTACGAGCTCGCGGACTATAATTCAACAAAAGTAGAACACAGAAAGGGGGGGATTGTATAATGTATAATAAGCGTGAATTTAAACGGGTGAAATTAAAATCTATTCGCGACGAAAGCAAATCACGTCACATAAGATCAACGGAAACGAAGACAGCGGAGTGTATCGAAAACTTTTTAGCAAAATTAAATCCGACAAAGCGAAGTATTTTATTTTATATAAATAGAAACGTGAAAGGAGAAATGGAACTCCTCGGGTCGTGCGTCGACCGGAATGGCATTAAAAAAGGAAGGAAAGAATGAGCGTGAAAATTTTTTATTAGAAATTCCGGTGCCTGCAGCCGGTCTTTCACATCTAAGCTTATCGGTATTTATAAATAGACCCGCACCAGGGACAGGTGTAAATATTGTAGAATTCTAGTCGCGAGTAGATATATCATCTCGAATCGTACAACGAAACGGAGACCCAGGGCATTCTCCTTTGGAAAGAAGTCGTTGAACACTTCCTTCAAGCACCCCATTCAAGCCTCCCCTTTCTCTATAATACGACGATCTTTCCGCGTTACACGCAGTTCTCGACTTTATATGGTGCCTGCGACCTCTTGGGTTTTGCTTTTGTACGCGTATCTGCATTTGCTAAAACTTCAATTGCATTCTTTGAATCGCAGCAGCCCATGCCACCCTATCACGTTCAATGGATTTAATTGATCAATGAATCGTTCGAGTACCGAAGAGACTGCCCCCTCTGTTTTAACAATTTCGTAGTCGTTCTAGAACAAGTGGGAACAATATTTACAGTTCGCTTGTTTTCACGTTTCTGAAAATGTTCCGCTGACGAATCTAACGTTTCCGTATCCGATATCCCTCTGTGCACCTGCACGGCATCGAAACGTTTTTCTGCGAACATTGTACGGTGTTCTAATGTAAATATCGTCCGGGGATAGAAATATTTAAAACTTAATAGCCCCAGAACGACGACTGCATTCTATTTTTCATTTCGGTGGCAATAACGCGTTATGAGATACACCCATTTAATATAATATATATTTTATATCGGCAATAGAAAGCCAAGATCGTTCTTTAATAGAACAGCAGGGGAATAAAATGCGCGAAATGAATTCACGTGGCTCGATGATGAATTCACGGAAATGCGTCTCCGTATATATATGTATATGCTTGCGAGACTAATAAAAAAGACAATTCGAAAGGCAAGGTTGAATCGAGCCTGCGTAATTTTGATACGCCTTTAAACGGAAAGGAACGTTTTCCAAACGTTTCTGCATATTCGCGTCGGTGTTTTTCAAGTTCGATCCGCGTGTCGCCTTTGTCCGCGAAAAATTGGTCCACGGGATGGGAAGAAGGGTCAGCCCGTCGGCGATTACGATCGGTAATATCGTTGGGAATAGTGGTGCAATGCGCGAAATGTGTACGCGTGGAGCGCAGTCGATTTATTGGATTCGTGCTCGATAAGCCGTCGATTCACACCGGCGAACCGTATCAATGCAACTGGCTCCAACAATTTGTAGCAGTGAAAAGATCCGTCCTTCGTTTCCACACGCGTATAGACGTGCAATTCAAGCCCCAGTGGCTGTCGAGTGGCCGCTGTTAAAATGTAGGTCGCGGAAATTTATCAATCGCGGCAATCGAGCCTTCGATTTCGCTCTTAGAACGTAGGACACTTGCAGACGCGCCCGCTTGTCGCGAATTCGCTGACGCGACTCGAGTAGCTTTATTTAAAGAAACGAGGAATTATTGACGGGCAGAAATAGGGACAATGTATTAATGGTTTCCGATGGAACGGAATTTCCTGCCGTCGTTGGGGATACTTACAAATCCCAGGCAATCTTTGATAACGTCTTACGACGCCGTAAGTATGTTTCGTGTCACGAATGCTAGAGAGGTCGCGGGCAACCTTTCGCGCAGTTCACTATCTTCTTCGGAGGACGTGAGCTGTGCACGGATGTGACGCAGAATTTCTCATGAGGATTCAAACGTTTCGACTATTGCACGCTCAATGTTATACACGCGCGACGATTCCGAATTGTTCCGTGGCTTCGCGATTCGCCCCGTTTCTATGAATTAATTACAGACCTCCCCGATCTCTGCAGCGGCAGATATTTTGCCTCGAGTCTCCCGTTGATGTTGATAAACACGATTGCGAGCTTCCTGTATGAAAGTGTACTCGTTGAACGTCGCGGTTGAAGCGACACGTCATTCATTGGAAATGTTGCTAGTTAACGTGCACCCGTAGCCGTCGAATCATTATTAACGCACGACTCGACGTCGGGGGGAAACATCGTGCAGATCGGAATTAGATTTTCGAGATCGATGGGGCGGCCGAATTCGAGCCAGCCACTTTCGTTCGGCGATCGAACGAATTACATTTGTACCAGATTGTCGGGAGGGTTGCCGGTGATCCATCGAAAAGTGTAATGAAGTTGGAGTACGCCGTACGTTTGGCACGCGAGAGAATTACCTGCGCGTGACAGAAGGGAATACGAGATTATTTTTCTAGCCATAAAATGCAGCCTCGAGTATTGACCAATATCGAAAGTCTTTACCTCGTATGACGCGGCAGTTTTTCTCGCGTGACTTTTTTTTCCTATCATAGAGGCGGAACGGTTTTTCGACTCGTTTCCCTCGTTCTCGCATAAGAATGCGCGATGAAATGACCCGCCATGAGTAGACTGAACGTCTGACTAGCTGACTAGCTGACAAGTGTCACCCTTAATAACATTCAACGATATATGCACGGAGTATTATGTACCGGGCGTTTCTCCCCCGCGACACATGACCCGGTGAAATCTATCAAGCGATAATGGCATCCCGCACGGTAAGAGGGATGGAAAAGATCGATTTATGCAGGCAACACTTTTCACCGTGCCCAGACCACGGCGAAACCAGCCTTCAGCCAAGCGATACGCCGTGTATTATCCTCGGCGTGGGTGTAGTATTGAGTTCTGTGAATTATTAGAGATACTCGAACGCAGCCGGCTTCGATAAATCCTAGCAATCTAGGGGGAAAATAACGTTTGCAGTATCGGCGAGCAAACACGCGCCGTCACGTATCGCGCGTTACGCGTTACCGTCCGCGCTTGTTAAAACCTGAGACACCGGATCATCTCTTTCGGAATCCGTTCAGATTAATTTCGTTGCGTGTCGAAAACGATCGAGTGCCGGTTGCGCGTGCTTGTTAAGCCGTTGTCGTTCACGACGGACAAACGCAAACACGCGTGAAACAAATTGAACTCGGCTCGAATCTGTGAGTTAAATCGGTCGCGTGAATCGTTGTAACGCAACGCGGGCTATATGCAGCGGGGGCTCGGTTTAGGCAGTGTGACGTTAATTAAAATCAAACTTCCAGTATCGATAACCGTCCGGCCAAGTCTGTACTCGCACCACTTAGAAGAGGACCCGATAAAATTAGAATTTGTCAAAATTGTTGATTCGCGTGGACCAAGCATTAAATTGTAACGACGTCGCCGGAAAAACGATTGTAATCGATAATGCCAATCCAACGGTGGATCTAACCGGCGACAAGTCGGACTCGGGTGTTCGGCCGCAGTAGTCGAGACCGCGTATGGTCAGACGCGCTCCAGCGCTGAAACGATTACCGAACGACAGGGATGGCTCGCTCGGTGTGGACACAGCTACGAAGCCACGTCCACGCGAATCGACCCACACGATTTCACGGGACAATAAGTACGTGTACACCGAAAGAGTTGCAGTTTCGTGTGTGCACACACGAACGCGAACACCGGTCTCGTGGTTTGGCCTGTATCGGTGCGCCCTACGACGGAACTACGACTCGTGCATACACGGGCAAAGAATAGGGGCAGTTGGTATTGATCCAAGCGCCACCCTCTTCATTCGAGACCCAACTATACAAACAAGCGGGCCAACTCGCACAGCCGACCATCTTCTCTGCTTGTGCATCGGCTGTTTTTCGGGGGGAGAGAGAGAAACGGCAATAACGCCCGCACCATCGGCGCGTTCTTCTTTGACGTATCGGTGACGCGGAAGATTCTTCCTCGTCGCTGTCTGCACTGTCCCCTCGTTAATTGATTCCTCTGTTCGTTCCGCGTCCGCGGTCTTTTTCATTCTCTCGCGTCCTTTGCTATTTTCGTTCTTCGTAGTTTGTTTGCCCGCAGAATCCGCGTACCTTCGTTCGCTTACTTGCTGCTGTTCCCCGCTGCTTTGGCACGCGTTTCCGTGTCTCAGCAGCGAAGAGAATCGATGCTTCAAGCCTTGAACTTCGTCCAGCCTGTCGTTGGAGCACTGTACGCACACGCCAACTTTCGGTATCCAAGTCTCTCGAAATTACGCTCTGCTCTGCTCTCTCTCTCTCTCTCTCTCTCTCTCTCTCTCGCGTTCGCTATTTCACCATTCCATCGCTTTATCACTCTGACGCCCTCTCTAACGTTCTATTCAGCTGCATGCGCGGATTTGCCTTTGCGTGTATCGAGTGTCAATTTCATCCGCCTGTGAATTTCGACCATTTGACGGCCCAAGGTTCCCGAGCAGCTGATGCCCCGGGACCGTTTCGACGATGCCGGATCGCGAAACGGACCTTCTCTCTATCATTATCGCCGAATTTATCGGCGAAAGCGTAAAAGCTTGCTCGCATTCACGCAGAGGGTGTTATCGATTTTCGTTGGCCCCTCTGCAACTGCTGATACGCCCATCTCTGTCCCTCTTCCCTTCTGTATGCGCCAGCTTTTTGTACCGTGTAGCAGATGTTACGATCTGGATTTTGCTACTCCTCGAAGGTCAATTTGTACGTAAATTAATCGGGACATCGATGATGGGGTCACGTGTGTGTTCAACAGTGATGCAAGGGATGTTTCGTCGGTCAATAGGATTATGGGAGGTGCTGTCGTTAATAATTAACATGTAATATTAGAGGGTACACGAATGTATAAAAATTCTGGATTATTTAATGTTTCATTAAAACTCGTGATCGTTTATTGTTCAGAGAAACTTAATCAATCCTGAGTATTTTTCCAAATATTTTTCGGGCCGTTAAATTATTTTCCACAAGCGATACGTTTGTACGCGCCGCCGAGCGCAGGACCGTTCGAAATAAATCCATAAACAAATAAAAAGAGAAAAACGTAGAAAAGGGAAATGTAGAGGCAGAAGCCACGATTCAATTTACTAAATTCATCGTTCGTTCAAATGGAAAATAGCGCTTTTCTTTCCATTTCCGCGGGAGATCCCATCGCGTCGTTGCGTTTCAATGATCCCCGGGGTCAAAGGCCCCATCGATGTCGCTGAAGTTCCCACAGTTTCACAGTCGTGATCCGGGCCCCTCTGTTGTGGTGAACTCCCGGTCATCGGCAGTGTGAAAATTCCGGAATCTGAAGTAGCGTGGTCGCGATGTGGTCGCACCGATACCGGCCACGGACCAAAATAGGATTTCAACGGCAAGATCAAAGGGACGCTGATGGACTCCCGACTCGTAACAGTGTAGTGAAAATGCCCGGTCAGAGATCATTGTTGTCGACCACGGGGAAACTCTGATCGATTATCGGACCCACCCTATCTGTATACAGTCGGTCGTGCCCGTTGTTTTTCCGCCTGGAAGCTCCCTGGATATCTTTGATTAGCTTGGCAATTGTAGCTTCGACAAGCTGCATCTTTACCTTCGATTAATCAAAGCTGTGCAAACTTTGCAGAGTTCGCGTTGCGGTGTGTACGCGGTTTTGCAACATTTACAGTCACGCAATGAAAGTATAATTTATGAAACTGTGTTGCAGAATTTCAGATACTTTCATTTATTAAGAATAGTACTTTACTTTTTAGTATATAGATAAAAATACTGTGCCGTGAAATTCCATTGGTTTTTTTTTAATCAAAATTATCTGACAGAATTTTTAAATACCCGTAGTTTATCACCGATTAAAATTCAATTATTTTCGTACGTAGCATTCTGCTATTCGGTTGGCAGTCTTATCAATGTTATCAGTGATAACTAAACTCAAGGATACCAATAGAATTTATTATTCATTCAATGATACGGATTCACGTGCTGCTATTATTCGCTAGTAATAATGGAAATGAAATATCAGGGATTATTTACTTGACCTACAATTTCATTATTTGCTAACTTAATGAAACAATTTACCAATTAAGCAAATCGTATCTAGTAGTAGCATATCCAGCAGGAACTGGGTCACTTTTTACCCTTGTTTGTCTGGCGTCTTCGAAGAAATGTACCGAGTAGAATTACGCTATATTAATCTCAGAAAACGACCGTGTATACCCGATCGCGTACACGGCTCGCGTGTCGATTGAAATCGCAAAAACCCCTTCGCGTAGACGAGGTGTCGCGAATCGTAAATACAGATCGACGCAAAAAATTAGCGAAGCTCGAATCACGATCGTCGATGGGCGTCCTGGCCAAAGAAAATATTGTACTCTCGAAGGAAGAAAGAAAGTAAAAACCCCATTCACGCATGATAAAACAGCCAGTTTATATCATACACGGCCGCTCGATGAAAAGTTGGCATTAGCCGTACAAATGTTTGCCCTTACTTCAATCGACGCGAAGCAAAACGTTCCAACCCCTGGGTAATCTCTATCGATACGTTGCAATCCGGGTAAAAAATTAGTCCATCAGTTTTCATAACCCAAATACTATCCAATCGTGAATTTCGCCTGCAATAACAATCGTCTCACCGTTCGCGTAACACGCGAATATTACGGGGGGGTATGTTGGCCGATATGGTATGCCCCTTGGAAACGTGAGTACGCGTGCCAGCCCTGCGACAGTCAGACACTTGGTGGACTAATCGATCACGAGCCTTGACCTTCGTAGGGTTGCTCCGGTGCATCGCTCAAGGCAACGACGTTTCACAGAAATCTCCGAGGTATTAATATCCAGCGGCCGGTCGCCTGGACATTACTTAAAAGTTGCTCAGAAAAATCTTGGGGTTGTTGGCCATATTATTCTGAGGGCCGAACGATTTGTTTCTCTCCTGTCGGAAAAACAAACAGGTTCTCGATTGAGTGCCTGTTGTTTCCCCTAGTGTCGTTCCGTTGTTTGTTCTGCGGCAGATTTAATATGTACGCGCGGCAGCCAGTCGAACAATGTTTGCAGTCCTTCACCCCTTCCGTCCTTTTTCCCCATCTCGGTATATTTTTCTTTCCGCGTTTGATGCGTCGATTGCATTCGACGGGCACGTAGAGAGTGCATTTAAAATCTTAAACTTAATACTTTCTCCCTGTTTATGTGCAATGCATAATTCGTATGAAATATTCTCGCTGGGTTTTTTTCTCGTGTCTGTTGCTTATGCTCGTTTTTATTCCTCGCCAAACGTTCAAAGGACAACAGTGGCGAATCGCGAAGCACGTTCACAGTAGTAAATGCTTTTTATAAATATATCGCGCGAAGATGTTGCCTATGATTCGCTGAAATTCGACTCCACGTGTATAAAGTGGCAGTTAAGAGGCCAGTTTCATTCCAATACGGGCCAGGACGTTTAACGGAACGAGGCGATGTATTACGAGTTAGGTGGAAAATCTCTGCCGCGAGGAAAATTCATTCCCTTTCTTTTCCGATTGTTTCCCAATACAACGGCCACGATCTTCAGTCTTCTTCTTCTCAGGCAACGTCCTCGTTTCCGTGTCACCTTTGTCCCCCTTGAGCAGCCCGTAATTACGGGCAGAATGCGGACTTCCGAGGTGATTGATCTCGATTCAGCCTTTCCGTTAGTGTTTACGGCGAGTCATTGGCCAACAAAATGATCCTGTTTAATTTGTCGTTAATTGTCTCGAAGACGAGTTTTGTGAAATTAATTTTGTCTACACTCGAGTCGTGTCTGTATCGCGATTAGGTCGTTCGTTATTCACTTTAGAACAATTTCAATAACCAATACTCGCCCGTGAATATTATTTTATTTGGATTTACCATGTTTCGTTTCCAAGCTTAATTTCAAATGTCAAGGATCAAAATTTTTCATTTCAAATGTCAAAGGTTTAGTAGCTGTTAATTTGGAAGTTATATGTTTGAAATAAAAAATTGAAGGTAGTTGATTGGAATGGAATTGGCGATCGCAGAACTCCGTTACGCATTGCCTTGTAGAAAAATGTTACGCGTTTTAATTAACACCTCGCGTTACACCGTTAATCAAAGCATTGTAAGCGAATCGTTGCCTACGCTCGAATCAAGGCATTGTTTGCCCAATAGGCGCGAATCAAATTGTTCGTTAACGATCCCTTCGGTAATAGCCGACGATTCATACTGTGCAACCGCGAAACGGTTCCAGCAGCGATAGTCAAACCTACAACTGACCCCATTATCTCGTAGGAGCGCGAAATTACTCCTTTTTTTTTTTAAATAGCACCGTGGAAAAGATTTATTTCTCGGACACACCCACGCGTATATAAGTGGTTAGGAAATGACGCCGATACTTTTCTCCCCGATCGACACGGGAGATTGCATTTCATAATTCAAGCCATGAAATGCACAACCTTCCGTACAGGGTACAAGGTTTGTAAAAATAGAAAATGTTCTATGCGCGTTAATTAGCCCAGTATCTTTTCTTTACGAATACTCAGTCTGAGGTATAATTCACGCGCAGAACAATAGAAGTGACAGCACGTTACAGAATACACAGCACATTTACTTCTACATTGTTCCCTCCTCTACACGTACCTATGCAATATTTTATGTTGAATGCGTTAAAACGAGATCAGATCGATATGAACAAGAAACGGAATAAAATTCTGCTTCGAACGGGGAGGAAATTCGTATTTTTTAGAACTTGCCGTGTCACGGTATGTGCTCGGCTGAATCGGATTTCTCGCGCAACAAACGATTGCATAAATCGATTGCATAAATATCGACCACCTGTCAGGAGAACGTGTGCATTTGAGATCCGTCGTTTCTAAATTCATCTCTCGTATTTAATACGCACTATCCGAACGATCAGTTCTTCTTAGTCAGAAGTCGAGATAGCATCGCTCTGTCGAGTCTCGCGAAAAGATAGATTGTATCTCCACGATTAACTTCTGATCGAAGAGGAATTACGGATTTTCTCACTGTCGATCACTCCAAGTCGTTTTCATCGCGTTTATTGCTTCACGAACGCGCTATCCTTGTCGGCGTTCATCCCCTTATCATTAATTTTCTCGCTTCACTTCATGAATATCGACAGAGAGTGGCTCCGTATCGGCACGTCTCGTCAGATCGTTCGATTAGCGAAACATTCGTCTTCCATTCCCACCGCCCCCTTTCCTTTTCGGGCGTAAATATTTGTCGAATAAACGTTGCGATTCATCAGCCTGCCGTTATTCGAATCGGAACATTTGATGAAAGGCTCGAATCGTTCGAAGGCTGAGTCGATGAAATTTGTTCAGCAAAGAAGCGAGCGAAAATTAACTGACCGTATCGACGGAATTATATTGTCCGTTTTCTCGGTTTGCCCATGCATTTTAATTCGATGGAAAAAAAAGTTTGTACACAGATCCGACCCGGTTCGATTTCATGAAATTTTACTGCGTGCGATCTGGGACTGATCCTCTTCTATAACGCTCAGGCAGACCGTGAGTGGTATAGGTAAATGTATAAGCCCCCGAGACTACGGTGGCAGTAGATATGGCTTCTGTACTTTCACTCTTGATATCCTTAGACTCAAAAATGAAAGGCACAAAATAACGCCTCTATCTATCAACCTTAGTCTACAAACATACTCGTTTTAATCGAATTTATTCTTCGGAAGCAAAAATTCCTCGTTCAGTCTCAAGCCATCCCCCTTCGAGACACTAAACTTTTTCAGCGAAACATTCACCATCTGTTGCCCTCAATTAATCATTCCGTTAGCATAATCAATGGGACACGCGGCAGGCAAGGATGCACACGTTGAATGCGAAATCAACCTAAGCGACGCGTTATCGCGATCGTCGGGAGGAAATGCGGGCAAACTGCCCCTGCGGCAAACACGAAAATTCAAACGACTCTCGAACGAGCTGAATTCATTTTTCATCCCCCGGTGGATAAAGTTTTTTTACGCTCCACCGTAACTTCCGTCTAAAAACGATCACGATCCGAAGTAGAACTTTTACGCGAACACTGAGTAATTAATAATTAAAATGTATCGCAGAAGCTGAATATATCTCGCGTGTCTTTTCCCGCATCTCTCGTCGCGTCAGAGTTTCCCCGTTAACGGGAAGCAAGGACGCAGGGTTCCGGAGAATTCAAGGTTGCGAGGAACTCGTCGAAGACCGTGTTCCTCTTGTATATTCTTTAAACGAGATGGAATAGACGAAGGGATACTAGCCAGGATTAGCGTAACTTCAATTATGCGTCTCGCGATGCAACAGTGGCTCTTTTCCTCGCCGTCTATCCGGCCTGTTAATCGAGACGGAAAGTTTTCTCGTTACCCTTAGCAGACAATCTAGAAGTCGGCGACGTCTTTCCTCTCCTTTTCAGCCGACCTCTTTGCTCGTCTTTTCACACTTTTTCCTCGTCACTTTCTTGCCCACCCTTTATCCTCGCCATTGCTGCTATTACTTCGCCTCATTATACTTGTCTCTTCTTCGTCTTCGTCCTTCTCATTACCTGTACACCCTGGCCTTTGTTCCGTCTCTCGTACGACTCGAACGGGGAAGATTAAATAACGACTGGCGTAAAACGATCCATTATGAACGAAATGAAATTCTTGACACGACTGAGGACAATCTCCCCTATCGGGGCTGAACGAAATTGCCCTTCTCCAAGGTAAACTCGAACGATCCCGCTAATCGCTATCCTGATTCATCCTGTAACCTCTTTTCAGCATTACACGTAGAGCGTTTCGGTCCACGCTCGTGCCCGTTTCAGTCGACGCTTCCAATTTATTTGGCCGTCGCGATTCAATCGCCACCGGAAATCGAAAGAATCGATCCGCGTGGATTAAGTCGAACGCCTTGAACGCACAGACTGAGATTGCAGAGAGTGTGAACTTAATTAATTCCCGATTAGCGGTTAATCGCGTATCCGTGCCAGCCGTTCGATAAACCGCAAACTCGGAGCGGAGTATTTGCAAGCCAAGTCTCTCTCTCTGCCTCTCTCTATGTGCGAAGGTCAGTCCTGATCAGATTTGCATCCGAAAATTCGGGGGTACGTCCTTCGTGCTGGGCGAAGCTTGAAGCTACCTGGCTGGCACGAACGGACGGTTCGAACGAATCCTGCCGGACTTTTTTATTGCGTTCGTGAATGTTTTATGAATTATTTATAAACAAACGCCGCGGGTATCAGCCGCGAGGTCGTTCGTGACGAGAAATTTTTCCAGCCGCGCGAGTCTCGTTTCGCTGCTAGGTTCCCCTCGAATAAAACCTTCGACACCGTGGCCGTTTTATTCTGGCTCCATTATTGGTCTTAGGTAGCAAACTGATAGATTTTTGGGGAGCTGTTTATGTTTGACGTCATTTTTTAGGCCCTTGGCAACGTTTGTTTTTCGATCAGAATCTTTGCTCTGCATCAGCCTTTTGCACGTGCTATTACTAAGGTTTTAGCTACGTTATACTAGAGTAGACAAGGAATCTGATTGTTTAACAAAGTGGCCGCACTTTAAAGTTCAGATTGAGCTTTCATGATTTCTTTTTGCTTTCAGCATAATAAAAAAGTATAAAAATAAAGATTGCTCAAATCTGCCGAACAACCTTCCCAAATTTCAAGCCAATCGGACAACTAGATATTGAGATATCGGTTCAGCCATGCCAGAAAACCATAGTTTCGAGGAGACGCGTTAAAGTTTTTGCGCCATGGTCGTGAAACTTTATGCATGGGACACATTTAATATATTAAACTACATTCTTTTTATGAATCCCAACATATCCTTTCACGCAGATATTTTCGAAGATATACACTTCAACTAAAATGCAGGGGGAAAGGTCGACTTTTTCAAAGTTCGAAACACAGATACCCCCTCAGACATGTAAAAAAACAAGTAACCTCAATTTACATCATCTTGACTATCCTATAAATATACATATATTAAGCAAACATATATAAAAGCAAATGCATGCTGAACAATTTGCAGCGTCCATTGAAACGAAGATAATTCAGAACCGTGTGAAGGTCTCCCTTCCCCATTTCGCACCCTTTCGCCGTCCTATCCCCGATTCTTCGACCCCTGGAAGCAAATACAGGCACGTCCCAGTTTCCACGACCGATATAAAGCTTGAAATCTGCGACGCAGCGAGATTTTATGCGGTCAGCCCAGAGCGTGCCTTCCTACCTGTGCCGCCGCGTGTTCCGTCCATCGTTCGTTCGTGACAGGTGTCCCCTGGATAAAGGCTGGATAAAACGGAAACACCTCCGGCGAACCTCGACTACGCAGGCCGCGACCTCACCTTGAACTTGAAACTCGTTGGCGCGCGTGATACGCGTTTCGTTTAGTCCGATTATTGTGTACCGCGATGCTCGTTATCGCAGTTCGTTTGGCGTTAATTAAATCCCGCTCTTCCCACGGGCTGGGGAACCAGCTGCCCCGGCAACCGTGACATCGCCGGAACAGTATGGAACGAAAACACGGGGCAGAACCACCCGCTAAACTTTCTCGAGGTCGCCGTGACGCGATCATCCCCGAGCTTTCAAGGTGAGGCTCGCTAACAGGATTTCGATGAAACGTTTCCGCCAGAGCCGCGCTCGCTCGAGGATGAACGGGCGCAAGAGTTTCCAGACGAACTGAGAAACAAGCGAAACAGGCACAAGGACGACTCATTTTTCGGCCAATTTTCTAACTGATAGTCCCTCTGTCTGGTTGCAAAGTTTCTCGCGGGAGCTTGTTCACGGTAGCAATTGAATAACTTAATTGGGCGAAATCGTAGCTCTGAGGGGTTGGCAAATAGATTACGTTGTTTCGTCATTATGACACCCCCTTGTAGTAGACCAAGATGATTCGTTATATCGTTGTAGATAGGCGTATGGTTCCTGTGATCAAGTAGATAGTTTATCAATCGGTAGCATGCCGTGATAGAACGCAACGACAGGGAAGACAAAGAAGCGCCCGGTAAGCTCTAAAGCTTAGCGTAGACGGTACCTGGTTAAGGCAATCGACTAGCCATCCGTTCAACCGATCCTTTTCCACCACGAATTCTGCTGGCATGCACGTATGATTTTTACCTACGCAGACTTCCGCCTGCTTTCATCTTTAACGAACCGAGGAACCCACTTGGCTACACCCAACTCTATTGCACGTGCACTTCGAAATTCGTGGAGCCTGACGAGAAATCACGAACGAAACGTCTATGAGCCTCGGTCAATCTTTCGTTTTCACGTTAGAACTAATCCACGCCAATATCGAGGGAACCGGGAAAAAATTCCATCGGAACCAATGGCAAATAAAATTGTGCCGGAAATTCGGGGAAAATGAAGATGGAGTAGGGAACGGGGTCGACCAAGCAGGTCAGAGTATCGACCGACTTGTACCACTACCTCGTTCGATCTTCTCGAAGTTCCGTGGTAGCGATATAAAGTTTGAACGACAAGGTCTGCGGTAGATTTGTTGCACCTGCTCGATCAGTAACTAACAGTGGAACATCCAGGTTGTTCTGCAAATATTCTTTTAGAATAAAGTATGCACAGTAGGTGGTCGCCAATATGCACAGTAGGTATACGCCAGTGGAAAAGAAGATAACTCGCAATTTATTTTGAATTATTTTTAAGTATATTTTCACTTGAATTATGAAACGATACTTATGAATATTTATAACAAAAT
Source organism: Nomada fucata (assembly GCA_948146005.1). Taxonomy (NCBI): domain Eukaryota; kingdom Metazoa; phylum Arthropoda; class Insecta; order Hymenoptera; family Apidae; genus Nomada; species Nomada fucata. Next base: position 4,456,145 of record OX411277.1, read on the forward strand.
AACTGTTACTTGAATATCCCTCAATCGTGCTAGCCGGTGAGATACTTTCATTAATCAAGTAGACTCTGGGCATAGAAATCGCATCGGCTGGTGGAACATAATAAGAAAAGCATTGGTAAAGTTCTAAGTAGAATAGAGGAAGATTGGTCAGGCAATTTTTAAAACAAAGCATCTGGACGGTTTTCAGCGACAGTTTCGAAGTTTCATGCATTGCATGTGGTAGTCTGGCAGCGTTTGAACCACTATCGCCATCTGCACATTGGTGATCATGCAACATATTTACCCGGCCCTACTTGACCCACCCCCCGAACATCCAGCATAGAGTGCATTATTTTTCCAGCTGTACATGGTTGCACACGTTCGCCCGCGACGGGCATTGAAACAGGGTTTCCGTAGAACGCGAATGTCCTGGCTTTGCCGGCGACCTGGTTAGTGGCAGAACCCCTCGTTCAGGCATTTAGTACATTGGACGATTTGGTGGGGTTCCATTGAATGAACATTTTTTATACATCTGTTGATTCATGGTCGCGTTGGTTCACAGAGGGTGCAAGATATACATGAGAGTATTAATTTTCTTCTTATTGCTATTATTTTTTCATGCGAGAGGTCTTTTCAATTTCCATCCCCGTAAGTCTTTTCCAATCTGTAAGGGAAAAAATATCTAGGGCACAGAAAATCAATTAGACGAGGGTGGCGCGTGTCCCGAAGCATTTAAAAATTCGAATACCGATTCGCAATAAATGAGAAGACAATTTTTCGGGCATCCGTTGCCTCGCACTTTTACGCTAGAACTTTGAAACCTGATTGCACATTTGCTAGGGCTGTTAGGTATTGGTTCTCAGGGATATTAGCGCGGTTGAAACCGCAATCACCATTACTAAACCCCTCGGGAGAGAAGGAATCTATATTATGTACACCTTGCTCAACACGTTTTAATACCGTCGAATGGCGTGCTTAATCCGCGACGAGTTTAAGGGCGGTGTATTATCGATTCGCTGGAGACGAACGCGTATAGATATCAGCGATCGGATCATCTTGCCACGTGAACTTAACTGGAACGCGTAAATGTAATTGAATGTCGCGGGGGTGCCGGCAAGACGAAGCGAATTACGACCACGGTTCGACGGGTCGATCGTACGATTGTTCATTTAGATTACATCAATTGTACACCGTACCACGGTACCAGACGTTCAAACCGTGCCACTCTTGCGCGAGGAATCATCGTACCAAGTTGCTCCAACGTGTACGGTGATGTTACATTAGTTTCGAGTCACTACCCCTACTGCCTCGCTGTACCAGCCAAAATTACGTATCTGCACCCTGTAGCCGCGTTCCACAGAGAAGACGCCCGATGTTTAGCACCGCGTACTTGTTTGTGTTCGTCGTCAATAACTGAAACGTTCCGCGCTCCCTTTCGGCGGCATCGTGATGGATTTTGACACGAAAAAAATTAATTCAGGGGATCGCGTAGTTTCGCGTAGGACGGTGCATTCGGTGCATTATGGTGCATTCCGCGCGGGCGGAATTTGTGAAAATTCCTCTCCGCTCTGTTTGTCTGTCCCCCCTTACGTTACGTGGTAACCTTGTCTCGTAAACTGCCTCCATGGGGTGGCACGCGAACAGCACGAACAAAGAAGCACGAAACAACGCTTTAAACACGTAACGAAACCATCCGTTAGCCAGAGGCGCGGCGACCTATTGCTTTTCGGATCTTGCTACCACCCCCCCAGGCCTTAACCCCGTGTAGATAGTATGTTTGTACACACGCTATCGCGGCGCATCAGGTACGCCATGTACCCTGCTTTCATGCACGATAGAGACCAAGCACAAGTTTCGAGGCGGGGGTTCGAGTAGCGTTAGATACTCTCAAAGATGTTTCACCAAGGGTCGAACAGAGGATAACAGACTGTGCTATCACGAATATACTCTTAGACAGCACCTTGACGGAGCAACGAGAAGATCAAGGGGGTTGCGTGACGTCACTTGGCATTCATCTGGGTCAGGACGGGCTACGACCCAGTTACAGGCCAAGCCAAAGCTCCCTCGTGATACACATGCACGCAAGTTTTCCACGCCGACTGGGGTAGAAGAGATTCCCAATGGAAGCTGGTTCCTCTAGAGGAAACCAAAATTTCGTTGTCGTCCCTGGACGGAAAATTGAATTCGTGGAATTCCTTTGAAACAGCTTCACTCTGCATCGCGATGTGCTTCACTTTGTCTCTCTCTCTCTCTCTCTCTCTCTCTCTCTCTCTCTCTCTGTCTTCCCGTTTCTGGCTCCCTCTCCATCTCGCTCTCCGTACCTCCGAATTTCTACCCCTTTCCCCATCTGTTACTCTGTCGACGCGTTTCAGTTTGCCCGCGTTAATTCGCGATCCACTCCAGCGGCCGCGGCGTGATTTATAACGTGCGCCGTGCGTTTAACAGTGTGCGTGGAGTTCCTCGTTTAATTGCATTCGGCTCCCTTTGAACCGAACCGCGTCGACGGGTGTAAAACATCGGCGGGAGTTTTGTGGCGGACTGTATTGAAAAACTTATTCCCTGTCGATGTTCCGAGTGGGCTGCCTCTGTTCGGCCACCTCTCAGCCGAATCGTTGTATTTTCGAGCGTTTATACGGACATTGAATCGCGCGCAAAGAACCACCTTCGTTGGCGGTGGCCGCGAAAAACGGAATTCGATATCGACGGGGGAAAAGAACGGCCGCGGTAAATAAATCGACATCCAGGGTAGGAGAGGAAATAAAACGCCGGAAGGCGAGAAACACCGAGGCGTTTGAATATTTCACAAATCGTAACCGCTGCCCGGTGAAATACACTGACGCTTTTATTTCGTTTAAGAAGGAACATTCTTCCTCTGGGATTTCACGGATTGAATTAATTAGCGTTCGCCGGGGGCCGTTGTTTCATTAATCACGAACTGGAAACAGTCAGACCCGTTTCTGGGACATATTCTGGATAGAGCCAGATCGTTCGATTGGACGATTTCGTGTTAGTCCGACGAAAGTAATTTATTCTAGATGTATTATAACAATGGTCACCCGTTCACCCTCGACTGGATCAGTGCAGACACGAATGATTCAGTCGTTTTCGATGGCCGTTCTTCCCTCGAACCTTTTCAAAGCCGCCCTTCTGTCTATCTTGCGTGCTCTGTTTTTCTCTGGACGCGTTTCTTCGATAATCAGTGTCGATTGGACATCGTAAAAATGGTCCGTGATCTTCGAGCAGTATCCCGCCGTTCGTTTTATTCCACTCGAAACGGGGGCAAGGGTTATGCATCCATTTAATGGAACCCGAATGTTTCCGAACTTTATCTGGCTCTCTTTCATTTTTGCGTTTTGCTAGTTTTTCTGGCGGACGGTACGGATATTTATGGAACATTTTGATTCATTTTTTTTTTTCAAGCCCGACGCTTCTTCCTTCGCTACAAGGTGGAATAAAACAATTGGTCGAAAGTTACCTCGTTTAACGAACGCGAATCAGTCGAAAGTTTGCTCCACCTCGGCGGCCATGTTCGTTAAAACGTAATTCGCATCGCCAATTAGCCGCCCGGGTTTGAATTCTCTTAATTATGCCCTTGCTTTTCCGTCGTTCTTTTCAGCCCCTCATTAAACGTTCTAATTAGAGTGGGGGCGCGTTGCGTGTCCACGTACATGTACTTAAATTCCAATATGAGAAATGATTCCGCTGATGTTGTTTATAGAACAAAAATCTTAATTTAAATCGTTTCGTCCGGCAATTAATTTCACATCACTTCCATCAGCACCGAGTTTCGGCTAATTCCAGACTTCTCCGCTTCAGACACGACCCCAAGCTTCAACGCCTAATCAACACAGCAACTCCGCTAAACATTCCACGCGAAATGAAATTACACTAAACGCCTGTAAACCCGCAAACATATTTCACCGCGAATTAAAATCCGAACTACACCAATGACCACTGAAACGGATCATAAATTATGCAGAGAATAAATGAAAAAACCGAAATAACATCTTCGCGATCGTAATTCATCGTCGCCCAAACAGTGCAGGCTGCATTCCAGCCACTTCTCCCATTTCGCGGTAATATTTCCGGCTTTCGAGACGAACGCTTGCCAAATCAGGCAGGCTGGAGCAGTATCCATATATGCGCGACGCAAGATCGTAGAAACGTGAGTTCCTAGAAGAAAGGGGTCTATCTCGTCCGTCTAGACGAAAGTTTCATCGTAAACGAGCCGCGAGGGGGCTGAGTTTCTCGTTAAGCGCCACTCCGGGCGAGCCGTGCGCTTATAATTATACGACGAAACGTTATTCGTGGTCTCGTGAACGCATGGCGTGATAAGCCACTCGCAAGAAACGCCATTGGCGACAGACCTGAACTCGTTGAAACGATATACGATTTATCCTTAACGCGATCGAAAGAATGCATCGCGGACGAAAGAAGCAGAGGAAGCTCCCAGACGTTGAATTGCAAATAAAGGTACGTTTATCCGATTGATGATGCACGGATGAATGGATGGATGGAAAATGAATGACACTGTGCGATAGAAAGTGACGGGACGAAGATTCTTTCAGAGGGTGAAACGATGCGTAGGATGGAATAGTCTGTTGGTATAAAGGGGAGAGAAAGTAGGTCGTTTATTATCACGACCACGAACTTTTCGAAACGCGCAAAGGTATAGCTGGAGCACCGGGGAAAATGGACGCAGAAGATGGAATAAGCACAACGATTGGCCAGTTTCTTTTTTATTGCCTTTGGGGTGAATTTACTCTGAAAGATTATTCGCCGTGTTTCTGCAAGACCTCAAATTGAATATTAACACCTTTGAGATGCCGCAGCCGAGATTTCGTTCATCTGAAATACGTGTGTGAAATATTTTCGGGCTACAGATTTTCAAAGGGATTCAAGGGGTCACGCAAAGCAAGTGATGCGGTTAAAATTCCTCTGTGCTGATCTCGTCCCCTGGAACAGCTTATGCAGTACTTTCACGCTGTTATATAATAACTCTAGCTTCATTAGAAAAGAGGTTCTTCAACAATTGATGAAAATTCATTTTACTTAACATTCCGCGTCGGTCTTCGCAACCTTATCAAACACTTGCACAAATACGTGCAATTTTACCTTTCATTTTAAATGCAATATTCCCAAACTATAAACCCATCCAACTCTGTCGTAATTCAACAAATAATACCAAGTCCATTGCGGAAAAGCGTCTGCAACAGACATTGTAATCATCGCCAATCACGCGAACCCATATTTCACCGATCACGCAGAGCGACACACAGCTCGATTTATATCCCTTGAAACGTCTCCTGGAACAACCCCTGTCACGGCCAAAACAGTTCCCCCCGCGGTGTAACGCTGGATAGAAGAAGCTCGGAACCGTCGACGCCCCCGAAGAGACGGGAACCAAACCGCCAGAGTTTCGGTGCATAGAGCGCGGCGCGTACCTCGTCAAAGTTGTCACACGGACGCACGATACATCGGTGAAAGTTGCCGCTGAATTGGAAGAGTAATCGAGTTTCCGTGCTTGGATAATGGCTCGTCGATACCGCTAACGACGGCGGCCAATGCAATTTCTCTGGCGCATTCTACGCCGCCGAACAGAATTAATTTGACGTTCAAAAGCATTGCAACGCAGCCCCCCCCCCGTTATTATTCCTGGATCGCCGGTATGGCTATTTGGAAACACAGAGCACCATAAACAGGGGGAGGCGAACGACCTCCGTGTCTGGAGGATTCTCTGTTCTGTTCGCGTCTGTTTTCCGCGTAGACTTTGAAGCGCGTAAACCGACGGTATTTCCGCGGCGAGAGAATCTTTGATATTTAACCGATGTGTAACGAATTTCAAGCTCGTCCTTCTAAAATATTTCGCATCGATTTCACCGTACAGTTCAACCGTGATAATCATTTCATCTTATGTGATTATTGTTGTGTTGAACTTTCAATACTATTTTTTGGTTCATTTCATAGTATTTGGTACACAGCGGTGCTTAGTCGAATTAGGTTAAACTTGGCGGATGAGTCGAACCGCGGATCTTCGGTAATCGATGAACTCTGGATTGCATGGAACTCGGACCAATAACGAGTTCGCGGCGCCTAAGTATGCCTCTGCTCGTTGATCGTTCTAGTGTCATGAACTGAATTGAGAAATCAATTGGTAGTGGGGATGTTTCGATGGGCCCCTTCAATATTGGGACACCAGCGCGTCTCGAATGTTCCCGAAAAATCCTCCATTTTATATCACGTTCGTCGTGGAAAGTTCGACCGTCGATGGTCACCTGGAAAGCACGCCGATACGAATCGATCTCACGTGTCAGGTTCCACGGTGCGCACAGTGAAATGTACAGAAAATACAGGGAACGATGTGTTGTTAACGTTCGTCTGTGCTTCGCGTACGCCGGGAAACGGTTACTTTATCAAAAGACCCTTTGTACCTGCACTTTACGAGCTAAGAGAATGTCGTGTCTTTGCTAAACGACCTACATCGAGTGGAAACTATGCCGGACCATGGCCATTTCGTCGCTATCGTCGATGCTGCTATACGCCAACGGGCATCTTGCAAACGTCTGAACGTGCGCGCGACCGTTTGTAACCGTTGTTGAACCCGTATCACGGGTTACCACTGTTCCTCGACGTCCATCGAGATGTTCGAAGTACCGGCACAATTTCTATCCAGTGCTTTGTCGTCCGGAAAATATTTTTTAACCGTCCAGAAATACGTAGAAGGTGATCGCGACTAAGAAGGTAAGCTTTACCGCAGCTTCAACGTTATCTACACTAAATAGAGAGGAAGTAGCTATCCGTCATCGTTACACAATTATTGAGAAGTCGTCGACGAGACCGAGAACTTATACCTATTGCAGCGCGAGCTCATTGATTTTTCCCCTGCGAACTTGTCGGTCTGGCCACGGCCGACTCATACTACTGGCGCCTGGTTTATCCCTCGCTTTAATCCCGTGATTAACTTAATTTCACATAATCGCACGGTATCGTTAGCTCCGTTTCCTGCGCTCTTATTAATTGGAAAAGTTCCGGGAAAATCGTTGCATCAATTCGAACACGGCAAACCGCCCAGCCCTGTACACGACAGAAAATATAATAGAACGGTCGCGCGCACATTCGCAAATGTAGGCCAATCGAATTTTAACGATGAGTGATTTGTTGTGCCACATTGGGTGATTCTTTAACGCAGACCAATGGGGTAACGCGTTTTTCCGTTAAAAAAAGTAGACTCCAATTGTCGAAACTCCATTATCAACGTCCCCGCGTATCCATCCTGCGATGCACGTTTCAAGGATTTCGCCGTGAACGGACACGCGCAACAAAATGACCTACGGTTCCTCTTAATTAATTTATCCCAGAAAGTATCGCCGTACAAACGGACGCGGCCGTTTCGCTTAAAAGTCGAATAAATAGACAATTGCGTCCAGGAAACAGTGAAGCATAGAAACGCAATAAGGCGAGCAATTTTATTCGCCGGGCTTGCAGCTGTGTGGCTCTCGTGCCCATTATCAAGAACGAGCCGGGTCAGCCCGGTTGGGGATATTATCGAGGCCCCATAAGGAAATTATCCGCGGGGATTACAAGAAAGCTAGACGCCCGTGACGAAGTGAACCGTGTCGTCTGGGGAGAAAAGGGGAATGCCCAACGCGATATACATGTATATGTATAGAGATATAGCAGAGGCTGTAGAACGGGAGAAAAAAGAGGAGAGGGATAAGAAAACGAGCACACCCGCGGTTCTCTCCCAGGACGAGGAGAAAATCGTAAATGGAGGCTTCTCTATCAGCGCCGGATATTACGTCAGGGACGCGGCACCGCCATCTCTTTGGCACTTGCTTCGCGGATCAATAGGCCTCTTCTTCGTCAAACCGTCTCTCGTCACCCATCGTTCAACGAGAACGCGTCCTCCCGTTGTTGCTCTGTTCAATTTCGATCGGGCACACGCCCTCCAAGGATCGTTATTCCTGGCGGGGTGTTCATTCTATTACGAAAAACGTGCTACGATCAAGTAGGACGTGTCTCTGCCCATGACGCGTCGACCGAATGACTGGAATATTGTTCGAAATTCCGAGGTGGCCGAAAACTATTCAATACACGAGGATCGTGATACGGAATAAACGGCACCGTGATTTTCGTTGTCAGAAGAACTCGCTGCCGGAAGTTAACATTATTTATTGCTTTCCTCGGTCAACGTCCCCCAGTGACCGATCGCGAACTTTCGTAGCCGCGGATCTGCATATTGTAATTGAACTGGAACGGGGTTCGAATGAAACGTACCGAAAGTTTGACCGAGAAATATAAGTCGGACGGCCTGTCGCGGATCAATAAGTCGGTTGGCCGGTGTGCTGTAACGGAGTTTCGTTGCCCCGTTTAAAAATTCCTCCGCGTGGTTTTCCCGCTGCTGCGGCTGCTAGAAGAAAAGCTGTTTACTCGGCGTACGTTGCGGCGGCGACGTGGAAAAACGCACAGGCGGACGTAAAATGATTAAAGGTGGCTCGCTAATGTGTCGAGACCATTACCGCCTAGGCACGAGCTTGGATCGATCGAGGTTTGCAACGGTCCTTCGGTGATAATCGTCTCGCCGAAATATTTCCACGGGTTTGCAGGGTTTGTTGAAAGAACTCGTACTCACTGCACTGTGCATCAAATAACGTGTTTATTACATTGCCTGAGTACGGAACAATACAATTAATATAGCGATCGATAATTAATTTATTCGGGCGCGATATCAGTTCTGATAATCCTCGGTAAAAATCGTATAATCATTAGTATTAATTGAACCACGCAAGGACGGTACTGTATTGACAGTTTTTTAGATTACGGACGATTTTACTGGGAACAGGTTTATCCTACTTCTACGAAAAACGTATCTATGCTTACTTACGTAGTTATTCAAATAGTAGAACAACAATTTTTGTTTCCGGAGTCAAATTGAATCTTCGTGGCGCCAGCGTGGCGCTACAAATTGAAGGAAAATATTATTCAGCCCGGTGGACGGGGTGCTTTGCTTAAAAACCACCACCGAAGTACCTCTTTTCGTTTAAACGGCGCAAAAAATCATTTTTGCGAAACTTAAACAGCCCCGTAGTCCAATACCAATCTTGTCATTGGCTCCCGACTGCGATTTAGCACGAACAACGCTACATCCCGACGAAAGTGGACGTCTATTTTCATCGATTCGTGTCTCAATATTTCAGACGACATGCAATTACTCGCAGTACTGCGACGCGTAATATCGAGCCAATACCTCCAGAAATACCTTGCACTCTATTTTTTTTTTTTGTTCGCCTTTATTCCAAATCGATTCCGCGCAAATTCTCTCACCTCGCTGCGGTGCAACAGAACGTCTACAACGGGAGCAAATGTTCCAGAACACCGTGAAATTTTCTTTCTACAATTTTCATGTAATCGAAAGTTATTCCCTTCGCGCGCCTGTTCGAACTCGCGACGAAGAAAAACTCCGAAATTGTTCCCCGTCGTAAATTATAAGACTCATAAAAGGGATCACTGGAATACACTATTTCGCGAGGTGCGCAAATTGAAAAAGTTGTCCTTAAAAAGTTGGAAAATACTGCTCGTTAGATCGGTATTTCAAAATGTACGCGGATAAAAGCCGCCGCAGAGTATTGTTCACCGAGTACAAAAGGACTTCTTGTTCTTGCCACATTTCCTGCCGTCATCCCTCCGTATCCGCGTTTGAACTTGACTGGAACTTCGACTTCGCCGTATTATCGGCGCGGAGTATGCCCGTGCTCTTGACAGGTTCGGCGGAGTCGACGCGTTCGGATATAACCGGGTGGAAAATCGTGGCTCGACGACAATTCAGTTTCTCTCCCCCTTTTTCTCTTCGATGGTGCATGAAATATTATTCCATTAACATTGGCGCGGCGGCAAGCCGGCGTTACGCAAACGGCGACCGGATAGATCGAGCGTCGCGAATGGAAAATAGGTCGTTACGCATCTGTAACAGAATTCAATAGGCGAGTGCTTTTGGGTGAAGGTCGGCGTCGAGATTGTTCGACGTGCCTTTGCGTTATATCCTAGTGTAATTTCACGCTGGCCAATTAGAATTAACGATAATTGGCCCTTATCAATCTCCTTTTGGTAATCCGTGCCGCGCCTCGGCTATCGCGATCCAACGTTGCACACCTCTGCGGGGTAACGAGATTATACACGACCCTCTGCGTTTTCGTCATCTTCCTTCGTTCTACGCGAAGCTCCGAGGGCTCCTGTAAATTCACCACGGCCGCGGCACTTTTCGCACTCGAGGAACTCGCGTCGCGCGCTGCACTTACGTTCGACTTCGCCTTCGTTGAATGGCGAGGCGATCGGCGACGTTTAAAGCGGAATTATGAGTACCGCGGAATAATGGCGGACCAGAAGGAACTATATCGACTGTTCGAGTATTCCGACGTTTGCCAAGTCACGCTATACACCCCCGAATTCCGGCTTAATAACTATCGCGACTATTTAGTAGCGTAGTCGCGTGAATCACGGTCCCTCGTCGTCGTTGCTGAGGCAGAACGTGACCTGTTGTTCTACCCTGTGCCTGTCTTTTTCCGCACGATTTCGGTTCTGCCGCCTCGTTCCATTGGAAATTGGGTCGGCGCAGAAACGACGAACTGGCACGTCGACGAAGAACGTCGGTTCGTTCATCGAGGGCGCCCACTTTTAACGACGCTCGCCCAACGTTACCGGTATCCCCCGTAATGGCACGTGCCAGTTGACAGCTGTCCTGATATCGAGTCGTTAGACATTGGAACGGATCCGTGAAGGGAACGTCGGTCGATTGAAGGACTGTCGATGATCGTGAAACGGGAGGACGAGAGAGGATTGAGAGGAATAAGAATCTTATCGACATAAGGTCTTTCGTTCGAACTGGATCGATAAACTGCACGGGCCTTTCAGAATTCCTTGGGACGCGACTACTCGGAATTATGCTAACTTTCTTATATCGTCGAAACACGTTGCTCCATTTGAAGAAAATTAAGATTGTTGTTAGAAGTTAAGTACTAAGGGCTCTAGAATTCTTTAAATCCACGGGGTCCCTGAAACATTTCGTATCTTTGTGATCCATGGAGATCGTGTTGCCCCGGGAAGTCCAAACGACGTTGAAGAAAAAGGATACAAATTTGGAAACCATTAGGAGATCCCAAATGCGCCTCTATTGGGATCCGCGATCCCGGAAATGATAATCTGATATTGACTCCTACGTCTTTAGTGACCTTGGTATTGGATGTCATGAACCATAATGGCCTCGCGTCAGTTTTTACGCCTCCTCCCTCTCCGATATCTAGTCCCACGACCCCCCGAATGACTTATATATCGACGCTTACAATTCCACCCCGCCTGATATCGAGTCCTACGACCCGTAAGCGTCCCTCTTGGATTCCTACGACGCCGCTGCTGCTTTCATGCGTAATCCCTCGGCCTCTCCTAGCTTTTTAATATCGATCTTCGTGACTCGATTGCGACATTAATATTGCTCCCTCGACCCGAACCCTCGTACTGTTGAATCCTGCATTCTCAAAGCCCCAAGATATCGCTGGTCACGGGTTTTTTTTACGGTAACACGAATGCAACTGCATCATAAATATTTTAAAGGATTTTTTTTATTTTCTTTCTTTTCGGTAATTGAAATATTATTTATACGCGTAATATGAATGGATATCTGCGTCTTCGAGGATCAAACGACACCAGTGCGCCGCCTCTGTTCACATTCCTCATCCTTTACCTCAAACATTAATCCCCAGGCGTTAATTCCATGGACTTCGAAACGATTTAACGGAAGAATAGATCCCTTGCATTCGTGCCACGTTTCCTGTCACCACGTGACCGTAATACGGAACTGCACGCGAACACGATGAGCACGTTCTCCGCCAACTGGCAGGGCTCGCGATTAAAATCATTTTTCGTTAAGAATCGTCGACCCGCGTTCCAGGAAACTCACGAAGGACGTGAAATGAAATTTCCCGGCGGAACTGAGCGTGGCGTGAGTATTTTTTCATGTACCGTGCGAAAATTTCGAATGCTCTCTTTCGTTTTCCACGATACACGAAACCTTGGATATCTTCCGTGAGTGGTCATTTTCCGCCCGTTTTGGCCTGGAATCGCTTTACCGACGAAGGGATGCACTTATTTATAATTAAATTATCCCAGTAATAGATACGCGTGTCGCGGCTTATATCTCATTAAATTTTCACGTCAGTTTCCCATTTCTTTCGTGCCAGCATTCAGACATTTATGAATACATCTTCCGCGCATAGAAATACGGGCGAAACGACATTCAGCAATGAATATCCATACTATTATCGGCTCCTTTGTCAAATGGAAACTCCAAACAACGGGCGAAGAATGAAAATATCGCCTGCACAAATAAATATGATTCCTTTTGACAGTCCACGCGATTGAAGGTGCGGAGATGGTGTCATATGTATACTCCACGTTTCATCTGAATTCAAAGTCTCTGTTCAGTGGGCAGCTATTGAATGTCTCCCGAACACTGTTTCATTCCTCTACATTTGGCCCATCGCCTGTATCGATTTGTTAAACCCCGTCAAACCGGAAGTCAGTTTTTTTTCTTAGGTTTCCCTGTAATGATCCACGTTTCCTGTGGGTCAGGACGACGTCCACGATGTACAGCAAAGCAGACCGCTAAATGAAACACGTAGCGGTCGCCCAACGGCGATGAGAAAGCTTCTGCTACGGATACACGAGGCAAAGGATGAAATCGTCCACTCACAGATTAATCGTGTATTCCCTTTTGGCGATCGAGAATTCTCTGGCCGGCAAATTGACCTTTTATTCGATGCAATCGAGGCACTTTAATGTCGTCCGGCGAACTCTGGTTCAATTCGACAAAGGTTCACGACGAGCTCTTTGCGAATTGTGAGAAAAGTAACTCCACTTTTCTTGTTTACTGTCGCAAAGAAATTTAATAAAAATCGTCGCCCATTAACTGTCGTTCTGCCAAGCTCAATGGCTTGGAAGATTATGAATATCGAAACGACTGTTGCCGTGATAACTTCATTCACAGGACATTAATTAATTAGGCGTAAATATCGTCGTAATTGTACCCCTTTCGATGGAATACGACTTCAAAGCGAACGCATTATAATACTTACAATTTCGTCCCTCGTTAATTCCAGCATTTCCGTGCAAGCATTGTTCCTTTCATTTAACGAAGATTTCGCGGTTTGACTGCGATTTCTGATATTGCTCCATACGCGAAATGAATTTACCGGGATCGTATTGCAGTATTGAGACAGTCCTCGGTACCGCGAAAAATATTCGTTTCTGTGAGGAAATGGCGCTCGAACCGCAATCATGAAGTCATACATTCGCGTGACCAACCGCTGTAAAAATCTCCTGGGTACGTCTACACAATTGTAAAACGGTGACGCGCGTTCATCGACGTAGTGGCGGAATAAAAATAAACCACATTTTTCTGGGCCAACGGTGCATAAATTTCTAGTGCTCGTATAAAGTGGCCCAAAAATGGTGGCATCGACTGAAACGTGGTGAATTTTCGAACAGCATAAATCATTCCTGAATAGAGCTTAGACGGGTCGATACATTACGGGGAAATTACGATTGACGTTGGCGTCAATCTTTTAACCGGCCCATTCGTTGGGAAAACGGCTTCCTTCCAGTTCCATTTCTGAGATTCATCCATTTGGAACGAACGTGTCGTTTAAAATGACATTTACATGCTCCTCTTTGCCAAAACCCTGTGGACTCATAAATGCGGCATTTCATAACTTCGCTGTACACTTTCCATTCAGTGGGTAATAAAGTGGCGACAAAACATGCTGCATGAATATCTAAGTAGTCGTTGCAAAAGGGTAACTGTAATCTTCAAAATTCCTGACGATTTGAATAGCGAGAACAAATTTGTGAGCCCCGTAGAGGCGTGCGATGTGGAAAAACTTTCCGAGGATGAAGCACCTTCGCATTTCCACTCTGTTTTCTGGTATCAAAAAAGGTTTCCGGCAAGTATTCGTTTCGGAGATACGAATGTGAAAGGCTTCGCCTTTTAACTGATGGCGCGATCTATTCGCACGAAGCTACGGTAGTTCAAGGATCGACAATTTCGTCGGTCCTAAATTTTGTGAAAAATTTAGTGCTCCCCTAATTTTGTAGCGGAGTGTATTTCGAACGGGCAAGAAAGTAAATTGCACGTTGAAGGCTGAAAGGCAAAAAAAGAAAAGCGCTCGATCACCCGAGTAATTCCCGTCGACGACACAGGTCGACTCTCGCGACGAAAGAAATGGCTACCTCTTAACGAACGAACTTTCGCAGCTCGAAACAAAAATATCGATTCTGCACGGAAGTGGCGTGGTTAACGAAGAATGTTGCCGCCGCCGCGTCGGTGATGCACTGTTTGCGCGAAGTGGAGAACTTTGTTGACCTAAATACAAAGCGCGATAATAAGGGGGCTAGGCTTGTCTGACGCGGGCGTGCTGGCACCACAGGGTGCCCTATCTTTAATGCATTAGAAGTCCTCGCGATCCATGCAGTTGAATTTTGCAGTTGAAAACCTTTGCGGAGCTCATCAATTACGAGAGCCTCCCTTGGCTTCTCCGCCCAGCGGTAACAGGACGGAGAATCGCGTACATTTAGTCATTTCAGGCTTAGTCTGGTCGAATGAAATATTATGATGAATCGGAGCTGGCTAATATAAGCTCCGTCAAGTTTAACAGCAGCCCGTAATTAAATCCTTGAACTGGTACTCATCAAATTGGCTGCGTTGAATGCAGTTGTGCTGGTATAAAGTTCATTAAATTTGGGTACCCATCAGAAGCATTATTCTTGTTAACTGGAATGCAATTAAGTCCGGTATCTGTATTAGAGTGAAGTTCAGGCTGGTATTAAACTTGTTAATTAAATATCATTTACATCGGACTACTTAGACAAGGTTCGCGATATGATACGTGATGTAATCAAAAATCTGCCTCGCGGAACCAAGTACAGACTGCTTCTACGTAACAAGAGTGTAACGGGGCTGATTTGATGCCCGATGCCACAATAACATCGGTTCCCTTAAGTCTGTAACTTAGAATCGTATGCCTGGAATTAGTAACGGATCCATCAGGGGAGAGATCGTCCGGAACTTCGTTGACCCAAATTCGAGGGGCGATAATAAGGAGCCCCGTGCAACGGAGCTTCCATCCTGGCATCAACTTTAATCCTTCTGGTTACACTGTATCCCTAAGATCCCAGACCATCCATTTTTCTTCGTTCCGAGCTCGATCCTTGCCATTTGTTCCATTCTGACCCCGGTTGTTCTCGGTTCGTTCCTATCCTCGTTTCGTCCTGGGTTTCCATTTATTTAAAAGGTAGACAGATGCTGCACTCTGGTCTTCAAAAGGGATGCACAATGATTTATTTGACGCTATACAAAATGCTCCGCTGCGATTCAGAATGAGTGGCATTTAATAACAGGCGGGGCGGCTCCGCGTAACGCGATTTCATGAAGAAATTCTCCACTGTATAATCAGAATACATCTCTGCCTGACTTCAATGGTAATCTAACGAAGGGGGTAAGGTCGCATAAAGCTGTTCTGATTGACGCCAGTTTCTCACGCGATTATTCCATGAATAAGATATCAACGTTTTCATTCTTGAGAAACTCTTACCGTACTTACTGTATATGCAGCCGTTGTTCACGATCAACTTTCGAAAAACTAAATGCAATATTATGTATCCTACAATGTATCGCTAATTGTTTAAATTACGATCTCTTCGGAACTCGAATACGATTGTCCCCTTTTTATTCTCGAGATTCGTAGTTCAAAAATCTCTTTATTGCTAAAACTTTAATTTGATAAATCAATTAAGTCGGTGTTCTCATATATGTCGTTATACGGTACGATAAGTAAATTGCAAAACCCTTATTTATCTCGGATTGAATGCTAATGGACATACGCTGATTGACTTCTTCATCAATTATCCAAAACTTTGTACTCTGTATCCGATTTATAAAACGAACTTTACATATCCAGTTATCAAACGTTCTTAAAATAATTACACTACACTGTCACGTCAATTCTTGCCATTCACTGTCTCCGAGGAAATTCTATTATTTCACAATTGGCACATTGTATTTTATTCTACCAATTTTATCGTTGCATATAGTTATATCGCGATACGCCCAGCGACTGAGAACGACGAGAATATACGACGAAGAACGATCTAATTAACCGAGGGTTGAACGTACCCTGCGAGCTTTCAGACTTTTTACCCCGCGAGAACTCGCGTAGCTATTTCCGCCCCTTTCCGCTCATCGATGACACCGTTAATTGCCCTCTGTCTAACCGCGAACGTTCGCGAGAGAGTCTCGCGACACCTGCTAACATCGAATTAATGGCATTTCCAGAGACTGGTCGCGGAGCTGAACAAGGAACAGGAGGCGTTCATCGCCGGCAAGCACGCCGAAAAGGGCGAGGCCGTTGCACCGTGGGTCGGTGCACCAAACGAGGACGTATTGCGCGAGGAATGCTTATCTCTGTCGACGGTAAGTAATTCTCTTCTTTCTGCCAGCGCAACGCTCGTTGCAGCAACGGGGAAACGCGTCGCGGTGTCCGCGTGTCGCACATGTCGCGAGAACCTCTGGGAAAACGAAGCCGGAGTCTGCAGATAGTGCTTTGCAATTGGATTCCCCGGCACAATGGATTTCTACGCTTCACGGCTGTACAGGGTGCACCATGCGACTGCCGCTAGGTCAGATCTATTTTTCGGCCGCGTTTGGAAAAGGGATTTAGAGTAACGAATTTTCTCGTGACTGGGATTCTTCGTGTTGGTTTTTTCTAATGTAACACGCGTGGACAAATATCGACGGATTAACTGCATTTAAAATATCAATATTATGAATATATCTAGTTTCCTTTAGATTAAATATCGGCATGCGCTTTTTGTGCATAGATCAATTGACCTTGTCGTTGCGTTGTACCAGTTGATTAAGTTTTTTTCTTTTTTTACCGAATGGATTAAAGATGAGTTGCTCGTGGTTGCGACGGTTCATCCTGTTGGATATGCTGTATTAAATTGTAATTGATGAATGATATAATTTGCTCGACGTTCGTAATGAGCGTGAACGACACGACAGAGTCTGCGTGAAGATTTCTGGCGTTTGATCTGGTTGGATCGGGCGGTTCTTCTGGCGCGTTTGCGGTTAGAACGGGCCTCGTGATTTTGGATAATTGGTATTATGCAACGATATATATACAATACAGTCCGGTACGGACATGTGCATGTTTAATTTTGTTCGTGAATTGATAATATGTATGAATGGCAATGCGGTGACCGTGTGCCAAGAGTGGCATTTCAAATTACCATGACAATTTACCTTGATATTACCGAACGAAACTAATATAATTATCTGTTTTCATGGGAGATTCAAGATGGATCAAATGATTACTCGAATTATAAATTTCAATCTTTTAAAACCATTTCCCTTTTTCTTTTTTAAACACGTGGCAAGGAAAAATGAAAAAAATACCAACAGACATAATAGAACGCAACATTAATTTGGATTAACCCTTTGAAAACAGAGTTAATCAGCCAATGCTATTACTTTGGAAATGGAAGTTGCTCGCTGTTAATTGTATTCCACAAATCGTGTTCGCGATTAAATTCGACCGCTGACGTTGCAGTCGGATTTTTTTGGAAGCGGTGGGCTATTAAGCTGACCGAATTGTGTTTTAATTCTACTTCTGTTATATACATCGATAGAAATTCCTGAACCCAGATAAATACTGGCTAGTACTACTTTCAACCAATAGACGATGATCCTGATCTTGAAGTTATATATAATCTAAAGCGTTAAAGGATTGAGCATAGCTTTCAAACTTCGTCCAAGAGTTTCTCAGTTAATTTCTCATAAAGTGCAGAAATACATACGATGCCAAACAGCAGAAGCACGTGACATGCAAAACTTGTCGCGATTAAGTATCCGAGAAATTGAAACCACGTGAACATTGATTTCAGGACCAGAGTAACTTCCTAAGGCCCCTGCCAGAGGGTGTCGATTTCCCATGGAACTTCGAAGCAGTGCAACCAATGGCGCAGGCCACTCTCGCCCTGGACCCAAACTTGGAGAACATGAGGTTCCAATTGGTACCGAAAGTGTAAGTAACTTTATCAATTTGATCCACTTGATCCTAAATGGCAATTACGGGTCGACATTTCATTTAATGTTATAGGGAAACTGATACCGTAACTGTATAGCCCAAGTTTCAACTTACACTCTCCAATTAAATTCGTATTTTCACGAAACCAATGGTTTATCAGTTTCAGTATCGCATTAATTCAGTATTCGTAAAACTTACGATTTCCCCATCGAAATAATTTTTCGACGAAGTAGTAACGTATTAAATTACATCAAATATACCGTGGACGCTTAAAAAAATTCCATCCACCGCCAGCTAAACTTATTGCAAACGTTCGTTACAAATTGTACCCCAATAATGATTCAACTGAAATGACTAAATTCAAACTCGAAGGGCCGAATCCCACTAAAATTCTCTCCGAACTCCATCTGAATTCCCTCAAAGATCCAAACTGTCAGACAAACGTTAGTACGAACCAAAACCACTGACGGTATCTCGACCCCCCCCCCCCCCCCCCCGCGCTCGTAATTAGTAGAAACGAATTTCCGGAAGTGACTCGTGGAAACGAGTACCCGATTGAGAGCTATCTCGAGAACGTATCGACCCCTCGGTTCGATACGCATCCAAGCCCTCAGTTCTACGTAGATACGGCGAACGCGAATCGATTATTTACCCACGGTCTAAATTAAATCAATCCGCTGCGGTTGGCGTTAATTGGCAATTTCCAAATCGGCGTCCGATTACGACGAATCGGAAACCGGGGTCCCCTGTATCTGTACTCGAGAACGTTCCAGAGATTAATTAGTAACACCGTATCGCGCAGAATGTCGGAAGAGAATTTCTGGCGGACCTATTTCTACCGGGTGTCGGTACTTCGCCAGAGCCACGAGTTGAACGCGATGGCCAACCAGGCAGAGAACAACCTGAACCAAACCTCCACCGGAACCGTGGATCAAACTGCAGGTAATTCGAATCGCTCGACCGCTATTTTTCAAGCTTACCCCGGTATCACTAAGATAGAACTCGTCGGATCTTCGCTATGAGATGTAGCAAGATTCGCGTTTCTCGGTTCAACCCTTTTTTTAATAGAACTATTTAGATCGTTCACTGCTTCGTGTTTACCTCGAACAGTTAAAATATCTACGTTGCTCCGAAGGAAAGGATTGATGATTTCATTTTACATAATGACAAATGGTAGATCGTAGTGTTTCTTATATTTTGCTCTCTCCTCTGATCGGTCTGAGTGGTTTTTCTTGACACGATGCTGGGGAATGATACATTAAGGTAAGTTTAGTTCTTGTTGGATCATCAAGTTCATTGATATTTTCACGCTCATAAGATATTTGCTGTTTCTCATGGTTACGAGCAACGAAGGTGTTTTTAATGGTCAAGTTAAACGAGACGTTGTTGCGCGCCGTCGATGGCTGATACGTTAGAGAAGTTGTGCTCCATTTTTTTTATATCTGTTATAGTTCACAGTGAAGTTGTAATGCTGAACGGGTGAAATCATGCATTCGTTAGATAATTCAAGGAACTTAGCCAACTCGATCCGAAGCTGTCGGTTAAATCTTATCCATATTTCATGTAGCCGTAGATGGCTCCAAGATTGGCTAATAAAATCTTTAACCACGAGATCGAAACGACGAGGGAGAACGGTTCGATACTCTAAAATCAATCCGTCTAACCAGTGAACACTATCAAAGAACAGCCCCGTCGTTTTATAAATGTCACACGTTAAAACACCCTAGAAAAATAAGAAGGTAATAGAACAAAAAAAAAAGTGGTAAAAATATGTAACAAAGGGCTCTCGGAATTCGATATTCAGTCATCGACGTCACATGGTTAAAAAAAGGGTTGATCGTCAACTTATTGAACGTACATACACACACACACGCACACATACACCAGTTTTTCACGTTTATTTTTCACCCTGTGTATGTACGTTCATAGGTTCTTGGTATGCATCAGAGTTTCAATCTGCTTGAGATTTTGTCCCTTTGTTGCTTTGAAAAGTATCATAATAATTTTCAATCAATCGAGGCGAAAGGGTCTTGTCCAACGGTGCACGACACCGTGCGAATAACTTCCGTGATAAAAAAAATATCCGAAAGATAAACGATGGACAAAAGAAGTGAGAACTTTGGCAGGTGTCGTGTACATCGTTTTACGGTCGATCTATCGTCCGTTCCACGACATCATTTGAGATGGGATCCCTCTGCATGGCACATTTCACAGTTTTATGTGATGTGTAGATTTACCTGTTTATCGCCGGGCCGCGGGCAACGTGTGCTGGCTGATTCTGTTTCAAGCCGTTTGTTTCTCTCCTAGGGATATTCGAGCATGGTTAATTTTCATTATTTTTTTTTTCCTTTTTCTCGAGTTCTGAAAGAATTTTCATTTAAAAGAAAATAATAGCTAGGAAAGTTTACGTTAATCGGATAATGATAAAAAGTGTCCGGAAGATTTTAAAGTTTAAGTCTGAATTAATGGGAGACTTTACTTACTTGCCTATCTCAAACAAATACATCACGATTTTTCATTATTTCTCTGCCCCGTTTTTTCAATAATAGGAGAAAATGCTAAAACCATTTACGATACCCATTAAATTTTAATGCCGCGAGACACGCTTTACCGTTATCCGATTAATCTAATTTTTCCTCCGCGCATAACTTCCGTGGAATATGGAACGCGTGTGGGAACGGGATATACGAAAAAAAGATTCGCACAAAAGTTGTTCCCAACCTTCAGTTTAGAGCCGCTCGAACGTGCATACAATAGCAAACGCGAATTAGTCATACGAAATTCATCATCGACGATACGACCTCGCGGGTCGATAGAAACGTGGGCAATCGATTGGCCGGCTTTATTCTATCGTCCGATTAAAGTCGTGCCCGTTAACGTGCATCAGAATTATGAATGTCGCAGTTAATTCGAGATAAAACAATCAGACCGGCTGAAATATCGACGCGAATATCGCCCATTGGAAAATTGGAATCTGTCAGCCCGTTGAAACGTAAAGCTTGTGCCGCGTAAGAAAAGCCCTGAATCCTCGATTCAAAGTCGAAATCTCGGAGGGAAGGAACCGGGACGAACAATAGAATCCCATCCGGAGTGGAGACGTACGAACGAGATAAAACGAAATACGAGAGCACCCCTGGAAATGGAAGAGAATGGTAGCTGTCTGATCCTGAGAATGATCGTTCGTGAATGAGAATTCGAAGCTACCCCCTAGTAAGGGGCCGTTCACCCCTCTGCGATTCGTTGACCGCCACCAAACCGGCTTCCTTCTCTCCGTTCTGAAATGAGAATTCAATCCGCCGCTCGCTGCGCTTCCAACGACTTCTATTCGTCGAAAGTTGACTGGCTCCGAGGACGTCAATGGCTCGGGGTCTAATTACGTCATGCTTGGGAGTTCGATGACTTCGAACTTCTGAATCCTTCGAAGCTCGGTTATTTCTGACAATTTCACGTCGGCAGATAATTGCTGTCTCAAGCAAGATTGGATTATGACTGTAATTTCATCAAACTTATTGTCAAGCAAATTGAATAATGAAATAATGTAATGTCAAACTAGGATCGATGAAAGTGCAGCGAGTTTCTTTCGTACAGTCTAGTCGCGGGCACACTGCACGATTTAACGAGCAATCGTTGATGAATCGGAATAGAACGAAATGAGGGAGAATATACATGGTAGAAGCTTTTAGTATTAGGCGAGCAGTGCCCGACCCTTTTAGTTTAGCCGTGAGTGTTGTCTTGCGAACAGTTCAAGTGACCACTGGCCAGGAAAGCAGCGGAACCGTGACAACCGGAAGTAGCAACGCATATGCCGATTCGCCGTGCCACGAATTCGTGTCCGATAGCATGAGGGTCTCGGACACGGACCTCGAAGAGGTCAGAGAGGGCATGAAAAAACTGGGGATGCAGCCACCGAAAGGTTAGTTGATCGTTGGTCGTCGTTAACCCTTTCTTCCGCCAACAAAGACCGTACAGAACACGAAACACCGCGTTGCAAACTCGTGGCGTAGTTCCTTTAATGTTATTTGGAAAGGCTTTGTTCAAAGAAGCAAATAATTTAGAATGATTGTCGTGAATCTTTGTATTAAGATCCATCAGGAAACACGGAGTGAAAAAAGGAGAATTATTATTGTCATCTGCCACGAGCTAACTGTGCTTCTTGATTCGGTGCAGCGTCCTCGATCGAACCACCCTTGGAAAAAGATCCGCGTGTTCACGTTTCATCGAAATTGTTCTGTACACACCTGGGTCGATTAACTGCGGGAACATAGTGTTTTGAGGAGATGTTCGCGCGTGTTGTTTCGTTACGACCACCAACGAAATTTTCGAGCAAGAATTGCGCATATTTCAAAGAGGAACGTTCTCTCTTCTGTTTGTTTTTTTTTTCTTTTTGTCATTCACTACCAACCACGATGAATATTCATTCGTTCGTTGGTTGACCGGCGATAGTGTGAAATTCGCAACGGGATACGTATGTATACAAGGAACGCGAACGATTTCTGCATCGAATTCATTGCACAAGTATTGTAAAATCGAAATGCATATGTATACCACAGTTGTGACACGAGTAAAATAGGAGAGAGGAATTCCTCTTGGATCTAGAAATCCACGAGCAAACACGAGGTGTCGAAGAACACAACCCTTTTGTGAGTATACTCGCAAATTAAACGTGAAGTCAGAGGCCGATCTATCAATGTGTTCAGCCTATCATTTTCACCAGCGTTATTAGCGAGCTACGTTGCGTCACGTTTGCAGCCTGTGTACCCGTTCATTTTTGTTCGAGCAGCTTTTCTAACTATTCCTTATCAGTGTGCTTTCTGTTTCCAGTAGGGATTGGTACGTTTATAACCCTTTCTCTTTCGTTATTATTTATGTACATGATACGTCCGAGAAAGTTGTCCTGCTTCTCGTTGAATGTTTGAACCTGTCCCATCCTACCGATTGACTTTATAATGACTATATGATCTCATGTGACTAAACGACCGCTTTCCATTCTATTCTGTCAACAGCCTAAGAAGAGGAGTATCTTCCCGATAAAAAAGCATTATCCAAAGCACACCCCTCAGAAATAAATACGACAAGCTTCTTTCCCCGTCTCGAAGACCGACGTTGAGCTTTTTCGGTTTTCGTCCAAGATCTCCTCGAACCCTCCCACCCCCCCCCCTCTTTCTTCTTTTCGTTTCTCTTTTATTTCCCTTTCTTCTTCTACTTTGTCTTTTTCTCTTTCGTTCTCCGTGCGATCAATATCGACGGAACCCCACTTTCGAAACGGCAGTCCCTTCTAACGAAACGAATCGAGCCGCCGCCAAAGAAGAATCTTTACCCGTGACCCTTGCTTTTCTCTGATTCCTCCTTCTGATCGTTTTCGATAATCGATTGCCAAGAGCGCCAGGCGCAAAAAACACGGGCCGCGTCGCGATTTCGCGTCACGCGAGCAACAAACGATCGACGAATTTTAGGGGTGCTTTCAAGACACGTTTCAACTTATTCGTTATCGTTGTCGATGTGTCGTTATCGATGTTGTTTGTTCGTCGTAATTGTCGTGGCCGCGGTTTATCAACGTCCGTTGATCCCGCGAAACTGATCGAGCATCGTATACTTTTTCTGCAGAAATCTCTCCGCTCGACAGAGTGAACGGGGGAGAAAGAGAGAGTGAGAGATAGCGAGAGGGAACAGAAGAAAGAAAGAAATAGAGATAGAGGAAGGGGTGGAGAATAGGCGAATATTGCAATAAACCTTTAGAAGAAACATCAGGGTTTAGGTGATACGTCGGATTTGAAACGTGATAAAGCTACGTGTAAACCGATTAATGATTAGCGCGATTAGTGACACGCATGCTGAGGAGAGAGAGAGAAAGAGAGAACGAATGGAAGAGAGAAAGAGCATGTGTGTGGATGTACGACGGAGAGGAAGAATGAGAGAACGCTTTCGAGGAAAGAAACAGTAGAGAGGGAATCCTTTGGTAAAAAAAAAAAAATAGAAAGATGAATAAGAAAAAAAAGAAGCAAAAATGGAAAAAAATAGTAAAAAAAATATGTACGCAAATGAAAACCCACATGCAAAGAATAAGCTCGACTAAATGTCTGTATGTATGTCCGTCGTCTGTCTGTCTTCGTTCTTAATCAATAAATATTGTCTCTTGTCGATTCTCTCCGTGTTGTAAAACGTTAAAGAAACCATTAAACGAAGAATAACAATAGTGACGAACGATAAAACGAAGGGGAAGAAGGAAGAGCCGGGATTATTGTTAGAAGAAGGACGACGCGAAATTGTGACTCTTGGGGGAAGCGAAAGCTGTTTCGCCAATTGTTGCACGATTAGAGTAATTTTTCGAGCGGGCAAATAAATACGTAGAAAATGAGAGAGGTGTATCTGCTGATCGTAGAAAGTATCCGCTTTTGA
This sequence comes from Nomada fucata, assembly GCA_948146005.1. Lineage (NCBI taxonomy): Eukaryota > Metazoa > Arthropoda > Insecta > Hymenoptera > Apidae > Nomada > Nomada fucata. Next base: position 4,480,651 of record OX411277.1, read on the forward strand.
ACAGAACGTAATACAGAAAAAAAAAGAATGAAGACGAGAGAAAGGATGATTGCGAGAGCCAGGGGAGGAGAGAAGGAAAGAGAATTTACTAAGTGTTACCATAAAGAATTAAGACAAAATAAAAAGAGTAAAATATAAAATTCGTTGAATGACAATACGTGTTTTAAAAGAATTAAAAAGAAAAAAAAAGGTAAATAAAACGGGGATCGAGGTGTAACTTTCGTCTCGTCTCTCGTGGGTGTAGTCCTCGTAGTGATTTTCCTTCCGATTCAATTAAATTAACCGTAACAAACTGTTTCACGCAAGACTCACGATAAAAACAGCCGATCAGGGACGATCCGTTTACACGCCCGTCCACTCGAACGAATCCGACAAAAATAAATAGAGACAAAACGAAGAAGAAAATAAATAAATAAAGTAGGTAAAAGATGAAGGAGGGCTAAAATGGAAACAATTTTTCTTTTTCTCGAATCGAAAAATAAAACAATGAATCGACGTACACGGAGGAGGGGGGGGGAATCGTGGGATTGGTAACGATTAGAGGATGAGATGGGACGCGGAAATAGATTAGTTGAAACGCGAGACCCGTTTTCCGTATGGGTGGACGCTGAAGCGGTGTAAACGAGCACGCGAGAAAATCCGCACGTGCACCGGTGCACCTGATTTTTTCTATCAAATAAATGATACGAGAAGAAAAAAAGAAGAACAGTACGCGCCGGAAGCAAATCGACAAATGAGAAAGTAAAAATAGTAACAGCGACAGTAGCAGGAACGCCGAAACCTGGATACTTGGCGTTCGCGGGGCTATCGAACGTCGACTACACTCGACACGGAGAGCGCATGTAAAGACGAATCGATATACAGGGATTGCTGGCGGGAGAGAAAGAGAGCGGATGAGAGTGTCGAACATGTCGACGAAAAAAGTAAAGAGAAAAAAGTTCGGTCGGCTCGCTATCCTGAAAACGTATCGACACTCGAGATAATTACATACTTCGTAGACGAATTTAAAACAAGTAACGAGATAAAAAGAAATAATAATAATAATAATCATAATCATAATCGTAATAATTAACACACACATACACATACACGGTGCAGTCTGTAAGGTGAAACTTTTGGACAGGCAGGGACGATGATTCTCTCGCGACAATGCTGCGTTACAGGACACTTTCCGTGAAACGATTTAGGAAACTTTTCGGGCGCGTTCAATATGATTCGCGGGTTCCACGCGGGGTTCGATTAAAGTCCAACCCTGCCGTGCAGCCACTCTCGCGTTCCGGTTCTTCCGGAACTTCCGGTTCGCGAACGCGCCCCGCGTTCAGGCAGATATGCACCCGAATGACTCCGCGCAACCGTGTGAAACGATTTCACGCAAGAAACCAGAGGATACGCGACGGGATCTTTAATATAACGTGGGATGGCTCCCGGGGCTCCGTCAAGTCTCGACAGAATATTAACAGCCGCGTTTACCGTAATGGTAGGAAAGGAAAAGCGTCGCGAAGCATCGCACAGCCGGAAAGCCGTCTCTCCGTTTCCGTTTCGCGTTTCTGAAACCCCCTTTTCTCGGTTCTCTATGTCCTTGTGTGGTTTTGAGTTTTTTCCTTCTGTTTTTCTTGCCATCCCACCCCTTGAGCCTCTGCTCCCATTCACCCCGCTTCCCTGCTCGACTAACACTAACACACAAACACACGATTTAACTCCGACACTGGCACAACGGAGACCATCCAGCGGCGTGTCGCGTGATCGATGCGAAGGAAACAGGGGCGAGACGCAGGCACGCCGAATGCAACTCGGCTTGCCCCATTGTAAAATTGCGACTCGCACGTGCAACACGGGGGAACTGCTCGGTTACACATGAATCGTACACGTATACATCGTCGTTGCACATTGAACGAAACACACGCAAATACATACACATATACGATACACGCGTCGAACAAGAGGCCGCGTGGCCCGCTTGAAACTAGCTACAACGCTGCTTGTGAATCTCCGCAGAAGAAGATTGGGAACGCGAATTGGAAGCAGAGCTAAAGGATTACGAGGTTGTAACTGGGAACGAAGAGAAGAACGATGTGTCGATCAGGGGCAGTACCTTGTTGGATAAAGACGACTGGGAGAAACAGCTGGACGATCTTTCGGACAACGAGGTCGGCGGGGATATCAAGTGAAACGGGAAGGATCCTCTCTTGCGGCTGGATAGATGCGAGATCTCGTTGCGTCCCCTGTAAAGGTGACGGTGTGAGGGATCGCGGGGTTGAACTGTATTTTTTTTTTTGTATCTTTCTTCCATCGGCCTTCCTCCAATTTTTCCCTCTGCAAGACACATCAAGGAGAGAGGAGAAAGAAACTCGTGAAACGGAAAGGTCGTGTTCTTGTTTGTCTCTTGTTTTCCGTTTCCCTTTCTCCTTGCCTGTCGTTTGGGAACGTTGAAAAGTCTCTGAGAGATAGGTATGCTTTTCGTAAGGGGCGGATCGATATGGTTTTGAAGCTGCCAAGATGGCTCGAGTCTTGTAATATTTAATACGACGGGAGGAAGGATGATGGGGAAAGAGAAAATTGGGAGAGATAATGAGACTATGTTCGATTTCTTCTATTTTCTTTTTCTGCTTCACTCTAAATGAATTGTAATTGAGAGCAGAGGATGAAGATTGGAAGAAAAGAAGGGGGATATTGGGAGGGGGAGATGAAAGGAGCCTGTTCCTTGATTTCTCTTCTATTCTGCGATGTTATCCTCGACAGTGCATGTACGTTTGCGATCCTCGAGCGCGATGAAGATGAGAGAGAAAAAATGGCGGTATGATTAAAGGGAGGACGTATGGATGGCGGATTGTACGGGGGCTGTAAAGAATTCTTTTGACGATCCGATCGTTCGGTCCATCGATTTTGCTTTTCGAACCTCCGTCAATTCCATCCATCGATGATCCTGTGGTTCTTCCGAACGGTGGACGAGTGTGCACACGTGACGATACCTTAACGCCACACTTAATGTCAATTGTTAGAGGACTCGCCCTCGATTACAGCGGCGAATACGTAAGATTTAATGAGAATACAAAAATTCAGACAATTTCCCGTTTGTAATATCGATCGTTAATGATTTATCTAATGAAAAGAATATAATTAAACGGACTAAAGTATGCAATTATCTAGAATCGAGCGTGTAACGTAAATGCACTGTGCTACGGAATACAAATGTATACAAAATTTAAAAAGAAAAAGAAAAGGAAATTCAACGCCTCTTCATCGGGTTCGAAGGATCGAGGATTTATCCAAAGTGACACATTACACTGCCGTGTGCCGAAGGACACCGTTTCGAATGGATCGGCGAGTATCATCGCCTACATTTTTTCCACCCTCAGAAATGAAAAAAACATAAAAATTACTAATCTACTTTATCGTTATTCGTTGATCGTGGATGTTGCATGCGACGAAGATAAACTCCGATTCGGCAAGGGTTCGCGGATAAAGAAAACAAAGTTGACAAAGATCCATGCAGACTAATGATAAAGGTCTCTATTACTATTGTCAGACGCATTTGTTGATGTTGCGTCACGAGAAATAAATTGTTTTACGCGTGGAATCTCGCGATGGTATTTATTACGCGTTTGCAATTTTACATCGGGAACGTTGAGTATATTTTTAACACCGGGTTCACAGTGTTCCCGTGTAACAGAAGGACACGAATCCCCAACAGAACTTTGTAAGAAGAGAAACGATTCTTCGATGAGAAACAACAACAATCTGTCGACATGATTTTCTGCGACATGCCGTCCAATAATTATCTCGATCTCTACGAAAACCCGTTTCGAAACAGCATAAATGTTGCCCCTCGTTGCACGCTGTTTTGTCTTCGTTAAAGAAAGCGTGCTCCTTCTTTTACGTGAACATTGTGATCGGTGAAGAAATAATAGAACGTTTGATTGTTAACTGCGCTACGAACAATTAACGTAGTGTGGTAGAGAGAAAAATGAAGAAACATTGAGTCGCTGGTAAGACGAACTGATTATTTTTATTTTAGTACCAATGCGCACGATTGGTACGTAATTCTTTTTTTATAAATATAATACATATAATTCGGTTCGTCCTATTTTGTCAGCGAGATGTAACAGAGTTTTGTGTTGTTGCATTTTTTAAACACCGTGATTAATTAGGTACAAGAATAATTTTGTTTATTTCCAATAAGTATGACATTTTAGTATACTTCGTAATCGAAATTTTGAAAGGTACTGATTTCTTAAATTTTAAGTTGGGATCAATCAGTTTGGCTCCTTGACGACTCAATCGTTTATTATCAATTCAAACGAAGAACTACTTACTCCTGAGAGACAAATGTCGAAAGAAAACGATGGTCGTGCGAACAATTGATAATTTGAACAAAGAACGTCCGAGAAAGTAAGCGTTGCATAAAACCTATTGAGTAAAATCGTTGCACTTCCGGTTGGAACGTTCGTTTTGCGTGCGCCAACTATGTTGAGTCCAGATTTTTCGTCAATTCTTCCTAGAAATTTTCTATATTGTCCTTTGCATATGCATCGACCGACTAATTCGATGCGCGAGAGAACAAAGAAAAAAAGAAGGAGAAAAATACCTTAGCTTAGAGATTCATAAAGGAAATTCTATCCTTTAAGAAAAAGAAAAAGGAAGACTTAATTCTGAGCTCAACGCTGGTTCACCGCGTGCGCGTGTTACATCCAGCTCGCAGTGGAGTTTTTCATTCGCACTAGTCGTTAGATTGATAAATACGATACATATATTGTATGAGATATATTATATATTAACGTTAAGATGTCGCAATTATTCAGGCCTAAGTTCGTTGCAATGTTAATGAAAGACAAAAAAAGTTACGCGATCGTGTGCGATTTTCTTTCGCTGCAACACCTATGTAATATGTAATATTAATTACAGAAAAATGTAAATTTTGTCGCGACGTTGAGCGTGTCTTTCGTTGACAATCTGTTGTGTATATTATAATAGTTATTCTATGATTCCGTTCATGGAGTTGATCCTCATGTTATATTTCTTGTACACGCAACGTATGTTGCACGAGTCAGAAATAGTCCGTGTTTTATGTAATCTCTTTGCCCCGACTGAGACGTGAGGAAATAATACATTCTCGCGACGAGTCCTTCGTCGGTTGGGTGGCCAGAACAAGTGGATCAGGAAAGTATATAATATTGTAATATGTATATGTCGATAAACGAACGTCTTTCCCTTTAATGGCCAAAACAACAAAAGAGTGGAAAAAGAAAAGAGGAAGCATGAAGAAATGAATCATCATGGTGTACTTCGGCAGTCCCCCTATTTAAAAGAAACGACTCTGTGAATTGTGTAATAAAAGCTATTCTACGGTACAGTGCATTCACTCGTAAGGATGAACATACACCCGATACGTATATATAAAATGATATACATAATATACATATGGAAATAAATAAATAAAAAAAAATATATATATTATATGTTGTTGACTCCATTGAAAGTATGATAATATATTACGAATATTAATGAGAGTAAAGGGAGGACGAGCATTAATTACGGAACTATTAAGAGAATAATTAATATAAGTGCGGAATGTAACAATAAAGGTCGTGTACCTCGTGAGAAATAAAGTGAACAAAAAGATATCGTAAATAATTATCCGTAAGTTTATCCCTGTCAATCTGTTCCCTCTTAGCATTAATGCCTTTTATGTGAAATGTTATACATAGATTGAAACTAATTAATAGAATTAGTAAAATTTCATCAAACAAGGTTTAATTCAAAATAGAAAGAGCACGATATTTAAAAAAATACTTTATATATATATATGAAGTACAATTAAAAAATACATAAATATTTTCCTTACAATATACCTTATACTACGGGGATTAAAGTATTATACATGTGTTTAGAAATATCACAGAAAAATATGTTGTCTCGTAACATTCTTATAACGTTATTGACGATCGACACTGTAATTGTTCCACGTTTCAGCTCTAACCAGCGTCAATTTCATTAACTTAATTATAAATTATCCTTAGATTCTATTTACAATATTACTTCCGTCTAGTTCTTAAACTGCGTGTTGATGTAGACGGTGTGACATTTATTGTACTCTACAAGCAGACGAACATATTAATGAAAAATGCCCGAACATATCTGGTAAAAAGATTATAGAAAAATGGCAATGATTTACCTCTAGTGGTTCAACGTCCTGAAAAGATTCATTCCCTTTCATATATAACTTCTTCCTGCGAGTAGTTTTCCTTATTTCCGAAACTGGTTCGGGAGGTGGTAAATTGGTTCGTTTTGCGCTTCGTCTGAAATAAAAAGAATAACGTTTGAATGCACCACTCAGCTTATGCAAATATAATATCTTTCAATACATAAATCTAGTTTAATTTACTTTGTCTCAGAGCCAGAGAGTTCGATTACCGAGATCTCATCATGCTTGGGTGACGTTGGCGTAAACTTTTTCGGAGGACGTCGAGTACGTCGCTCTTTGAGCATCACCTCATCTTCAGATGTGTTTTCACAATAGTCTCTTTCTTTCGAGTGGTGCTTTGTTGCCTGCAAAAAAGCAATTATTTATTCACTTTGATTGAACAAAGTATAAATTAAGTATAGTATGACAACAACCGTACCCCCCCACGTTTTCGTTTTTCCAATTCCTCTTGTTGCGTTTTTACCAAACTTTCATATTTCATCACCATGTCGTCTCTGTTCTTCATAAACGTTTCCATTTCTCGCTCTTTTTCCATTAAACTGTGTTTCAATTCTTCGTTAACTGCCCGCAGCCTCTCGTTTTCCGCCTGCCTCTCTTGAGCACTTTGTTGCAGGAGATCTAAGATCTTGGCATTTTGTTCGCTGTGCTGTGCACGTATTTCTAACTGTGCGATATATTCATCTTTTCGGGACAGAATTTCTTTTGTAGCAGCTAAATCTTTAATTGTATTCTTCATTTCGAATTCCATTAATTTGTCACCCCTATCTTCACTTTCGATTTGTTGTATCATATGCTTCATTTCTGTGGACAATCCAAATAGTAACATTAGTAGGCATACTGTTCAATAAAATAACACGTGGCGCCATATCGTTAGTGCACCAACCTTTCTGAAGTGAAATTATTTCAGCATCTTTTTCTCTCTCCTTTTCCTCTGCACTTTGTGTCTGTTCTTCAAGTACTTGAAGTTTATAGTTATTGTTCGTCAATAACTCCTGTAATCGATCTTTATCGGCTTTGCAGGTTTCTAAATTTTGATTTAATTCGTCAATTTTTTGCTTAAGCTCTGTTAAACCCTCAAGGTTGAGTTCCAGTTCTAAAATTTTGGCAGCCTGATCGTCCAAACACTAAAAAGGGAAAAGATAGAGTTATTGAATTTTATAGTTCAAATAAGAGTGCATGACGGGGTAAATTTGCTAAAACACCTGCGACTTCGTTTCTTGTGCAGTAGATAGTTTCTTTCGTAAAGTATTTATTACTTCCTCGTGTTCAGCTTTGCACTATAAAATAGTCAAAATATTTTAATAATTAAAAAATTGTTATATCACTATGCCTACATACCTTCGAAATATGAATATCGAAGTCTGTTCGCAATGTATTCAATTTCTAGAAAAAATAGACAACAAATTTTTTTTAGATCTGAAAAAGTATTTATCAAGTAATTAAAAAAAAAACGAGATACAACATACTTCTGTGCACTGATTGTATTCACTTTTAGTAAGTGAGACTTCTTCTTCGGCTTCGTTCATTCTTCGTTCATAATCACTAATTTTTTCTTCCAGAGAAACCTTAATATTATTCGAATGTTTTAACTGTTCTTCAATATTTTTGTTATTTTCATTTGTAGAAGAAAGTTCCTTCTGAAGCAAATCAGTGGACCGTTTATATTCTTTCGTTGCAATATTACTTTCTTCTGAGAGTTTCTCTATTCTATCCCTCAAAAGTAATAGCTCTTTCTCCGCTTTTTCCAACATCTAAAAAATGTGCGAAATAATGATGTAAATATTAGAAAGAAATCATTAATTTATTATACTACACGTTGATACGTACCTGACATTTTTCTACATATTGTGTCTTTACATCGTCGTATTTTATAGTAATTATTGCCAATTCATCCAGAGCATACTCGTCATCGTTAGCTTGTTCGCTAAAGCTAGTTTGATTAATCATTTCTCTGGTTTCACTATCAACAGTCTGACTACTCTTATTAAATATATCATTCTTAGACGTGTCTTCACTTTGCTCGTCACTTTCTATGCACACTTGACAACCTGTTTCTGTGGTATCTATTGCCACTTTTTGCTCGTCTTCATTTCTCTCGACTACACGTTGTACTTTTAAGTTGCGTATTTGTTCAGCTATATCATTCAATTTAAGTTTGGCAGACTCTAACTCCTTCTTCAAGCTTTGTATCTCGGTTGTACTACGAACTATTTTTTGTTTCAGCGCTGAATTCTCTGCTTCTATACTAAGCATTTTTTCCTCAACCGGATCGTTTAATTTTTCACGTCCTATGAAGTTAACAATAAAGTGCATAGTATCATTATTTTAATATATAATATATAATCGATGCTAACCACCGCCGCTACGTACCCATATCTTTTTCCTTTTTGTCAGTCTCGTTCAAAACGTCTATTATTACCTCTACCTCAAGATGCGACGATTGTTCCACATTCACACTTTTTTCTTCGTCAATTTTTGAAATTTCGGGAGGATCTTCACGTGCCTATGAAATAGAATATTACATTATTAGTAAAATTGCACGAAGTAACTTGAATTCTTTCAAAGTATAATTGATAACATACATCACTGTTATGATACAGATCTGTATTTGTGCGGTTTGCATTGACATTTTTAAGTAATTCAACCTCGTTTAATAATGTCAATTTCTCGTTTACTAATAAGTTGATTTCCTCTTGCATTGCTTGCATTTTGTTTTCGACATCAATCATGTTTTTAGTTTCATTTTCTAACTTTTCTTCCAAGATATCTACTGCCTTGGTCTTATCTGCCAGGTATATATTATTATGCGCAAGGTCTGCCTCTAAATCTTCTATAACTTCCTGCCTTTCAAATATCTCTTCTTCCTGCTCCTTAATTATGTACTCCTTTTCTCTCACTTCAGTAGTGATCGCAATATATTCTTCCTTTGCTTCATTTAAAAATACTTTAAGTTTCTGCAATACATAGTTACACGGTGAAATATACAATGAAGATGATATGTTAATCATAAATTTAATAATAATGGTAAAAATAACGATAAATACTTTAACTTGTTCCTGTTTGGAAAACAATTGGTCTTTCAACTCATCGATATAACGTTTTGGCTCTCCGTCAGTGCAAACATCCTGTTGCACTGCATTTAATAAACTCTTTGCATTCTTTAGATCCTCTTTTACCAAACTAAGTTCAAAACTAGTTTTATTTTTTTCAACCGTTAGGGCTTGATTTGATTCCTTAAGTTCTTTTACGCTGCTCTTTAATAATACAATCCTCGACGATAAGCGCGAATTTTCCAATTCTAATTCATCAATATTTTTCGAACCATCGAGATTATCAACAGAAAGAGACGAACGTCTTCTCTTTCGACTGTTAAATTGACTCAATTTCTGCTTATAAAAGTCCTCGACTTGTTTTACGGACCACTGAAGTGCATCTTCTTGTTGTTCTTCAACATCTTTTATACGATTCCTAAATTACACGCGATAATCGATTATTCCAACCATCATTTTTCTTGTATCAGAAATAAATTATAATAGGGTAAAATAAAATTGTTCACGTACTTCCATTCTGTTTCAAGTTCTTTCATCATTGCTGTATAAGTATCGGCCATTTCTTGCCGTATTTGAAGATCGCGTGTCAATACAGAGCTCTTTAAAGTTGCAATATCTTTTTTCAATCTCTCATTTTCGTTTATCAAGTCCTCATAATTTTCGTCTTCGCTATAATTGGACTCAGCATTTTCATCAATTGTAGATTGCCACTCTATAAATACAAATTGAGAATGATTTATTACGCTATACAATTTTCGTGTGGAATTTTTATTTCTAACGCAATAAATACCTTCATTTTCCAACTGTATGGCATCCCAATCGGTTGGTATTTTTATGCTTTGAGTAACTAATTGGGAGAATCTCGATTTTTTCCTCTTTTGTATTTTCTCTTTCTCTATAACTATTTTCTTCGCGATCGCAGCAAAATTTAGCACATTCTGCGTTTCTATATATAAATTTGGGATTGGATTGATATTTACTATTAACCCTATATGTTCTTTGCCGGACAGTGCTTTTTGAAATAGCCTTGTTAGTTTTGATTCCCTAAATGGACCAACGTGCTCTATCTTTTGTTTCATTATTTGTCCGTCGTGTATTGTTTTTAAACATCTTCCCAATATTAGCAGACTCGTGTTAATATTCTGAGCTTCCTTCAATCTGTCTCCTATGTTTAACGTTTTCTTCAAACGTTCCGAACCAGCCAAATCGCAGAATGCAAATCTAATAGGAAAAAAATTAATTATATATAATAAAACAATAAATACCTCATAACAATGCACAAAAAAAATTAGCTTTTACACACGTGCTGACTTCGACAGAATGAGGATCATTCTCAGCATAATATTTTAATAATTTGATTGTAAATATGCAGTGCGATCTTGAACTTCGCGCATTCATGGCTGTTGCTGCTACTTTCAAGTTATATTGTCCAGCCATTAGGACTTGATAAGCTTCAGAGCCGGAACTCACGCATATAGTTTTTAAGCCTTTGATGTATGCTCGTCCATGGCTATCTGTGGCTAGCTTAAGGGATGATCTTTTCTTATGACATTCATTCGATAGAAGATCATACACAATTTCGTTATAAATTTCAGCAAAGGAGACCCATACAGAGTATTGTGCATCAATACACTGGCTTGGCCTATTAGGAGACTCCACTGACAACAGTTTCTGCATTTCTTTGTAAGCATTAATATACTGATATTTATCAACAGAAGCAAAGGTCAATAATTTCGTTTTGATCTCTAACTCTTGCGCGCGGTCAATGGGATCCAATGTAAGAACATCACAATGGTTAATAGGCTTATAAGATGGAGTAGACTTTGGTGTAATATTAGAAAATACAAATTCTAAACATCTCGGTACGATTCCTGGGGATGTGGTGGTTCCTTGCAACGTATACGATTTTCCAGAATTCGTTGTACCTATCAGAATTATTGTCACTTATAAAATTGATCAGTGAGGATAATGATTGTCTGAAAAAAACATTAATGCCTTTACCATATGTCATGATAGTAGAATTTTGACCACCTAAAAAGTCAATCATTTGCTGTTTTACAGCTTGATCAAACAACTCTAACTGTGTTGTCTGTGGCCCGAATGTTTGTGTAAATGTAAACTTTCTACAGACAATGTCAGTGCTATTGGACCTTTTCAGACAACTGGTATTATTCTCTAAAGTAGGCAGTCTTGTGAACAAAGTAGATGCATTCATAACTTTATACGCATCTTGTTGTTCTTGGGTTAATTTTAATTTCTTTGGGAATGGTTTCATTCGTAGATATACTTTAACAGTCTGTATATTTTGTGAACCTGAATTTATGGAACCAGTTTCTTGTGTGTTATCATGCTCTTCAATTTCATAAACAGAGAGTAAATTTTTTTTAGTGTCCTTTGAAACGCAAGGTCTTTGTCCATAGGCTAATATACTGGGATCCCTTCCAAATAGATATGACATATCTTCTTGATTCTCAGTGTCAGATGATTTAATAGGATCTAATATATTATCCATCTATTACATAAAATAAAGAAAAAAGAAATTCGTCAGTCTTCTATACAAATTTCTATAATGGTAAGCACAAAACAATTTACGTGCCTTTTTTAGGAGAAAATTTGCCAATAACTAATTTGTACTTGAAAAATGGAATGTATTTGCACATATAAAACGGAATGCTATTTTTAAATGTTTACACTGGAAACGGACGCTTTCATACCTTCATTTATTATAGCAGACCACTAAAAGTGATCATTATTTTTAAGTAACGGATAATAATTACAACAAAGTAATAACCTGATGATAGTACATTTGAATACGCACCTTTCTATTTAAAAATCAATTAGTCGCGACACAACTACAAATTATTGAATTGTTCTTCAACGCAATAATTAAATCATGCACAATTCTATCTTCGGTCGCTTACGAATTCGCAATGAACGGTTGCCGTTAGCATTTTACTTTGAGATCTTGGCGTAAGAATACTATGCTCGGATTGGTGAAATATTTGACTCACGTATTATTAGCGCGCTAAACATACTGCCAATGGAGATCAAAATATATATTGTAACGACCAATAGGAGTAAAGAGATAAATACGCACGTGTTTAACTATTTTGTATTTAGAATTAAAATTCATAATGTATATTGTTCTTATCATGATACTGCATAAAAAATTTATATATGATATATTTTATTAATAATAATAATATACGAAACTTATTTCATCTAAATAATTATATGAAAAATTCTTCACGAATCCATATTTTACATATAGATACTTCTTAGCCGTTATAGAGCTAAAAGCAGAATTGTGCAAACTTTTAAATACATAATAAATACTAAGTAATATATAAACGTGTGATTGTAATTGCAAATAATAACTAAACTTTATTGCCCAATACTGGCTGAAAGGTCATTTTAATGGTTAAGTCCAAAGTGGTACAAAACACCAGCAAAAAAATAAACAAGAACGTAACAAGATAAAAAACAAACTGAAAAGCTTCCTACATCCATTTTGTTAAGGGCGCCGACTCCACGCGTAATGGCCTGTGTGCGTTTATTTGTCACACGACAACGAAAAGAGACACTTGATACCTTCAAGGCAGTAGTTTTCTCAATAATTACACAAATTAAATTTTCGTTGGTACATTATATACGAGTACACTTCACCATAAGGCAAGCTGGTCCGTTTGAACGCCAAGCCTATTCTTTCGAACACTCTTTCGAAGATTTACCCTTTTTTGTCCTTTGTCTGACCTTGTCGTCACTTTTGACTGACTTTTGATATGGAATATGCAGGCCCCCTTAAAGATCAATCGAATCATTGTAATAAATATTACGGCAATATTATTAAAATAAATCTTTATTACATTCATCATTCGTATCAATATTTACAGATTTCGAGACAAACATATTTGTATATACAGATATCAATTAGTACTGTCTTTCTTCGAATAAAAAATATTCCTTCTTCTTGGACGTTCAAAAAGAGGAGTCCAAAATTATTAAAAGTTATTGAAATGAATAATGTTAGGAAAATACTCGGCTATATGACGCACAAATGAATTGTAAATTATTAAAAAGTAACATAATCATTTACAACCAAAAAATACATCGTGTCAAATACATCTAACACTTCGTCGATGTAGCAATACTAACGCGGGCTTGTAAGTCTTCAGTTGCACCTAACAAATATTTCACGCACCATTATTGACTTTCGTATCACGTTTCCTGTTACTTTTAAAATTAATACCCGGCCTTATAATATCCATCTTGGAGCATTTAAAAATTAAAAATGAAACTACAAACAGCGATGAATTTATTTTTCAACTATTTTCTCGTTACTTTGAATCATTTATTATTTATCGACCAAGAGAGCAATCTTTAGAAATATTTTAAATCTAATTTCTTCGTCGCATGACAATAGTTTCGTACTCTTACTGGATAAAAACACCATTTAACGAGTCTTGAAATTAATCGGGCAATGTCATGATTCATGACTCAAAATGTCCTTTAAGTCGTCTGGTAACGTATGGGTTATGTCATTTATTCTTTCTTGAAGCTTTTCCCTTACGGGATTACCTATAGGTACTCCATCAATATAAGTCTTCTCTAATTTCTGTCGAATTCTGAGAATCATATCTACCAACTCCACTTCCTGTTTTCCTTGCACCCAAGTCTTTAAATCCTACAATAATCATTTTTGTTTCAAAGAAGTGTAGGTACGTACTTTAAAAAGTAGGTCAAAGTTTTATTTTAAACGCACCGCTTGTGATAATGCTTCAAGCTGTATAACTTGCAGTTTTTGCGATAACTCAGTGTATCTGGTGTGAAACCAACCAGAGAAGTTAGGTGAACGAAAGAATCGTCGGTATAATCCAACCCAATCTCCTTTAATACCTGTAGTCAATTGTGGTCCGGCGCTACTTAGAGTAGCTAGGAAATCGTCTGGATTAAACAATTCAGGTATGGGTGTAGCCTAAAAAAGTCATTACAATTGCTTTATAACGTCGCTCTGAGTTTTCAAGATATAAAAAAAATCAATATGATAATTACTTTAAAAGGTGATATGTCCTTCTGCAGTGGCATAAGACTTGCAATATATCTTTCGAGTGGTATCATAAAACTTTCGGTCAGTTCTATTAAATGCCGCTTCAAAAGTGCCGTTTGTACTTCACCTGGTCGCCTTGTCTGGATACCTCTAAATAGCTTTTTCAATATAGTTTTATCTTTTTGAAGGAAAGGTTTATACTGTGTATAAACGCCCGGTTTGGAATCTAATACTTTGAGATTCTCAGATTTCTTTATTTTGTACCTTTGATTCTCTGAAATAGAAAGACGTGAAATGGCGTTCCATTTATTCAATATTTCATAAAGCATACCATTACTACTCCCGTTGCTTATCCTTATAATGTGTGGCCAATGTTGTAGAGTCTTGGCGAAAAATGGATTGGTTACACCTAATATTACAGCAGGTGGCGATGGAGCATCTGTAGTATATTCTTTGAACTCAGAATCGTGAATGGTAAAATAAGGTCGATGATCGGCACAATATTTTAATGGAGCTATCATTCTAAAAAATAGAGAACAACCTTATTTTAATTTATTTTCTTTACCTGTTTCGCAAGTAGTTTCGAAGTACAACAGAATACTTACGCGATAAGTGCTTGAACCATTTCGGAGCAGCCAGTAGGTGAACCAGCCATAACAACAATGGGCTCGCTAAGTAATACTAATTCCCACAGTAAATGTACATAACTTACAACACTAGCCAAACTTCGAAACATATCTCCTTCATAGGAAGACGTTAAAATTAGTCTTCGCGCTGCGTGAAAATTTGCCGCATGATCCATGGCAGCGATTGTAGGAGCAGCAGCTTTATAGTTTTGATTTGAAATATATGTCTAAGATAGAAGCAAAATAGAATTAGATGCTTGAGAAAAATTGAGAATTAACAAAATATAAAATTTTACCTGAAACAATACACCTATAAGTGGTAAGTGCACTATTTGGCCAGGTGTCGGAGGTGGCCACTGGTCAATTTCTCTAACAATAGCTTCCATCACTGCCGTGCCCATTTCAAAAAATTCAGGTGCAATTAAACCGCACAATTCACCAAAAAGATTCACAAATGGCAGTTTGGTAATTATAACAATACTCTAATATATAAATCAAATAATTACTTTTACATTAAAATTCCTGCATTTACATATTTGCTACTTTAGTATGCAAGATCAACCTTTTGGAAATATCCTCTTGGAAGAGATTTATCTTTTACTTGACGAAAATATACATAGCCCCAGTAATAATCTTTATCACACTGTAAAAACGGGGGTGATTTTCTGTCATAGTCTTTTAAAGCGTTTGTATCTTGAACTGGAGTTCCATTCTGTCTTATTCGAACATGATATTGCGTATCACCCATGCAGCCAGAATTGGAATCAGGGAAAGCAAGATAACAGACATTAGATCTCTCTTGCTCGGATAATTTGATATGAGATGGATATATATCCTACACAAAAGAAGGATTATTAGAAATAAGAGTATTGCATTAAAATTTGTATATATATATAGATTTAAAGAATAACAACATATACCTCTATAGCTTGGCCCAATTCAAGATCAAAAGTAACAATGCATATACAATGTACCCAATTGTGAAAACGTTCCCATTTTTTATGTATTAATTCTTCTGTACTATTTATAATATCCATTCTCTTACTTTTCGAACAGGAGGCAGCCGACATTTTACAAGAATTTTCTACAAATATAACAACATATATACATATATATTAAGATACATGTCAAACATTGCCTAATAAAATGACACTTGCAGAAATTTCTATTTGACTTACAAAATTAATATATTACAGGAACTCCCACAATGGAATTTGAGTATCTGAAAAATAATTCTAAATCATTTAACCGTATAAATATATACATATATCTATATATTATACAATATGTAGCCTTACACGTTTATCATTAAACACTTACAGCTTCATTTAAGGTACGCATTATTCTATGTTTATAGATTAGAATTCTTTCCTAGGTAAGCTTTTTTATTAGCTTTACTAATCTCATAATTATTTATAACTTCAGCATATATTTATATATATGTATATGTATATTTTGACCCTGTTTAACAACTTTTAAGAATGTGTAATCCACTGTTATGCGCTCTATACTTTGTTTACTACTATCTATAGCAAACAGTAAAGCGTCAGGGAATAATATTAATTGAAGAATGAGAAAAACTCAGATATCAAAAAACATGAGAGGCATTACACGTGTACAATCATTTCATTATTGTTTGCTATTTACACACAACTGTTAAAATGCCCACGTGTTTTCCATCCGGTAATAATAATAATTTGTCAAACATGTCAGTTGAATTTTCGAGACAAAGGTACGGCAAAGTAAATGTTCATGAGTAACGTTTGCACCAGTGTTTTTCTTCACCGAAGGTATCTGCGTAAGCACGTATTCAAGCCGACACACATCGTACAGTCTCGTTTTATCGGAGAAAGTTTTCATAATGCTCGGTGTCTGTCACAAGTAGTTATAACCTCCGAAAACGATCATGTACATTTTTTTGAAAGATTAATTTATCTGAGCACGACAATCTTGCCAAACTACATCACATTACAGGTGTATTATATACACACTCCGATTGCAATCTGTACAATTTTCATTTCGCACTTTATTCGCAAAAGATTTCTGAATAACCTTTGTCCCTGTAACATTTAAACCATAGCGGTACTGATGCTCCGTTAGCTTGAATCGCAAATTTTATCTATAAGCAAATCTCAACAGCTGACGGCGTTGCCCTTCATGATTTTTCTATCGTATAAAAGTTTTTACTTCGAAAATAATAACATCTTTTTTAATTATTCCTTAGTTCCGTATTTTAGTTTTAGAAGAATGATAAGCAAAGTAATGAAATTAATCCGAATGGAACTTATTAGTGATTTATAAAAGATTATTTTTATATAGCCGTAAAGCCCAACTTTTGCAATGTATTTAATCTGTTTAATAAGTACGATAACATCTATCGTAGACGGAAATGTATTACATTATTACAATAGTAGTGCGAATTAAAATATCAACTTTCGTATAAGGTACCGCTATACAGTATTATATGTATACAAGTTTTATTAAATGTAGCATATGCTACATTATTGATGTTAATTATATCACATTTCGGTATACCGAAGTACATATTCTTAAAAGTGATGTAAAAATTGTATCGATGGTGGTTATACATTACATTAGCGTGCATATTATATGGGTAGATTTAAGTACCATTAAAATATATCATTTTTCGTAACGTACGTGATTGTAATGTAGTAGAACTTTGCATATACATATAACTATAGAATATCACGCTAATAAGTTTCGTTCCAAATTCATCCCAACAATAATATAATGATTCAAAATTTAAAATACCATGATTGAGTGGCAATCGTTCTTCCCCATCTTTGCAAATTACCACAGATATTTCGATCAAGTTTCGTACAGTTGAAAACTTCTTTCATTTGCGGCATATTTGTATTTCTTTTATTTATAAAAGCAGAGAAAAATGTGCAACCCATGTCAAACAGATGAAGGTATGTTCATTATTAAGAACGGAGCCACTGGTTACGCCCCTGAGCGCATCATTGCGCGCGTGCTTAATCTCTTCGCGGCTGTCACATTCTGTCAAGTTCCGATCGTCAGCCTGCGCTCATCAGCCATGCTTTGTGTAACTGTAAAAAGGCATAAATTCTAACCATTAAGCAACGCTTGGCGCAGGTCCGAGCTAATACAAAAAAAAACAGTGGCTTGCAATCGCGATCAAACATGTACCGTATCTTTCCCGATCTAATAGCCGATACGGGTGTGTCTGCGCGCGTGTTCCGATACGTGACCAAGTATGTCAGTCAGTTCGTAAAAGTGCGTGTGTCCCGTAGCCGTAACAAGCATTAGGTTACCGGTAGGCAGGAATTTTAACGATGTCAGCTGACATCCTGCAAGATAAGAGCGTGACCTTGCACGGCAAGAACGATGTACCGGTAGTCTCGCAACCAACAACCAGGGGTGGCCTCAGGGTTTATAAGATTGTTGTTCTAGGTGATGGTGGTGTTGGTAAATCAGGTACGATATTTTACATCGTTAATTACTCGTGTAAGGTATTACGTTTCGTATGAGTTACCTACACACATGATTTTTCAGCTGTTACTTTGCAGTTCGTCAGTCATAGCTTTCTGGACTACCACGATCCCACTATAGGTAAGAATTTCTTTCGTGTATTCAGATTGCGTTACAGTGAACATTTTTGACTGTAAAAATATTAGTAACATTATTATCTTTAGTTCTTTTCAGGGTTGTATATAATTTAATATTCTTTGTTATTAACAGAGGATTCGTATCAACAACAAGCAGTTATAGATGGGGAGGCTGCTCTTTTAGATATATTGGATACTGCTGGACAGGTCAGAGTTTGTTGCTATGTTTAGCTTCATTTTATTCAGAAATTGAAAGCAGTGGATTATTATTTATTGTATGTAGCCCACTTTTCTTTCTACAGGTTGAGTTTACAGCCATGCGCGACCAATACATGAGATGTGGAGAAGGTTTTATGATATGTTATTCTGTAACCGATCGGCACAGCTTTCAGGAAGCTTTGGAATATAGAAAGTTAATAACGCGTGTGAGAGCTAATGAAAATATACCGTTGGTATTAGTTGGTAATAAATTTGATTTACAGCATCAGCGTAAGGTAGAATATCAATCTTCACTTGGCTGAAATTTTGTTTACGTCTTCTATAAGACAATTGTGTTATAGGTAACCACAGAGGAAGGGAAAGCACTCGCTGAACAGCTTGGCTGCCCATTTTATGAAACATCTGCTGCCCTTAGACAATTCATAGATGATGCATTTTACTCTCTGGTCAGACAAATTCGTGTTAAAGAAAGATCAAGGAACTCAGTACGTAAACACAGTCGTTGGTGGCGGCTCCGATCGATTTTTGCCTTTATCTTTAGAAGAAAACGGAGACACGTTAATAATCAGCACTATTCTCCGTAAACGCAACTATTTTACTAGGCGGCCTTTTTCTAACGTTTATTTACTTGATATAACATGGCAACACAAGCAGTTTGAGGTTCTTTGACAAACTATAGACTACAAACTACACAACGAATACAATTTTTAATATTTTTTTTTATATGACACAATAGTCACCCTATTTAGGAATTACTCCACATTTCACTGCCTTATCTTTAACCCCAATTATGTTCTGAATTTAGTGGTAAAGCATGCAACAGACTGCAATTCATCTTCCTGACAGAACTTCCAGCAATAATTTCAATTAGATTTAATTATTTTGCTAGTTCAAAAAAATTAAATACGAAATAAAAGGGGCTAGAAGTGTATAGTATTTTGATAGTGTTCAATATACAAGAAGTTATTTATTCATTACAGTTTCTAGGTATACTAATATCATTATTATTTATTAAAAAGGCTCTAAAGATAATTTAAGATATATCTCAGAGAAGAATAGCTGTTAGAGATTGAAATTCAACCCCTAATTACTATAAGAATAATTCACGTTTCCTTTTTTAACTTAATATATTCGCTGTGTCGACTTAATATTGATTTTTAGTCGAAGACTTACACTACGTATTTATCAAATGTTATTTTATGTGACCAAAGATTTGAATATATAATATTAAAACGACACGTGGTATTTAATGAAAAGCAGAATACTTTTTAAATGTGAAACGTATGGCAAGCTTTATAATACCGAGTAATTGTTACATTGTTTTAATTAATAATGTAAAGTTAGTAACAGAGATTTATTTGTGCCAATTTAATTTCAACGGGAATGGGAATAACGAATACACAGTATATAAAAGTTATAATAATTTGTAAAGTTTACAAATGTTAACATATTTAAAAACCGCACAAAGCAAAGAATTTTTAAATAGATATTTTCCAATCAAAAAAGAGTATTTATACAAATATATTTTTATGTTTAAAAGTGAAAGAAATAATATAGCAATGTGTAATAATGACTCCGACAAAATACCAAACGTTTAGCAACATATTGCCAGTAATATATAATTTATAACATATGTTACTTATTAAAGTTTTTAGATTGCGCAGCTTAAGAATAGAAGATTCAGTTTTTGAAACATATGTATGTTAGAAATCAATTAAATATAGCCGTAAATTAATAGAAATACAATACATATAGTTCCCAAGTAATAGAACAAAATCTATAATGGCAAATAGTCATTGCATAGAAAGACATGGTTAAATGTAAGTTCATATACTAAACGTCTAGTCGTTACTTAATGTTCCCTAGTCAAGTTTGCATTCTGTTAAACATGCAATAATTTACAGTTTACATATACAGTTATGGATTTTGATACACAGATTAACGCGATCGTTTATATGTTTATCATATCTTACAAATATTTATAGATGTTGGTATTATATTTGTTATAACAATTTATATATAGTTTATAATTAGGAAACACCAACCACTAATATTTTGATCCATTTTGTTAGCTAATCTAACGATCCAAACTGTTTTAATTTGTCGAATTAGTATCATCGAAACTAATAGCAAATTATCAATAGTAGATTTGTACCAATACAGTAGAAAGTATTAATAAATATAAATCAACTGTATGCAGCGATTGAATATATAAAATGAAATCTGTGCAGCATATATAATATATATAATGTGTTTAATGTTTAAAAGTTCGTAATAATGGAAAGAAACTATAACTGTTTTGTTTATGCAACGAAATATTATTTTGCTTAGTATTCTTTTCTAAATTATTGTGGAATGCATACAAACAAAATACACAGCACGCACAATTGTACAGTTTGTAAAATGGACTCGTATGGAAAGTAAATTTCTAAACCTGTGTTTACCAATGAAATAAATTACTTACTAATCAAATTATATGCAGAAATATTAACAATAAGTGATATGTAATACGAACAATTTTACAAATTCAGATTAGTGCTGTATTAGAAATTACAGAAAACAAAATACATTATACAATGACAATATGAAAAAACCATTAGGAGAAATGTAAATTTATGATGTACTCCCGTAAGATTTTTAATAGGAGACATTTTTTAAACGCACATAAAACCCATACGCTCATTATGAAATTGAGCAATAAGTTTGATATGATTTGTAATTGTATGTATAATATGTGGCATTTATTTACCAATATTATTTCTTTGTAATACATGCTTCACACATTAAGTGCTCTCAAGATTCATGTCTTATTTCGTGCTTAACACAAAAATCTTACAATAGTATTATGCATTATTTCATAGGTGTAGGTTCTTAATTACATATGAATTATTTTGTATAAAAGATTTATTTCTGACAATTATTTGCATACATATAAAGAATTACAAATTTTTGTAGTGTTCTTATTTATATTGTGAATATAAATTAGAATAGTAAAGTTATCCATATTTGTATTTACATTTATTTAAAAAAATGTAATAATAATATAAAGTACTGACAAATGTTTTTTCATGTTTCAAGTAACAAAAAAATGAGAAGTAATTCCGTATGGTAAAAGTACAGTTAATTAGTACTTAAAGAATTCTTGTCCTGTTTGCTAAAATATATGTATTTTGATTTATATAATTGGGTCAAAATAATTTCAGTTCGATGGTGTTTAGACATATACCAAATTTGTAACAATAAAATATACAATTTTTTTATTTTCTCGACTAAATTAACAAATTTAAATTATGTAAAGCATTAAAAGTTCCTTCTACTTTTTCAATGGCAATCAATAAAAGTTTGACACATATCTTTTCGTAATTATGTAAAATATACATATATTCATTTTTTATTATCAGTATCCAGTAGCTTCGTATTTCATTCATTGATCTGGGTCATTGCCTGCAGTTTCGTCTACTATTTTGATGCAAATTATAGAAAATAAAGAAAGAAAATAAACTCATTTGTGCTATTGCTCTTCTTATAATCATTTTGAATCATAAGAAATACGTACCAACTTCTAGATTGTTTTCTACACCTTCGTTTGCATTGTTCTTTTGTTGCATTATATTTGTTTTAGCTGAAAGGCATGTAAATGAAATTACAACTCCAAAAATAAAAGTTCAGTTCATGTTACGTATGAAGCATTAGTATTAAATAATATATTAGTATAAATATGTATTGTTTACTGGATCTTGTGTATACAAGATCTAATAATATTTAGTAGCCCTTGGATTAGTAAATCCTCACTTATTAGTTTATATGTATAAACATATGTCATTCATACATTCTTTATAATACATTCTTTATAACGCATTCCAAATACACATAATAAATAAAAATATTACGTAAGATATATCAAATTTGTAATAGTAATATATCTTTTTATTCCTTAATATGCTAATACAAATACATTGAATAAAACTATTTTACCGAATGCTATATATATATATATTTGAATGTAACTCTGCTGTAGTCCTAAATCATTTGCGTAAAAATGCAATTAATACTACAGTTGAAAATTGTGTTATACAGTCCTCCCATTAGTGATTTTAAAGTCTAATAGGCTCCATGTCAAATAACATATTTAATATTATGTACGAAAATTTTTTGTTCAGATCTTCTTAATATTCTACATGTGTTAAATAGCAAAGCAATATAAATACTTAACTAAGACAGCCACCTGATTTGCATAAATAGAAGTCTGATAATAGAAAATGCATACAAAATACTATGCCTCTATGTAAAGAGCTATTATGTGAGTGTCTGTTTTATTTTTGTGACGATCTTCTTTTCCCCTGAGATAGGGGAAAAGTATCACTACCTTTCTGCATTGTAACAGAGAAGCGAGGATTTAGGCGCACTGCGCCAGGCAGATCTTTTGGAAGAATTGGAATTCCATGGTATTTCAAACCACGTAGACCAGCTAAGGATATTCTTACAGCTGATTCCGGAACAGGATCCAACTGAACCTTGTTAATTACAGGTCTTGTGGCTAAATTGGCAAACCGCCAAAATATCATATATTGCTAAGTCATTTGATAGTATGAAGAAATTAAACAAAATTGAAGCTTATTAATGCTTCTACTGGCACCCAGAGTATGTTAGGATTATTTGATAAATTATCATTAGATTTTAAATGACAAGTAATTCTCCTAGAATTTGAAAACAAGCCATTCAAATTATAGGAATCAGTACTTAAAAGAGAAGCAGTATTTTATATGAATTCAGTCTTAATTTGAACTCCATACAAATACATAAAAGTATAAAACAAAACAAAATTACAAAATATTCCAACTTACATTGTTGAACTAATGGAGCCTTTTTCTGTGGCGTTGTGTTGCAAGAAAGTTTCATGTTCTCAAGTTCATCCTTCAACTGCAAATAATATTATTATAAATAAAATATTGGAATCAAATTATGATACTGCATACAATTAAAATTATACCTGATCTGTTTCTTCCTGAAGCTTTTTGTTCTCATCTCGTTTTTCATCTAACTGTGTATTGAAATTATCCTTTTCTAATCTTAATGTTTCTAATGTTGCAGTTTTAGTAGCATCTAGCTTCTTTAAAGAATCTAATTCACTGTTACATATATTAATAGTATCCTCCAAATCATCGTTTCTTTTCTTTAAATCTGCTTGCTGTTCCAAACGGACATGAAGAGATGCCACTTCGTCCTCTGCATGCTTATACCTTTGTTCTAAATTTCCACGTAATGTAACACATTGATCTCTTTCTTCCGCACTAAAACATAATTATGATATGAATATTAAACTGAAATCTGCAAAAATATAAAACAGAAAAATACAATTTTTTAAAAACGCAGTATGCTGATTATTAATACCTGATTTTAAGCTGTTCATTCAATTCGTCGATTTGTCTAACTAATTCGATATTTTCTGAAGATAAAGTCCACCAGTTGCAAATGAGCATTAAACAAGCGACGAGAAGTCCGCCTACGAGGAGGGGGGGACATCGGCCTCCTCCGACTCTCATACTGTCAATTCCCATTCCTTATTTATTATAATTTAAATAACAATTATACAAGCACGTTGTCAACTGGCACGTGTAGAAAAAAAATTAAACCTCACTGTATGTCAATTGTGCTCTATTTGGAAAGATAAGAAGAAACAAACAACTTTATAAAATATCACGCACCATTGCATATGATTAATTGAAAAGAATGTCAAAGAAAATAGCACTTTTTCAATCTTCTTCGTGGACCGTTCTCTTTTCTCTATAAACTGTCAAGAATTTTCATGAAAGAGAAATACACTTAACTTGTAGTGGGCGTTTCTAGTATATACACTACCGGTATTGATAACAAAATGCATACACTTTATCACAACGAATGATAAATCATTTATAATTTGACGTGTTGGAATTTTTAATACATGTCAGACGATTTCATTTATTCATTGGCAATCGTTGTACCCGTGTTAAAACGATTTAAAATCAGTGCAATGCACTTATCGTACTGTAATACCTAACAGCACAGACGAGATATAAAAATACACATGTCATACAATGTATTTTCCAGTCTTCTGCTTATGGGGCTAAAGAGCCCCCGTTACCATTTCCGTGTCACACACGATGTTATCAACAGATTGTAGAAAACAATGCAAACGCTCCCAATGCTAGAAATTGAGTATAAGCCAATAAGGAAGGATATCACCATATCGATTGCAGTCGCAATCCAAGTTCACCTACTTCGAATGGATCCACGCCAGAGCAGATGGTACGTGAACCTGCATCACTGACGAGATATAAGAATAGACAACTCATCCAATGTATTTTTTCGGCCACGATTTCTAGGTCCAGGGGGCCCATTACCATTTCCGTGTCACACGCAACGTTACCCACAGATTATAGAAAACGATGTGAAAATTAAATAATTTCACAGAATTCTTTTGTTCTTTACCGTAATGAAAGGCAACAGAGGATATGAAACATTTAATATTAATTAAAAATCTTTTAATTAAAGAAACACATGATAACAAATTTTCTTATTTCAATTGTACTATCAATAAATGAAAAATTTTTAAAGTTATACTCTACATTATTTTCTGACAAAGGACAAAAAAAAATTGGGCTAAGAAATGTATATTTTTTTAACACTCAAACAATAAAGTTGCCACAATGAAAAAGATAGTGACGATAAGTGTATACTACAATTGTTAATTGTAGTTACTAGACAAATTCTTTAATTATCTTTTTCCTTGTAGCAATTTGATGGTTAATGAAAGACGCAATTTCTTATTTATATTCAACTAATAACAATAACGAAGTGCTAATGACCCTGGTATCGATGCCACGTTAAACTTTAATTAAAAAAAAAAACGAAGTAACTCATTTACTAATATAAGGCAATTCCTGCGATAAACGTGTCTGCAAACGATTATTGTTTGCATTCGGTTCCGAGCGAAGTGCACTACTCGAGATTTTACTGTATCTTCATAAACATAAGAATGCATTCGACATCCATGATGTTCGAAGGTCTCCGCGATATTGACAACATTGTAGTAGTCGAGTTTAGTCGCGCATAGAAAGTGTGTAGTTAATAATAACCGTAGCTCAATTTTTCTACCGAAACGTTGACCGAGAAATAGCTTTCCTAATTCCCCCTAAACATTTCACATATATTCACACAGTCGTGTGAGTCCTGTCCGCCCAATTCAGTAAATAATAGTTCTACAATTGAACACTGTTTATGAGCAGAGGACGCTGATATCAGTGTTGGATTTCTGAGCCGGTATGTCAGTTACGTTGGGCCACAAAAGTCCATAAGATGACTTGTCTATTCCTATATCTCGTCTGTGACATGAATATGCAACTGGCGCTACAGAGCCACATAGGCAGTCGATAACCAAGCAGACATGTGGCGCCATCTCGGGTTGCCCTTTCGCAGTTTTCCGCACCGCCTTGTTTAAAGAAATTATAAACAAATGCGATTACATCGACTTGCCGACGAGCTACACCAACGACCACCGGACATGAATTAAAGCTTGGAGAATAAGCTACCATCTCCAACAGGAGTGAGCATTGCTCCATGTGGCGATCATTTGTTATAAACAATTAAAGAATTAAAATTGTTATTACGTCTAACTGTATATAGCTACAGTATCAGGGTATTTTTTAAAGTGTATTATTTAGCCCCTCCCACTAGGGGATTAGCCCCTCATACTAGGGGATTAGCCCCTCCGACTCTTAATTTAGCCCCTCCCATTATTGGTTTAGTCCCTCCCACTTTTAGTTTAGCCCCGCCCCTCGCTGGGCTAACCCCGCCCACTTTTGGTTCAGCCCCGCCCATTTTCAAATAGCCCCTCCCACTTTGGTTTAGCCCCGCCCCTTTTTAAATTAGCCCCTCCCACTTCTGGTTTAGCCCCGCCCATTTTTTATAACTGGCCCGCCCACTTTTTTGGTTTAGCCCTTCCCCTTTATAATTAGCCCCGCCCCTCGCTCGGTTAGCCCCCCACTTTTAAATTGGCCCCTCCGCGTTGAGATTAGCCCCTCCCACTTTTAAATTAGCCCCGCCCATTTTGGTTTAGCCACGCCCCATTTTAAATTAGCCCCTCCCACTTTTGGTTTAGCCCCGCCCATTTTTAAAATTGACCAGCCCACTTTTTTTGGTTTAGCCCTTCCCAGTTTTTAATTAGCCCCGCCCCTCACTCGGTTAGCCCCTCCCACTTTTAAATTGGCCCCTCCACGTTGAGATTAGCCCCTCCCACTTTTAAATTAGCCCCGCCCACTTTTAGTTTAGCCCCGCCCGCTTAATTTAGACCCGCCCATCGGCGGTTTGGTCCCTCCCGCCAGGGGATTAGCCCCTCCCACGGAGGTTTGAACCCTCCCTACTGTAGTCAACGATGCCTCAAATTAAAGGTCTTCATTCAAGAAACAATCTCCTTCTAATTTAGCATAGCTCCGCGGTACAGTTATCGTGTAATTTACAAACAAATAATTTAATTGTTTATAACACATTAACAGCTAATAGAGCATTTGTAAATTGTTTATTGTGCTGTAGCAGCGCCCCTTACCTTTATTTTAAGCTCTCGATCATCAGTCTAGCTGCTCCAGAGGCCGAGATAACTGCAGATAACCCGTATTGCATTTTTGCCGATTTTTCAATTGTTAATAACTATGAAACCACTAATGCCATATTGTTGCCACTGTAGGGGAATATAGCTGAGAAATGTGAGTGCCGTATGAAAGTATCAAATTGAGCACTAAGAAAACGCAACAATGTTGCAAATCGATCTCTTAGGAAATGTAATAAAGTTGCAAATAACAAATTTTTCTCGCGAATTTTTGCAACATTGCTGCAAAATTTTTGGCACAACATTGTTGCAAATTTTTCTCGAGAATTTTTGCTACTTTGTTGAAAATTTTTTGACGCAACATTGTTGCAAATTTTTCTCGCGAATTTTTGCAACTTTGTTGCAAATTTTTGACGCAACATTGTTGCAAATTTTTCTCGAGAATTTTTGCTACTTTGTTGCGTTTTCGCGAGGCGTTGTTTGCAACTCTGTTGCATTTTGTTAGGCGTTAGTTTGGAGCTATCTTATACTTCCCGAGGCGCTGGTTGCAACTTGGTGCGTTTTCGCAAGGTGTCATTTGTAACCGTAATTCATTTTCGCTAGGCATTTCTTTGCAACCTGGTTGAATTTTGGTGAGGCGCATTATGTATATATGGTTGCAATATGTTTAGCAATGTTGAGGTCTATTTTTACAAGTTCTCCGCTTGAGAATTTTGTATTTAAAGTTCCTGCACGGTAGTACTTGTTTAAGGAATTGGAATTAGGCCTTTTCAAGGATAGTTAAAGTGTTAAAATAAAGAGAGGCGTAGAATTCTTTTCATTTAAGATTTATTCAAATTAATTAATGAAGATACAGAATTTACAAAAATGCGGTAATTCAAATTTACAAACTAATACTTATGAACTAGTCTTTAAAGTTAATGACAACAATTGTGCAACTTGTGCATATGTAAATATATTACACAATTGTTCTAAATTAATCCTATGCGCTAATAGTTACAAACTATTCTTAGAAACCAATTTACTATAATTAAAGTATGTGGTTATCCTTTCTTCTTTCCTGCTTTATGCCCAATGAGAAATGTCGGTCAAGCTCCTTACTCTTTGCCTGCGAAACCTGCACACACAAACAATATATTAGTAAGTATATGTAGCAGGAGAGATAAAGAATGTTAAGCGATATTTAAAGGAAAAAGATAGAAGGGAAGACCAAACCAGAAGCGTAAAAGAAGGAGAGGATTATTTAATAAGAAAAATATAAAACGCTAAATATAACGAAACGTTTAAATATATTAGAATCGCAACGCTACTCAAGTACTTAAGTAAGAATGAAAGATGCCACAATCAGCAATTAATAATACAGGTGTGGCGGCGATAAGCCGGCGCCACGTCTCCGCCTTAGGTTTAAGGCAAAACCGTTTTGTGACTGGAAGTATCGGATGTAGCGTGAGGTGCGAATGAGAAGTGTTAGTGGAGATGTCGAACGAATGTTTATCTCTAGGAAAGAGCGAATGCTTTCTAGGAATGCACGAGAAGCTTCGAGTGCATGGTGACCCGTGGTCGACCTGTGACACGTGGCAAGGATGTGTGTGTCGGTGTGGGTCCGAATGAGTGAGAACGAATGAGGGGTAGAACGAGAGAGAAGCTGCGAGTGAGAGAATATATGGAGCGAATGATGCGTGCGAGAGTCAGTGAGTGAGCAGAGTTCAAGAAGAGTCTTGGTTAAAGATTTGAGTACAATAAAGCTTGTGTCAAGTATTGAATGGGAGGTTATTCCATTCCCTATCACCATATCCCACATTGGTGACCCCGACGTGATCTCTACGGGAGTGAACAGTGCAGATTTCGCGATACATATCGTCCGTTTTTGGTGAGGGTTGCATCGAGTGCACGAGACGATGTCAACGCCATCCGAGCAGGCCCCGGCAGGGGGTAGCGCGCCCGCGGTCAATCGCGTCGCCGTGCGTATACCGGAGTTTTCACCGACGGACCCCGAACTGTGGTTCGGTATGGTCGAACGTAGTCTCGACGCGAGCGGGGTGACGACCGAAATGACGAAGTTCGGGTACGTTCTAGGGGCACTTAAGCCCGAATACGCGGCGGAAGTTCGCGATATCATTCTGGCCCCCCCGGCCCAGCCGTACACGAAGCTCAAGGCAGAGCTTATCAAACGGGTGGGTTTGTCGCAACAGCAGAAAACGCGACGCCTCCTGGAGCACGAGGAGATAGGCGACAGGAAGCCTTCGCAGTTTCTACGCCACCTGCGGTCTCTGGGAGGAGCAGCCTTGTCGGAGGAAATCCTGCGGGCCTTGTGGATGGGCCGGCTACCGGCGAGCATGCAGGTCATTTTGGCCACGCAGCGGGACGTCGAGCTCGACCGAGTCGCCGATCTGGCAGACACCGTCGCCGACGCAACGGGCCCACGAGCGCAGGTAGCCGAAGCCTCGGCAGGGCCATCTGTTCGTCCATCCTCAGCAATCGGTGAGCTCGAAGCACAGCTGTGCACGAAAATGTCGCAACTGGCGGCAACGTTCCAGCAGGAGCTGGCCGCGATTCGGCACGATATTAACACGGGTCCGCGCCGCTTCGCTTACCGACGGGACGCGTCGGGCCGAGAGCGTCCGCGATCGCGGTCCCGGGACCGTCGTCTCGAGCAACGTGGTGGGGCTTGTTTCTACCATTTCAAATTCGGAACGAACGCGGTACGGTGCGAACCCCCGTGTAACTGGTCCGCCCAGGGAAACGCGCCGGGCAATCGTTGATGGCGGCCAGCGACCATTGCCCTTCGTCGTCGCGCCGTCTGTTCGTGACCGATCGAACCACCAAAACGCAGTTTCTGATCGACACCGGAGCCGATCTCTGCGTTTTCCCCCGATCGAGGGCTCGCGGGTTCCGCGAGCGAACCTCCTACGCGTTGTACGCGGCGAACGGTTCGGAAATCGCCACGTACGGGACGGTTACGTTGAGTCTCGACCTCGGGCTCCGTCGCGCGTTCACGTGGCGTTTCGTGGTGGCCGACGTGTCGAAGCCGATAATAGGCGTGGATTTTCTCGCGCATTACGAGCTGCTGGTGGATGTTAGCCATCGTAGACTGTTGGACCGAGTGACGTCGATGACAGTGCCAGGACGCCCGGTGCAGGAGTGCGGGCCGTCAGCGCCGACGGTAAAAACAATTTTCGGCGACTCGAAGTTCCACGAGTTGCTGCACCGATTTCCGAACATTACGCGACCGGTGGGAACACCCGCGGAAGTAAGGCACGGAACGGTGCACTATATTCGCACCACGCCAGGACCGCCGGTGGCCTGCAAACCTCGGCGCCTCGCACCTGACCGCTTGAGGAACGCGCGACGCGAATTCGAGACCATGGTGCGCCTCGGTATCACGCGCCCGTCGGAAAGTGCGTGGTCGTCGCCGCTCCACATGGTGCCGAAAAAGGGCCAAGACGCTTGGCGGCCGTGTGGCGACTACCGAGTGTTAAACGCGCGGACAGTGCCGGACAGGTATCCCGTGAAGCATATCGAGGATTTCGCTCACGCGCTTCACGGGAAAACCATGTTTTCGACGTTAGACTTGGTGCGGGCGTACAATCAAATTCCCGTGGCCGCGGAAGACATTGCCAAGACCGCGATAACGACTCCATTCGGCCTATTCGAATTTCCTTGTATGTCGTTCGGGTTGCGGAACGCGGCACAGACGTTTCAGCGTTTCATCGATGAAGTGCTACGCGGGTTGGATTTCGCGTACGCGTACATCGACGACATATTGGTGGCATCTTCGACCGAAGAGGAGCACATGCGCCACTTGGAGGAGGTGTTCGCGCGGTTGTGCAAGCACGGCGTGACGATCAACGCGGCGAAGTGCAATTTTGGACAAGCGCGAGTCAAGTTTTTGGGATACGCCGTATCAGCCGACGGTACTCGCCCGTTGGAATCCAAGGTGGAAGCAATTGCAAACTACCCGCAGCCGACCACCGCGAAGCAGTTGAGACAGTTCCTGGGCATGTTAAACTTTTACAGACGTTTCATGCCCAGGGCTGCACAGGTGCAAGCCCCGCTCAACGGCCTTTTGCACGACAAGGCCAAGGGTAACGCTAAGGTGGCATGGACCGACGAGGCCGTTGCAGCTTTCGTCGAAGCGAAGGAAAGCCTGAGGCAGGCAGCGTTGTTAACGCACCCGCGGGACGGGGTACCGCTCGGGTTGTTCTGCGACGCGTCCGATTTTGCCGTCGGAGCGGCGCTGCAGCAGCGTGTCGGAGCGACCTGGCAGCCGTTGGCATTTTTCTCGAAAAAGCTCAGCCCCACGGAACGGAATTACGGCGCGTACGATCGAGAGATGTTGGCGATTTATATGGCGATTAAGCATTTCAGGCACATGGTGGAGGGGCGAACCTTCGCGGTCTACACGGACCACAAACCGATAACTTTTGCCTTCCAGCAAAAGCCCGAGAAGTGTTCTCCCAGGCAATTCAGGTACCTGGACTTCATCGGGCAGTTCACCACCGACATCCGCCACATCGCCGGTAAGGATAATGTTGTTGCCGACGCACTGTCGAGATTGGAGGAGGTCACGGAATCCTTCAGCTACGCCGATTTAGCCGAATCTCAGCAGCACGACGCGGAGCTACAGGCGTACATGCGGGGGGATGTTCGGAACAATTTACGGTTCGAACGGATACGTCTGCCCGGTACGGGCATCGAAGTGGTCTGTGACGTGTCATCTGGGGTCATTCGACCGTTCGTCACAGGGCCTTTCAGACGAGGCGCCTTCGACTCGGTGCATCGCCTCGCGCACCCAGGGATTAACGCGACGGTAAAGTTGGTGACGGAACGATTCGTTTGGCCGTCGGTTAATGCCGACTGCCGGAGTTGGGCTCGCGGTTGCGTACCGTGCCAACGAGCGAAGACGAGCAGACACGTTTCCGCGCCGCTGGGAAGTTTCAACGCGCCGTCCGGGAGATTCGAGCACGTCCATATAGACATTGTCATTCTTCCGGTTTCGGAGGGTTTTAGGTATTGCCTAACGTGTGTCGACCGCTTTACGCGTTGGCCCGAGGCCTTCCCGATTAGGGACCAAGAGGCCGCGACCGTGGCACGAGCCTTTTACGACGGTTGGGTGTCCCGGTTCGGAACCCCGCTGCGTATAACCACCGACCAGGGCAGGCAATTCGAGTCGCATTTGTTTAGAGCATTGTCCCAGTTAACAGGGGCAACACACTGGCGGACAACGGCCTATCACCCGGCAGCAAACGGGATGGTGGAAAGATTCCACCGCCAATTTAAGGCAGCAATCCGCTGTCAGCAGAACGTCCGTTGGACGGAAGTACTTCCCACCGTTTTGCTGGGCATACGCGCAGCCTGGAGGGAAGATTTGCAATCCACCGCAGCGGAGATGGTCTACGGCGAGACGCTGCGTCTGCCAGGTGAATTCCTGACACCACAGGGCAGAGATTCGCAGCCGCTACCAAGGGATTTCGTCGGGAGGTTGCGCGAGTATTTCGCAACCCTCGCCCGACGCCTGGCAGCAACCACTCGTCGAGGCGGATATTTGTTTTCAAGGACCTTGCGGTGGCGGAATATGTTTTTCTGCGGAACGACACCGTCCGAGGAATCCTCCAGTCGCCGTACGACGGACCGTACCGGGTCCTCAGCCGAGGTACTCGGACCTTTTCGCTGAGCATTCGGGGTAAGCCGGTCACGGTTACCGTGGATCGGCTGAAGCCGGCGTATTTGCTGGCTGCAGATCCAGCACCGCCGACGCCCGGGGCAGCGCGACCAGCGTCACCTGAGCAGCCCGAAGAACCAGCGGCAACCACGCCGATCGAGAGCACGGGGCGGTTCGCCCGTCCATCGCCGTCGTTGCAGGAGCCGGCGTTGCCGCCTCCCATCCTGACTACAGCAGATCCGAGCATACGCGTTACTCGGTCCGGAAGAAGAGTGCGATTCCCGGACCGATTGCAAATTTCGTGATTAGGTCAATCACTGGCGGGGGGGTGATGTGGCGGCGATAAGCCGGCGCCACGTCTCCGCCTTAGGTTTAAGGCAAAACCGTTTTGTGACTGGAAGTATCGGATGTAGCGTGAGGTGCGAATGAGAAGTGTTAGTGGAGATGTCGAACGAATGTTTATCTCTAGGAAAGAGCGAATGCTTTCTAGGAATGCACGAGAAGCTTCGAGTGCATGGTGACCCGTGGTCGACCTGTGACACGTGGCAAGGATGTGTGTGTCGGTGTGGGTCCGAATGAGTGAGAACGAATGAGGGGTAGAACGAGAGAGAAGCTGCGAGTGAGAGAATATATGGAGCGAATGATGCGTGCGAGAGTCAGTGAGTGAGCAGAGTTCAAGAAGAGTCTTGGTTAAAGATTTGAGTACAATAAAGCTTGTGTCAAGTATTGAATGGGAGGTTATTCCATTCCCTATCACCATATCCCACACAGGTGACAGATGCGAAAGCATTAAAGGATGAAGAAACATTTGGAGAAGGAGAAGAATAGAAGATGTGACCTGTGCAGACAAAAATTTGAAACGCGAGAACACCTGACAACAGAATGAATGGAAATACATATAATAGGATATAAAAATGACTTTAGATTAAATCGACTTGCCGACGAGATACAACAATGAGCACGGGATATGAATGACAGGTTGGAGCATCAGCTACCATCTCCAACAGGTGTCAACATCATCCGTTTATAGAAATTATAAACAAATGGCATTAGTGGCACTTCCAGGCGAGAGACGTCAATGACCAGAGGACATACATTAAAGCCAGAGGCATAGGCTACCATCTCCAACAGGTGTCAACATCATCCCATGTGAAGTTCATTTGTTGCAATGAAGCAGAAAACGGAATGAAGGAAAACAGGGAATGGGAGTTGAAAGTGCGCAGCCAATTCGCTCGAATTATTTTCCACATAATTATCAAACGTCTCTTAAACGTTTAATAATTATACAGTAAATAATTGATTGCCCAGGTCTCACCTCGTGGAGGTTACTGCGCCTGGAGACCCACCCTAGCCACGGCCCTTCCACCCTCCAAATACGCAAAAAGTAATTCTACTATAATTTGTAAGGAAGAAAAATCTCCCGTTATTGTCAATTTGTAGAACGTTCATTAATTGATCGTAGTACAAATACGACAACAACAGGAGTACTTAGAAGAATCGCGACCGCGAGCTAAATTGAATGTCAAAAGGAAACCTGAAAGAAAATCTGCAAGAGGATGTAATTTCCTAAAATAAAACTTTCTAAAAAATTTATCCTGAGATCTTAAAAACTAGACAACGAAATATTAGTGCAGTGGTGAACACTGCTGTCTTAAAGACTGTGACACAGCTTAAAAATAAATCATCCCTTATTAAATACTAGATTAGATTCAAATGCGCCCTGCCTGACTAAAGATCTAACTTAAAACTAGTATGACCCTACCTAGACAACGGAATATTATTGCAGTGGTGAACACTGCTGTCTTAAAAACCACAGAAAGAAAATTATTGCAGCGGTGAACACTGCTGTCTTAAAAACTAGACAACAAAAATTATTGCAGTGGTGAACACTGCTGTCTTAAAAACCAAGCCACAGCTTAAAAATAAATCCTCCCTTCTTAAATACTAGATTAGATTCAAATGCGCCCTGCCTGACTAAAGATCTAGCTTAAAACTAGTATGACCCTACCTAGTATAACATCTAAGAGTTCAATTGAAAGAACAATTTCAATAATATCCTACCTACATAGGACTCTAATTAATACTTTCCCATACTGATACAGGTATAAGTATGCATATTCTTAATATGGACTAATTGAAGAGGAATTAGTTTCGTGGCGCATGGTTTCCAAGAACAGACTGAAACACTTGATAACCAGTTTTGGTTGTACAAAACCCTGCCTAATTAAAAGTCTAATAATCATGTCCATTCGTGTAAAACCTGCCTGTTTAAAGATATAGGATTCTTCAAATGAACCCTACCTACATAAGGAGCTAAAAGTATTGTTCGATTTATAATTGGGCCTGCCTAATTAATTATCTAACACCTGTAATTAGTTAAAAGGGCAAGGGCAGGGGCAGGGCGGGCGGGGCGGGGCGGGCTGGGGGTGGATGTGTTTACATTATACATATTTTAATGAATCCTCTTCTTTAGTTGATTCTTATCAATGCTTCTGAAACAAACACAAACTCGAAATAATTAGTAAAGCATTATAAAAATGAATTCTTAAACTTTCCGAAATTGAGTCGACGAGGCTGGCTCTTTGATTTGATAATTCAGTACTTTTCAAATATTATAGTAATCATAGATCATTGGCAAAATAAGGTTAAAGAAATACAGGGATACTTACTCTTCAAGTTGATGGATGGAAGCCCGAACTCGCCGAACAGCATAGTTATTGACTCTAATTCCGGAATACTTATTGCGATAAAAAAAAAAAAATAAAATAAAACACTACTATCGCGCGCGTTTTGTAATAGTGATCGACGAACAAGGTGACTCTAATTTCGCGAGAGAAATATTTCGAAGCAAACACTGTCTCTACTTTCGCGTATCTTTACTAGTATGTATATTGAATTATAATTATTAAGAGCGGTTGCGCTCAAAAAATAATAAAAAGAACTTCGACGGGGCAAGCCCTGACTCTATCGACCGAATTGCGCGCGATCATATAAATTTTGAAACAAGTCACGGAATGAATCAAGGAGGCAAGTAACGAAAGTGACTGCTACCGAACAGCCCGCGAACTCTCAACCCAGAGCCTGGACACAGTTAATAGTGAACGTAGTTCACCCTGTGCTCTCCACAGCGACTAACAGAAGCCTCGATATTTAGTCAAGCCTCGATACCAAGTCGCAACCTCATTGAGCTGCAGATGTGCAAGACCGCGACCATGGTTCCAGACTTATGACCCATAGCCCTAACCGTTAGTGGCGTAGACATAACAGCGAACGTATCCTTCGTCCGGTCCCACAATCGCGGCCCCACACACCGTAACTCGCTGACACTGAGACCCGTACCATGCTAAATGCGCCCATCCAGCACTACTCTGAGCGGAGAGCAGAAAAAACCATGTACTGCAGAAAACGGAATGCAGCAAAAAAATGAATTGGGAGGAGTGCGCAGCCAATTCGCTCGATTTATTTTCCACATAATTATCAAACGTCTCTTAAACGTTTAATAATTATACAGTAAATAACTGATTGCCCAGGTCACACCCCGTGGAGGTTACTTCGCGTCTCTTTACTGTCATTTATGTTTAATTATTATTGAGAGCGGTTGCGCTCTAAAAACAATAAAAAGAACTTTGACGGAGCAAGCACTGACTCTACCGACCGCATTGCGCGCGGCCAACAATATCGTTATGGTGATAACATCGTGCCCATGGCACCTTCTAAAACATTTCAAAGAACAGACATCATTGAAATATTTGCATTCTCAGTACATTTTAAATATTATAGTAATCATAGATCATTGGCAAAATAAGGTTAAAGAAATACAGGGATACTTACTCTTCAAGTTGATGGATGGAAGCCCGAACTCGCCGAACAGCATAGTTATTGACTCTAATTCCGGAATACTTATTGCGATAAAAAAAAAAAAAAAATAAAATAAAACACTACTATCGCGCGCGTTTTGTAATAGTGATCGACGAACAAGGTGACTCTAATTTCGCGAGAGAAATATTTCGAAGCAAACACTGTCTCTACTTTCGCGTATCTTTACTAGTATGTATATTGAATTATAATTATTAAGAGCGGTTGCGCTCAAAAAATAATAAAAAGAACTTCGACGGGGCAAGCCCTGACTCTATCGACCGAATTGCGCGCGATCATATAAATTTTGAAACAAGTCACGGAATGAATCAAGGAGGCAAGTAACGAAAGTGACTGCTACCGAACAGCCCGCG
Organism: Nomada fucata; assembly: GCA_948146005.1. Classification (NCBI taxonomy): domain Eukaryota; kingdom Metazoa; phylum Arthropoda; class Insecta; order Hymenoptera; family Apidae; genus Nomada; species Nomada fucata. Next base: position 4,517,857 of record OX411277.1, read on the forward strand.
AACTCTCAACCCAGAGCCTGGACACAGTTAATAGTGAACGTAGTTCACCCTGTGCTCTCCACAGCGACTAACAGAAGCCTCGATATTTAGTCAAGCCTCGATACCAAGTCGCAACCTCATTGAGCTGCAGATGTGCAAGACCGCGACCATGGTTCCAGACTTATGACCCATAGCCCTAACCGTTAGTGGCGTAGACATAACAGCGAACGTATCCTTCGTCCGGTCCCACAATCGCGGCCCCACACACCGTAACTCGCTGACACTGAGACCCGTACCATGCTAAATGCGCCCATCCAGCACTACTCTGAGCGGAGAGCAGAAAAAACCATGTACTGCAGAAAACGGAATGCAGCAAAAAAATGAATTGGGAGGAGTGCGCAGCCAATTCGCTCGATTTATTTTCCACATAATTATCAAACGTCTCTTAAACGTTTAATAATTATACAGTAAATAACTGATTGCCCAGGTCACACCCCGTGGAGGTTACTTCGCGTCTCTTTACTGTCATTTATGTTTAATTATTATTAAGAGCGGTTGCGCTCTAAAAACAATAAAAAGAACTTTGACGGAGCAAGCACTGACTCTACCGACCGCATTGCGCGCGGTCATCAAAATTCTGAAACAAGTCACGGAATGAATCAAGGAGGGGTGTAATTGATGAGGAGACAAGTAACGAAAGTGACTGCTACCGAGCAGCCCGCGAACTCTCAACCCAGAGCCTGGACACAGTTAATAGTGAACGTAGTTCACCCTGTGCTCTCCACAGCGACTAACAGAAGCCTCGATATTTAGTCAAGCCTCGATACCAAGTCGCAACCTCATTGAGCTGCAGATGTGCAAGACCGCGACCATGGTTCCAGACTTATGACCCATAGCCCTAACCGTTAGTGGCGTAGACATAACAGCGAACGTATCCTTCGTCCGGTCCCACAATCGCGGCCCCACACACCGTAACTCGCTGACACTGAGACCCGTACCATGCTAAATGCGCCCATCCAGCACTACTCTGAGCGGAGAGCAGAAAAGGGAATGTGAAGCAAAAAACCGAATGAAGAGAAAAGGGGAGGGGAGGGGAATGTGCGCAGCCAATTCGCTCGAATTATTTTCCACATAATTATCAAACGTCTCTTAAACGTTTAATAATTATACAGTAAATAATTGATTGCCCAGGTCTCACCCCGTGGAGGTTACTGCGCCTGGAGACCCACCCTAGCCACGGCCCTTCCACCCTCCAATTGCGGGAAAAGTAATTTTAGCATCATTTTTGAGAAAGAAAACTCTCCGATTATCGTCACTTTGTAGAACGTTCATTATCTGATCGTAGCACAAATACGACAATAACAGGAGTACTTAGAAGAATCGCGACCGCGAACTAAATTGAATAACAGTAGGAAACCTTAAAGAAAATCTGCAAGAGGATGTAATTTCCTAAAATAAAACTTTCTAAAAAATTTATCCTGAGATCTTAAAAACTAGACAACGAAATATTAGTGCAGTGGTGAACACTGCTGTCTTAAAGACTGTGACACAGCTTAAAAATAAATCATCCCTTATTAAATACTAGATTAGATTCAAATGCGCCCTGCCTGACTAAAGATCTAACTTAAAACTAGTATGACCCTACCTAGACAACGGAATATTATTGCAGTGGTGAACACTGCTGTCTTAAAAACCACAGAAAGAAAATTATTGCAGCGGTGAACACTGCTGTCTTAAAAACTAGACAACAAAAATTATTGCAGTGGTGAACACTGCTGTCTTAAAAACTAAGACACAGATTAAAAATAAATCCTCCCTACTTAAATACTAGATTAGATTCGAATTTCGCCCTACCTAACTAAAGATCTATCTTAAAACTAGTATAACCCTGCCTAGTATAACAGCTAAGAGTTCAATTAAAAGGACAATTTCAATAATATCCTACCTAAACAGGACTGTAATAGATAGTTTACCATACTCATGTGGGTATAAGTATGTATATACTTAATTCCTCTCCAATTAGTTCATATCAATATCGTGGTCCATAGTTTCCTAGAAACAGACTGAAACACCTGTCAACCATTTTTGGTTGTATAAACCCTGCCTACTTAAAAGTCTAATAATTTCAATTCGTGTAAAACCTGCCTATTTAAAGATATAGGACTATGTGTTCAACTGAACCCTACCTACATAAGGAGCTAAAGGTATTGTTCGATTTATAATTGGGCCTGCCTAATTAATTATCTAACACATGTAATTAGTTAAAAGGGCAGGACCAGGGGCATGGGCCGGGGCAGGGCAGGGGCAGGGGCGGGGCGGGTTGGGGAGGATGTGGTTACATTATACGTATATTCATGAATCCTCTTCCTTAGTTGATCCTCTTCAATGCTTCTGAAACAAACCAAAAACTAGAAATAATTAGTAAAGCATTATAAAAATGAATTCATAAACTCAACAAAAATTGAATCGGGGAGCCTGGCTCTTTCATTTAATAGTTTCCAATCGTGTCTTCGATAATATTTCTGGGTTTCTATTGTATTCATTCCACTTTTGAATCTCTGGCGTACTTGCATTCGTTTAATATATCATAATTGTATCAATCTGCAACAATCTCATGCATTGGATTAGTAACATCCCCAAGCCCCACCATGTTATATTGAAATGAAGATGCTTTTAATTCGTAATAACTGATTTTTATCGCAGATAATAAAATCCAATTCATATGAAAAGTGTAGCTACATTTTAATAACAATTGGTAATTGGATTTCGGCCAAGTTGATATATTCTTTTGCACTTTTTAGATCAAACTGGTAGTATCTATTTCATTAAAAACTCCAAATTGAAGTAGTCACATTTCGCTACAATTGATTCTATTTTGCGTCTACAAAAAAGCGACAAACGATTATTCGGAAGCAAAATATCAAACTTACACTATCGCCATGCCGAGGTCCAAATAGGGCCAAGAACATTTTTCGCGCACGGATTTTTGTTTAAACATTTACGGATATCGCGAGTGAATTTCAATTTCTACAATGCAAGCTCGAAAAGTTATAAAAATTGACTCTAATAAAAAACAGGTGAAAATGAAATTGCAACGATTAAGAGAAAATATTTTGAAGTTAAACTCCAATAAAGAACAGTCACTAGCATTGACTCTACTTAAAACCAACTATCTCGAATTATTTTTTTATTTCTTCTCTTTCCTTTCTTTTTTTTATTTCCTTATCTCTTATTTTCTGTTATTTTTTTTCATTTTTTTCATTTCGTTCACACAGTAATTTACTATTAAGTGTGTAAATTTTTAGCAGTATTTCCATCAACAGGCATTCCAGGTAGTATAATTATTCAGAGAAAAAATAAAAAGAAAGACAAATATCAAACACTGAAAAGAAAAATTACCCCATTTACAACAAGAATGGCCAAATAAATGGTCAGCCGTAATCTTTGGCTGACAATGATGTGCCACCCTTCAGGGTGGCTCGGGTACAGGCTTCCAATTGGAAACAATTAGGGACTGGTATACGCAACTCTAATTAAAAACGCGATCATTAATCAACGCAACGCTATTTGGAACTCGCGGTGCAATCATTGCGCAACACTATTTATTAAGACCGATAGAAAGCAAACCTTAAATTATTTGTAATATCACAAAACAAGCTAATTGAAGATCCCCTGAAAAGTTAGCTGAAGGCTCAAGACGCGAAAATAATTTCCGTAACACTAGAAACTTTGTCATACGTCAAATATATTATAAAATACTACAATTCAGGTATAAATAAGAACTACAAAATTGCAAGAACAATCGCGACATTGTTGCGCAACGCTAAATCAATCGCGATTTTCATTTGCTCGCAACTCTAATTAAAAAGCGCTTGGCATTTAACGCAAGTCTAATTCGACCCGTTTTCAAGTTTCTCGCAACTCTAAAGCAACGCGATATTTTTGGGAGGGCTGTATCGTTGGGCCGGAATGTGCGTCGGCCAGGTACAAATAAAAATTCTACGAATGAAAATGCAAGCACTGTGACAAAGTAGTAACACAGAATGATTCCCCATTCTTAAAAAGAATGGAGAACCATTAGTAGTTGCCCTCTTGAGCGACAGTTTGTCGGGCCTCTTCGGCATATAGCCTCTTCTTTTCGTTGGACCCGAGGGCCAGCTGAAACTTAAACTAAGCTCGAGGCTCTACTCGGAAATCAAGACAAAACTTATAAAGATGAAGTAAAGAGATTGAATCGCGGAACTAAATGGAACACACGTGGCCGAATCACGACCAAATAAAATAGTAAAACTTGTGATTACGGAAAATCGCAAGGATTACTATAAAAATTTGAGTCGCTCTTCGTTCACACGTGCAGCCTCGAGCATAATGAAAGGCGTTTCGTTTCGGGTCCTAAATCGCGACCGCGACCGCGAGGGATTCGAAAAATCGATAGGCAAAGCCAGAGGCGAACGCATTTTCGTTCGCGTCGCAGCTTCACCGTCGACTTTTCAAATCAGATTTCCAGAAACAGGTTGAACACGCGAAATAGTGCATACCCGATCAGAGACTGTGTCAACCTGCCCGGCCCTACCTACTTACGTCTATCAATCACACCAGAAAGTATGCTACCTATCCTACCTAGACCTATATTTAAAAAATGGCAAACAGGCACACCAACACACGACACTCCACGGTTCTCAGTCAAACACTTGGGCGCAAAAGCCTACACTAGGGAGGCGTCCCGGGACGCCCCCGACACCCAAGTGCTGTCACACAACTTGCACACTCTAAGGTACGTACCATTTTTCTGAAATCGACTGACAGTGGCTGGGATCTTTGCGTTCACGTGGAAAAAACCACGTCGCGGTTGAGATATTTAATAGAATAATTAAATAGTACCGATACAAGAGGTACTTATTAGGAATTGATAAGTATATTCGATTCTCTTTGGTACTTGGCCTCTGTAACTACGTTTTAGTACGGAACGACGCAAATCCACAGCCTAACCACACACACAATGCGGATATTACGTCGTGCACGATACACCAAACGCACTGTCAGTCGCCAACAATAAATCATTCAATGGTTTATGATCTAAAGAAATATCGTCGTGCTCTACCACCGTTTTCCCACCCAAGTAGCACCGGGGCACGTGAGTGGGATCCGGGCAGTAAACACGGAAAGGGTTAAACCTGGAAATCCTCGTCTAAAAAGATGATAAAGACATACTGATTTTCTAACGAACTAAATGTATGTATACTTCTATATATATCAGATCAATATATGATTCTATTTTATTTAAGAGAAAATTCAATGACTCTACTTCATTAGAAAAATTATGCAATGACTCTACTTTAATAGAAAAATTAATCAATGACTCTACTTTGATATGCTTTGAATTAAATTGAAACATCCTCGGGCGTTCCCGTCATCAAAGCATTGTTTCTAAAACGCAAGATTGAATTTAAAGTCGATTGCCTTGATATCGAGATCTACCCGTTCGCGAATTGTCTTCTTGTACATTCAAGTTTAATTAATATCTTGTACGGCAGGAGTGAATTAATTGATATCTTTATACGCTAAATACTAATATGGATATCGAATAATAAAATTATTCGATAGTTCCAACAAATTGGCAAGGTATATAAGTACCTTTACCTTATATTTAATCAAAGTATAAAAAAGAAATACTACGTTCTTACTAACAGCAATCATTATGCATTTTATTATAACTGTGCACTAATTGCAATTGACAAATAAACGAAGTCGAAGGGTATTCGACTTCTCCACTACAAACTAATGCACGTAAGATACTGGACGTTACTTTATATTCATTTAATAATTAATAACTAGTTAAATATACGTTTAATACGTATTCAATTAAAGACTCTATTATAAAAAGATGCATAGTGATATATTTTATACTAAATTTCTCTCTTAAAATTCTCAAACTAATTTGAAACGCGTTGTACAAGAAGACCTATCCTCATATAATATAAAACAGTATACAAGTTACTACTCATGAGTATATTTCCATATACCCATGGTCACAGTGCTTGACAGAAAATTCTACGTAATTACAACCAGTCACTCGTGTCGGTTCGGACCTTTCGTCCTGCGACATGATTGAGTGACCAGAGGAACTTTAAAGCATGCCACTCACCGGTTGCAGACTCACCAGGGGCGCGGTCAAGCTCGTCGCCGTCGTAGCCTTGGAAGCTGCTGAAACAATCAAGAAGAGCAGACAACATTAAAATCTTTGTATTTTCAGTACTTTTCAAATATTATAGTAATCAAAGATCATTGGTAAAATAAGGTTAAAGAAATACAGGGATACTTACTCTTCAAGTTGATGGATGAAAGCCCGAACTCGCCGAACAGCATAGGTGTTGACTCTAATACCGGAATATTTATTGTGATAAAAAAAAAATAAAATAATGGACTACTATCGCGCGCGTTTATAATTGTGGTCGACGAACAAAGTGACTCTAATTTCGCGAGTGTAATATTTCGAAGCAAACACTGACTCTACTTTCGCGTATCTTTACTGTTATTTATATTTAATTATCATTGTCATTATCTAAAAACAATAAAAAGAACTTTGACGGATCAAGCACTGACTCTACCGACCGCATTGCGCGCGGTCATCAAACTTTTCTGAAAGTAAAATCTGTACAAGTTAGTAAATGGGGTGAGGAGATTGAAATTGAAGCAATACACATTTCATTTTATTTGTCTCTTTATTATTCCTTCATCCTCTCGAACGTCTGTTGAGGAAATACAGCTTTTTTTTACATAAAGTACTAGTGTATTATTATTCAGATTTAACTACTATATCTATACAAGATATATTATATCGATTTATCAAAACCGTACTGTGACTGTTCTTTGTCAGAGTTTTAAAGGGGATCATGATCCTAGTAAGTAAACAATATCGTGCATTTGTAAGTTCCCGTAGCTGGTCGTAGAAATCAAGACTCGAAACTATTTATCATGCTTTATGGGCATGGTAACAAGAACGTAGTTACGTGGATAATCCCGCATCGAAAATGAAATTTGACCGTACTTGTGAGTTGGTCACAGCGATAATAAAAGTGTCTAGGAGAACAATACTGAAGCTATAATAGAAATTGCGACCGAAATGCAGCAAGATATGAACATACTTCAATGTTTCGTTTAGAATTAATGAAATTTACAGACCCTAGTTTCAATCATGTATATTATTGTAATCTTGTATAAGTTCTATTTGAAATGTTTTAATTATTTAATGAACGTGGATATACGAATTGAGAGACGCGATAATTGAAATCTATTTACAATAATGAAACGGTTCAATATCTCTCAACCGACAGCCAATCGCCAGATAACAAGACATATACATAAACCATTGGGATAATAATTTAAATGTTACCAGTCCTTCATCATACATCATCGGACTGATTGTAATGAGTCGTAGTAATTGTATCTCAGTACTCTATTCCTGCAGCGTCAATATATTATTCTTTACCAACCATTACCATCCATTGCACCTGCAACAAAAATAGAAGCAACGTGATAAACCTGTGCCTAAATCAGAATCGAATGTGTAACATATGTAACATATATAACTGGATATGTAAGTGACATTGCAAACAAAATAAACGCAACCTTAACACCGCATCGAATCCGAATAATCGTGTAATAAAACATAATAAAGATTCGAAGAATCGTTCAAACTAATAAATTAATTAACCCGATATTTTAAAAACGACTATTTATCGCGTATCAAAGAATCGGTGGACTGGATGACCGGTAAAGCGTCCAGCAAAAGAGACTCGATAAAGAGTTTAATATACATCCGCGATAGCCAAATGATTGTTAAATAAATGTGTGTTAATTAATAGAAGCTAATGCGTATGCGGTAGTCATTAGACCCCGAGATGTTATTGCATTGTAGGGTTATGTATGTCACTAACCTTCGACAACATAGACAACCTATACGCTACGACGCTCGAACTCATACTGACACCGCGCGCACCGCGCACTGAGCATCCCCACTCCGCGACGCGCCGGCGCGTCGCTAACGCTCGGTCGCGCTCGGTGGTATTCGCTATATCGGAAATCTCCGTAGCGCACCGACCGCTGCCGCGCGGTCTGCTATCCCAGGGTCAGACCTATTGGACTTCTGTGATTTCTAACCAACTTCTAGCTGGACGTACAACTATAGAGTCGTGCCGACCGGACTTTTATTGTTTCTGACCAACTTTCAGACCGGACCTTCGACTCTAGGGTTTTGCCGACTGGACTTCTGCGAATTCTGACTAAGTTGTAACTGAACCTACGATCCTAGAGTTGCACATACTGGATTTTTACTATTTCTGCCCAACTTTTAGCTAGACCTACGATTCTCGTTAAAGAATTGTTTTTTTCTTTACCGCGCTATGAAAGCGGGCCGCTTGACATAACACGCATCTCATGGACAATTTAATCGTCCCGATGCATCGCGATGTGATTTCGACACCGTAGCTCAATTTTTTAACCTAAACGTTGCCCGAGAAATAGATTCCCTGAGCCCACACAAAACATTTGCATATATTCACACAATCGCATGAATAGTTCTTCAAGGGATTACTGTTCATGTGCCGCGGACGCTCGAATCGGCATGGTTTTTCTCAGTCGGTATGTCAATCACGTTGGACCACAAGAGTCCATAAGATGTCTTGTTTATTCCTATATCTCGTCTGTGTTACAGTTACTCAACCGATGCCAACGCTATCCTATGTTAACGGCTTACTCCTGACATTATTACAATAATTAAGAAAGTGAATATGATTTAAGGAATACTGAAATAAATATAATTTCGCATTGAAATGAGAAAAAACAATTTTTATTTTTGGACCACTTTTGTATGTTGATATGGCAGAGATACGAGTAGTTTCCAGAAGTTTTTTATAGATGGTGACACTATAATTTAAAAACTATTTGAGATGCATAAAATAAAATTGAAATTCAAACAATAATGTATGAATAATATCTTTTGTAGATACAGTTTCGTTTAATTACAGATGAAAGACAAATATAATTATCAGTATTCCTTAGTTTCAATTTTGAACATTCGCCTAACCTCCATTTTATTGAACTGCATAGAGAAAAATTTGTTCGCGTGCGATTGCGAAATGTGTATTTAACGATTGGATATACGTCCCAAATTTGTCATTTCAATTCGAATCAACATGAATTATGGTAATTTGACTCAGCTTCGAAAGTATAAACTCAATTTGAAATTAGCCAATTCTGTTAATGATGTTGTAAATAAAACAAAAAATGTTGAAACCCCGCAAAAACTAAAAGGAACATTTATGGAACGCTGGGGTGAGTAAATATAGATATATATTATTTCTTATGATCAAAATACATTTCTATTTATAGGTGCATATTGGAAGAATCTTTATACAGATTATAAGGAAGCAGCATTAGATACTGCCAAAGATTGTAAAGCGCATCCAATAAGAACATCCATATATGCTGCTCGTATGTGAATTCATAGTTAACTCCAGAAATATAAGAAATATTCAATAAATACTATTGAAATATAAATTGTTCTTCGATTTGCCTATTTAGTACATACAGTCACCAACAGTAGTACAAATTATCAACAAGTATGACAAATGTCAGTCATAAATAATACTAATCATATTGTATGAAGTTACCAAAATACAGTTTAATACTTCATTATTACTTGTAATAAAACTACAACACATAACATTGTTAGTTTTATAACATTTACTGTGTGTGACTGTATAAAAAGTCAAAGTAGAAAGTCATTGTGACGAAACAGAATCTTTCTTGCGCATCTAGAAATTTTTCCAACGCCGCATTATACATTTTAAATACTAAAAACTTAATTTATTTAGTTTTAGCATCCTATGTGTACCTGAACAAACACAATCCAGATGAATGTTCGTTCAAAGAACACTTGTTACAGAACACTATAAACATAATGCAAGTAGGAGAATCTGTACGAAATCCAAAATCGGAGTGTCATGTAAAGTGGTTAGGACAGTGTTACAACGAAGGAATTGTAAGACGCATGAATTTAGGTGTAATTTCCCTGATTTGGTTAGATGACTATGACAAAATGTGTTCCCTGTACAAAGCTATTTGCCCCCATCTGAAAGTAGAATATTTAAAATTCTATGAAAGGATAGTAGATTTTGGATTTTTAGATAAATGGTGGATCTTAGAAAGTAAAATGAAGGATTATGATATAAACGAAGCAGAATTTAGTGATGTAACATACGAATAAAAAAATTTTTCAAAGTAAATTAAGTAGATAATTTTTTTTACCAAGCAATAAAAAGCATTAATCATAATCAGAAATGTAAATACATCCTTAAAATTATAAAGAAAACACACTTGTTCGTTTTTATGTATAACTTTACACAACAGGAATTTAATCTAAACTCTTAGCCATTGATTTCTGGATATTTGAATTTATTATTATTTTCTGTTTGTTTATTTTTGTTCTGGGAATTCGGGAAATAGAAACGATTTTACAGATCGATGTAATATATTCAAAAATTTGTATATTTTGCATTAAAAATAAGTAACATGCAAATCTAGGAACACACTTCTTTATTAAAAATATATTTGAATACTAAAAATTTGTATCAAAGAATAACATATTTCGCATTATACGTGATTGTTTGCAGTACCAACTTATTTAATAAGCACTTGATTCAGTAACTTTGTCTATAAATAGCACATATCACAAAATTTTTGTTTTTCTTATTAAAAATTTACATGCGTGAGTATTTAATGATTTGTATTCCTCTACAAACGATTACTCTTTGTAAAACTTCATTTGTATATTTTTTTTATTTTACTTAAAACTAAATATATATCTAAACTTTGGTACACAAAATAACGTTTTTTATTTTTATAACACTTTATGTACGATTCTTCTTTTTCTTGTGCGTATACAAAGCGTTTATGTTTCTAAAATGGAGAGATCGACATAGATTATCATGGATATCAAATTTTCATCAATGATATTATATTGTACACTTACCTCGGCCGTAAATAATCGCTGTGCGACAAGGAATGTACACCATCATACTATTTGAATAATCAGAATATGATTCCGGTTTGGTAAAATGTTGTATACTAGTATCGACTCGACTTTCGCCACCAAATTCCTTATCATCGCTAGATAACAGAACTTTATAAGTTCCTGGAATCTTTACTCCAATTTTGTAATCAGGAAACGACTTCACTGGATGAAAATTAAATACAAATATAAGGTCAGCACGATCGAAAACAATTACTTTGTCATCTTCGTGTTTCCAACTTATGTATGCCTACAAAGAACAGGTATTTTCCGTTTAAACAAAATTTCATCATTGATACGCACAAATATTTATAAATATGATTGTTTAATATTTACAGGGTGAGCATGCAGCCATCCATATTTCGCTTCGAGTGTATTTATAGCGCGATCCCAGTTATTCATAAATTTATACATCAGTAAATCATCGTCTACTAAATTCCATTGCCTTCTAGCATAATGGTAGCTGTCCGCATTACCAGCTCGAGGAAAGTCTAACCATTCAGGATGGCCGAATTCGTTACCTAACACATTATACAGGTTAAAATTCGTTTTAAAAATATTAGGTTTAATGAAAAATTGAATTTATAGGCCGGTGAACGAATTGAGTCAGCAGCAAAAGTCCGTGTCAGAATTCAGGTAGGACATGAGCGTAATCATAGTCCCCAAATAATGCAATATTTTTCATTCAGAGATTCTTGAACAGCCAATACATTAATATTCAAGTTTAGCCCATAGTTGTGGCTATTGCATCTCGTTGGATGGAATATAATTATAAGACTGACCTATGAAATTTAGATAAGCCTCTCCTCCTAATGCGTGTGTGATCAATGTAATCAGATTGTGAAGGGCAATTCCACGGCTTATAATTGGACTAGGTGGACTCATTGTACTCATGTGCGTGTACATTTCTTTGTCCATAAGCCAAAATGCAATTGTTTTATCACCTACAAGTGCTTGATCATGAGATTCTGAATAAGCAACTGTTTTCTCCATCCACCTTCTATTACTTAATGTCCAACAAATATCTCCAATTTTCCAATCTTCATCTTTCTCGTCCTTCAGAAGCTTAATCCATTTGTCAGGTATAGCCATAGCTAATCGATAATCGAATCCCACACCACCTTCAGCAACTGGCCTTTATGGTTTATATAAAACCAAGCAAGAAAATTAATATTTCAATTATTTCAAAATATACAGAGTGACCGTCGCAGCTGCGCCAAGTCATAATTTTGAAACAGGATAGAGATAGACGAAAATTTAATTGGGCAAAATTAAATGATTTTTAATTATCTTCTACCATTCTATACGTATGGCTTGGTCCAGTTGCGAGGGACACTCGTATTTTCTGTTCTTTAATACCTGCAAACTGCAGGCATCCCACTGACATCCTCTGCTATTGTAACAATTTCTGGGTATAATTGATGCAGCATATGATTTGCAAGCATTAAATATACTACTCCTTCAACGTCTACATTTAGACCGTAATATTCGTCATAGTGACCACTGAATCCTTGCCCAAAACCTCTTGAATGATACAACATTGACGTGACTCCATCAAATCTGTATAAACGATACAATATACCATGAATTAACGAATCCTGTTCAACGTATTAATTGAATAACACTTGAAACGCAAGAATACCTGAACCCGTCAAAGCCATATTCGTCGATGTACCAAGGCAAATTGGAAAGTAGAAATCGCAATACTTCGTATTCTCCATAGTTAAACAATCTACTATCCCAAAGTGGGTGTTGACCACGATGGCCGGAATGGAAGAAGCAACTGTCAGTACCATCAAACATATTTAAGCCATCCAATGTATTTTGAGAAGCATGCGAATGTACTACATCCAGTAATACATATAACCCATGCTGATGCGCTGTATCTACTAACTCCTTTAATTCTTCTGGTGTCCCGTAACGAGATGAAGCAGCATAAAACGAAGTTACCTTATTGGATTTAATTAAATACATTATTATGGGATGTGTGGTTGAAATTCACTCGTTTTCTTAACACATTGGCTGCCACAATGCCTGATTTTCTCTTTCTTTCCCCATATGTTAACATATAGTATTAATACTACTATTTAATGGACCTAAAGGTCATCGACTAAACCGCACAGTGAAAATCCCGTGTTTGCTACAGTGATCTGTCAATGAAAGAGCCCACAGTAGCAGAGACGGCTATGTCCTATATATATGAACTGCATTTTCTTTGATCAGTAAATTGCAACATAAAACATGTCGAAGTGTGATCCATGGTTGTCTCATGTGGCAAATCTCATCTGCCAATTTAAAACTATTTGCTGAAACTACATACCTGGTATCCAAAACTGGCATAATAGGCATGTTCCATAATAGCCATTAATTGTATAGCATTATAGCCTTGTTTTACAATACGAGGGATTGTATTCTTAGCGAACTCTAAATACGTGCCAACTTTATGTTCCTGTGTCGCGATTCCAACATGACATTCATAAATTCTAAGACTCTCCGGCTTCTTTGGTTTGGGGTGTTTAAATTTATAAATCTGAATAAAAATAGATTGCATTACAGTCTGAGTGATTAAAATTACTTGTACACCGATGTGTGTATATCTCTATTGCTATATGGGTGTCCATGCGAACATGAGTATGTAAACGCACAACTATAGATATATATATATATACATACATTTTCAGGTGATGGGTGCCACATACGTTGTTTATACGTAATACTTTCAGCCTTATTTTGTGTAACATAGGAAGCCCAAGGACTTAATCGCTCCAACAATTCATTATTATGATCTTTCACAATTATTTTTACTTCTGAAAGATGCTTTATGGGACAAGTTCCATCAGCATTCGGTGGTAAATGCAATTCCCATTTCCCATAATCTAATTTTTTGTACGAATTAGCTGTTCTATTCCAACCATCTGATAACAGAAAATATATGATGGTTAACATTCAGTACTTTCATATTTATATAACATTCATAATGCCTTATACGTTTATCAATAAAGCTTTTTTCCTAATACGAAGTACTAGAAGAATAGTGAATAATTAATACGTGAGAAACGAATAATAACATTAATGTATTAATTTGAGTTGATAATTGAAAAGTGATTGAACAATAATTTTTGTTTACTTATGGCCATTTGAAGGTCACAATATTCTTGCTTAGTGTTCGAAAATGTGAATGACCTTAAAACGACCTTGAAGCGACCTTTCTTATTATCATTAGTTTTGCATCCAAAAACTGTGCAACAATTCCACAATTAATTTGGACATTTTCCACAATAATACATAGAAGTAACATTTTCCACAATAATACATAGAAGTAACTTAAAAATTTATAACAAATAAGGCACTAGATACAATCAGGGTAGTATATTATTAATTCCAAAATAAACAATAAATATAATTTGAACTTGAACTCTTTTCTGCAGAATCTATTTGCAGCTTAAAAATTGTAAAACCTGTTTTAATAAACGAAAACTTCCTAAAAGTCTTCTTTTGTATAGGGCTCGGCCACCATATAAATTATAGAACACAGATTAACAGCTAGAAAATTGTTATTTAGTCTTTTAAATAAAATGTGTAAATAAAAAACGTTAATAAAAAAAATACACAAATGCTAATAACTCTATCTCATTCTTTGATTCGAACATCCAAATAGAACTGGATTAACTAATTTTACTTTAATGAAATGAAAATATAAGATATATTTCTTTTTACATAGATGTAATGATCTTTATATTAGAAATTGGAATAACTATATGTCCTAGGCATTAATTCTCAGAATAATCAATTCACTCAAGTTGTTTTTAGTTAAGAAATTAATATATAAGAAATACATTATATAGAATCCGCAGGTGTACTATACTTACTAAAATCCCCTGTTAAAAACAATTCTTGTGCACCAGGTGCCCATTCTCTTGCAACTACACTATTATCCTCATTTATATGGATTCCAAAAATTTGATATCCCTTTGAAAATTTTTCCAAATTACCATCACCAGACTCCACCTTTTCTAGGTAATCTTTGAATAGTGCATACCTATTAAATAAACAGATTATATTATGTACATAAAGCGATTATAACAAGTTATTGTATTTTTATAATTTAAGCGCACGTTACACTTGAACGAAATTACCTAAATAATTAAGTTTTCAAAAAGCTTAAAATGAGAACAATTTGCGATAGTAAGCTGTATTATTTATTAAATAGAATTTTCAATTATTAACTATATCGAGAATGGATTATTGATATATATGCATCTAGATATATATGTGTATATATACACATAGTTTAAATATTTTATTACTGTGATACCTTTTACGGATTTCATTTTCATAAGGTTTTAAGTATGGATCTCTATTCAATAAATTATTTATTTCTGGTACTTCGACTTGAGAAGGATCCATGCTTGACCATTTTCCACCCATGTTTATTGCCTTTAATATATTCACTTAGAAATAAGCAACAGTAGGACTAAATTACGAGAGAATCTTACTGCACCACTTAAATTTGAATGGCAGTTCAAGGTGACCTTCCTAGTAGATTAACGGATCATAGCAAAAAGGCAATGTTATCGACCAAAAACGAGCAAAATCAAAGAAAATACAATGAAATACTTTTTTAAGAGAGGGAGCTTTGCGGTTTAATAAGTATCTATCAAATATGGCGAATAAATTACTACAATTGGCGGTAATTTTGAAATCTTACCTCCTGTACTCATTGTCATTTCTTTATTGTAAATAAAACAGCATTAACCGCTTATCTATCAATTATAACTGATCTTACGATTGCGTCGGTTTGTTTGGCAATTCTGTTGTTTCTTTCAAAATATCTTGTAACTCTACCGACGGTTTTTAATTGTCTAATTTGTTTTCCCCTCTCCCTCAGTCCTCCAGAGTACCTACTTTCTAATTACTGTATACAACAATGGGGTTGTCCCCTGTTAATTACAAAAAAATTATTATTATTCCTTTTCGCTTTCGGCGGTCCAAATATTTAACAATAAATTAAATTACCTTTTCATACCATCGTATATTAGTGTCATTATTACTATAGTTTATAACCAGAATATTTTAAAAATTGTTTCATAAAGTCATAATTGATATAGGGGAAAAGTAATCTTGAAATACATGATTTATATATAGTGGAATTAAAAAATGATATAAGACATACATTTATTCGCGTACTATTTGACTTATCATTTATACAAATGAATCACTATATAATCGCTTTTTTTATATTTTATTCAGTGTTTTCAAGACTTTAATAGTCTAGATGTCAATATACAGTTTCTACCACAGGTTGGAGAATACATTTATTCATTTCACAAAAAACACTATTTTAATATTACAAAAATTAAGCTAATCGAATATTGTTAGAAAATTGCGAAAGATATTAAGAAAAGGAAGAAAAATTTCTTCGAAGTATTGTTATTAGTTACGTAATTGAAAGTCTTAAAAAAATCATTTAATGTTTGCAAGGTGCATAATAAATAAATACTTTTGCGTATAAAGAAATACTAAACACTGAGAAGATTGAAAAATACAAATATTGAATGTTTCATACTTTGGTCCATTGTTTGTTTGACTAAGTAATTCTAAATTTACTTAAAAAAAAAATACGATTTCCTAAGTTGTTAAATAAAATACATATAAATAAGCGATACAATTAATTATAAAAAGAGTAATTCACAGTTCCTTCATTCGCCCCTTTTACACGTAACAATACTAGGTACAATGAAAGAGTATTCAATGTACGACAAAAATTTTTGACTGTTTCTTCCTTGTAATAGTGCACTAAATTCTTAAGAAAAAAAAAAAAAAAACGATATTAATAGGGTAAAGAAAGTGAACGCTTTAAAGATCAATGATCTCTCTGTAACTTAATTAATGTTAAGATTTTTAATTATCATGCTACGATAAATGCAAAGATTTATTAAATTTGCTGAAATAAATTAGCGCCTGGCTAAATGTTTGAATTCTTGCCGATTACTGTTACAATAACTTTACCTATAAAGTTATTTGTTAGTGAACCTTTTGTCTAGAATTTTGTTTAGAAACGTGATGAGTAGTATTATTTGGTGTACTATCCAAGGAGTTATCTGATACGTCTTCGCTACTACTGCTACGAATATCACCCTCCATCTAAAAACAAATTCGAGAATAAATATTGAATGTAGTTAATACTTTGCAATTACATTTCAATTAAACGAATAGCGCCACTTACTTGACCAGCATAAAAGGCGTTGTATGCGATTTTAAGGATCAGGTATGTCCAAATCATATGAAGGAATAATAATAATATCAGTAAGGAGTTAAAAATGTAATACGCCGGGAACATTGGTACTATTTGAGGTGCCTCTATTGATGTGCTGTAATGTTTAACAAGAAAACATGTTTTAAAAATAGTAAACGAAAAGCTTATATTATGAAAATATGCTAAAAATTTCAATATACGGAACGTACCTATAAATTATCCAGAATGGATAAATACCAATACGTGTGATGATCCATAACATTGTAAAAATAACAAATATGCAATCACATAATTTCTGGTAACTAGCATACTTAGCCATTTTTGCAGCCTAAAGATACATGAAGGTTTATATAATAACATTTGTATAAAATAAAATTTTTAATGGAATTGTCGCATTTTATAACACTACTGTGTCCTGTGCATATACCATAGAACAATAATCTCTGTTTCTAAAATTATGAACATATTTTCCTTGCGCAAACTGTATGATATCACGGTTTTCTTTAAACGACACACAATTTAGGAGCTGCATAAAATGCTTTATATTGATACAGTATTCCGAAATATATACCTATTATATTATTTTTAAGCGTACAAATTTGTACGGAATGTAGATTATTGAAATTTAAATGGTCGTTTTGTTTAAAAATAATATACCTACAAAATGCCATTTAAAAAGTGCTGGTGAACTTGATAGCTTCAAAAAGTCTGAGTGCATAAAAAATGATTATTTGTAGGAACTAGCCTTTTTGATATTATACCACTTTGATAAGTAAAATTTGTTCACAATCCGATAAATGGCACAGATATTTTAGGTGGTCAAAGTTATTGTCCCACTAAATACTACAGATGTGATGATAAATTTGCATATGCATATTCTATACAAATCTATACAGATGGTTACATACTTACTTCTAAAAATATATCCGCGGAATCGTGTACTAATAGTACTAATGTACCAATTCTAGTCAAGTTTCCAACCCATGAAAAGCACATTAATATAATAGTAGCTATATGATGAATAAACATCTGCCAGAAATCCTTCCTTTTTACGTCGAAGAATTGTGAGAAACTTAGAGACCAGTAAAATGCCATTGATATCATATAATACCACCATACATCATTTGAAACTGAATGGTATGGATAATTATAGTAGCAATGTCTTATATCCCACAGCCATGGCTTATTCCACAAAATAATGAGTCCATAAAGAAATGAGTATGTATAATACAAGCAACGCCAGCTATAACAAAAGAATTTTGTGTATATTATAAAATACTTTATACTAAGTTCTAGAGTAAGTACATAGAAAAAGAATAAATTTGTTAAGTTTCTGAATTTGTACGTTAAGTAAATTTATAAAATTGTTTTTATATTATTTTACAATGAAAAGCTAACCTGTTTTCACTAAATTTTGTAAGCGTTGACGGCTTATCTTGGGTACGTCTCAATCGTAACCATCTTTCTACTTGTCGCTCAGACCAATCTAATTGTTTAGCCAGTGCCAGGATCTTAAAATATATCCACACATTACAAAAAATCCATAACATTTAATTTCTCTGTTAGTTTGATTTAGATTACACAAAACTGTGTTCAAGAACCTAATATTAAACACATAATTATAATTCATCAAATCTTCGATGCAATTAATACTTTATGGTTTACTAATTGTAGTTTCCAACAGCAAATACTTTAATATAAGTAACTACGAATGAATTGTTAGCTAATTTTCTTTACGACATATCAACATTATTAATATATTCAAAACATTAACATAATCAAAGTAAACAAAACATGATATTTATTTGCACAATGCGTTTTCACTATCCTTATGACGAATTGCTGGAATTAAACTGATTGCAATAACACAAAAATTATATCATCCTTTATGAAAGTCAAGACTAATGATAGATGAAGGAAAAACGGAGGTTGAAACTCACTTGTTTATGTTTCATTTTCCAACTGGCATAAGCTTTCTCTAAAGTTTCATTTGGTGTAGCTCTCTTTGATCTTGTATTTTTTATGCCAAGAGATTTACCAACTGGTGCAAAGCAATACCTGCAATAGAATTCATGAAATACACAGTGTTTAATAAGTCGGAAATAGTTTTGCACATCATCATTAAATTTTTCTAAATAAGAATGTGTGAGGGCATTTCAAAAAACTTTACGTTCTCTTCTGCGATTGCAACAAAAAAAATCATGAAAGTATAAATTTAATAAAACATAATGCAACTTTTCCATTGTTCAATAATTTTATTCAATTGTTTTTGTAATTAGTATTTGCCTGTAGTTTAGAAAATCCAATAGGTTTCGTCTGAAAAAATGGATGTGCTACAGTGTGTCTTTTACATGCATATATATAAACAAAAAAAATAGTGGTGGCTTAGTTGAATCTGTTTATCAATAATTATATTAACAGTTTAGTAACATTCTTCGTAGCTTGTGCAGCATTTGTGTGTTTACTGTCTTTCTGAAATACCTGACTGTGCCTTAGCTGCATTTTATTAATATTAATTATTGTGACAAAGGCATTAAACAACCTATACAAATTCAGTTCCCTGGTTCAATGTTGTAAATAAATAATTCATATCCCAAAGAGGAAGTCGTAATTTGGAACAAGCTAAAGACAAACAATTTAAAGCCCAGTGCAATTCTTTCTACCTATTCTTTTACCAAATATTCAAAGGCTTTGGAAATGACCAAATATTATATATTACAGCAAATATATAAATTATTGTGAATATACAGTTTATCTTGCATTTGTTTGCGCTTGTTGCTATTCGTACATTTGCACTCAAATGGCGATTCTCACTAGCCGCTTGATTTAAAATAAAAACTTGTATGGAAAATGAAAGGTAACAATAACTTGCTTATCACCATATATCTTTTCCTTTTTGTATGTTAGATGCTTTTAGTCCATGTGCCATTTGTATTACAGCATGTTCTTTAATTCTTTCGAGGCAGACACACCTTGCCTAAGCATAGCGTTATACACACCAGGTGCACCACCGGTCTTAAAAGAGTTAATATTGTTATTTAAAATTTAGCCTGACTTGAGTCACCACTCCCTTATGACTCCCTCGACGCTTCAAAAATGAGAATGAGGTACAAAAAATGTTGCGGATATTGAAAAATATGAATGAATTCACTTAGATATGATATAACCTCGGTGTGTGTAATTAGAGAATAATTAGTGACAAAAGTTTCATAAGGTAAGGATAAAATACTTACCTTTCTAGAGCATATCTCGCTATTAGAAGAACAAACGCCATTGGCAATGGATAAATTAAATGCTGATAGTTTGCATATTTGTTCTCTGAATTTGGTTTAATATCATCCCACGTTATATTAGGCGGTAACCAAACATCAGTTGACCAAAACGCCGATGACACATTTCGTAATATATCCATGGTTAAAAAGACTGTAAATAGTAAAACTAAATTACAATCATACAAAATATCCGTTACAAATTTGTTAAACTGAAATAATTGCAACGAATACTTTACCTAAAACACTTCTCGTAAGACAAGCTTCAGCTACCTTTCCGTCTTACACGCCACCGCTTAAAGGACTGACAATGAATCTGAAGCCGTCCCACAACGTAACAAAATTTTTCCTTCCTTGATGTTTGTCTTGTCGCTTCGGAATAAAAGAATAATTTGTCATTATCTTTTTCCCTTGCTTTGTATTTAAGAGCAATTGCTCGTTATAAAATTAATATGCACTTTCCTTACACAACCGTCATTTATAAATGTACATTAGACGCGTATGTAATCATGTTGATAGTGAACATTCCATGGATAACCTTGTCTCTAATCCCAAGTAATAATGTGAAAACACTCAAATCTTTCTTTTAATCAATTTGAGCAATACTCAACCAAAGCGCCATATTTCGTTACAACTGTTTATAGATAATTTTTATGTCTCTAGTAGCTTTGGAATATATTTAATAAAAATGGTCGCGTTAAGTAATTTTATCTCAAATGGCAATTGGAATTTTTATCCCTTTTAATATCTGCAAACTGCAGTATCACTATCTACTGTACAAAGGTACACACACATAGTATCTAATACAAAAATGCCAATATTACGTAAGGAGGAATTATGAAACTAACTTTTTGTAATAAGAATTGAACATTAAAATATTATTTATACTTATTATTTGTGCTTTATATAAAATGTATAACAAGTCTATTGCTTTTAACGCAGCAAAAAATGAAAAGGGAATATTTTTTTATATCTGATTTAACATATCACACATGTTACATAGAAACAAATTATTTCGTTCCAATATTTCGTTTCGCTTTATGCAATTACTTTAGTAACATTTTAACGATAATAATTGATGTTAATACGATTTGATTTGATATCGAAATCATTACTTGTAATAAGACTGATTTGTAAGAATTTAGGTTTTCATACTAAAGAGGTGTCGAGCTGCGAATATTATCACAATAATATAAGATATTCCCATTGTATTGTATGTACTTTTTGATAATTATTATAATGATATGCATATATATGTATAAAATTAGCAAATACTTTCATTTCAACAATTCCTTCGAACTGAACAGAAATAAAGTTACATCTCTTTCAACCTAATGAAATTATTAAACGGAGTAGAAAAACCACATATGCATGTCTTTTAAAAAGGGCCTTTTATTTATTTTTTTATTACAAACAATCCTGAAAACTATTAATTTATATACTGGAAAACATTATTTCGCGCATTTACGATTAATAGGATATTGCTTCAATAAACGTTTTATTATACGTTGATATATTCGAGCGTTTCGTCTTTGGTGAACTCTTAAAAACTCTTGTCTTATCGGCTCTGCTTTAATTATTTTTCGTTTAATTCCCGGCGTATGGACTAAAAAGGCACCATCGAGTATAACTAGTCGATAGTTTAAGAGACACATCTCGAACATCTAAAAAAGATATTGAAATAAATATTCATAAAAGAACACTGCATGTTACATAAATATTTAAAGCGGATCAGCTGTAAATTCCACATATGATTAACGACTATGTATACCAAATTTACATAATATGTATACATATACACGTTTAAAAAATATCAATATATAACTAAAAATATATATCCATAAAGTAAACTAGTCTTTATTAAATAGGAATCCATAAAATAATTAGATCTAAAGAAATAACTAACTAATAATTAGGAATATTTGTCCACGTTCGAAATATGATATACATAATGTTAAAAATGTGCTAATTTTGTTGATAAATACATTTATGAGTTTATGCGTGCAGTACCTGACTCATTTTATCTTGCCTTCCTTCCCAAGACATTTCCTCGGCATAGAAGGGATCATTTCGGGTTCCTATGAATACGGGCTCCCATCTGTGATGTGGGTACTCCCTTTTCGTAATTATAAGAGATCTGACCTTTCCTGGATCAGGTCTAATTAACCACCTAGTGAGACCAGGAAATCTTTGACAATGTGAACAAAGGAATCTGTAAAAGGCAAATTGTACATTTCACTGCTTTCCATACTATACTGAACAAGTGTAAAAGATTTAGTGGTCATTGCTATAAATGAACCTCGTTATCTTATTAAGTATGATTTATTTCTTTTTCCATCATTTTTCTCCATTATTTTGGTAGCATTTAAATATCCCTATCATAAGAAGCAATTTTATTTTTCTTCATTTGTGTTTTCATCATGCAATTAATTTCCCCATTAAAAAACAAAGATGGCCCGTTTTTCCAGCTTTCAAAAGAGAACATTTTTTTAACATTTAAACGATGTCGAATGTGATGTAATAAATGAAAATTCTGTGTAATAATATATTTAATTTCTTTTTTTGCATTCTTCTATATTGCGTTCCTCTATACTTTTGCCAATAGTATAATTCCCAATTATTCGTAAATAAAAGTGCAACGTCTACAGTACCGTTCAACTTAGAATCACCAAACCTTTTACACCCACCGAATGTAAGAAAATCACACAAATTTTGTATATCAAGTATACGCAATTGTTTTCCTACGATTTACTAATCACAAACCTATGAAAATATACGGCAATGCCGGCTTTTGTCGCTAAAAGCAATTCCTTTTTCGTCGAAGGTGGTGTCTCGTACGATTCGATTTCGAATACTGGCACTACAAAAACAATTCCTGTTCTCGGTTGTCTGCCGCGGACGATTTGCATAAAACCGGAAGCTAGTTTGTCGCTGGGCAATAATTCAATGTCTATTACTAAAACGCGCGTCGTATTCGCCTGCATCCTCGCCACGTTTCTGGCCACGTTAATAGGATAACTCATGCGTTTCTGTTTCCTCTCCGTTTCAATTCCATCCTTCTGAAAATGCGATGCAATGCAATCATCTTCAACCCGTGCAATTTCTTTCAAAGCTGGCGGCCGATCCGCCGGGAATATTAGATGAACGGAAACCTGTAAAAGAATGTACGGTAAATGTATGGGCGATTTTGGTCTCCATGATTTCGTGTATGTCCTTACGGGCGTGTATAAAGCTTCGTAAAACAATCAATTTCGTGTATGCATTCTAACGCATAGATAAGCTTTCTACAAATACGCGACATGTTCAAGTTATTTTACCGAGTGTATTAACCCTTTACTGTACGACTGATAGCTTATATATATATAATATCATTATTTAAACGAACAATACAATTTTTCCAAACTAGCGTCATTATCCTCAAGCCACAATGATTACAAGCGCAATTGCAAATCCTTACAAAATGTTCGCCTTTCGCCAAGCCTTGCAGCGATCTCCAATGAAAAACCATTCTCAATTTTTCAAACAATGATGAAAATCACGAACTCAAAGGTACAGTTACGTGTACGAGTAAAAGGTTAAATTTCAAGCACCGCGTTAGTGTTTGTACAAAACGTTTAACAATATCTGTGCTGACAAACGAATATGAATCCATCATGTTTCAGGTACGTTTCGCACGGTTCGCTATTTACGAAGTGAGCGACAATTGTCTGTCACTCGCCGTCATCGCGATAAAATATATCTGCCATACATCTACTCGTTTAGCTCTAATTGTGCTTCAAGGGACCCGTTTTGAGGGCGAACGCATAGGGAAACCTTGTACATTTCAGGTTCGCATCGACAGGCCTGATCGAGGAGTGCAACGGCGATACCAGCGTCGTGGCCAGGTGTGAATACGGCCAAACTCAACGGGCCCTCCCATCTCCTGGCCAATTCCACGATTCCATAAACCTGATCTGCAGTGGCGTGTGTGCAGAGTGTCACCTGAGGCAGCTTGTTTCTGTCCTCGGTTCCGCGCAATATGAACGGTAGGGCTCTGTAGGGACTCTTCTCACCGATTTCAGGGCTCCAGGTGAGTTTGGACGCCGTGTACGTAAGGGTGTTAGGTAGTCCATGGTACCATCTGCAAGAACTTTCGTTCCCAGGTTGCCGTCCAACCATGTACGTGCCTGCTATGAAAGCAGGTTCACCGGTTTCTACATCTTGCTGCGAACTCGACGGACTCTTTGCTATCGGTGTGTCGTTGTTACCGATTGTCAGAACCGGTAAACGATATCCACGTGTGACCAAGAGACGACCAACCAGGACGAACAGAAACGTTAGGCTTGACCATATTAGAAGCCTTCGTCCGGAGCAACGCATTGCTCTCGTCTTCATATGGGAGGCTTTCCTTCAACTTTTGACGATTGCAGTTGCCGAAGAAACGAATCTCCATATTACAGAAGGGGTATATTCATTGAACCGATTACTGTGCACTGCTGTCTCAGTAAGGGAAAATGAGACCATCAATTGCGGATCGATTTGGCGCAGGCGTGCTTAGCTTCAATCCAATTCGCCAGTAGAGAAACATGGAAAAAACAAAAGGACTGTTTGAATGAAGGGAAAACAGTAAATGAATTCTTGTTAACTATTGATCCGTAGAGATCGTGGTGAAACATTGAACGACTTTTTCCCCCTGGCGTTATTACGACATAGTAGATTTAAGTCGACCAACGCAGAATTTGTATCGCAACGAGCAATGTTTGTGCATGCTATACGGGTGCGAAATATTTATTGCACGAGAACGACTTCTTAAAAAAGAAATGGTAATTAAAAAACAAGATAAATGAACTATAAAAATGGCTTTTATATCGGGAAACGATTAGTTACTATTTTAATAGTTTCTTCGTTTGAAAAATCAACCATTTATTTTGCACAGTAGCTGTTCTTGCTTCTGTAAGTTTCCATACTTGCCAAGAACAGAAAGTTTATTATACACTGTACAGCGCCGAAGTACATCATGATATGAATAATAAAAGTACTTACTTAAGAGAATGTATCGTTGTGCGTCATCGTGAGAAATATTATATATTTCTTTCTAATTTACGCATCAACGATCTTTGATATAAACGCATTTGATGTTAAGGAATTAAAGGAATAATTGGAATTGGCGAGTGTTGAAAACAAAAAGAAATAAGTATTGCTTTTAATGTAACGCATCGTGTTATCGCCGGTTAACATCGTAAAAAGAAAAATGACAATCAAAGTGATAAAATAAAAGTATAGCATACGATTATTACTAATCAGAAATATAGATCAATTAATTTATTTTCAATTACCATTAAGCCAATCCATTTCTACTATCAAATAGAAATGATGTTGCTCGCAGAACATTGAGTTCAACACCTGTCAATGCTCCTACCTTGATACGTCTACACGAAGAAAGTGACGAGTCTTGTCTCGAAACGGAATTGGCTTAACATCCTCGTGATTGATTCCAAGGCTGTGTTCTAATTTTAGTTCAACGATAGGAAACCGTTTTCGTTACCTGCCTCTATACCAACGCCACGCGCCAAATCTATCAAAATTCAATTCTACGGAAGGTAGTTGCACCTAAATTGCTCGCGGGGTTGCACGAATCGTTCCATTGTCTTCCCTAACGCAATAAGTGCCACAATTCACAAATTTTAAATCGTATTCCATCTAATAAATGCCCCTCATCTTCTGTGTTTAATGTAAATTGTGCCGATTTGCGTCAATTGTGGTGATGTTCATTTAGTGATCGTGAACGCTTGCTTTACAATTGTATCGAACTTAAAACAGGCATGTTTATTAGACGGCGAATATCGTATGAACATTACCGCTGACCCCAGAGCAAACACTTATCGGGTGTTTTTTTCGCTTTCCTCATTTTTATCTGATCATTGTACAAGTGGTGCCTTTCCAACAATTGTGGTGTAAAGTTAACCCGCTCTTTTATCATCTAATCTTTGCCGAGAACATAACGTACAGTACATAACATGTACAGTCGGCCGCATAAGTGTTCGTCCACCCGAATGTGCAGATAAAATTTTATAAAAAATCAGATATTAGGCGTTATTTGTACAAAATAAAATAATATTTCACGAGTTTCATAATTGTTATAGATAATGGAAAATGAAACAAAATATTGTAATGTCGCGTGAAACTCGGACACTTATGCGGTCGACTGTATAACGAATACGTACACATCATGGATTAAACTTCATGGTCGGTGGAAAGCAAATTATATTAATAAAAATGCATTATATAGGAAACTTTGGAACTGAAAGTAACATAAAACTTTAGTTTATTTAAATAACGAAATATAAAAAAATAATTATTCATCTGTTATGTATTTTTAGGTAACTGCACAAAAAAATGGATGATTAATATATACTGCACAGATTTACAACGCAGAGGACTCCTTTTATTGTAGCAGAAAACTTTTGGTAGAGATATGTTCGATAAATATATTACCTTCAAACAACTCTGACATTTGTAGTGTTTTAAACTATATATTCTAGCATTTGCAAATAAATCAACGTAGGCACTTGCAAATAACAGCTGTTTTTCGTAAACAATCGTTATGGATAGATGCTCTGAACTAAATAGCCTCTAACGTAACAATTCTTGTTCGCAAAAGAAGTCCACCGTTGTTGTTTGATTAGCAGTATTTTGTATTTTCAGTAATGTTTTAAATAGAATAAAAATCTTTATTATTTGTATTTGAGGATAACTCGTTTCAATTCTTTTAGACCTTGTATCAGTTGCAAATTGCAATTACACGAAAAGATATTATAATGTTTTATGAATGGTATTGTTATATAAAGAAAATATGAATTAGAATGGAATGGTGGTCATTCCAAATGTTTAGATTCAGTAACTCAACAAAAAGATTTATTATGGTTTTACATAATTCGTATAGCAATAAGCGACAAATACATAATTCAAAGTGAAATCAAACATAAATGCTGCAAGAGCAGGACATTTACTCAACACCATTTTTAGATGTGCATACTATCACTTAGAATGAAAGATTATTGTTCAAGCGTAATCCCCTTCGTCTTAAAAAAATTTCTCCTCCAGAGGGAAACATTTCACGAAAATTTTTATCCCCATTTAACCACTCGTCCCACAAAAAAGAAAATTCCTCATACTAAAATCTGTTGCAACGTAAAAGTATGACAAGGAAACAATAAGATTACGAATTAAGTGTATAATACAAGGTAATAATGATTTAAGATTAAATTAAATTTCTTGTTGGATCAAGTTTAACCTTACATAGGATGAAGTTTAGGATAGAAATGAGGATGAATGTGTGAGAGAATAAGAAACAAAAATGTATGCGCTAATTAACCCATTTTATAACCGTCAGACAAAAATTACTGATAAATAAATAAATAAATAAATAGCTGTATAATAAAACGAATGACAGATATTTACAACGAAAATACTCGTTGTTCGTCCACTTCTGTATTAAAGGAAGTACCAAGTTTCGAGAAGGAAATCATTGGAAAGGTGATCGCATAGTAATTTATAGTTCGAGGGACCTTGACCTTCGTCGATGGACGTACCCCTTTTTCCAGCGCCACCAACGATCGGGGGTGTAGTAACGCCGGTTAGTGATGTGGTAGACGTGGCGAACTTGACACCTGTTCCACTTTCCGCGATTGCATGCACTCGGGAGCAACATGTCGGGACGAAGCCGAGCAGGACGATTGGAATCCACAAAATACGCCATTCTACTCGTAGGAACTTAGTATATCCAAAATTGAAGGACCAAATCGAGGGGTCGCATCATGCCATCGAGTTTCGCATAAGAATGACCGAGGAACAAAGGAATGACATAAATGAAGATGACGATGATGTGGTTTACGCTATTGGTATGATACATTTCTGCTGGTCCTAGTTTCTCTACGAACAAATATTTCCTGTTTATTAGTGTACGTAGTTAGTATTTATGAGAAGCACGAGTCTCTTTAATCGTACTGTGTATTGTATATACGTATAATGGGGGTGAATCATGTTTATTGGGTGGATGTGAAAGGATTGAGCGATTTTATAAACTGTGTACCGTTTACCGAAGTTAGTTATCTGGCACTTTTAATTTTCACGGCTTCAAATACCTTTCACTTTTTCTGTATTAAGCAGATCGTCCCTTATAAGTCCAGTTGAGTTATAATTAATATATATTTTTGGAACGTGTCTTTGCATTATTCATGCGAAACTCCACGATAGAAAATAACAGAAAATAATTACAATACACATCATATTATTTTTTCATTTTATTTATAACATTATGCTTGTTCACGTTTAGCGTGCACAATATTGATCGAACGTTTTGCAATGTCTCATATATGTGCAATATATTTTTCGCTTATTGTATTTTACTCTTAGTATCGTGTTTTTATTAATATTGAGAGAAATTATACTGTAATTGTATATTTACATTGAGTATCCGATTAATATTGAATGAACATTAATTAAAATAGCAAAATATAAAGAAACTCACCGTACCTTTCGCAAACATTATATTCATTGGATAAAAAAAGTGGTAATTGATTTTGCAGCACAACGAAGTTCGTAGTGGACAGGCCAGTCAGGGCTGTTTAATATATAAAAATGTAGATTCTTTTAGACCAGACTTTTTAAAATAGAAAATTTTTAGAAATTGTACAAGTTTATTACAAAAAACGTTTAATCGATATTATAAAAGTTACACGGAGGTAAAGAAAATACTAAAAATAACATGAGCGATGTGTACACAATATATTAATAACACCATCCTTTGTTCTTACCAAGTTTTTTATTATTTCTCTCTATTATTTCATAAAATATTCCGTTGTTGCAATAAATGTTAATATAAAATTATGTTAAAATAAATATTTTTGTTTGCATAATAGTAATACGTATCATGTTTTTGTATGTAACGTTATTACATCGTGTCCATTAAAAAAATTGTGGACTTTCTAAAACTCATCAATATGCATTTTTATTACCCATCCAACACGCCAATGAAACTGGCTTCAACAAAGAATATGATATGCTATCATCAGATAGTTGGTAATTTGATTCACACACAATATGAGAGGCACAAAACATAACGACAAATAGATACATCGGGAATTAATGGTGATACAAAAAGTGTGGTGTTATGCCATTCGGGGAGTTTAGCATCCTTACTACTTTGTGTTTTCATAAATTACGTTGTAGAAGAGATCTCAAGTTCACCGTTTATTTTTATTAACTTACATAAGGTAGTTAAGTTTTTCACGTCTGACCCTTTATGTATATACAATATATATTTTTCATTTCTGATAGTAAATTATGTCTCATTAAGTGCAGAATTAATATAGACATGAATGATAAAGGAAAAATAGTTTTATTCAACATAACTTAACTCATTTTTCGGGAGTAAATAAATAAATGATCTATTATTCTAGAAAATGATCTGTATAATTTTTTTTTTATGCCCTACATGTAATATTATTGTATTTGTGGAAAAATGAATTTACTTTTAATGTATTTTCCGACCAGAGCGATTAAACTTATATTTTACGTGCGAATGCGTGCCCTCTGAAAGAAATTAAATTCTGTTACCGCGTTAAAGCTACGGAACGAAAACATTGATAATAAGAAAAATGCGATAAGTAACCACAATGCCACGATTAAAGAGACTTTCGTTCGTTCTCGTTCTTCTAAAAAAATTGTTAAGTCTTACTGCAATTATGGACGAGAGCTATACTTCCATTCCTTTATTTTCAAGGCTGTTCACAAATTATACATATACGTAAACTCGGCTATACGCATAAGTTAGATAGCTATATTGACTGCTTGCTACATCCTCTACTTCCGTGTCATTAATTATAACAGGCTAAGCAGAATTGAGAATTGAACTTCGGGGAACTTTCTCAAGGAGAGTTTATTGATCATTTTTTATATGACGAAACTAAATGTAGAAGGATCTTATAAGAATTTGCAAAATTGTATAACGAAGTTACCATTCATGCTCTGGAGGTATTGGAATAATTGAGTCTATTACTTTCAGACACACCTACAACGATATCGGAGGAAATTTCATGGCGACACAAAACGACGACGAATTTCGAAAAATCAATAAAATCAATAGCAGTTCAAACGATAGTAGGATTACCATTGAGACTAAGAGTTTTACCGTCCGTTAAAGATATCGTCGAGGAAAGGGAAGTGAACTCGACGAACCTAACAGGATTTTCTAAAGTATGGAGATACTTTAGATTTTTGGGAAGGCTATCTTTCTCATTGTTCGGTAAAAATATATTCACCCGCCCTTTAATTCCTGAAAAGTTAATAATTGTACACTGTATTATCAAATTGATTTATGAAATAACGGTGGTTACAAAACGATTCTATTAATATTTCTGATTGTATTAATATTGATATTATTCGAAATAATTCAATGTTTAACTAAAAGAAACAATTTGGTCTGCGACCAAATACTGACATAAAAAGGCGATGAAAATTCGCTCTTACCGTTTCATTTAAAAAGGAAACTTTCTATTATATTCAAGTATTAAGAGTGATCTCGTTTAATGAAGAAACATAGCTATTAGTTATTTATGTACATGATTTGTATTATGATTTGCATTTTTTTGTAGGATTATTATGGCTACTCACCATTTGGGCTATCGTTGGCGCAGTGGTATTTTGTGCTATCGAAGGGCCACGGGAACGTGAACAAGTTGTAAAATTGAAGAATATGCAAAAGGATCTGGCTGTAGGTTTAGCAACTGAATTGAGGCAGCTGCGAACAGAAAAGGAAGAAGATTTAGAACCACTCTGGGGTGATAAAGTGCAACAATATGTAGCCAAGCATGAAGAACTTCTACTAAAGGCAGTTAATTCTGGATATGGCGAAAGTGAAGGTGGACAACTTTGGACATTTCCTGGTTGCGTCCTTTTTTCCCTTTCGCTGCTAACCACTCTGGGTAATACAACTTTCTTTTATCAATTTATTCAATTTTGTTTCTATTTACTGAAATGTATATAAACCTTTATATTAAAAGCTTTGTACACTTTTTATATACTGAAACTTGAAACATCCAGCCGTTCTAATGCTTTCGTTACTCGCTTTATATCCCTCAGATCTCCCAAATTTTCCGAACTGTAAATTCCAATCTTTTTCTTATAATAATTTTCATTGGTCTTTATTCTCTTTAAACCACAGGTTTTGGTGCTCCAGTTCCACATACGACAGCTGGCAGAACGGTGACTGTTATTTTTGCAGCGATAGGCATACCCGCGCATTTTCTTCTGATCATGAATCTGGGCCTTCTGTTAGCAGTAAAATTACAAAGATATGCCACATCAAGAGAATACGCGGAATACGACCAAACAGATCAAACATATATGCCACCGGTACCCAAATGGGTTAGAATAGTACCATTCGTTTGGACAGGTAATTATAAAATGATTATTACATATGGAATATATACGCGGTGCTTAACTCAAGAGTCATAAGCTCTTTAAACACATCCAACACTACATTATCTTGTGAAAATATATTTTCAAGGAAGTTTGATTATTATTTAGTACAATTTCTTTACCAAATAAAAATCAATATATTCTGTCTTGACGTGGAGAAAATCCGAAATATTTATTAACAGTATCTTCATAAGGAATGAGCTAAGAACAAAACGATTCCGGACGTTTCTGCACAGAATCTCTAGAAATCTACCGCTCATGTTTTGATCTCTCATGAAAAAATACACTGCACAACATATTTGCATACAAAGCTCTTCACAGTTGTCGGCAAAAATAATTACGCCCAGAAATTTTGAGTCGCGTAATCAATCACACAAATATTCCTGCCGCGAATTGTAAATGTAAATTGAATTTGGCTACAATTCTATTTCTAGACGAAGCAGAATCTCAATTCAAAAATCCCAGTCAAAAGGCAGATAAACAAAAATAATTCCTCGATCATGTAACAAAACATTATTGCTGATCTGTTCTACTAAAAGTTACGGTCCCACCAAATTGACAGTAGAGAGAAAATTATTGCCTTTTAAGACATTTATATGTTACCATAAACTATCATTATCACACATAACAGTCTTCGACGGTCGATTTTTTAAAAACCATTACTTCTACAAGAAACAGTAATATATTAGCCATCGAACAAATTCCGGGCAGGTTTTTTTGCGAGCGATGAACGCCAATTTAAAAGTAAACAAGTTGTTTTATTTCCAAAATTTCCCGACTAAACTCTGACAATTAGTTACAATTTCATGTAAATATAAATACATGTAAAATACAGAAGACAAAAATGGCACGAATCTCGCTGAGAATCGGTCTCTAGGATTATAAATCTTAGATTGACTCGCACTTATCGGTTGGGTAAAGTTGAAATGATAGATCCTTGATTGTGATTTAATGCTCTTCGATAAGGAACGCGATTTCGTAATCAGTGCTTGACACTTTATTGGGATGCAGTTTCAATTATCCACGATTTATGACATTTCAAACATTAATCACGAAATGTCCCCCTTAATGCATCTATTACGTATTAATAACATTGTTCGCATATATTTTTGTATCATTTTAAATATTTCGTAATATAATATTCTTCTAGAATGCAACTAGTAAACAAAACATTTGCATATTTCATTCGCATCATTTCTACATTATGATTTTTCGGAAGATTGTTGTACACGAAAGTTTCATTACTTTGAAAAGTACATTACAATACGTATGTGTAATAATACAACAATTGTGATATAACTATTTATACTTGTAGATGGAGGCATTTCATTTCAAAATCTCTGACTTGACATTAAACATGACAAATGAGAATCAAAAGAAAGGGACATTGTTAGGTGTATTCAATAAACTTTGAAGGATACTGTCAATAGACACCTAATCGTTATCAGATTATCAAATTCGATTGTACGATCTGCGCCTTATTAACAAGAATTTATTGTATCGAATTTCTAGAAGCACTACTGCTTGCTTGTACTTAAAAATAATAAGGCGTGTACACTCGATCCAGAGAGAATGCATAGTACATATTTTACGTAATTCCAGTCACGTAATACAGGACGCTTGAATCACGTTCTTCGGTGTCAATTTTTAATAATACCTTGGATATTACTTGTAATAAAGCGAAACTAATGTACGTCAATAATGTCAGATAGCTACGTAAAATTTTGATATAAATTTTGTTGTTGTAAACGTAATAATTTTTGCATAATAGTAGTCCCCGATCTCCCCTAAGTCTAAAACCAGGCATTATATTGCAAAAAGAATGTGAAGAAAGGTTAAAGGTAAATTGCACATTTTATTAGCGAAGAAATTGATCAGTTTTCGTCTATTCTATTATATAATTTCCTATATCAGAACCGTCTAAAATAGTAGGGAACTAAAATCAAATATCAAAAGATCTTAATGAACAATATTCTTGTGTGGAAATGTTAATTTTCCTTGCAAACATGCAGTATATTTAAAAGTAGCGAATCACAAATATAATCAAATAATCACAAATATATATACATATATATATATATATTACTCTGTGATTCGCTACTTTTTACGTAGCGTACTATATTTTACTTATACCTATAAAATTCATTGGATTTATTATTTTACGTTATAGCTAGTTACTATCTGATGGGAATTCTCTGTTTCGGGATAGCCAGGTCCAGGCCTATTGCAGCAAGCGTACTTTTTCCTTTAGATTTTACCGCTGCTGGTGGCCTTTCAACAATAGATAGCCACATGCGAATACTGTACGGATTTTATTTGGAAGGTGCAGTTACTGTCGCTGCTATTACGGTTGCCGTATTACGTGTATCAGCCACTCAAAATTTCACGAATATTGGACTAAAATACGGGTTACTAATCGAAGCTTAACGCTTTTCAACAAAATATGCGATTCATACGATAATGTAAACCTTGCGAAATTGCACAAAACTATACGTTCATTATTGTCTACCATTTTCTCCATTCCTTCGATACAACTTCATGAACAAGTACGAACACATTAAATACGATCATTTTATTCGACATCAACAACATTCCACACAGTGCTGGATAAAAGTATTGGCACAATACTCGATTCAGTATAAAAATGTATAAAACTATTCAAACAATTGTCCGCCTTCCTTTTTTCTATGTGGACCATTATTATCTTGCTTGCCTATATATATGAAAAAAACTACAGGCGAAAACTAGGTAATATATAATGAGTAGAAGTTATGTAGGGACAGGTGTTACATGCACGTATAAGTATATTGGCAAATTTTTAACGAAGACGGATTTCAGATTTCGAAAACAAAAGACTAATGTAGGTCCTTTAATATTGTATAATTATAAATGAATTATATTCGATTTCTAAATTAAGTGAATTAAATTTTTAAAGAAAACTCATTTTTACTGAGAGTCGTTAATTTGAGGGATGTCAGTAAAAAAACGAGTACAATGTCTGTAGATCCAGTGTTAAATGTTAAATTAATGTAATTTTCTTCTTTTTAGTGCATCCTCATCGTCATCATTAAAAATTTGCCAATATTCTTATCCAAATATATAATGCATGTATAATGTATTTTTATTAATTCTAATTACTTGCGCCTATTTTATATATACAAGTAAGCATTATAAATACTGCTTAAAAAATTATAAATATGAGCCATATAAAAAAGGAGAAAGATGAGTAATTATATCAATAATTATCATATATACGTTTTTTTTACTAACTCGTGTACTGTGCCAACACTTTTGTCCATCAGTGTATGCGTGCAGTATTGAATAACTTTTATAAGTAAAAAATATTAAATAAATTACAGCTATATGCATACACGTTTAAAATTTGAAAGCAACAATAACTGAATTTTGTTGAAATCACGTGTGATTTATATTTCATAAGATCAGTCTCATTAAAAAACAAAACTTTGCTAGTAAAACTGTATATAAAATGTATACATCATTTGTACACGTTTATATCGCGCATATATAATTAGTCTATTGCAAATAGAATTTTTAATTATTTAAATACTGAACCTAGCTGTACGAAACGTACGCGCTTCATGATGTGTACATGGCTATTTTATATCTGCGCTATAAATGGCATTAGATATATGAAACAAGTACAAATGTAACAGAATAAAAAACACATAAATATAAATGGCTATGATATTCAAATGCAGACACTGTATGTACCATCACTATGTTATACAATTCATACGAGTAACATTAAATTAAAAAATTCATTTATTGTAATCTTTGTAAGTAGCTTTAAAAGAAAATTCCACGTCAATTTAAATGCACATACGGTGTTATAATATCCAGTAAGATGTACGTACAAAATATAGATATTGCATACACACGAAACATTATAATGTTAAAAATAACAAACTAAACTTTCTTTAAAATTCAGTTTCGTAACTAAATATATATGTACGATCTATTAAAACATAGCATACGATGTAATGAAAAATGTACACCTATTTTCTGTCTCATTGCATTATATGCATATGTATTGCAATAACGTAATACTAATGCCAGTTGTTAGAGAGTACACCTTGTCTAAATCAATATCAAAATAAAAATTCAAGCAGCTATTATATTTACTTCAATTCGACATAAGTAATGTAATAATAAATAAGAAAAGGTAAAATATGCTAATC
Organism: Nomada fucata; assembly: GCA_948146005.1. Classification (NCBI taxonomy): domain Eukaryota; kingdom Metazoa; phylum Arthropoda; class Insecta; order Hymenoptera; family Apidae; genus Nomada; species Nomada fucata. The sequence goes on from OX411277.1 coordinate 4,554,091, forward strand.
ACTTTTATTGTGACATTCTTCTTCTTTTTGTCTTTGATATATTTAGTACAAAAGTTCACTTGAGAAACCATATGAGCTGTAAATAATATAACATGAAACACAATATCATTTAAAACTTTACATTTTAATCAAATAAATTATTTTTACATTATATTTATTTTACATAATGCAATTAAGTTCAATCTTTCGTTACCATTCTCCTGTAGGAGAATAGTAACTGTAGTTGAAGATACTCTAGACGCGCATATCACTGTAGTTCTTGTTTAATACAGATAGTACAGACATGTGTATAACACCAACATATTTAATTTATTTAATGAAGACGAAAATCACATAACAGATAATGAAAATGATAAAGCACTGCAGAGACCGTTTTTGTTCGTCTTCTTCAGTTAATAATTGACATATTGTACAGCGTTCGAACTAAATAAGTAATAAATTGAACATGTAATTTTATAAGCAGTTCCTATTCGTTTCGATTCGTAACAAAGATCTATAGAAAATAAAAATAAAAATAACAAAATGTTAAATATGTATATAAATTTGTTTTACATATGATTATAATGACAGGAGGTAATGATAAAACATAGATAAAAATGTGAGAATTTGCGTAATTTATTACACAAGTAGCATAGATATTATTAACTATTAACGCTTTATTCTTCGGTCACTATTCACTTGTGTTCATGGATACCACCTGTTTATGAGCAGTATTGATGAATTTATACATTAGTAGAATAAACAGTTACCCTAATGCACAGGTTGAATTAAAAAAAGCAAAAAACAAAAAACAAAGTGGCTTGCAGTCAATTTCTTCAAATTAGAGTCTAATTTGTAATGTCGGTGTACAGATCCTTTAACATATCTATTTTATTGTTCCTTTTATGCCTTGATTTTAGTTTCTCTACAAATATCGTAAACGACTAATTGCAAGTTTGTAGTCACTGAAAATTGTTTAACTCGAATGTATACTTTAAGATACTTCTCGTCTTCTCATTGCTTCAATTTTTTCATTTCTCGGCGCATTGTTTTCCTTGTCAGTATTATCTTGGGCCTTATCACCCGGGCCCTCAGGTGCATGTGATGCACAGCCTGAATCAGAAATATTTTCACCGCTTAACGCTATCCGTATGGATTCCACCAAATTCAGGGGGCCGATATAACTTTGCCTAGTTCCTATAAGTAAAGAAAACGAATACTGTTTAGAATAATCTGTATCAACAGATTTATTGAACATTTACCGATTGTTTTTGTTAACAACAGTGACAATCCTTATACTTTTTCAGTATAGTGGATATATAATAAATGCAATAAATGTACGAAACTAATACATATTTCAATCGGAATGTTCACTTACCGATTGTTAATCTATCCAAATATAGCTTTCTTGATTTTATTAAGGAGACCATCATTTTCATAATTTGGAACACTCTCCATATTTTGTCTCGCTTGAGTTTTTGCCTTCGGACCTACCAAAAAAGTACATACAATCAAAACGATGATAGACGTTAATGTAATATTAAATAAAAGGCACACTAAATTGTTAAATCAACACGTGAAACGATTTGTGATCACGATTTTAAAAACATATTTTATTAATACGTAACACTAATGAAACGCACATATCAATTTTTTCATAATTTATTTAATTCGCAATGGCAGGTACACGTGAGGAAACTCAAGCGACACACAAGTTTAATCTTAATACTTGTAACAAAAATTATTCAAAAACTTTTACTTAAAAGACCTCTGACTATAAAGTTGTAGAGCTTTAAACTTATGGAAATGTTTTGTTTGATAAAAAAAAAAGGAGACGAAAATTCAAACATATTACTTCTTTTTTTATGCGTAAACTTAATCAGTTAGAAATTCTCACTGTCATGATTTACCGCGTTTATTCTTACCATCTGTTTTGAATGTTATGCCGTGTATACTTCCAGGTGTGTCGTCTTCAAGTTCAGCGTAAGCTTGAAGCAGTGCTGCTTGTTTATCATTTAATTTTGCAGGTATATCAATTTTAATTTGTACATAGTGATCTCCATATCCTGTACCATTCAGCCTTTTCATTCCTTTACCATTAAGTCGAATTTTTGTATGCGATGATGTACCAGGTCGAATTTGTATAGTATGATCCTCGTAAACGCCTTCTACTCTTATCGTACCACCAAGAACCGCTTGTGATAACGAAATTTTCGCATCTGTATGCACATCTGGACCATCTCTTCGAAAGTATTTCGATTTTTCCACACGGAATGTTATAAATACTTCTTTGTTACCGACAGCCATTCGAATAGTTTGACCATCTTCAACACCAGCTGGGACTGGAACTGTTATCTTCTTACGTTGCACCTATTCGAATATTTCATCCAAAAATAATTAGAATATTTACGATTAATGAGGCTTATATACATTCGTGTAGTTTTAATAAGTTGGAAATATATTTGTACCGATTGTCCTTTCCCTTCGCATTCAGTACACGGAAATCTAATAAACATTCTGGTACCATGACAATAACGGCAGGCAGAGCGCATCACAAACGGACCAGTGCTAATTGTTTCCATTCCAGTTCCATTACAATATTGACACCTAACTGCCTTTGTTCCTAGTTCGCACCGCGAGCCCGAACATTTTGGGCATGTATCTATTACATTTAATTGAACATCTTTATTTACTCCTCTGGCAGCTTGGGAGAATGTTAAATTCATAACAACCTGAGAAACGACAATTCAATTTATAATCAGACAGCATAATGGCATATATATAAACTGTAGCATGCGTGCATAAAAGTACCAATACCTCTTGAGCTGCCCCAAATCCGAACTTCGATTCAGAAAAATCTTCGAAATCATTAAAAGTAGCATTTTGATACCCTGCGTCTCCAAATATTTTCCTAAATAATTCTTCTGCATTTACAGATGTTTTAAATTGCCAACTGCCACCAAAATCTTTGGCACGACCGTCGCCACCACCACCCTGCCCCATTCCCATTTGCTCCGATGTTGCCCCCCATGTATCATATTCTTTCCTTTTAGTGTCGTCACTTAATACTTCATACGCTTCCGAAACTTCTTGAAACTTTTTATTCGCATCTGTATCACCTTTATTTGTATCAGGATGATACTTTTTGGCCAACTGATAGTAAGCCTTCTTTATATCCTTTGCGGAAGAATTCTTAGCTACACCCAATATTTCATAGTAATTACGTTTAGACAATTTACTTGTGACATGTATTCCTCTTTGAGTTTCTGTAAAATTCCCTGTAACATCTGCAACATGTTTAAAAAACCATATGTTATTGGATAGACTTATTTAAATAATCATTACATGAAAGTAAAATTACGAAATCAAAATATTCCACTATGAATCATTTGTGCTAAGTACATACATACATATATAGTAATTTTTTAATCGACAATCATATTATTCGTTTCAACGAATATAAGATAACACAAAGTTAATAAACAATTTTAAATATATTTCGTATTAATATATTTTCGTGTCATTGTTAAGGTGAATAACGTAGTCAAACAGAAATACTTAAAGAATGTAAAGTATTCCAAGCAGAATACGATTCCTGTTTATAAACTCATGTTTATTCTGCAACCCCGGTTAAATAAATTTAGTAATATTAAAACGTTAATATATTATGTGGCTATTATTCATATTACTAGCTTAGGAATCTACCTTGCTTCTGTTACGTTGTATTTGTTTTTATTTAAAAAAAGCATGCGTTGTGAAGTGTCAGGTTATGTCCTTACTTCCGAAGTACGCTCACCAGAACTTCAATAACAAGTCGAGACAATCGTGACAATGCGTACTGTTTTAAGTACAAGAGTTTCGCGAAATATTGAGACATTTTTAGTACGTCGATAAATAGAAAATAAAGCATGCATTGTTTAAAAAAAGCATGATGTAATCCATGTTCATGTTGGTTGAAAGTATACGTTACATTTTCCTCCTTTCTTCGTGTTCCAATTGCCGACACCAAGTACCACTGTTGTGATTGATCGGTGACATGTGGTACATCTTTGTGCAATGCCACAGGGCAATTTATTTAAATTACTATTGCTGATTAAATTAATAGTCTTTGGTCTGAAAACGATTGCAAGTCCTTTGCCGGTCGCCATGTTGCATAAGAGACGCATGGCCACCGTATCACGTGACACAAGGAGTGTACGGCCTTCTTTCTAGAAACGTGCAGAAGTGTAACTTTATAAATTAGTAACGTAAAATGTCAAACAACCTTACATTTCTTTTTACATTTTAATATTCTAAGAAAAGCAATTATTATAGTTTAATGTATATGTAGCTTTTTTTACAGCAACAGACACAACTCCACTTTTGTTATTCGATATATTAAAAGCATAAGTACAGAGTAGTGGTTCATTGACATAAGTACGATGAGTTTGAATTAAAATACTTTTATTTAAAATAATAGAAGTAATTATTTTAATATATCCGGTACTTATGCAAATATTCTACAACATTTATACATATTATATGCATTTGCGTAGTTTTATTATTACAGAGCAAAAGGAGTACATATAAAAGTACAGTGAACATTCTAATAAATGGGAAATGCAAAGTATCGAACTTAATAAAAATAATGTATACATATTTATTTATTCATTGGAAAGATATTTCACTATTCATATTATAAGCAGCTAAAATTAAAAAATTAGAACTTTTATAATTTTCAGAAATTTTATACTTCCGTATAAAAAAATAAAAATTGTTCGCATGAAAAGTTTTGCGTTTATATTTACATTGTTCAAAAGTAAACTATTTTTGATTCTTGTGTGTAAAAATGAATTCATATTTTAAAAGGCAATTTTGCTGATCCTTCGCCGATCAGATCTCGGTCTGAAGACGATCTTCCCGAACACGGCCTCGTATGGCACGTGTCGCTGAATCGCAATTACTCGAATGTATCATATAATTATACTGTGCACAACAGTATTCAAACATCATAATAATAAATCGACATGTTTGATCAAAAGTAATTTATTTTGTTTCTTTAAAAATTTGATGTGGAATGCGATTTCTACATAGTGACAGGTATAATATGTAAAACTACATACTACTATATCCATAAGTATATACTTTTTACGCCTCTTACATAATCAACATAATATATTGTATCATATATGTATAATAGTGTATTTAGTGACAATAGCGACATTAACATGGTGCTAACTATTGTGTATATCCCCTGTACCAATTTCTTTACACGTGAGTATCTCATTTATGTGTCATTCTTCATCCACATTTACGTTAACGTAAACGTTCTTAAATATTTACACATGCGCCGAGTAATTTAAATTTCGCACATCTTCAGATATTTTAAGTTATCCTTTTGCTGCAAGTGTTATCCTTCGTACTTTATTCTACATGTATGTATACACTTACTTGTATACACTCAGAAAAAGGAGAAAAAAAACTACCTTTCGCACATTGAACAAAAAATTAAAAATTTTTTAGAGATTTCTTTTGTATCACAAAAGGCTAAAACACTTACTAATGATAGTTATGCGACGTAAACGATTTAATTATATTACTCAATAAAAATTATTACATCTTTTCCCTTTGTCCACACCTTGATCTTTCGCTAACTTTGATGGCCGACCCATATCTTAAAGCGGCATCTTAAGATGAAAAAAAGACGTATTCTATCGTGGTAGCCGTCGCATATTTGGCAATTCGGTATTATTATAATATTAAGTAATCAAATGTGATACATCCGAACGTCTAGTCATATTATATGATATACAAATTAATTCAATTAATTAATAATGCTTAACTTTCTCAATGTTTGTTTATAATGTGCACTATTGTAGAGTGTAAACATAAAAGGTCGAACAAATCGAATTCGAATTACGTACAATATTACGTATGTACACTATTTTTTCTATATAAAAAGATAACATTAGTGTATTAATCCTTTGCACTCCTTTATCGAGTGTGACTCGACATCAGTTTTTATCACAGGAGCTCCTATGTCGAGTCACACTCGATTTCAGATGAAACCTTAAAATGCTAGGCAGTTATTGGAAAAATAATTCGGAGTGCAAAGGCTTAATCTATCGAATGCGTAATTGAAAAGGAGTAGCAGCAATAAGTGTGAATTATATTTAGGAAGATATTGAATTAATTTAACTGGACGACAATCATTGAGTAATTGCTTACTTTCTTGTATTTGGTAACATCTTCGCATATTATATTAAACTTCTATTACACTCAGTTTAGGAGAAACGATAAATATTCTTTCGTGTTCAATTTGGATGAATATTGAATTAATCGTGAATACCATTTAAATAAAGTATACCTCTGTTAAATATCAACATTTATTTCACTTAACAGATTTCGTTAAACATTATATCGGCACCATTGTCTTGTGATAGAAAATCGATAAAATGATGAATAGCTTGATTTTACAAGCATTTCTCTTCGTACAAAACCAACTAGAATCATTTTTTACATTTATTTACACAGAAAATGATTATTCCATACATGTAGAATCAAAGGTGGACATTTATGTTTGTTTCTAGTTACTCCCTACATCCACTCATTTACAGAAATAGGTAATCAATTCGGAGATAAAAACAAGTACAATCATGAACTATTTCGTGCAAGTAAAGGCAGAGGAAGAAACTACATTTATTGTTACTTAATTAGTGATAACAAATTTAATCTTTACAAATTGACTACTGATTAGTGAGTTGCAGCAAACGAACTAAAGGCACCTCAAAATCCACACTTATATCATTTTTAGCACCCCTATCATTTGATTTTATTACGAACCATTTTTAATTCAGTACAATCTTAAAAGCATCCTCATGTTAAGTCAAACATGTATTATTATGACGAAACACATTGATTTCGCATGACTCGATGCAATATATTTTACTTGCATAAACGTTTATGTACAAAGATCCTATTCACATAAAAAATACTTTACGAAGATTTGTTTTAGACAAGGTAGGTGTAGGTGAGTAAATATCTAAGGACATCTCTCCAAATGTTCGTAAATGTGAATACAAATTTGTAAGCTTTCCTCCATAAAGGTGTTCTTTACGTACGCCATACGAGGCGTACACATTCCAATGAAATTGATATAAATGTTGTGTAGTATAAATTTCAAGTAGGGCTACGAACTGCAAATAAGATGTTTCTTCTAATTCTCCCACCTTGAATGTACTTGAGCCTTCTGATTGTGCAAAGGAAAGGAGTAAATTGTTTGTTTGCAAAAGGATAAAATTTTTTCTGTATGTTTAAAACACTTTGTTTTCCAATAGTTGTCCCTTAAAGAATCTTTGCGAATTCGTCCCTTTTTAGTTCTGAAATGACTTCAGAAATCTGCTATTTTTTTGATATTGAGTTAATATTATTGGACAGACAGATATGATAGTCTGCCTTTGCAGACACGTTTTTAATACGACAAAGTGCATCCAGTGCACCGAAACCGTAACAATACATTCAAGTGAGAAGACTTTTCCGATTGCCTATACGTTTCCCATCGTTTATAACGGAGTCAAGTACACTTCTTGACACCTCAATTTGGTCCATTTTGGAAGGCGACCGAATTATGAAGGCCTTCGCTAAATTTTTACTTTGTATGCGTGAAATATACAAATTGAAATTAATCAAAATTCGTGTTCAACGTTGTGGAATTTTGCAAATTATTGTATTGTCAAAGGTAGTGTTCAATGTCCTCTTGTTTTATACAAAATTTGTAGTCGTATGAGATCTGTATAAAATGATTTGCAATTAATATTTACAGACTATACTGACTTTTTATGCCTGTTGGTTGTATAGATTGTGCATATGTTTAAAGAAGAATAAGACCGGCGAAGCATAAATTTATTCATATAATTCAACTCCTTTGGAAGATCGAAATATAAAAAGGGATACGAAAGAGTGTGACGTTGCGCGCTAAATGTAAATAAATAACTAAAACTATCATTTTATTCACTCCTTATCGGAGAAAACCGAAATATTACATATGTTGATGTAATTATGAAAACTTACTGTATAACGGAGCAGCGATCAATCTAAGTAAATTCTATGCTTGTATTATTTTATACCAACTAATTGATGTTCGATTTTTCTTTTGGGCAAAACTGTTCGATACATATGTGTAGACTAGTCACATATTATTTGTTTTAATATTCAATACATAATAATGAATCAAGTGATAATATTATCAAGCTTTAGAACATTAATGTTACAATTGTTAGTGATTTCACTTTTCATATTTCTTATTTGAGCTGATCGTAATTGTAAATCGTCTTATCAAATAATGAGTAACATTTGATACGATTAAGTTGAAATAAAGAAGAAAACGGAAAGTAATTGCCACACGATATTAAGTATTTGAAAAATAATTTCAAGATCCTATTGTTTATACGAACATCATGAGTACACTATCACATACTGTATTGCAAGATCATGCAAATATAAATTAATCATAATGTAATTATGTTAGTAATAACAGATATGGAAGTGTTTATGAAGTTATTATTTCTATCTCAACGTATATTCAGTTCACAGAATGATGCCGAATAACTTAAAATGAAAAAAATATTCGCAATATAACTTTGAAATAATGAATCGGTCCACATTATAAACATTAATATGTAAAACAGAAAAAAAGGAAAGACTTATGAGATAAATGATTCTGTTACTATAAACGGTGGACTCATTAGAAACGGAAATCATTTTAAAGACATTGCACTCGTAAATAAGAATAGTGAACTTGAAAACTGAATCTTTCAATATGTACATAAAGTGCTTTTATAAGTTATCGGTGCAATTATAAGGAGTATTCCAAGTCGCATAATCTTTAAAGATCTCGTTATGTTCGTAATGTAACGCATGTTGTATAAAATATACTGTATAATATTAGAGCTTGCAAACAAAGGTGGGGATGAAAATACCAATAGCACTAAGGTTCAGTTCAGATTTTTCTACTAATTATAAATTTAAAGATCAAAAACAGCTAACAAATGTCCACACACGATTGTTCAGTGATGCACGTATTACAGTTGCAGCAATATTTGTAAAGCACTTAGTTCTTTTTTATTTAGATTGTATAAATATCGTCCCGCATTACTAACATATTATCCTCAATTGAAAATAAATTCAAATTTATTTCGTGTTAGTACAAGAATAAATAATTTTTAGTCTCAGATGTAAATAAAGTTAAATAGGCCAATTATGATTTTTATAGAACAGAATATATTAAATTATGCGAATATTCATTTCTTACAACAGTTTGTTTTACTACTAAATAGTGTTCTGTATGCACAAATCTACAGGGCCACGTTCAACAACTTTACCCACACAGGCAAGCTTTTTTCATACAGTTAACCGAATGGAGAAAGTAGCATGATTTGTTGTTGCAGTAGTTCGCTGTATCAATTATTAAATACTAATTAAACTAAATATTAATTAAACGTATATGACGCAGTAAAACTAAATGTACATATACTTCGAGCTTTGTACCGAAGCTTATCTGCATCAATTTTGTCTTTATAAATAAAATGTGTTTAAATATAAAAACTATTGTATAACGGTTTTGTAATTAATACATTACGAAAATTAAACATTTTATGATACGCATGAAAATGCTCATCAATTTTGTTGCCAAAGCCATTTGGCAGAACATTATATTTCTTTCATTCTATAACCAATATATCAAATATAGCTTTCACCTTCATCATTAGAACGAATTTTAAGTAGCTTATACGCACAGACTTCTTTGTTATTAAACATAGGTCGGAACATGTCGCAAGTTTGCATTCCTTCGGCTTTTTAATCAACAAAGCAAGATTCCAAAGTGAATTAAGACCTTCAAATCATGGAAAGCGTTTAATGAAAAGATAAATAATTTACATTTTTTCAACTTCTCTTTTCAATTTCATATACACCTATACAAATCCACACATACATTATGAGTAATATTTTTATACACATACATATACATGCTATTCACACAATGGACGATTTTATGTATATATATGTATATAAACGTACCCATGCAAAATCATATACGTACACATGCATATACGCATGTGCATAAACCATACATCATTCATACATACAAACACCTACATATGTACATATGTATACAGTTTAAACAAGATTCGCCGCACAATTCTTCGAATAAGAGCAATGTATCAATCTATATACAATGTAAAGCACTAAAGTGCCGTTCGAATTTCGAATCACAAATTTGTACAAATTCTGCTTGTACATATCGTATTGGTCACCTATTCTATAAATATTTAATTTACGTTTATTTTCGCTCTCAGCAGTATTATGAGACGCCTCGGGGGATTTTATAGCAAAATAATTTTTGCGATTAAATATCAGAAGGTGTATTTTTTTTAGACTATAACACTATTTCCGTAGTTTAAATTCTCTTGCTAAGACTAAGGCGTGTAGAATTGCAATGGAAACGATAATGTAGCAAATTCTCAGTTAATAACAGTTGTAGCTGGTCTTTGGGTAAAACACGACAATTATATCTACGTTGACGACGTTCGATATATTTACTTTTTGTTCTTTTTTATTTCTCTTTGCGTCTCGGTGCGCGTCTCATATTTCAGTAAATCAGAGTATACAATGTAAATTTGCTATATCCAAATCAAATTAGAGTCCGTAACGCGCGAGATCGTTGGCGTATCAGCTCGACTGCGGGGACTTTTAAATTGCTAGTAAAGCAGATTGTACTACAGCTTAAAATAATTTTCACCATTTCACGTTGACACAACACTATTTGTCGTTGTTGACTGAGCCACTGTTGTCACTGTTATCAATGTTAACGAAGTACCAAGAGTATTTTGTTCTGTTGTTGTTGTTGCCGTGACAACATTCTTTTCCGTGCACACTTTCTTCGCATCTTTATACTCCTCTGACGAACTGGACTTTCTCTTGTGATTCGAACTCGACGAATGAGAACGACTCGATGCTGTTTCGTCCTTCGACGAACGACTGCTGGATGTTTTCTTTTGCCCATCTCTACTATGACTGTGATGTCCGTCTCTTCTCTTTTCTGATTTCCTGTCGCTGTCCTTATCCGCACGATCAGTACTTTTACTAGAAGCGCTACAATCTTTAGGCAACGAAACAATCTTCAGCGAATCTTCCTTGCTATTATTTTCTGCAGGTTTATTCTCAGCTTTGTTACACTGAGGACTCCGATGATGATGTCTCTTATGTTCTCTGTCACGCCTGTCGCGATCTCTTCTGTCTTTATGCCGTTGACTTCTGGAACCTTTGTCGTCTCTATGCTTCCTTTTAGATTCCGTGTGGGACGTATGTACATCCAACGACAGTTTAGATAAATTCTCATCGCTGCTGGCGATTCTACTATTACTGCTATGTCTGTCCGTTTCTGCTGTCGGAGACATTATCGAAGAACAAGAGGAACTGGCAATTTTCGATACGGGTAATGAGCTCTCTTCGGACGAATTGGCAGCAGTCACCGCACAGACCTTTTCATTCTTCGATCTTTCTTTAGCTTCGTCCTCGGCCATTTCGATTAATGCTTTAACCGCATTTTCCGTTGCGCACTCCATTTTCGATGTGAATGCCGACGTGGTCTCCAATTCCAATAATTGACAATACCGTTCGACTTTTGTTGCATCGTCTTTGTACTTCTGTTCGGCGATCTCAAAGCTTTCTTTATGTATCTTTTCTAGCACCTCTTTCGAAGCTTCTGCAACTCCGGTCCGTAAAGATTGACAAACTTCCTCCACGTCAGTCTTTGATTTATATATCGCAATTTCTAACGCCTTATCGACAACTTCTGTCGCATAGGTTTTTGCTATCAATTGTCTTTGCGTCAGTACGTCTTGTTCAAGAGTAACAATATCAGAATCGGAATTCTCATGCTCCGTGGAACAAACCTCCGAAGAGCTCAATCGTCTTTTACTATCTTTCGACGAGGAGCCAGAACTGTTAAATTTATTCGCCGACTTAGGGTCGACAATATTCGAAATGCTTTCTTTACTCGATGTATTATTACTGCTGGATCGACTGTGGTGACTCCGATGATGATCTAATTTATTATGACTACTGCAATCATATTTTTTCTTGTCTTCAGAATGACTACTATTACTACTGACACTGCTACTACTACTACTGCTACTGTGTGAATGATGACTGGATTTCTCATTGGATCGACGACGATCTTCGTGCCTTCTTTCGGACCTCTTATCCTCCCTCTTTTCATTGCTTTGTTTCTGCCCTGTTGTATTATTCTTTGTAGATTTACTGGTAAAAAGATTCGAACAGGCATCGTTATTTTCTGTAGAATCCTTCCTTTTGCTTGAAATGGAAGGATGTCTCGTGTGATCCCTACTTTTACGATCTTCTTTACGTTTTCCATGATGATCCGATTTCTTCAAATTCCCTTGATACTCGGCGGCTCGTTCCTTCGCTTTCTTCTCTTCCAACGAATCAATTGAATGCTTTTGCTCTACGCGCTGGCGATTAGTATTTTCTTTCTGTTCATCTCCTATATGCGCCGTTTCCAATGGTTTCTTTTCTTTTATACGATGACACGGTTCATTTCCAACACGTCCATGCCTAACGCTGGAATTATGTTGTGATTCTTGATAATACTGTTTTAATCTGACGTGCCATGCTATGCTCGAGACAGCAGAAAGCGTCCTAAATTGATGAATTATATTACGGGGTAAAAAGTAAATGTCGTTGTCGTATAAATTTATTCTAGCATAGCGAATACCCTGTCTACGTAATTGATTCAATTTAGCATCTTCGATCCACTGTACACATTGTGATATAGGTGGTTCATGAAGATCTAGTTGCAACTTTTCGACTAGCTCGGGAAAATCGCCTGCATAGAAAGCGACAACATCTTTTGTAATTCTGTTGTATTCTGAATGTTGTCCACCGTGAACAGCTTTCAATATACCAACTGCTGCTGTTGTCATTCTGTCTAATCCGTGGCCCACATGATCAGCATGTGCCTTTGTACGATCTTCAAACATGTATTCGCGGGCTTCGCTCAGACGTGGTAAATACTGAAGATTTCGTAGTTCATTAATGCCCGTTCTACGTCTTTTATACGGACTTTTATTTATATCTGCCGTTGGTACTAATTGCTCGCCCGGTCTGATCCATAGAATTGGCCCGTCGTTTGATTCTTGAGGCGTATCCATATTCACAACGGACAATGGACCCCAAGGCATTGTCTAAAATAATAGTCACAATAATAACATGTCAAGATACTTTTATAACCATTACAACATGTTCAATGCAATATAAATTACTTATATTAATGCATGCATTCTTTAGATTGACGCTTACCAATTTTAAAAATGGATTCTCCTCTAATTTCTGTAGAAGATCTGGAAAGTATCCACCAACTTCTTCGTGAACAGTCCCTACAAGACTTATTTGATGGAGTGGTCCATACCTAATAGTACCATTACTATAAGCTTTACACACTTGTTCTTTGTACTGGACCATGGTTGTAGTTTCAATATCGCTATTTCTCCCTAATACACCATTTTTCACTGTTAAGGTAGGATAAGTATCTGCCATGTAATCCAAAAGATCAGGAAGATATGCTGCAGCATTATGCACTATTCCCATAACGTGATGCGCATTACCATTTTCATCCTCACCGAAAACTACCTACAAACATTGAAATACTTTTATTTATATGGTGATTAATACGATTTCGCATCGATATTCCGTATTATGTTTAAACTTTCATTAGTCCAATTTAATTATCTCTCATATCGATAATAGTGATTTGTAAATTTTTTTAATTATACAACTTCTGTAAAGCAAGTTTTATATATGGATCTACATACTTTGAAATATTCTTGAGCTAATTCCTCTATTTGTTCGCGCGATAATGTATCAATTTCATCTTGATACATATGCACAACAGTTGCACCACCGTTAGGATACGTTTCTATATGAATATACTTTTTGTACTTTAGGCCTTCCAATAATTCACTTTTAACTGGTGTATCGTGGAGCATCTTATAATTTTTTGTTTGCAAATTTAACCTGAGATTTTCATTTGTCGATTTTGTAAACGAGAGCGCATGTGGTTTATTACTTAATGAAAGTATACTACGATCTCGTTTACACTGGACACCAATACTCGCACGTTTTATTTTACTACGTTTATAGCATCGAGAACAGTAACGCCGATCGCTATGTTCTTTACTTCGTTTTTCTCTTGAAGACGAATATGATTTAGAATGCGAACTGGAAGATGTGGTGTCCATACAATTTACTGATTTGTTGTGAGACAATACAGTGTCTGTTCGTCCAATTGCTGACATAGGTATGTTATCGCTAGGCCAATCTGACTTAATTATGCCAAATTGCTCCTGAGAATCTGTCGGTTCAGTTTTTATCCCAACCAATTCTGGCTTTATTTCTCTGTGTATCGCGTCACCCTTTTTGTCTGTTTCTTCGTGCTCTTCATTTGGTTTTGTTTGTACGGCCAAAACTTGTTCGTCAGTTTTTTCCAACTGGCCGCAGCACAAATACGAAAGATTTTTGTTAATTTTAGCAGTTAAATTATTAGTTTTGTCATCATCATATTTCGCAGTATCCATTACAATAGTTGATGTCGTAATCGACGACGCCATACTACTAGGAATCGTTATATTCGGACTGTTTGGACTATTAGAAACTCTTGGCGGATAATCTGGGCTTCTTGGACTGCAGATAACTTCGCCGCTACTTTGAGGACTTTCCCCTAACTGAGGTGTATTACTATGCTCCAAATGTACGCATCCTTCTAATTTAGTTGGCAACGTGTGTAGAGCACCACATGCCGTTGCATCTTTGTTACACGTAGAGTCAATCTATTAAATAAGATAAAATGTAATAAAATCGTTATGTTCGCAAATTAACAATAATTCATAACTCTCCTTTATTACTTTTATAAAAGTATCTTAATATATAAAATAATATATATACATCTATACATACATGTATAACATGCTGTACCGGTTCTATCAATGTTTTTATTAATTCATTGTTGCAATGATCTGCATTACCTATAATACATAACATTAGATTGTACAATATATAAAATTAACTCATAAACCAGATGTAATGTTTCATTAACTGATGCAATATACATATTAAAATTTTTACGCAAGGCACGCGGACCCATGCTTGATTTTAATAAAGACATATAAAATAGAAATGTCATAATATAAATATATATTCTCGTTAACCAATATCTATCCACGAATATTATTCAATTAATGGTAATTATATTAAAACCTTTGTTTCAGTTATTCATGTTGTTTCAATAAAGTGTTAAGTAACTATAAACAATAGCTGCATCGATGTAAATATCAACAGAAGTTTCTCATCTCATATATTTCGTTTAATATGCAGTTCTTTGTATCAAACAACAATCGTAGTGGTGTATTTATACGATAACAAGTAGCGTTAAATAATATTACCGTCTGGCTGTTCTGAAAGGCGGGCAATACTATCCAGATCATTCTTTTGATTCGACATGCTGTGCGGCTCCAACGATGTTGTATGTAATTTCGTGCCGACAGCGATTTTATAATTAATACGTTCTTCTTCCACATCACCAGAAGAGCTCATGAAATTCACACTTCTTCGTAACTCGTTCCCTTCCGTGTTTGTATTATACGATGACGCTGTAGAGAAAATCGTGGGCGTCCTGATCGGATGTGAAGCGAAATTGTCCGAATATTCGTTTGTCTCTTCAATAACACCGGTCCACGATGCTCTCGGCACTTTCACACCAGTTGTTTCCGTTTCTAACGACTCGAATACTTCCTGAATCGTATTATTTACATCACACCGTTCGTTTGACACGATACTTGTACCAGTTTCGGATGCCATCTTAATTCTATGGAGCGATGTACTGAACACAACGATACTACGCAACATTTCATTGGATATTTCTTAGCCGCCTTTCGGATAGACCTTACTCTATTCGCCTGCAATCGGATAAAGAGTAGGGGTAAGACCAGTAGATATAGAGGTAACATGAAGATTTTTATTCGGTGGAATCTTCGATCCCCCAATCTTATTTTCCCTCGTAATTTTTTGATTAGGAAAAAAATTATATCTTGGTTAATGATTTAGTTTATAATAACATGCGTTTGAATATATAGAATGTTATGCTAGTTTTGTTTTTTTTTAGGTATCTCAACTTATCTAAATCATCTGTAATGAATATATGACATGTCGCCGGTAGTTTACAAATCCTTGTTATAGCAGGTTTAAATAATTTCAAATATATGTTACTTCTTTTTGTGTTTCACGACTTACATTTGACAATTCTTCTTTGTTTGAAATCAGTACCTGTTTCAAGTATACTATGTATACTTATACAATATCTCGTGTTGGTATACTTTAAATATATATACGTATAAGAACTGTTTTTGAAATATCAGATTGCCGGACTAGTAATGCATAAATATCTATTCCTTGTAAAATATACATATATATTGCAAATTAAACACCAACTAGATTATACAATATATTGTATATAAATAAGTATACTTATTTATGTTGATGAATATTTGAAAGAAAGAATGATTAAAGGTGCAAAACGTTAACATTTTAAGTAATGTTTTTGGAAGAAATATTGCATACATATGTAAATACATTGAACTATTACTTCATGGTCCGCCATTTTTCCATAAATCGATAGCTATGCTTGAAATTGTACATTTGATGACAATCTGGATACTTTTTTAATAAAATTGAATACTGATTTATCCTACTGATGACTATAATGATTCAATTGCTAAATTTCAGTATTAATTACAAATCAATATTTCATTGACACTACATAAGTACCTAATTTCTGTCCAGTGTAATTAAGATTACAACACGGAATTTAATTACTAGAATGCCCTTAAAATTAGATGTAATTCCTTTGATCAAAGCATTAAATGTACATAGCAATCAATAGTATTATATCGAGTATATATTCTGATTGTATGGACGAAAATGATAAAAACGCAATAAGAATATATATGATAAAGTACAAAATGTATCGAAGAACTCTTTAGATTAGAATAAGTTACACACAATAAGTTAGAAGAAATGTATATGATGATTCTTAGATTTGCACTATATTGTACATTCTGCAAATTTTTTGAATCGAGATATATGCATGTTATACATATGTTGCTCGTGCAAATTTCTTCCACAATATAATAAAATTAATACACATTGTATGTATGTTCTAAATAGCATGAACTTTTGTTTTTATAATAAAAATCGTTTAAGACAATTATCGTTTACTTTGAAATCAGCTTTACCTGTATATACATTACCATTCACCATCACTGCCATCACTGTTGTAATTATTATTACAATATTATTGAGTTTGTCAATTAAGGTACAATTTAAACTATAAATTATAACATACGTTGCGTAATTCCCTTTTTATTCAACTTCGTAAGCCCATTCCTAGTAGTATACTTATAAAGTTTCATGTAACAACAAAAGATAAAATATATCATCCGAATGGTGTATAATAATATTTAATATATTACTTTTCATATTTTTGTTCGACATGATAGTAAAATTAACCCTACAACTTCGAAATTTTGCTATTACTCACAATTTAATACTTACGAATTTCTTACCTAATATTTAAATAAGAATTTTTTTGTTTAGAACTAAAACAAAATTTTAAATAGTTATTCATGCTGAAAACAATAAATAGTAAATACAATGCTAACATAATATTAATCAATTTACTTGACTAAATTTGTATTGCTATCACATCGAGACTCAATTAACGCAATTACATTTTTAATGTTTGTTTGTATGTCCATTCCTGAACGCATTGCTATATTTACGCTTTTGTATTACATTATACAATAATATGTACAATAATTCGACTTTAATTAAATTATATAATAAATAATTATTTTATAATATTTATTGTCCATTAAATAGATAGATTTACTTATTAAGTGTTCATCAGTCTATAGAACAGGTAAATCTATTCGCATGAGTTTCAATGTGATCAGCAATTACGCTATATACAGTACTATGAAAAAATATATTTTATAGTGTACATATCATGCACTGTATATTTCACAATTATTTAGAAATAGACGCGTGAAAAACTTTCTTTATTTACAAAGTAGAATATATCTTGGAAAACAATTAGAGTTGTAAGGGTTAATACTACGAGTGCAAAACAATTGATCAATTTTCTATAATTATAATCGTACTGGTCCATAATTAGAGGATTATTTGAATGCACTAAATATAGGTGAAAAAATGTACACATGTATTATTATGCAGAAGTATCTGCTTTAATAAAAGAAAATAGAATCTGCTTACTATATCATTTTTAATTTTACATTATTAGTTTTAACACGTTGACTGCTATGAACCATTTATTTATACCGATATTTTCAATATTCTTTTTATATACCTAAGTTGTAAATGATTTGATCTATATTTTTGTTAACTGAAATCGAACATTTTTTTTAGTTTTAATTTTTTAAATTCATAACACTCAATGTTACATACTTACTATATACATACGTAATTCTTTTAAAGATTTGTAAACATTCCAATGATATAATATGTTTCAATTAACACACTTTATATAAAAAAATATATTCTATATAACAATGAATACGTAGTAAAACAAAAAGAAAGATATGAACAGCTTGGATGTTTATAGATGGACTTTACTGAAAATTGTACTTAATTTTAAACTACATACAAACAAAAAATATTTGTAGGATTAGATATTTTTGGTAACAATTGTTTTCTACATTTATAATTTATAATGAGAAGAACATATATAAAACGAGGTCCATCTATAATTCTCATTGAAATTCATGAAATTCTGTAGTTTCTTTTGAAAATGCTGTACTGAACTAACTCATTATAAATATAAAAGATAGCTGTAATAAGTATAATATTTTATTACATGCCTCTTACTTTTATGTACATTTCTTATCTTTTCCTAAAACAAATTGTTCAAAGCGAATCTAAATAAACTTCTGGATAATAGTTACAAATATTATTTAAAGCAATCTTAATTTTGTATATAATAATGATTTAAAGAATTTAGTCATCAATTTGTTTATATAAAATTCGGAAGATGGTCTCAAAAGTATGTAAATTGAGTAAATTTGCAACGATATATGCAAATGTATAATTTTTGTTAACTTAAATCGTTATTGTTCTGGCTGTATTATGATTATATTTTAAATAACTTTAGTTATATGTTATACTTGTAGCAGTATAATACGGATATTGCGTGCGGTTTTTTTTCGATATAACTGGGGAACACTTACTGAAAAACTTAATATTACGGAACATGAAGTGTAGACTTTAATATAATTTTGCGGCGCTTATTTTAGCTTTCAACGTGTTAAAATTAAATTATGAACTTGTGTTAATTATCACAAAAAATATTTTTTTAAGTTAATTGAATTGCACTATCTTTCATCTTTTTACTTTTTTTCTTTACAGTCTTAACTTTCATGATAGTCTTTCCAGCTTTTCCCTTCGCGGGCACAGTTTTCTCTTTCAACGATTTCATTTGCAACTTCATTTCAGTTTTCGACAATTTCTTGTTCTTTATACCCTTCACACTGAGCTTGCTGTCTTTTTTAACTTTGGTAGCAGTTTGAATCGCTATGCCGGATCTCACACAAGATCCGGGTAGCTTGTACTAGGCAGCAACTTTCACCTTTTTCTTCCGCTTTTTCTTCTTTTTATCATGATGTAGTTCTTGCTTTTTTGCTATACAAAAACGGCAATACCAGTCCTCATTATCAGCTGGTGGCACTTGCATACCAACGCACACCCTGCATGATTAAAAATATAGAAATTGAATATAGAATATCAGAATACACTAAATGAATTTCAAGATGAAAATTCTTTCTTAATTTATGATGTTTCACGGTACAGGTTGGTTATATATTGAAAGAGTAATTATAATGGAGACCTATATCCGTTCCTTTTGCTCTCTTTTTTTCTTTTTAAAGGAATTAAGATGGCGAACTGATTTCAAACACTTGTTGAATTATTAACATTTACTTACCAATGATACCATGCATCGCAGTCATCACAACCAACCATAGGAGATCCATCATCCTGGTTGCCACATGCAGGGCATATCCAAACTTGATGACCACCTTGATCCTGAAAGACTCATGTCACGATAAAAACACGATATACCTTGATTTATTATATTTATGAATAACCCAACCCATCTTCTGTTTCTTTAACATTTTGAAATATAAAAATGTGTTGAATAATAAAACGAAAAATGTATAATTTGTTGATATGAAAATGTGTAGGATATAATAAACTCTTTATTTAGTCCTTTAAATTCTGCATTCAATCTCCACTTATCGAATTGTGAAACCAATAAGAAAGAGATTGATAAATATGGTTAATGTCGTTGCTAATGAAATAGAATTATTATATCTTGAAATGAACATGACACTTTGTAAATGTTACATTAGGGATCGAAATATCTAAAGCAACAAGCCATGTTTTATGTTTTATTGCATTAGGACAATAATGATAGAAAAAAGTATTGGACGATGCAGGGAGTTTTGTTATGATCATAACAAATCATAACATATTTTGTTATGATCTTGTCATTTTTGTGTGCAATGATGAATTTGCAATATATATATATAGTTGCATATATTTTCTGTATAAATCAATCTCATTTTGTATATACACAGGGTGTATCACATAAAGGCTATAAGATAATTTCTCTATAGCAAAGAAATTCATGTAATCTTCTAATCTTGTTCAATGATGATCATTAATGACAAATAAGGAAGCATTGCCAATCTCTCATGGTAATGGCATAGTAGGGCTTCGTGCCCTTTACAATTTTTACAAAATCTGAAATTTATTAACTAATAATTTGCTCCATAGATACCATGCTAAGTTGGTTTCCTTGGTTGGGGTTTCAATGCATGTGTAAACGGCTTATCAATGTAATTATGCAAAGTATGAAAATATATTTCACCCATCATTTAAAAGATATCACCGCCTTGTAGTCTTGTAATAATTTATGTGATACACATTCTATAATTAAAGTAATGTTTCAAAATCAGAATTAATAATTGTGTCTTATCGATTATAGACTACAGAAGACTATAAGGTGTCTTCTATTAAAACAAATATAACAGTATATTGGAGATGAAATATTACATTTGTGTAAAAGACAACATTTACGATACATATAGTTGATATTTTAAAGACATTCTTCATTTTCCTCTATCGTATTTTCCTATTGCAACTATAAAAGAATTACAGTATGTAGCACCTATGTAACACTCTTGCTTGATATATACAAAATAGTTATATGTAATGTTTATACACAAATACATAGTACTATTCATAAACTGAGATACAAATTAAATGTTTTTGAAATGAAGATAGCTATCGCTGCTGTGAATGGATTTTAATAATAATTCATGTGAAACTAGAAAAATACCTATTATGAAACAGAACCACACTATACAACTTTTTAGTAAATATCTTGAAAGTAATTCTGAATTCATGTAGTTCGGAAGAATATATTTATATCAATTATGTACTCTTTGTACTTGAAGGGAATGACGTTCGCAGTTACTAAATCTAATGCGTGTTATAATGTATATGAATATAAATAGGAAAGGGGTGATATATGTATGTAAAAAATTATGTTGTTTACTTGCGGAACTTAAACCAATTTTCATTTGGCCATTAGATGAGAAATTTTCACTTGTAGGATTACTTTTTCTAACTTATCGTATAGTAATTAAATTGATCAACTATTTGCTGTGTTAACATTAAATGTGCAAAACTGTTTACTACTGAAACTTGTTCAGTATTTATTACCAGAAACACAATAGCTGCTTAAATTCATACAGGTGTGCTTGTATCTTAAGAATTCATTGAAGTTTTGTCTTTAAATGGGGAAAGATTATATAAAGTAAACTGTAAATAGCTAAGAACTAGTGCTTCTAATAATGATACATATATCTATAGATATAAGACAATGCAATGTATGAACATCCAGACATATATTGTGTGCTATAAATATTTACTCCTAATGTCCATTTAGCAATTTGAATGTATAATAGGTATTTCTAACTTCTATACCTGTTATCAATATATTACTTATATTGGAGCACCTATCATACAAATGTAAAGTTAATGAAGATCTTAATATAACTTGAATTTTAATAAAATAAAAATAGCATTAACTCTAAAACAAAATGATTATTTTTCTTATAGTGACTCTAAAAGCATAATAATTTTTTTTAAATAATGTTTGTATAGTTAGTTTAACTAAAAATTTATAGTAATTAATGCCCACAGTCATATTTGGAAGTTTCTACCTCTAACTATGCACTAAATGTTATAAATTTATAACTTTGTAAATAACAACCAAAAGGCATTGATAATATTAACTAAAATTGTCTAGTGCTATGGACATTTTATGGAAATTGTACGATTTCATTTATTAATAAATGTAGAATTAAAAAAAAAAATTCTTTGCTTCCAAAATTATTTTGACTTAGCAGGATTCTAAGTTTACTTTTAGAGTATCCAATGTACACTTTTATCACCCCCAATTTCTATTTAAACATAACAATATTTCAGAAATATCTGAAGTATTATCTATGTTTCACCTATATGTATTATTGTTAGTAAAACAAACAAAATAATGTAATTGGCAATTAAGCATAAGCATATGCAAAATAATGTATTCAATTTAAAAGTGGTTCAATTGAATAATAGAAAGCGTATGTAAATATTTTGTATTATATTATTGCTTGTATGTTAAATTATATATCTAGCTAGTTTAATTACACACGTTGAGTTAAGTACTTAAATGAAGAACTTTATAAGGATTTTATACAAGCTGAAACTTTTAAATTATAAGTTGAAAGGTTTTCTAGAACCATAATCATAAGTTCATAAATTCAGGCAAAAGCTAAAAACAACGCACAAACCCATGTATTCCTATTAGAGTGACACAGATAGAAAATAGATGGTACTTTACAAGGAGTACCTAATGACTTTTGTTTAGAATGGGAATGTACTCACCACAGTAGTGGTTGATGTTGGGGGCAGCGCGATCCTGCCATTTTCTTTGTCTTCCTTAGCATCATCCTTTTTAAGAGCTGCATCTGCTTTCGTCTCTGTGCCGTTAAAACCGTTGGTTATATTCCTAACTGATTTGCATGCTATGTTTAATAACAACATGCAGATTGCATGCAATCAATCAATCCTTTACTATTTTGTATATTATTTGTTACTTAATATTTCCCCATATTTATTGCAGTAACTATTTACTTTATTTTTTGAAATGTGTTACCTTTTATTGCTAAAACATTTTTTGTAATTGGAATTTCTTATTTTTGCACAATATAAAAGGTAGTAGTTATCTTGTTCTTGATTTGAATGTGAATATAATTGGAATTTTGTAAATACATATTATAACGAAGTTTATTAACGATCAAATCTGTAATCTAATATTTTTTTTCCATTACTAAACAAAGTAAAAAAAGGAAAACTAAAAAGAAACATATTAATCATTAACGATAGATCATTTTAAGCATTTCACAAAGAAATTTACTAAATGACTTACTACAAAATGCGAATTAATGAATAAATATAGTTTTTTAATTTCCGTTTACTGCTAGACATTAATTTTCAAAATACTGTACAATTACTAAACTACAACTGGTATAATTTTAACATTCTATCAAACATTTTGTTCTTTTTGGACACCCCTCAAATGAGTGTTTTCTAACATGCTGGTAGTAATTGGCTTTTATTAACAGTGGAAACAGCAGATCGACATTACTCATCTGTATGCATCATAAAATGAAATTTGTGTCCCCTGTATAATTCATAATAAGGCATTTTGCTCACTTTTGTAAGGTGGCTATTAATACAAAAAGATTACTTTAAAAGTCTTTAGATGTTTTCACATTGCATGTCATGTTAGGATTCTTTGTATATAATAATTAATATTAATCCTGTAAATATATAGAGTCTTGCAAAAAGTTACAAACACTTTAATTAGAGCACATGTTACGATATGTATAGCACATCTCACTTATATTGGTACTTATACTCATGTATATAAGCCGCAAACAAAATATATTGACAGTATTACTTTTGATTACCTATCATTGACACGATGCAATGCATTTTACAGTCTTCTTAAATACAAATGCTGCAGAGCAATTGGAATATTATATTTTGTAATACTACAGACTCAACTGTTTTGTAAAACATTTAATGGCTTGTAGATATTTGTAATATTCTTTAAAGTATTCTATATTCTAATCAAATTTCTATTCGAAGTGGAGGTAAGAGTGGATGTCAACTTTTCCCTTAAAAACTGGTTTAAGTATGAAACAAATAGCTAAATAATTCCATGAACAATATTAAATTTAAGAAACATATGTTATGGAGTTTCACAATGTACAGACATAATATACATAATTTTCTAATTCGAATGTCTATAAAGTATATATTGTTGTTTTATTGCAATGAAATGTAATCTTTAATATGCATAATATCTAATGTATAATATTAGATAATATATATGCTTTTTGGAACGATAGCAAATCAATTTAGGATATGCAGATGTAAATTTCAATTTTTCCATATATATGTAATAAGATTGTCCAAAAAGAAGAAATGCACTAAGAGTAGTGCGTAGAGATACACCATGTTCATGTTTTATACCGTATTTGGAAGAAAATATGTATAATTTATATGTATAACAATACCCTATTCTATCTACGAAATTCTTTAACATTTGTTGAAACAACGAGTGGGGGTTTAGCTGAGTACTTGGCATGTGCATGTCATAGATAAATTTTGCTTTTATAATAATCTAAAAACTCCGCCTAACTGAATTTGTCTACGATTTCTGAGATTATGATTCATTTATATACATATCTTCTTTTTCCCAATAAGATTAATTCGTATTCGTTATGTTATTTCTCTTTTAAGCTGCTCGAGATATACCATAAGTGCACCTGCATTGCAGCAGAAAAGAAAGTCTAAAACCCAATTGAATAGCAGTGTAAACCAAGAAAAAAGGGTCTAAGAATTGGTTTTTTAAACTTAAGTGGAACATTCATGATCACTAAGTAATAGATAGCATTAACATACTTTAAGATTATAGAAAGGCAGTGAAGAGTATTAAAAAATACACACACACAATCAATTTAAGTCGTGAGACTTCCTTTGTCATAAAAAGTTTCACCAAAGTGTGTGTGACATAGGTACTAGAATTCGAAACATATAAGAAAATTGGTATCACAACACGAAAATACATATTAATTCTAATATAGGCTATGAAAGTATTCTACATATATATAAATATATATATATATATAAATATATATATATATTTCAGACAAATTTAACTATAAAACAAAGCAGGCCAAATGAAAATTACACCGTCACCGCAAGTCATGAACGCTTAGAAAGTAAAAAAAAAATGAAATATCGGGAAGATGAAGGGGTTTTTGGATGAGGTGAAATTCAAATGGTGTCGATGGGTTGAGTTAATCGTTGCAGCAAGAGCAACATCAGTTACCATGTAAAATTATTAAGGTATATGATACCTAAATGTAATTCTTTTTTTTCTTCAAAACGAATAAATTATTTGAAATATATTCCTACTTAAGAAGTACTTAAAAATGTTTTTTCCTCGTTATATTATATTTATAATATTAATAACGTTAAATAACTTTAAGCTTTATAGTTCTAGCAATGTGAATAAAATTATAAATAGTCATGATTCATGATCAATTTAATAAAAAGAGGGCTGTCACCTCGTCTTACTAGAAATATTTGAAGTTTCTTTAATACTTTAACTAGTGTATATCTTTCGACATAAAGCTGTCCAATCAATAAATACTCAACAAAATATCTACATATTACAAAAAATGCATCAGAGTGATTATGAAAATTACTTGTAGAATTGTGTTCTTTGAATCTGAAAGCATTGACAGCCCTGTATATGATGTTTTTAACTTTGATCTTATGTATTCAATTATCAATAAGTTTGAAATGTTCTGAAAAAGTTGAAGATGTAACAGTTTTATATATTTCAAATTCAAGTTTACTATATAAAACGTACTTACAAAATAATACGGTGGTTGTTGTTGCGTCACAGGAGTTGGGAGCTTAGGAGCAGGATCAAATTGAGACGGAGGAGTCTCTCTTTGAGGTAAGGCTTTGAAGAGAGATTTCTTTGCTCGAGGAACTGTCGCGAGTGGCACA
The DNA here is from genome assembly GCA_948146005.1 of Nomada fucata. Taxonomy (NCBI): domain Eukaryota; kingdom Metazoa; phylum Arthropoda; class Insecta; order Hymenoptera; family Apidae; genus Nomada; species Nomada fucata. The sequence continues at coordinate 4,580,404 of OX411277.1, forward strand.
CTATTAAGAGTGGCAGAGAAAGTATCTGTAGGAAGAGCAGGGCTTCCATCTAACGTTCCCTCCTCTGTTTTCTTACTTGCCGACTTTTGCTTTGGCGGTCGTGTTATTAACGCTGATATTTTCGCCAACTCTGGACTTGGTTCTCGCTTCGTCTCATCCTCAGGTTTCTTCAGCAATGTTTTTATAGTTCTATAACACATTTCCCTAATCATAACGTATGTGTTATTAAATACAAAGAAATGTATTCAATATTTGCACATAATATACTTCTACAACGCAAATAAGTGAATGTTGCTGAATATTGATTTTAATACAGTAGGGTCTCGGTTACACGATGTGTAAAAGTTTAATATAAGGAATACAAAAGTGTAAATAATGGGATATTGTTAAGGCAGTTAATCAAACTTTCAATAGAGTAATTAATTAAAGTTATATACATATACGATATTACGTTATCGCAATGTCCTTTATGATTATCGCACAATCAAGACTCCACTGTATAGCGTTTACACATGATGGAAATAAAAAAATGTGGTATATACAACGTACAGAAAGTAATAAGTGTAATTGCAGAGCATTAAAAAAATAAAAACCAAATATGTAATTAATAAAATAAGAAGAGAGACTGTAAGCTTACATTTTCTTCATTGGAGTAGCATCTGGTGTTGGTGGCCTTGGAGAAGCTGTTCCTAATTTCAGTGTTATTTTGGGTACGGATTCTGAAGTTTTGTCTTCCTTCTATAATAAAATTACATTCAGATATTAATTTTTCATTCGTAAATATCATTTGTCATAAAGGTGGGAAAGAAAAATGGAAAGAATAATAAATGTCCATATTTGTACCTCTTTTTCTTTCCGTTTATCTTTTTTTTCTTTCTTTTCCTTAATTTTCTCTATTTTTTCCTTCTTATCGACCTTATCTTTTTTTTCTTTTATTTTTTCTCCCTTTTCCTTATGTTTTTCTTTCCTGTCTTTTTTCTTCTTTAATTTGTCCTTCTTTTCTTTTTTATGTTCTTTTGATTTCTGAAAATAAAGGTATTTATATATTAATCGCTATTGAAATTATTTTCTATATCTTCGACACTTTTCGCTGAATTTTTTTTAAAAACGCGAATGCAGTGAAATTTAAAAAATTCGTTATGGTTTTCGTTAAATATTAATGATATATTTATAAATATTTATTATATATCTGGATTTTTCGTTTACTTTAATTTGTTTCACCTGTTATAAAGAACAAATACAATAATGGTGTGTTTATAAAATTAATGAACTTTCACCAATTTTGTTGAAGAGTACAAAATTAATTACTGGCACTCTAATGAATGTACATAACATTTTGGGTTTTGAATCAGTCTTCATGATCAATTTTTATACGTATGTAAAATGCATTTTATATAGTGTCTTCTAGTTTGTTAAAGTAAATAAAAGCGAAAAGACGAACATTATATACAGCGTGTCACACTCAATTGTGACTAGCTGTGTTTTTGACAGATCATTTATTATTTATGTATCAATGAATCGAATAATAATTTAAGTCATAAGTATGCTAATACTTTTTGTTAGGTGCTGAAATTACATCCCCTAGCATAGAATTTGATTTAAAAAAAAATGGGTACACATATAACAATATTATTACATACAAAACGATATTGCTCTTCCAAGTCTTATTATTTTATGGATTCTAGTTGCTCGCGACATATTATATCTAAAATACTGGTTCATATTCCAAGCAAATATATTTTATCCTTGGATAGAATGTACTATTTCATTTCAATGTTTTCGCATTTACACAACAGTGTACATACAATAAATATTGAACTTTGATAATAATATGTAACTTTTGTCAGTGAAAATCGTGACGGTTATTTAAGTCCAAAACGAAATTTTAAATACAAATAAAGTATAAAATTACCTTATCATTTTTATCTTGCTTTTCAGCTTTTGGAGTTTTTGTAGGTAATAACGGCACAATAGGTACTGGTGTAGGATACGTAATTGGTGCTGCGAGTGCAGATGACAAAGGCGGTGCAACAATAGTTGTAGGAACTGGCGGAGGTATCTCTTTGTCCTGTTTAACCGCCTTTGATTTATCTCCCTTTTCTTTCTCCACTTTTTCGTGTTTTGTTGTTGGAGGCGTTGCTTCAGCGGAGGAAGGTGTCGTAGCAAGTTTTTCACGTTCGAGAGTTTTACTTTTTGGTAAGGGAGGGAAATCTTCGGATTTTTGTGGTAGGTTTAAGAATCGAGGTGGTAATGGCAAATTTGGCATAGCAGGATGTGGACCAGTACTGCCTCTTCCTAATGGTAATGGAAATCTAGGAAACATAGGGTGCGGTATTAAACCAGGAGCTGGGTGAAACGTTGGAAAGAAAGGAAACGGTAGCGTCGGTGGGAAACTTGGTTCTTTGGAAATCTGAGGTTCAGGTGCCTGCGGTGTTTTTGGTCGATCCAGTATATCCACATCTGGCGCATCGTTGATAAGTTTTGTCTGAAAAATGGTAATCGCGTATCGACGATATCTTTCGACACTTTTTTCATGTTTCAAGCTGTAACAGTGCTTGCATACATGTGCACGTACGCGTGGTGCACTTGTGTTAATACGATGTAATGCTATATAATAAACAAAAATCAACCTACCTTCTTTGGACTGACACAATGTTTTGGACTTCTTGACTTTAATTCCTTTTTCTTATTGACCTTCTCTTTCCTCTTCTTCTTGTGGTCTATCGGTGTTGTGGGCATGTTTAATTCAGGAGTTCTTGGAGTACTGGGCGTTCCTGGTGGTGACATATCATCGAACATGTATACATCTGACCCAGGACTTTGTATATCAATTAATTCTCCCCCATCGGGTTGAATATGGACGTCCGGTGTGTGAGGAGTTTTTTTTTCTTCTCGTTTCGCATCATTATTCTCATTGCGAAGTGCTTGTTTCTCGATATTTTCATCAATCACTAAACCTGGCGAACTCTCCCTCGAATCAAGTTCTTTATATTTATGTTGTTCTGATATGTCCTTATCCTTATCTTCCCGCGGTTTTGAGATCTTTTTAAAGATGTTCAGCTTTTGCTTGTCTGGTTCTGACGGCAGTTTATCAATATTATCCACTTTTCTTTCGTTAAGTGATGGTGAACTTCCCGTAAGGTCTATTACTTTTTCTGCCTTTGTCTTTGGTTGCGTACTTTTTTGTAATTTCGGACTACCAGTTGTTTTAGGTGACGATAACTTAGGCGTAGATGGTCTGCTCGACGAGCTTGGCATAGTGCTTTGTAACTTCCCACCCACCGACTTGAGCGGTTTCAATTTAGCTAATTCTTTCATACCGGCCAATTTTTTAATTTTATTGTCGTCTATCTTGTCAGGTTTAAACAATTCTTTAGCACGATTCTTTTTCTTGTTTTCCTTATCAAGTTTACCATCTTCCATTCCTTTCTTTATAATCTTTTTTGGTTTCTTGTCGAATTTTAGTTCAGGAGGTACCATAGGATACGAACTAGGCTGGGGTGAATCTGAACGAGTTTGATGTGGCGTTCTTGCCTCAGGCAATTTGCCTTCTCGAGCGGGTGATAAAAAACCTGAAGTTGTCATCATTACACTATGAATCTCACGTAATGGTCTACCTTCTTCTAATACTTTTACACGCTTTACTATAGGGCTCTCGAATGAGACAGGATCTCCAGGTCGTTTAAAAACTACTTGCGGCGACATTCTATGTGGTGACACGTTCATAGAACCGTTGCTTGCCGTTCCATTGCTGGATGTCACATCTGATGTTCCATTTATTAAATTTTCTGCTTTCTCCGCTACATATTCTTCTGCAAGATTAAAATTTCTTTAATGTATCTAAAATTAAAACTTTAATGGTTATTTGAAGTGTATTTTTCTGTTGCATTATTTTTCTTTAGAACAAAAGACTTTGTAACAATCTTTGACGTTTGACCCTCAATTGCAAATATAAAAAATATATATGAATATGTAGTCGAACCTTGGTAATTCGAAGCTTCAAGTGAAGAGCTATACCTTTGAATTATAAAACTTTTGTCTCTTCGAAGTTTCAAGTAAGAGAAGTTTAACGAACGAAAATTCGACTTACAGAATTTTTGTGCATGGATTAATATTAAATTTGTCTAACCCACCATTGCTAGCCTTAAAGTTATTATGACCATGTTACTTAGGAAAAACCTCAGCTTTCTTGTGTAACATTGGACTTCCTATGCTAATATTTTTATTTCTGTACTGTTTAAGCCCCTTTAATGAACACTCCTCCTTTTTCTCCTACAATCTAAATTAGGCACAGTAACATGGACTTGCACCGATCAATCTTCTCTAAAATCGAGTTATAGAATTAAAACAATGTATCTAAAACATGTTGCAAAAATTCGAGTTATACGAAGTTTACAGTTCGAGTTGCAGAGGTTTTTCTAGCAGGTTTTTCTAACAAAATTTGGATCTTGCAGAACATTGGAGTTATAGAGGTCCGACGTTAGTTACAATATACTCTACCTTCAGTATCAGGATACATGGCTGGTAAATGCTCATGTACATGTACTGGCCTTGTTACAACTTCTCGACTGCCAGGTTTCAGAAAATTCAAATGATTCTCACGACGAACAGGAAATTTTGGTATTATTATCGGACTTGGAACAGAGTCTACATTTTTAATATATTCTGCCAGCTCGTGCACATCAATATTCATATGTCGAAACGCTAAACCTAAATCATCAAGGTTTCCTTCTGTTTTGCCCACTAGAAAAATTTTATTCAACATTGAATTTTGGAATAAATTACAATAAATTTATTTATATGTGCAGGACTATTGTAGTTGTCATTACAATATAATTACCAGTTTAAACTTATACAGAATGATTTGCTAACTAGTGAATGCAAAGACAAAATGTTAAAAAAGACTCTACGATAATGTAATATCAGTATTGGCGATATATGAACCTTGCTTCACTATGAAAAAGAAATACACCATAGTCTATGCGACGGAAAACACATATTGTTACAAAAGTGTATGGCGGTATTATTTTTAGGTCCACTAGTGAATTAATCGTCCCATGCAATTAGAAAAATGCTAATGTATCCTAAGTTATTTATCTCTTATAATACACAAAGCCACTTACAAATTTCTGCATATTGATGAGTAAGTTTTGATATTCTTAAGATATATTCCTGCATAAGATCAACCATAAATTCTAACGGCGTAGAATTAATTGAATGCCATCCGATTGTTTGGCAGATTTGAGCAACCGCCATTCTTAAAACGTTTCTGCTATATTCTGTTGTCATTTTCAGCTGTGGAATGAAACAATATATCCTCGTATAATTACAGCTAATTTGAAACGTTCATAAAAGAAAGCAACCATAGAAATCACTGGAAGCTCTGTGCTAGGTAAAGCATATTTTTTTTAGCTTTACGTGTGTTTAATTGAAAGGTGGCGATACTTAATGGACCACTTTACAGATGTACGACATACAAAATTTTTAATAGAAAATTTTCATTTTACTTACCAGTTTGAAAGAAATTTTACAAGATGTTTTGTAATCTTCCGTTTATTAATCTATAATACATACATTTCTACTACACTACTTTAGTTTCATTTAGTACTTCGATGTTACGTTTCGCAACTCATTTCGGCGATAATGCATATTTTACTTGGGAGGAACGTAACGAAGTGTAAAGTAACACAACAGACACAGTATGCAATACGTTATCACTGTCTTCACATCTTCTTTGAAACGTATTTTCACTCCTTCGTAACCATTGATGCATATTGTACACCATACACCATGATGGCGGAATATATCTTGAGTCATAGAAGTAAAAAAGATAGCGTCGTCTTAGAAAGTTCTATTTAAATTCATGTATGCTATAATATATATTATTATATCGATTCAATAGGTTAACATTTCCTAAAAATCTGTTCTACTGTTACTAATATATTATTTATTCGAAATATTTACATCGATTTTACGTGCACGGACGTAAGTTTATGTAATTATAAATAATCCGACGACAAGTTTTATTGAAGGTAATGTTACTTTCACGAAAACAATTTTCTATTTTACAGAAAAATGCCAAGGAAGTACATTCCATATTTATTTAATTTGAATAAATTGCAAAATAGTAGTAATAACAAGTTTAGTTTAACGCAGTATGTTTAATGCATCCATGAACTAATTACTATAGAGAGAAAACTCTGTAATTCATACGTCATGCAACAGACACCGTACGCTAGAAAACTAGTCTAGTGATATATTGTTACTTATGGCGGGAATTTGTAATTTTTATTCTTTTTATAAAATTGGGGTGAGAAACAATTGATAATGTTTTATTAAATTTAATGCAATATAATACAGTATAATATACATATATACTTCTTAAATAGAATTTTCTGTATAGAGCGCTAAATCAAATATTCTATTATAATATGGAATAAAGAAATATAATATAATAAATGAGTAAAGTAATATTATATAATATGAAATTATTTTGTTGAATAAAGCATGTTTTGAATACATTATACACAAATTATAGTTACGTTGCTCAGTGTACGTAAAATATTTACGTCCCACTTAAACTGTAAGTATATTAAAAATGTAATTATAGTTGGGACTATTTACTACGTCGCGTAGTGTAGATAAAGTCGCATCCTTCATGACGCCGTGCAGTTCGACGCGCCACCCAGCGCCGCGCTATATTTAAATTTTTGTCAATTATGTATGGAAAGATAAAGATAGTATTACCAGTATTAGAATTTAATTTGTTAACAATATCCTAGAATTTCTAATTTGAAATTAACAATGAAAACGATACCAAACGTGACTATAATTAGATCTTAGACGAGACAACTGTATTTTTTCAGGGGTATTATAAACAAATGCAACTATTTCGAATTTCTGGCAACCTAGAAAAATAGCTAGAAGTATATCATTAAATTAAATAATTGCGTTTTTCTCGGCATATAGAGGGTATTTTTTAACTGGATTGGTTTCAAATTAAGGCTGAGATCCTTAGCTTTATTTTCCAACAGGTTTACAAAATATAGCGTATGTGGTTTAAAAATGATTAACAATTTAAATATTGTCGAAAGGGTTTTCTCTGTCACCGAAATTATAAATATTTTTTATTTGTTTAATTTAATAATTTAATTATTAATTTATAATTATAAATATTATAAATTATAAATTATTTGTAGTTTTATTTTTAATGTACTTTTATTAGTTGTATAGAAACACATTTAGACAATTTTTTATCTCACGAATAACGTGATATTCTGTGTAAAATCCTATTGCTTTTAGGATTACCTACTTTAAGTGAAATTTCCTTTCAATATAATTCTTTAATTATAGAATATATGAACAAATGTTTCAAGTAATTGATATTGCAATTTAAATATATACTAGAAAAATTGTATGCCATTCGAATGAAAAAAAATCCTTCCCTCCCATTCGCCCCTGAAGGAGAACGGCGATACCCTACTTATCATTTAAAAGCTTGGAGAATGTTAAAAGTTGCAAACAAAATCTATCTGTTATCCTTAATTATTACGAAGTGTAATATTAAAAAGCACGATAATCAACTGTGATGTAGTACGAAATGTGCCAAATGTTTCAATACTTTCGTATTACACAAAAATAAGGGAAGCATTATTTGTTACGAAAAATTTAAATATTTAAATAATAAAACGTAAGTTGAAATTTACCGCCGAAGCTTCACATATATCATAACGATAAAAATATAGAGAAATCACAGGTCTACTGATTGTAAATCTATGTAAGAGCACTTACAACACCTTAGTTTATAATTAGCGACACATATACGGCAATAAAATAATAATTAAGCCAGTAAATTAAATACGATACTTCAAATTCTATGTTTATGTAAATCAAAGTGCGACATGCACTCTAAGGTAACAAAGAATTAGGTGAAACAAGACCATTCGTGTGATAGAGTGTCACAAATGTTTCTCTTATTTTCAAGCCAACAAGCAAACCGATTTACTTTACTGATGCTAAAATTCCTGCAGATCGAAAATAGCGATTCATAATACATCGGGCTAATTATTATAATTGCGCTTTAGCACGATTTTGAGCGATTCTCGTAAAAACGAGATGAAATCCCCAGTCTCGCAATGACGGGTGATACTAGCCCTATAGATTGCACTGCAGAAATTGAAAAAAAAAAGAAAACGCGAAGGGAAGTTTTAGGATAGCGATCGGTTTCCGCTATAAAATTATTTAGATCATATAACAGGAGATTGAAAGCGAGTGCCGCCCCGTACACATGTACGCGACTAGTCTGCTTTTCTTCTGACCGATTACCTTTCCCACGGCGGCGTACAAGAACATAGCCGCGTTTATATTACAGTCTGTCGTGCGCACTTAGTCACACGAGCGTGCACATACACGGGTAAACTTAACATACGGTTTGCTATGAGAAATTCTCATTGCGAGGGCGATTGTCTGTTGCAATCGTAAAACATCGGCACTGATCCAGTTTGAAAATTAAACGTGTAGAATCTCTAAGTGCGATTAGATCGTCGAAACAATCTTTTATCACGATACACCGTACCCGTTCGCCCCATTTCAATCGACTTGTTACGCTTTATTTGTAATGCCGAATTATGTAACTTCGCAAGATATTAACGTCGTCGCAAACTTACCTATTTCTGATAAGAAGTGCCTTTTCAATGGCTCACACATATTATAATTTCATGCACTGTGGGAACAATAAAAAGCGTTTCAAGTTCACACGTAATTTAGGTTTACGTGCGCATAAGTGTACAATATTGATGTGTACTTGACCTTGATGAAATTAGCTGGTAGTAAAATGTTGGTTTAGGGGTGCATATTAAAGCAAATGGTGCGTTTAATACAGAATGTACTTCTATTTAATTGTTAATGATACGTAAAGTTTTTCTTCAACGGTATGCAAATAATTAATGCGGCTCTATTTTAAAGATTGTTTTTTATTATCGCGAGTTGTAATTGAAAGGGTGATACTTTTCAATACGCGGGAAGTTTAATTTTTTTTTTTACTGATAACTGAACAAATGAAATCCTTTAATCATTGTTAATTATTTATATATACATATGTATGTATTATGCGTGGTCCAAGTTTCAATACAGACAGATGAAAAATGTACAATTACAACGTTTCTGATTTTTATTATCACGATTGGTTTTCTTTGTTTCACCGCATCCCAGTTTAATTACATTTCCAAACAGTGGTCCAACTCCTAGTAACCCGTTGATTTGCTCTCGAATTTCTTACATTCACCATTCTGCACTCACCTAGGAGTATAGAACGTCGTGCTTTCCTTTCGGCCAATTCCCTTACTATGCACGTACTTTATAAAACCACTTTATACATCTGTGCGTTATTTTCAAGGATCTTGACAACAAAATACGGTAAAGGATAAGCATAATAAATAAAAAATAAATTGAAAACCAAGTACTTTTTGTTATGTACGTAAATATATACATATGTTCATGTAAATGACTTCCTTTCGCTAATGATCGCCGTTGTGCAGTCAAAATTATTCGACTATTAATTTAAAAGCCTTTCTAAATAAATAGAGACTAATTTTTATTCGTACGCAATTACGATGGAGTGTTACATACAACGATATTATTAGCCATTTAGCTTTTGGTGTATACGATTTCATTGCTTGCAATACAGCATAATATCTTTGCTCCGTAATGTCTTCCATTTTTCTTATTAATGTATCAAGTAGATAGTAATTAATGAAGATCATAAAATAGATAATTATCAACAACTGTTAATATAAATTGGAGGTTTCGAAAAGTTTTGTATATTTTCAAATTGCACGTATTGCAAAATTATTTTATCCGCAACGTCAGCATAAGCATAAAATTATTTACCCAATTTCAATCTAAAAAATTGAACAAAAGGTATTTCACCGCCCATTTTAATTTGCATTTCGATGCACTTTTACCGTTTAATTTTATTTCAATCTTGTAATTTGAAGCAAAGTTCTGAATAACAAATATTTTTATTTACTACAGGACATAAAAGGTGTATTTAATAAATACCCTGCGTAAAAAAATATATTACACATGAATTCGATATTAGCCTTTTTACCAGCCTACACCCATCAATTGGGAAACGAATGATGCAAAACTGCAATTTATAAAAACGCATTTACAATTGTATTCAGCAGTGGCATTGTCAACAGCAAAACTTTACAGCTGTATCACAGAACGATGCCCGCGAAATCGATGCACGGAAACGTCTTTGTTTTCTGCACCTCGTGTACCCGCGATGTGCAGTTAGAAACGGTTCGTCGCGGAAAAGTGGTTAACAACCCCACCTGGGCTGTCCGGGTGCGGCCTTTCCCCTTCGTCTATAAAACCACTAGGAATCCACTTCTGCCGAACATTCACTCGGCGCTTCGTCACCCATTTGTTCACCATGTGGCTGCTTATCCTCGCAGGTGAGTGTGCTACATCATGCTTTTCATGGAGCAAGGACGAATAATCTAGTGATAATATCGATTGGTGATTGTTATTACGTTCTGTGATGATTACTTTGGAATTTATTCAAAAACGAGGACTGTGTATATGTGCCATATGATCGAATCATGTGTTCATTCATTCATAATTATACGCTCGATATCGATATACCGGAAATCGTACGAGGAAATTGGATAACAAGGGAGTGACAACATGTTGTTGCTCCAAGTATACCCGTTTTATTTGTCGACCTTAAAAACAATGGGCTTTTAACAATTTTGCAATCCATATTGCACGAAATATAATGTACATCGTTCCGCAGAATTAATTAAAGTACAGTGGGATAACGTAGCAAGTATAATTTGCATACCTTTTTTGGAGCACTGTACACCTTTGTTTCGTTATTACGTAAACAGTTGAACGTTACACGCGTTGCCCCGTTTCGAATACTTTGATATTGTTTGATTAATAATGTTTTTTCCTTTGATCTATATAACATGCACTATATGGCCACTTTCATAGCAGGCCATTGCACTGAATTATATTCGCGGTGACTGTTCTTTAAAATTAAGAGCATGCAATCACACTTTCCTTGATTCTCCGGATAAACCACGCACGTACAGCACTGCATTCGTATTAGAAACTTGCTTCGCGAGTAACTTGGTTCACTTTCGCGTTTCAACTTATACAAATATGTAGAGCTTCTATTTATATCTGGCGTTTCAAGTTTTACAAATATGTCATTAGCTCGTGGAGTTTGGAAAATTGATATCTCGCACAGGTCCTTTTCAATTCACCTAATTTTTCATTTAGTCAATTTAAGAAATGCGCGAGAAGAAAAACTAGATTGCGCAATAGCGGTTTTCTGCAATTACTTAATTTATCTTTTCGTGCGATCATTGGCGTGGCAAAGAATGTAACAATGTTTTTAGTTGCCCTATCGCTGTAATTATGTTGCACCAGAAGAGAATATTAACAAACTCGTGTGGACTACAGCCCACGGGGACATTAATTGAAATTAACATTATAACATCGTTTATGTTACTGTTTAGAAGTGTCATAATACTTTCAAGGCAAGTATGTGCTTGTTACATAATTATACTTCATTGATCACGGATGATTCGTATTCTAATTTCCAACCTCGACCTCTTACTTTACCAATCGCAAGAAAATTACGGTCAACTATAAAATCAGCAAATATTTTAGATTCTTTAACCGCGAATGAATAATACACTTTCCCCGTCTATCGCAACGGCATATTGCACTCGTCATTAGTGAAACCTGTTGTGGGAATTATTTAAAAAAAGAGGCGACGTTATTATTGTTCATGTGAATCTAATTAATGAGCTCCGATGTATGTGAAAAATCCTTTTCTAGAACCGTAATAGGTATGTACGACGCTAATTTCGTGAAATCTTTGTACCGTTGTATAACGCGCGGCACTTCCGATGAACAAAGGGTAAACTTTTAGTAACATATTTCATATCATACTGTTTAATACGTGCATGCATATACGCTGGTAAAAACAATTAGAGGATTTAGTATTATTGCTGCCATTGTCTTCATAATTTGTTGAATTTTCCGAATTACGTTTACAAAAACATGTGCACGCAACGCCATCCTTTGTCCCTCAAATGAAAATTTCAGAAATGATGCCCGGTGTCGACGGGGACAGCGCTTGCACCGTGTGATCCTCTAATTGTTTTGACCAGTGATATTATACAGAGTGCTTATTAATTTCTCATTAACTTGTCATTAGCTTGCAAAAATTTGTAAAATAGAAAAGGGTGTGGAAAATAAGAAAGAGGCACAGTTGTCTACAGTCTACACTCATTGTCAGTTGAAAACGAAAGGTGTATTTAATGCGTGGAAAAAGTGTGCTGTACACTGACAGAAAAATTCTATAGTTTTTTACTTCCCTCTTGGAACTCGACGATAACCATGTGAAAACGTATAGTAATATCTGCTAAATCACATTCACTCGTGTGTGCACTACCATGCGCTTGGAACAGTTATTTATGATGGCACTTTCTACTGCGGCTACTTCAATGCGTGTAAAGTTTAAATATTTAACAAGGAAAGGAGTCAATCACCGCGAATACAATATAACAAAATAGTATAATATATTATACGACTTTAGTCCTGACAGCGTTTCATGTATAAAATAAATATTATAATATTTGGTTCACTGTAACGTGTACGCAATTACACGTATAAATGTATTTGCATAAATACCAAAAGTTATACATCGAAGTGTTCGCAACTGAAAATAGACTGCGATTGAAAACGAGACCGAAACGAAGGAGTTCATTTTTTTTTCCCCCCGGTTTTGCATCACTGCCTGCACTGTGTACACCGAGTGTGTCAAATTGATTGCACAGCGCGAAAACAAGAAGTAACTGATTGTGTGTAACGATGATTACATTTCACGCAGGACTAAGTGAAGACAAAGAAGTGAAGACATTGACATTTCACTTTTTAGTTACCTGAGGCGGAAGGATAAAATTGGCCGTACCTCGTGCAATAGTATTTGAATTGGATAAATAAAATAAATAATGATGATCTTGGAAACTGTTAGATACGCGTAATGGTAAAACATTATAGCAATAACGTCGAGTCATTTCTCATTGTGAATACGAATGGGTGATTGAAATTTTTTTATTAAATATTGCGTAATTGAAACTAAATAGCTCAAATTCATAATACGTGTAATTCTGCAGGTATACATATCACATTGCATTCAGTTCGCGCGAAAAATTCTTGTTTATAATATAAAAACTTCTATTTATTTTTTCTAGACAATGTGATATTTGATAAATTGCATCAAAGAGAAAATCACGCAATTCAAAATGGTATAACTTAGTTAATTTTTATACCCTAATTCTCGTTGTTTATTTGTGCGCACACGTGGAATTCAAGGTGAAATGAATATAGTTCGATTAGACAATCGTGATAGAATATCTACCGAGAAAATTTTCTACAATAAATTCTCACGTTTCTTTTCGTTCGAGGAAAAATCATAATATCGTCCTTGACGATTTCTCATCCAAAGAGATTCGGAGGGGTTTGTGAAGCTGTATCTTGTTACTTGGAATCCAATTTTTACATTCTCGAATAATAGGAGGATAGAACTATGTAATCGTAATTATTAGACGTAAGGATGTACGTACAAATCGTCTTGGATCGATTGGTTTCATTGACTTTCCAAGTCATCGTCCGATTGCATTGATTTCCGGTAAAGGGTTTGCCGCACTTGCGTAAGATCACTATTTTCCCTTGCTTTGCAATATACATAATTGATGCAAATCAATCAGATTGACATTCTCAAATATGGACGAAATTAGTGAAGTTTTAAGGATTCTCCATATAAATTGGGAAGCAATATACATGTACATATATTGTCAATATACAATAAAATATTGATCGCCCGAGCTTCGCTTTACACGCAGAACAATGTTGAGAACCCTGAGATATTTGCAATACATATTGACCGTCTAAAGTCACCTTTAGGTCTTGCTTATTTCAATATTTAATATTACTTATTTTTAATATTCAATGTGTCATTAAGATAATCGTGATAAAAGAAGAGCGTGCACGAAAATTAAATATCTTTCAATAGATATAATGATCTGATTTTCTGTAAATAATAATAATTGTATTCGTAGACCTTGTTTAGAAAAAGCTAAAGGTTCCTTTCATTTACCCAATGATGGGGAAAACTTCGAAACACCTCTTTGTTCGAGCAAGGCCGTGTCCCAGAAATATTTGAAATGTTTGCGTTTTCTTTGAAGTTATTTACAAGTGGGACAACATTGTCTTTCTATGAATTATTTGTAAACGAGTAAGCATAAATAAAATTATTTATGCGCGTGCGCTTTTACTTTTCAAAGTATATACATACATGCATGCATGCATGGTCAAATATGGTGCAAGTGTTTTGTGCCTCCATGCTACTTGAAATTGTGAAATCTACGTACTCACGTCTATCAATCTACGGAATTTAAATTTAAACAGACAACGTACACACACATAGTGTACAATATCAGCTTTCTAACTGGCATGATCGATAATAATATCGGCAGGATCTAGCAGGATGTTAGAAATGAGCAAATGTTGCTTTACAGTTGCACAGTAAATAAACAATTTTTTCGAAGACAATAAATATGGGACGAGAGAGTTGAATTAATCAACAATTGAGTATTGCACTGTGCAATTCTTCAAATCAGTTCAATTCTTATAATTCTTACTTACCTGTAAAAATCCTGTAGTTTGCACAATTTTTACTTTTTATCATTAACCGTATCAGTCTTTAAACTCGATATATATGGCAGTCTCATATAATAATTTCAAGTACATCGAAAGCTTGTCATCTTTGAAATGTACAAATTATTCTTCAGCTGCTTTTCGAGCCACATGGCCCTTTTTATTCAAACTTGTTTTTGTTAATTCCACAGTCCATACTTTTTACATAAACGCCTTTCTGTTATATCACTGAAACATGAAAAAATAGCGGAAAAATTTAGAGGGGAATATAAAAATCGTTCAACTTTTTATTATACATTGAACACCCCATTGACATTACTCATTGGGAAGTAAAACCGCACGAACTTATTCTCAACCGAATAGACGGTGGTATCCTCTATGAAATGTGAATATAATTACTTTATTGGCATGTAATCTTTATAGGTTTATGGTTGGCTGTAGAAATGAACATAAATTGCAGTACGTATACGATGCTTTTGAACTTGGAAACACCGGAATATTTCAATCATTTGTAGAAAGTGAACTGATAGAAACTATAAAATGCAATACTTTCTATATGTGTTACGACTTCCATGTTGCACATATGGACAAGTACTAGGGGTGGAAGGGGTTGTTTCAATGAGTGAAAACGTTATAAATTTCACTCATAAAATACAAGCGGAGGATATCTGCGAAATTATATTTTGGAAATATTAAATTAGATAGCATACGTAATATTTAAAATAAATTAACGATTGTCAATTGCAATTTTAAAACGAATCTAAAATTATACCTATTTCTTTGACGGAAGATTTCAAAAACAAACAATTCGCACATACAATTTAATTCAGTCAATTAATTCAAATAATATAGAAACCTATATAGTAAGATAGAGTAATACAGATATCTCGGGAATCAAACTACTGATTCGGTTCATTAAACAAGTAGCTAATGTTCCATAAAATTTCTATTAATCGTTCCAACAATGCGTCCCAATTTTATTATGTATATTAAATAAACAATTAATGTCGAATCCAATATTAGTTTGAAAAGAATTTGAAACTAATTTGGAATTACTGTAATACCTCCAATGCTCCTGAACTTCGGCAATAAGTATAATTAACCTCCATATTCATTTACATATAATTTCTGATCGTGGTCAGTAATCGACGAATGTTTTGAAATTTGCAAACGAAATATTAAACCCGAGCAATCAGCAACGTCATTGAAAATTTACAAACATGGCAATGTGGAAACGCAAGGCGTTAATTAAATAAGATTTGTTAACCGGAGGTTGTTACTTAACTGTCTTTCAGTTGAAGACGCTCGTCTCGTTTCTCAACGTGAGCAAATTGCTGGTATCCGTGTAATTTCTTACATACTAACAAAGGAAAAGGTGTACCAGGGCTCAAGTTTCCTTTTTCTTTGCTACCTTAAACAAAGATTTTCCAGCGGAGGGAAACGCTTCGAGATTGATCTTAGGTGTGCACTCAAACTGTGGAAACGGTTTGGCAATCTTCTCTCAGCCTAGATACTAGCTTACAGTTCTGTATGTTTGCGTGTGTTCCCAGCTTCGCATCCTCGTAAAATGATTCGTTGTATAGATTAACTCCTTTCCTTCGTTTTCGTATTATGAAATAATAATCATAATAATCGTAACAATGATAGTGATAATAATTTGTAATTGAAAAAACTCCTTACTTTCTATAATACTGGATTGAATGATTATTTTGGTATGAACAGATGGGACAATTACATATTCTATGTTTTCGGTGACGATTCAGGTGTTTGTCTTTAGTGATTATTTTTTATTTTAACATGGTTAAAATTTGTTTGCTTTTATATCATTTATTGTATCGAAATTCGTTATCCAATAACAAGTGCTGTTTCTATCAAATTGTAAATATTAAAACGTAAGTGCAGAGAAATAATATAAGGCGATTCATTTGTAGATATATCAGATTTTACAATCAACTTTCTCTGCATATCGAATCACAAGGACTATGTACGATTGCAGTTTTAAAGCTGGAAAGTTTGCTGCTATCTTTTATTGTATGGATCTCTTCTGTCTAACAATAATTCGTATATATAAAAGAACATATGGAACAGTACATTGTACAAACTAGCTGTACAAATTAACTGACATTGTTAGTTACAACAGTTTATTTTTGTGTACAAGATTCAATTTGTGTATTACACAACTACCTTACAAGCTATTATTATAAAACGTGTACGACGTTTTGTATTATTTGTTATGGAAACATTGTAAGCCAAGGGGAAATCCAAAACATTTGGAACATGGAGTAAATAAAATTTCTAGCAAATAACTTCATTTTTCACTAAAATCGCGAAGTAATCGGAAACTCCTGTGTCATGTATTGCGTTACGTTATACGCTTGCGGATCTACACTTCCTGCAAGAAATCGATAAATTTTTTCTTAGTCTGCGGTTGACTAACCATAAGTTTGAATCATGGTCTTGGATGAAACGAAAGTGAGAATATGTATATGTAATATTATCTCTTCAGACAAAGATGTGATAGAATGCATATTACATAAACAAAAATTAATATAAAGTAGCGTTGGAAATATTAATAACATTATTTTATTACTAGTTTGGCGAATTTAAAAGTAAATGTAAATATTTACGAAAGTAGAGAAAAGGTTAAAAAGTAATAGCTTATTTTGTTTAACTTTTTATAAATAACAGAAATAAGTGAATGTCCAATGTTAGCGAAGTAGTTACGAAATATAATAAAAAAGCTTCTTTTTCTATTACTAGCATCTGACACTAATGGTATGATATTTAATGCGGTATTTGAATATTCACAAAATTGTTCAGAGCGAATTGCTGTTTTCTAAATTAAAGCAATGGCAAACAATCTTCTCTTATAGACGATGCTAAAACATATAATAATAGAATCAGGTACTATAAAATTTAAGCACACAAGTGAAGAATGGTCGCAATTTCAAATCAAGCAAACTTTTCCATAGCCCTCAGTGTGTAAAGTAAAATGTTCATAACACAAAACTGTCGTAAAAATAAATGTCATTTCTGTCATTCCGTTTTCCTTTTTATACACTTCAATTACAAGTTTGCAATTGCATGCACATATAGCGTACTATAAACTATAATTTGATGTACATAATTGTCCCTAATCGTCTGTAGAACCTAATCTATAGAGAAATACCGGTTTACAAGTGCGCCTATTGCAAGATTATTATTATCATTACACTTTTCTGAACAAAAAAAGGAGTGTAAGAGAAACTTCCTGCAGGTTCACTTTCACGATTGTTTGACACTGATCGTTAAAAGTAAGGTCATGAATTTTTACGTAATGAATGTTCAAGTTTAACAAATATTTTATGCGCTGCTGAATAAATCAGAGTGACTTTAATTATTGTTTCTATCATCGATCATTTTCATTGCAAGCTGGTTATAAAAGTGAATATAGAAAGGGAACGCGTTTTAAGGTTTAGAAATGAATATTTAACTCAAGCGTCTTCTACAGTATTGAATACTTATGATCATTTTTGGAGAATTAATTACTTGCAATCAATTGAATTGTAATTTTTATCGACTGTGTATATTTGGTTCCCGGTTTTGTCTTTTTACTAGTTTAAATCTTATTCAACGAAGGTGAAGATATAATTTTTTGTAAGAATTGTTGTATGAACCACGGTTTAATGTTTCCGCCTCTGAATTATTAACAATGTGAGAAGGCGTAGAAACACGCCACGCCATTCTTAAATTGCTTTTGATATTTAATGCTCGCATTCTTTTATACGGTTCAGAAGGCGTATAATTATAGTGGAGCTACCAACATTGAAAGAATTTACAGGAATTGAGTAATTGTAGAGAAAATACACGCCTCGTTTATGTCGGTCTAAGGATCATGTTTTGAACGAAAATTGATCTTCACGATATTCGATTGTCTTTATCTTTGACATGATATTTACTTTGCTGCGGAAGTTGCAGGTAGATTCACGTGCCTCGTGATGCAATTTTATTTGACCAATATGCCGATAGATTTTTATTTAGAATTAATAATTAATTGTAGGCTCGTTTCACGCCCTATATATATAACTGGCACTTAACACATGTGTTTATAAGTGGGTGAATAAATGCAAGTGCATGACACATGCATGGCTTGACGTTTAGCATTCTTGCAATTACTGATACTGTTACTATTATAGTTAAACAATTGACAATCAATAATATAAGAAAATTATTTATAGTATTTAATAATTATAGTGATATTCACAATAATTAATTTGCGAAAACTACCTTTCATCGAAGATTTTGTTACGAATTCGATTTAAACAAAAATTAAATTAGGTTATCACTATTTGCCATTTAATCTGCATGATCCAAATGAACTACTAATTTCAATATTTCTTAACATCTCGATAATTATTGTCAGAAGCTTAATTAGTTTCCATCTGTTTCACACGATGAAAGTATAAATTTATACGCTTGATCATCCTTGATAATTACTACGTATAAAGGATAACATATTCATCCAACGATAAAGTCGTACAATAAGTTATACAGATGAAGATAAAAAATGCGGGCATTATGTAGGCATTTAAATAATCGAAGTCGCCTTGTTTAAATTTTTAGCGATGAAAGGTTTTATTAAAAACATCGAAAGCGAATCTCGTGGGAAAAGTTTCTCAAGAGCGTGTAACTTTCTCTGCGTTAGTCTGCTTTCCCAACTCCTTTCCGCCTCCGGACTATACACTCTCAGTCAAGCAGAACGACATAAAAGTCACCTGCGAATTCGTCTTCCGCAATTCTATTGAATTGTAGTGCAACTAGGTCAAATAATTTTGTTTCTTTCGCTGCAGTTCCACCGAATATTATTTTGAATTCCTCCGATCTTTTTCGTGGACCATAAGACGTGATGATTATGAACAATGATGTATTCTATATACCATTTTGCATAATTAGGTGAAGGTATTAGTCAGTCTTTTAAATTTGCTTGCATCCCAACGCGATGGAATCGTCAACGTCACTGAATTATTTAGCTGAATTTCTTAATTTGTATTACACGTTGTATATATTAATATGCGAAATCTGTTAATTGCACCGTGTCACAGGACGGAAACTGGTGTTGAAACGAGAATTAATATGTGCATAAGCAACTAGGATACAATGGGACTTGGATTAACCGGCTGATATAGGAGATAGAGATATCGTTTTCATTTTTCATGATTAAGAAGAAGTTTTTCTTAAATACTGAAAAGAATGTTTCAATATTAAAGTGCTTTGTATGTAAGTAATTGTAACCATAGCAGATTCGATAATAAATACATTATTAATCAGTTCTTAATGAATTATTTTGTTACCAAATAAATATAAAAAATATTATACCTTCACGTTTTGTAAATCGCTCCATCCGCATAAAAATTGTTCATTCATAAAAATCAGATTCAAATTACATTACACTATGTATTCCATTGTAATAAGCAACTTTTACTCGACAAATTTGTCTTTTATCGACATGGTTTCAGAGATATTTCGAAACGATAATTCTTGGTTCATTCTGCATGTTATAATAAATCGTTCCTCTACTTGTTATTCATTTTTATACTTAAAACCGGTGATGGGTCATCTGTTCGCAGGTTTTTTAGCGGTTTCCGCTGGCGAGGAGACGATTCCTAATGCAGCTGAAAAAGGGAAGACCTCATCCGACAATGCAGGCGACATTGTTATGCTGGAAATCGATGTCAAGGAACCTGTGAAGAGATCACCGATTACAGCCAACGCCGATTATGGTGTTCCGTCCAATCAATACATTCTTCAACCAGCTGATGGCACTCAAGAGGTAGTAACTGATTGTTTTTATTAATAATTGATTGATTCTTGAATTAATTCACCGATTGATATTTCTAATATTTTTAATATTCCACCCGCGTCTTATTTCATATGTAACGTTGCTCAATAATTTATAATTAACGGGGAAAAAGGTTTTATTGGACCGAAAAATATTTCAGTCTCGATATTTTGATATATATAAAAGTTCCAGGATTCTTGCGAATTGCCCCTGTTACTGTATTTGAAAACCAACTCGATACTTTCGAATGAATATATTTATTAAAAAAAAGAATTAAGAAATAGGCCCCCAGTTATTATAATAAAGTGTACAGTGTGGGCGTTACAGCAGGAGCAATAAACTACCGACACGGTGCCTTTTGCAATCTACGAAACTTTATTGTAATTGTAAACCGCGATTAAATCGTTTATTTGTGGTTCCACGATATTATGTTACTTATAATAGCGGTAAAAGTGCATTTAACGAATAAAGGAGTAATCGTGGGTCGTAACGTTTGCAACGATACTACATCCCGTAATCAGGCCAAAGGAGTGAAATATATTCTAACTTTTTACCGAACTGAAAGGAAAAAAAAACCGATATATTACCTTCGAAATGACCTCATACGATATCCTGTAATGCACTTTCCCACCGGTGAAATAAGTCCGATATTCGATTCTTATCGCACATTACCGGATTTCGCTCAACAAGGATCGACCTCATTCCGCACGCAACAATCGTTATACATGGAGTGCTCTAAAAAGATTTATGCAAAGAAACAGGGTAAAAAAAGAAAAGAAATTACACGTCTCGAAAGTAATATCAGACGCAGTGGAACAGAAAAGAAAGAAATGAAGCCGTTGTAAAATCGTAAGGCACAAGCAGACCGGACATTACATAAGGATAATATCAAAGATGTTCCTTTCAAAACTTATACCTGGGGGGGGGGGGGGTGTAATGTCAAAGAGAGGAAACGGAATCACGTACGACGTCGGTAATAGGACAAAATGCAGTTTTAAAGCCTGTCAAGGATTTCGTTGTGCCGCGTGAAACAATACCGATGTGTCTATCTATGCTATCCTAAAAAAGTAAGTGTTCCTGGAAACAAGCAACATCAGTGCTCTCGGTCAACCGTGACTATTGGCCGCCAATCACTGGCCAACGTAGTGTAGTGACCGGCTACATAGTGTATAGGCATGAACAGTGCACATTTTTCTTTTCTATTAGAACGGAGGGGTCCGCCTTCACGATCTAGATATTGTGTTGCAACAATTGCAATTGGTCTGATTCCATTAATTCCGTCATTAGCGACTATCGCTGGCATTTCAGCCGCGCATCTGTGCAATATAAATGCATAAATCGAAGATTTCTAGAAACATCATCCGCGTGGTTCGCTTATATTTCTAGGATATTTCTTTGTTTCGTTTCAGCGGCCGTAGTGTCCGAGTAAATTTTGTTGCAGCAGAAATCTTAGAGCGATGCGAGTGTTATTTATCGAACACTTAAGAAGACGCTGTTGAACATCGATCTTACTGTAATTATTTTGTCAGAGAATTTGGTTCCTTTCATTTTCTATGTTCTATATTGCGTTCAACAAGAAAACGTTTAATTAAACGCTAACGACAAAAGTACGGAGAAGGAATAATTCAAATATAACATTCGGAATATCAATGCTGCGCTTTTAAATCATCGATACACGGAAATCCCTTTCTAATACAATTCCAAGAAGAAAGTAAAAAGAGAAGAATGAATCATTGATCCATAATGCTCTAACGCTCGAGGGGTTTTTAAATCTCCTCAACACCTACACCCCTTCATGATTGTTTCGTCGTGCTAAACGCGATTATGCTCTCTTGCATAACTTTTACCTTCTAATCGGTTCGACCAGACAAAACCGGTAATACCACACCCAACGATCGAGAGTATATCCGTCTAGAAGTCTCGCGTTTGGTAGATACATTCTCTGCACGATGCACGGCCTTGTGTGCTGTTCTTATGATAAGTTACGCTAAATGGATCTTTATGCATTACATTAATAGGTTATCGACTCATCTACGGACGGTAGAGATTCATTCATAGGGAAACCATTGATGATTTCTTAGTACTCAACTTTTAAATTTCGTTTATCCGTGTGCCTACACGGAAGCTGCATGCGTGGCGGATTTAACGAAATGTACAGCTGGTTATCGTTGCAAATGTTGTAATATCAAATTCGTTTATAGCAGTATGTGTATATTTAGTAAAATATTTAACTGATCATCGTTGCAATCCTTTTAATACGAAATTTTCTTTTTACAGTATTTCCAAATTTATGCACCGTATGTTATATACAATTCTGTGATTGTATGCTGTATTAACTAACACATATTGTTGCACGATAGTATCTATTTACTGTTGAATGTTATTTGATTAACCTGCTAATTGATACTGCGGTGTCTATTTCAATTAGAATTTTATGTTCGCTACGTTAGTTCAGGTTGAGGCTGTAATTTCATGATATGTACATTACTTGCACTTCCTATTTATTATGCGAACTCTAAAACAAATTGCAGTATTATATCTAATAATCATTTAATCTCATTAATGCAAGAAAATTCGAATTTCTTGGAGAACTTGAGATTTGTTTCTCCTAACCGATTTACAAATAACCTGCCTCCCTTTTTTAACAGCTGGATAGATTGTCAAGGTTTATTTAGATTAAGGTACCACCTATACGGAGTACGTATGCCACATTTACATAATACTCTACGCGTATCCTGTTGCAGTAACCAAATTATGCTTTTCTAAAATTAATTTGTACAATGCAGAATTCGTTTAAAAACATTCCAGTGAAACTGTCATTAAATTACGACAACGTTAATGGGCGACCTAAAAACTAAACACCAATTTCTAATTAATCTTTTCAATAGAGGCCACATAAAAGAAATATATAAATTTTCAGCTACCGCCGGAGTATCTATCCGTAATACAGCAGTACGCTCAGGAAGCACCTCAACCGCAAGCACCGCCGCCGCAACGCAGAGTACAGCCAGCATATGCGAGACAACAGCAAGCGCTACAGCAGGCCTACTACAACTACCGTAAACCTGCCGTGGTACCACCAAGACCGCGGGCCCAGCTTCATCCCCAGGCATTGGCCCAAGCCGAAGCGGCCGCTGACATTCAGGCCCAAGTTGAAGCACAAAATCGCGCTGAGGCTGTTCGCACCGCTCGACTAGGCTCGAATCCACCCCATCCATCCGCCTATCAAACGTCCGCCTACGGTCAGCAAAAGTTAGGAACATTCGAGCAAGAATTGCTGCAGCTAGTCTCAGCTAACCAAGCTCAGGAGTTCAAGTTGCTTCCGACTCAGCCCAAAGGAAGCACCTCCGCCTATTCGCAACAGTTGGTGAATTATCCAGCCCAGTATGCCAAACAAAGCGTGGCATCCGCTCAATTACCGGAACAGTATCACATCGAGACGTCTCCGCCGCGATATCAGCAGCAACAGCCCGTCGCCTCTTATCAATCGGTCGAGGAGCCGGTCCAATACCAACCCGTCCAGCCCGCGAAAGCATTCAATCCGTCCCCGCAGTACGATTACATCGACGACGACGCTCATTTGAAGGCCCTCGAGCAGGCCCAAGCTCAAGCACAGGCGCAAGCGGAGGCCCAAGCGTTGGCCTACCAGAAGTACGCTCAGGCAGCTTACAAAAAACATCGGCAGGACGCCCTGGAGCACATGAGAGTGACGAACGAACGATTCAGGCAACAATCCGCCTTAGAACAGATTCAGCAGGGCTCCCAAGTCAGCGACGCTGGCCGCTCTCATTTGCAGGAGCAGGTGCATCCGAAAAGCCCGGAGATCGCTTACAGGGCAAAGCTGAAGGCTCAGGTTGCCGCGGAGACTGCCGAGGCGAGGAAGCTGCAGCAGGCCGCCGAGTTCAAGGCGCACGCCGACGCTATACGCAAACTCGAGGCACAACAGCAGGCCCACTTAAGGGTGCAGGAGGAGGTTCACAACTACGCTCTGAACTTCGAGAAAAATCAGATGCGCGCCCAAGCCCTGGCGCAAGCCCAAGCCGAGGCACTCTACAAGTCGCAGCTTCAAGCGCGTAATCAGGTTAACAATGAAATTCTGGCGATCTCCAAGGGTCAAGTGCAGGGGAAGAAGGTCGACCCCGACTCGCCTGTCTACCATTACACCCTCTCGACCACTACTCCTCTGCCCTTACTGAACAGTTACTTCACCAGCGATCAGTTGCAAAAGTATCAGGCGTCCGGTTCCTCTTATGTTCCTAGATCAGTTCCAAAACCTGACGACGTGAATCCTGTCGTTGACGTGGCACACCCTCAACCTGTTATAGCGCAGCCCCGTCCGGCGCAGAAATTGAAGATACCCTCCTCTTCCCAGTCACTTTACATTTCTGACGCAGGTCTGCTGAAAAAGGCGCCCATCAAGTCGATATCGATCGAAAGAGTTATCGAGCCCGATCAAATTAGTCATGGCCCTGTTGCTCAAACGGCTGTCGCCAATGGTCGTGCATTGACCGAGGAGGATCTGTCCGCGCTGATTAACGCTGGTTACACTGTTACACCTGTGTCACAGACAGCCAAGCCCGTTCAGCAGATATACGCAGCCGACAACCCTGGTTACTACCCGAAGAAACAGAAGACTCCTGTGTCGAGGCCCGAGTACGTAACTTACGAGGAAGTGATTCAACGCCCGCGTAAACTAATTAGGAAAAGCAGACCCGTTCTGAAGCACGACGAGAAAGAGGGCGACGCGAGCGAAAAGATTACCTACCTGGTGCCACTCGAGCCCGCTTTTGGTACCAGACAACCCCCGCTCAAACACGAAGAGTAATTTGGCTGAAATTTCGCTTCCCATTTTCATCGTTCTATCAATTTTGGTATAACGCGGCATGTACTTCCAAACACGGTCCATACGGTTTACCTTTCGTATTCGATTTTCGATTAGAGAACATACCTGCGTTGAAATTTGTTTCCTTTTTATTCTCATTTGCGCCCCTCTCTTTATATCATCTGGAATCACGCGATGAAGAAACGGTTGCTCGATCAATCGTGATTTAATATTGAATTGTAATATTGGATTATAATCAACCCTCCCCACGCCTATATAATATAAAGTGATATTGCTATTGTATTAGATTTTCGAAGTAGAGATGAAATTTTTCGGTTTGTTTGGAGATACGTAATATCCATTGGTTTGCAAAGTATTGAACAGGATAATATGTTGTTCGCGTGTTTCTCTTGCGAAGCATAATGATTAATTAGCTTTAGAATGTAGCATTGATGTAATTCCTAGATGCAATGTTAAACTGCCCCCTGTATCCTTCCATCTTTATTTCGCTTTCAATGTTTCCCTTGAAATTCATGTATCGCTTTGAGCTGCGGCTAAACGGAATCAAACATTGATTCATTAATACAGGCATATTGTTTTTACACGTGCGTCATTCATAGTTGAAAACTTGTAAGGAATTGATTCGATGATATTTGTTTTTAACGTAGATCTTAATACTTGTCATCTTTCATGTGCCGATCAAGATGAATGGTCAAACTGAATCGAAGCATTTCGTAGTGTCGATACACGTGCACGTCGATAACTGATCAATTTTCTAGCGTATCATTTACGTACGCGGTATCACTTCTAGGTAGTATATGCGACGGTGCTGAGTCGAATAATTCTTAATTTATACTTACTATTTGTATATACTAGATTTTTACTCAATAAAACAATTCGAAAATTTTGCTCTCCGATGTTCGACCTATTTTCTTTCCTTTCGGTCAGTTAAATATAAGCATGTGTCAGACTTTACTTTTACTTTTGCTTTACTAGAGTACCGCTATTTAAAGCGGTCGAATGTTAAATATTAACATTATGTTGTACATTTTTTATATAACATTTAGACGTAGCACGATATATGTATTGTAAAAATAATTCTGTCATATGATATTTTATTTATTAAAATGTTCACGATTCTCAGAACACATAGAACTGTCAGGCACAAATCATTTTCAACCTTCACTGTGTAAAGAAGAAGTAAGAACATTTGAATAATGCTTGTATTTAATAATAATTATGTCACTTATATTATTAATATGATATAAGGCGAATAAAAATTGCTGAATGTCAAAGACGTTCGACTGCAACAAAAGCAACGAAAGAATTTATTAAACTAACAATGATAATTGCTCACTGTTGATCGTTTTACCTTGAGACGTACCAGTACGTATTATAACTCACTCACTATCCTTTATTATAACAAGTTTCATTTTTAGCATCTTTCTCTCTCTCAATTATATGAAACACCCCATACATTTTATATGTATTATATTATATATTGCGATAATATTTGGGACAATGAAACGTGGCATCATACTTTGTACATTGGACGCATCTAATGAAAGTAAGTATGCGTAATCGACCTTCTGTGATCTTGACCTATTACTAATGAAGTATAAAATATGAAGGACCTTTTCTACTAACCCTGATAACGATCACAAAATATGGTAAGTGAAATGTAACAATTTATATCTCCTAGGCAACTCCACTGCCGAAAAGGCATTACTATCAGAGTGTTTTTCTCTTAGTTTAATGTTTAAAAATTTGGTGGAAAATAAATCTCGTTGGGACAAATGCATTGTGAATTGAAAACCGTACAAACGTTATTTGATTGTCTAATAAATGGACTGTATTTCTTGGAAATGTCGACTGAAATGAGTATTTCCCTATTTTATAGTATCATTAGTGTATCGTTAATGCAACGACGGAAGAGAGAAGCAGTAGGACATTGTGAATCCGAGCAAGTCCATATAAAACGGTATATTGTGCAGCAATTAAACTTCTTACACGCAAAATGAGAATAGTCCTTGCTCGAGTTATGCACTGTGGGACTTTCTCCCTCTCGCTGTGACATAATCTTTTCAGTGGTCGGAGAGTTGAAACAGAACTGCACATTGAAAACTGAACTAGTTAGGTTTATTATTACGTAGAGTTCAGACATGTTAAGACACTGTGGCAACTTTGTCGTGTTATTGGTGGGCATATTCATGCTAACAGCATGCACCAACCCTTTACAGGCAAGTGTGATTTATATTTTAGCAGTTTTGATTTTGTCACGAATCAGTCTGGTATTCGAATGTTAAATCAACACATTTCTGTGTACAGTTATTTCCTGTTACTTCATAGATTTATAGAAATATTGAGCATCGTGTAATTATTGACGAATAAGTTGTTACGTGAATTGATTGAGCAGGTTGAATTTTTATTGTGAATTTTTTAAATTATCTCGAAATATTGTAAAGGCTAAATGCATTTTAAGATTTTCAAGATAAATTCATTTCATGCTGAGGATCTCAAGTGGAATTAATTAATTAATGTTAGCAAGATTATTGCATAGCTTTTTCTGGGGAATAGAATAGACACGAATAAAGGGGTGGTTGAAGCGTGCATATTATATTTTACGTTTAGCTGAAATAATCTACTTAGATATATGCATATAAGCAACTTATTCCATACATTTATAAGAATATGTACTAGCATCTAATACTGTGAATTCTCTATTCTTTATACAAGATTGTGAATTATCAAGTAGGTCCAACAAATTAATTTTATAATGCTTACAATATTTCTGTCCAGCATCCGATAGTGGTTGACGATTACAATTACAACGACTACCCATATTTCCAACCTGCTGCCAAATTCGATAGGCCAATCGTCGTGAAGCCTATAGAAAAATCGAAGAATCAACAAGATTTTAGCAAAATCCCCGGCATACCTGGCGTGGACTATCCTTTGTATCATGTCGTACCACCGACAAGTTTTTCCTGCGCGCACGTACCATTCGTACCAGGAATGTACGCGAACGTGGAAACCGGTTGTCAGGTCATCTGTTTCATTTTAATTCAATTCACAATTAGTTTTTTAGTTCTCCCGTATCATATGCCGAAAAAATTATAGTGTGATGGGAAAAGATACTTTGTTATTAAATATCTTCCATAACTAGAGTCGAGAAACTTTCTTTAATAATAAACTTGATTCATTTCGACGCCGCCATTTCGTTAGTCAGACTTCTTAATTAATCAAAACATTTCTTTACGCAAGGTGTAATTCCGTGCATGAAATTTTTCGCGCAAGCAAATAACTTTTACTCCTGTTTTATGTAATTAACTTATTGAAATTCAGTGAACCGTGATTGTTGTTTCTTTGTATATTTATCAATGCATAGCAATGAAAACTATAATTTATTAATATTTAGGCATATCACATTTGTCATGATGGCCGTGAAGGGCATCAGGGAGCATCCTTCCTCTGCACTAATGGAACTTTGTTCAATCAAAAAGAGTTTGCTTGCGATTGGTGGTATAATGTGAACTGTGCTGATGCGCCTTCTTTATACAGGTACATCCTTTCCATTTATTTATACAATATACTTTACCGAATGAGCATTACACTGAGTTATTCAAATGTTGCAAGATCAATGAATATCATTTTTAGAACAATTGCTTTATCAGTCCAACATAGTTGGTGGTCAAATTCTGTGATTCGAAATGAGTTAATATGGCGAAATAAGTTTCAGTCACACGAAGCTTCTTCGTAGTCTGAAAAATGATTGGTTCATCCATGACTAATGTACTTGTTTTATTAGGAGAAAGTAAATAATCACCTGTTGGTAATGAAGAATGAGTCGATTTCCCGTCGAAGCGAAGGAAAAATGTTCAATCAGAATCAGCCCTATTATTAACCCTTTTATAGGGAAATATCCATATGCATACAAATTTTATTTATTCTCAATCATGAATTACTCAATTTAACGAAATTAATAATATCTAAGGATGTTTAATGTTATTTAATAACCATGTATGTTTTATTCGTTTTAGGATAAATTTAGATCCTTTGAAAAATCCGTATATACCAAAGGAAAAGCAGGAGATAATACGGAAACAGATGAGGATCGTTGTAATTTGAATATTATAATTTATATTCGAAATAAATTTCTATGGGTGCCAGTTAGATTTAAGAAAGTGATTTTCTTTTATTTTACTATAGAAATAAATTTCATGGTGCAAAAGAAGCAGAATGTTTAAAATTCTTCCGTAAAAAGCAACAAAATTTGAAACTATTAAATGATGTTGAAATAATATCGCACTAATCTCTAATATGAACAATTAAAATTGTTGATTAATTTATGAAATTACTTCTTTTGCATCCAAAATTGTAGTGGATTCATTGTACAGTCAAACATTTTTGTGCAATACTAACATTTCCTGACACATTGGCTGATCACGCTTTATGCGCGACCCCCCATGTGAGAAGTATTCGATTAATATTTGATTTTAGGTGGTTTTTAGTTTTATTAAATGTATTACAGTTTCCTAGTGTCTATTGTTTTTTAACCTACAAAACATTTCAAATAAGTTTTTGAAGCATAACAACTAATCCTACTTAACGTAATAAATAAATGCATTTTATCGCTTGAAAGTTAATAATTTCTTTTATAAAATGACATATTTGGCAAAAGCTAGATCAGACAATGGTGTTCTCCCTAAGAACTTCTGTAACAAAATAAAACCACTTTGATCTTTTTGTAATTAATTGAATTGCACGTTGTTGTACAAGGGGGATAATATGCATTGAACTTTATAATAGATTGCATTGTTATTAACATTCGTTGTACCATATTATGGCAGACAGTATTCTCCTTTTTAGTTTAACCGTTAGTATACAACATCTAAAAGAGTTGCAGAGTTATAAAAGTCTTGTCGAAATTATTTGAAGAAGTTTTAATATCTATTCATTATTTATATGATCTATATGTACACTATTAGAGTAGCACTTACAGCTACAACATGTATGCCTGTATTTTCGAAGGTGTATGTTCATCTTTGGAGATCATTACAGTAGTCGAATTGATAGTGTTCTTAATTCTGATCCACGTGGGATAAAATAAAAAATTAACAAACTTAAAAATAAGTTTTCAATGGCAACACCACGTTTGAGGGTGAGGGCAACGAAATTTTGTCAGCGAATTATATGGGCTACCCTAGTACATGTACAAGGTAAACGTAAAGTAATAATACGAAGTGCTATATTAAGTAATTAAAATATTCTTGGTCTTTTGACCGAAATTTATCTAAATTAATAATAATAATTGAACATTCACAGCTGTATAGTACTATACTACGTACGTCTATGCTTACTCTGGTTTTAACAGTTTTGTGGAATTAGTTGAATAATTTATTAATTATCATTCGCAATGTACTGTATTCCACCATTCGCAACGTTTTTTTATTTCACTGAATGCAGTGCCAGAGGGGCAAAGGGAAGAAGTCTTCGACCACCCGGAACAATGATGGAAAACCTGAAAATGGGAAATAGAAAACAGCTGTGAACAACAATTACCTATTAACGAACTCCATGTTATCGGGACTGAAATCGATTAAACATTACTACCATGCGTCGTAATAAACAAAAAGTTTTTACATCTAGAAAGGGAAGAGATATATAGCTTATTTCATCGACAAAAAGATTTTTTGGTGGGCCTGAACTTTTGCGTGCATGGCAATGTAATAAATAGGTAAGTATATACACCTACACATGTACGTATTCGTTATATGAATGTAAATGATATAAAAACTGACTTGGCATTTGGTTTCAACATCAGCAAACATGCCTCTCCTACCGCCACAGGTGAAACCAGTTTCCGGAATTTTTGTGAGATTTGTATATCGAGACAATACATTATCCGTATTCAATTTAATGGCCTGATACGAAGTCGCTCTTGAATTAACACCGATATTTTTAAATTCTTGTTTCTGAATTCGTGGAGGAACGTTCTGATTCCTGTCTGTCGAATGGGATCCGACGTGTCTTGACGATCGTTCGTGAAATTTGTTCAGGAATCCTTGATAATCGGTAATGATCTGAAAATGAATCGGACGCTTTGCTAATAATAAAGACATATACATGTATTAAGTATAATTTTTTAGAATCAGTTATTTTTAGATGAATAATAAATTTGCAACATTTCTGATTTGGGAAAGACGAAAACACAATTAAAACGATAATATAATTATTATGCCTATACATATATTCACATATGTTCATATATATTTCAACGCATTTCGTCTGTACAAACGTCTGCACACCTATTTCCCTAATCACGAGGAACAATTACTAGCAATTAAATTACATCAGGCAAGCCTTGATTACGTGTCTCTCATAATTAATGTTTATAACACTTCTCACGCGTGCCTGACACATTAAACTGGAATCGTAAAAATAAGTTGCCAGCGGTTAAAATTTATTTAATACACGAGAAAATTACGTAACGTAGAATGCTAGAACCATAAAGACGTAACGCGAGTGAGAGTAACATGACTTAACTACCGTTGCTGTGAGAGATGCACAGGAGATTCTCAGATGAGATCTGTTAAGAAAGGAAAAGGCATAATAACGTCTTATTGGTGCATCGTGTGCAATTTGCATACCACGAGTGCAAGTGAGCGTGCAGTAGCAAGTGCAACACACTTTCGTTCGCGTTTTGAGTCCAAGAGGATTAGATGATCTATCTTCGCGCAGCAGGTAATCCTAGAAAACTGTGGTCTGCTACAACGAACTAGGTAAACTAGAATCTCATGTGTCGATACACCTTTTTCTTTCTCAGCCTGCGGTTTTCCACTCACGTTAGTTAAGAAACGTACAATTTTATGTACGCGCGTACTCGTGTATACAGAGCTATTATAAATTCCACGATTTGTACCGTTTACTTTTATCCGTCGATTGGCACGCGTGGGATCATTCGTTTATTATCTTTAATACGCGATTATTTATTGTGCATGTTCTTGCAATTGTATCGGCGATTATGAAATGTCGGTCCAGGTATATGATTAATTCAGTTTCATTAATTCTTTACTTAGACCACTTTCAAAATCTCCAGTAACAATTATGAATGGTAACTCTTGCTAGTGTACCAACAGCAATTTCTTCATTGCGATTCTAACTTTTTACAAAAGTAGAAAAATATTTGAATTGGAAACGTACCTGATGAGAGTTGAAAAGCGCTACGTTGTCCACAATGTACTCGTCGAATGGCTGATAGACAGTGTCCCATTCGTAGCGAATATTCCACGATGGTATGTATGTTTCGTCTAATAAATCGGTATTGCCAGGAATGATTAACGGGGTTACAATCGGTTTGTAAATTCCTGGTTTACTCGGCGGCACTATAGGTATAAATTGTTTGATTCTCGAGTAAGATTGTGTCTTCGAAAAATCTCGATGCTTGTTGCCACTGTAATTGTTTACGTGCTTGTGACGCGAATACGGTGCACGTATAACGTAAGTCGTATCAATCGTGTTTGCATGGTTGTAATGAAACCTGCCTTCCGGTGGAACATATCGGCCGTCAGGTGTGACGTAGACCTTTGAAAAATAAAACAATGTTCTCCGTTTAGTTCTTATTTACTGTTGAGTAACCACTAACGGTGATAGACGTTATCTCACTTAAATATCGATCGTACTCAATGTGCATACGACTCGAGCAAAACAATCATAAACGGTGTCCACTCGAGGATATGTTAGAAAAGAATATTTCGTATACACATTGCTGGAAACATTTGTTTGTAATTGCTGTATTACGAAAATATTATTGCACGGTTTCTTCATCGAACGTTTAAATTAAATGAAATATCACATCGTTATGAAAATTGTGCATTACACGCAAATTTATAGTTGTTGCGTGAAATATTTTTGAGTGATGAAAATTCTGTAAATTATTTCGGCGAACGTTGGAACTAATTAAATTGATAAATTCTCGATAAAAGTATTTCGTGCTTATAAATATGAATAAATAAAAGGGTAATATCTGTACATACAGTGTTTGAAGTATGAGCATAAATTTGCTTAGTTATTTCGAGATATTAAAAATACCTTTATTATTTCTGGCATGGTTTGAACATGTTGATTATGTTTATGCACATGTCGAGCATCTAAAATCACGCCGTCAGGTACTGTGATGCCTTCCTTGTTTAAACGATTCAATGCTAAACGATCAGTCCTGAAAGCTTCTTCAGGAATTTTACCACCCAGCTCTGGTAACACCTGTTCTCTGAATATTTGTCGCTTTTGCTACAAGTATATAACTTTTATTTGAGCCCTATTTAGTCGTATTAATGTGTGATTGCTGATAGGTACATGCGTCATTAGTAGTTGTAATGAGTCTTACAATTTTAATAGTTCTATTGTACATTATGCATTACCTTTTCTGCAACGACGTGCACCATCAAGTATATGAAAATTAGTATTAAGTGAAACCAATTTTCTTTCCCAGTTGTCTTCATTCTAATACAAATATGTTTGATTTTTTTATAAAAATGTAGTCAAAATCATCTTCTCCAAGCATTTATCTTAGCTGCAATATTAGGAAAAAGAATAGTTATAATACTCGATTTATTTGTATATTCTATTTGAGTGGCAATTAATGTTAGTTTCAAAATGTTTAGTATTGGTATTATCGATTACGATGAAACAGTAGTTTGATAAATATTTTTGTGCGATAGTTTACTTATGTTTCCACTTAATTTAGTTACTTATGGTTTCATAGCATACATCATTTGATATATTAAAAAAACATGGACTGTATTTTGTTCGTTTTCTTGCGAAATTATATTTTAATATGTTTCAGATGTAATTTCCTATAATTTCAGTGTTATATTAGTAAACTGGAACAACAAATATGAAAGGACCATTTTGATGCGATTATGAAACATTATGCATTTAGACTGCCGGACAGTTTTGTGGGCACCTGTATACACTGTGTAATGATACAAAAGGGCTTCTACATCAGTTACTTAGGTAGAACGTTCTTCTATTCATTTGCCACTAGTAGCACACATACATTCGCTTGTTTCAGTCTCACAGCCTTGTTCTAATTATTTCCCCCACGCGACTGTTGCGATATCGTGTCAGCAGTAAGTACATAGATTCATATATTTTTCATTTTGCAACATCTAATAGCAGACAGTCCAAATTTTAAAAAGCCACAAAATATTTAAATTTACATGTAACCAGATTGTAATCGTGAAAATTTATAATTATGTTAATAAATAAAGTTAATCAAGAAATTGAAAGAAGAACGTGCTTTTTTACATTGGATTGGAACAAACGATTCTTACTTAATGATGTGGTGTGATGATATAGTACTTAAGTAACTAACACGTGCTGATTTAATTTGCGCAGGGAGTTCAATGTTAGAAGAATTAAATGCCTACATTTGATATAACTTGTAGGTAATTGAAATACTCCGATTGTTTTAAAAAAAAACTGTGGTGCATGCCTCGAACAATGTTGTTTCTTCATAATTAAATGTGATCTCTACTGTAACCGTGCTAATTTTGTATCAACACTAATTCGATTTATTTAATTTCCCTTAATATCATTGTATATCAATTATTTATCATTTTCAGCACAATTGCATAACGTTTGCTTGAAAAAAGCAGAACAAATATACACTGTGAACAAAACGTTGTTTATGCACAGACGGTGATTTTCAACGCAGTTGCCATGAAGTTCAAGTGAAACAAGGATCCAGAGAAAGCTTGATCCTCGGCAGGAGAAAATTACAGGATGAGCAATTACCAAAGAGGAAAGTTTTACATAAGGAACACTTGGCTAAGTAAAACCTGGGCCATGCTAAGAAAATTACTTTTACTTCCTAATGGTTCAAATGAGAAAACTGTAGAACGTGCGTAATATTTTGGAAAAAAATCATCTTCTCATCGTTTCTAAAGTGCAGAACGTATCATTAACTTAATTAAACGTTTAGTTACAGTTGATAATTTCGTGACCATGGTTTAATTATGTAAACGTATTTGTATAGTTGGGGGCGCTGAATACAAATCTTATTACATGATTTCATATAATTACATAATATTGTGCAATGCGGTTGGAATGTTAGTTTAATTTATAAGCAACTGGCTACTCTTGCACTGCATTGTGACCGTACCACACATACAAAGCGTCTGTTACTGTAATTACAAAGTAAGTAATTTTTGTTATACTAACTAAGATTTCATATTGAATACATGAATTTAAAGGTACGAATTTGAGACACTAAAAAATAGTTATCAGTTCTTCAGAATTTTCGCCTCATTCTGCAACTTTTTTTTACGATTATTACAACTTATTAGCAAAGTACTCAGTTGAAATTTCGTCGAAATTGTTTCACCGCTTCAGGAAACACAAATGGATTACGAACTTCGTAACGTTTCTATGAGAATAAGCCTTGGCTGGAACTGTCATTAAACGTGACAAAATATCGATACGAACCAGTCGAAAGAATTATGCTCTGGTGTGCTCTTGGAAATTTGTTCACCACGCACTTTTTAAATTGAACCTCGGATAATTACTTCACGAAGTTTAACGCAATGCACAGAAGCGATTAATAAAATGTATCGAGACGCAGGTGTCGCGATCAATTAACTAAACATCATCGTGTAAAGCAATTCAATGAACGTATCCATTGAGTAATTTAGTTACTCGACCGCAGATTTAATTCATTAATTTATTGCCGCGTACACTGCAATAACTGTTTTACGTTAAACGATTTTGTACGTGGAAGCTGAACGAAGAAGTCGACGGATAGTGAAGATGATACTAAACTCGTCTCTAAGAGTTCACCTGGTGATATACCTGAGGGAAGTGAAGCACGTGATTCGAGTTCATAGTACTTTCACTACTAAACTGACAAGTAAGATCGTGCTGTATCTGATCCTCCTCCCATTTAATTTTTCCTGATTCGCTTCTTTCTTACGTGCGGGTGGACAACTCGGAAGGGGGATGATCAGGGGGATGATGATGTCGTGATCGGATATCGTGGATTTATAACACTTGATCATTCAGAGGTTCATACACACGGATGAGTCTGTTGTAGAATTTATGTGATTATGGTAATAATAGTAATAACCATAACATGAGAGACAGGATATATTGACGTTGTTGTACAGAAATGGAAATCTTTATTATATCATATATTACGTAACGTATAAATATATTATATTATATTTTACGTAAAATGCGTAATTTTCATAGACAGTCTTCAACTTATACAGTTGAATAGTAAATGACAAAAAAAATACTAATTTCACTATCAGTCACTAAATACATCACCAGAGATTGAATAATATGTTCATTATTTTCCGTTTTGCTATTATAATTCGCCGTTTGAGAACAAATATTTATTAATAGATGAAATTTCAAACATTTAAATAAATTTTTCGACTAAATTCTTGTTTCTCACTTACTTTTGGTCATACTTAACACGAATTTCCTTTCCACAAAATGATTAAATGTAACAGTCTGAACAATAATTAGATACGGCGCCGATCAATATTTTTCTTTGCACATGTCGCGTTAACGTTACGCAATTATTACTATCAGTTTCGTATCGACAATAGATATTAAAGAGCCAAGGGCTCGTTGCAGACAGTGAAAACAACCGTAATAAATATTAATCTGTCCGCTTCAGGCGAACAGGCATAAATTTCCAATGCTGAAGAGAGATTTGTATCAGTGGAATCGCTATTCTCCCTTTACTTTGCATTTTCTCACGCTGTGACGATTTTTCCGTGAAAGGTATCCGTGGTTATAGATAACGCACAATCGTAAAATAGGAAAGTAATTATTCAGCATGATCACCCCAGTCATTGCCAACTTTATCTGTGTCTGTGTCGGTTAAATAATATCTGATAGTCAATAACTTGATACCTTTTCACGAGCCCGCATCGGTACCCACATTTGTAGTCACATGTGTGTGCATTTTAATATTCAGACATTATACAATTATTACTTTGTCCCATGGTAACTTTATTCGCGAAGTCAAAAAATATATTTTCATGTATTTACGCATATTACATTATTTACATAGAGTCTATTTAACAAATATGCAAACTTCAGTTATATAATCCATAAGACATTATGCTATCAATTTTAAACAAAGCAATATCTGATTTTAATATTACATTCATATTCGGATGCTATGATAGTACGATAATTTTTGCACTAAGTTGCTCAAGAAAAGATCGCCGATCTATTATATAAATTATAATTATCATAAACTATTCAGGCAACAATTTCAGCTGCAATTTTCTATTTCATAATTTCTAGAAGGTGGTACAGAGCTGTACCAGCAGCGTGAATATGATATTATCAACATAAATATTCCCGCAAGAAAAATAATAATCACGACTTTTTATCGTTACAAAGCTAATAAACGGGTCGTAAGAAAGAAAAACCACATTTAATCAACTTTTTTTCTATCAGTAGCGTTAACATGTTGTACCTTAACCTTCGTCCTGAAAATGAAAAGCGAATTGATAATCAACAAATGAATTTTCATATTTTATGAACTTGACATGGCAGCAGTAGCAGGTGAAATTATTGATAGCGTCGTCAATATACTGGAAAATTAACAGGTGTCACGAGTTCGTGATCGTATGGTAAGCAACTCGTGATCTCTTAAACGTGGGATAGAAGGTAATATAGCACGTAGGTAGTATCTTACGAAACTCGAGAATCCGCATTTTTGTTTTTCCAAGAACTACCCTGCTACCGCAGGTTTACTATCTGCCTGTGTACTTTCGAAACTTGCCGTTTGATGTTTTATTACTGAACTGCTAATTATAACTTGCAATTAGTTGCCAGCGAGATATGCATCTCTATACAGGGTACCCCATTATTTACTGGTCGTCTTACAAAGAGGTGCAATGTACCAATCAATTCCGTCGGAGTAAAAATTGTAACAAATTCGAAAACTTTTGACTTTTCGACAGTTTATTTAATGACATGTACATTGTCAAACATTAACACTACTCAGGGTACAACAAGCAGCTATAGTATTCGTCTAAACGAGACTATAATAATATAATATAGTGTTCGTTTTATTATATTTCATTATTTTATTATTATATGTTGCACATGTATGGCGCTATTGTTTACCCGTTGTTATCTATACTGATTTCGGAGAAACTAAATGCTCCATTACGTAAGACGAGTACACCTCCTCAAAATGCAATCGCAACGATCTTATCTACGTCAATGATCCATCATGTAATTAATGGGTTGGACTAATTAACTGAAAGTATTGAACTATCCTTTCCCATAGTGTTGTCTAATTATATTGCAAAATCGGTGGCAAGCGTGAGCAAAGTTACGCTGTCAAACGGTTCCCGCAGGATGTATACAGGGTGGCTGGGGTTTTCCCGGGCAAACGTTGCCAGCGTTTTCTGTACTCGAAAATAAGAAAAAACTGCACACAAAATACACAACATTCAACGTAACAATTTACATGTAATACAAAATGTAACAAGAGTGTTCCAGTGCAATGTGTTATGCTAGTTATTATGCCCCTATTATCATATAATTACAACTCACCTGAAGCAACTGAAGAAAAGCGGTTTTCACTTTTCTCTGATTAATCTCCACGAATTTTCCGCTACTTTGCTAAGCTTCGTAAAAAGCGTGAGATTATTACAATGATTACCATTTGTAGTTTTGAATGGGTCACTACTTTCAAATACTCTTAAAGTAAATCATCTAGCGGAATAATTTCGCTGTATACGGAGGCAAGGGAAACTGCGGAACGTATGCATATGTGCGGCGCTGTAATATCATTTCCGCGACTGAACAGATACAGACAAAAATGGTGTTCATTATACCGAATTTGTGGATGAAATCCTGCATCAGGTGAAACTAGGAAGTAAAAAAAACGATCAGATGAACTATTGTGAGCAGTAAGATAATCTTGCGTGGGACAATGCTTATAATCGACTTTTTCTTATTGCAGTGTAATTATCGTATCTGTACCTCCTTACGATTGTATCTCTCAAATGAACATCAGGTTCTTGATTACGTCATCCACACAGTATGAGAATAGGTTTTACGATTTTTCATCCCGTCATGATATTAACTATTGCTTCGTTTGAAAATTTTCGTCGAATATTTATATCCATATTCGAACGTTTAGAACAAGCGTGACCATTTTCGTTTAACAGGGCTTGAAATAGGAATGAAGGAAACGGATTTGATTGTGTATTTGGACATAACAGTCTTACGCAAATGAGAGACGAGCCAGTCTGATTTCTCGTTCCTAGATTTCACTTCCTTTCTCTAACGCATCAAGTTCATTCACCCATGTATGCTCTCATTTCAGATCAGCACAGATTTAACACCCACGAACTTTGACCCGTGATCCATGTGCAATGTACATTTACGTATTCGAATGGAATTCGATCCAGAATAATATAATAAATTTCACCACGTTTCATAATACAATTTTGGCAACCAATATGCGCTTAATTGCAGAATCCAGTTATTAAATTAATATTAAACAATTCAGATGTTGAACGTAAGTTAAACGAGCAATGGTGTTTGAATATTAACGCGAGTAATTGTATCTTTGCGAGAAATCGCTGTGAAAGGTAACTCTTTTCAAACCATGATTCACTTTATATGTATACCAACGATTGCGACATATTTCAAAATTGCAGTTCCACGTTCTATAAGATATATAAAACTGGCATTAATTAGTGAAGCAAATATTGTTTTAGAGCCAATTGTCCTATCTTTTCATACACAAAAGATGGGTAAGGAAACAATTCCATCCTAGTTCCACTCGAGCGTTCTTCTTTATACTTATTAACATCTCATTATATTTATATTACTATATTAATTAGCGAAATATATTGAAAACGAATCATTTTGAAATATTATGTTCACCAAACAGAATAAACGTAACGAAATTTCTGCTCTAGTTGAGAATTCTTAATCAGATATAATTCTTCGGAAAACTAGACATCCCGCGAAACATCGATGTCTCAAACGATAGGTCATTAAGGCGCAGAGATGGAGAAACAAAAATAAACGAATCTGTAACAAACTGTGGCAAATGCTGCTTGAAACATTATCGTAACGCGATACTGGACAATTTATCAGAAAACATAGATGGGTTGTTGATTTGCATTGGAATCAATTTAATGAAGCTCAGTAGGCCGTATCGAAACCTGTTTCACGTTATTTCTCGAACAGATTGGGTTAATGGCTCTATCGTAATATTATACAATATACATATTAATGTAAATGTGTTGATGTCCAGAGATAACGCAAAAAATGTGTTGCGTGCGTCGATACGATCTACTGTCGTATAAAAAATGATGTTTAATCTACGCTTGTGGTATCCTTCGTTTGAAATGGTAGATGAAATATTGGAAATTATAATATTGGGTTGCCCGGAAAGTTCGAAGCACATCCCAACCAAACCCCAACAACTTTCGGTAAAAGAAAACCATCAAATGCCTCTAATGAACTTTGTCTCCTTCCATATTCAAGAGCGTATAAAACTGCTAAAGAATAATGTATACTGATGAAGCTTTTCTCTAAAGATGCCTGAAATATCGCGTTTTGGAATATGTACACATGTCATATGTTTTCAATCACTCTGCTGTATTCAGACCTGTCCTAATTCCACCTACCGCAAAACGGCACGAACTTTCCGTACAACCCTACATTTTATCCGACAAATTCAAGGGGATCTGGACGTTTTCGACCCAACCAACAAGCTTCACTCCCTTTGCGAAAATAAAGATCGTACACCTCGAGACATATTTCAAGGCAAAAAAGTCGTAGAGTCCAAATAGATTTTAGTTCCTCAGCATTGAAGTGCTAATTCGTAAGTCAAACATGAAGGCGTGCCTTTGTACTTCTTCTTCCTTAAAGAATGCAACCTGACAATATAAAAATCTGTGCTATTCATACTGTACAGGCAAATGTGAAATATTCATGCGAACTGAAATGAACCCCCACTGACGTTTCAAATGATGAATAAAGAAGGATTCAGATCAAGTCAGGGCTCATTATCAGTCGGCACTCGGTAGACACGGCAAGTATTTTCTACGCGACTAGGTCTGAGATATACCTGTTGTAATTGCTATTCACCTGGTCTTTGGAACGTAGTAGATATCGGATAACTATGTTTTTATTATCCAAAGTTGTACTAATAAAAAGAGGTATCGTTACAAATACGCGAGTGTTTTTTATCCGGGTAGCCAACAACGTTTCTAACTTTCAAGAGAAACGGTTTCAAGCAAAAAATGTTTCCAATTCTGACATTTATGTATTTTTCGTTTTTCATTTTAAAGGCAACACTGGTTTAACCCTGTTTTAGGTATATTTTACAAATATACGTTTTCTTTGTTATAGAGTGTCCAAGAATATTAATAGCTGAATATCAAGCCTTCTGGGGAATAATCAGGTAAAAGTATTATCAAACATGTGAATTAATTACGTTCAATTTGCAGAGTGAAAATTTTCTAACAATTTTATAAGAATCAATATCATAATGCTTATAATCTCTCATAGTGCAAAAGAAAACTGCATTTGGGATATTTTACTGCAGAAACAGCACATGTGCAGATGGTAAATGTGAAGCATTAAAATCGGTACACCCAATAAATATTACGAACGATACATTGCATAGTATGTACTTTGTAAAAAATGTTTAATCGATTGTTCCAAAAACTATGCATCGTAATAAGTAACAAGTTTCGCATGGACACCGTGCAAGTGCGTCATTGTACTTTACTCTAGAAAGGATCTAGTTCACTGAAGCGCGACGATATGTTTGTATTGGTAAGTCACGATTTCAATGTAAATGTCAGCGAACGGGACTGAAACGCATTCATGATAAAACATTATTGACGTAATATCCCCCTACGAGGTAGCCGAAAATAGAAAGCGGTTTTGGAAAAGCTCCGGATATTCTGTGATCAGCAATATATTATGCAAAATCGTTATAGCGAAAGATTTATTATAATAAAAACGTTATAAAGTTG
This sequence comes from Nomada fucata, assembly GCA_948146005.1. Lineage (NCBI taxonomy): Eukaryota > Metazoa > Arthropoda > Insecta > Hymenoptera > Apidae > Nomada > Nomada fucata. Next base: position 4,622,831 of record OX411277.1, read on the forward strand.
TACTTCTAAAGTCGATATTTTTATTGTTTAACCACCCATTACTACTTTTATTATTGCGGCAGGTTTCGAGTTAAGACATTAAGTTAAGACACAAAATTGCCCATACATCCTCTAAATTGCAATTATTTAAAAAGATGCAAGGGTTAGTCGAACACTTAATCACAAAAAATTATAGTACTATACGACTGCTTAAAATGTTTCTAATTTCAAGCAATAAATTATTTATTGAACACACTATCACGTGAACGTTTGGGATTTTTTTTCAATATGTAAATAACATTTCAAATTTTAAATCCAAGAGCAGAGACTTATGCGATTGGCTGTATACAGTATGAATTAAATTTTATTTGTATATTTTTGTTTCATCTGTTAACAAATTTTATATGAAACCAGTGAAAATTAATCCATTTTATATTGCGACAAGATTTTTCATTCACACAGTCATTTATACAGAAATAAGAGAATTACATGAGGTTGTGGTAACTTAAAAAATATATACTTATTATTTTCATGGTACATAAATATAATATAAAATTGCCTGCTTTTCTGTTTTTTTCGTTGAAACATATTTCAGTTTTCTGTTTTTGCCATAGTAGATTGTCAACCTAAATAGTCACGAATTTAAATTTTACAACCAGACATAAACCAATACCAATTTTTTGAGTATATCTTTAAAAGGATCGTTTTACGGTGACATATCCTACTGCATTTATTTTGAAGAAAAGCCTTTAAGTCTCTATTCTTCTCATTTCAATCGTAGTGTTGCATTCATAAGTTCATTTGCATCCAAATGACTGATGAAATATTTATATCTCAAATAATTTCTCCACGATACTTATTTCATTAGCTTCTTTTCAAACCGTGCACGCATCTGTACATGAGAAAGAAACGTGTACAGTTGTTTTGCAGTAATTTTAGGCCACGGGTGAAGAAAGGGTGGAAAGATCTGTTTTGAAAATTAATTTCATTTATATTGTTTCTGATCCCACCTATAAAATTGTCAACTTTTTAAATTCTTATTTAGCCCTTTGTGGATCAATCTATATTTTCCTTTATGGATTCTTCCTTTCCATCCTTCCTACTCCAAACCATTTATAGAAAAGAATATTGAAGAATAGGTAAATTGCCAACAAAGAACTCTGTTTATTAAATTGGCACCCCATGAAGAATTTTGTACGTTGAACTGTGTCGAAACTAAGGTCAGCAGAGGCAAATGGATACTAATTAAATAAATGTAAAGAATATAAATAGACATAGAGAGATATCAACAGAAAAATGTTTTCTTCCCGCAAAAGAGAAGTGTACCAATTACCTTTTTTTCTTCACCCTCATCCTACGAATGTTTTCCAATCGCCTTTTGTTCCTGGTAGCGTTAACTTTCGCATCGTTGGCAGCCGCACTCGCTTTTGCAGCAGCACGATTCGTGTTCGTGAGATCTTGTTTAGCAACCCTCAGCTGGCCCGATAATTCCTCGGCTCGTCTTTTCGCTGCGTCCAATAATTCTTCCCTCTCCTGCAAAGTTTTCTGTACACCACTCGCAGCGGCTTGGGCATTTGCTGCATTCGCCTTGGCGGTTTGTATAGCGTGTGACAATGTCTTCAGCTGTGTTTGCAACCAACAGAAAAGAATAGTGAAGTAAATTGACTTCGTCGATTGGTACAGCAGCGTTCCAATTTTTACGATGCTGAAAGTGTTTCTGAGAAATGCCTCAGAGTAAGCAGGTAAGGTCGTGTATCGCGCGTAACAATAAAGAAATGATTCATGCATATATGTATGTAGGATGTTGAGCTATCTCGGTGAACGGTTGTACCTACTGTGTGTACGATATTTACGTAAATCATGTTGTTGCAAGAATAATCTTTGTTCGATTCTTGTCTTTCTGTATTAAAGAGATGTTCTTAATATTTATATAATTTTATGTAATTTATTATATGATTTTCCATTGCATGGAGAATTTGGTTAGTTCAATTCAAAATCTAATAATCTATATCTATCTATCTATCTATCTATCTATAATAATAATCTAAGTAAGGCTAATATTCTCTGTTTTATTTGTGCACTGGTTTATTGTATACGGGGAAGGATGTAATAAATTAATAATTTCTTTCTAATATTAAGATTTTAAACGGAAATCTTTCATTAAACTATATTTTTTTACTTTATGTTCGATTTCGTCAAAATAATTTTGAACCTAAATTCCAAAAATATATCTTTTGTTTTCTAGAATCCATGCATTTATATTTTGCATTCTGGATTCATTCTTCTGCATATTTCGATATGTTGTATCTGCATAAACATCCGCAACTTTAGTCATGAATTACATGTCCTCATCGATTTAATTCAAGCTTAAAGGTATCACCTGATCCTGAGATTGACGCGCTGCCTGCACAGCAGCATTAGCATTGACTTGTTCACGTTCCAGCGAGGAGGACTCTTCTTGAACGACCGACTGAGCTTCCCTTACCTCTTCTTGTAACTCCTCTACTATTACTTTCTTTCCAGACAGCACGTTTTCGGCAGCTTTTGCTGCTTCCACTGCTTTTTCTGCAAGCTGCGCCTTTACCTGCGTGTGATAGAATGTACTAGTGACATTTCGGGTAACTAATTTCCCTTGATGTTGCTTCATTTTGAAAATTCAGGCAAAGCAAAACGATGATACTTTCCTTATCCATGCGTTCTTATAGAAACTAGTGGACATGATGTCAGTGATAAGTAAAGAAGTTATTAATTATATATTATTATTAGTAGGCGAATAATTCCATATTGGTAGTTATAATATGTTGAAATATTAATAATAATATATTTATTATTATCATTACTATTATTATGATTGTTACTTTAAACCATTACTTTCACTACAAACCAAAGTTTTAATTGTTTCCATTCTTAATTATACACCGTATATTATTTAAACTCCAAAATTATCCGCTTCTCAGTGTCAATAAACTGTATGTAACACACACACACACATATTCACATTTGCTTTGATAATCGTTATTTTTTAGTATCCATGTATACATACGTTGTACTTAATGCTTGGCCATTCTTATGGAATGTGAATTCGGTCATTACGTTTTCGTAACAATAAATAATGCGAGCATATATAAAGAATCGGTCTCACGTCTGTGAACCGAATCCGACGTAAAAACATTTATTACGTAGAGTTTTAGTCGAGATTCTACGCGATAAGGATATTTCACTGATCGTAGTTGGTGGATGGCTGACTTTTTAAGGAACACGATGAATATAAGCTTAATGAACAAACAAGAATGTGCTTCCGGCTTTAAGTAAAACGTTATTACGATTTAGGCTAACATCCCAGGTTAATTAGCAAAAAAATTAGCAAAAACTGACGTGTAACACGGCGCATAGGGTGCAATTAAAAATATACCAAATAAAACGAGAATCTATCGGAATCTACTCTCCATTAAATGCAATGTATGACTTTCGTATATCATCCTTAAAACAATGGTTTTGGAACGTTGAGTGTCGAATAATCATTCGTTTTACACAGCTTTGAGCTAATACACGGCACGAATTTTCGTGTTACACAAGCGTTACCTGCATTTTCATAATCGCACGCCACGCATACGTGAAAAAAGAAATAAGTACTTGATGTGCGGCTTGCTGACCAGCGATATTCTGCGCTTCTGAAGCAGCTTTAGCTTCCTGTGCAGCTTTCTGCGCGATGTTACTACCCTTATCTGATGCCAGTTTCTTATGATTATTTGCTGCACCGTTATTGCAATCTGGACCCCCAGCGTATCGTATTTGCCTCTGAGTCTGTTCGAAAAATTCGTACATCTATTCGTTGCGTTCCATTTATATTATATTTATTACGAAAACACAAAGCATTTCATTTTATTATTTTACCGAAGATACTCGACAATTATTTAGTGAAAAATTAAGTAGATAATTATGGTACACGTAATGATCGATTAAATTCTAAACGAAGTTCTCAATAACTGTGTGGCCACTTGTGTTACACTTTACACGCTACTATGAAATAGCGTATGCAACGTAGCCGTAACATAGCCGTAACTTGTTCTACGAAGATTTGTCGAAGGATCCGACAGGCTGTATTATTTGTCATATGAAATGAAATGAACTCAGTTCTTTTTCAGTTGTAGGTTATTATACGATTCTGCGGTTGATTTAAACATTGAAGATAACGATTAGGTGATCAAGTAATAGGTAATTGTATTACTGGGCTTACTAGGGGTACTGGAATTCTATGAACCCTTCCACAGTCAAAATATTCGAATGTCAGCAATACTAAAGGATTATATTTATTTGGTTAGAAGCTGTACGTCAGCCGTTTTTACCAATACTCACCGATGTAAAGAATGTAAAATATGTACATTCTGAAAGCAACGAATTTAGGTAAATTCCGGATTGATATTCATATAAAACATCATATACGATAATATAAAATTATTTCTACTCAGTGTTGTATGAGAGGGTACATTGACACGAGAAACGAATGAAACGCGATTGTATCGAACTTTATATATCGAGAAAGTGTTTATACATAATATAGTTTATTACCCAATACATTGTTGTTCGATGTCGCATGATTATTTAAAATTCAATTCAATATTTGCGCACAGGATTAGCTGAAGATACGAATAATTCAATTATACAGTTTTGCAGTGCTAAGAAAGAGACATTAAAGTATTCTCGAATCTTATGAAAATGATATAATAATGCTCTGATATTGAATATTAAATTATATATGGGATTAACTGGGGACAATTGAATATAAAGATTTTTTAATTGCATAAACTTTGCGAGCTTCAAGTGCTAACATAACGAAAGGATAATAAATACAATAAGTAAACCATCACATCGATCTCCGAACATATTTGTAGTTAACTTGTAAGACAATTGTATTTTTTTCACATTAATATTATGTACCACAATGTAACTTGGTTCTTTTTTATTATCTCAATCATCAGCCGAATAGAAACAATTAAATATATTTAGTAAATTTGTAGTTTTAAGAAGTATCCAAATGATGCTCAGCCATCATTCATTTATGTTATAATATCAATATGTCTAAGAATATTATAAATTATTATTATTATTATAAGATACCTTTTTCATAGCTGCCAAAATTGATTTCGAGATATTTTCTTCTTTTATGACACTTTTATGATCAACTATATGTATGTACATGCTTTAGAAAACTGGTAATGAACTTGGGACATTCCATTTTTCTTAGAAGTGCATTCTTATTGTCAATATCCTGAACCCCTTCCGTTACCAGGCCACCATGAGCTGTGAGTACAGACCTATAAGAGCTAGGATAATCAAGTAAGTGGTATCAGTTCTTAGTTGTATCCTCGAGCTTATACACCGATTTCTTAAACGTTTGACCACTTTCGAAGCTCGTGAGTATCGAATTTTTGTTTCATCATAAGTCACTCGCTTACACTCACCTATTTTAAAATTGAAAGGAAGATCCGTCTCTCGCGGGAAAATTTGGGGACAATAGTTTTAAGTCTCTTAAAATTGATTTCGGGAGACGTTTGTACTCTTGCTATTAGCAAATTCTAAATTACAGTGTATAGCATATGTCGTTCTGCATTCTAAAATAAATATTTTAGAAAATACCATATAAACCTCGTGATAATATTACGTTACGAGTAATATTACGTTCGAAATTGTATCTTAATTTAGCATTTGATATCAACCTAATCGATATTAATGTATTTAATGTCAAATATGCAGAATAAAAAATTATTCAGTGAATGTCATAGGATTTTAAAGTTTCTATAGAGATGAAAATTAATTAATTCGTAAAAACTATTTAACAGTATAAATCTTTGATTACAATTTTCCTTCAAACCAACGAAAAAGTTCACATTGATGTGGGAAATGGGAATTGTTTGAAAAGTTTACTTAGAAGCAATAAAGTCAATTAATCGACACAGTTCGTGTTAAAACTTTTATCGATGAAATCTAATCCTTGACACGTTTTCATCATTTTAAATTATTCTCAGGAGAGATATTCCACATGCCTATTCATTATTGGTGACGCAATAATTAAGCTTCGATTAATACATTTGTAATCGTATGTGAAGTATAGAAGCCGCGTAAAGTATATTTATAACAATTTGTTGACGTTGAACAATTGTATAAAGTTTAGCTAGCAACTGACAAATAGTCATTTTCTAATAAATGTTTCATGTATTTTGAGGAATACATTTTTTTAATTAAAGCAATTTCATTGATATATATCTCATGTACTAACAATTAACAATGTAACTGTTCCTTCATTAATTTTTAAGAATTACTATTTTTATTGAGTGTCAGATAACATTTCTGGAAAAGTTAGAAATATTTAGTTCTATTACATTAAATTCCTAATCCCACACGCTTTTTCCTTCTTTGTTTCGCTTTGCATCTTTCAGTGAACTCCACCGTTGTACATTATTTAAATTCAATTATGCTTAAAAGAAATGAAACACACCTAATTTTTTATTCTTGTTCTACATACAACTGTTGTTGCACTTCGGCAATTTTATAATGTGTGCCTCTTATTATTATGTAGACCAGCAGGTGCAAAATGACGAATAATTGAGAAAAGTATAAAGGACACTTTTTCTGATCGAATCGACGTCATTGCACATGTATTTGTGATTATACGCAGATAAGGTGTGCCCACTCCCCCATAGATTTCATTATGCATTTACATATACACGTGCATTGCTTTCTAGAGCGCGACGAGACTGGACATTTAGTTTTGAACTGTTTCGAATTGCGACAGAGTTATACCGGAAAGGTAGAACGTACGTCATCAACGATTTGCATACAGTTCAAATTTTACCAAAGGATATGATCAATTCTTTTTTTTTTACTGGCCAGATGTTTATATCCATAGTAAATATTAGCAAAGTATAATGATAAGAGTCTTCAGAAAATTTCTCCCTCAAATAGATTTGAATCGTTGCAACATGTAGATTTAACTTGTTGATTTAATGGATTATATCAAAATTTTACTTTGCAACAGAATTTCTTTTAAATGAAAAATTGACCTATCATTGTTAAATATATATTATTCTTTTTTTATTGGTAACACTGCATTTTTCTGTCAATACTTCCGCGGATTTCTTTGCCTCAACCAATTCAATACACTGCACTTTGTATTAGCGCTACGTCAATAGCTACCGCGTTATAGTCGCCCGACCAATCTTCTATGACTAATACACGCTAAAATGTGAAAGGCAAGTTTGCAACGGGTGTGTCCGAAAAAAATGATATATCCACAGAAATATATTTACCTTAACCACGAAGCGAATGCGCCAATTTAAATTTCTCGGGGAAGGGTGTATGCACGTTGGTACAAAAGATATAGCGCAACGATATTCTGTCTTACGAGGAAATGTAACTCGCGTGCACGTGCGTTTAGTTACTAAACCAGGAACGTCAGTCATTCACTAAATTCAGCAATGTATTATTCAGGTGAACCGTGTGCCTTTAATACCAGATATATACCGATACTACACGTGGCCACAAAGAAGTGGATTATTCTTCTCCTCATTCATATTTGTTATTAAGTTTTGCATATTCCCTTGTCGGATTATAAAACATATTCCGACCGTATAATCTTATATACAATATTGACGATGTTTCGAGCACTCTAGACTTCTTGCGTTATTTTCCGGCTTCACTAATAATTACTTTCTAGCAATCATTGTGACCGCCTCGAGCAAGTGGTCTTTTTACGATTGCTAGCGATACTGGTTCGTTTCTGTTCTGGTTCACTTTGCAGTTATTTAGGGGTCTGTATCCTTTCTATTTCGCTTGTTACGTGTGTACCCACATTATTTCGCATCACGTACGTATTTGCAGATACCTAAAGTTGATAGGAAAGGTTGAAACTTGAACAAATACGTTTCGCACGAATTACTGAAAAGGCACGAGGCACGTCAACTTTAAGCGTACATTTCTCTCAACTGGCACGAAATAAAAAGGAGTCTTTTGCCCATAGAATTTTGTGTGATGCTTACGAAAGTCTGCGCTTCATAAGAAAAGAAAATTGTATTGGAATAATCTGATCATTCATTTATTGAACATCATTCAGTATTCACTTTTTAAATTCCAGGAAACCATTGACACAAATAAATATTTCACTGAATTAAAGAGGAAGAACAATCTATGTGCTATTACTTTACTAATGATCATTTAATCGTTCAGTTTAACAGAGATTAGGTCAAGTTGAAGGATAAAGATGTTTGAGAAGAATAATGGATAGTTAGGCAGTAATAAGAACTGTGTTTGAGGAATTTATTGCAACAAAATTTATTTTGTTTATTTATAAATCAGCTATTTTATGTGCAACGAATTGATAGCTTTTTTTTTGTACTGCATACGTTCTCCAACCCCGTCCTCATTGTCAGCTATAAAAGACACTGCCAGTCATGACTAATTTACAAATTCACAGATCTGTAGAGCTACAAAATGGACAAGTGATCAACTAATTTTAAAAAAACCCAGCAATGAGCTTGAAATAACGAAAAATATAACCTAGAGAAAAAAATCTTGTCTATCACAATAATTTCTCCGCTGAAGCAAACATTTTATTTCCTTATACATCTTTTCCTACTATTAAAAACAACGCAGATGTATTATTTGAAAATGTTAGGTGACTCACCCTATACATTTACAATAAACGCACTTATTGATCAACCCAATAAATAGCTCTTGAAGAATACCCAACATTTATTCAAGCATTGAAATCAAACATCTCTGTTACAGGCCAAAGCTTCAAGGAAACAGACTCATCTAAAAGCCAACAATGAAGACGTTCTTTTTACTACTAGCTTTCGCCTGCCTGGCGCAATGTGGCCCAGCAAAAAAAACCACTCGAGCTCACCCCGTAGATGCTTACGAATACGACTACGCTTCTGGACCAGCATTAGGACTCGCCGACACTCTATCTTACCTAGAGCCAGCCCCCGCTTTACCTCTCTCCCCAGCGGCCCACGGACGTGCCCTTCCTCACCCGGGTTCCAGCGTTGGTGGGCCACTAGCCAGCATCGCGAAGGGGGCAGCGGAACAGGCCCACACGCAATTAAGCAACCAGCAATCCGCTGCCGGGCAGGCAGCCTACGTCGCGAAGAACACTTTAGCCCAAGCTGCTGCTCAATCCGCAGCCACAGCGGCTGCAGCCCTCGCGGGCAAGCAAATCGTAGTCCAAGGACTAGAGCAACAGTCCAGGGACGCCCACGTAGCCGTGGACGGTGAACATTTGCAACTGCAACAAGCTGAACGGTCGGCGAACGCGGCAAGGACCACAGCCAAACAAGCTATGCAACAGTTGCAAGTGATCACAGCAGCCCTGAACGCAGCCCAAGCGACAGCAGACCGAGCAGCACAGGCCGCCGCCGAAGCTGCAGCTGAATTGGCAGCCCAAACCACCATGGTCGGCCAAGCTAAGGCGAGAGCGGAATCAACGGACGAGCAACTCACCGCTGCACGGCTGGATTACGAAAGCACTCAGAACTCCGCTGAAACAGCAGCGACCGCCGCTGCCGCGGCGCAGAACAACGCCAATGCCGCGGCCGCACACGTGGCAGACACCGCGGCTACATCCTCACTGTTGACCCACGAACCAATCAACCCTGCGCCACTCCCGAAACTGGCCCCTGAACACGGCGCTCTTAGGGGTCACGGTGCACTCATAGAGGCGCCTGATGCTCTTGACGGGGCTGGTGCTCTTCTTAACCACGGTGCTCTTCACGATGGTGCCGTTCTTCGTGGCCCCGGTGCTCTTCACGAGGCTTCCCTTATTCGTGGTCCAGGTGCTCTTCAAGAGTCTTCCCTTCTTCGTGGGCCAGGTGTTCTTCACGAGTCTTCCCTTCTTCGTGGTCCAGGTGCTCTCCATGAGACTTCTCTCCTTCGTGGTCCCGTTGTGCTTCAGGAGGCCGCTGCCCTTCGCGGGTCTGGTGCTCTGCACGAGGTTGCTGGTCTGCGCGGAAATGGACCGCTTCACGAGGCTGGAGGTGTCCTCGGCGCGGCAGGTCCTCTTCAATCATCGCATGGTCTTCATCGCTCGGAATTGCTTAGTCTAGCAAACGCTTTGCCTAATGATAGTTACGATATCAAGGATTATCGGTACTAGATTCCTTCGAGTTAGATGTTTTAGCGGGATCTAGCAGTTGTTGCCGCATTTATTCAGCAATCACGATATTGTGTTCCATACGCCAGACTGTGAAATAAAGAAATGTTATAATGTCATGTGTCCTTTTTATTGATCGTTTCTTTCCCTTTCTTTCTTCTGTTTGAGGCACGAGTAGAAAATAAATTTCAAGTCCATTTATTTGACATGATCTATTAGTTGTCATTTTTCTCTAGCCATTTTTACCGCGCGGAAAGACATTCAATCGGAGAAATGCAGGCATTTCTTTAAATGGTTATAACATCGTTGACAAAATATCCTTTCCGAGTGCAGTTTCTGTTGTCTTGAAGGTAGATGATCACACTTTTCGATACTGTACGCCACGATTGCAAAAATGCTGTCTGCGGGATCTAACACTTGTCAGGTTATTGGTACATTCCCCTTGTTTTCAAAATTCGTAAGATAACCGGGGAATGATTTTTCTTAGCTTGAAGAAAACGTGTACTGTTAACACACTTATGCTCATGCTAGGTCAAATATAAACTTAGCTGGAAATGTATCAAAATGTACTACATTTCAGGGTTCAGTAATTAAATCGTTATACTGGTTCAATTGTCAAGTGCACACCACCCTTTGCCATTAATGCAAGAGATTCATTTCGGAATACCAAGGACATTGGGGTACCAGGTACAAGTTTGAGTCTATTTTTTAATAACACTCACAAGTCACATCATCGTTAGACAAAATTATTTACACTTTCATTTGCAAAAATTTGCGATTTCATACGCGAGTAAGCCTTTGCGAAAAATAATAATTTTCATTAATAACTTCCTGATCAGAATGAATCAGTAAATTTTGAAATGTTTTCTACACTCGAGAAACCCGCCGTTTCATATGCAACTTAAAATTGTTAATGGCTTAGACAATTTTTAATATTAGTTCGTTAAGCCCGTACGTATTATCCCCTTTTCCACATAATAAAGTAACGCACTTTTTGTATAAACTAAAAATATACAATATATATATATATATATATGTATAATATATTTACCAATATATATTCTAGGCCCTTCTCCAAATGTCAAGTAACTCCAAGGATGTCTACCCTTATATTTTCCTTCCGTAAATTGTTCTGGATCAAACTTGTCTGGGTCAGGGTGTAGGTTGGGGTCTGGGTAAGACCGAAAACAGGTATTACTACAGGAGTTCCGAACGGTATTCGAAAGTTTGTTTTATCCAATTGCGTTTCTTTCGTGCAATTGCGATTAAAGACAACATTTGGAGGATGTTTCCGGAACTTCTTTATTTACACAATTGATCTATCTAAGGATCTACGTATGCCCGATGTACTTACTTCTTGCGATGTGGAGCGTTCGTTTTCAGGATACAAATCAACATACAAATTGAGTATTGAACATATGGAAAAACGATTAATTAGTCATAACTGTTGTAAAAACATGTTGCACATATTCCATATTGCATACATAACGTGCAACAGAAGGCATAATAAAGTGACTCAACAGATTCTATTCATTTGCAGTCATCAACATCCACGACAATAACAAATTAACTGCCCTAACGATATTTCGCGGTAAAACTGATTAGTTTATGTAAAACATTACATTGCTTTTTATTTACTGATGTATATTCACTGAATAAACAATATAGATTAATTTTATTACTAATAACAGAATAATAAGTGGTAATAAGTTATTAGGAAAAATCGTACGCACTTTCGAATCCAAATTGAAAATGATAGCGCGTAGACAAAGTCATGAAGCAAATAAGAGTCAGATTGAATGTTTCACGTCTCTCTTGTCACATACTAGCTCCACCTAGACAGTCTAGCTGTAACTAACGTCAGAATGGAAATATGAATTTATATACATGATATTTCTGGAATGTTTATTATTCCATAATGCATAACTTACACGATACGCATATGTAGTTTAAACAATAATTATTAAACATATGCCATCAATCCTTTTTTATGTACTTTAAACACTCCTCAGAATTCTTACAATGTAATTTCATTCTCATTAATAAGTTAATTGACGTAATATAGAAATCTGAGGCAGCAATATTAATCATTAAACTATGAATGAATACAACGAAAGATTGTTTAAATCCATTATATAATCGCTAAAACGATTTGTTATACATAATCGCTTTAAGACCAATGTAATCTAGTTTCCTATCATGGAGTCGCATAGTATAAGATCAATAAGTCAAAAAGGTTTTCATCACACAATGAGATCAAGTTTATCGTGATACTTCTTGATCGTGTGTGCTTGTGTTTTTTTTTTATTCACAGTGTGATATTAAAGCGCGTTGTGCCGCTGCATAGATGCGAGTGCGAGCAAAATGGTAACGGGACGAGTGATAACTTGAAACGAAAAAAAAAGATATAATTCTACGAATAGAGGCATACGTGCTCTCGTTCGTCTTACGTTCATCCCAGTGAAAATGTCAGATGCACGAATGATTCAGTGCATTTTATAATTTTAACGCTTCGACACAACGTTAAATAAATAGAAAGTGCATTCTTTGTACTTTTTATAAAGCCCCGATCTTTGAATTTTCATAATTTATCGACGAAACGATGCGTCACGTTCACCGCGCACGAAAATAGCTATTCAGATCGACAACATTGTGACAACCGTCGGAAAGAAAAACAGTTGAATAAAAAATGAGTTCCGTTTGGAAAAGATTGCAACGGGTGAATAAGAGAGCTGCGAAATTTCAATTCACTGTGTCGTATCATGAAGTTACTTTAGAAACGACCACAAAATGGTGAGTTCTGTGAATATCCTTTTTATCGTGATTTAAACGTAATGTTTGACACGAGTGATGTCACCCTTATTTTTTAACATATCGTAAATGATATAGATACTCCACAGAGGAAAACTATAGTATTTCGTTGACACATTACAAAGTTTTATGAAACACTGTTAGAAAATGTTGAAAAAAAAAATGTTGCATTTCGAATAGCGAATAGAATAACTTGACATATGTAGAGATATATATACATGTATTTATGTTCTGTAATGATATTTAAGAATAAATTAATAATTAATATAAATCCTATCTAAGTGAATAATTAATTAGCAGTTTCGTTGCACTGTATAGATAGTGGCATAAAATATTTATTGAATGTTTTTATTATACTATTATTAAGTATTTCTTCACTTCTGTAATATATTTATGTAATGTATTTTAAGCGTTGCATTTATAGGATGCGTGGAGAACATATGTAGGATCAAAATTATTATATAGTAGAGCAAATACATGTAGCATTTCTATGTGTATATAAATATGTAACCATTCAAATTTAATCGTGTGACATTATTCAGGAAGCCAAACAAGTTAAGCATTGTGTGGACAAGACGTAGTAGAAGAGTTAGTTCTGAACCCATAGATTGGGAACCGAGCTTAATCGATCCTTTAAAAGGTGTCATTAGTTGGGCAGTTCCTGACAATCATACAGTGTCTGTAACGTTATTCAAAGACCCCAGAACACATGAATTAGAAGATAAAGATTGGACATTCGTAATCGAAGATGTAAGAATGAACTTAGTTAAAGATTTATGATACAAATGTTATTATTATAAGAAATGAGATTAATATAATCACATTTGTAACTAGGTTTCTTCAACGGGTAAAAGGCGTCACGTAGCTGCTTCAAATATAAATATGAAAAAGTATGCAACATTAGAATCTAGTCAACAACAACTTAAATTCGATTTGAAACCTACATCGAAGAAGATCGTTAGTGCTAGTTTAGAATGTACACTATCGTGTGTCTTCTTGAGGGAGGGAAAAGCAACGTAAGAAAACATTTTTCTATAATTAAACAGAATTAACCCCTTGCACTCAAATGGTGAAAGAGAGGCAACAATAACTTTTCTTTTACCAGATATGTTTCCCCCTGATATTGTAGATGTTTACTTTATATGCAATGAGTAGTGACAGTAAACATGGTGTTTAATATTATTATTTTAAATTTTGTCTACTTCAAGACACCACTTCCTTATACCAGAAACAAGCCCCTCCAGTGTAAGGGGTTGAATTAAATAGTTTATTATAATATATTTTTTATTTGATTAATATTAAACCTTTATTACAATTCTCAATCAGGGATGAAGACATGCAGAGCATGGCTAGTTTAATGTCGGTTAATAACAACAGCGATATTGCACCTTTAGATGATTTCGACAACGAAGATATACCAGAGGATGTCGAAGAAGTATCTGTAAAAAATCTTGATGAAATTTTAGATATCTCTGCTCAGCTTGATTTAATGACAAGCAGTCTCACTGAAAGTGAATTACCTAGTACTCCGATAAGTGGTACAGTACATTAAATAAATTTAAACATGAGCCATGGATATTAGATGTATCTCATAACCAGATTATATATTCTATAGTGGCAAGTTTATCCAAGGATGATGCAACGCCTGTAAATGACAGCGATCACTTTGTTCGAGATATTAGTTTAACAGGCATTGGTGATTCTTTCAAAGAAAAATCTCCCTTGAAGGATAATATTGCTGCTGAGAACAAGTGCGTTACATACAGTGTAAAATATAAAACAAAGGTTCTGAAACCATTTGAGAATCTAACAAACATTTTATTGTTTTTGCAGTAGAAATATTGAGCACAATACATTAGCAAGATTACCGTTGCAACCGTTACAATTAAAGAAGAATGATGGGAATATTCCGAGACTAAAAGAAATTACGCCAGGTCAGGATTTACTGGAATGGTGTAAAGAAGTAACTAAAGATTATCCTGGTGTGAAAGTTACTAATCTTACTACATCTTGGAGAAATGGGATGGCATTTTGTGCAATCTTTAATAATTTTCGACCTGATCTTATGTACGTCCAAGGAACATTGATACATACTCTTAATATTTAAAAAATCGTCTCTTTTCGTATTTATTATTGGCATATGTAATTGCCTGTTTTTAATTTTTAAATATGCAATTAATCATTTATGTAATTACTTACATATAAATTTTAATACATCAATGTATGCTTTATGACTTTTATTTAAATGATAAATTACAGAGACATAGAATCACTTTCTGCGCACGATGTAAAAGGAAATTGCAAGAAAGCATTTGATGCTGGAGAAGTTCTTGGTATACCTAGAGTAATAGAACCTGCTGATATGGACATATTAACTGTACCTGACAAATTAGCTGTGATGACATATTTGTATCAGTTGAGAGCACATTTTACTGGCCATGAATTAGAGGTATTTAACAAATTTTATAGACATTGTCTTTTATCGCGTAATATATTAATTATCATAAACATATTTCCATTATTAGTAATGTTACAAAAAACATTTGGTTTTATTGCTATAATATTTTTTGTCATCTTAATTTACATAAATTACTGTGCAGAAAATACTGGATTTTAGTATTTTTATGTTCTCCAAAATGTATTTCATACATCTGAACAAATACTGTATAATTATTTAATGAATTTGTGTTCCCCATTTGCTCTAAACTGAAGCATACATCCATTTGTAGATTATTTATGCGTTTAAGTATTATTTTATTTATGACATATAGGAAAGTAGGTGAATCTACAAATTTTTTAACACCATTGCATTGTATAAAAAGTAATTTCTGATTGTCAGGTACATCAGATAGGTAAAACTACGGATGAATCGTCATACATGATTGGCAGATTTAATACAGACAATAATTCGGATGTAAGTGTGCAACTGTTTGGACAAGAAATTATTAACTTGCGCAAAAAAGATCAAATGGAATATAAAAATAACAAAGCGGAGAACAACAGACGGTATATTCATTGTGCTATTAATATATATACAAGTTATTATCATCAATGAACAATGGCATCAAATTTCGCACTTCATTTTTCTTCAGATCGAATCCGTTTGATAACAAAAAGGAGGATGTTAACATTGATGCGTTAAAAAACAAATTACATTTAAGTCTAAATATGGAAAATCAAGATAACGAACAGTGTAATAAGGATAAATCACCATCAAGTGTTAAGGATGTTAAGGATATTATATTAGCCAGTTCCAAAAGTATACTCGAGAAAGTATTGTCACCGACGAAAGAAAAGTATTTATCCAGAGAAAAGGTACATAAATCTATTTATTTATTACATCAAATTAGTTCCTGTTTATCACCACACGTATCTGTGATATATGCCGTCGTATCACTGTTTTTCAAATCGATAATAAGAAGTATTGATTGAAATTTACTACAGAGTAAATCTCCACCGAGAGTATCACAGGCACAGCAACGTCCTGCACTAATGACTCGTCGACAATTAACAGATCCTTTTGGTTCTGACGAAGAAGAGGAAAATATTCAAATAATTGACGAGAAATGGTTTCAATCACTCTCGAATAACAAATCAGAAACGCCAGTTCATGTCAGTATATTTGAGTTGACCAAATGTTTCAGTTGCCTGTAGACGTCTATTGATTTTATAACATCTATATCTTTTATTGCCTTTTACATACACCACAGTAGGGACCAATTTCTAATTAATCTACTGCTATTTTTTATGATCTCGAATAATTTGCCCCTCTATAGTATGTTTTAACTGGAGTACCAGTTTAAATAGTATTTATAAAAGACTATCGATGTATATTTCTTCAAGACAGACATTTGTTTCTTTAATACTCTATAGACATTGAGAGAATACAGGTGGAATATAATGTTAATTGTTTCATGTGGTCACTTATTGTCAGTATTAGACAAAAAAGTATTAGACATAGCATACATAAGATAGGAGTGCTTTAACCTGGTAGTGCACACGAGGTCTTCTGAGATATAAATATCGACGTGAGGTGCTGTAAGGGGTTACATTTACTGACTATGATAGACACAAATCGATGTTTTTATGATTTTTTTAATAAATATGAAAGAGTATAGATTTAAAGAGACATTAACGTTACTCCATATTATAGAAAAGAGCAAACAGTGCAAAGTAGTCCGGAATTCATGTGACAAATGGGGTCAGGGAGATTCTATAGCTCGAAATAAGTACGACCCTGAAGAATAACGAATCGTGTTGGAAGCTTTGTTTTCGATAAAGATGCATTTGGAAATCAATCTAGTACGCGTGTAGTAAATTCCGTAACGCCAGTCATTAGTTAAATGTATGCGTACTACATTGATTTTCAAATGTATTTTTTTCGAAAACAAAACCACCAACGTGATTTCATTATAATATCCCTGACCCTATTTGTACCATGACGGACTATCTGTATATAAATTAGTTATCTGACGAATCATCTGTTTGAGCTGCTTCAAAATAGATTTCACAAATATTTGTTGTATATTTCTGTATAGCATCTGTAACAAAAGGAACTTTATTTCATTGCTGGTCGTATTGTCTCATAAATACCAGCAGGTTCACAATTTTCCATTCCTTAATATTTAGTAGCTTTTGTCGAACTTGTGTCGGGCGAGGAAATGATTGGGTCCACTAGATCCGCACCTGCGCACTACCTGGTTAATTAATAATACATAGTGACGATACCGAATGAAAAGATTTGAGCTATCCTGTTAATTTAATGCATGCTATGCTTATGTGTCTGGACACATGCATACATATAAAGCTGTACTTATGAATTTTATAACAGTACATAATAAAGATGCACGTGTTGGAAATGCATGTTTATCACATACATTACTCTAATGTACTCTAAAATATTTGTTTGTATTTCAATATATATTCGTTCGACATGAATTAACTACTTATTTAATATAACGCAGATTGATCGTGCAATTTATTTACTAAATACATGCTTTTATAGGATTCGGTCAATATAAGCGAAAGGGGAAGCCGTATGGAATGCCAGAGTGTATCTTCACCTCAAGGGGAGCATCGGCTTCAACATGTAATTAACTACTTTCCCCATGTTTTCCACGTTTTGTTTGTAGCAACACGAGTAATTTATCGTTTGGCTTTCTTATTTTCTTTTTTTTTATGTATTAGCCATTAGTCAGTCGGCATGATGAATTAAGAGAACGTGCCAGACAACTATTAGAACAAGCTAGGAATCATTCAAAGTCAACTGGCCTTATTTCTGCTGCTGCTTGCCCTACTGAGGTTTTGTTTTTTTTCAGTGTTATTATTCCATGTAGATTAACCGTGTGCACACTTATATTTTTTTGTGCATTTTATATTATTTTCGTTATATGTATTTGAGTACAATAATTTGTCGATTGAGAATTATTTTCTTGCATAATTTGTAGAATCAGAACGACGATGAGCGGCAACAACAACTGCGTGAAAGGGCAAGACGATTAATAGCTGACGTAAAGATGGGTGTTAATGTTACTTCGAATCAAATTGGCGATGACAATAATAGTGAAAGACGATCATTAGATGATCAAAATAATAGTCCGAGACGAAGTATCACGCCTTCCACTCCTGGTGACAAATTTAGTACAAAGGTTGGTGCTCATTAGACTGCCGATGTTTATGCAATTATAATTTCCTTGCCTATAAATTAAAGTAATTTATTCAAAATTATGCAGAACAAATATGCAGGAAAAGAGATATATATTGTACCTTTGAATATTAAGATTGATCAATCTTAATATTATATACCATATTACGAAACACCCAACCAACTTTGTTATTTCAGTCTGAATACAATGGAAACACATTGGGAACTCCAAATGTGATGGATGGCGAGAAGAAAATAGGTTCCCCCCTATTTTCATTTTCTAAGATAATAGAAAGAATTTCACCAGATAAAACTAGTCCTGATGGTACATCATATACACTTAGAGGGGTACGATTTAATTGATTTTGTTCTCAAATATAATTTATAATTACGTCTACTATATTAGATTTCTTGGGTATAGTTGGGGAAAGATATGACATCGTACATTCACAACGAATTGGAAGCGTTAGAAAGAGAACAGACTCAAATAGATGTGCAAGCTGCCAAGCTTGAAAAACAGCTCAGAGCTGCGATGGAAAGTGATAATGAAGATGAAACAGAAAGACTGATGTCTCTTTGGTTTACTCTTGTTAATAAAAAAAATGCGCTACTAAGAAGACAAATGCAATTGAATATACTGTAAGCAACTGCGTTTCTATGTTTTCATAATGTTCTTGAACGTGCAAAATTTTATATTCATTGATTTTTTTGCTGCGGTATTATATTTTAGGGAAAAGGAAGATGATTTAGAGCGACGATTCAAACTTTTAAATCGTGAATTAAGAAATATATTAGCGGTGGAAGATTGGAGGAAAACTCCGGAGCAAAAAATACGTGAAAATTTACTTTTAGAAGAACTAGTGTCTATTGTAAACAAGAGAGACGAATTAGTTCATCATCTTGATACTCAAGAAAGAGCGTAAGTCCAGAATGTTAATAATTTATATTGAAATGATATTAAATAACATTACGTACTATGAACTGGTAAACATCTGTTTGAAATAACAGGTGGGACAATTTGTCCACTCGCGGTTCCATTGAGTTGGCATCTTTTATTCTTCATGAATGTTACATTGCATCTCACGTTTAATATTTGTTATGTTACAGTATAGAAGATGATGACGAAATAGAACGTAATTTGTCTAGAGCTGGACTAGCTCAACGGAACAAAAATTGTGCGCTACAATGAAAACTTAATTCTATTCTTGTTAGCATGATGAAAGTGACAAGTGAGTATATTCAATGAATAATATTAAATATGACACTGATTTTTATTATTCAAACGGCTAATAAAATAATCAGTTTGGAATATTTAACTTTATTTCAATTAAAAAAAAAACTACATATGATTTAATTTAATTACGCCAAACACGAAATAATTGTAGGCACGATTCATTTTGCTGTGGGATTGCCAAAGAAAACATACTATCAAATTTTCCTCGAAGGTAAAATTAAGAATTCCGATACGTGTAAAACAGTAATATTTAGAACTTATTTTGTATGATAAATTGCATCCAAATTGTATAATCAGTGTTTCATATTTACATCAAATTCATTATTAAATGAAAGATTATCAGAATACTACGTTTCGTAGTGAATCTAGTTCGAAATGAAAATCGTTCCGTCGAAGAAATACATAAATCGAATCAAACTTTAGATGCCATAACTGTGAAAAAACGTGCATCGTTAAAGGAAATCAATTTAATTAATATTTCATTCTACGCATCTAATTCTTGAGTAGTATCTCGTTAAAAAAAAGCAATAAGAAACAAAATATATTAATGTCGAAACTTCCTAATTTAGGCAAGGTGCTGGATCTCGATTAAAATTAATGAAGTGTGTAAAAAAAAAGGAATTATGCTACATATACTATATGTATATTACTTCTGCAATTTAGTGGTTACTACGCATTACATCAACCACTTCAAGGGATTCGTATGAAAATACTTACACCATGCATAAAGGAAAAAGAAATTGATTACGATGAAATAGTTTCAAAAGCGATATTATATTTGAAAAAATTGATGCTTTCGGATAAACACCGAGGAATTTGGTAAAAAGTTGTTAAATGAATTATATTCGGTTTTCGCGATCTATGATATTCTCTACATAGATTACATTTATTCTGTGCCATATAGAATATTGCAGTTTCTTTTACAGACATCATTCATTACTATATAAAAACATTTGCCATTTTAGCCATTGCACCATTATGTAATATGTGAGTTTTTTTATGGGCTGTCGTATAAATTATATTACTTACAGTAATTGATATTGATCATGTATGAGGCCTAATCAATTTCATGAATGTGTGGCGAAAAACTTGCAGCATATTTCTTATAAAAAGAGTAATGAAATTGCAGTGCATAGAATATTTTCCAAAATATTGCTATAAAATATCTTGTACTGAAACGTGTGTATAGTTTTAGTTCGTCCAAAAAATACAACGTAGTCATAAATCGCCGCATTTGCAGTTTTATGGTTCCAAGTAATAAAACAAAAAACTTATTAATTAATCTGCAATTGCCTGGACAGTCTTATAGATACAGTTACTATCAAATTTGTAATTATTATTGAAAATTATTATATTAAATTAAATAAATTTTGAGATATTGATACCGTACGGTCGTGCGCGACGATTGAGCTTTTTAATTTTGCTTCGGTGGTGCCAAATGAGCTATTTCGAAGCTCAAAATACGTATAATATTTGTTGCTAGGCTAATTTTATGACCACGGCATATGTTTTGGACGATTTATACACAATTGTTGTTGAATGGGATAACTCTGAATTAACTTTCTATTGAACTATAATTTATTTCCTAATTTAAGGTAAAGTAATAGGACTGTTTACTGACGCATACAATAATTTACTTTTCATCGCATCATGCTTGACTTTAATAGTGTATTTTACTTAGTTTCCCATATTTCAGTACGAAATGTAATACTCTACTTAGTAATATGCTATATAATGAAACAGAATTTATGTACGTTTCTCAATATAAGCTGACGTACATAAGCAGTATTTCATATGTTTTAACTGTTACAAATAATTATACATATTTTTATAAAATTTCTTTTCTGCAATTTTCCAGTACTATGAGTAATTTATTCGTGGACTGTAAGAAATTTTTAGTATTAAAAGAAGATAGTAATGATAACATAGTATCTAGCATATGATACAATTTTCTTTTATTTTACAAATTCTTTCATATACATAAAATTAGGATAATATCAAACAAGCATTAAGCAACGTTTTTCTTGAAAAATAGAAGGATATTTCATTCAATAAAACTCAATTAATATAATGGAATTGGTGCAGGCATATCATACTGAATATAACTGCCATAATCGATCATTGAATATATACATAAACCTTTCTTCGAATATACATGTATTAAAAGTAGAACATTCATCATGTTGTACAGATTGAGTTCGAAAGCATCGTTTGATCTCATTTTTGATGTTAATGTGACTGAAAAAAGCAAAAAAAATACGAGGATGCAAAAATGATAGCGGGAAAAAGATTTGTGGAAGCCGAGGAATCAAATCGGTTTTGTTACCTTTTACGTGATTTTAATGCTTATATGGCCAATGTTATTGTAAATAATACAATTTTGCAATATATTTTAATATAATTGTAATCTTTCAATATTTTCAACAATTGATAGGAGTATTTAAGCACGGAGAGTAACTTAAAATGCCAAGTTGCAATATTAAAAATGTAACCGTGCTTTGTTTTGTTAGAGTTATTTTAATGCTAGTTACAATTGAATATTGTGACAGATGATGTGCGATTTATATGACGAATTTGGCAATAATTTCTCATTCTAGTGCCTCCAAATATTTATATCTGTATATGAGAGCGTAAAACGATGTACATGTACAGAATAACAATCATGAAACGTATGTGTATATGTCATACAATTTATAACATGCAGTCTATCTCGTGATAGTTACTTAAGCAATCTTAAATTAGAGTTTGAATAAACAACACGTTCTCATGATATATGTTATATATATATACACAACTATTAATTTATTGTAATATTTGTCTTGTCTTAAAATGAAGTAATGAGAACAAGTTACGAAAGTTTATGTTTTAATACTCTGAAATTGTTTTAACATTTAAATATTTTAAAAATTAAATATATAAATATCTTTGGTTGTGTTAACTGTTTTCATTATTTCCTTCGAGATACTTTGTGTGGATATTTCTAATGTAAGGTCGTCGCTCTCATACCTTATATCCTTATATAATATTGTGCTAAAATAATTTTAATTTATTTTTGTTCCTTAATATTAACGGTACTCACAAGTACAATATATTAAAATTTTTAAAGTAATGATAAACTCTTGCCAACGCTTAATGTTAAAACGAACTGCAACCTTTTCTTTTGCTAGAAGAACAACTTGAATTGACTGTAAATTAATTTATGTGAAAATTCAAATGTGTAATGTGTCAAAACACTATAGGTATTGATAAGTAAATGCAAATAAAACACTACAAGAAAATGCAAGCCAATTCTTCTAATACGCTATAGAAACCTATCGTAGCATAATAAATATATGAAATAACTATACATATGTCGCTGCCAATTGGTTTTATTCGGTAATATTGAATATAACGTGATTTTTATGATACAAAACCACGATATATTTAGTACTAGTTTGTTAGGTCTGAAATATACGAGAATGAGCTTTCAGTAAACAGTTAAAACATATTAGTTTAGGCTTGACAAAAAACTTGATATCAAAGTTCCTGATGCTACAGGACTATAGATTATAAAGTATGATACAAGCTAAAAGGTTTCATGATATGAAACGATAGTAGGCAGTGATCTTAAGTTATCGTCCATTATATCAGAAATAGCTGATTATTCGTAGCTATGTTTAAAAGTATCACTACATGATTGAATGGCTGGCCCACATGAAATATTTTACTATTGTTGTGATTTTATAAATGCAGAAAGGTGGATCAATGGTAAAGTTAACGATTTATGTGAATTTGGCTCCGCG
The DNA here is from genome assembly GCA_948146005.1 of Nomada fucata. Lineage (NCBI taxonomy): Eukaryota > Metazoa > Arthropoda > Insecta > Hymenoptera > Apidae > Nomada > Nomada fucata. Next base: position 4,646,428 of record OX411277.1, read on the forward strand.
CGCAACGTGTTAATGTAGAGGAGCTGAGACTTATATCAGGCCATGCGTAACATGTGACAAGTTGAAAGACCCGACTTTCCAAAACAACCAAACAATTTCAGTGTTTAACATTTTGTTCTATTTCACATTATTACAAAAATATTTCCAAAAGACAAAAAGACATATAAATTTCTATCGCCGAGTAAATGTCCACAAGATAGAAACGATTTCTTATGTACTTTACTGCAACCTACGCTGACAACATTTTATTAAACTATAATATTGTGACTCATAACTTATGAGACTTCTTAATACTTATTGTTAGCACTTAATCCCACGAAATTGTGTAGGTAACGGTTTGCGACGAAACCGCGGTTAGTTTACCTACACAGTCATTACATTTGTAATGTAGCACATATTAGAATTATTGTGCCTTGAGACCTCTGCTGAAGTAAAGAGGCCCAACTTTCTTCTCTTAAATGGGTGTTTTTTTAAAAATAATGGTTTAGATGTCTAAGGTAACTATTGTAATTGTAAGTGCTTCTTCGAAACCTTATATCTTGACAACATAATTTGACGGGAAGAGTCCCGTTTTCCCTTTCAACCTTCCGTGCGACCACCCGCCGTCGTCTGAAGTAATATAAGAATATTCAATTAATATCTGAGTTCTCCTGTATCAATTAATATCAACAGCAAAATCATCAACAGATCAATAGATTACCGTGAATCAATATAAAATATAAGAATATCAAGGGCAAAGGATATTTCTGACTTTGATAAAACACGTTTACCGCGCGATCGGTATCTACTTCGATCTGTTATCCGGCAGTCAACGTGTTAATGGTTAATGCATATAATATAATAGTAATCAAGTGGGTAACTTACGTTCTTTAAGTATTTCAAGAACATCGCCTTCTTTAAGTTCCAACTCGTCCAGATCCTGAGGATTATAGTCGTACAAAGATTTAGCTTTAGGTAAACTAGGGAGCACTGGTTTTTGCACTCGTGGTTTATTCTTTGGTACAGCACGAGTTGTATTCTTTTTTAATTCGTTTGCTATTTGATCGGACATCATTTTTTTGCTAGATTTCACAGTTTTGTTGTCGGAGGTAAAGGCAAATCCTACTGGCATGGTTGGTGTGTGCGGTGGTGGTGGTTCAGTCGGTGGTGGAGGAAACTTCAGCAAACCTGTTCAATTGAAAATGTTAATTCGGATAGGAATTCCGCAAATGAGAAATAAGTAATTGATAAATAAATTATTAATGGGTTACCTCGTGGCGTTCCTCTTGGATTAGTAAACATGCCCATTAAAGGTACAGAGTTATTTCCTATTTTTCTCGGTTCCTTCGTTGCTTGCTTTTTCTCATTTGTCTTTATATGCGAAGTGTTCGAAGACTCACATGCCGAGGGTCTTGAAGAAGCTGCAATCAATAGTAGATTAAGTTTTTCAAATAGTACAATTCAATTAATATATATTTATCATATGTTTTGTTATGGAAACCTTGATCGCGTTCAGTGATTGCAGATCGTGTATTTGGTCCTCTTGGCTCCTTTGGCATTGATTGCAAAACAGGCGGTGAAAAGGTATGACTGTTGTTAGAAACATTGTACCTCTGTTTCATTGATCTTCTTCTTGATTTATTGAAATTTGGCTCTGAAATGCAAATAAATATTCTGTAGAATTGTTGACGCAATTAATAATCTACAAATTTTTTGAACAACTTACTGGTAGTGCATGGTAATCCTGGTCCAATCCAGACATGTAGGATCTTTCCACTTGGCTTCAAAATTTCTTGATCACCATAATCAATCTGTGTGAACTGTACATGCCTTGCGCCCCCACCTCCCCAGCCTTCTTTCTTTATCTTAAACTCTAAACTAAAGAAATATTGAACCAGTTAATTTTCTGCCAATTCCCATTTAGTAAGTCGATAGTTAAATTCCCGGTCTTAATATCTTACTTGTTGCTAAATTTTATATTTAAGACATGCCCGGTTTCAGTTACGTATCGTTTACTAAGGGCAATCAAAAATTCGGTCTTAAATACTAGTTCTAATAAACTGCCATAGTCGTCTCTCGTATGTATAATCAAGAAATCATCCTGCAAGCATCGGTAATGATATTTATGGCAATTATGATAGTGAATATATTATAGTGATAATTATCAACAGAGTAACAGCAATATAATTCTCTTACTTGAAGAGTGCTTAATGATACGTGACTGATTTGATTGAACGAAAGTTTTCGTTTTATAACTTCCACCTGTTTTCCTTTCTCCAAACCCTTCTTAACTTGCTCGCGACCGATCAAGTATAAATGCTTGTTGGCTAGAATAAGATCCCTCCTGCTTACCTGTAATTTGGTATTGTTAAATCAACGTGCCGAACGTTTCGAATTAACTTTCGTGTATTAAGTGTACCAATAAGTAATCCATTATTACTTTTCTAATTGTATTATTTAATAATAAATCTAATTGAAAGAATTAACTATTCATAGTAATTGCAGTTGTTTCCTTAGATTATTCTTCATTTAAATGGAGAAAATGATAATTATTTTTACGAACGAATTGTTCTACAATATGTTGATAATTATGAACTACTCATTAGCACACTTAATAAATGTGTGCAATTACCTTAAACCGTCTGTCATATTTTTTTACAATTTCAGCAAAGAAAACTTTTTCCCTTTTTCCAATTAAGTTCAATATTTGTGGCTTCCCTTCCAATCCAATATAATCGCCAACAAAATTACGGTTCAAGCTAGCCCGTCTACGTTCTTTTCGACCAAACAACAAATCAGCTGCTTCTTGCTTTTCTTTCTCCTGCCTTTTTCGTGCGAAATATTTTTTAAATGCTTTCTGAATTACCCTGGCATACATGTTATATTTCCGATCCCTTGCTTCTTCCAACATAAAAAGCTGTTGAACAAATTACAAAGCTGAGTAATCCTATTAATTGATATTGATGATTCGTGAATCGCACAACAATTCGCCAACTTTTTAAACTCAATCATTGCAGCCTACCGTTTCAGGAGCCTTGATGAACAATTTGGTTTTTCCAAGTTGATATTGAGATCGATCTATGTAAAGGGTTCCTAGTATCCATTCCACGCCCTGTTTTTCATCGCCGGACCATCGTGGCCAAGTTTCCTTTGTAAGAATTCCATATCTATGTAAAAATTTTTGGAATGGCCTTCGGTATGCGAAACCAGCTCTACGAACTCTGATATTTTCTTTCAAACCTAGATATTCTACCTAAATTATATAATTGGTATATATGTATATATAATAAACGGATAATGATTTGTGGTATATATAAAAATTGTGTCAAATGGATTCGAGAAAATTGCATTATATTTTACAAAGCTTCCTCGGAATGTGCATGTGTATACAATACAGAGTTGACTAAATAAAATATTGAAAGCTGTTTTCCTAGAAATCATTGTAGATGTCGGCGGGCGACCTATTTGGTGTACAATAATTTATTCCAAGGCGACTGTTAAGGGGATAAAGAGGCTCCCTTAATTGTTGTTTAGATAGAATATTAATTTTTCTTAATAGCAAGAACAAATAGAAATAAAGATTTTACCACGTTTGCGAAAATATCATACCTGATGTTTTATTCGAACTGAATCCCAGTCCCGCGCTTTCTTCGTTTCATTTGGCTTAATACATCTTATGTAATGTGGTGTACATTTCATCAATTGATTCACTAGTCTGTTTGCTTGACTTCTTATTTTATTACCGGCAGTGGTGGGTCTAGATTTGAGCGTCTTCGTTTTATTTGCGTGAAGGTCTTGTGAATACAATTTATGAACCAATGAACTATAAATTAACAATAAATATATATAATTAATATTATTTTTCAATGTCGCTAGGTGTACCAGTAAGCAATTCAATATATCTTGGGCAACATTTCATTTGAAAAAATTCAATAAAATTGGATATGCCAAGATATTTAAATAAAATATTATATCGTTAACTGTAAACAGCCTTTTGTTGTGTTATACACGCTAGTATGATGCATACCAGTATTATAACAAGTTATAACTTACTTCGTGCTCGTCTGCATTAGCTCTACGAGATCTAGGAAAAGCACATCGCGATTTTTATCGCAAAATCCATCAACTGAATAAGACACTACACCGGCGTAATGAAAAATAGCGAACCCATCGCTTGTGCTTTGGAAATGTTCGTGTTTGTTAGCCACAGCTCCAAGTTTCTATAATAAACGATACGTCGTTTCAGCGCAAGAAAGTATAATAATTACGTAGGCAGTATAGAAAAGGATGTTCCTAATTGTATTTACAGAGCAATTTACCCCTTCAATTATAAAATTCTTAATTTTAATAAACTATTGGTAAGTTCCTGAATCAGTAATTTTCAATTTGTAACTTGCATTCATTCCGCAAGCAAATGATACATACAGATTTCTTTCTATACCTTTTAATACATTAAAGTAACATTTATATATTTTTACTATATGCCTTGTATCACTTTTGAACGGATGTGTAATTGAAACGTTAATTACTTTACCTTTTGCAAACCTGAATCAGCTCCAGTACTGCCGCTATGAAGAGTAGCGCATACGTCATCGAGAACCAGAAAAAGTCCTGGTAGTCGTTTTCCTTCCAAAAGATCCACAACAATCGCATTGTTAAAGTATTCTATTGGGGTCCATTTTATGTTTTCGGATACGTATTCTTCCTAAAATCCATAATCAGTTCTTATGCTTGCAAAACTTAAAATTTTATAACTACTTTTGTTCATTATTTTTATAAATATATTTATTTAATATTTATGAAAAACTGTTGCGGACAAAAGTTGTAGCATATCAGGGTTCACATATTTCGACTTCCCGTTAAGTTAGTTAGAAGCCGTTGATCAAAATCTGCCAAGTGGAGTGCGGGATAATTGAATTTGTTTAAAGGCGAGCTACATTAATGACCAGAGGACATAAATTAAAGCTAGAAGTATAAGCTACCATCTCCAATAGGTGCGAACATTCTTCCTTGAGCGGTCCATTTGTTATAAACAATTAAACAATTGAAATTGTTATCACGGCCAAGTACATACAGTTACAGCTACGGGGTATTTTTTATCGTGTAGCTTATTTGCTTCCCTTTCTTTTGAGATGTCGTAGAATGAAATCAGCCCAGCAGAAGCCGAGATAATAATTTTTATTAATTTTGTCGGTAACGATATGTCGGTAACGGCACATGTGGCGCCATCTCGCGTTTGCGGCCTTTTTCGCAGTTTTCCGCACCGCCAAAACCGAATTTCTGAATTACATCGTTAACTTAAACACCTGCGTTTTTCTCGGCTTCTAGTGCATATTTCTTAACCGGACTTGTCTTAAATTGAAGCTACGGACCATAGTTATATCTCCCAACAGGTGCAACAATATGCTATGTGTGGTTTAAAAGTTATTAACAATTGAAGAATCGGCAAAAAGCGCCTGTGGGTCACAGCATTTATCTTGGCTTCTCTAATTTTTACGTATGCACGTATTACGTATTATGTATGCATATCTTAGCCCTAAATTACATTTTTTTGCAATATATTCTACAATACCTCGCAAAATTATTACAACATTGGCAATTTTTCATGCAATAATCTGTAATGCTAGTTTTATTCTATTCCTTAGCATTTTTTTTCGTTTCGATAGTCGCGGCTTCGATGGCCGCGAGAATAATCGAAGATCGATTACTAAGCCGCTGACTGGACGGTGTGCGCAGTAGAATAATGGCGCCACATTGTCAAACGATTTCAAATTTCTCGTAGAAATATGTAAGTACAATTGAATGAACACTAGCAACATACCTCTATTAAATTGTTATTCATAGCACGTATAAAACTTGTACTATATACAGTTCTATAGTAGTTAAGTAATAACATGATAGAAATCTTCTGCAAAGATTGAATATGTCGTAGTAGAAAAATTTATAACGTTAAACAATTATATAGTGAATACGTTAGGATATTTATGACTCTCATATTATTTGTTTAATATTTAACGCCGAATGATACACTTGAGATCTCAGCTATTAACCACTGTATATAATTAATATTTCCTGCTCTAGTGTACACCGTTGCTCATCACGCAAAGTATACATACATTGAAATATCACAAGGACACAAGCGAGCGAAGAAGATCATCGACTTAAGCCGTGTGTTGAACATACACAACGGACGAAGGTGGGGTATGTCATTTGTACTGTCAATAATTGTCGAGGTGATACGACGCACAGACGACAGCTCGTTATCAGTTCGATCGGTTCAACTTGATTGCAATTTTTCTACCGCCTCTTTTATTACTCATCCGCACCCCTCTTGTCCGTCAATACTATTTCACTAAATAATCATTCTTCAATTAACCACTAGTGATGAACGGAGAACGCTCAGATCTATTTTTCAGGGATCAGACTTCCATATCCAGGTCGGTGTGGCAGTCGAGCGTGAGACACAAAAGTCCACAAGGTGATAGGTCTGTCTATTCTGTATGTATACATGTATGTATATCTATGTATATCTCGTCTGTGGCACTGTATCTGAATCGGTAAAATCATGCCGTTCTGCTCCGAATCTTGTTTCGATAATCCATCCGTGGTTACGAAAGACGGTTCTCGAGAAACGAGCAATTTCGTAATTTCATGATTCTCTTGTGCTTTTTTTTCCTTTTTTTTTGCGCACGGTCTAGTTGCGACGATCATCGAAAGGTAACTACAAGAGTAGCACAAGTATCTTTGCCTTAACCCGTGGCTGAGCTAACAGTGCTATTTCGTGTTGACGATTGCCTTCTTGCCGAGTATACTGCCCACTGAGAACGTAAATTCACTATCCTGTTCTCGTTTGTGATACTTTTTCCTTATCCGTTTGCATCAATGAAGACATGCATATTGTGTAATGCAATATAAAATACATATGGACGGTAACCTGTTAAACAGGTTGAATTCCGATCGGTAGACAGGAGTTAAAGGTTAATAAAACAGAGTTCCTATACTGTAACATTTGCAAATTCAAATTCGATAATGGATTTCTTTCTATTCTGATGAGTTGCACAAATATTATAGTTAAAGATTTCAACAAAGGATTGTACAAGATTTTGGTAAAAAAAGAGTTTTTTTAGCGAAAGAATTTGGTATCCGACGTTCTTTTACATATTTTACTTAGCAAATAAAAACAAACACATATTCTAGGAGCAAAACAAATTGCCATTCTATAAAAAAATGTAGAAATATGAACTTTTGCTTTATTAATTAACGAATTAGCTGTTTTATAACTGATTACATTAACTGAAGCACTCAATTATTGTTATATGGTACTCGCATTATGATGTTCTTTTTATTACGTTACTTTCCCTGGAACGTGTGAAACAATTACATAATTAGATCAATAGATACGACGCTTATGGGAAACAGTTTTCCATTGTTACGGAACAAAACTTAAAAGAATTAGACAGGACAAAAGGTAATCATGTGTTCTAGGTTAATTACCCTGCAAATTTTTAAACATTCCAATCCAATTTCATTGTCTCCTACCAATGTTTGCCGCTGTATTGAAGCCCCCGCATAAATGTTCAACAGTAGCATGCGAATATATTAAAAATAGCAATTAGTAACATTATTAGATGCAATTAATTAATCGTTATAATTAAATGTAATTTCACGACTGTTTTACACGGAGTGTTTAATATTTATAAAATGCTAAGTTCTATAATACTGTACCATAGAAAAATTGTTAATGTATGTAGGAAATTAAACGATAGAAAAGTGTATAAATTATAAATAACATACAGTATTGTGTTATTAAATTGACAAGAAAAAGAGGTCATTGAGAGACATGGAAAAGGAAGTAATGGTGATACAATTAAAAGTATGATTAAAAAATGAATGTAAAAAGAACTTGCCAATAAAACAGTAAAACTTTCACTTTAATGAAGGTTTCAGTATTCTACACAATTAGAAAGAGCTTTCTCTATGTCAGAGCGTTGAATAATAAATACTTTAAAACGTCTGCGGTGTAATTGTTATGTTCATGGTGTCATTATACATATTATATATGTAGAATATTTGCTACAGATCCATAAACAGATCGTATATACCGTATATGTATATGTATCAACTTATCTTTGATAATAGTATATCTTTTCATGTGTTTTATGGTATAGATTGTCTCACCTAAAATATATCACAGTATTCTGTATGCTTATAAATGTTTCAAATTTTGCAACGTGTTCATCCTTTCATGTAAATAAATTAAATGAAAAATACGGATTGTATTATTAAGAATTAAAGACATACGGGATGATTCTTTTAATTAAATTTATATACGTGACACGCTTCTCATATTTAAAATAGAAAAATATCTTTCGGTCGATAGAATTCCTTTCAAATTTTGGAAGTAACGATTGATCGAAGTTAAGCTATGTATTGTACAGGGTGTTTCACGTAAAATAGGTCACCTAAATGTCTTCTTTAATTTCAATGATGGAAACAAACATTTGTGCTGCGGAACAACCTAAATAGAATGTCATTATTTCTACGAAAGTAATTTTTGTTTTATCATTAAAAGAAAAACAGATATTTAGGTTGCCCGTTTTACGCGGGAGCTCTTGTATGTCTGATTGATTAACGTTATTCGAGCAATTGAATAAGTATTGTAAAATAACAAATGTTAACAAAGTTCTGATTAATTGCATTTCAAACGCGCTGCTACATCGTTCACATTAAAATTAGCGTGCAGATTTATTAACCTTAATTAAAAAACGAGATGCGGCCATTTCACTTGATACAGATTTAATTTATTCATATCGAGTTGAACGGCATATTTTTGCACTTTCTACGCGATGCTATCGTACCGTTCTGTTAAAAAGAGAAATAAAAAGGAAACAGATACATAAATCGTCGAATCACTACTAGAGAGTTTCCGTTGAAGTTGCCAACAATTGTTACGTGTAAACGAGTGCCTGAAGAAAAATCGTCCGTTCCTCGTCTAAAGAAAAGGAGCCGCTCTGCATTGGAGCAACACGCGATTGCATGTGAATTTTATGACTCGGAAAAAATTGTAGAATTAAATTAAGGAATTATGGTAAAACACTCTCGAAATTCCTCGGATTTAGCATGCACAGATTATCATATATTCAAATCCTTAGAAAATTATCTGAAAGAGGAGCGAATTCTAAGCCATGGCGAAGTCAAACACATTATTCAAGAAATTGTTCATTAATGCTGAAAGGATCGAGAAACTCGTGGTGCCATGAAGAAAAATAACAGAGATCAACGAAGATTGATTGATTATGGATTGATAAAGAAGTTAATCCGTAAAAAACAATATAGCGATTCCTAATTGAAAGAAAACGCATTCTACTGAATGTTTCTGTCTGTATAATAATTTCTACAAATATTTGTTGACATAAATGGATAAAAATAATATTATCAGTGAAGAATAATTTCTCGAATTTAACAATTGCACGAGACGACCCCAATTTATTAATTCCAAGACTTCTGTAACGTTCCCGACCACAATGAGTAACAAGAAAGTGTCACGCTTAATTAAAACATTACAATATCTCCTTCGAAGAAAGATAATAGTTTCTAAAATTTGAGAAGTGCCATGAGAGAATAATGATTCCTGCAATTCAAAGCCTGTTTAAGATCAAAGGAATATGTGGTCATACACCATTGTTAATAATAATTAATATTGCTCCTTCTTGAGATTTCCCTTGAAACAGAAAGTTAGGAACATTATTGTAAGAAGAAGGTAATATCCAGTATAGATCAGTGAGCAGTAGAAAATAGAATCGCGTTTGCTGATATTGGACAATGCGTAGAAGAATGTTAGTTATTGTTAAAGAAAATATGTGGAGCATCTCATTTTAGTACAAACTTGGAATGAGAGGATGCCCAAGATTGTATCCCTAATGAATGACTTTAACCCATTTTCTCAGGTATGAATAGCAGGATTTCCTGTGACATCTTTTACCTCGTCCAAATAAAACCGTACCATCGTTACAGTGCAACTGTGTGTAGTACTACTAAAGAGATTTCCATGGATAACGAAACCGTTAGTCCCCTCGTTGTAAAGCTGACAAAATCGTCCAATTTTAATCATCCCGCGAGAAGAAACATTGTTATACGTAAATAAGTAAATAAACAAGCGAGGAAAGCTATTGTTATTCATAATTATTATTATGAATGATCAATAACATTGATTAACATTCGATAATAAAAAGGACTGAGAATATAAACGATATCATGCAATATTAAATATAATATACAGTGGTCAGAAAGTATTAGATTACTTAATATAAGATGAGCGAGAAACTTTATCGATCTATTGTTCCTTTAAGTTATAAGTATTTATGCTGTAAAGAAACAAATCGGTCCATTAAAAGGAAATTGCCGTGCAACAAAACTTTATCTATCGCACCATTAATCACGGTAATCACACATTATCATAATATGAAAAAAACCCAGGATTGCATATAATAATTATGCAACGTCAACATTGTACCTACGCCGAACATTTTTTTAAAACACAATACAATTTTCATATAATTCTAATATCTCAAATTGTGCATACATACGCAAGTAAGCGTTAATACACACCGGCAACAAATGCAGGTGCTGCCTACAAGATTAATAATCACAAGACACTCCAATTATGTCCAACCGAATTCAACAATATCAGTCACGAAAATTTGACATCGCAACGCGGAAGGTAGTACACGCGAAAGCAATTGCGGTACTTACACGGACAGCGGCGGATAATATCAAAGGAAGCGTGCATAAAAAGAAAGAAACGGCGTAGGAGAAAGTAAAGGATAGAAAGGTAGAGAAGAGAGAAGGAAGAAGGGTGGGGTGAAGGGAGAACAAGAGAAACAGAGAGAGAGAGACGTCGTTTCACTTAGCTATTTCATTACCTTCACTCGATCCTTGGCCGCAGTGCAAACACAGCCATCATCTGTGCAACGTGTATTAAAATACTTCACGATCGTTTCGCGAATCGATCGGTGAAGCGCGAGATTCGCGCGGGAATCATGATCGATAGATCATCATACGCAGATCACAGAATGCTAAAGGATGCGCGATCGCGTGACGTTCAATTGTTATAGGGGGATATCAATTCACATCGAATCCATGCGATTCTAATTTTTTTTACAAAGAGATAACGCTGGATATTAACGCTGATTATATTACACCGGAGTGTCGTGCGCCAGTTTTGAACAGCCGCAAACTACCACACACAGACTCGTCTGTCGACTGATCCGGGAAGATCGTATTCTCGTTAACCTATTTCGATCCTTTGGACCAGGTAAGTGAAGGCATATCATTGAAATTATGGCAAATACTTTTCGTTATTAATGTTCAACGCGGCGTGAATTGTTGGGGATTGTAACAGCAATGCGTTTTGTTACGCTGATATAGGTTCGGGTTTTGGATCAGTATGATCCTTTTTATTTAATAGTTTTAAATTGATGTAGAAACGTTTTAGATGGGAAAGTTATACTAATGTAAAATGAATATACAACTCAATACGCTATAAGTGTTAATCGCATAATGTATTTGAACCGTTTAGAAGGCTATTAATAATTAGTGATCGGCCTAATCGATTGACATCACTTTTAGCAATTTTTAGAGTGAAGTAGCAGAAGTAGCACTAGCCTTGTTAAAAGATAGACAAAATGTTACAATTACTAACCTATAGTATAATAACATTGTTAGTATAAAATGGTTGTTCAAGATATGTCCAAAACTTGTTTCCGTAATTGTTCAATTAGCTATCGAATAGCAAATTAATTGTTATAAAAATTATTTCCTGCGATCAGAATTCTTAACGAAAAGATATATCAGATTGTTTGGAATGATAGAAAGTGCAGAACATTTCTTCTTTTATACGGACAGATATTTCAGGCGTAAACATGAGTGTCTGTGTGAGTAGTGTTATTATGTGAGCGACATAGCAATGAAGGCAAAAAGTGGAGCACAGAAAATTCATGAAATTGGGAAGCGAAGTTTTGTTATACAGGTTGTTATACAGGGTGATCCATGAATATGTAATGGCTCACGAGGATATTAGAACTTTTATATTTGTAAGCTTTACTATAAGCAAAATGTGCAAATTATATTGCATTGAAAAAATACATTAAAATTGATATCCTACGCTTGAACCCTCATTTTATATTTGGCGGTCTTGACCAACTTTGATATGAAATTAAAATAAGAAATAACTATTTGACATAATTTATTTGAGACTATTACTTTCAATACTGTTATTTGAAAATAAACATAACATCGATTAGTTTAAATGTTGACTGTTTGGGTCTATAATCAATTAGTACAACTTTTTCCATTAATGGTACATTTAAATAAAAACTGTCAAGATAACAGTCCTATTGAATTTTTGCAACACTCAAAAGATTTAAATGAAAAATTTCTACTACAATGCAAAACCAAGAACGGGTCGTACAGACCCGAACAAAATACGCGCACATGTATATCTATTACTAGTGGTTTCCTTGCAACGTTAATGATTTTTTTTACGTCAATAGAAATCCAAGTTCGACGACATACCTAGACAAGACTAGGAAATTTGTACTAGTTTGATGGAAGACTTTCATGCGCCATTAAATCTTAGAGTAGAATTCTATCGGTGCCTTTAATAGTTCTTTTATTAATTGAAACCAGTTACAACGTTGTATGGACTGTTCCGTGGAATCTTGCCATAAGAGTTAAACGCAATTAGATGAAAGTACCCCCCCTTGTTTGTTATTAGATACCCCTATAAGTAATCCACTATTTCATGATCACTTTCATGGTTCATTATTCAGTATCGACATACAATGAAACAATTCATTAGTAAAAGTAATTGTCGCCATACTTTCACACCTTTTTTTGTTATTCTCTGTGATGTTAAAAACATCAGCTCGATGCAAACATTGATTCTCAGTCGCGATAAAGATATAAAATCCTTTCGTTATTGCACCGGTTCTTTTGAAACATTTGTTGACCAAACGCGTTGATTTCGCATAAAGAAGCGAGAATACGATGGTGTTATGTCCAATGAATATGCCGAGCAATTTGAAACTGTTGTACAGAAACTGGCAAGCGATAGAGGTGAAACTAGACAAATAAATGTTCTTATAAAGATGAAATGTTTGACCTAATGAAAAAATTATGAAAAGTCTAAAGAGATAATTAATTGTGCGATTATTATATTGAACGAATTGTTCCAGAATATGTGACTATTAAATAATAAAATTGATGAAATAAATAGTGGGTCGCTTACTGGCACACCTAATATAGCATGTAGTATAATATTTATTGTTAGAATGATATAAATTTTTTGCTTCAATTTCGAACGATACATACGTATATATTACTATTTATGGCGTTCTGTTTTACTTGCTTAAATACTATATTTGTATGTATCATGGCAAACGTGCAACCATCAATTGAACTTTTTGCATTCGCTGAATGCCACTCAATGGAAAACTGCACCGAGTATTTGTAAAAGTTGAAAACAAGCGCGGTAGCGTTTGCGGTTGGAGAGTAATTGAAATCGTGCTGGATCTACTGCTTTAAACTATTTCCACTGTAGCAAATATTTCTTCCCTCGACAGACATTGAGAGAATAAAAACTATTATTAGTGTGTTTCTTATTTCTTGTTTCACTATTTTCATCATTGTTCTAGGTTAAATAAATTCGTTTTCTTTGTTTCATTTACCTAGTATATATTATTTATAGTAATAGCAAATACCCGTTTTTCTGCAACCTTAAAATATAGTAATACCTGATTTATGTTTGTAAATAAAAATTTTTAATTTTTACTATTTTTTCACTACAATACGTTTCGTGTCAATTGAAATTTATATTCCGTATATAGAAATCTTGTTACACAGAACTTCGCTATATGTAGTTCACTATACAAGGCAACGGGAGAAAAACATGATAAGTCCATTTTAGTCGTTTCTATTATTTTGGATGTCTTCTATCGACTGGAATGGAATACTTTAATACCACATAGTCAAAAAAAGGAAAAACGTGAGATATCCAAGGATGCAGGACTTTTAAACGTTGTGTATATACAGGGAAATGTGCTCTGAAGAAAACGTATCATGTCCAAGTGAAACAAAGAAATAGTTAAATAAGTTCGCGAAAACTCCATACTAAATATGTGAGTTAATGATTGCAAATTTTGCATTAAATTATTTCGACTGTATTGACTGAATGTGTACCATTTTTCAGTGAATTAGTGAGCAGTTAATATACATATAATAAGTCGATGGCGTTTTGTAAAAAAAATCAGAAACATAGATAATGCCATGATGATTAATATATTTGAAATGCTCAACAGAATTTACGGACACATATTTAATTCCCCGAAATTAAAATTCAATTTTGGTAATATGAGTCTGGTTGTGAGAGTTTTGAAGATGAAAGAAAAATGTCATTTGTACTTCATTCGTTCAGTACAATTAGCACAGTTATTCAATCACAATTTGAATAAATTCGATTAAAGTACATTTAGAACTAAACGTTTCATCCTTTCGGACGTAATTATCAAGGAGATTTATTTTAAGTGTCACAAGTTAAGCACCAGTCAAGTATTCCGATCGTGAAATTAAAAGAAAGAATTACAAAAGCGAAGATCACCGGTTCGTTTATCGGAAATAAAAGGAAATGAAACTGGAAATCCGACAAATACGAACGTAACTGTCGGTAGAAACCAAAACCACTTGACAGATCGATTCCACGTGGACGCTTACGTTCACCAAGTATAACCGAGTACGTTCACCAGGGCAACGAATGCACTTGCACTTTTTAAGAGAACCTGTTTCCGCTGCAACGCGAACCTACATAGAGTGAACCACACCCACTAAGAACCTAAACTATAGATCTCTTTGGAAAGGAGGACCTTTCCGTTAGTTTGCTAGGCGGACAGTGAGACACGATTCTCGAAGATTTCTGCAAAGTCCTTCCACGAACAGTCATTCTGCTACAAGTCATTGACGACTTATGCCCGAGTACATGTTATTACAGTGGCGCATTCTCTGCTAAA
Source organism: Nomada fucata (assembly GCA_948146005.1). Classification (NCBI taxonomy): domain Eukaryota; kingdom Metazoa; phylum Arthropoda; class Insecta; order Hymenoptera; family Apidae; genus Nomada; species Nomada fucata. The sequence goes on from OX411277.1 coordinate 4,661,469, forward strand.
TACAGACTTCAACTTTATTAGTCGCTGCGAAGTAATTATTGTTAGAGAGAAGCAGGTTGTTACCTGTAGGGAGAAAAACGGAATAATTTCATCATTTCATACTTGTACGTGATTTCTTATTGATTTAATCGAACGAATTCTATACCACCGAAGGGTTACACGTAGAACATTCAATTGCTGCAACAATCAAAAGTGACATGAGGTGTTCTTTCATAGAACGTTTTATTTTACTTTATTTTGAGAATGTATGTTACATAAGCAAGTAATTTGTTCGTTGGATGAAGGTGCTACGTATTTCTGGTATACTTAGAAGTATGTTTGTAATTGTTTGTAATGGTATTGGCAATAATTGTTAACTCGATTTACTTGCAAACTTCTTATTTATCATACCGCCATCATTCTTTGAGATTTCCGACCGGCGAATTTAAACCTCGATAAAGCATAATTCAATAATATTATTAAAAATGTAACACAATGGCTATTTGATTGGTCTCGAGTAATCGTTGCGCATACATTGGTACCACTTCCTTGTTCGTACAAATACCGACCGATTTGTTAACGATTCATCGATTCCAAATTAATATTGTAGAGACTGATAGCAATAAATTTCATTCAGATATGTTAACTTCAAATGCCTGGCGACCTCAAACTTCGATTTATTGACTTATTTATTTAGTCGTATTTAACACCTTTCCCTATAAATCACACTTTCAAGTAATACAGTCAACATCGTCGCCTTTTTTCCTCGCAATATCAATCAACTGTGACTTCAAGTAAAAAAGACAGCAACTTCTACATCGAACGAAAGTTAGGTACACTAAAATACTTAATTTAGAAAACCGCGTTCGTATCATGATAGTCATTCAGATATTGCTTTCTAATTTATAAAACTGAAACCAAAACGAAGTTCTATCTTCAATTATAGCAATTGTACGACCGATTGTACAATTTTTACTGACATTACAACTCAAGTACGTACGCACATACGTATCGAAATTCCATTAGGTACTATGAATACCGTGCGTATAATACCTTTATTTCGAGGTAAGTGGGTTGTCTGATAGAATAGAAGCACTATGTTATACAGCAATTGCACGATCAAACCCAAGAACTCGATGTTTATTGGAACGAGTCATTTTGTCTAAATGAGATTGTAATATCATATTTGCAAACTAGCACGCGGGTTAAAAACGTGAGAAATGGATAAAGAAGCCAATGTATTACTTTCGTTACGAATTATGATGAAAACACACGAAATAAGCTGTTTAGTATTGGCCAATGCAAGCAAAAATGATACGACACTTGGCACATGTGTCGGATTCCTATAATTAAAAGAATAAAATGCACATTGGGCACACTTGGCACAGGTTATAAAATAATAAAATATATAGTGATTGACGAAGACGAACATTTCTCCAAATTGCAGAATTATAATTGCAATCTGCAAAGAATTATTTTTCAAAGACAGATTCAGCTGTCTTTATTTCGTCATACAGGAACAAACTATTGCAGAATCGAGAGCCCTCTGATACGTATCATTTTTGTTGTACTACGGTGTGTTTAACGCATAGCTTACATAAGTGAAACAAGAGAAATTGTATCAGTTTGTTCCTTAAGGTTGCTCTTGCGAGCAGGTAAAACTTTCACTGCGCGTTTATTATAACGTGCCCCGTATATGCTGTCTCATGCGTCTGACCAGAAACGTTCACGTTTTCCTGCCTTTCGTTCCTTATACCTTTGGTGAAAAGGAACCATACTCGTAGTTACGAAAGAAAACTTCGATATGATAGTAATTCGAACGTATAATGGGTCAACGCGTTTCGCAGGACAATGTATGTTATTTTACAAGAAGAGGGGAAACCGTGAAATATTGGTGGTCGGTAATTTGATAAGAATTTATGAAATTACTTAGCCAGTGGCTGTGTCAAATGTTTGGTAAAACTTATGGAAAATTATACAGGATACCTCGTAATTCACTGGTCTTCTTGGAAGAAATGATTCGGATAGCTAAAATAAAGGAGCACAGGTTCTATAAATATGGTGTCAGGAATGATATGTTAAATACGGATTCTAAAAACGTAGCCCCAATTATGCTGCAAAATTATAATTGACCAATTATTTGGTAGTCGCGAAAGACTGTAATACATTAAATAACAATGCGTACGTGTATAATTTGGCGATATGATATATTTATTATTTATATATTTAATATATTCAAAAGGTGACCATTTATAAAATGGAATTCCAATAATAACATTTTTTTTTGCCCAGAGCGAAATGCTCTTCATCCAACAATGCAAACGAACCATCTGTAATCCAAAATTCTATTTCAGAATGATAATGACACTGAACTGCTGCACAGCAATCGTACTTTTTCTACTTATACATCGATCAGTCCCAGCGATGGTTCTGCCAAGGCCGCCTTCATCATCAAATCACGTTCAACGTTTTGATCAAAGAGTAGACGATGAAAAGTTCGACGGAGAAAAGTCTTTCCATACCTTTTTACGAAGCTCTGACGCGGACAAAGCTAATATCAACGATTACAGGTATTATTTACTTATTTAGAATCGTATTTTTTTTTTTCCTCACGTTCATTTCTATATTCTCAGAATTCTCAAGTCTGAACTCCTTTCCTCCTTCCCCAACGATCTATTAACCTGTATTGAAATTATATGCCGCTATTCCTGCCGGTAGAACAACTTTCACTTATACTGCAAATCTGCTGCGAAAAATAATGGATGTTCATAGAGTGAGCCTCATTAACATAAATGTAATTATGAAGTAATAACCAGGGCAGTTGTATAGATCGTTGTGCTGGGAAGGAATATGCTGACTTTCGTTAAACATATTGCTATTTTATTGGAATTGTTTGCATTTTACTCGAATTATCCACCTCTGATCGGTCTATACGCTTGATTGATTCGAAGATTTATTTTTATGAACACGATTGCTGTGATATTCTAAATTGCATTTGTATATGTCAGCTTATGCAAGCAATATTTTCTCGTGTATAGTGTGTTTGAAAGCTTCCCTTCTCCTTTTGATCAATTTTTCTAAATATAGAATGATTGCAATTCCCTGTACATTGTCAAATATTTCTTGTATTGCATAATATTCGTTATATTGCAATCTCATGTATGCACTGAAGTACTGCAAGAAGCGTATTACTTATGAAAGGTACAGGTCGTTTCAAAAGTTACGTATTTTTTTGCGATCCTAAGAATAGGATCGTTTAAAAATTTTTGAAATCGCTAAATACTTCATTATTTATTATAATTCATCCCCATATTTGCGATTTTATATTTTTGACACATTATAAAACTGTCTCTGAATTTTATACATATAGTTTAACGCTGTTTATTTCGTCATTAATTTACTAATCAATTTATTACACAATCTTTTTCGCAACGTTCTCGTTTGCAAGTGGAAAGTTATGTTTAGCTTTATTTATTGCATTGGTAAAGATCCACCGCAAATTTAGAATTTCAGATGAAGAAATTTCTTTCCACGGTATCTGCTTATCATATAGGGAACAATTTTCTTTAAAAGGAGATCTCTATTCTACACTCCATTCTGTTGCGTCAAGGATATCCAAGCTGTTGCAATGCTTCTGACATAAAAAGTATCTTTGTTCGGAATACTTTTTTTAACGGTACCAGTTTTTGTGAAAAACATCGACTATAGAAAGTAAAATCTTGTTAAACTAACGGTTCCACTGTAGACTAATCAACCAAAATTGCAGAACAAAAAAATAGAAAAAACCAAAGATAAGAAAATTAAAGGAAATGAAAGAAAAAATAACTGCTGTAAGCCAATCAAAAGTAATGTAAGTCTACAATTTAATGTTGAAATGAACTCATACAAGTACTTTGTAGATCATCTTCTGTAATCAGGACAAATATCTCTTCTTGCCAACTTCTGTAAATTGACAAAGTCGAAAAAGATATATGTTTCTGATCTAATTTCCCACAGATCGTTATCTATAAATGTTTATATTATTCAGTACTCAGTTGATGACGATCTCATACCTATTAATAAACTTATACCCATTATAAGTTTAGCACAGTGACAGTTCAGTGTCAACCAGATGTTATATGCACACGATCGTAGTATTCCAGGGCTAACGCTATCATTATTACATTGTACATATAATATTGTGTGAATGAAAAAGAATATCAATAATATCATATATTCTTCAGTCTTGTAGAGATCGATCTTCAAAGTCCGGACGAAGTGGACGCAAACAGCCTTCAAACCATAGTACACGCAATGATGAAGCAATCGGAACAAGTGCGGAACGATAGTTATCCAAATCCAGAAGTGATACCTCACTCTATTTTCGGTGTAAGGGACGTTGGTGTAACCCAAAACTACAATCCGATCGCGGCCAGCGAGGATGGGCACGTTTTGATAAGCCCGACGAAATTGCAAAGCCTCGATGAAAAATTGTATTATTTAAAGAACAGCAGGCCAAAGGTTTACGTAAATGTAAGGGGTCACAGCGGTTCTTTTCGTAAGGACATTGCGGGCAAAACTACATCCAGAAACAACCCCATAGAATACCTCAGAGTGACGCCGTCCTTGCAACGGCAAACAGATTGGAAGTATCAGCACGGCAAGCAGATTCGTCCGCCAAAGAAATTCGATCATCGAATCGACTCGGGCCGTGAATATCAGAAACGTATCTCGAGGAACGAAACCAAGAAGCTAAGCAGATTGGCCGTGGTTTACGGTTTGGACGATCTCTCCACCACAGAAAATTCGATGGTAACTTCCAGCGAGTTGCCGAAACAAATACCTGCACCACCATCGAAACTTCCGAGTAGAACCCTGATGGCGCAGACCACGCCTGTTCAAAGATATGCTTTAAGAAGAACTGATATATTGCCGGGGTACAGCTTTCCTGACGGCTAATTAATAGTGTAATTTATATCAATTTGTTAGGTCGTTCACACTATCCGTCCAAAGTAAAAGGATTGGCTTGTATTTCGTCTTCCATTGACTCATAAGGAGAGGTAGCGAACGGTGAGAAACCGATTTTAATAAAACTTTGCAGGGTTGAAGAGCTGTACCAAAAAGTGACATAAATATTTTTTTTAAGCTTGGGTGACTCTTAAGTGTAAGGGGTGAAACTGCCCTCGAAAATTTAACCCCCAAAGTGCTATCTCGGAAATAGTTTGCGATGGAACAAGATCTGTTAAACAGAAATTTGTCTATCTCGAACCATTTCCAAAATAAATAACTCTTTGGAGGTTCAACTTTGAAGGGTGGTATCACTCCTTAAACTGGACTTACCGCAGCTGACAGAATGATACCTATCTAATGTGTCTGACAGTTCTTCAAGCCCGCGAAGTTTGATTTAAATTGGAGTCTGGCCGTCCGCGACCATTTCTTGTTCGATGTGAACACGCGCAGTATTTCTCAGTCTGGACGAGGCTTAGTAATGTGGAATGATGTTCTTGAACCATCTGTACAGTGTCTTTTGTCTGGAAACTTGGAAACTCTGCGGCGTTACCAAGATAGTACGCGCGAACCGTAGAACCTCCATTATCTAGGAACGAACTAATAGACAGACAGAAGTATTTGGATAGCCGAATTTTCTTTCAATAGAACAAGTGTTTAGCATTCAGTTGTCTATACAATATTTCAAAATCTTGAGATTTCTTCAATACTTTCATGCTTGTTTTAATTGGTCAGCATTACGCACTTCCGCCTTAGACATTCTGCTGCACCGTAAACGCGAGCAATGTTTATTTCATACTGGATCTTTGTGAACAGAATTGATCCCATAAAGTGAGATAAATGAATATTTTTAATAGTACGGAATTGTTTTAGTAGAAATTTATGCTGCTCGGATAATGATGTGTTCAATCGAATAAGGTTGCATAACGGGTGTTCGAATAATGAAGGTTCTGCGGTACGTGCAACCAATACTGATTTCTACCATACCAAACGATTGTGTAAAATTTTCGGTAATGCGAGATATTGTATCGAGGATACAAAACGCTGCGATCAACCGTTAATGTTTTGCTGGATGTTCTCAAACTTGTATCCCTGTTTACGCCAAGTTGCGAGGTTTTTATTTGTAAATAGAATTATTTAAGAATGTTAAGTTAAGCGAATGGAAGATTAGTAGGTGCGTTGAACGGAGTATTAAAAATGTGAACATAAGTATCTACATATGCTATAAAATGAATACAGTTGTTTACACAAATTGAATCTCCTACGTTTAAAAAAAAGCGAGCATGCTGGCTATTGCATGATTGCTTCGAAGACATTTCACACTTTATTGAATTATTTGTTTCTGCCATAAAATTTATAATTTTCAACTAATATGTTGACGATTCAACATGGACTTTCGAAATCTTCAATAATAATCTGATCTACACTTTCTATTCTAATAATCTTGCCTAGTTTACTATTATTTTATAGGAAAGAAAAATATTTGGTCGCTGTTTAAATACATATTGACGGCCGTGAATGACTGTCTGCGTGTTTTTCCTGTTAACTTTTTCGCATTCAATTCACGCAAGCATGATGATATCAAGTAAGAAACCTAGACTCGGGACCAACATAATATATACAAATTGCACAATAATTGCTTAACAAATAAGTCTTGCACGAGCATTAAGCTATCCACTCTTTAAATTTCTAATTTATTCGTTACATGTGCGCGGAAATATTACTAATGAGACCATTTTGAAATCAATGTTACGTGCCAATACCAGTGTGGTATTCAATACACAATAGGATTCGTATTATTCCAACTATTCGTATTATTCCACCCTATATTTACACACTTCTCTTCCCAGCTTTCTAAAACCATGAATACCGTATCTAACCGAATAGAATAGATCGGAATAACATTTGGATATAATGTTCTAACAACGATATTTTTCCATTAGAACGTACAATGGAAGTGAACGAGGCTGAACGTGTTTCGATATCCTTTCCTAAGTGCAAATTCATTTTTCCACTATGCCTCTTTCTACTTCAAACTATAATGGCAGCGCGTACGTTAAGTTCAGTTCACACGTTCCGAACAAGTGCGAATGAAAAGGAGTGGTCTTCGCGTCGAGAAGATTTCTCGAAAACGAATCGTGCAATCGCACGGTGGTGTGCAATACACTGTGAAACGAAAAAAAGTGAGTCAGTTCTTGCCGCGAAGATACTCGAGAAAGTCTAAAGCAACTACCCAGACTTTCGTATTTAAGAAAGAAATGCGGCTTTCACTGGTACCGCCAAATTTGTCTAGGTATTTTTATTGCTGATTGAGTCTTGATTAGGCTTTATCTAGAACACTTTTGTCTCAGGTTGCATAGCACAATTCTACTTCCATTTATTAGATCAGCAAGGTATTGAAACCTTTTTGCAATTGTGCTGTGTGTGTCGCGTGTCTAAGAACGACTTTTTCGCGACACGGGGATAACAGTGACTGGCTATCCAACATATATACATCGACAGTACTCAAAGGGTTAAAGCTAAATCGAACTGTTAGAGACAGCCTGAAGACTCACAAGTACACCTGCGCTTCAGCAAAAGGTGTACCATTGCAAGCTCTAGAATTGTGGTAACAGCTTATGTATTAAAAGAACTATAGATACATATATATCACGGCAAGTCCCATTTGATTTTTGTCGACTTTCATCATTTCAGAACACACACAGCGCTGTATTACACAAATAACGCCTATGTAAATAATAATTATTCAAAGGGCGCAGATTTTATACTTTACTCCGATTCTTAATAATTATTATATTTTTAATAATTATTATATTCACCTGTATTTAATATATATATAAAATATAATTTATATACTATGTTATATATTATATATTATATATATAGTATATTACTTCGTTTGCGTTTAATTTCAGTTGACATAATTTCATACGATTTCATTGGACATGTATTCCAATACATATTATAAGGCTTCCCCGTAAAAATCAATGAACGGATATTACGGTGCTTGCCTTCATTCTCGCCTATGTTTTCATTTTGCCTTATAACAATTTAAATCAAACATTCTCTAACTATTACATTCCTAACTATTAATAGTAAAATGTGAATTGGTCTCTAAAAATTTTAATAAACGTAAATAAAACAGCATGCTTATAGTGCAAGTAATTTAACGCGATCTACAACTATATAGTTGCTGGAACATTTTGCAATTAATATAAACATTCGAAAAAAAAATTCATTTCGGTTTTGTATGGAAAATTGATATCAATGTATTATCACATTATTGTCGCAAGTAAGCGAAATTACATGAATAGAAGTGATGTAGCTGTAAATTCTGAAATGACTCGAAATGATAGAAAATTACGTCGACAGTGATCAGTCATAGATTGTAAAATGACGTAAAAGTATGCCAACGGCCACAAGTCAGGAAATTACGGCAACGAGTGCGAATGTATCGATACTAGCACAGCCATAAGTGCCGTGTAGGCGATTCATTTATGCGGAAAACCGGATATAAGGAATTTGGTGTGCTTATGATTGTTGAATATTCGTATATCGCATAAGGAAAACGCTTTGTTGTAAAAATACCGGAAATTTAACGGCAGTTCGAAGAAAGAGAAACGTAAGAACGTTTGTTACGTGTCAAGAATTTTCAGCATTCCGGCTCAACAAGATAAGTAGTTCACAGCATAACTACAGCCATCAGCGAATTGCATATCAAGCCTCCCTTACACATATCAAGAGCCAAAGTACCGCTTTCGTTTATAAGGCACATGCATATCTATCGTGGGATTAGTCTTATAAGGAAAACTTCCGAAAAAAAATCAGAAAGGCAAGATTTGAAAAGTGAGTTGGGGTGGGGTGGGTTCAGAATATTCCAAATCAGATCTAAATGCCTTCCCTGCCTTTCCATCTTTCGATAAACAACAACAATAACAACTGAGTTCACCTAACATCAACGAAAAATGGATCAGTCAGTGTGTTTGACTAAACGTTGTCCAATGAAACCGAGCAGGCAAACAGCGAAAGAAACCTTCGGGATAACTTAATACTACTGTAAAACTGAAATCGCAATGACACAAAAACTCTCTACTCTCGACTCTGAAAAAAGTCTGACTCGCGCACTCATCATCCACTGTATGCATTCTTTCACCCTTATTTTCTCTCTCATTCTACTCCCCGTTTGGCCTCACTCATTTTAGATACACACTGCAAACATTCATTGGCGACAACCAAGTCTCAAGTGCTCTTCCAAGAACACAACCGTCACACTTCCGACTACCTCGCCTAGAAATTGCTCAATGGGTCTGGCCCAAACATTTCTCAGTCGCGCTTGAAATCATTTTCCACATTCTCACGGTATTTCCAATCCCAGAGCATGAATAAGCCAACAGTGAAAAGTCGTTGGTGCCAGTCTCAGTTTTCGCTTCGGGCTCGGTCTCAATTATAATCTCCATCGACAGTTCCAATCTCTGTCTCAGTCATAACCTCAGCCTCAGTCTTCGTCTTACAATTCATCTCGGTATTAGTTTGAGATTAAACAGAGTTTTAGTTCCAGTCGTAATCACAGTTTTAATTGCGGCCTCAATCTCAGCCTCGCGATCAGTCTGAATCATAGCCTCAGGCTCGCTCAGTCCTAGTCTCAGTTTCAGTCTAATTGTCAGTGTACTGTTCTAGCTCGTTTTTATTATTAATTTGATAATTGTCGATTATTAAGTATACTTCGAGGATTATGATCGTGTTTGGACTAAAACGGTTCTATCCCGTATTGTCGCGATTGGCAATAAAGAAAATTCCCTACAATTAATCTCAACCCAATCAAGTAGCAGCGGTATAGTACGATGACAATAGATATTTAGCTGACATAACGTGATAACATTAAACTCTTAACGCGTCCACTGTGCAGACATCGAACGTGAGTTGCACATCCAGCAGAGCAATAACACTGCTCACAATCGGTTTAAACATTTCAGCCTCTCTTTTTGTGTATACAATAAATCGTTATTGCTTCAGCGTGGCTGATTTTTTTCAATTGAAAGAAAACGGTGAGAGAAATTACACAGGAAGCAGTGCTGCGAATCTTACGAAAACTTGAAACGTTCGTATATAAACAAAAAGGGTAAACATGTTTTACCAGGAACGCAAAGTTTGCAAAAATTCTTATTGTTCGCAGTGGCCTGCAATTGCACACTCTTACCGGCATGTAAGTTTGCCATGCTTTAAAGAAAGGGGGGAGAAGAGTAATTAATCTTATTGTTAATTAAAATGTATTCCCCTCGTTTAATAAGTTTCTTTAACGTGTCGCCAAAAAATCCTTATTCAACACCGACTGTACTTGTGCATCGCATGTAATGCACGTACGTGGCAGGAAGGAAGACCGAGTCACATACATACATAAGTACATACAATGAATGAGGCAGTGAAATTGTTAATCAACGATTTCAAGTACTTAACGTGAAAGAAGGGCTAATGCGACCCACAATAGTTTCCCAACTAAAAATAAGTTCCTCCTTTGACTCTTCCCTCACTTACCAAAACTGAATTATTATAATAAAACCATAATGTATATTTTGGGTAACACAATTTTATCGTTATATTACATTTGAAATATAAAGGCACTTACCTGTTCGGCTTTCAAGGTGAGCTCTATAAAGATTTGTTGCAGCTTTTCGTTCACGAAATTTATACAGAACTGTTCGAAACCGTTCTTCTCGAAGATCTCAAATCCATAAATGTCCAAAATGCCAATCTCAACCCCATCCGTATTCGTCTCCATAGCAGCATTGATTTTCTACAAAATTTACCAATATCATTCAAATTAGGAATCAACTTAGGAATAACAGCTATAACATCCAAATAAAAGATAACATTACTAGTTTACAATCATTATTATTTAAAAGATGTATTCCCTTTTATTTGAAAATTGCGATTTCTGCATTCATTTGTTTCCAATATAGTATGTGTCCAACAATTTCTTTGTATAGTTAAAAAATATTAAATCAGAAAGTGATTAAATAGTTTGAAAGAAGCGAGATTAAACAAATGTGTTTGCAATCTTCATTATGCCCGAAATCATATATGTATACATATGCGTGTACATAAAATATAGTATATAGACTCACCTTAACTAAATAGTCGAATAGTCTAGCATAAATATCTTTCGCCAATGCATCTCTGGTATAAAGTGCTTGCTCTACATTTAATGTAACATCAACACTTTCAGACTGACTTCCCCATTTCGATTCAAATTCTCGTGATATCAATTTATGGGCTAATTGTTCAGCTGAAATCTGAAGTAAATGAGCTGGGAAATCAAGACCTGAAATTTATGAATGAAATGTAACCGGGCGTTCATTGTAAATCCTTATTTGATATTTGTGCTTCGCATAGACAATATTTCTGAAATAATTGGGCTGCTGTTCAGTAGTACATAACAAGTATAAAAATATAAAAATATGTATCTAATTATAGATACACAGTGGGTTTGAGTCAATTGGGAACAGTGGAATAACTCGGAACAAGTTGAAACTATTTAAAAAATTGTTCTTGGAAAAATGTATCGGTACAGCGAGGGTCACTTTGTAGTAGACATAAATATAAATAAATAATATTATTGCAAGTGAAGTGGTAAGAGAGATTTGAAGGCCACCTTGAACTTTTTCAATAGAGTTTTACGTATTTTTGATTTGTTTCAGAAAAACACTACCGCATTATGAACAACAATGTGTAGCATTTCAGTAAAGTAAATTACATTAATAAGAAAATTGTTGGACAGGTTTTGTAAAATTTTTGTACAAACAATTTTTTAATAACTTCAAGGGCCCGTGATTTATTTGGCCATTTTCAGTTAAATTGAACAGCCTGTATATATTTTAATATAAAGTGTCTGAAAAAGCCACCAATAGTAATTTCGATTTTTTTACCTTATATTTCAGAAATATTTTATATCACAAAAATTATTCGCAATTTTATCATTATATAAATATAACTGGATCTATGATGCAGTAACACTTGATTAAATTATAACAATAACAAAGTAAATATTTACTTTGCTGGTTGGCGATCTGTGAATAGTTGCCCTTCTCTACAAATCGGATATTTCCTATGTGAAGTATCCCGGCAACAAGCCTAAATATATCAGTCACTTCTGTATCGCTTATTCCCATTACACTGAGTCCTAAAGCAAATAAGAACACAGGTATTAATACCTTGCAAGGGAAAGTACAAATTTTTGAATTAAAAATACCGAAAATTTTATCGTAGCAAAGATATTTTCAAGATCTTTTGCACAATTGTTTATGCACTCGATGTTATTGAAAATAAAGTAGAAATATTTTTATTAGATCTCACATGCTGATATATTATTATGGAGTAGTTGTAATTGTTTTATAAAAATGTATGCTTTCACAAATGTTATCAGCAAATATTAATTTTTATAGTAATACCGTTACCTTTTAGTGTTTCCTGAAAGTCACGAGCATCGTTTGTACCCTCAACTATATAATTTCCACCGTAACTGAGATACTGATAGTAATCAACATTAGTTAATCCAAAATCAGCTGAAAAGCGAGAGATTATTGATAAGTAATATTAAAAATTTCTATAATCACATTTCTATCAAATGCAAGTATTATTCTTTTTACAACATGCAACCTATCCTATAGCAAGTATTCAAATTATAATAATAAAAGCTAATTTGTATAAATAATTACTTATTGATATTTACATTTCATTTGTTGTCCTGCGCCTGTCACAAGTTGATAGAATACGTGAAAACTTTTCTCCCCGGAATTGTGACACGTGACCCTCGATTTTTCTAACAAAAAGTTTGAAATTTTTCCTCCACTTGGTTGACCGCCGGAGCCAAATTGCATTTCTACGTATTTGCCCTAAAAATGAGTATTACAAAATTCTCGTTTGCCTACTTGGCCGAAGAAAACGATTTGTTCACTTATTTAACTTTAAATTATTATACCATTCGCTTTGGGAGGTTTTCATGCGAAAATGATAAAACAATTGAAATAATGGAGAAATTACTGTAATCCAAGGAATATCTAACAGTAGGTATGTAAAGTGATATAGGTAGTAATATTTTATATTTTATTACATACAAAACTACAAAAATTACATTCATTTCAATTGAAAATGGTAGGAGCTCAATATGAAAATAATATGAATGTAATTAAATTAATTAAATAAAATTAAGTGAATGAAATAATATGAGTTTAATATGAAAATAAGAGATATCGCAGCTCTCGAAGCAAATGCATTAAGAAATCTAAACCAATGACACAAGAAACTCTTAAAACATACATACAAATCTGCTACTGTTATTGTTTCGAACTGTTTTTGCATTGCCAAAGGCTTCCAACAGAGGATTGGATTCCAGGATAACGTCTTTTACTTTTTGCACACGCGTACCGCCGCCACTGATTTTAGCAATATAAGACATAATGTATTTTGCTGCTACCGTTTTGCCAGCACCAGATTCACCACTGTAACAGGAAATAAGTGTATACGTAATATTTAATTAGCATCGTCCGAGTTCCAGAGCACATTGAACAAAATTGCTCTATAAAAGTACGAATTAAATTTATGCAGATGCCTGTGAAGCATGCGCGACAGTTTTGTACAGCCTATTATTGTTTTTCGGTATTTTATGTGTACGTTTTTTTTATCGGAAGACCTCCGTTGAGTAGACCATAATATCTGAGTAAAAGTGACGATGCTTCTAACAACTATAGGATAGCTGTTGAATGCTGCATTTACCCATAATTTATAGGAAATTAATTCGTCATCATGTGTCATCATTGTTTTTAAAGACTAGGATTCTGTCACACCTCTCTAGTTATGCAAGCATGACAATCTACGTTAGCAGAAAACTTGATGATTTATCTATTTGCAGGCACTTTGGAAGTGATTTTTTTTTTCATGTTTGCTGCTAACAGTAAGAAATAAAAGATTTAATCGGTATATTCTGAAATCACTCGCAGTACAAGTGTAGCCGCATTATCCCGCATATGTACATACACTGTTGGCGAAAAGTTTGATGATCCAGAATACCGTATAATAGTTGATGTGTATTAACAACGGTTGGAACAAAATGAGAAATAAAATCTTTGTCGCGGTCCAGAAATGAATTCTTTTTTCAAATTTCATTGAATATCCTCGTCCATTGTAACAATAATTCTTTCACAGGGTGCACAGTGTACACAGTTGAAAAAATAATACAAAATAATACGAAACAGGCAACTTGAAGAAATGGATACTTTTTTATCGTCTGTACTACTTACAATAATGCCAGCATAAATATGAAGATAAAGGCAAGCAAGTTTACTAATTTAGGCTCGAAAAATTTCGATAAGAATATAATGCATAATGCTTCGTACAGTTTGTAACATAATGTAGAACAGCGAATGGTAAAAAAAAAATGAAGGTACTTTTTTCTAAGCATATTATAAACAATGAATTGACTTGAACCTCTTAAATTAACATTTTGGAAGAATTATGACATTAAAAGTATATGCCTTACCTAATTATGACGCATTGGCTTTCGTTATCGATTAACATATTTCTATACATATTGTCTGCCAATCCATAGATGTGCGGGCGGTTTTCATAAGGCACCTAAATCATAAACAACAAGTATAATTCACTTATAGCTACTTGTGTACAATTACGTATGTGCAGTTACGTATATTTTAGTAATAATTTCGTATGAAGCGCCGTAGCTTCTGTATTTTTCGAAATGTTCAGTATGCACCCATATACGTTGAAGCGATCGCAAGGCAATTGGCTCGTACGATATAATGTGTGCGGATAACGAAATCTAAACTTTTTAAGCGAGCGTTTTATGGTTTCAGCGATAGGATTTCTTGAAAGGTGCTTATCAGGCTTCACCAGAACAACAAAACTTATGATACAAATATATGAAGAATAGTGTCGAAAAGATTATTCTCTGATCCACAAACAGTATTGGAATTATAAATAGGTACTAATCCTAAGTGAAAGCTGTGTGAATTTTTTAGATTAAATGAACGATTACGTTCATGATACACAAGGATGTTAATAAATAGAAAAAAACAATCTATGATATAAAATTATAAATGAAGATAATATTGTTCCATCTACTCTAGCTGAAACAACTGATAATGCAGGCGAAGAAATAAGAGGTCATGTGCTATCTCATTGCATTCTGAAACTCAAAATGTGATAAAGTTAACTTGAAATTGGTGAGAACACAAAAGTAAATAATATGTAATGCATGTTGATACTTTATCTAATTTGTAAAAATGTTTACAGCTAATTTTACGTGTCAGTAATTATTACAACATTTTTATATTTCATATTCTATTTCATTATTATATTTAATTTCTTTAGACAATAAATATCTCTCAAAAACGTATTATAAAGTTTACCACAAGTTACATCCAAAAGATTAAGAACCAAATAATTTTTCACTGCATTGTGTACAGTTACAAATATAGAAAACGATCGGTATAGTAAGCGTGCAAAAATAAACATGCGAAACTTTATACGCATTTCTCTCGAAGTTCGACTTTTTGGAACAAACGTCATTCGAAATTCCAGTACTGTTCGACGCATTTTCGTTAAATATACATATATATTCGGGCTCATAAATTTTACAAGACACGCGGAAACTTTTTCAGAATATCGTACGATAAAAGATACTTTCAGGATTAACGAACTGTTTAACAATACTTAAATTAAATAAAATTAAGAAATTGCAAATTTCTGCAAATCAAGATTGAATTATTATGCGCTCACCGCTCCCTGGTAAATTTCCACCTCCTTCTCTCCAAAATATGGCATCTGCTTAAAAGGATTAATCGAGACTAGTACAGGACCAATACATGTCTAAAAACTATTAAGGAAATTCTTTGATTTTCTCACTGTAACCAATAATTACTATCTAATGCAACATTATATTCTGCATAACCCAAATCAGTTAGATTAAACAATGTCTAAAATGATCTACCAGATAATTTTACTTTGATCTAACAGTTGATATAGTGTTTGATTATTATCGTATTAGTTGCTTAAGGATACAAATATGTAATCATCCATATATCGTTTACGCAGATTTTCGATAATAGCATCCTCGGTAATTTTCGGGAGCAGAACCATGTCGTCCACCCCCGAAACTTTAACATTTTGACTCTGCCAGTGATACATCTGTAACAAAAATATATTATACATGATTTTATCAAGGTATTCCCCTGTTTCATTTGGGCTTGTCATATCCTTATCACTTATCTGTACATATATTTTTGAAAAGTTTATTTCTCTCTTGGATTGATGAGTAGTTTGCCTTTTTACATTTGTATTAGATATATTAACGTAACTACCTGGTCATCAACCAGACAACAGAAAATGGGATAGGATTTTTTGTCAAATATTACATACTGCGCTAATTGCTATAGGGCAACGCGTTACGTTTATCGATACTTGAAAAGAAATGGATTTAAAAACGATACAGAGGCCTCGAAAATTCCAATAATATTATATTGTCCGTAATACATAATATTTGATTAAAATTTGTGCTGAATATGATTAATTATAAAAGCACAAAACGCATATGATAAAAGTAAGTTAAAGTTTATACGAAACCGGATACATACAACGTGTATATAAACAAGATGTAAAAGCAATAGCAAACAATTCTGTGCAATACGAGGATATCCAAATAATTATATTCAGCACAAAAGATATTCTACATTTCCGGATTGAAAAATTATGCCAGCACGAGTGTGATTTGGAGTGCAAAGTGTACAAAACAAACTAATATTTTTACTAATCTATTAATTATTTCTGTGATCTATTTATTTTCAAAGTAAGGCGAATTGTTAAACAGACGACTCTTTGAATCACTTTAAATCACTTTAAATCGCCGTTAGTCACTTAAAAAATTGTATGATTCTATTGTTCACTACGACCTTAACATACAATAAACTTCGATATGTATATCCTAGTCCACTGGGTTAATGCAAGATCATCGCTCCCACCGGAACTACATGTACATATATAGCTGCACAGATTGTCTTCGAACACCTGAAAGCAGGTACGCTGGCAACCACTTTCGAATGTATGAAGTCATCCCATAACAGTTATGGCATAAGTAATGTAATTGTTTCGACACGCTTATTAGTTGAAAAATAAACTACTTGTCGATAATTCACTATTAAAAATGACAGATTTCAGATATCTTGTTTTATAAATTATTAACGTCATATAGGTATTGTCGTAGGACTTTATGATCATTTTTATTAAGACTGAACAACAATCACACTATCCCTGTTCAATTTTCAATTCAACTACATACTTTCATTTTCATAATCTCCCCAACGTATACCTAAATAATATTATACACCTAGAAACACGACGATATTATTATAATATGTCGCAAGATTCACAACGGGTAATATTAAAGAAAAGTTGTATGAATGAACTGAATGAATTGCGTTAGAACGATTCTACAAGCATTTTCACTCTACCTCAACCTAGGAACGTATTTGCAGTAGTTTATTGACCCTATATGCATTACTAGTAGTGCAGAACGATATTCTTTTGCGCATGCTGTACACGCCTTTGTCCAGACATAAGAACTGTCCATCCAGAAGATCACACGTATCACGAATGGTCACCTATGTATTTACATACATATGTATCTACAAATATCTCCGTCGCGCATCCGGTGTGTAGACGAATTGTAAGGTGTTTTCAGGCCTAGCCAAGGTGTAAGTTAGTAATACAAAATTTGTTTATTTCTTGATAACAATAATAATAATAATAATAATAGGAATAATATTAAAAAATAAATGAAAATAATAGTGGCAACAACAGCAGAACTGTAATAGTTTAACGTTATTACACATTTAAATTATTTGTGAAGCTAACATTATACGTAACCACAGTTGTTTTAATAGAAAGAAAGAATTCCCCAAGCGTTAATAAGTTTGTAACTTATTAACAGGTACAAGTGATTTAACTGCATATATAGCATCCTTCCATTGCGTCACTCTAATGGATAAAAAAGAGTCGTGGACACCGTTACCATGAACACCCCCTACAGAAGTTGGCAAATAGTGTTGCGTACAAAAATAGTAACAGAAGACCCCCCTGTAACGTGAATTCATGTAACGCGACAAACAAAGTTACAACGATGCTTGCATACCGCAGTAAAACAGCTCTGTATGATAACACGGATAGATGAAACATTTCATCTATCCATAAAATGGTATACCTTCTATTAATATCGAACAGCTATACGTATGAACAATTAGATCCTCATAAAGAATTACATGCTCTGCTCAAATACGGTAGAATTTTGTTTAATAATTACACGAATTATGCATTGCTGTAAAGAACGTGTCTGCACATGATATATATTTCGTAACTCGTATACTAATATACCAAAAAGTATCTTTTCACATTTTAAATTGGTGATTCGCTGTATACATTTCACTCATGTAAACTGATCCTAACTTTAACAAGCTTAATTTCTGTAAAACTCCACTTTACATTTTTTGTGTTCCATTTGCAAAGTTGCATGAAATTGAATTAAATCTTCGATTAATTCCAACGCTCACATTAATTTCTATAACCGGATTGATATCAGTGCCAAAATTAATTTCAATGCCTATGAAACTGTGGAAGAATAATTTAAAAACTGGATCAAGTGAAATGACGTTTGCATTGCTACGGTTTATCAGTCCATATTTTACATATGGCAATTGCAGGAGATATCGGAGCAGCGTCTGTAAGATGATAACACGAGAAACATAAATACGGCGTACATTGCTACACAATTTGAAGATTAAGCCATAGATTGTCACTGCAAAAAAATTGCCAATATAAGTCCATATCACCAGAAATACACTACCAGCAAAAATGTTTACAGTCGCTTCCAAAATTTTGTAACTTAAACCATCTACTAATCTGCCACTAACTATAAATAAAAATTGCAAGGATCAGCAAACAATTTATTTCATTTTCATATACTATTTGAAATTGGCAGATCTATTCCATTTCTGCCTAAGTATTATTTATTCCTTCGGAAAGCCCTCATTCCGATTTCTAATGATTTCAAACTTTTGGCCGACCAGAATGTATGCATGGTATTGTAATAATTGAATGACTTTAAAAACGGTACTATGGTCGAGCAAACTTTATTCTAGATATACGTTATTCATATAATACTTGTAAATGTATTAAACGACGAATTCTACTGCAATAAAAAAAAGTAGGGTATACGTGTGCGTAGTATTTATATGATTGTGAAGACGATAATTGTTTCTCAAGTCGCAATCTTCTCGTACAGCTTATTGAGTTCAAGGTAACAGAACGTTTCGATGCGAGTGTCGTGTTAAATACGAATATCTGGCTAATTCAACAGAACTGCAACATCCTCAATTGCTGCTTACATCGCATCCTGGTCTATAGTATATATATATATATACATAACACGATCCTGGTTTTGTATAAATAAAACTGTTTTTATAGAAATTTTTACACTTTCAACACTTGAGTCCCAGTTGAGAAAAATTTGTTCTTAATCATTTCTATATAGATCTTAATTTAATCAGCCAGTCTGCTCCCAATTAAGCCAATTAATTGGCACTCTATTCTGAAGAATTACCGTAGCGTAAAATCACTACAACATACCGATCGAGCGCTATTGTACATGCATTTCATGGTTTCTGATAGTGATTCACTTCACGGGCAAAAAGTGGTTCACTTATGTTTTGTTAAATTAAAAAAAAATGAAGATATTCCATAGAATAGTTTTAGTATACCTTTGCAGGCATTATAAAATTGTATTAAACTAATTAGAAAAATTCCACGACACACCAACAAATATATTGTAAAATATATTAATTTCATATATTATAAATATGATATCAAATATATTAATATATTTTAATATATTATACTTATATTATATTATTAGAATATATTTCTGCGTAAATCTAACGATAGTATATTTTTTTTTAAGGAAAAGTCTTTTCAAATACCTAATTTATCTAAATTTCCGTTTTTTCGTAACAAAATAATAGTGCTTATAATTATTTCGTACTTACTTCTAATCAACGTATTAAACAATTTTCAAACACACACGTGGACATTTTGCCGCACACCGATTGAAAATCACCGTTGTAAACAAAGATATCAGTTCGAATTTGCAAAACAGAATTATCTTCTCTTCCTGTATTAAACAATGGTTGGAATAACAAAACATAAACTCACCTAGATCCGTATAAGGTAAAGCGTACATGTATATGGATGAAAAAAACAATACTCTATGTCATTTGTATTATGAGTAATACTGTGATTCACACTTTCCTCTAGACGAAAGGCTATGTTGTTGTAGGAAGAACGTGCCTTCTTAAAAATAATCAGGGTATCTGGTATGTAGAGCTTGGCGAAGAATGTATTGTTAATTAAAGAAATCCAGTGTTTATCGTGTTCTGATGGCTAATAATCTAATTTCTACGAATGTTTGTTCGACTATCATTATCTAGGTATAATTACTATCATTGATAGCAACAGATAAAACGATTAAATACTGCACACAACACAGCTTCGTCTAAATTTATGCGATATAGTTTAATCTACAAGTCATTGAATTATCTTTTAAAATAGATATAATACTTATATGCGGAATAAGTTAAATAAATTTTTTATTATAACGAAGATATAATGATTTGATAATACAACAGTCGAAATATTATGTTTCTCGTATATTAAATTAAATTCTACAAAATAAAATGTATTGCTTTATTAATAAACATGTATTTATTAGAAATATATATTAGAAATATGTATACATTTCTAGATTATCCCCAATTTTTCGATATTTCGTAATTGTAGATCACAGAGATTATTCCTAAATGCATAGAAATGATAATTCATATACTCTAAATCCATATGCCATAATGTACACATATTATAATACACATAAAGGTGCACATACAATATTTATCTTTCTTTATAGGAAGTACATACAGAGATATTGCAAAATTTTGATAACAGAACACATTATAAGTCAGGTATATGTTTATCTTATCAAGGGAAACTTATCTTATCATACAGATAACCATCTAATGGATCCTGCTGAATGTCAAACGTAAAATTGTTAGTTTACTTTTTACTCGCTCCAAATGAACTTTCTAATACCACAAGATCAAATACGTTTACATATCCAAATATAAAATCTCTAATCCTTGTCTTCCACAGAAGTTACAATTTAGGTGGAACCATGAACTTTCGAACGTATTTAAGAAATTTGCAGGTGCAAACAGCATGTAACCGTCAGTCAAATGTTACGTGCGGCCAAACATTCGTACAATCTTATTACAACTTTCTATTGGCTTATTCGATTGTCATGCGCAAAAACGATTGGAGCAGTTTTTGGTACGCCCGATTTTCAACGAAAGATATACATACAACGTAAACAGTCGCTCTTGACCACGTGTTATTTTATTACAGTACAGGTATGCCCCGTACAACACCTGCCCTCATCCAACGCGGTTATAGAAACGTAGAACCCCGCACAGCACAGCATCCCCAAAGCACGGCTTCCCTCTAGCACCGTTGAAAAATGAACGTAAGCCACGAGAGAAATTTGCTTCGCAAAATCAGTGGAATTTACAAAATCCTGTCAAGCAAAAGTAAACAAACGAAAATAAAACGTCCCTTGAAAAATGAAAAGTGTAGCAGCAGGCCGAGAAAATAATGGTGCTTAACAGTAATGGAAAAGAAAAAGATTCACGTACCCTACTAAACATTAACGTATGTGCGTTTGATCATTGTTAATACATTTTAATACATATACTTCCGATAGCGTTTAAATAAAAAAAACAACTTTGACAATTTCTGGAACCTTATCCCACTTCTTGCATTAATTCCGTGCTTCCTATAACACGTCCGATGTTACCTTTGTTTCATAAAACTTTTTCCACCGATCACTTATCCGCAACATTACGACCTATCTCTTGCCACCGTTCCAACGCGTCGGCTGGCTAACAAACCCCTTTTGTACTTTTACTTTCGCCGAGCAGATCTCTTTCCAATATTTCCTTTATCATTGCACGTGAAATGTTCAAATTTTATCTCTGGTATCTTTAGTCAAATCGTTCAAATAATTTATTTAATTTCAGAATCGCGTGCGGACACGCGTTACACCTACACGGTTCGTAATACTTACCGCGATTTCCAAATGCAACCAGCACGTTTCTCCCGAAATGAAATACTTTGTAGGCAGACAAACGCACTATAGAGGAGCACTCATGCAAGCGAAAGAGTCACTGTCACAAGCATTTTTCTTGTGCAACTGCATACACGAAACACAACAGCGAATTCTCACCGAGCATACATTTAAACGGAGAAGTTTTTAAGACCGCGGAACGAACCAACGCACACCGCGGTCCGATGGATACTGACCGAACCGGTGAGTCAGTGCGCCTGTCGCAGAAACTGCTGTCATACCACGGTATACGTCGGACTTACTCATTGTCAGAAGTATGTTCTTCATCTCTAATAGGACAAGTATGCTATCCTCATTCAGCTGTCTCGAAGCTTGCATAACACGTGCAACGTGTACACAAACGCAGTGCACTCGTAATATACATTTGTCTTTTTTCAATTTAATTAACTGTGATTCTGTGGCTATTTGCGATAATGCGGTGAAGAAAATGTTGCGGACATAAATTAATCTGCATTAAATACAGAATATACGGAACGATTAAATTTGTTCGTGTTAAATGTAAGAGA
The DNA here is from genome assembly GCA_948146005.1 of Nomada fucata. NCBI lineage: Eukaryota > Metazoa > Arthropoda > Insecta > Hymenoptera > Apidae > Nomada > Nomada fucata. The sequence goes on from OX411277.1 coordinate 4,684,227, forward strand.
ATTTTAACAATGGGCCTTTATAATTATTCTCGCAACGATATGAAGTGTAATAATGATACATTACATTGTACTTTAGGGGGTTAACACCCCCTAATATGCAACCATTAAGATGCAAGGTGAACAAACAGGAAATCTTATTTAGGCGAAACTGAATCTGCAGATCGGGTTGTGTATTTATTTTAAGTATAAAATGAAAGATAGAGTATAGATATGTCATTGTCATTATATTATAATGTAAGAACATAGTAAATTGAAAATTGTTTAACAATCTAGTATAAATATAACATTTTATACACGAATCGTACAGCTTGTAAGTATATTATTATTCACGTAATTAATATTACCATATAAATCAATATGTAACTGCTAAATAAAATCTATATTGTGAGGTATAGTCCAAAACGGCGATTCTGTAAGGAAGGACGGACAAAATGAATGTTTGCATTTTTACTTTAGCTAATTAAAAAATAATTGACTGCAAATGCAGAGAATCGAGTAAATGTAGGATCCGGGTAAAGGGCAAGCATTTGGCGCCATTCAAGGGAATACGCAAACAAAGTATGAAGAGGTGAATGAAAATGCGTTTACGCCACGAGCACGTATTTTATACGTGAAATGAATATAGTCGTACCTAACGGTAGGTGTACCGATAACAGGTGGCACTTTTACGCGCTGCTGAGCTTTACGCGCTAAAAACGATACGCCCATTTGAAAGATAGTTTTCTTTTATGCGGAGCACTATCTTAAAGTACCGTAGTCATTCATGGAATATTTCGAAGAGTTTTAGTTAAATTTCTCGGTATGGAAAGTGATGTATACGTTGCAACCGACTAATACGAATACACTTGGAAAACTGAAACTACGAAGAGATTTATTTATAAGAAAATGATTTGAAAATTTTTCCAGAACGTAGATCATTACTGTTTGCTAAATATTCAATTGTAGGTTTGAAAATATACTCGCGGCACAATGTGTGTAATATGAAATTAATAAAGCGTTGCCGTTTGCCGCATAAAGAATATATGGTATCAGATAAGTTATGGTTACGAGTTTCTTAAACACTCATCCTGTGATGAATCATGCGTTTGTCTATATACGTTCGTATTTTGATTCAACATTAATCGTTGCTGCATGTTAATCTGATAGTGACATTCGTCAAATAACATAAAGATATTATACTTTTTTGCTGTTGGAATTGCATTAGTTTATACATCGCCCCACTTTCTCATATGATAAAACAGCAAATTTTCACTTATTTAACATAGAAGAGGGCTGAGTGTCTACTCCAATAACACATTGTTTTATAATTACATATAAATTTGAAAGAAAATCTGAAACCCTTACGAAAAGTTTCAAAACTCTGATCTCCATAATTATCTGATTACTGAATACACTTTACTGCCTGAATACTCATTTATGTGAAATGCGAATTCTAATACATAGTTATAATTTATAACTGACGATAGGAAGAGAGCTTTAATGTAAGACCTCGTAAATTAAAAATAGGTCCAGTGAAACACAAAATACTTTAAGTCTTTTAAAGATATTGTAAACAAATGCGATTACTTCGACTTGCCGGAGAGCTGCATCAATGATCAGAACACGTAAATTAAAGCTAGGACGACCAGCTAACATCTCCAACAGTTGTGAACATTATTCCACGTGCGGTTCATTTGTTATAAACAATTAAACAATAGAAATTGTTATTACGGACAAGTGCATTTCATTACAGCTACGGTTCTATTTTTTTATCGTGTAGCTAATTCGTTTCCCTTTCTTTTGAGATATCGTTGATTGAAATCGGCCCAGCCGAAGTCGAATTAATAATTTTTTAAACTTTTGTCGGTAACGGTAAGTCGATAACAGTGCAAGTGGCGCCATCTCGCGTTTGCGGCCTTTTTCGCAGTTTTCCGCACCGCCAAAACCGAATTTCTGAATTACATCATTAATTTAAACAATTGCGTTTTTCTCGGCTTCTAGTGCGTATTTCTTAACCGGACTTGTCTTAAATTGAAGCTACGGACCATAGCTATATCTCCCAACAGTTGCAACAATATGGCATTCGGGGTTTAAAAGTTATTAACTATTGAAGAATCGGCAAAAAGCGCCATCGGGTCACTGCAATTATCTCGGCTTCTGGTTGCGGTAGATCAATGATCGACTGCTTAAAATGAAGGTAAAGGATGCCGCTACACGACAATAAACAATTTATGAGGGCAGCGCACGCGGTTTATTTTTTATAAACAATTAAATAATTAATTTGAGAATTACACAGAAGCTATACGTGAAGTCCTTTTCAGAAGTGAATGCGATTGTTCCCCGAACCGAGAGCTTCAATTTGAGACATCGTTGATTAAAATCGGCCCAATAGAAGCCGAGATAATGCAATTTGTTTATGGAAATTATAAACAAATGCCATTATTTCGTCTTGCAGGCGAGCTACATCAATGATCAATAAACATAAATTAAAGCTAGGAGCATCAGAAACTGGATTCAATAGGTGGGAACATGATTCAATGTGCAGTTCATTTGTTATTAACAATTAAACAATTGAAATTGTTATAACGCTCAAATAGATAAAGTTACGGCAGCACGGTATTTTTTATCGGGTAGCTTGTTCGAAACTCTTTCATTTGAGACGTCGTTGATTAAAATCGGCATAGCAGGAGCCGAGATAATAATTTTTAAACATTTTATCGCTAATGGTATGTCGAAAACGGTACAAGTGGCGCCATCTCGCGTTTGCGGCTTTTTTTCAGTTTTCCACAGCGCCAAAACCAAATTCCTGGATTACATCGTTAATTTAAACAATTGCGTTTTTCTCGACTTCTAGTGCGTATTTCCTGACCGGACTTGTCTTAAATTATAGATACGGACCATAGCTACTTATTCCAACAGGTTCAACAATATGGCTTATGTGGTTTAAAAGTTATTAACAATTGAAGAATCGGCAAAAACCGCCATCGGGTCACTGCAATTATTATCTCGGCTCCTGCTATGCCGATTTTAATCAACGACGTCTCAAATGAAAGAGTTTCGAACAAGCTACCCGATAAAAAATACCGTGCTGCCGTAACTTTATCTATTTGAGCGTTATAACAATTTCAATTGTTTAATTGTTAATAACAAATGAACTGCCCATTGAATCATGTTCCCACCTATTGAATCCAGTTTCTGATGCTCCTAGCTTTAATTTATGTTTATTGATCATTGATGTAGCTCGCCTGCAAGACGAAATAATGGCATTTGTTTATAATTTCCATAAACAAATTGCATTATCTCGGCTTCTATTGGGCCGATTTTAATCAACGATGTCTCAAATTGAAGCTCTCGGTTCGGGGAACAATCGCATTCACTTCTGAAAAGGACTTCACGTATAGCTTCTGTGTAATTCCCAAATTAATTATTTAATTGTTTATAAAAAATAAACCGCGTGCGCTGCCCTCATAAATTGTTTATTGTCGTGTAGCGGCATCCTTTACCTTTATTTTAAGCAGTCGATCATTGATCTAGCGCAACCAGAAGCCGAGATAATTGCAGTGACCCGATGGCGCTTTTTGCCGATTCTTCAATTGTTAATAACTTTTAAACCACGAATGCCATATTGTTGCAACTGTGGAAGCAGATAGCTATGGTCCGTAGCTTCAATTTAAAACAAGTACGGTTAAGAAATACGTACTAGAAGCTGAGGAAAACGCAATTGTTTAAATTAACGATGTAATTCAGGAATTCGGTTTTGGCGGTGCGGAAAACTGCGAAAAAGGCCGCAAACGCGAGATGGCGCCACTTGTACTGTTATCGACTTAGTGTTACCGACAAAAGATTAAAAAATTATTATCTCGACTTCGGCTGGGCCGATTTCAATCAACGACATCTCAAAAGAAAGGGAAACGAATTAGCTACACGATAAAAAATACACCGTAGCTGTAATGAAATGCACTTGTCCGTAATAACAATTTCTATTGTTTAATTGTTTATAACAAATGAACCATGTATGGTATAATGTTCACAACTGCTGGAGGTGTTAGCTGATCCTCCTTGCTTTAATTTATGTCCTTTGGTCATTGATGTAGCTAGCCTGCAATTCGAAATAATGGCATTTGTTTATAATTTCTTTAAACAAATTCATTTATCTCGGCTTCTGCTGCGCCAATTTGAATCAACGCCTCTCAAATTGAAGGTCTTGATTCTGGGACATTCTCTCTCTAGTTTTGAACAGTCCGCGTGTATAGTCATTGTGTAATTCTCAAACGAATACTTAAATTGTTTATATAAAATAAATAACACAAGTAGTATTCATAAATCGTATATGGTCGTGCAGCACTGTACTCCTGCGTGTGTACTTTCTGGAATATAGAAAGTTTGGAAATAATTTGTATAAGATATATTACAACAGGATTCTAATAAAACTTTTTATTTCAAATATTTACGTAATATTAACAATCTTTTTCGTTTAGTCTAATATACATGAAACAGCTCTAAAATCTTACGACAGGTTTTCAATATAAAAACATGTAAGATCAAGCACTATGTGGGGATACATACATTCCATAGGAAGTAATAGCTTTCATAGCATTTTTTATGACTATAAAATATTATCGCAGTTAATATTATATTTTCTATACTTTTACTCGGTCTGTACATTGTAAAATACTTCTTCATGTTAAAATAAACAGTAACATGTTCTAATTTATTTGCCCTTCCTGTGTTCCAATCTTGGTCTTCCCTTTTTAGTTGTTGGTTTATCTTTTCCTTTATTTAATAATGGATGAGTTTCTGGAAACATGCACAGTAATAACAAATTACACAAACCTAATACTAATTCATATTAATTTATGTAAAACATTTTACCATCCACCGGTGCACCCTGCAGGTGAATGTCATGGGAACGATGCTTTTTTGCAGATGGTTCATGAGGTGTTGTTTGATTGTCTTCTGAATCTTCTACGTCTGGTGATATCGGTAAAAATTGTAGCGAATCAATGTCTTCCATTTCTTCGTCAGAACTACAAAATGCAGCTACTCTATCGATTGCTGCAACATCGACTTCTACCTCCTCATCTTGAGCTTCTTCACCTTGCACTACAGATTTATCTTCATCGCTCAAATCAAATTCACTTTCCCTTTCCTCATATTCAACATTTTCGTCCAATTCTTTAAAATCGGGCGCGAACGCAGACCAGTTTTCAACTTGATTTTGCGCCCAAATTGAAACAACACCCGATGATATGGAAGCAATTATTGGTCTCACTGGATGCCACTACATTAATATAAATATAATTGTTATTGTTGGTTTCTTTTCCATATCTTATATAGTTCAATATAAAAAATTGGTTACATACGACAACATCGAGTAACAATTCTCCCTTAGTTCCATGTAAAATTTTTACTAAATTTCCAATACTCTTTTCCCATACATATAGAGCATGTTGTCTCGCCGATCCGGCACAGACGTACTCTCCATCGCCAGAAAAGCAACATTTTTTCCACATTGTTTTATTTACCAAGTCTTGCAATTTCTGTATTGGTTCAGGTTCACCATCTTTTCCACAAGCTAGTACTTCAGTACTATCGTATACACGAATTACCCTGTCCGATGTATTCACTAGGAAGCATGAGCCACGCCTGGCAAATTCAATGCTCTTTACAGCTGTATTACTAGCTGTACCTTGCGATATTTTATACGAAGCTTTTACAGTTAAAAACTCTGCATTGAGGACTAATATTCTACCACGAGCATTTCCGGTGTACACATAGTCTCCTCTGCGATCAAAAGATGCCACTATGTTTAAGTCACTCTGAAATGAAAGGCCTGTGAAAATAAATGTCAAAAATTCTAGGCAACCTTAATGTATTTATTACGTACGTCATCATCAAGAGGTATAACTCTATGCGAGCCCTCAACATCAACCATTACTGCTGCATGTCTCATTGGACACACTAAAAATTTATTAAGATTTCTTGGGTGAAATTGAACTTTTAAAATGGGAGATGGGAATCTATATTTTTGATCGCATTCTCCAGATAAGATATCCCATATGCAAACATTATTATCCGTAGATGCACTTAACAATTTATGTCCATTTCTGGACCAGCTATTTAACAAAAATATCATGTTATCTACCATTATGCTTACCTTTCCTAGTACAAATTATATGTTACTCACCTTAACGAACATACAGGATGTACATGCGCGCTAATAATTTTTGCCACACCTCGAGTTAAGAAATCCCAAATAACAATTCTGCCGTCGTTACAGCCAACAGCAAGAAGGGTTCCTCTTTTATTAAATGTACAAGTAACTGCTAGTGATATGCAATCTAGCGTGCCATCAAATTCCTAATTAATTATAAATATTATGGTGATAACATTCAGAATTTAAGACTGTATTATGTATTTGTAATGAATATCCTACCTCTGGGTAATTTTGACCAAATGATTCTGTAAACAAATTGGAAAGTTTAATAAAATTGTACTATGGGAATTCAAAAGAGAAATCAATAAATTCTTACCCAATAATTCTAAATTCATTTTTACTTTACTTTACTCTTATTCTGTGTTTTCTAAGGCTTGTAGAGCTTGCTAAAGTTTTTGTTTGTGGTTACACTTGTATACATATACCGTGATCTAACAAGCTCACTATTTGTTAGATGTTCCTAGACTGAAACTTATAAGAGTATTGTCAGAACATCTTTTACAATGAAGAGAATTACGATAGTTAAACCTAGACATATTACTTTCCAATACTTAATCTTTATTACAAATAACAATGGTTTATAGTTGTAAAAAGTATGACAAACATACTAAATTTAACAAATTTTTCATAGGAACTTTCTGGACATCTCATTAAATGAGTGTCAGCGGCACAACGTGACAGTAATAAAGATGGCTGCTTGCGCTTTCGGTTACCATTGAATACACGTTCAAGTATTTACAACTATTTAGGAAAAACGTAGCAAGTGTTAATTGCATTTGTGCAAACATCATGATGTCCCATACCTGTACGTTTATATATTTAAAAACTTTAATTTAATTTAACAAATTTAAACGAATGTACTGTCTCACTGTTTTTCGTTCCATGCACGAACACCGTGTAAACAATTTACAATAATTGCAAAGTGTTTTTTTTTGTTTCCTAAGGTTCATTATTTACTCGAATGTGTATTGCAAGCGGCCGACGAACAGTAATATCAGCTGCTACGAAAGAAATATCGGAAATAAATATTGCACGGTTTCGCGTTGCGGAGTGCCCTGACGAACACGATACAAATTGTCTGAATCGTATTTATACGGTCCCTCCAGATATTACAACGTTATTAGGAGAAAATGTACCGAATGAATGGAAGTTGCAAGCCTCGATTTTCAGAGAGTTCAGCATTTTAATTAGGAAACCTGGAATTGAAATAATGTCGTATCTGGAACAAGCAGACTATACAAAGCCTATAAACAAATATATTTTATGTATCCTTCTAAAGCTATTCTAATTCGTTAGGAGTGTTTACTTTATTGCACAACAAAATCCATAATTTTACTATATATACCTATACTATCGTTGTTTGTTAGATGGTAAAAGAGGAACAGGAAAAACAACAACATTAATACATTTAATTCACTATAGTCTTACACAACAGTTTATTGTACTTTATTTACCATGGGGTAAGTTAAATTCTAATAAAAAATAAGTTGTATGTTAAGTATTACCATTTTCCTTTTTCTAGTTTGTAGTTGGTTTCGATTTGCAAAACAAGTTGCTGAATCTCCTTTCGAACCTGGGAAATTAGATGTACCTAACGAAGCAGTTTTGTTCTTGAAGTCTTTTAAAAATTTAAATCAGTTAACATTAACAAAATATGATGTAAGTAATAGATGAAATTAATTTTATTAGTACATATTATAATGAAAGCATTTCGTTTGTAGTTGAAGGTCTCAAAGGAATATATTTGGTCTCAAAGAGAAGTTACAAAATGCGGAGAGCCGCTTTCTAATCTTATTGAATTTGGAATACAGAGATCTAAGTTTGCTTGTGGAGTAATAAGTGCATTAGTAGACGAACTTAAAATGGCTAGTACAGCAGGAAAGTGTAGAACTTTAGTTGTTATAGATGGCTTTAATGCATTCACTTCGAACTGCACACTGATACGTGACGACAGGCGCGCATTTGTACCTCCAGAGAGGATATCAATAACATCAGCATTTTTAAATAGTGTAGATAAGGATTGGTGTAATGGTGCAGCAATATTGACAGTTGATCAAAGAGCAAGTAAAGTATGTAACAACTGATGCAATAGAGTGGAGAATCAATGAAACTAGCAGTATCAGACTACAATGAAATCATATATATATATATACACATATACTTTCTATTTACAGGATAGAAGAGAATCTGATTATCCAACATATTTACTTGGCAAAAGGGGTTTCGAATTTTTGGATCCATTTATTCCGGTTCTCACAGAAGATTATTCTCCTGAAGAATTCAAAACTATTCTCGAATATTATAAGGATCGAAAATGGATCAGAGAGATCAGTCCACAGGGGCACAGAGAACTAGAATTGTTATCTAACAAGAATCCATTTGAGCTTTGGAACTGTTGCAAACCATTATAGTGAAGTTATTTTATATGTAAATAAACGCGATTGTTAAGAAATTGATTGATTTCGTAATTTATTGGTACAATAAAAGTAAATTTTAAGCCGTCTACAAGTTGCTTTATTAATGTAAGTAAGTACATTGATCGAACAGGAAACTTTCGTCCATACAATATCGATATACGTTACATAATTGTACATTTCTCATACAGTTTAATTTTGTTTTCTGAATAAGAAAAGAGTTAGAATACAGAATAGTTAAATAGGCAAAAATAAAAAATAGAATACAACTTTAACCACTGTTATTTACTTATATGCAGGCTGCAATATCTCTATGACTCTATTAATATCACCATTTTCAGCTGCTAATAAATAAGTCAGTAACTTATCGTTATTTGAAAATCCCATTTCAATCATGGTCTGAACAGCACGATTAATTTCTGGGTTAGGATGATGTATCACATTCCTTGGTTCTGGTAATCGAGGATAAAGTGTTTGGTTTTCAACATTTCTTTCTATTGCTAGCTGTGCTGTATTCACTTCTGTAATTTCATCTTTATCAACGATAGTCCATTCATCTGTTCCTACCTTTTTCTTAGAAATATTCTGACTTGCATTTGATACATATGATATGTCTGATGCATCTGATACAGAGTCCTTATCCTCTTTTGCAGCATCTGATACAGATCCCTTATCATTTTTTGCAGCATCCAATACAGATCCTGTATCATTTTTTGCAGCATCAATTAACTTCTTTCCTTCCCCAGGAAACTTTTTTGAAGCACTGCAATCCATGTCTACATCTTTTGTAGATTCTGTTTCACTTTTACCCTCATTGGCCTGAGAAGTACTTACATTTTCAGGTTGCTGAAATATTCCATTATTTACATTATATTTGGCAATTTGAAATACTTATAGAGTTTTTAATTCCTTTAATAATTTTCACTGACAATACCTTATGCGGGTCTGACGGTGCCTTGGGTGGATTTGAAGAATAATTTGTTTCTGCTAGTATCATGTCAATTATACCATTGAAATCTGGAAAGGGTTCCAACAAAGAAGTGACACAATGACCTCTTCTACATGTATGATCATTTGAGCCACTTCTTTTACACGGATGTTCAGAATTCTTTTTGAGAATTCTCTTCAAATGATGACGCAAGCTTTTCCACTGATGCCAATATAATAGATGTGGTATACGGACCATACAATGTTGCGGATGTAAGCTTTTGCTTTCACATTGGGAACATAGATCGTAATCATCACATTGAATGCATTTGTATCTGAATCCATGTATATTGACATTACATCCATCGCACATTACGCCAACATGCCTTACTTCCTCTATTTTAGAACTTGAGGGTTCGTGTTCTTCGGGACACAAAGGTTTTTGCTCCTTTGAATTTAATTTAATATAAAGAGACTTTTGTTCTAACATCTGAGAGTATGCAAGTTCAAGCTCTTCATCGCTCAATATTAAAATTTTATCAAGACTCGAATCTGCAAAATACATATAAACATGCAACTGTAATCTGATTTTTGTTAATTATTCAATTCCCGCTTCAAATAATACTAATCGTGAATTAGAAAAATAAAAATAGTCTAATCGGAAAGTTTCGATGTAGAAAGACTAAATTGCGTACTTATCAATATGATAAAAATTACCTTCCCATGAAATAGTGAAGGGATTGGAACGTAATTCAGGGCACATCTCCTTCAATTTTTCGCACAGATTTTGAAAATTCTTCGCCACAGATGTTTGTATGGGAAATTTTCGTATTTCCTTAATAGAAGAATCGTTGTTCAGTAAAAAAATTTTTAAGATTGTGCTTGAGTTATCCATGTTTAAATTTGACAATTGACAATAAAATATATATATGAAACTCTTCAATTATTTACGTATATATACGTAAATTCACTAAATATGTCACTTCACCCTTACGCACTACTTCTCTTGTTAAATTCAGTTGTCCGTATGTCCTAACAGCTTTCGTTATGACGTTTTTATAGGTAGCGTTCGCGTAATGTCAAACTCACTCTGCACAGTTCGATCGATTTTACAAAATGGCGTTTCCGGTAACTCAGCAGTTTCAATTTTATTTTCACTTTCACAATTACATTTTAATCGAATAAGTCAGCTATTTCAAACGTTCACTTTTAAAGAATGATAAAGCTGTATTTCTAAGGCTCTTCCGTACAAATTAGTGGTAAAATAAAGGAAATATAAACTGCGCCATTTCAGAATGAACTGCAAAATTGACGAGTAGTCATGTGACTTGCGTGCGAGTGATGATTCACGATATACACTACTCAATTTAAATCATCATTTACATATTGCATCATATAATTCCATATTTTTCATGTTACTCTATGTTTTTCCCTTTATAATATTTTTACAATGATAACAATATTCCATCTTAATTCTCTCACATAAATATGCGCTTGTAACTTCTCAATTACACTAAATACAGTAATATTAATTTATAGTTACAGGAGAAACCTCAAGTGTGTCATGTTCATACAATTTTATTAGGTAGTATAAAATGGAACACAATAATATTTAGAAGTTTCTCATACTATTGCTTGTCTTTTAATTTTAAAACGCAATTTTCTAATGGAATGTAGATCGATACATATCATTCGTGAAACACTATCGTAAATTGTAGCGAGTTTCCTTTATCGCGAATATTTTTCATTTATTGTTAATGTACAGACACAGTAATCACCATCAGGTTTTCGAAATATTCAGCGGCTTTTACGCAAGTTAATTGAAAGGAATTTGCTACAGCCATTGTATTTATATTTTAACGCAGTTTTAATGGTACCGAATCTAATTGAATTCTTATCTTCATTTGCCTACTATGCCTTGTTACGTGTCATAACAGTAATGCTGATAATGTTTAATTCTATTTAATAATGGATTAATGTCCTACCTTTCAGCGTAATATTTGAAAAACGCTGCATTTTGCACGTCAAAAGTCCATATGAATATTGCCTATCCACATACATATATCATTTCGCAGAAGGGAATGTTCCAGAAAGTACTTGTTTCAACCGACGAGAGCTGAGTCACTTACGTTCCACCTAGCTTTTTACACGATACATATTCGATAACACATAAGAACAAGAAAGAGCGAGATCCATTCTGACAGAATGAAACTTACGGTGTATCTTAATCTTATTTTACTCTATTTTCCTTTAACGGGGGCTGGAATGTACGATAACGAGGCCTCGTATGTTTCATTAATAAAATGGATTCGCGGTTATTATTCAACGTCCGAAGTTTTCTTCTTATATCCGCACAACAAGGATAAATATTTCGATGGTATGATTTTCGAATAATTTTATATGTTTTGATATTTTGTTACACAATTATTCCGACGAGAGTATCAAGGGAACGTCTCGTATTCAGATCTGAAACTGATGCAAATATCGTACTTATGGTCTCGTACTCTTGGGCGTGAGCAGATCGCATTTCTGGGCAGTTCTTTCAACAACATACACGCTTTTATGGAAAATTCTTATCCCCTTCGACCATTGATGATTGTCTTCATGACTAGACCCGAAGCGGTCTTTGAATTCTCAGACACTACAAGGTCTTTGAAAATGTCCTCGTTCGCATGGTTCGTGATATTTTTACCCTCGATAATGGACAAGAACCGCGATTATTGCTACGCTCCATCGGGGAATTGGTTCAATTTATCGTTCGATACTGAAATGTTGGTATTGTGCTACGGGGATCCTGTTCTTCGTGAATGGTACTCTGTGGATGGTAGCAGTATAGAAATTTTCGAATTGATTGAATGGTATCCGGATAAACATCCCTCTGGATCGACAGTAGCAGAAGTCGACGTACTGACAAACTTGAGCCTGTACGAAAGAAGAAATGATTTAAGGGGCAAAGTTTTACAGGGGGTCACGGTCAAGGCAAGGGTTCCGATATTATACGCGTACCGTCAAAGTGCTACTAGCGAATGTTTTAAAATATTTGCCATTTATATAATATATGTAAATATGTGTATATATATTTTTGTCTGTAGAATTCGCTATTAGTAACCGTCCAAGGTAACAAATTAATGGGATACCTCAACAGAGTGATTGATCAGCTTGAGAATGCTTTGAATTTCACTGTCGATATCGTGGCCGAAGAAACCGAATACGGAATCTTCAACACAACAACGAAACGTTGGAGCGGGGCGTTAAATTTCGTTGCCGCTGCGGAAGTAGACATAGGAATTTCTGATTTCTCGATGACTAATATCAGACGTGACTATGTCGATTATATGATCCCTATTATGACCAGTAGACATTGTTTGTACATGAAGCGACCTGAAATTTTTGCGGTGAAATGGTTTGCTTACTATCAAGTATGTCGTGAAATCGCAAGCTTTAAAAAAAAAAAAAATCGCGATCCATTGGCATTTATGTTTTCCACTATAATACACGTTTTCAGACTTTCAGTCTCGCTCTTTGGATTTCCCTAATTATTATGATAATAATTTCCCAGTCTATTTTGGCCTTCATAAGATCTCGAATAGAATCTTGTACTATGAGGCAAGTAATGGTTGATGAACTCTTTCGAATTTGGGCTATTGTCTGTCAGCAGGGACTTTCAGGTGAATTAATTGATTCAATGAATTTAATTTAGACCCATTTTCGGATCACTGTTTTATGACGAAATTGTTGTATTTAATGTAAGTGTTCCTTTCCAGAATTTCCACGGTGTTTGCCACTGAGAGTAGCATACTTTTCTATACTCGTTAATGCTATTGTTATATTCTCAGCTTATTCCGCGTCCCTGATATCCTTTGTGACAGCCCGCATACGTGATCTACCCTTCAGTACGATCGAAGAGTTCATCAAGGATGGAACTTTCAGCGTAATTGTATTAAGAGGCTCCTCGGATTACGACATATTCTTCGTAAGTTTGTCCAATAACGGAGAATTCTAGCACGATATGCTTTCACTTTTGCTCGCACATTGAATGATTACGTCACGAATGTTATAACACGTAACGCGGGGGAATCGAAACGATGCAACCAGTGAAAAGTGTAAATTCCTTTAACTATATAAGTAAGACGCGTGAAGATATTTGGAACAGAGATGGTATTAATAAAGTGGCTTTAAATATAAATGTAATTTGATTTCGTTTTCAGAATTCGAATGACTCGTTGTCAGTGAACATTAGGAACATACTAAAACCGTACGACACTCTTCCACTCGATGTACAAAGTGCATTTCAAAGTGTATACTTTCGTTTTCATGTAACTGCTCAGCTTTTGTCAATTTTTGTCAGATTTTCATTGCTGCCGTATTTGCAGATTTGCGACGATCAGCGATTAGCGTTTTACACAGACTACACCCCAGAGTTTCAGAAAAGGGCCATGGATTTTCATATTCCGTGTGAAGTATCGCGCCTCGATATCGGTCAAGTGAGCAGTTTATCTTTCGTTCTTCCGAAGAAGAGTCAGTATACCTCGCTTTTCAATTATTAGTACGTATCTATGAGCTGTCAGACTGTTTTCGCTTTCGTTGAATTGTGAATAAAGGCAGATGCACTTTGCGTTTCTTCTCTACTTTCATAAAAAACGCTCATTGCTATGTTGTAGCCTGCAAAAATTGCTAAGTACCGGCCTACTGAATCGGTTCAAGAACGAGGTAAGTCTGGCGAAGGAAACAAGATTTCAACCAGTCGGATTTAGTAGCGTTGCGTCTGTATTAATTATCTTTTCGTGCGGTGCAGCACTAGCATTTCTAATATTAATTTCAGAAATATATTGTAACATGTCGACACTTTTTTAGCGCTGTCAATTGTCCATAGAATCGTGGATCAATATTATAACACGTATAACTCTTGCTAACTCTGTTCGAAACGCCGCAATGCGTACTGCGTTTGAGATGATGTATCATTTATTCACTACCACACATTCCAATTCTATACTTTATGCCTGACTTGTTAGAAACAATAAAACATAAAACTGAATCCCACAAAAGATAATAAGTCTTATCTACATATTCTACGTGCAAAACTTTTATTTGTCATCGCGTGCTTGTGTAAGTAACAACGCTTTTAAATATATCTACGAAATCGTGACACGTTCATCTTTCAATACAAACGCGTGGACACATATGAATAACTGTCCGTATCGGGACGGTTAATGTTTGCAACAATTTGTACGTAACTTCTACGATTGCAAGATTGATGCATACCATGGGACATTAAGCTCCTAATGAGACACTATCCTCGACCCTAGATGCATTGATTTGATAAGTCCCACCTGTGTTACAATTTTTCTGCGCTTTAGCAGAGTTGGTTATCATTGGAAACGGTTGGGCATCGCGCAAGAGCCAAATATATTATCGGTTTTGCGTTATTAGTTGAAGAAAAAAGAAATTGTTTAGAAGTGTTAACGAAGTAATTGCATATTTAAACACACTCGAAAGCAGTATTAACTTTGAATCGTCGCAATTTCATAGTTCCCCACGTTTCCCTCCGGGATACAACATGACTCGGGGCTTTTGCTACACGATCATCGTATTGGTCTACTTGTTCGTTCCAGCGTTTTCGATGCTTGCAAATGACGCATACAATTATATTCTTCTCATACAGGACGTTCACAGTTATTACAGAACAGCCTGTGTAATAATCGTGCATTCAGACAGCTATACCGGTAAGTCCTCCTCGCTGCTCTCTAGAAAACAGTGTGTGAAAGTGGTAGAATTAACTGTATCACGTGAAACGCTTAATTAAGTATGCGTAGCTGATATGGAACCGCTATATTTCCCAGTTGATATACTTTCCTCGTCGATGTTTGATGCGTTCATGAAATGGGGAACAGCCATTTATCCTTTCAGACATGAATCAAACATCCCTGGTGTACGTGTGGTATCGTGCTTTTTCGCAACGCGGAATCCTGACCATGATTTTAAGCTTTTCCGAGCTGTCGCGCGACGCCAGAAAACACCATGGCTACATCACGCGTCCGTTATACATCGTTGTGCTTGCTACAGAAGAGGCAATGAACGAATTTTCTATGGTCACCAGAGAGATCGACATCTCTTTTCCCGTCTGGTTTCTGATGTTTCTACCATATCGAGGATATCCTCTGCGGAGCGTTTGTGAAAATCCTGTTGGAAATCCGTTTAATCTTTTGTTCGATACAGAGATGCTGGTACTCTGTCATAACTCGTCCCTTTTGACAGAATGGTACGCGCTGCGTGACAATCAGACCAGAGTATTTAATTTGGCTACGTGGAAATCTGGTCGGGGGTTGGACCTAAAAACTAGACGTAGTTTGTACACCAGAAGAAGTAACGTGTACGGTGAAAAGATGCGGGTATCGTTAATCAAGGTAGGCGTTGAAACGATCAAAAGTATATGTGCATAAGAAAATTTGTATAATTTCATCTCGAATATTTTGTAAGACGATTGCATTCACTGCGAATTCCAGGACTCTTTGTTTATCAAGGCAAAGGATGGAGTTCTTTCGCTATTTTTCGGTAGCGTGATGCAAGAATTAAGTAAGTCGATGAATTTCACGATCGAAGTGGTGAGCTCGATGCCGACGTACGGTACTTGGAACAAAGAGGAGCAGGCTTGGACAGGTGTGATAGGTGAAGTAACATCGAAAAGGGCTGACTTTGGCGTTGCAGAATTCAGTATGACTAAACAGAGGATGGACGCTGTCGACTTTACCTTACCTTTGATTTTATCACGCAATAAGATATACTTTAAGAAACCCGACGGCTCTTCGGTACAGTGGTCTGCATACTTTAAGGTTCTTATCATTCTCTTTCCGGTTTCTGGTTACTACGAGGAAATTAATACTCATTATGTTAATTTTTTTACTAAGGTAAAGGCTTGCAGAGGCACGCGATCAATTTTTACGTAGCATCTGTGCGCACGGTACCGATTTCGTACTTTCAGACCTTCAGCACGGGCATTTGGACGGCGATAATTAGTTTAATATTGACCACTCCTGTTCTATTGACTTTAATGAAATTGAAGGGTCGTATCACGATGAAAGTCTTGGCGGAAAATTATATATATGTTTGGGGAATATATTGCCAGCAAGGTTTATCAGGTATTGTTAACGAAATCATCGTTGGAAAGAATTTTCTAATAGAATCGGCATTTTCTAGAATTTCCAAAGGAGTCTTCGATGAGATTGGCTTTTCTATCCATTTTCATAACGGCTTCGATAGTTTTGTCTGCCTACTCTGCTTCGTTGATCAGCTTCTTGACGGTCTCTACGATTAGCTTGCCTTTTTCAACTATCGAGGAGTTCGCCGCGTACAGGTCGTACAAATTAATCGCATTCAGAAACAGCGCCGACTATGACAGGATAATGGTACGTTGATACAGTTACTATATTAAGTAATGTTTAAAATGTGAAATAAAATAAACAGGGTAATACGGTGTATATAATTCCAGAGTGCTAATGATAGCACACTCTCGAAAGTGAAGAAACTATTAAAGGAGAAGCAAGATTTGCCTTTGACCTGGCAAGATGGCTTTATGCAGGTTTATCGAACAATTTGAATATATCCATTATTACCTAGAATAAATGTGGATACAAATTTTATTTAAATTAATGATAGTTATGTTACAGGTATGTGATCAAAAAGTTGGATTCTACATAACTGAAGCTATAAGAAACGCCATCAGCAGCCTGCCCTGCGAAACTGTTTTTATAGAAGCTGAAACAACCGATGCATTGGCTCTAGTTTTGATTAAAGACAGTCCGTACACTGGAATAGTTAATTATTAGTAAATATAACCGTGGTTTTTCTCAATTTTCACTACAAAAAAGAAAGTTTTACGACTTATGATTATCGTCAATGTGTTTAGTTTGCAGCGATTCAAGGACAACGGTGTACTGAACAGACTAAGAAATACATATCTGGTAACTAGAGAATCTACAGAGAAAGGGTTCCCCGCTGTCACACTAGGCAGAATCTCGCCGATTTTAGCAGTTTTCGTAGGGGGTGTACTTTTGGGCTGCCTTGTATTAATGATGGAGAAAATATATTGCAAGATTTGTGGCAGCAAGTGCAAAGGAGCCTTTGAACATGTTTTTTCGAGGAATATCTTTAATCGCGAATTTTCTACAAATCGCAGAGCGGAAGAGAGGCAAGTCAAAAATGTTACAGGAAAATAGAATTCAATTAAGCATGTTATAAGCGACAGGAGATTTGTCATTGATACAAAAGGTATTGCACGTAATAGTAATAAAATTTCTTTGAACGATCGTTAACATTATATTCAAGGTTGACAATGATGTGTACGCGATTATTAGGTACCTATTAATGGCCATCTCTTATTAATCTGTTATGTACTCTCGTAATATCATCGCTTTCACTTCGCATCACAGTAACACCCGGAGTAATTAGTTGCAAGTTTCCGCGTATCGTTTCTCCCGCGAGCATTTCCCGGGATCCAATGAACCATTCGATCGCGATAATCTATTGTTGCGTTAACCATGGCTGTAATTTGGTTCGCATTAATTCGTCCAAAGAAGCGAGTTCAATTTTGTAATACTTGTAAGCGAATCCTATTAAAAATTCCAGAGAAACGAACGACCACGAACTATTCAATCTTTCGTACCGCTTTCGGTCTTATTATTGATAATATTACCGATAAATTCAGCAAGTGACTACAAGCGTCAAGTACAATTGCACATTGTAAATGATTAAGTATCTTGAATAAATTCGTCCATAGATATTATGCAACGTGGATGCCGTGGCTTGCATAACACGCGTAATTATCTGCTGATCGCGTTAACGCCGAAGACACGTAGATTCGTACGAAGCATTTGACCCAAGACCTTTGGAGAAATTCACCCACGTGACTATCTTCCCACGTGAATCGGGCAACGTCTGTAGGTTGGCGAAAATACGTAGCTTCTGTAGCTTCTATCTCATCCGTCAATCCTATCGCAAGTGTGATAGTGGACGCGTGGATGTAGAAATGACGGTAACTTCGTGCCGCAAGAAAAGAGCGTATTTACACCATAGACTGGAAGGAAAAGCGCCTGTGAGTAGTCTATCAAGCATTGATGCAGATTTTCTTTCGCAACGTACATATAGAAAAGAAAACGAGAATGCGCCATTCGACGTACAGTTACTCGTAGAGGAAAAACGGAAGCGATAATGGCGCGGGCAAATTGCATACTTTCAGGGGAACAGTAGTCTATGGGTAAACAAAGGTGCGTCAGGCGCATAAAGAAAGGTAGTGACGCTGTTGACAGGTTAACATAGGCAGTGACCGGATGCAGACGAGCACGCGCCACATTTCCGCTTTCCGTACGACCGGAAATGACCTTTGCCTCATTAAAGAAAAGATCCACGCGTTCGTTGCGGTCCCCAGCCATCGAACTCGGGATACATTTAGGGTCCTTCGAGTCGATCGAGTATCGAATACCGACTGGTCGAACGGCAGAGAGCAGAGGTTTCGAAATCACGATTCCGACGACGACGATGGCTCGCCGCTAATGTTTCACGAAAGCCGCAAGCTAGGACGAGGAACGTGTTGTTCCCGTTCGCGGCGGAGGGTCTCGATATGTCGCGAATCGTCGATGTGGGACGATCTCCTCTGATCTCATCTTCCAACGAACCGATCTCGCGTGGTATCTCTTTTTTCCTTTCATCGTCCACGCAAAGAACCGGACGACCTTGGCTACGTCAGGCAAAATGCGCTTCGACGAGAATTAGCGATGCGACTAACGTCCCCGTAGACGGGCGCGCTAATTGAAAACAACGGCTGACTCGGGATGAGTTTTGGTCTTTCGATACGAGCAACGACGCGAAAGACATTCCTCTGGTCCTCAGGTTCCTCGGGTCGCGGTTAGCCATCTTGCCGCGTTCGCAGACCAGACGCAGCGACGCGACGTCGAGCATTGCGATTTAAACGTCGAACACCTCGAGCGTATCCCACTCCTGAAAGAATCTATTAGCTGTTTAGTCTCGTTGCACGTGGCAGTCATTGTTGGCAGGTTGTGTCATCTCTGGGCTTGTCCAGAATGCCATTATGATCGCGTCGCATGCCGGCCAGGCTGGCCGCGCGACTTCTATCCGTTAACAATGATAGCGGGGAACGATTGCGAACCAGGAAACAATAATGCTCGTCGATAATGACCATTGTCAAAGCGGGAACAATGATGCACGATGACGGGCTCGTTTCACTGAAATTTCCACGGAGAAATGAGGCTGCGCGCGGAGTGTGCCCGGTGGCGTAAGCATTGCAATCAGAATGCAAACGTAACGCCACGAGGGCAGCAGAAGCAAGATATGTATATGCCATGGCAAGTTGATGCATTAGATGTGTTTCTTGTCGCGTTAACAGTGCACGCTGAACGATGTGTATAAATCGTCGACCTCTCGAAGAAGTTGTTCCGCTGGAAGCGTCTAGCGGAGGATACGCGTGTACGTACACGTACTTGGCGGACAACTTTATCGGGAAACTGGGAACGTAGTGGCGTAGCGTTGATCGGTTTGCCTCGTAAATCCGGTATTGCGACTACCGAGCGACTGATTATACGCTATGCTCGAAACCGTGGGCGGCTATTAGCGTATACATCGGCTCGTTGCTGCATGGAAATATTATTTGTATTACAGCGGATGGATATTGTGAACGGTTAATGGGGATGCGTGCATGGATCGACGACCGCGTGGGATTCTTCTTACACGCATACACACTTACATCGCGAGCATCTTGAAATCGGGATCACCATTGTATCCTAGAAATGTTGCTCCTTACCATTTACGCTTAATTGCATTAATATACAAACGGCGATGGGTAGTCGGCGTAGGCGACTGCGACCGTAAATATATCGACGGATTAAAGAACACCGAAATACGAGGAACATTTCTGCGAAAGTCTGCGTGCATCGGGGCATTTCGTATCTTTATGGGCGAGCATGGAAATTTGACAGTTGGTGGGCATGTGGTCTCGCCTTTCCTCTTCAATGCCAGCCGTGACTGCCCACGTATACCGGGTGTCGCGTGGGTGTACATACACTCGTGGTGCACGAGTGTACGTAGTGGGGATCCTCCGGTACTCCACTGGCTCGTATGGAAAGGAAAGGAAAAGAGTGGTGTACCTACAGCTGTGCTGTAAACGCGATTATGTTTCGTCGCTGGCAAACCCATTCAGTGCTCCTTACGGCACGTAGGAACTTGGTACTGTCGCTGCTGACGCCTCGACGCTGCTCCACGCGCCTCCGGTGATTCTGACATCGGGCCCGGCTGCAGACAGCAGGAAGTCGCGGGTGGATACGCCGGAGCAATGCAACCTCCGCCCGAGGCACGTGCATCACCTCTAATTCGCGACGTTGGTTCTCGATCGGAAAAATAGACTCGCGTGTGTACGTTGCTTCTGTTGCACGGTAGGTTCCGTGCCGGTTCTCGGAACGCGATAGTGTGAAAATTAGTCCTGATAAGCGTTGCGCTTTGCGTCTGCCCCGTAGAAACTGGAGTCTGTTTTTCGTTGAACGAACTGACGGGGGTTGTTCGCGTATGGTGCAGCTGTGCCCCGTTAGATCGGAACGTTTGGGTAAGTTCGATTTTTGTATCAGCACGATTTGTTCCACATCGACACTAAATTGACTTATCCCGAGGAAATTATCGAGAAACGCGATCGGAGAAATTCGCAGCCCCGTCGTTTACGCCGTAAACGACTCCGCCTTAACATTTACAGAAGGGTGGCCAATATTTATACCCTGCGGAAAGCCTTGAAACTTTATCAACGCTCGTGTAAAAATAGAATATATCCTGGTGTGCTTCTCGGTTCCCATCCTGTTACATGGGATCGATCTAGTTTACCGTGGATGGCTGTCACTAGTCGAAGGAAGCGGATCCGCTAAGTTCTCAACATAAATATGCATTACCGACCGATCTCCGTTCCACGATAAACCGGGGAAAGCACGAAGGGTTATTGTAGAGAAGCAGGCAATTACGTTCTATCCGGGCTGCGTAGCTTGCTGCCTGATGCACGGCCAATTAATCTCTAATTGACAATGAAAAAACTTTAGTAACTGAAGGAAAGCCTTATATAACAAAGACGAGCCGCGCAGGCAGGATAGAAATAATATCGTATTATGTTATTTCCGCGTCGCCACATTTCAGAATACCCGCTGCGCAGAGCTTGAAAGTTCGTCGTGAAACTTTGACATAATAAAAGAAAACCTGGGACCCGAGAGAGGAATATTAATGCGCGGTAGTCTCTCGATGGATAACGCATGAATTTCATTTTCTGTCGTAGAACTAACGAGAGGTTGACCGTGAGTACAGAACGAGGACGTCAGAAAGATTTTCTGCAACCAGAACGAGATATCTGCGGAATATCGATTTTCAAATTGTCACAGCATGGGAGTGGTTTACGAAATCGTTCACGTATACGAGTAACATGCTGGTCCACGGCGGAAACGGTACGTAAATTGTCACC
The DNA here is from genome assembly GCA_948146005.1 of Nomada fucata. Classification (NCBI taxonomy): domain Eukaryota; kingdom Metazoa; phylum Arthropoda; class Insecta; order Hymenoptera; family Apidae; genus Nomada; species Nomada fucata. The sequence goes on from OX411277.1 coordinate 4,706,260, forward strand.
CTTTTCTCCTGCTGTACACTCGAACGTACTCTCCGCGTTGCACACGATTGTCGTAGGACAAAGCGACGGAAACGGGGATAAAGTTTACGCCGTCGATCGGTCGTCCCATCGAATGCAAACATTTCCGGGTCAGGCGGTTCGAAATGGTCGCAATGAAAATGAACAAGGCAGGAGAATTCTTTTCCAGACGTTTCCCGTCTACCGTAACTAATTGACGAATACACTGGCAAAAGGCAGCCGTGATAAGTTACCGTGAACAAAATTACAGATTCAACAAGTAGCGCGTTCGGGCACGAATCGAAACAGCGCGGCCCGTTGTTGCGCGACGCGTTTCATGAAATCGTTCGCTCCGACCGGAAGAAGCATTTCGCCTGGCAGCGAAGCGACGACCTTCCGAAAATATATATTTCCCTCGTCGAGTAAAGACCGCGGAGGCTGATGAGAATCGATACGCCGGTGGCATCGCTATGCCGCCGCAGAATAAACACGGAACTTCGCTCTTCGATCGTGAACCGCAACAAAAACTTGCACGCAATAACGTACGCTGGTTGAAATGAACGCGGAGCAACCGAAGAAACGATATCGTTTACAACCGTGCATCGATAAGTCGATAGTCGCCCGGCTGGTCAGCAACGTCAATCTCGTTCTCCAGCAACTGGCCGCAAAAAGAAAGTAGCCGCGAGAGAGGGATGCGATCGCGAGGATCGCGACTGGACCGTATCGATACGACGTGGTAATAACATATTGATTCGAACGATGATTGCTGGCCGTTTCGCGAGCAGCTAGCAGGGACAAAACGTGGAGCGTTTATATAACGGATACCGAGCGAACGGATATATTCGTGGCATAACAATCGCCGGGGCGATCCACGCGTACCGAGCAAAGCGGCACACGATCGATTCTAATGGAACGAACGTAATAACCGTTCCGTGTGATCGATCTCGACGTCCATTTACGGCCGCGCGATCGTCAACTGTCACCCCCGACATCCCATCGCGCGTAATTAGAATGCAGCGAGTTAAGAGCGATTAAAATACAGGTAGACACCGCGTTGAAACGTCGCTGCGGCCGGCTGTCGTATCGGCGTACGACACCTACATACGTTCGTATATACGCGTCGATATGCTGTATGTGTCGCAAGATGGCCAGGTCACTGCCTACATGGTGACACCCACTGTTTTCCGAGACGAAGCCTTCACCGCGAATAACCGACTCACTTCATTACAATTTGCGTCGATTAACGGCCACGAGAAGGCTAATCGCGTGGAAAATATTACAAGACCTACGCCCGACAGAAACACTGCCCGATCAGCGTTTTCTCTTCGACCGAGCCGGCCGATCGATCGATCGATTTCGAGGCTAATGGTGATCTTCGCACGATCCGGCGATTCGCGGGATTCCATCACGACACGAACCACCGCTACGGATGGTCTGAATAATACTTCCCCCGCGAGCCTGTTCATTCGTGTGTATCCGTGGAACGGAAACGAAGCCAAAGATTCACGCAGCCCGACGGTTCTCCCCTCTCGGTTAAAACGGAAGACGGTGATCTGCGTCTTCGTGTCTACCGGTTTAAATATAATCCCGTCGAGTAATAAAATACTCGTTTCCTCGGGTCCCGGATTAAGATTCCGCTAATAGACTGTGTCTCTGTTCCCTAGGACGAGGATACCAGGTACACGGGGACGATTTTTCAATGATCATAAAAACCGGATTGCAGTAGCAGGCGGCAGAAGAGATACCAGTGCGAAAGATGGTGTACAGAGGTAGCTTGCAGACCGACGATCCCAGGGATGCGCCCAGGCTTGTCAGGATGTCACCGCTGAGAGCCAGCAGGCCAAGCAATCCCGTGTCGAATCCGCGACCAGCTTCTTCCGTTCATAGCCCGGCGGTATATCACGGCGCGTTTGTGCCGGCAATCGACGTTCATCGAGCCAAATTGATCGACGAAAGACGTTCGAGGCGTGAAAGGGACATCGAGTCCATGGAGAAGGTCATTATGAGAACAACCGGTTTGAAGATCGGCGCACCGAGGCTGCGGAACATCAATCAGATACGAGAGACGGTGTTCGTCGATCCGGCTCTGATACCGATGGAGAAGATCGGTCGTATCGAGAGGGACCGCCCTAGAACAATCGCTGTCGACAATACCAGCAGATCCTCCAGAGGTCCAAGCTCTATGCTGGCGGACCTGAAGGATTTGGAGAGGCTCAGGAATACCCCGCCCGCACAGAGGTGTCCCAGAGTCGCGTTGAGAACCGAGGCGAAATCCTCGACGGCCAATAAAAGGACAGAGGTGTCCGGCGCGGCGAAAATTCGATCGGACATTTTCAAGATACAACAGATGTTTCAAACGCCCGATAGTCCACCGAGGAGCGGGGTGAAGTGCTCGAACGAGAAGGGACCCGTGAAGAGAAACGAGTCCGAGAAAAACGAGAAGAAGACTGGCTTGGAAATTAATAAAACGAGATTGCTCGCTCAGAAGCTGCTGGAGGCGTCCCGAGGCAACCGAGATTCGTTGAAGGATCGTTACAACAATCCGAAGAATGTGTCTAACGCGAAGGCGGTCAAAGACGTGAACGGCAGGGTGTCGTGCAAGGGGTCGTCGCAGAAGAACAGCATGGACTCTAAGCAATCGGAGAGAGCGAAAAATCTGCCAGCGTCGGAGGAAGTACATCCTGAACCTCCGGTTCGAAAGAGAAGGGACTCGAAGAACAGACGTAGCCGCGACAGGATCGAGACGGTCGGCCACGGTGCTGGAATGGACGATAATGTTCAAGGAACGTTGAGGAATGGCGAAGTCGTAGATAAAGTGACAGGATCGTCGTCGGGTCGTAACGATTGTTCGCCAGATAACTACTCTATCGGCGCGACTGGAAAATCGAAGATTAGAACGAAGGAGCTCGACAGACCAGATATCCTGAATGGTTTGTTGAAAGAATCCGATCAGCAACTGGCGGACTTGAAGACCGATTTACACGAGAGGGGCAGATCACGGAGTCACTGGAGAGGATTTGTACAATCCATGAGACTGCACGACGTCGAACTGCACTCGGACAGCGAGGATCAACGAAAGGGTGAGTGAATAAATATTTGTTTCGGGTACTAGATAGAATGGAAACGAGGATAAGGATTTTATTTGCTATGTTAATTAAACGAAAAATTCAGCTTCCAATATTTTTAGCGAAAGAAAGAAAGAATAATTGGGGGTCAGTGGTTCTTTGGCCTCCGAATCTCGTTCGTGTCGTCCACCTTCGAGAAAATGAAATTGTCTTCAAGCGTAGTCCCATTCGTCCACAATATCGATCAATCGAAAGGAACGTTGCGCGAGCGTTAAGTGAGATATATTGTAATATCTGCTGGCCATTTCGATGACCCCCGCTGATTTCTGGTCCTTGGACTGTTTGAAGGGCTGGTTTCATAAGCCAGTAGATTGGATTAGCCACGCTTGTCGAGGTGTTTAAAATTATAACCGGCGTGGCCATTAATCCCTTAGCCCGGGGCACCCCTATTTTTAGACTGTCAGAGGCTCCCTTTCTCGCTCGTGTTACTAGTGCAGGTCAGGGTAGTGTGTCCCTAACAACATATGTCCCAACATATGGATTTAGGTAGGAGGGACCAGGCAAGTTGGCCTCTTGTTTCTTTGTAACTCAGAACAACGATTCATTGAGCTATTTAGCGTTTGCTCTATTCTTTATTCCTTGTCTTGTTTCTTTTGAAAGGTGGTTTTGCAGTTCGAACTCGCGATTCGTTGCGAGCAAACGGAGTATCCTCGAAGGTGATATAGGATTTGCTCAATATCGAAGCTATGCGTGACGCGAGTCATTTCTGGTACATGTATATGCAGCACGATCGTATTGCCAGGGATTGAAGGCGATTTTCTCGATTCTCACGCCGCGAATCGCCAACGTATCTAATTTTTCTTCGACGTCGATCGTACAGTCCATTTACTTCGATCCCATAATGAAAGTCTTGAACGGCGAGCGGCCGAGCTGTTTCTACGCTCTTTCGCTATCTGTTCGCGGTAATTCTTATCTATTAGTTATCTTCTTTACACGTGGATTTACTCTATTTGTGCTCGCGTGCCCGCCACGAAATCTGTGAAACGGTTCGCCCCACGCTGGAACTTATCTCCGAAAATGTTTTATCGCGTTACAATTTCGAACGTACTCGTGAAACTCGGGCAGTGAGAGGAAATTGAGTGCCCCGAGCGTGAGACTCCCTTAAAAAAAGAAGAAACTATCGAGAGTCTGTTCAAGCTTCTCCCGTTCCCTGTAGCAATTGGTATTCATTCGAATTCGACTCAAGCGTGATTGCCCGACGCAAAGAAGATTTGCATACATTCTCGAAAAGTGTATTACATAAACAACGAATGTGGCAAGACCCCGTAGCAGAGTGGGCACCATATTTATCGAAAGTCCAGTAACACGCAATCAATTCGATTACCTCCGCGATGGCAACTTCGAGGGCGTATCTATGTTGTTGCGTATCAACGTTGCTGTTGAAGCAAAGTAAAATTATTACGCAAAATGTTGGGCAAATCGTTCGACGGGCCTTACGTCATAATCGCGGTGGACAATTTCGTGAAACGATTCGTGTCCCGGAAATCGTACGCGCGCGCGAATCGCTGAAGCTTTTTCGTTCTCGAGTCGCGGAAGCTCGTCCCTTCCCATTCAAAGTCCTGGAAGTCATCGCGAGTCCACCGACATGCCTGCCCCGCGAAAAACAAACGGATCGCGACGCAAAAACCGCGCCCGCCGTGACCACCAGCCTTCGTGGACAGATTATAAATGTTCCTCGCCGTGAATCGCCGACCGGAAGTACGTAGATAACTTCGGTGGACAATAGGCCGCGGGCTCGATAAGGATTCCACGGACGATCGATCGATCGACGTGCATCCACGATGCATAGTGGCGATGCACTCTAAATGTCCGGGCTTCCTAACCGCACGAGACAAATGTATATGTCTACGTATGGATTTACAAAGGCGGTGACGGCCCTTGCCCTTGAGTCTACGCCCTAATATTGATCTGGCGTCCTTCCTGCCCCTCCATGGTGGCCCATGGTGTGCGTACAATGAAACGCAGACTTCTTCCCCTCGCCCCTCCACAAGCCTCCAGACCCATCCTGCCCCCGTGAGTCCGACGTATGGGCCGATGTTACTGTTCAGTGTAAATCTAGCTGTCAAACCGCTGACAGTCTTCGACAACGATCGTATCGATCCACCCGCGTAGACAGTGTATCGATACCTGTACCAACCACCCCCTTTCAACCCGTTTTCTTTCGTTCACCTCCCTTCCTTGCAACCTGTCGAAGGACTCCGCGGTTCCAATCCGCGTGACCGTTCAATCGATCCACGTCGAGAGTATTCCTCTATTTTATTTCTCGTACGCCGTTCGATTCGTGTCCCCACCACCCTGTGTGTTCTTCTGCCAGTGGATACCACGCGTGTTTCCTTAACGAGGCCGGTCAAACATTATCGAACTCTGGTCGATACGCGAGCCGGAGTTCCTCCTCGTCATCTTCTTCGTCCCGTTCCGGCCTGTCGTCGGCGTGCAGACCAACGTCCTCCGGGCGTGCCAAGTTGTTCAGTGCAGACGTGATCACGCGGTCGGATGCACACGCGAGCCCGTTCCCTTCGGAGATGGTACTCTGCGACGTCTGCGACAGCAAAGGTGAGAGAACTCTTCTTGGATAGCCTTGGCGACGCGGCGGGGTGTCGTGATCGAGAGTGTCCGCGCGAACGCTTAACCTTTTGCTCGCGTACACCGGTGAAATTCGACGAGCTTGTCGAAGATACAGTGCATCGGTACGATATACTCGAAATACACACCAGGTACGCGGGCGAATATAGCGATAGGCGCTTTCGAATAGGATTGCTGTTTCGAATTGAGTCGTCGTTTCTGGGTAGCCAGGATATTGGGGGACACGTTTCGCGTGTATACGTATGTATGCACGTATGCACCTTCCGTGCCTGTGGCCGTTTGTGTCGCAATGTTTCTGGTTTTTCCGGGGAACGAAGAGAAATTATACGCTCGCATTCGGAACATCGTTGTAAATTGTCAACGTGGCAACGCTCGATATCAATCGACAGGGGTGATAGATACATATACGTGCATAGTCGCATGCAGGGTGTCCTGTCGCGGAACGATATTTATTACAGGACCGCTGTTCGGCGAAAGACCGGCGTCTCGGTTGGAAAGGTGAGAGAAATCCGTGGCGATGCCCGTGGTAAATGTCTGACATTTTCGCCATGAAGCGATCAACCGGGTTTACTCATTTCGCGTGGTGCCTCGCGTTCGGTGTACGTTGTTCGCCCTTTTATCCGACAAATTTTTCTTTCACTCGCCTGCTCGGTTTGAACGCTGACACCGTACATAACTTACGACAAGTGAACCATAAAATGTCAGATATTTTGCAAGCCGCTACGCTGCTTCGCGAGCGAGCAATTTTTCAACTGGACGAAATTCACCAATACGCGACACAGTTGGATCGCAGATATAATGTCCAATTAATCGCCACTTCGATCGCAAGCGGACCAGAAAGATTTCATCGTGGTTCACTACGAGGATGCACCGTCGCATAATTGTACACCATTGGGCGTGCCATAAATTCCGTTCCAAGAAGTGTCCGATTAAAACGGCAGACTAAGCGGCTCTGAAGATTACGAGGACCACGACTCGGTGTAAACAAGTCTCGTTATGCACTTAATTACGAGCACTCGTACTGTATACACGAGGGCGAGCGTGCGCGTACGTATATACCTTTGCGAACGCACGCGGAGCACAGCTTCAGCAACTGTGCTCCATTATTCCGGTGGAAATTTTCTCACGGTCGCCGTCGCGTTTCGGAGTCCGTGTTGCCGTAGCTTTGGAAAATACGGGAAATTGCTCTCCGGAACGCCCTCGGAGAACGTTCGACGTTTCGGGTTTCTTTCGGGGCAATTTACCTTCGGGTTTCAAGCGGCGCGGCGTCGCATCTCGAATCCCGAGGATCTACGCGACTCTCAGCGAAATCGTTGACTTTTGTTCGAGCATTCCGCGAGATAGCGACCCTCCGTTCGCCGCTATTTATATTTGCACGCGATAATGTCCAGTTAATCGATCGAACGCCCGCTTTGTGCGAGCGATTTCCGTTCGAAGAAGCACGTTGGAATAAGTTTGCAGCATTCAGAGTCGTTTATTATTCAGTTAAATGGAAAAGGAATACAGGGACAGAGTGACTTTCAATGTGAAAAGCATTGACCGCGTTTTATATTCCTTGGAAAATTGTTCAGCTTATTTGGCGTTTTGGGTATCTGCTTCGCGGGATAATGGTGCGATCGCAGGAGGCATATAAAAAAATTTACCCATTGTACAACGTGCAATTAAATTGCGCGTGGGCCGCTAGAAAAAGGCAGCTGACATTAAATCGGACATAGAAACAGAATGGCCGTGTCGTTGTTCGTCGCGTTGCGCCAGCTGGCGCCTGGTTATCAGCTTTTGTTCCGTAGGAAAGTGCCGTTATCATGGAAAAATGTATCGGTGGTGTCATCCTATGATGAGCACATATCGCGTCACATGTTTCTCTCGCGAGCCTCGAATTCGCGAAAATTATATAATATGTTTAGTTTTATTTATATAGAACGTAAACTCCATACTCTTCATTGGGGATGCACCCGTGATACGATGGAAGGGGTGGACAATCAAACGACACGATATTAAATTATGCACATTAATTCAATATTTAAAATCCAATTAGCTGCTAAAGTATCCTGCGAGCTGTAGAAATTAATTAATTCCAGAGTTAATAGTTCACTGCTATACTTCGTATCAGCTCGATGGATTAATCGGAAGCGACATATTTATCATAATTGGCTCTTATTCTGTGACATTCCGCTATAGCGTTTGTAAAGCTTCGGGGAGGGATGGAATGGTGGCTTTCCGAGTCACTAAATCTGGAAAGCATCATGCATGAGAGATATAATCTCCCGAGGAATCCCTGCGCCCGTTTAATTCCTCGATCTAGTTTCCCTTCGCCCACGTAACCCTCATTGTTATCGCGTGCAGAGCTCCGTCGATCGATTTCCGTGTTTTACAGAAACATCAACGGGTTCTTTGTTCGGGGGGTGAACAGTTCACGTCCCGCATTGCATGGTGATTCGAGTGACGTCACATGTCGAATTATACTATAAGCTAACAAATTGCCACGGTGATAGAGTAATTTAATTCTCGGTGCCCGTCAGCCTCGAAATTATTACTTTACATGGTATATCCCGTGGCGGAGTGGAGTGTAATTGATGAAATTCCGAGAACGCAGGCAATAAAATTCCCATGGGGAATACAGTCGACGCGACGCGAAGCGCCTCGCGTGACAGTTTGCCAGTTGCCATTGACAGAGAGGAGGACGATTTTCTTAAAAATGTAAAATCTCGAAAGTCACGCGACGCGTAATGACACGTCTGCCGGCGTGTAAAATGGAGAGTGGACAATTTCTTAATCGCGTGCACCGTTCGTACGAATGTCCGCGGGAATCGGAAACCGGGGAGCTTTTGTTCCTGATGAACAAAAGCTTGAATCTACCTTCGTCGGACGAACCTTGGGACGAACGTTGACGCATTGTGCCCGACGAATCTGCAATTGCGAGATTTCCTTCGGTCTGGAATGCATTTGTACTCGAATAACAGTGTAGTTTTACGACGAATGTTTCGTTTCTTCTTTCAGATAGAAAAAAGAAACTTTGGAGGTTCGGTTGTGCAAATTATTACGCATACATTGCTGTATAGTCGACATGGTTAAATAACTAATATGTGTTCAATTTTTCTTGAATCTAGAATTGTTAATAGCAATTCTTGCAAGGTGTTCCACGGTACCGTTCCCTCGATAACCCCGCGCACGCATTATTGTCCGCCATTGCACGTAAATTTCACCCATTCACCGGAACACCGTTATCCGTTTTCTCACCGGGACGTATGTATACATATTTATGTATATGCATATTCGCTTACTAAGCATCGGCACGGTATCGATCAAGATCGCATTCGATCCATCGTTCGTTGACCAGGCGCGGTCTACGAACGGTAGCGTTCCGTTTGATTGAAATTCGGTGTACGAAGATAGCACTTCCTGTCGGATGATCCTGTTCTTTAGTTAGCGAACGTTGACACCAGCTTGAACCGGCTTGCTGATGATCGTGTACCGGCCACTTAAAAACCATTGTGCTCGCCCGCAATAACCAACACTGTTCTCCAGTCTCCGTCCCTTTCGCTCCCTTTCTTTCCCCGTCTTGGCCGTTTCTTCTCTCTCGTTCATCCGCTCATTGCTCATTTCGGGCGACACTCCCGATGCGAGGCCGACTAGTAAATATTTCAGCAAATATTTCATCGTGCATCGATAGTAACGGTGCTGCGAGAAAGCGTACGACTGTAAAAGGCCGCGATAACTCGTCCGGAAACGGGGAACAACGTATTCGCAGGCATTTGCGTCACGCACAGTGCGCCCGCACATAATTTGTGCATTCTTCGAAAAGGTCCTCTCACTTTATGACCGTAAACTAGGATACAAAGGATCGGCTCCATATGCCGAATGATTTATGGCGTTCGCTCAGCGTTGCGATAGAAAAAAGGGAAGAACATGAAAAAAAAATGGGGACTTTCAGTTTTGCTTCGCTCCGAAAGTGTATCCGTATAGTACGTATATGTATAACATATGCAGGCTTCGATGCAAGCCTTGCTCGCCGGGGACACGATGCAAATTGTTAGGTAACGCTTGACCATTCTAAGTCTTTAATTCTTCATGGAATAATTATTAAGCTGTTCGAGGAAGGTATGAACGGGAAATGGCCGGGCGACAGTTTTAGAACCCGGCGCATGCGACGGCTACGTGATGTTTTATGGAAACATTGAAATCCGTAGGGGGAATTTTCAGGATCGGTGTCGAAATAGCACGGAGATATACGCGCAATGGGAATTTTTTTGATGGAATATATTGAAGATGGACGCAATTTATGCAATATATTTAGATGGAAATGTAGAGAATACGTATTCGTCGCTGTTGTTACTACATCCCGTGAACACTCGGCCGAAAATATTTTCGAAACGCTCGTACGTTTACGAAACGCACACGAAAGCCACGAATAATGGCTATTTTATTACACTGCTTTTAAGGTTCGCGACTGTCGTTAGTTTCTCATTAGCGCCCTCGGCGATCTAACGTTTGCAAACGATACTTTTTCCACTGGTGTTAAACCGTCAAGTGAACATTACTGTACTCCATCTCGACGTACAAGAATGGTATTAATAGTTTCGTGATTAAGCGTCTTCGCTATACCCGAAGGCTAACTTATTGCTATATACCATTCAGTTCTTTTATCTTTAAACTAGATAATGATGCATATAAGCTATCAATTATTATTGTACTTAAGTGACATGAACTGTTGGTGACAGCGGACTGTTCTTTTATTGGGATTAATCTGAAACTCAAGCAGAATTTCGAGGGGTTCCAACATAGATTTCAGCAGTAAGTTCCTCGAGGATCCAATAACGCACAGATATTTCTGTGTAATAGCGGCAGCGGCGCCAAGTTGAGAACTCCTTGCATAATTGAAGTCAACGATGCGTACCGAGTGGCCTCAGCCATTGTCTGCATACAGTTAGTCGATTATTCCGCGGACAAGTTCCGAACTGTTCACGCCGTCGACAAAACTGGTTGCATGAATGACATCGAAGCGGAGACAGCATGCCGCTTGTCGCTGGTAGCTGGTACCATATCTTTGGAAATTGGCATTCGTCTACTTTTCTATTTTTCTCTCCGGGAAGGTAGCGTCGAGCGGTCTTATCAATTGATCGTTCAGAAAATAGTGCTACACAGTATTCTATTTTCAACAATGATCAATTTCACTGCTGTTAGTTAACTAAGAGGGAACATCTTACCGAGTATGCGTTTTCTGTTGCCTTCCAATCGGTCTGTTTACGCAAGCCTGACTCAAACATTATCGAGGCTAAACAATAGCAATTAGCAGAGATAACATTTGTTACAAATCACGTGGTCACCCAACAGCCAAGAAACCTATACATATTCCGACTGCATAGCCGAGTTTTCAGACGTTACTGTTCCAGTGGCGTGCAATAGATACGGACATGTTACCTACGCACGACGGCAGCGTTAAAACATTAAACGTGCGACATGCGATATCTATTATCAGTGACGGCCGCGGTGCAATGCTCCTTCGACACGTCACTGGCCTTGCGCGGTGCAAAAATAACAATGCACGAGGACTGATTTGTCTCAAGAGACCCAGGGTCGTTCCGGAAGTGCGCGAAATTATCAAGGACCATGGTGCACCATGAAATTTCCAGGCACTTTGTTCATTGATTAAGGCAGTATATTGTGAACTAGTAGGGGCTATAATCACGTTCGCACCGAAGAAAATGATTAACGTAGTTAAGATATTAGTAACGACCTGTGCAAAGGGCCAACACAAAGCGGCGTTCTGATTAGAAAAGAAATTTCGAAAAAGGCGAACACAAGTACCCCCTTAATCATAGCGCAGTATACCTCAATCTTGTCTTAATGAAATGAAAACGGAATTGCATAGGCAAAAGAGAAGGTATGTATTCCAATGAAATAATTACGCTTGGGAATGAAATCTTTTCACCTGCGAATGAACGTTTTATGTTTTTCTTTTTTTATCAATGCTTTTGAACGCAGCTAAGTTCTAAGCGCATTCTCTTTCTCTTACCGCTCACAAAATGGTTCTACCGTTTACGCATTCCTCGCAGGCACTATGCTACACGTTCCCAACTATGAGCTCCTTTTCTCTCTTCCCTGCCACGTCCCACTCTCTTTGCTCCCTGTCTATCTTTGCATTTTCCACGGTCCTGTCCTTCTCTTACCTCTTAACCCTCTCTTTTTCTCTCCCCTGTCATTCCTTCTTTCTTTCAGCGCGCGTCCACTTCTTTGAATAAATGTCTTTCGAGCCGCTCCGTTCTGCGTTGACGTGTACGAAAAGAATGTCTGTTCTCCTGCCGGTGATTTTGCTCGCCGCCCCGTGGAATTCAAACGCTGCTGGACGATGCCAGCTGAGAAAAAGGTTTAATTGACTATATGGGCGGACTTGATTTATGCGATCGACAAGATTGATCCGTCGCGTGTCGCGCAAGAATGCACCGCGTTCGCTGCTTATATAGTAACTCCGATCCACATGGTTCATTTTTTCATTAGATTTAACAGCAATGGTAAAATGTTTGAATCGGCGTGAGCGGTCGATATCTTGTAAGGGGATTTTCTTTCCGACAGTTTTGGGACAATTTTTGGAACTGTTATTTTTGAATGCTACTGGATTTCAATTGCAACGTGGGCAGTTAATCTGTAGATGGAACGAGAGGGTTCTGTGCGCGATCATTTCGAATTAAAGTTAGCTACAATCACATAAGATACCAAGGCAGAATGAGTAATGGCAGGGAACATTCACTCGGCTTGACCTCATACACAACCTGTAATTTGTAGTAACTGTAGCTCTGAATTGGTAATCGCGAACATTAAAATGGCCAGCCTAAAATATTTTCGTGTTGCACGTGTATGAAGCAGCTGTCGCAGTGTTTTACATCAGGAATAAAATCTCTGATACAGTATGATACAATCTTGAAATTTATACACGACGAAGTAAAGAAGAAAATTACGCAGGTACATATACGGAGAAAGATAATACACTAAATTTGACACACGACACTTTTACTTAATGACAGTACAAAAGTAAGAATTATGTAGGTAATACGAAACCCTTGCGTCCAAGTAATTAAAGTGTTGCGGTGAGTAATAATCCCTTTCGAAAATGACCACAGGTCAATTGAAATACAACTCGTGCAGCCCCTCTGCGCAGAGAGAAGCTTACTACCCTGCATTTTCAACGATTCCTTACACAATACAAAGCCATAGTCCCAGACCAAAAACCAACTTACCCACCCCTCGGCATCTGCTTTTAGCGAGTCAATAGTCACCTTCGGTCTGCATGACGTGCCGGGGTGGTCCATTGAGCTGCAATACTGTTACCATGAAAGCATCCATTCCTCAACATCCTCCAAACTTCACGGTCGATTATCTTTTACTTCGTTTCTTAGATATCAGCTAAAAGAAAATATTATTGACAATTGACCGAAATACAATGTACGGATACGCAGGATATGTTTTTTCAAAATACGTTTTTTATATTTACGTCCGACTGTTAGCAGATCGATCGATTTTTCTCAACGAGTGTTCTCAACAATATCGAGTCAAATCGCTACAAACGTATACGAGTTAGGGGTTGAAAGGTTTCAATCGAATGTAGGGCAACGAGTGCCACTTAGTTCCCTGTCCTTGCAAACTTGCGAATAGCCGAAACCTTGTAGCTCGAGCGTTCACCGTTCGCCTGTCTCGTATGTCGTTCGCCTCTCAGCGACGAAAAGGGATTTCGATCGCATCATCTGAAATTGACACGCGTTCTCACGTGCCCAGAACTCGTGCGATTCACAGAAAGGCCTGCGCAATAATACAGAAATAATTTGTCAGATTATGGAACTGAACTCCATTGGAATCGAGCCTCGTCTCGAAATTCTCCGTCTGCCGCCGCGCGCGTGTCCACCTTCGTGCGAATCCACACAAAGAACGGTCATTCGCATTATTGCAGAAAATAATGCGCACCGCCCTGGCCATGAGGCGCACGAGTTGAATTGCATGTAGGGTGTGCACGCAGCCGTGATGCACATTAATAGGTACCTACACACACGCCGGCTTCACCCTCGGCACACACAATGTGTGGGGCCGCGCGCGTGTTCGGCTTACAACGGTGAGACCGTTCACTAACACTCGCCGAGGGGTTCCCACAATCAGTACACAATCGGACTGCGAAAGAGTGACATACACGGTGAACAGGAAAAACGAAAAGAAACGAGGAAAGAAACGTCGCGCAGTCCGCTTGGAAAACGAGTTGCGCGACTAGAGTATGGATATGTTGAACGAGAGTTCGTTACATACGAAATAACGTGAAATAACGTGATATAACGTGAAATAACGTGAAATAATGTGAAATAACGTGAAATAGTTTCGACGTTTCGGTCCCCGATTGGCCGAATTGTTGGCAAACCGCTAACGATGCTTGTGATACACAAGGACAATTGGAAGGTTTAATTGATTCGAGGCTTGAATTAATTCTATCGTAAAAACGACACGCGTTTTCGTCTACACGATAGCAGATTTTTCCGCCTGAAAATATAGTAAACCTTGCCAGGATTTTTCTCCCCGGTGATCAACGAGTTTCCTGCACACCTGAATTCGCTCCGAAAACTGTGCGCGCCCAAAGTAGCGCAAGTCCATCGCGTAACACGTTATTGCGAAGAAAAGGAGTTCCTCTCGTTTCATCGCGAACTTAGCCGCGGAATTTGTATCACGAAAAGTCGGGGCGATGGACAGAGCGCACGATACTCACTTTCGCGTCACCCTGTATGCACAGGTACGAAGCTGCACACGTGTGTTCGGTTTGTTACGCACACGCACGTAATGCCTTACGCACACGGCTAACCGTAAACCTCCAGTCTTTCAGTTCATGTCGAGCCCGCGTACAGTGTGGACTCCGACGCTTTTCCAAATCCCGGTTCAAGCGTCTTTCGAATATCGTCGCGCCCGAGATTTCGTATTTCCGCTTCGGTCCACCCTGGACATCTTATCTGCGCGTCCAATCTTCGGCTCCGATTGCTCGATACCCTGATATGCTGGCGTATATCCTTGGATTCTTTTATTTCTACGCCGTGCTGCTTCGATTAGAGTTACAAATGCTCGTACATCCGGAGGAATATAAATTATCGAAGTTCGTATTGTGAAGGTGAGAACGTGCAGGAATAAGTCGAGGTCCCTGTGACGAAACGCCGGCTGGATAAATTCAGTCTTATCGGCTGGATCGGATGAAAGGATCGGCGATCGTGTCGTTGCAAGCGGCTATGCGTGCCGCGTGTCCTCGGCGCTTTTCTGCTCGACTTGCCGAATGAAGGTGGAATCCCGGTTTTCCGTGCAATCGATACTGATTTGCATGAAGCTCGCCAGTGTTGGCAAATTTTAATTAAAGCACCACGCGGATCCTGCGTTTCCGCGTCGAACTATCCGGGCTCGTTCCGGCGATGGCGTGCGTTATTCCGCAACAATGGAACCGATAATGAACACCGATTCCCGTTAAGCGAGCCGCAGAGCGGTGAAAATGAACGAGAAGCCTGGCATCCTGTAGCGTGCATTGTTTACGGGCGTTTTAGCCGGGTAAATCGAGCGTGGCAAATTGGCGAAATATGAAACATCGGGGGAAGCCGCATCGATTGACGCAGTCGATCTCCTCCGGGTGTACCGTGTGCCATGTGCACGTCGCGTTTCATTGTACAGAAGACGAAATGTAGATAGCAATTTGTCGCTTTGCCAGGCGGACGAAGAAACGAACGAAGTGTTCGACGATAGTCTGTAATCAGTGAAAAGTGCGGCAACACGGAACGGAACGGAACGGAACGTCCGGAGTTCGCCGCGGAACGAAAGAGGCACCGCGAAACCGGGCGCATCCGCAGATACGTCGTGAAGTGAAAGTGCATTTTGCAAGATGACTGTAACTCCGGATAATGGCGAGTGCAGCCGCCACCGACGCCCCAGTGTGTCAGCAACGATCGTCGAGGGCAACGGCGTATTCGCTACCTCTTCTCTCTCGTCCACGTCGACGCCCTCATCTTCCTTTTTGACGCTGTCCTCGTGACACGTTGCCGCCGGTCAGGATGGCTTGTCTGGAGACAACGAAACGACGCGCAGTTACAAACGTGATTAATCGTATTACTGTTACGTGCAAGCTCAGTGACCCTTCGACCATGCCCGTCATCGATCTGCATTAATAATTCATGCCGCTGAGTTTCCGCCGTCGCTGAAGAAAACGACGAGTTGGTTATGCGCGTGCCTTCTCCAAGGTCGGGGAAGTTACTAACAGAAGGAAGAGGAAGTCAAGGGGAGGGCACGACCCTTCGTGGAATTAGTGAAGGGATCAGGATTCCAACTGCCGTCTCGTCTTTTACTAGCCACGTGGATCACCGGCAAACAATATGGAGACTATATTGAATTGTAATTAAAGAAGCCACGGTGTATGCGGCTTTTCTTAAAGTCCACGCCGCCCCTTTGGATTTCTTTGAACGTGATCGACGTAGATTCAGCCACGCGATAACGATATTCCGTTATCCGCGAATCGCACGATACCATTATCAATGTCAATAGAATCTTCTTTATATTTTTATTTCAATCATTTCGAGACCCGGGTTCTATGTTTATCGTCGGCAATTAAGAACACATCGTTCCGTGTCGCGCGGGCAACAGATAAGTGTTTCCTGTCGTTAAGCTTGATGGTTCAGAAGCAGTTACTCGAGTAGTCCTCTTTTCGAAGCAACTTTTGGTCGCGCTGTTGCCTTAATGAGCCCCGACGTAGTCGTTTGTCACGAAGCAGCGAGACCTGTGACCTGTAAGCACTGACCCGAAATCTTTCCATTTCTGTGTTACAGATCTGAATTTGTGGAACAAGAGTATAAGTCAACGATGGAGGAAATTAAGAAGGAGGTGTTCCATTCAGGAGACCTCGGAACCGCAGGAGGCGTTGATACAGGGTGGCACGACTCAGGGGGTGATTCAAGCCGTAAGATCCAGCCCGGCTAGCAGGGAGTCTTCGCCAGCTGCCAAGAGTCTTCAAGATGGCAGCTCACCGAAGAAATTGCTGCAGACTAGCTCTCTAAGATTGCCAGGTAATCATGCCCTTCTTTTCTACATCGATGACACGAAATAAACCGCTGGAATTCCATTCATAAATTGATGACCAGGCACAACAAAGGGGATCGCCGATATCCAGCACGTTTTGCGAAGCAAATTCAGCAAAATAAACGCTGGAATTCGTAAAAGGAAGGCACTGAGCGTTACGGAGGTGTTCTCGCAAAAGGACACCGCGTCGAACTTCTACGTGCCCAGCCCTCTGTCCAACTGCCTTTCCTCGACCAGTCAGAATTTCGCTGATCAGAAATCAATGGAAGACACCAGCGAACCTGCTTCCCTTCCGCCCTATCCCTTTCACGATAACCTCGAAACGCTGGCGGAGGGTAGCGTGCCGAATTCACCGAACTGCAGCAGCCCGTTGACAAACAGCAACAAAACGTTCACGTATTCCCAGAGCAGCAGCACCTACGATTCCCCGATTCTGAGTCACGACCGAAGTCAGAAGGACGTCTACGGGAGCGTATTGTTCGCCAACTCGTCGCCCGGATGTTGCCCGCGATCTAGAGGCATGTTACAGCGTAGCAATTCCGAGAATCGTGATACTGGTAGGGGTCACGATCATTCCTACGAGAACGTGCGGTTTCAACGGGGTCACAGATCGGAAATTACGTCATCCGCCACCACGAATTCCGAGAGGCATCTGGCGAGAAGCAACTCGGAGACCAGGGATCACCATTCGTATGAAAATGTTCACTTCCAGAAGAATGGAAAGCCAGAGAATCCGTCTGATCCGGCGTTCGAAGAGATTCATATACCAAGGGTGGCATCCAGGAAGAGGGTGACCGACTTCAAAGTCGGCGGCCAGGTGAACAATTATTCGAACGGGTCTGGATGCGCTTGCGCTAACAAGGAGGACGGCCCGTCTAGCTTGGGGGCCGAAAAGAGTCCTGGCAAGAAAACGTCCAGGCGGATGAACAGCAGAAGCGTCGCCAATATTCCTAATTCCTCCGCCACCGCATTGAAGACTTGGCAAGTGAGTAGAAAATATGCTGAACAATATGAGTGTCGTCTATAACATTCTTAACGTTAATTGACGATTATTGTATATTTTTTACAGGGTGCCCAAGACACGGACGAAGGCCTGAATACCGACTCCGAGCTCGAAGACATCGACGAGGCTGGCGAGGGTGAAGAGTCGAGATTCTGCACCCTGCCTAGGCCAGGCAAGGGTGGCGCGTCATTCACGATACTGACTGCCAGATTCCAGAAGGGTCCTGGACTCAAGGGACTCGGTTTCAGTATCGTGGGCGGTACGGACAGCCCTCGAGGAAACATGGGTATCTACGTGAAGACAGTCTTTCCTAATGGTCAAGCCGCCGATCTGGGCACTGTCAAAGAAGGTACGAAACGAATAACGCTCGTCGCGGCAGTTCAAGCTGCTCCGAAGAAAATGATTGTTTCTTAAGTAATTGGTATTGAATCGAACTGCTTCAGGGGACGAAATTTTGTCGATAAATTCGAAACCTCTTCATGGTATGACGCACGCCGAGGCAATCGCCGAGTTCAAGTCCGTGAAAGCTGGGGACGTGGTTCTGCACGTTGGCCGTCGCGTGAACAGGAAGAAAAGGGACTCCCTCACGTTACCACCAGTCGCAGCGACGCCACGCCAGCCAGTAAAATGAACTGTTGATCTCTTCCTATGGCATTCCGCGTTAACACGTTGCGTTTCTGCTTCCCATTTTATCAGAGCTATGCGTATACACGGGAATATCGAAGCCTCCGCTGTTTACGGGGGACTGTAGCATATGTTCGCGCAGATGTTCTCCTCGTGTAAGCAATATCGTTCACAATTGCTGACAATAACAAGACCGCGGGGCTGCGTTGATCTCGCGTAAAAAAATCGAATCAGTTGGATGTTCACCACTTTCGGTTATAATTTCGGTTGTGCGCGTGCGTTTCAAGATTTATTCGGGATGAAATTATTTTTAAAAACGAGAGAAAGCAATCGCAGCGAGAGCTGTGTTCTTCTGCGCAACAGTCTTAGCGATCTTTGATCGAAACCCTTGCTTCGGCGATGGAGGGATTGAGAAAGTGAGAATGGAACCTTGTGTCCGTGCCGATGCGTTGCGGATAAAGTGTAACACGAAGCAAGTTGTTTTGAGTGAAATGAAAGGGTGGAAGATCCAAATTGTCGCAGAAAATTGGACTCGTTGGTGACGAAAAGTAACGTAATCGTCGTTCGGATCAGAGGGGTGGGCCGAGACGTCTCGAAGAAGCGTAGCTAAAGAGCTACGAGCAAATGGATGCGGTATAATCCTATAATATTATACTATCTACATTCGTGTTCGATGTGCCGAAATATTTATCGATAACTTTTAATCGTTGTCCCAATAATCATTTGAACAGAAAATACTATAAATGTTAGCGGCCGTTGAAGGCACTAGCTTTCGTACTTATTCTCGTATCAAACTTCTTACAAAGAGAGATGTGTATTTTTGTCGAAATTTACTCGCGTTCTATCCTTGAAGTCTATTTCACCGAACTATCTTGATGTTACACCCGCTGCGAGCATGCAAAGGGGAAGAATCAAAAGTCCTCCGATATAGTAGCTAGCAGACGACGATTTATTTTTATAAAGCGAGAACCGACGTGGGAGAAAACGTAGCTTGAAACAAAGTGTCGCAGGAAGATCGAATGCGCGTTGATTTTTCTTCTTTTTCTTGACGAATTGCATGAGATTTTAATAAGGGACAAATTAAGGCGGGACCCTCGACGTCGCGACGTTGCAATCTCTGAAACGGCCTGATCAATGGTACGCGTAGACAGAATGTCCAATTCTTAAAGTTATGAGCTAGGATCGAATTATTTTTTAACTATGTACGCATAGATTAACGATGATCGCCCAAAGATGAAGCCCAAAAAATATTTTTACTACGAGAAAAATAATACGTATAAAAACGGAGAAACGCATATCTATAGAATATTTTATATATACATAGAAATATATATTTTGACGGATCGAACGAGACGCGTTTATTTTAAGGCGAGGAAATGTTATTAGTATCTAGTCCATCTGTAATATTTCGTTTCGAGAGGATATTTTAAATTCTTTTTCTTACTTCCCTCTTCTTTTTTATACATATATTATATACATATATATATATAAATATCGATATCGGAAAAATAAATGAGAAAAATATATATATATATACACATACATATATCTGTACGGTGATATACATATGATTATATATTTCTTATATCGAATTTTTAAAGTGTAACGAAGCCGACTTAAGCGATCAATAATTAATTAGATTTAAGGTGTCGTATGCCAAGACGACGTTATATCTCGGCATCATACTACGCGACACGGAGCGGAGAAATTAATTCTAGCATCGTGAATCTGTACGTCTTTCTTCTTTTTTCTCTTAGCGTTAGAATCGGTTCTAATCGGGCAAGTTATCGCGGCCGAATATCGCGTTGGCAGCAAATACCTTCCTCCACGTCTTCCACAGATCGAAGCGACGTTAAGTAAAAGTTAGAATTAATCTCTCCTAACTGGCCACGTATTTAGGCATTTTAATCTCCGCTGAACGCGTCAAATTGATTGAGGGTGAAAAAGGGGGTACCGAATGAACGAAGGTAAAAATACTGACCCGTTTCTTTTTGGTTTTATTAACCATATCCGTGTCGACGGTGTTACAAAGTACAATTATAAAATTTCTCTGTCCGTAATTTCTACCCTGTAATACGACAACGATTGGCTTGCTTAATTCGTGCGTGAGACAGCCTTACGGCGTATCCGATCGAAGAGGCCGGTGAAAAATTCATTCTGTTCGATGCTCTGCGAAGATCATCTCGAGACTCGTCGTGATCCACGAACTCATACGTGGGGCACATAACTACGTGTCTGTACACCCGTGCGCGGTACGGTTATTTTTCTATTAAAAAAAAAAAACAAGTGAGGAAACTCTCGTCGCTCGACACCGTGTATACATGTTTTACCATAATTGTGTAACGTACAACTCGATGTGGTCGCATTTATACGAACTACTTGGAAAATGTTACTGTATTTTCTACTCACTATGCGGGTTCGAAAGCTAATAAATACATAGTTCGCATAATGGAAACGAGGTTGGCAACGATTGTAATTGCATCAGCTTAAAAAACAAAAAAAAACGAATAGAATAGAAATACCTGGACTCCATATCATCTCACTAATATACAAAACAATATTCCTTGCGCGAGGTGTTATTGAAGTGCACGCAACTCGTCGCACATCCTGCGATCCTTAAACAATCTAACGAACATCGACCGTGCGACCATCGATGACTCTTCGAATAGAATAAACTTCACGGAGGACGAAAGGGGGACGCGATCACAATTGCTAGAGATCATTCTGACGAAGCTGATAAAAAGAAGAAGTGGTCAGCCTTCTCGAAATGAACGAACGATGCTCTACATTGACTGGTCCAACGAAGAGTGCGCAATCGTTCGTCGGTGTCCCATGGTTAATCGAATCCGTCGAGATATATAACAAACGTGTGAGAAGTAACAACAACAACAACAAAAGAAACCACAAAGAAGAAAAGGCAACGGTAATAACTCTGCCCTAAATTGGTCGTGAGAGTACAGTCTACGTGCGGGATACCCTAAACTCTACTTGCTGCAACTTTCATCCTCGATCGATCGAGTCGAATGAAAGGGAACGCTCTCAGATCTCGTTCACGTGCTGATGAATGTTGTATGCCCTTCCGCCCCTCCTGGATTCCTTTGGCACCACGACCAGGTGCTGAGGATCGATTCTCATCTGTTCGACCCTTCTGTCGTCCGTGCTCTTCTCCGCCGCGAATAACTCGGAGGGTTTCGAATAAACGAACGTTGTTTCAGCCCCGTTCGATTGGCCAATCGTGGCCGACCCCTTTTGTATATTGTCCTGAGCACTGAGCAATTGTTTGAATCGCTCGTCGTTCTTCTCTTCTTGGTCCCAATGAGTTCTAGCCGACCTGGATGTCGTGGACGAGATTGCCCGTTGATTAGACGACTCCTGGTTCCTGTTCTTGTTCGTCAGGTTCAATTTCGGGTTCAAATTGAGCCCGAGCCATTGAGAGAAGAGGGCTATGCCTTGTTCCGCGCTGGCCGACACGGCTGCGATTAATTCGTCGGTGTTCAACGAGTCTTCCTCTTCCTCGGAGGTCTCGGGGTTCTCGAACGTCTCGGTTGTGCTGCGAGAAAATTCGAGCAAGAGGGAATTAACGGTGAAAACGATCGTGATTGAGGTACAATGGAAATCTAATACGAATATAAGAGTGAAATAATCGGGCAGCGAACGTAATGAGATGCGCGTTGCGTGTGTCGTTCACGAAACGGTTTTTTTTTTGGGGGTGATTGTACTCACGCAGTGACTTCGACTTGCCGCACCACCTGATTGAAATTGAAGCATCCCATGTGGTAAGTGGCTTGCGGTGTGCCCAACAATGCGGGCTCGATCACCAGGCAGCCGTCGTAACCGCCGTCCGCCTGTTTGATCGTCGTAAACTTTGCGCATATTTGCGCTAGATCTGACAGGAGGTTCATGCAGGTCGGTTTGTTGGCCGCATCGACTAGAAAAGTATTGTCATTTTAAAGTGACAGTGATTATTCGAAATTACATTCTTCGACCATTTGTTAAATTCTGACTGAAAATAAACGATTTCGAACAGAGGGTTAGATTTGGGTACGCTTAATTATCGATTATTATGGCGAGAAAATAGAAACGTGGAGGGGTCGTTAGTGGATCCGAAATACTTTTGCTACGGGCCGGTTAAATGTATTACTTATAACTGTATTACCAATCTTGATCGTAGCGTTGTGCACGGGATTATCGCCGTAGCTGAGATTCAACGAGATATTCTGCTCCTTCTGTTTGATATTGATACAAGCAGGACCGCCCAGGTCGATCGTCGTCGTCAGATTCAAATCGACGCAGCACAGGCAATTGGAGGTCTGACACAAGCATTGCGATTGGGGTGTGCTCGATCTGCCCACAGCTTCGGGTTGGTCCCAGGAGAGCAACGTTTCTGTCGAGGAAAAAATGCAAAGAGGTTCACGGGAGAAACTCGAGAAGAGAAATTGGAACGAAACGAAAGTCGTCGATCGAAAGTCAACGACAAAAATCGTCTGCGATTTCCATCGGTCATCTCGTCGCCGTTCCCGAGTTTTCTCCCGACGACCTGACACCGTTTCGATTTCCCCTCTGAGTTCACGATCCTTCCTCCACCGAAAAGCTTCTCTTTGAACGGTAAACAAAAGTGCGCTAGGTAACAAAAGTGTGCCGCGTACGGTGAGTCAGAGAGGTGTCTATCCGCGAACTTTCTCGCGTTACTGGGACAGACCACTGACTGACTGACTGACTGACATACGACTCACAGTTTCTCTATTATTCCAATTGAAGCGAGAACGAACAACTCATTAATAATAAAAAAACCGTTACTAATCCAACATTAAAGCGCAGACACGTCCAGGTGAAATCGCGAACAGATCACGCACGCATGGTCACGCTTAAAATCAATCTACCCCAA
The DNA here is from genome assembly GCA_948146005.1 of Nomada fucata. Classification (NCBI taxonomy): domain Eukaryota; kingdom Metazoa; phylum Arthropoda; class Insecta; order Hymenoptera; family Apidae; genus Nomada; species Nomada fucata. The sequence continues at coordinate 4,729,547 of OX411277.1, forward strand.
AAGGGGATCGCGATTGGTATTCCAGCGTCGAACGTTTGTTTACCAGCCCGTCACGAATCGAATACGTATACTGGCGAACGGACGTTTGCCCGGAACCACGAGTTTCCAATGTCCGTTTCCTAGCGTGTCTGACGGACCTCGCAAAAACCATGAGAAACGTTTTCACGAGAGCGTAACTGATCCATTGCTCACCGATCAGTCCAGCGGAAGACACCGAGACGACAGCAACGGTTAAGAGCACCAATATCGTACACCTCACAGCCATCACGTTGTTTCCGAGATTCTTGTGTAAAAACGAAGGGATCCGCGCGACGGTAGACGGTAGAACAGGCAATGAGAATTCACGACGGGAGACACCTAAGTCAGAACTGTCAAAAGGATGCACGATACGTCGAAGAGACCTGGAGATCCTGCCAAGCAAGGAAGAAGCTTAAATCTGGGCACAAAGCCGGGCGCGGGTCTTGGATCGGCGATCGGCTGGCAGTCGGCACGAAAACTGGCGACACGATTGGCCACGGCGACGATGAGGTGCCACGCCATTGGCCGAGGTGCGGAGGTAACAACGGGCAAGGAACCTCATCTGGGTGACCGGGTGACCTCCTTCGGCAACCTGGTACCAGGAGAACTTACGCGACTGTCCTATCTGCGTTGCTTGGCCTGACGATCGTGGTCCGACAAAAAGCCGATGCTCTTCTTTTCGAATGACCACTGGTACCATTTAGAGCACGCCAGTAAAAGCAATTTCTTTTCTTCTCCGTTCTCTTTGAGAATTTTTATCGCTCGAGCGACCCCGCGTACCCGTCTCTCTCTCTCTCTCTCTCTCTTTCTTATTTTCTTACGGTGTCCCGTGCTGGGATCTGTCCCGGGTAAAAGTGAAAATTCGTATCTCGAGTGACACGCGCGTGTATCCCGTTTTTGGGCTGCCGATTTTCGAGTGGGCCGTATGGGGATCTCGAAATAAATATGGGGTCTATGATAGTATCTCATATTTCCTGTCGGCACTCTTCAAGCCTAGATCTCGACGTTCACGGACCGTAATGACAGTAATATGTACTCGAGATTAATGAGACCGTCGCGCGGATGAATCCTTTCCTTCTTTCCCAGCAATTATATTCTCATCGACCGTGCATTTGACACGAATATCCTCGCCTTTCTCTGATCGTTCGTCCGTGCAACGAATAAAAAACATATTAAACGAAAGGGGAAGGAAAAGCGTACGTTTCGTTGACCACGGGTAAACAGAGTTGTCGCCGTTTCGCATGGACTCTCCGCGGAACGCACTAAATTACTATAATTACGGTCGATCCTTTTGCAGTATCGACGGTGCGTTATATAATTTGCATCGATATCGTTATTTTCACGGCGAGCGGAATGCAAAAAAATAGAGGACGAGGCGAAGGCTGCGATAATTTATCGAAAGCCTGATCGATTCTCGGTTTCCTTTCCTGTTTACGAGCCCCCTCAAGCTGCACCCAATTGGATTACAGTTTTTGAAATGGGCCCCGGCATCCGATCGGATTATCCTGTGACGTTACGTAAAAACTCGTTTCCCCCGATGACCCACATCTGCTCGTCGTTTATCTTGCCCGGTCATTTAGAACCTGGATGGACCGAACAATATCTTAAAATACACCCGCTGGAGAGTTTGCCTTGCATCATCCGACAATAATTGTTCCGCGTTGCGGAACCCCCGGGTGCCTGAATTCCATTGTAGAACCTTCATCCCGTCGAGCAAGTATTAACCAAGGTAAACCACTCCTGACCACTACTTTCTTCGACCCACTAACCGGAGAAAAGGCACCTCCCCGACCAAAACCAAAACACGTTACTGCCTACCTCGAAGGTTCATAGCCGAGGGACCAATGTTTTGTCATCATGATCGAGAAACTCGAGAGGTACGAGACGCGTACAAGGTATGTACGGTCGATTTGTCTGTCAACTTCCTGTAAACATTGTACATCATTCACGCCGTAAAAATAGGTTAATGATGTGGTGAAAGTAGGGTTACACCAAACGTTCTGCATAGAAGACCAATGACCAATTTGAAAGTCGGAGAAATGTTACAGCTTTAATTATAACGAGGAGCACGTCGGTCGAATGAAGAATTTCTGACACGCTCATTACGGATGCACCCGTGGTCACCGCGGTAGCGATGTAACTTTATGGCGATAGAAATTGCTGCGAAGTGGGACTATTGGAGAACGGTGTTCCGATCGGGATTTGCATTATACGTTCGAGCATGTCTAAACGCACGCAGGTGTCCGCAGTATCTTTGTACCTGGCCCTCTCATTTAAATCCAAAGAATAATGCGAACAATGTGACGCTCCAATTTATTTCACCGCATTATGCATACGATAATAACAGTAATGTTAATAGTAACAGTGGTAGTACTGCTAACAATAATAAACGTGTATACTATTTACGCACATCCGTCAAACATTGCATCACACCGATCTCCGCGTCGATCTTGATCGAGGCAAATCGTAGCCCAGTTTCGATCCAGAATCAGGATCTTCTGCCACCACGCATTTTCGATCTCTCCGTGATTTCGCACAAGCTGAATCATCCTGATACAGTTCGAGAGTAAATCTGTCATTGAGGACCGCAAGCGATTGGTTCGAACGTGTATGACCCGGGTATCGGTTCACGGCGGGGCATAAGTCTACTTCCGCATCGTTCTTCCTCGTGGATCCGATCCGCGACGCTTCCACGATCAACCTGCTATCCCTTGGCTGGTGGGGAATCGTCCTCTTATTTACCTAGAGCGTATTAGAATGCTTAATAATCGTAGCCTCGGTCGAGGCAGGTGGTGGTGGCTTGACCGACTTTTAAAGAAACCTTGGGGGGAGTTGGGCGGCATCTTCAGTTAGACATTGGCCTCCGTAAGACGAAGAGTTGGAAAAAAGATCCGAAGGGTGCAACGAAAAGAAACATCCATTACGAACGATCCACTGAACGAATTTTTTTTCGGCTGGAACTTTGTTCTTCATCGTACAGGTCAGTATAAACATTTTCCCTTACGTTCATAGTTAACTGCATTTTATCGATAAAATATATTATACAATATATGCTTCGACATAATTGCGTCCCGGTATATATATACCATGCTATCGCCATCGATTTTTAAGTCACCCGTCGTCGATTTTATAATTCTGTACATAACATATATTCATTTAGTTAATACGATACGCATTCGTTTGTATCGTAACGTATCCGTGCAAACATGTCGAGCAACAAGTCGAGTTTCGTAAATAGGGCTCATTGGCATCACGTTCCTGCAATCGTTTGTTCGTACGCTTAGATCGAACGAACAAATGCCGACGCGTAACGAACACCGTTCCCGGCGACGTGACCACATAATGTTCACCATAAACGCGATCGGCGCGTTTCCGTGCTTCCTGGAACGAGTTGTCCAGGTATCATTCGAGCGGTGAACTCCTCAGGTGAGCCGTCTCTGACCGTGACCTGGATTTAGGTCAACCGGTCGTAGACGCGAAGTCGACGTGAGCCGGGTCAAACGAACCTGGTGAAAAAGTCGTTCCTCCCACGTGTTCGCTGCTCGAAATGATTGCACCGTCGACAATCGGCTGCGTTTCACCCTTCGCTCTGCGGTGACGTTAACGAGCGTGACACGTGGCGGTATTGTCCGCGGTGTTTAGCATCCGGCGAGACAGCGTGACAGCCGACGTTCCGTTAGGTTTCCTGTAGTTTTGGCCGATTTACTGGACCGGTTCAACCGTTCTGCGAGCAAGTACAGATACTTTGGGTCGATCGTATTTATCATTTAAATTTTCGAGATTGTCGCGGGACGAAAGATAGTTAACGCGAAATTCTCCGTTCGAGCTGAATCGATTTGTCGCGATGAAATGACAATTGTACGGTCGGCTTTGGCGTGCGAGCGATGCGAATAAAGAACACGCGGTCCGGTGCATTTTTGTCGGAGCACTGGGCAGGAGATATTCATATGCCGTGCTTTCGGTTGCAGGAAGAGGAGCGAGGATGCGACTGTCGGCGGTAGTCGAGTTATTGCTGATTCTCCTTCTGGTCGCGTTCGCTGCTTATGGCAGAGTTATCGGTAATGGTTTTCAGGAGCTCCTACATTATTAACGTTAATTCCTTGCAATGGCCTGGTAATTTTGGCGTGGACGTTGGCTTCCTTGTAAAAGGGAAACGCCGATTGTAGGATTAGAGCTAATTGGGGATAAAATATCGAAGGGTAGAGTCACTTACTCGAGACGTTCAATAATCAGATGAAATTACCTAGTCATTGTGTATAAAAAGATATATTTCTACTTTATTTTCTTGCTTTTTTTTATATAAAAGGCATTGATTATGTGATTATTTCAAGACGAGTAATATGATTATCAATTTTTATATAACGCGAACAAGTAGACGACCAGTCAGCAATCAAGGATGCGAGTGGTACAAAGCAAAGTAACCTCGGTATATCGACGTTATCATTGAAACAGGCAGCCGAGAATGTCAACAGATATTGCACGTGCAACGAGAATATCTGTAACTGTTGCAGAGACTTCCATATACCGTTGGTGCAATTACAGGGACCAGGTAAGCGTTGTGCAATTTAATTAAACGCAATAGAACGCTGTCGTTAGAAAGCATAACAGTCAGACGAGCGATGGGATAAATGCATGCCTCGTTACACTTGCTCCGCCAAGTGTTCATCACTGCATTCAACGGGGTATTCTTTATTCCAGGATGTGCATCCTTGCAATACTTGCAAGACGATAATTTGGCTGTTCAACTAAGCTTCGGGGATAATATACTAACTAGTACCATTGTAAATGGTGAGTGACCCATTCTTGTTATTTTTTTTTCTGCATACTTTTTTGCACGATTATTAAAAATAATAGGTACCCCGAAATTGATATATATAATATTTTCAACTAAACACTCGACCACGCGCTCTGCCCCCCCCCCCCTTAATTGAAAGTTTCTGACGCGTTCGAAAAAGCTATTCACGCCAAAAGTATGTTAATTGTTCAGCAGCCCGTTCACCGGAATTCGTGAAATGCGATCCGACTTTCACCTAACGTTTGTACAACGTGGGTCCCAGAAAATATTGAATTATACTCTGTCAATACAAGGCTGCGTGTACGACACACGGTTTCCAAATGTTCGATTTCTCCTCGAAACACGTTCGATATGAACCGTATGCTGCATGCGTCACAGATGAAACATTTATAACATAGGAACGGCGTACGATCGACTTGCATCGTGATCGGTCGAGGTGAAAGTCGTGCATACATTACACGAACAAAGGGGAACTCTTTTCTTGAGAAGTCCGATCCGTGTGAGCGATCGATCATCTATTCGTGCGAATTTTCAGGCAAGAATCCGAAGCCCGTCTGCGTCCCGTTGCCAGGAGGTTTCACTAAATTCTGCGGTAGAATTTACTCCATTAAGCGAGAAGCCAAAAATCATTTCAAGGCTTGCCTTGGACTCGAATTGCAATCGTCCACGGAGCTCGAGGCCAGCTTGCGCGTCAGCTGTTTCAGGTAATGAAATTTATAATTCATTTAAATAGTATGTAATCGGGATAAAGTGTATTGCATATGTATATTTGATGTATTACAGATTTGGCCCTGACGGCCTGAAACTGCGGCCAGCGGAACCACTGCCGATCGTCGAGGCCGATTCCGCAGAGGAGGACGACGACGACGATTTCTTTGGCTTAGGTTCAGACGACGACGACGACGACGACGACGACGACGATGACAGCGACGAAGAGAGCACCTTGGCTAACTCGGTGCCAAATTCCTCGGCGGAAGACGACGACGACGACGACGACGAGGACGTCCTCGGTTTCGGGGCCCTTTTGGACATCATAACGGGCGAAGACGAGACTACGACCAAGAGGCCCAAAGTAACCACACCCGCGCCACTGCTCCAATTCACAATTCCAATTCTGACGAAGCCAACTGTATCGCCAATCGACACGGCTATCGAAGATAATATAGCTGATACCAATTCCGAGGGGAATAACGAATACAATCAAGTATCGTCGAACACGGTGGAAGAAAGCAGCTCGGAAGATACAACCGATGCGATCGCAAACGAAGCCGAAGAAATCGTTACGGAAGCGTCCAATAAGATAGCTGCATACGCAAAACCTGATAAGACTCCGTTGAAAAAGTTTACCCCGTCGGATGCGATCAAGAGGAAACCCACTGTCCCTAGCACAAGCATTAACGCGATCGACACGGGAACGAGCGATAAAAAGAAACCGTTGAAGAAACCGGTTAAAGGAGGAGAGGACGACGACGATGATTTTTTGGGGGGTGAGTTGGACGACGACGACGACGACGACGACGACGACGAGGCGATTCTGGGCGGCGACGACGACGATGACGAGAAGGACAGCGATGAAGAGGAGGACGAGGATGAGAAGGTTGAGGAGAGCGTACACGAGAATACCGAAGACGAAGACGAAAAGGCGGAGGTTGAGGCTTTGGACGACGACGACGACGACGACGAAGAAGAGGACGCTATGATCAGCGCGCTCGTTTACGACGATAAAGAGAATGGAAAGAAGAAGAGGAAAGTGAAGAAGCCGCACCAATTGTCCGAAACGGATGATAACGACACGGATTATGGATTAGGTCTGACCGGTCTTTTGGCTAGAAGTAGGCATTCTAGGAACAGTCGTCAGAGCAAAGACATGAAACTTTGATTCGGGAATTTTACACGCGTTCACGTACCAGTCGTAGGATAATCGACGATCACGAGGGCAGGATTTGATGAAAACCTGTAAAATTGACTCATGGGCAAGGTTTCGTGTTAAATGAATTTGTTATTCGACGCACAATCGTTGGCTATTTTCCGACGTGTGTAGACTGATCATTTCTTCTTTTCGTTTCTCTGTTCTTCGTGCAACTGCCGTAAGCATACGAAGAATCGTACGAAACTTGTTCGGATTGTGAATACGACCGACAACAAAATCACCGGAGCACACCGAGAAGATGGAGAACAACATGGTGTACATTTACCCATATTCTCATACGATTCTTCCACGATGACTTACATTAAGTTGAATTAAATTACGATTCTTATGTCAAGTCGCGACGTTTCGTCCGCGACCACAGCCATATCAAATCGCTTGAGTAATTTATTGCTATTTAAGGCGGGCGGACTATTTATATGTACTTATTTAAATAATTTATTAAAACTGTAATTAAACGTAGTAAAATAAACGCTAATCTTCAGCGATATTGTTACCGGTGTACGGAAACGTATCGTTGATCTAGCTAAAACAAACTTTATAACTGTACACTTGTTCGGAACCAAACACGTGCCACATGTCTGTCCTTCGAAACTCACCGATCTTGTTTTCTACCGAAAGTTTATACATAATTAATGAGTAAGAGACTGCCGGTAGCATGGTCCCATCTCAACCCAATTTCAGTCTTCGACCAGAACCGATCGGTAACGGACCTTTCTCTTCCTGCTTCGACAAAGTACAATCATGCTGTCCAAATTGTTCAACGTTCTCGTGTTGTTCTTCGCGATACAGAATATCTGCAGTGCCACTTATCATAGAAAGCATCATATTGGTAAACATTAATTTTTGCCAACAAAATCAAAAATAAAAAGAATAGTACAGAGTATAGAACACGAACTTCTAACAGAAGTGTACCAAATGATTTTTTAACGCGTTCCCTGTTTCTTGAACAATGCTTGACTTCAATTCATTCAATTTGCACAGATGTTGCCCAATACAATTCATCGTACTATAATCCGGACACCAGGGTTGGGCTGAAAGCAGAACTAGAAGATTCCGGCAGAAATCCATTCGCCGCTAAGATCGCGTTTCGCGGTTTATCGTGTCAGTGCGAACAACTTTTATGCAGCTGTTGCGCCGGCATAAACGTAACAGCGGTTAAATTCAATCGTGTAGCGTGCACCAAGCTCACTTACGATCCTCAAGTGCTTGGTATTAAAATGGCATTTACCATGAACGGGAGGGAGATTTACGCCAACAGCGTAAGCGGTGAGTATTCCTTAAAAAATACGGAACACCGACTGTAATGGAGATTTATGTTCATCCGCACTATCGAATATCGTTTTAACGGGTGACTTAATATCGTTCCAGCAAAAAATCCACCCCCGTTGTGCGTTCCGTTCCCCTACGTGCCCATCATAAATTTCTGCGTCCGTTTCTACGACGTCTTCACCGTTGGCAAGAATTTGCACGCCTGCATTGACTTGGAAACGCGGGTCGTTGGTTCGCCAATCTTGATCATGCATTTCGATTGTGTGAAAATGGGCGCGGACGGAATTTCGTGGCTGAAACCCGAGGACGAAGACAATCAGGTCCCCCAGGAAACGCAGCAACAAATTGCCGAACCAGAGGTATACGACGACGTGGATTTCGAGCAGCAGGATCTAGAGGTTTACTCGAACTACACGTCGACGTTGACGCCTGAGGAGGAGGCAATAATTGGTCAGCTAAAGTTGTAACTGTTAGGAATGATTAATTAATTATATAAAGTGTTATTGTTAATGCTCTATTTTTACCTCTGGAAGGAAAAGAGGCAAAGAGGCTTTAATGTTATCTTTGTGATGTATAGTTGCAAATTTATTTATGTATATTTATGTGTTTTATTATATATTATAATTCGTTGCTACGTTGTAGAATACAAGATTATTTAAGTGACCAAATGATCATGTGCTTCCTTTCATTGCTTAGTATATTTATTTCACAGCGCTGTATCTTTCGAGTATTATCATTTTTCTATAAATTATGTTTCTCTCGTGTTCCTTTTTCTGAATCGACTCGCCAGGAGAATCTAGTAGGAAATAAAACGCGGGTGAGAAACTTGAGACGAACCTAAATTTCTCCGGAAAACGAGGTCAGAGTAAGATGGTCCGTTAAGTGACCAGTCGAGTTCCGAACGTCCGACAAGGAGCACTATCCTTTGATGATGTTCTCTCGTAGTGACTGATTCCACACGGTCAAGGACGAGAGATGTGGACCGTCTGTTGCTTTCTGTTCTTCACTAATCTTTGCATACAAAATTCCTTGCAATTAGAGATCCACAAGAGATCCATTGGCTCAGAGAACAGGACAGAAATTTTGATTAACAATGACACACTGCTCGGGACGGGAAACGAAGTCTCGCAGAAGAACGAAGTCTCGAAGAAGAACGAAGTCTCGAAGAAGAACAAAGGGGACTTGAACACGAAGAAGCTTCAAGAGTTGCTGAAACAAGCAGCGAATTCTACCTTGAACGGGACTAATCAGGTGACCGCTACGAAACAAGGTCCCTGCAAATGCGGCGGAGGCGTTTGCGATTGCTGCTCCAGAATTTTGTACGATACCTGGAAGCAAAAGGCTTGCGTCAACGTAAGCTACGATCCGGACGAATTCAGTTTCACCGCTAAGATTTCGATGAATGACAGACTTTTGTACACGAGGACGGTGTCTGGTAAATTTATTCGCGTGGCCCGAAACCCACGAGAGTCTAAGTAATAATTGTATGTTATCTTTCGTTAACTGTACAAACGTTTCCCGTATCAGGAAAAAATCCACGACCGATATGTGTGCCAGTACCACGAATTCCAATTGTCCGAGCATGCGTACGTTTCTACAATATTTATTTCCAAGGCAGAAACATTCATATGTGCATGAACATGGAGGGGAAGTTTCGAGACATCACTATGTTCAAGGTAAGCTGCATAAGTTCGTTGAGATAGAAGGGACGGTCTTTGTTACAACGTTTTCTGAACAATGTATATATTTCTAGGTCGGGTTGGATTGCCTTAGATTCGGTGCTAACGGCTTGGCTCATATAAAGCCAGAGGATGGTGGTGGAATAGGTCAAGTAGAATTTTTGCCAGGTAACGACGATGATGAGGATGAGGACGATTATGATTACGACGACGACAGCGACGACGACGACGACGATGAAGACGATTTACTTGATTTCTGAGGAAACTTAAGATTCTGTTCGTGACAACCGTGAAAGGACTTAATTGTACAATTGCACATTCCTGTTGCTATTGAACACCGTTGCTTGCTATTTATTATTGTTACATATTTATAGTTATATATGTGCTCGAAATGCACTGTGTGTAAGAAGACTTAATGTATAATGTATAATGTATGTATAATTATACAATGGAAGTTACGAAATTTATCATGCGGGCAATAAAGTTCTGTTTTACAATAACTTTGCATCCCCCACAAGCGTTCATTGGATCGCGTTAAAGGTGTGAAAAGGTACGAATAAATAGATGTATTCAAAAGCTACATTTTTTATTATACCTCAATAATTACATCCTGTGGAGCAATAACCACTGGCCCGAGACGTTATTATTCAGTGGTACACAAATCATTGATGTTGCTCAGTATATTCGTGACAGATGCAACCTGTTCATGTAGTAGAATAGTGAATGTGCTACGGTGAAAAAGTAAAACGAAATATTACTAAGTATGAATTCTAGAGTATGTTGCGTCCTCGTTTCGTTCTTGTTGCATTTGCTGCTTTACGGAGTAGATGGATTCGCGGAAGAAAGTTGGTCTCTTTTAGATTTTGTTTGATGCAGTTATTAGAGATATATACCACCTGACATTTTATTGTACAATCTGTATTAGGATATCATAGAGGGTTCCTCGGCTTCAGACCCGTTTCGACGGTTCAGAAATCTTGTACCTGTGAAACATCTTACTCTTGCTCTTGTTGCCAGAGTGTGACTATTTTATATACTCTGGCTATGAAAAATCGTAAGTCTTTAATGCATAACGAAAAATATTTCTGTCATCTTTCAACGGTTTAATATTTGTAATTACTCTGATAGTTTTAACAATATTTTTATAAATATAAATTTAATGCTTTGGTGAATCTATACAGTGTGCGTCAATTTTACCTATGATGATAGCGGATTAAACATCAACGTAACGTTGAATCTTAATACGTTGGAAAGTAAAGCAGTGTCAGGTAATAATGCCCAGTTTAATAGTTATCCCTATTATCAATTTGAGATACTTTTACAGAGTATAAGCCGTTGAAATTTTGCACTGATGTACCCGGTTGTTTGTTCTCGACCGCGTGTGTAAACGTATTGGAACTGAATGAATTTCCCAGGTACGACATACATAGCTATAACTATTAATAGAAATATTGTAGTTTCCATTAAATTTATTTATAATCGAATTCAAAGATCGGTCACAGCTTGTCTGCGATTGGACATCTTAGCCAAGAAGAAGATATGGCAATTGAATTACAACTGCGTCAATATATCGACGGAATTACCCATGAAACCAGGTAATGGAACAATGCAGGCTATGAATGGAACTCAAGAAATGGGAGGAATGTCCACAACGGAGAAGGCTGAAACGACAACAGGTATGACCAGCAGCAAAGTAACGACGACAACAATGATGACCACGGCAGAAGTCGAAGAAATCACTATCATCGACGAGATTCTTCCTTGAACAGAGAGCGTCAAATTGGGAAGTCGTTGATTTAAATCAGCACAGTAGAGCGCGAGATAATTGAATTTGTTTAAAGAAATGATAAACAAATGCTCTTATTTCGGCTTGCAGGCGAGCTACATCAATGATCAATAGACGCAAATGAAAGCTAGCAGCATCAGCTACCAGCTCCAATAGGTGGGAACATGATTCCATCTGCAGTTCATTTGTTATTAACAATTAAACAATTGAAATTGTTATTACGGTGAACCAGATATAGTTACGCCAACGGGGTATTTTTTATCGGGTAGCTTGTTCGATTCTCTTTCATTTGAGACGTCGTTGATTAAAATCGGCTCAGCAGAAGCCGAGATAATAATTTTTAAACATTTTATCGCTAATGGTATGTCGAAAACGGTACAAGTGGCGCCATCTCGCGTTTGCGGCCTTTTTTGCAGTTTTCCACACCGCCAAAACCGAATTCCCGGATTACATCGTTTATTTAAACAATTGCGTTTTTCTCGACTTCTAGTGCGTGTTTCCTGGCCGGACTTGTCTTAAATTATAGACACGGACCATAGCGACCTATTCCAACAGGTGCAACAATATGGCTTATGTGGTTTAAAAGTTATTAACAATTGAAGAATCGGCAAAAACGCACTCCGGGTCACTGCAAATATCTCGGCTTCTGGTGGTGCTAGATCAATGATCGACAGCTGAAAATGAAGGTAAAGGATGCCGCTACACGACAGTAAACAATTTATGCGGGCTGCGCACGCGGTTCATTTTTTATAAACAATTAAATAATGAATTTGAGAATTACACAGAAGCTATAAATGAAGTCCTTTTCAAAAGTGAATTCGATTGTTCCCCGAAACGAGAGCTTCAATTTGAGACATCGTTGATTAAAATCGGCCCAGCAGAAGCCGAGATAATACAATTTGTTTATGGAAATTATAAACAAATGCGATTATTTCGGCTTGCAGGCGAGCTACATCAATGATAAATAAACATAAATGACAGCTAGGAGTATCAGCAACTGGCTTCAATAGGTGGGAGCATGATTCCATGTGCAGTTCATTTTTTATTAACAATTAAACAATTGAAATTGTTATTACGTTCAAATAGATAAAGTTACGGCAGCAGGGTATTTTTTATTGGGTAGCTTGTTCGATTTTCTTTCATTTGAGATGTCGTTGACTGAGATCGGCCCAGCCGAAGCCGAGATAATAATTTTTATTAATTTTATCGGTAACGATATGTCGGTAACGGTACAAGTGGCGCCATCTCGCGTTTGCGGCCTTTTTTGCAGTTTTCCACACCGCCAAAACCGAATTCCCAGATTACATCGTTAATTTAAACAATTGCGTTTTTCTCGACTCCTAGAGCGTATTTCCTGGCCGGACTTGTCTTAAATTATAGATACGGACCATAGCTACCTATTCCAACAGGTGCAACAATATGGCTTATGTGATTTAAAAGTTATTAACAATTGAAGAATCGGCAAAAACCGCAATCGGGTCACTGCAATTATTTCGGCTTCTGCTGGGCCGATTTTAATCAACGATGTCTCAAATTGAATCTCTCGGTTCGGGGAACAATCGCATTCACTTTTGAAAAGGACTTCACGTATAGCTTCTATGTAATTCTCAAATTAATTATTTAATTGTTTATAAGAAATGAACCGCGTGCGCAGCACTCATAAATTGTTTACTGTCGTGTAGCGGCATCCTTTACCTTCATTTTAAGCAGGCGATCATTGATCTAGCACCACCAGAAGCCGAGATATTTGCAGTGACCCGGAGTGCGTTTTTGCCGATTCTTCAATTGTTAATAACTTTTAAATCACATAAGCCATATTGTTGCACCTGTTGGAATAGGTAGCTATGGTCCGTATCTATAATTTAAGACAAGTCCGGCCAGGAAACACGCACTAGAAGTCGAGAAAAACGCAATTGTTTAAATAAACGATGTAATCCGGGAATTCGGTTTTGGCGGTGTGGAAAACTGCAAAAAAGGCCGCAAACGCGAGATGGCGCCACGTGTACTGTTATCGACATATCGTTACCGACAAAACTTTAAAAAATTATTGTCTCGACTTCGGCTGAGCCGATTTCACTCAACAACATCTCAAAAGAAAGGGAAATGAATAAGCTTTACGATAAAAAATACCCCGTAACTGTAACTATATGCCCTTGACCGTAATAACATTTAAATTTTTTAATTGTTCATAACAAATGAACCGCTCAAGGAATAATAGTCCCACCTATTGGAGATGGTAGCTGATACTCCTAGCTTTAATTTATGTCTGATGGTGATTGATGTAGCTCGCCTGAAAGTCGAAATAATGGTATTTGTTTCTAACTTCTGTAAACATTTTCCATTATGTTGGGTTCCACCTGGGCGATTTTAATCAACGGCGTTTTGAAATAAAGCTATTGATTGAAAGAACTATCTGTTCCTGTTTTGGAACGAGTATTGATTAAGTAGCAATCGCAAGGAGTAGTGCACTACTTTCCATTTAAGTTATACCGCTTGAAACGACAGCTTAGGCAGTAGTGTGAAAATAATTAACTAAGATATTCATACAAAATTGTTGTCTTAAACATAATATTTATTACAAGTGTATTAGAAATGTAAACAATAAATCATCGTTTTCTTTCAAACTTCCATTTGTAGATAGGAGCAGAATTCTTTGTCCCTTTATGTAACAATTTAGGTTTTGTAACTTTTTTATCCTTTAATGCTCTTTGGACTTCTATTTTCTGTTGTACCAGAGTCAACTCTCTTTCTCTGTCTATTCTCTTCTGTAGTTCTACGTACGACATGTGCTTAGACTGTTCAATTTTTTTCATGCGTGTTTCGTCCAAATCAGGTAATTTCATATCTTTCAATTTATTTAATCTTGGCCTGTTTGTACGCCTGGCTAGCAATGCTGGATGCGTGTCTAGCTTTTTTGCAAGATCAAAGTTTTTGACCTCATCTGGATCTAAAAAAAATACATGCGTGTTTTTGATTTCATTCGCTGCATCTATCATATGCAGTTCACTCTGAAGCTTGTCTATTTTCTTTGCTTCTATATTTCTCTTGTGAGCAATGTATCGAATATCTTGAGTCTCCATCAGGTGCAACTGTTCCGGAGTATATTTGTCATCTTTCGTTTTTTCTCTGTGCATTCCTCCATGAATTTTAGAATTGATCATGTGGAAATAAAATTCATCTGGATTCTTGTTGAGAGCGCGTTTACGTAGGAGTTTCAACGTTTGTTGTTTCTCTTGGTAATCGCTAGCTCTGGCAACATAATCTTTCTTCTTTTCTAAAAGACCCAAATGTTGGCGGGACTCTGGCTGATGCCTTTCGCGATGAGTTTTTTGTGTCGCCTTAGCTGCCTTTTTCCACGAGGACATACTTAAAACTGAAAGGATTAAACAAATATTTGAAATGTTATTATCTAACCAAGAATAGTTGACTATTGAAATTAGAAAATTAGATAATGATATTATATCAAACAATAAACCAACATACCTTGATGCAATGCTAGTTGAAATTAAAAAGAATATCAATGTTTTAAAGGAATATTACAATATTACAGCACGACAAATATCGTAACACCAGGAAACATAACCCTATTTGTAAACACGGTGCAGTGTATTTGCAGCAACTGATGCATGCGACGTCTAGGAGCGCAATAGGAACTACTAAATTTATACCGCTTCATTGCCACGGTTTTCAATATTGCCCCTTTATTATAGCGAGCAACGAAATAATAAAATAATACTTTATATTAATATTTCCATCTACAGAAATTAAAATATCAATAAAATAATATCAAGCAAAATAAAAAACTTACAAGTATTTCAATCAACATGCAACTGATCATTGATCATAGAACGTACGTATGTATACATATACACTTATAAAAGTATTAAATTAAATATTCGCGTATAAAATATTCGTACTTTTCGCGTAAAATACATTACTATAACAAAGTTTACACTCTAAAATTTCATTTGTCCGAAAGTATTATTCGGTTTGAGTAGATTGGTGTGCTCTATCAGGAAGAGGTAAAACGGTGTCCCCAACAGACAATGATCCTTGATGGAAAACTTGGGTTTCCGACGACACTCCTCTCGGAGATGTGAGTTGCCGATTGTTTCGCATCCTTGCGATCGGTTCCCGTCCTTTAATCTTATACCATCCACGTTGTCGTTTCGCAACCGGACTTCTGATATCCGTCTGAGGAAGGACACGACCCACTTGCCTCTGCGTCGAGGGGGAACTTTCCATCGCGTCCCTTGATCGTTTTCCAGACGTTTGTAAAACGGACGACGACAAACTCGACACAGAGGAGAAATTGTGCGATGTAGAAGATGTTGGAATGATATCTATTCTTGATGAAATTGGTTCCCTCTCGATGTGCCTTGACGATCCCATTCCTGTTGAAGAAGAAAATAAGAATGATAATAAACATTGCTTTATACACATTATTATTTCCTGCTTATCATACAATATATTATTATACACACGTACCAGGTAAATTTCTCATGACATTCCTAACTGCGTTGGCCATTGCGGATAAAATCCCCCCGGAGGTGTATCTTTCGTGGCTGGTATTGCTATTCGTTGTCGAATTCATACTTCTACCAGCAAGACTGTTAGACTCACCTGCAGGCGAACATAAATTAGAACTTGGGGCGCTGTAATAACTATCTATGGACGTTATCAAACTACTGCAGGTGGCAGAGTTCACTGATTGATTCGTGCTGGAAGTAGCGTGTTCCAGTTTCTTCAGGCCAGTGTCTATTAGGTCAGAGGTCGGGACAGTAGAGTTGCTCTCCACGACGACCATCATTACTACCCGTGAAGAACCGGATGACTGTTGAGAACCATTCGCGTCGATTCTATCCGGACCACGATTTTCCTTCTCCGTATTATTCGCGTTATCCTCGTAAATTTTTATCTGCGTCCGCTCCAGAGATTGTCTCATCTCGGATAACGTATCACACGCCTCGAAGTATTCTTCGTTCTCTGTCGTATTAAAATTACTCGTCGAGCTGGGTTCCGACAGGCGGACGTGTTCATCCGAGAACCGAACTTTCTTTGAGACATCCGAACGTTTTTCCGGTTGACAGATTTCTAAACTCTGAGAGTCTGGTAATGCCCCGCCTTCGACGTTGGTCAAATCCATGTCTTCGACGCTATTATTATCCGTGTAACATTCGTTCCGCATTCTATTACCTTGACCCTTCGTAGTGTCGAATTTTCTGAAACTGTTTCGAGTAAGTTCTTTCTTATTTTCAGAGTTCGAGTGTAAAATACGGCATGGAGTTTCCTCGTGGCTGGTAGCAGAGGGAAGGCTCATGTATTTGCTGCTCGAATCGTTACTCGACGAGGCGCTCACTTGCGCCAAGCTATGCGTTGGATTTTTACTCATCGACGCGGAATTGGTGTTTGGTGTCTTCAGGGTGAAGTTCGGTACGATTGGTGTTTTAAAATTAAAATTACTCTTCTGGCCCAGGAGCATAGGGGTGCTTGTGTTTCTGTAGAGCTCGGGCGGCGAGGTCAGTGCTCTGAAATTCCCATTGTATTCGATCAATTGTTTTCCGTCTGTATCAAATGGTGGTGTGCCCAGTAAGGATTTTCGTTCCGGCACGAGTGAATGCCGATGCCACGAATTCCACCACTTGCATGAGCCTTGGATAACACAAAATATTATCGGGGAATGTTAAATCATTGATAAAATCGGCGGTACGGAGATAGAAATAATTACCGAACGATTCCAGGTCCTTGCTCTGTTGAAAAATTTCACCGCACAGGTAACAATAGAGAGGCAGATGAGCGAATATGATGTGACAGAATAGCGCTTTATCCTCGAAGGATTTCAATGGAAGCTTCTCGGATATACAGAATGGACAGTTCGGTTGGCGTTTCGGGTGTTTCTTCTTCTCGTGCCGTTCGCGACACTGCGCGCAACAGAATACCTTTTTGCACACGCAACAAATTCGGCTTGTCTGTTTAATGGGAAATAGTTTACAACAGATTGAGATTGTCGAGTTCACGAAGTGGTAAGAGATGCCTAGCTGGAAAATCTTTTGATAAATACCTCGACTGGCGTCATGTTTGAACGAGGTCGCCGGAACTGGGACGATGTAATGTTTATTTCATTACGGTAATCACAACGCAAACTATATAGATATATAGAGCAAAAAAAAAAAGGTTTCTCGTAGCTAGTATTGGTTTGAATAATGACGTGCTTGTCTGTAGTTAGCGTGATACATTTTCAGCATTATTGAAAGATCGGAATTATTTATATTTAATCATACGTGTAGGTATTTCTTGATTAAGCTTGTTGAAATGACAATAATTCTTACGAAATCAATGATATATTTACAAACTGTTATAACATATTAAAAGTGTTTATCGTACAATTGTATTATTACAAAATGATACAAAATTTGTTAGACGTTATCGTCATCTTTATTTTCAGATTTATCGGATACTGCGGCGGACATTAATTTGCCTAGTTCCAATACATCTTCGTTGTCATCACTTCCTTTGTAGTCTTGCGTTTCAGCTACTTTGCTTTTATTCGCCTCTTGACGTTTCTGCTTAGCTTGCTTCTTGAAGTCCGAAATGGTCATTGAATTTATATTCTCTACCACCACGTTTACGTCAGACCTTCTGAAATCGGTGTCTCTGTTCTGCAACAAAGATATCGCTTCTTGATACGGTGGAGCAATCGGTGTCTGCACCGGTTCGTGATACGTGTACTCTTTTCCTTCGAACTGAAAAGAGAAGACACAGATAACGTGGCACTGTTACTTCGTGTGGAAATCGTGGATGCAAATAACTTACGTCCAGCGGATAACACGTATCGGAGTCAGGCTGACTAAGATCGCCGCAAACAACGAACGGAACAATGACCCTGTTAATTCCCGTAAGCTCATCGAAATCGCACGGTTTATGCGTTAAAAGAGGGTTCAGCATGTGAGGCTTGTAACCTTCCGGCGGTGAGTAATCTTTGCAAACTACAAACGCCTCTATACTCGAATTACGCGAACTGCTAGGTTTTGTGCAGTACACGTATGGGAAAAATATTTTCAATTGAGCGTATAACAAGGTCACATCTTTGGCCCTAAATATTTTTGCCACGAACGTGCCTCCGCGTCTGAGTATGTGCGTTGTGATATTCAGAGCTGCAAGTAGCAATTGCGATTGAATGTAAATGTCCATATCGTGCAGGCCAGTAACTGTAAGTAATAATTCAATGGATGACATTGGGCGGTTCTCAATGAAAATAATAATTTAATATTTACCGTCGGGTGCTCCATCGCAAACCACTAAGTCAGCGTGCTCATTATCGAAATGGGCAATAATCTGCTTGGCTGTATTCATGTTTGTAATGTCCCCTTGAATTTGAATTACTCCCTCGAGTGGTGCCATAGCTTGCAAATCGACCGCTACTATTTTTGGTGGTGTTGCATCTCCTGCTTCCATAGATTTTTTGTAATTCTCACTTTTCAAGAAACAATATGACGAACGATTAACGTCAACTGCTATTACTAAAGTAACGTTGTAAATAAATTTGATGCATTACCTTAATCGTCGCGATAGAACTTGACTCCAGCTGCCAGGTGCCGCGCATAAATCTACTGCTTTGTTCACACCTTGTTCAAAACATAAACAAAATATTGTATTTTCTTTTGCACAAACGTTAACATTATTTTTCCGTGCATACCTTCTAAAATGTGACACTCGTTATCTATTTGGAGCAATTTGAAAGCACTCCTCGCTCTCCATCCCTCTTCCTTCGCCCGTCGATAATATATATCTCGTTTGTCTTTCGATGTTTTGCCCATTTTTAGTTAAACAATATGTCACCAATGTTTATTGTTTATCTTCGTTATAGGTTAATCCAAATAAACGTGGAAAGCATCGCAATACGAGACTACCAAACACAAAAATCCCTGCTGGAACTAATATTCAGGATTGTAGTATTATTCAGTTGGTAACACTAATAGGACGCCCGCTAAATTTAATATCCGTTCAAACATTTGTTTCTTAAATTCGCGCACTACGTTTCTTAATACCTCAACAGATTTCCACACGGAAAATCTTCATGGAAAACAAAATGAAATGAAAACAAAATGAATTATATTGCTGTCGTTTCGCAAGTGGTCTTGTTTTTGTATTATTACAAAAAATATATTCTGAAACGTTATCGAGTGTCCCTCAGGCGCGACGAAACGATAGCGATAGAAATGATTAATATTGCGCATTGACGGTTGTTAAACTTTCTCAAGCATAAACTTCGGACAGCTGTTGATTACAATCAAGTACGCATAACTTATTTAAAGAGGGAAAAGGTAGATAGGATAATGGTAGCGGTAGTTATTATATTTCCAGAGATTACAATGGCGCACGCGAAAAATTATCCAAAAATTTCCCTCGATTAATAACTCCGTTAATAACACCATTAATAATTCCAATTCAAGTGTTCCCATTGCAATTATAATAAGACTAAATACGCACCAATCCATTCCTAGATCTCTATCCGTAATTCATGATTACAGCAAACGATCGGCAACGTTCAATTCATCAATTCAGAAGGCAGGCTTCCCGTCTGTTTAGCGCCTCATTTGAATGGCAAACACGAAACGATTCATTCTTCTCTTTGCTCTCGCTTAATGACAGATCCCGATTGCATGAAACGACTAACATCGTTTATTACATCTTCCGTGAAACGTGCGGGGAATTCACGTTTGCCTGAAACAGAAATCGACCAGTGTTACTCTTACACAATCGTCTATTTGCATGTTACCGCAGAACGTAGATAATTCTGTTCCGAAACGAACGACGTTTCGCATTCGCACATAGAATACAGGCCAATGAAAACCTCCGCCCGTTGCGGTTTGCGTTGCAAAATCTATTTTCAGTGGACGACTCGCGTCAGACCGTAGCCGTTTATATTTTTCGATCGGTCTCGTTTCGATCGAGTTGGCGAGAAATATGAACGACAAGAACGAAGAAGCAACGATTAAGATCGCGTCAATGCCGAATTACGATATTACGCGTCCAGCGAGTCGTTCTTCATTTCAATAAGTTGCAGATATCAGGTATAGATAAGGCTGCGATAGTAGCACGCAACAGATGCTCCTTGCATAATGCACGAGCGTACTTGCGATAGAGGAAACAGGGTTTCTAATGAGCCTTTAGTCCATGAAATTCGAACGGAGCGCGTCTCTTCTCTCGCGGATCCGGACGCGCCGTTCGAACGCGTTCGTACGATGCAATTGCATTGCAATATCGGTACACATTTAATAGCAATCGTTTCTCCGCGATCGTGTATTTTTTTAACGAGCCCCTTTATCATCCGCCTGTTAGAGGCCTTTGGTATTTAGCGCACGTGATAACTCGACAACTACGGCCGCAGGAATGTAAATATAATTGCTAACAATCGATACCGCTGCTTATTTTATCTCTTTTTATTGCCATCCAATTATCGCGTTAATCATCTTCGGCGCCTTCACTGAT
Organism: Nomada fucata; assembly: GCA_948146005.1. Lineage (NCBI taxonomy): Eukaryota > Metazoa > Arthropoda > Insecta > Hymenoptera > Apidae > Nomada > Nomada fucata. The sequence continues at coordinate 4,750,516 of OX411277.1, forward strand.
CTTGTCCCGGATTCGTCTAATTATTGCAGAACAACAAAGTCACGCGTATAAGTAATTCAATTGAGTCTGTCTCAGGGCCGCGCGAAATTGTTGCACGCGATTGTTCCGCGGAACAATAGGAAGAAGACTGAAAGGGACTGATTTATTGAGCAACGATCTCGTCGTACGGCTCTTTGCGGTGCATACAGTTCCAGACATTTGTAAAAACAAACAGCCCAAGTCAGTTGTAATCATCATCCTTTCTTTCTGTACTCTTCCTATCGTGAGTAGCTTCGAAATTAAAGTATAAAGATTATTTAAACGCGGTCCCTTATTAAACGACACAACAGCGGGCCAGACGCTGTATTGGAATTGAATAATTGTTACAACCATCACAACTATTACAGCGCGTACATTTACAAGCACTCGCCGCAGAACACGGCCGACACGATAGCGTTCACGGGGTTATCGCGACCCGGTGCCTGAAATAGTTGCTCTCTCGCGTACACAATAGCCGTTCGCGCGCGAGACAGATATTCGTATGCGTCTTGTATCGCGTCAACCAAGCGTCTCTCATTCACTCGGAGAGTTTGTTGTTCCCGGTAATTGCATAATTCTTGGCGCAAGTGCAAGTGCAATCTTTCGCGCGGGTTCAAGCGATGTGCCGAGTTCGGTGTGCAATAGGCTCGCCGGTTTGCCGGCGGCACGATCGCGTTGCCGTCGATAGATCAATGTTCACGACCCCGATCACCCAGGTTACGGTTGCTCCACGCCGGTAATTGAAATTCTAAAATGACCCCGATGTTATTTTTGGCGCGGCTGTTTCCACGGCGCCGCTTCCTGGCGGCGCGACGCCTCTCCGCTCTGATAACGCGATCTCCGCGCGGACGCCGGTTTCTTAAAAAGATATTGGCTTAATACATTTCGTCATCTGTGACCTTAATCGAGCGATTTTGCAACGAGCGCCTTCCCGTGCTAGGACAAATCGCGCTGCTCTAACGAACGTTGAAAGAATTCATTCCGGCCCCGCGCGGTGCAGTTCTATTCAGCCCCGTCAAGACCGTCTGAAAATAATATGGCGCCCTAGGACATTCATTCTGCCGGCGGTGCATAGATTTGTCAATCCTCCTTGCCGACCTAACAACGAAACGCTAAGTGCTGTCTACGTCGACAGGTTTTGTCCTGAGAGACGTGGGGCCATTTGTCATTATTCGTGAAAATCGAGGAACGCCAGAAGGAGACTTCTATCACGGGCACATGTCACGTCGCCGAGCGGATTACATTCACAAGGTTCGAATGATTTTGATCCGCGCCGAACGTCGGGGGCCCGTGAAACGCACGAAATATTGTTATGCGCGGTGCAAAGAAGGCCCCCCGTGTCAGCCCTGACACTGTTTCCTCTAGGAAGCGCAATATCGGTTGACATTGCCCGATCACCAAAGCCGAACTCCAAGAAACGTGATCACGCCGACCTCCCGGGATGCCCGGAGAACCTCGACGATTGATCCTTTCCTTCGCCGGCAATGTTTAGCAGGCGATGAATGATCGGTTAGCAATGTCGTTTGTCAAGCCGGCAACGTAACAATTAGTCCCCGGGCACGCGTAACTTATGCCAAGTTACGTGGCGGATTGACAGGTTCGACGTCAGACGCATTCTTCCGATTAGCGTCTGTCCGCGTCCCAGGACACCAGGAGGAATAGAACGTTCTCCTAGGGCCAGGCGAGTCAGGATGTTAACGCCATTGTCCAGTGCATTCGCGACGCGACCTTCGTTGATCACGGAAGCTCGCGTCGAAAAATAGATTACACGTGCCCGTCACGAAAGCGACACGCTAATTGAACGTCGTGCAACGGAGAAACGGAATTAAGCGAGATTACCGGAGTCGGGCACGCGGCTCGCGTTTCTTGGACACGTTTCCTGTGCACTCTGCGCGAGTGCGGCAGCAACGTAGAAAAAGATACGTAAAGGAACAAGCGGATACGCGTGAAACGTATCCTGGAACGAATGTCAGCGCAAGGCTGGCGTGTTCAGCCTGGCGTGAGACTTCCCGAGCGGAGCTTTCGACGGGTCGTTTAATCGAAGCCTCTGAACCACGGTTCTCCATAGTCCATGGATAATCCTGCGAACTATACCCCGTGTCGAACGACGTAACGTGTTTCGTAATGCTATCGGATGCAACCTATTATCCTGTCCAAATTAGGCAATCGTTAACGGTGTTCATTATCGTGGTAGTTAAACGGTAATGATACACATAATCGCGCACAGGTGGGACATCTTTTTTCCACCTATGGATATACCGTGTACCTGCGCACGCTGCTGTACTAGGTGAAACGGTGCGACGATGGACAAAAGTCGAATAGAAAAATCGTTAGACGGAATGGCGCTTGGTAGGAGCTAGAATTGTACCTGGTACCTGGTACAGGTACAATCGTACCTGTAATTGGTTCGAGACGGGCGCCCGTAACTGTGGGAAAAGGCTGCTGGGAAATGGGGTTGCTATCTTTCGTTAGCAACAATCCAGGAGAAAAAATGGTGAAAAGCGCGATTGAATAAGGGAAGGACGCGCAGCGGAACAATCATACGGAAGAGGACGAAACGGTCGACTCGACGGTCATGAGACGACTGCTCGCTCCGATTCAGCGCGAGCGAATGCTTGGGTAGCGAAGCACGCGAGCGGAATGCTTATTACCGATCTCCAGAGCCGAGCGGAGTCGAGCGACACGCTCGCGCCTGCGTCACCGTAGTATAACTCGCTGACTTCGGCTCGAGCTTATTTATTTCGAAGCTGAATCTCGCCGCGACAGCCACGTGCTACGATCGCAGCTGGGACCAAAGTCAGTCGGTTTCTCTTGTTTCTTGCGTATCGCGTCGCTCGTGGTTGCCTGACCGTGCGAAACGTCACTCGTTGCAAATAAAAAGAAAGAAAGAAGAGAGCACAGGGGACGAGGGAAAGGAGAAGATAAGGCGCGACGAGTCGCGGGTAGAAAACGGTGGAAGAGGCAAGCGGTGAAAAATAAAACAGGCGGAGAGCATCGCATTTTATGTGCGCCCGACGATCCAAGTGCTATTGAATTCTTTTTTGCAGATTCGCGATTGCCCGACGTCGGTGCACCGAACTTTTTGTAAAACCCGCTGCACCGCGTACGTGTTCGTGTACGTTCTCAAGCGGAGCTGATCGATTTCTCCTCTTGAATATTTCCGATGTTACGGGCAACGATTGTTTAGCCCGACGAGAAGACGTGACAGTAGTATAGGACCCTGATGGCGCTTGACCAGCAGTCGATTTAAAAACACCGCCTGTGATACGCGTCGTTAGGATTGTCCTTATCACACTGTGATCTGTGTTTTGTGATAGCGATATTGATCCCTTTGCGAGGGTTCTTCGGCATACTCCAACCTAACGTTAAAAATCTTTGTAACACTCCGACGAAGATCGATTGACTACAAGGTTTCGCTCGAGGGACACCATTGCGTTTACAGGTAAGTGCAATTTCATTTTTAAAAATAATGGCGAAATAATGCTTTCGAAGCACCCTCCGGCATTCTGTATTTATCTTTCAACCGCGACGAGCTTTAAATCTGCCCAACGAGAAATCGGTGCTTGACAGTTCGATTCGCATTGCGTTCGGGCTAGTTACAACTTCTTCTACAGTTGTAGTTACAAACTTACAATGTTTACACACTGGTTAGCGTCTTTGGAACGCTCTGGCTCCAGGAACGCGTCAAACGTACCGACTACGGTCGAAATACCTTAATCGGGCAAACTGACTCCCCGACAGCTTTCCAGAATCAATAATTTTTCAGAGTTCTGTAATGCACTGGAACGATGTACCCTTCTTACCCATAAGTTAAATATCTACAACAAATGTTCCCTCCGATTCCGATCCCTTCCTCTGCTTCTCCAGTCGCTCGACTGTCAAACCTAGGAACATTTCAAATTTCCCGAGCGCGGAAAATCGATTAGAAAATGACGCGAACGCTTGACACAAAAATTCCTTCCTGCGACAGAGCTAATTACTTGCTCAACGAGTTGATCAGTTTTGGCGCCGCCTCTCAAGCGGTTCATTCATCGATGTACGTGAAACAGAAACGTAGAACGTCAGAATGGGAGGCAGCATCAATGATTGCGTGAAAAAAGTAGCATGACCGCGAAACTCTGCACTTGAACTCGGTTAGCGTGGAAACGGATCGCGTGGATGGCCAACTTTCTGACAATAGTCGTGTGCCCACGAGGGCAAACGTGTCCTGCCTTATGGGACACCGCAAAAAGCTTTTGCAAGAACATTGAAGCACTTACGTGCACGCGAGAGAAATCAACTTTTGCCGGAAACAGTTTTCAACGGGGCCGCACGATAAACGACGCGATCCTAGATTAATCTCGCGCTAGAATCGCGATTAAATAAGCGTTCTCGATTATGTAGACGTATGTTCCATCGGTGGAGGTCTGATAAGTCGATCCACGGTAGCGATACAAATACAGAAAATAAGCAATAAATTGTCTTTTCGTGTCGAAGAGTCGCGTCGTTCGAGGCACGTGATAAAAGACGTCGTTACTTATTATCTGTATTGCTTCGATGGATAATACAAACGATTGGAAACGTTCTTAAGCGGTTTGATTGCCAGTTAACTGCAACCGAAGGCAGTTTTAATTAATCGAGAGTGCAACAAGTGCAATTTACGGGGAACGTTCTTCCCTTCCAGAAAAGAATCGTTTCGAGGCCAACGCGTGGACCGAACTAAATCCTCCGTGAAGGAATGCGAGACGGAGATCCTCAGCTAGACCCATTGACTTGAAAGGAGAGGTTCTTCAGAAGACCTGTCGCGATGCCTGACACTAAATCTTTGAGCGACCTTAATTCTATCTGATCTTTGATTATGCTAAACGAAAAAAAAAGTCTAAAAATCAACTCGAACTTCAGAGTGTCGCCATTTTTTTTAAACAATGACATTTTTTATCCCTATTAGTACCGGCTATAATCATTTTCATACCGAAGAAAATGGCACCCCGTTTTTTTGGTTTGGTCCACTAAAAAGGCCGGAATCGTGTCAGCCATCAGAGCATGATTTGCTAAAATTTTATGTATTTTGACTCGAAAGAAATGTGTAACGCGGTTAAAATATTAATGACCATATGTGCATTGGGCTAATGCATAGCAGTATTCTGAACAAAATTCCTAAAAAAATGACGTCAGATCTTGTGCATATTTATATCCTGGAATAAAACAATCGATGCGATTCTCCCCGTTTCTTCCGTTCGTTGTACGAAAACTAGTTCATGTTAGATCGCAATTTGCGTTACATTTAGTTCCTGTTCCTGATAACGATCATACTTAAAACGATTGTGATTTTCCGCGGAAAAACGGGGTCGGATAAAAAATAAAGTGGATCGTGTATACGCTATAGCGTCGCGGTTTAACGATTTCCACGCCTTGGAAACGAACGACCGGTTGGGTGCACGAATCGAGCGGCACGACGCGACGTCAAAGTCAATACTAGTCGAGGCCGGAGTCGTGGGCGATCCTTGCTCGCGAAACCAGTTGCCTATGCAACGTATGCGATCATTCCTTATCAAGGCGGCAGAATATCTTCGTATTTTCGTTTCTTTTTTACGCCCGCACGTGGGACATGTAGAATCACGATTGTCCCCGCGACGAATCTGCAATTTTAATCGGCACGTCTCGTGTTTGGCTCTCCTGTTTTAACAGTTCCCCCCGTTTGGAGCAAGTGCCGTGACGCCGTCCGATTTCCTAAGAAAATATCGATCTGACCGCACTCTAAAGCGTGGTGGTTAGACTGCGTCAAGAGTGCCGTGATTCTAATCAGCCAACGATCAGCGTGGAAATGGAAAATAGGGATTCGACAAGGAGGGGAACACCTCGATGATTGCTGCAACACGTTTTATGAACCGTGGCGAACAACAGTGACGATAACTCGATTTCGATAAGACGGAGATCGCATAATAAGAGGCGGGAGGCACGTGTCGCAGATGATAAGTGGAATCAGAATGGACTAATTTGTGCAGCTGATCGATCGCGACCGGACATTCGACGCGTTTATCGCGCGTGTATAAGCTTGGATCGTGCGAGCAGCCGTCAGGAAGAAAGCTGGAAAAAAGTTTCTCTAAGCTTGGCGTTACCACTGAGATTCTCAGCAAAAACAATTTCATATCGTCCTTCCTGCGGGGCAAATATTTGCTGCGTTCGCATAGGTCACGGTTTCGGTGACGTAATTTTGCATAAATTTCGTTCAGGAAGATCCCGTTCTGTGTAAACACCATCGGTACTCCGATCGAAATTTTCTAGGAGAAAACCGGCGACCCCGTTGAACTGGTGTCAACGGTGAATCAAATCGTTGTTAATCAAATTAATAAAATCCGCTGGATCATAAATACTTGGGCGATACCCTCGGTTACTTCCTTGAAGTACACTCTCGCTGAGTATTTCTTCATTTTCCTTTGCAAAGGAATCCTCCGACTATTGATCGCGGCATCGAGGGACCTTGATTTTGAACTTCGGCAAAAAGCTCTGCGGGTTTTACGTAACGCGATAAAAAGTTAGTAAGAAATCGGTTACCTCGCTGAAAGAAAGAGACGTTTCTCGAAGCTTGCGTTTCCGCTGACGCTGTTTCCCTCGAAACGGGAGACAGGGACTGGGAACACGACAGGGAGGTCGAAATAGTGACGTCGATGGTAGGGCGTTATCTCTGACAACCATAGGCAGAGAAAAGGAATCGCGATTATACCGTAACGTGGAACAGATTTAGCAGGTCCACCTGCTCCATTTAATTCCTGTCCGATACAGACATCGTGCAGGCGTATAAAGTGACGACAGACAGGTAGAAAAGATTCAACGAGGACAATCGAGACAGGGCAGAGAAGGGTTGCGGAGAAGGAGAACAATATTATAACGCGGCTGGAAAACTAGGCCGAAGACAAACGATTGAACAATTAACTTTGAAGTTCGAAGAGATCGGAGTGGTGAATTTGGAACAAAATATGGAGAAAGTGGCAAAGGGAAAATCGTTGGTCAGCACGGAACGGCGTAAAAACGACGTGTTCGACGATGAATCGATGGCGGTACGATCCAGATGCCGAAATTTCATCGCCTTCTGGATCCTCGGCCTCTGCAATAATTATGGATACGTGGTGATGCTTAGCGCTGCTCACGACATTCTTGAAGGCAAATTTCACATGGCGGTAAGTAAACTAGTGATACTCATGTGCTAACAAATCAGATACCCTTAAAAACGAAGGTAGTCTATAGGAATGCCTGAGAGGATGCGGTTCTACACATCTGTTTCCCGTGAAACGTCCCTTCGCAGCTTCTTCTGTTTTTTCCCGAATTCTAGCAACGAACAGCCAGATACAATAAAAATTAAATCAACCACGAAACTCTACCGCGAGTGAGAGCTCCCAAACTATTCTCAGAGCTGCTTAAATTCGAACCGCGGTCGCGTGGTTATAATTAACGCTACCGCGATGCCATATTCGTAGAAATCCGGCCGAGTTCCCTTGGCAAAGCATCGCGAAATCGAGCGACACTACCGTCGCCCGATTCCGTCAACGACACCAGGTAACATGCCTTAGCGATTATTCCAGGAGTATCGTCACCACGTACAGCAATTTCGCATTATCTCAGTTTTATTTCTCGCGCCGCCGTGTTTCTCGGTCGGACTAAATCCACCGCTTGCATGCCTGAAACCTTTTGGCTGCTCCGTTTCTAATAATCGTCGAGGCTGCACGTCGGGGCTACGCGTCGCGACGCGTCGCCACGAATCGATCCAGTTGCGAAACGATGTACCGACGGCACGTTTTACGTGGTACCATGAAAGACGGCCGAGACCTTTGTATTTCTTTGCCGCGATAAACCACAAGGCACAATTAAGTTATCTCAATCGCGATACGATAAAGGTGTACGCGTGTACGCGGTTACGGTTCGCTCTGCGTTGATTAGTCGAAGTTGACGAAACGTATGGAATGATATCGCGAGTGCACGTTCGCGCGATGCCTGGTTCTTAACTATGTACATAACTCAATGAATCACCGAACTCATCCAGCCGTGTTAAATTCGCGCTCGTTCGCGTTCCTGTATCGATTGGACTCCAGTCGTCGTTCGAGGTTTCCCCGATTGCTAGAGGAATCATGCACGGGCCGATGGAAATGTTTGCAAAACGTTTTACGCCGAATTTAGAATCATCTGCTGGAACGAGATCGACCGCTTTTGGTCCAATGTTTCGCGGCTCCTCCTCCTCTCGCGTTCGGTATTTTATTTTTAAACGATTTATAGCGACGCGGTGATGCACATTCCTTCAGGGGCAGATATTTTTCAACCTTGACGCGGTTCAAGATAAGGAACGGACTTTTCGTGGATTTGTGGAAAATTTTATATCTTTTCTCATTCGCGTGTAGCTTAGAAGTTTTCTTTCTTTTTACGCCTACAACGACGCACGATCGTTCAGGACCGCGAGCGAAATTTCGCGTCAGCGGAAATTTCCTGTCAGACAATTTCGAAAGCTTGCGCAAGTGGTGTACATACGCGTACACGAATCGAGATGCCCAATGTAATCGGTGCACGGGCAATTCCGTCCAATCGTTGCGGTTCCTGTTCTATTGGCCACTTAGATGTATCTCTGCACAGGCTGCAAAACTTTGCAATTTAATTGCACCGCGATTCGTTTCATTAATGACTCCGTTTTATAGCGTTGCTCGCGATCCTTGTTCGCGACGCACGCGAAACGGAGACGGCCGCTAATAAGGGACCGTAACAACGGGTGGCTGAGATAGGGGTAGACGAGCAATGGAAAGACTCTTTAGAGCAGTGAAACGATTAAGCTGAATTACGTCTTAGAGGCGGAACAGATTCTCGTACGCGAGGAATTTTTGTTATGTCATCGACAAATCTATGAGTACGTTTCGCATCGCGTTATGGCCTGCCCTCACTTCCCCACCATCGAGAACGGCACAAGCACGCTTCGTACGCGGTTCAACTTACGCAAGCAGCGAACAGCGAGGAAAATTAATATTCCGTACGTTCAAGGTGGTATTGTCCGTGAAAAGAGAGATACCGGCGCCCGATAGATTCCGCATAAATGGCGAACCGAGCTATGGGAAAATAGTAGTCGAAGCTGATTATTCCGGTTTACATAAACGCAGCATCGCAGATCGGTTACCGGGAATGGTTGATTAATCGAAACATCTGTTTCTTTTCTCTGTTTTCTCGTTTCGCCTATGTTAAGGACACGAGTACGGAAATCACGAATGGCACAACAACGAACACCACGGGGATTCGCGCCTGCAACACCTTGTCCACCGGTGCAATACTACTGGCGGACATACTACCCTCGTTGGCGGTGAAAGTAATTACGCCGTTCCTGCCGTTTTACGTACAGTGAGTATTATTATTATTACTATTTTTCTAAATGCTGTACTTTGACGTGTATCATTGATAACTCATTTATCGCAATTTCCACGTAAACGTGACACGGGGCAAGATATTCGCTTTGAGAACTAACCAGTACGTAGCACTGCGAGAGTAGAAACGATATTCCAATGGAAAGTTGAGACAGTGAACGGTTCAATGCGCCTTTAAGTTCCAAATATCTGATTTGAAAAGTATGCCTGTCCAGTTAACACGGGGGTAGAACAGTAGTTTCATTTTCAATTTCACGATTTTCCTCTCGCGATTCTACAGGGTGTGCCGCATAGCTATCGCGGGAACATTTTTTCGATAACTGTAATTTCTCGCGAGACATTCCACCGTTTTCGGTTAAATGGAACACCCTGTCTGTGCTGTTTAACGCAGTTCAACGTTTGCCAGGGAGATGCATAATAAATACACACCCTTATCTTATCGACGATTTCTTTCTACGCTTTCGATAATCTCGTAGCATCGTTGATATTCGCAAAGCGTGTTCGAGAAACGCGTTTATCGATTAGTTAAATCGCCGGTTAAACCTTAGGATTATTCAGATAATGGAAAGGGCGCGGACACCCATATTCTTTCCGATAGGGAAGAAATGTTGGAAGTGAATATGTCATATGCTTCTCGTCGCACCCATTTTCCTTCTGTTTTTCTTTTAAACGGTGCCTCGTCTGGTCATGAATCCCGCTATACGTGCAGTTTCTCGGGGGACGGATCATCTCCGGAGTCGTGTCCCTCCGTGGACACGCCGCTATATTCCACGAATAAAACGCTAATCGATTAATCGAATCGTTAATTACAGTGCTCGACTGGCTACCTGTGTGTTATTTTCCGCTGCAGGATTCCTCGTGGTGTCGTTGAGCACTACCGAATGGCTCGCCATTCTGGGCGTCGTTTTAACGTCGCTATCTTCCGGTTTGGGTGAAGTTACTCTGCTGAGTTACAGTCACCAGTATCCAAAGTAAGTACTACTGCTCCATTCGCATTTTCTTCGTTCTCCATCGTGTCTCACCTCCATTTTCAATCTCATTCTTTGTCCGTCCTTTTCTCGACGCCCATAGCCTACCAACGAGCTTTAACAATCTATATTTTTGAGTTCACTTTTTTTTTACGAGGGTAGTGTCACAGGTAGAAATAAATATACCGGCCGAAACTTGGCCCCGCATATCATTCTTTCATCTAGGGAGCACGACAATATCATCTGTGTGCCCGAACTTGGCAATGCTCGAGGATCGCAGCGCGAGCGCGAAGAGAGCAAAGTATAAAATACATAAAATGAAAGAGTGATAAAAGTAACAGTTGGGCAAGCGAAAGTAATGAGACGATATTAGAGATAAAATAATGAATGGAAATACTATGCGACATCTGCTGATGCAGGTATATAAAGGCAGCAGCACACAGAATGGCAATACATATTGACATTTTGACAGTTGTTCCAGAAACGTAGTGATAAGATAATGGCCAACTGCAGGTTGACTTTCCATGTTTAAAAGTAAAGAGAAAAACAGAGTATAATCAATTGTTCTATAACTGGAACAAAAATAAGGTGAAACAAAAATATGTGCACATAAAAGTACAGTACGGGATTCTGATAATACTCGTTGCACGTACGAGGTACGTCTGTACTTACATGTATCTAATAGCTGTTAATCACAATTTACTCTTTTCATCTATACAGTATTTCTATCTCACTATTACTTTCCTTCTCGTCGACGGCCTGTCTTTCCTAACAATTAACTTTGCCAACAATTACCTTTGCCGTTGCGAAGCTTCAACGACAGAAACGCACGCTAATGAAACATGCGTCACAAGTATCTCCTTCGTCTAACGGTTCGTCCATAAAAAGTCTAAGACTCACGTAGCTTTTTACACGAGATATTTGCAAAAACGCAACGGGCAAACAGAGCTCTCGCGAAACAAGAAACGGGTTTAAAATGCAGCAGAATCAGAGCTACGTGGCTTGTGGACGACCCCCGAGTAGATCATTCGTGACTATTAGTTACCGTACTAGAATCCATCGATTCAATGATACTATGTCGTCAATCACTATCTGTTCTTTTCCATCAATTATCATCGGCGGATATATGTACGTTGAGCATCCATCGTCCGAACCTTTGCCGATTCGCCGATAATTAAGAGCGATTCATTCTTTCGCAGACAGGTAATTGCGACATGGTCTTCCGGTACCGGAGGCGCCGGAATAGTTGGCGCGTTATCTTATGCCTCCCTAACCATGTGGTTGAGCAACGAGGACACATTGTTAGTTATGTTAATCGTGCCGATCATACAAGGAATCACATTCTGGTTGGTCCTGGTTCATCCGCCGCAGTCCAGTATACCGATCACTAAGAACGGCATCGACAGCCAAGAGCAGATCATCGAGGTTCCTAGGAAGAGTTTTAAAGAAAAGATCAATCTGGTACCGGGCTTGCTGAAGTATATGGTCCCCCTTGGACTCGTGTACCTCTTCGAATATTTCATTAATCAAGGATTGGTAATGCCTCTTTGTTTAACGCGGTTCTTTAGAATCGCGTGTTTTATGGTCCCGCGACTTTGTCCTATGCTTTTGTGATTTTTCGTTTCGCTATCGAGTTATAACGTAGAAGAGCCTTGTTGCTGCATATATTCCACCTAGATGCAAATAAAATGATTTACGCTACGCGCGAACGAAGCGAACGGTATTGGTATTCTCATCGAGACGTGTCGCGATTATTTTTCAGTACGAGCTCATCGAATTCGATGGCATTTGGTTGACACACGCCGAACAGTACCGATGGCTGCAGGTGGATTATCAGATTGGTGTATTTATTTCACGATCGTCCGTCAATCTAGTTACGATTAACAAAATCTGGATCATGGCTGTCTTGCAGGTAAATAACGGAGCTCGTCCGATTAGTGCTGTTTACTTATTCTACGCGTGATCGAGGAGACAGGACATGTAAAGAACCATCGGAGCTTTCGTCTTCGCGATTGATTGAATGTGTACACTATATACGAGGCGATTCGCTGTTTGTTTCAGTTCATCAACGTTATATTTCTGCTGTTCGAGACCCTGTTCTATTACATGCCTAATATTTGGTTGGTGTTCGCGTTTGTTCTGTGGGAAGGCCTGCTCGGCGGTGGAGCATACGTGAACACATTCTATCGAATGTCTACGGAGGTAATGCAATCTTATCGCAGTTAATCGTTTGTCTTTATTCACGTGCTCTATAAAACAGCTGTTCTGAAGTTTTTTGTCTCATTTTATTCTCTCGTTTTACAGATTCCAAGGGCAGATCGTAAAATTTCATTGGGAATTGCCACGATGGCCGATTCCATTGGAATCGCGTTGGCAGGATGGTTATCTATGCCAGTTCACAATTCAATATGTAGATTACCACAACCGTCTCGGGTGGGTAGCTAGGTAGACAAATAGAACATAGTAGTTATCGACGGTTCATGCAAACAAGCACGATCGTACGCACTACTACGCGGTACACGCGTTATTTATTACCGAATTTACATTGATACGTCCTCAAGACCTCGATAACGTTGATAACCGAGTATAAATGGAACGTCGTCTTATACACCATAATAAGCACTATTCATTAGCATTGTCAGTTACTATCGTCAAGCGTGATTAATGTTACGACGAGCAATACACTTGACAACTTCGTTCGTACTAACTGCGACGCTAGATAGTGTTCGATCGCAGTTTAAAAGAAGATGTAAAAAGGGGAAGGAAGGGTAGAGAAAGATTTCAGAAAGGGTAGCGAATATTAGGGATCGTGAGGGTCTTGCCTTTTTGTAACCATCAGTTTGAAAACAGGCAACGATTGTGTAATGGGGAAGCGCCTATCGATTATACCGATGTTCCTGAATGAAGGAAAAATGCAACTCGCTAGACTATAAGTTCGATCGTTCTGAGATTTATTTGGTACAAATATTTAAAAGATTAGGAACAGGATTATCTTGCAGCTGGTTGCGTTTAGCGTCGCTGCGAGTTCGAAAGGTACGGACTGAACAATATCTAATAATCTGTACATACCAGAATACCATGCCCGAGTAGTCGAGTAACGCAGCGATACAATTGTGAACCAGGTGTAAGTGTCCTGGCTATGGCTACACATATATTAATATGTGCTTTATTATACGCCTTTAGCTGATAGGTTTTTACACCGTCTATTGTTGGTTGTTCGATGATAAGAACGACACCAGTATTTATAGTTAGCGTATCGTGCCGATGTTCGTCACATGTTCTAATTGTATTCGATAAATGGACCAGCGAGTACGATTTACGATGATTTTCATTTTGCGTACAGAAGATTGCACACGCGTGACGATATAAATACCGCTTTAGAAACGTCGCCAATAATATGTAATTGCTTTTAGCAACGTTTTTACGTATCTTACAAACAGCATTACCTATTCTTAGGTAGCGTGTTCCTTTTCCGTCAGGAAGGAGATGGAGAAAAATTGATATGAGATGGAAAGCGAAATGTCAAACATTCCTCGTCTAAAAAAGAGCGTTCGAGCAACTCGAAAGTATTAGTTAGAATTAGATTCGGGTCGCAAGAATAATAACACAGAAGGACCAATAAATTTTTGACGATATTGCGTTACACGAACGGTCTTCCGTCGCTCTCGTGGGAAAGGTCCTTTCTTTTTTTTTTTTTTTTCTTATAAAATAGTTCGCCTCTTCTTAAATACATATTGTATATGTGATACATCGATAATACTGTTTCCTACGTTTATTGAAATATAAATATATTTATATGCGAGATATTATGTTGTTTACTACTCCATAATATATTTCTCGTTGTGGAATTGGAACTGCTCGTGATTCGTTTAGAAAACGAATGTTGCGGTTCGGGATTTTCATAATTTTATTATATTGCGTTTTACCTCCTTCTGGCATTTTTTTCTTTCTTGATGCAAGGAAGAACAATGAACAGTTAGAGAAGCGTGAAAAATAAACAATATCGGTCCATTGTTCAAATTTGTAACACTTCCTGTGACTATGTTCGGAATAAATGATAAATTTTTTTTTTGAAAATTAGTAATTACATTTTATTGACACCTAGCATCTTTAGCGTCGATTCTAAAATTATTAACGATATCGAAATCCAAATCAGCGTATTTTCTCCCTATGAAATGCGACTGGAATGTCTCGTGAGTAGTTAGGAACTGTACCTGTTTCTTTTTTCTTCTTTTCTTATAGAAGCGTACCGATTGCACTTTACTGCTCACGCGAATAAATATTTTTACGAATTAAAACTTCTTTTAATACCTTTCTTTTCTTCTAACCATTCATTTCTGACTGCGAGTTCCACGAAGCTTACATCCGTGATTCAGTCGTTTACATTTAAAATAACGGGTCACGCAATGTCAATTAATTACCGCTATCCTCTAATATCCATTAAACAACTACACACGTCTTGGCTAAAATTCTTTGATATCAGTCGCTCATATTGTCTTGTATTGGCCCTTTACTTTCTGCAAGATCGTTCGAAACTTAACGCTAGAAATCGTCCGCCTCCGTTACCAAATACAAATAGCTACGTACAGACCGTCGGACGCTCTGTAAAAATAATTGCAAGCAATAATTTCGTACGACAGCCGAGCTATCGATCACGCGCATCGCTCCAGAATCAGTTTCCCCGATTCCTCGTACTCTTGCCGCGACAACCACATCTGTTGAAAGGAACCGAGGGAGCTTAGGATAGATCCGCCGATCCATGCACCGTAGCGACGCTCGCTCGAGCTGTTCGCGCTAATTATTTTCAGTCTCATGCTCTGTGAAATGAAATGACGCATCGCCGTTCACCTTACATCAAAACGAACAATAGAACGAACGTAGCGAAACGAAATGCGACACTTACTGGAGGAGTTTTGCTGGACAAGTCACGATTGAGTCTCTCGCTAAAGCCTTGTAGGCACGAATTGCCACCGGTGACGACCACGCTTCCATATAGGCTCTGGGGAAACAAAAGAGACGCTTCATTTAAACAACTGTTGAATCATCAGCGACTTTCGAAGGTTGCTGTACGTGGTCGTCGAAAATAGAACGGACTTACAGGTCTCATATCCATTTCGCACATGCCCACGCTTGTCGTGACCAGCGGTCCAACGCCAAGAATACTGGCGCCGACACCCTTCACATTGCTAGGATCGAACAGGGCTTCGGGGATCATTAGCCTGATGGAACCAAAATCATCGTTGTATCCCGTCGGGAACTCGTAGTGTTTCATTGGCAAGGTGTTAGCTATGTCCTCGTCGTACGGGCTGTCGGAGACTTGGAGACAGTTCATCTGAAAGTCTTGCAAAACTTCGCGCACCATGTAGCTTAACCAGGAAGACGTTGGTTGTGGCCCTGGCTTTCTGGTCCAACGCGCTGGGTCTCTTTCACGGACTATATCTGGGCAATTGAGTACTCAATTATTTCTCTGCTGTGACAATTCAATAATACGATTGTTATTTACGGAGGAAACCAATCGGGTTGAACAAGGGAGAGTTGAAAAAGTGGGCCTTAAGATTTACAATGACAAGTGTTGAAACCGTTGAAACCGTGAGTTCAAATAGTTGACAGGCGAGTTATTTGGCGTGGCACCTCGGCAGAAAAATGTAAAGCTCTATACGCTCCTCGTACCTTTCAGCAACGCGAGCTGATGATACATAAGTGTTCGGTAAATCTGTCCAGCGCGTGCGGCGAAGACACCGAATGCATGCAATTATCGTATTACGGTTCAAGTGCTCTGCACACAGCACGCGTTCATCGTTGAAAATATGGGCCAAAATGATTAACTGCCCCCCTCGTGTCTCGCAATAAACAGCCCTCTGTGATGTATTAATCATACCTTTTCATAGCACGTTAATTCTGGCTAATACTATTGGCGACGATCGAAGTCAACGTTTAACAGGCACAAAAGTATTCATCGCGTCAATCGAATTACATTTCTGCCATTGTTTTTCTCTCTCTCACCCTTGTGAACGATTGTACTTCGTTAAACGTTACGCGTATCGGAGGGGAAAAAGAATAATGTGAAACTATTATTTGCCTTTGCTCGCGACCACATAAGCCGGCATTAGCTCGACGTCCCTTTCTTCGAAGTATTGCCTGCATTGCATCGTGATGAAGTCACCTCCCAATGGGCTTTTCGCGATTCCTTGCGTAATGACATAACCATCGTACACCGGAACTGCGCTTGTATGAGTTGCTCCGCTGTCCACTACCATGGCCGATGATCTGCCGTTCGCATACGCGGCTAGAACTGCGTTCTTGCATATGTACATGGCTGGAACGTTGAACTTCTCGAACATTAACTCCAGCTGTTTTTCACGTTTCAGTCTGGTGTTCCATGGACACTCGGTCATCAAGATCGGATGGTGTTCCGGCAAGGCGTGCAAGCGTTGCTTGTAGGTGTACTCTGTTAGTCGTTCGAACATATCCCAGTCCTCGATCATCCCGTCTTTCATTAAGCTAACTATCTCCATATCTGGCGAAACAGGATTTAAGTTTGTATACGTTGCTTTACATTTCGAACATTTGTTCTGTGCGCGGTTCTCGTTCGAAATGCGATAAAACGGCGACAAAAAATCGTACATCAATTTGTCAGCGCCTGTTGCAAAGAGGAGACTTCGATCTACAAATTCATGTTGATCTTAGATCTGAAAAAGATTGCTTGAGATCTGCACAGGCGAAGTTGCAGACATTTCGGAAAACGTCCCTCCACTTTGCCAGCATCTATATGACGCATCGATTGACGTCGTACGATTATTTTGCGGCCATTTCTCAAAACTTTTGATAAATTTTTTAAATTACGTAGATACGTTCGATTTTGAATAATTCTTAGAGAAGAAAAACACTTTCAGTTTTCAACTCCGTATTCTAATATAAAAGGGCTTTCAAGTAAATTCAATTCCCGGACGCGAAAGCAGGCGATTCGCCGTTCGAAACGAGCTTATGCAGACCGCTGCACAATTTTCGTTCACGATTGTGCAGCGGTTCAAAAAATGGCCAATACCTAAGCTAAGATTTCGTGATCCTCGAATTTTGTCACCGAGTGTATTTAACGAAATAAAATCCTCCATAAGCGAATTAAGGAGACCTATCTTCCTGACAGCGTCCCGCACGCTAATTCAATTTACATCCGAGTTAAAAGTGGTCAGAGTGAAAGCCGGTAAACAACACGTAATCGGGTTTGCATTGATGGGATTGCGGTGCAGAATAATCGTACCCTTCTTTCGCACTTGGATGGCCGTGACATCGATATTGTAGTGCTTCTTGACAGTCTGACCGCTGTCCTGTGCTTCGACAGTGTCCTCCCATACACCAAGGTTGGTCGGAATTTCAGCCTTCGGCGTGTCCTCACCGCCATAACCAACGCGGAGGCTCTGGTGACCAACGTCGAAAATAATAGCGCCTACCTCGTCTGCGGGAAAAATCCAAACACTATACGGAACCCTTGGATTGTTCGCAAATTCTATTTTCGCTGATATTTTGCTGACCGCGTATTACGTACCTCCGCCGTAGACACCACCACTCATAGTATCTGGAGAGGATAGGAACGATGGCGCATGCTCAGCAACCCTGTTCGACCTCACCGGTCCATGCACCCTTTCTTCGTCTTCCGTACACGTGTTGGCGAGGATTTTACTACCCTCTGTCGCTCCTGCGTCGCTCCTTTTGCATATCGGAGTCGATCGGGTGGAGGACGAAACGGGATCGATCAGAGAGTTTGCAAAACCCTTTGCTATAGGATGACGCTTTTCAGGACGAAGGATTCGTTTCATTAGGCGTGGTAACGGAGGTTGTCGTTAAATTTATCGGAAGGGTGATCGCTTCTACTATTTTTTCCAGGCAAGATCGTTTTACAGCGGGCTGAGTTTGAAAGTCTCGAAAGTTTTAGAGGGGGCGAATAATTATGAAGCCAAGCAGTATTCCGTTATGGAATTAGTGTTGTATATTTTACAAAGTAAATAGAATATAAACAATCTAAAATCGTCTAAAAACACAATAGTACGAATTTCGTGGTAAATCAGTTTTCATATATATTATAAAGTATACGATTTGTCAACAGATCGATATCTCTTCTTTCGTTGCCCCCGATACGGGCTCTCGCGGTGCTTACTTATCGGGGACCCCGACATAACGAGGGAGCACTCAGACTCAAAAATCATCTTCACGTTGCCGAGTGAACGATCAATTGGTTTTACGTACGGTTAAACTGAGTCGATGACAACACATGCGTTATGGACTCGATGGGTCGCGCTCGTTTCCTTAACGACAGTCGAATGAATTCATTAATGCTCCGCGTTTCTATTTCTGTTTGGTGTGTGTGCGTGTGTGTGTGTGTTTTTGTTACTTTTATTTTGGTTTTGTCGTCCGCTTTTCTTAATGTATCACTCGGTCCGCAGATCGTTAATGGACGCTCGAATATTGATAATTCTGACATAAACATTTTTCTTCATTTCGTTTCTCGCGAAACGCGTTTGCGAGTTTTAATCGAGGTACAATAAGTACACAGTTAACGGCATGGTAAGTACAGACACCTTACAGACAACAGTTTTGTTTTTTTTTTCCACGTTAAAGTTTACGCTATATGTCTCTTCTACTAACATCTCAGTCTCGCGCGAGTGAAACGACACCGATGACAACGAGGAAACATCATTTTTCTTCACGGCCTAGCTTTTTTTTTTTGGTTTTTATTTATACAAGTACAGCAACGCGCGCAACGCGACACGAACGAGAAACATTGTTGGCACGTTCGAGATATACAACGGATCGCGTGCATCGTCTGAAATCGGATCGAATGAATATTCGCGCGGTTCGCTTTGAAAGGGACGACGATGAAATCAGTAGACAAAAGGATCTACGAAATTGGAAGACGAAGTAAACTCGTAACGAATCGCGCATTGCTTGCGGGGATATGCACACGGTGTAATGAAATCGTTTAGTCGTGAATGTTTGCTGCAACGTAGTCTTAACGGTAGGACGATTCAACGATATTTATCTATTTCGATTCGAGTCTTTGGTTACGTTAATAAAGATAATAGGAGTCACGGGGAAGTCGAAGTTCCTTCCTCTTGGATCGCATACAGTCGAGCGTATACATAGTTTGTCGCAATTTATTGCGTGAACCAGACTGAAACGGACGTGTCGATCGAACTCGAGCAATTCTGTGATAAACGATTCACAACCTGCGACGGTTTATCCAATTTCAACATTACGGTCTCTTGCGGAGAAAATGTTGTTCCTTTCGAACGAAACGGCAGTTGCGATAAAAATTCGAAGGACAAAATGACATTCCGCCCCGTCGACCGAATCGCCTGAACCAAACGACGAATATCAAAAGCTAACGAGTGGCCATCGCGTCGGTCGCGGGTAACACGCGAGAATTCGAACGAAGTGGCAGTTTGAAGAACACATGGCCGAGTTCGGTGCGGTCGTTTTCTTAGGATAGAATGATAACGCATCGCCATCGACGTAGGCCAGGAACACGAACAGGGAACACAGATTCAACGGCCGCTGCGATAGTAACAATCATCTGGATCAGTGGCCGACAGATAAATTAACGAAAGACGGACCACGCTGGTATTTACTTTACATCGAGATAGATGAAATTCGGGGTTCTGGTTTCGTTTGCTTCGCAGGTTCGCGCATCATCGTGGAAGTTCACCGTAGGTTCTACAATTCTCAATTTTCTTATTTACACCGCGATTACGAAGTCACGGACGTTTCGTTGGCTGCTGTTGCCGCGATCGAAGTCGCACTCCGCCTCGCTTAGCTCAATCGCGTCGGAGAAGCCCGTGGGTGGGTCCAGTTTGGGGACGAACAGGTTCCCTGATCCGTCACGCTCCTGGTCCCGATTGGAACAGGAATTGCTCGACTGGTGCTTGGAATTGCCAAACCCGGGGATTGGGCCGAAGTTGGAACGGGTCTCCTCGCTGGTATGACGCGCCAGCTGTAGCATCCTTGAACGAACGACAATGATCATCGATTGTTTCGTATCATTTTGATTCGCCGTGAACACACGGGTAATCGTTATAGAGTCAAAGTCAATATAAAGAGAGAAGCTCGACTCACTTGGATCTTCCCCTTCTAGGAAACGATGTTCTCTCAAGAATCGGTGAGGGTTCTGTAGACGTGCTAGATTCTGGTCCATGGTACAGGAAGTCTGCAAGTAGAAAGCGCGGCGATTTTCCACGACGAAAGGAAACGAATACTCATTATGCTTTGTAAAATAAAATAAAAAAACAACACCCCACCCAACCCCTCCCCGATTCCGTTCCAACGTTTCGTGACGACAACAATCAAGCATGAAATACTGGATCACATGTTCGGTGCACTCTAACGAACGTATAGACAGGCAACGGGAACGGACGTCCGGTTGTATTGCGGTGCATGGAAAAATCAGGCGACTCTCCTCTCCTTTCGTTTTGCACCCTTCGAGCAGTTGTCAAAGGTATACGGACATTATATATGTATCGAGGAACGAGGAGGGACGGCATTAAACCAGGATCAAACGAACCAGACAGACCACACACACACACAGAGGGAGAAAGAGAGAGAAAGAGAGAGAGAGAGAGATACAGAGGATGAAACAAAGCGTAAACCGAATAGAAGGATGAAAGATTGCATACTGTGGACACGCGAGTCGGCCGCAGACACCGAGTGGTGCGAATCGACGAGGTGATTGGAAGACTCGGTTCGGCTGCTGGTCCCGACTTCCGTGTCGCTATCCGAGCCCAGGGTGTCGTATTCCTCCGACTCGGACTTGCCCTGACTGACCTTGTGCGTTTTGTGCAACGGCGCAGAGGACGAACGGCCTCCGCGCACCTTAGTGTACCGGTTGCAATCCGACTGCAATCAGACGGAATTGGTTCGATGAATTGGCACATCGCACGAGGAAACGAGGAGACGCGCTACACCGATCATTTTTTTCCACCGCGATACGACGGAAGGTTCCATTTAACGAATCCCTGCACGCACGACGACGGTTTTGTTGCAGCAGCTAGCGTTGGGGGCTCTAGATCAGAGCCAATGATTCCGACGTGGTATTCTAAGGTTTACGTAATTCGTCATCCCCGCGATTGGCGGATTATCGGTATCGACAATTGTATCGACCTTTCGCCCGGCCTCGCGAACGGGGATACTTTGGAAATTCGTTGGCTGCCGCGGTCCGACGAGATCGAATGGCACTGATCTTGGAACGATGACGATCATTATTACGGCGTTCTCTGCACGGTCGACGTACGTACAATCAAGATCTGTTCGTACAAAACGATTCGATACAGTTTACGCTTGCTTATTCTACAGCTAGAAGAGCTAGTATGACAAGAGTTTGGCGAGAGATGTGTAGAGTGGCGAATACAATATAATACATGTAAGAGAAGTATCGTTTGCATCGGTGTTGCGGTTCCTCGATGGACTTGATCAGGACAGATGCGAAACGAAGCAAGGTGGGACCAGCAGTCACAATGATCGATTCTCTATGATGCATATCTGTTCTACTGGGTGTCCGCGCGATTTTCTACAAAACCCGTTTCCCAGCTAAAATGTTCCGCTGCCGACTGCGTCGACGTTTCTCTCTTTTTTTTTTCTTCTTCGTTTTCTCTTTTCTTCGATTGCGAATACGCGTTTTGCCTTTGAGTGTTCTACGGCTTCACCGGGGGAAAAAAAAAAAATTGTACAAATAATCATCGTGCGAGATAATTTGTAAACAATCGCGGTAGCCGAGGCGGATGCGCGCGCGGAGAACGTGGTTGGAATTGTGCGTAACGCGTTTGAAGCAGAAACTGGTGCGGCATGCTTTCGAAGCGCAGTCTGTGCACTGTCTCTTTTATCGATTCGTGGAGACTTCTTTTACGTAGAAGCTTTCTAAATTGTTTTTCATTGTTTGGGAGGCATACAGTGACATTGACGGGATGGAAGCGAAGCTCTTTGACGGGCATTTTCTCTGGTAAGAGATACAAATTCGTACGATTAACTTGCTTCGAATCGTCGATTTTTATACGGACCTTTACCGCGGTCGGCCGATCGCACGTTGACCCGCCTCGAAATTAGCCGAATTGTTCGTGAAAATTCAAGTCTTGTAATCGTACGAACTTCTACATCAAACAATGCCACCACGTGAACGCTAGATGGTGGACAAAGGAAGAGGCATGCAGTGTGCGCAAGTGTATATCCCATTGGCTCGGTGAACACACGAAGGGTGAATAGTGGAAAGCGACGATGAATGACAAAAGCAAAGTGAACGTGAGACGATACCTCTCGTAACTGAAGAGTGTCGGCGGTGGATAGACGAGGGTCGTGATAGACGAATGTCTGAAGAGGCGCTGCAGAATTACATCGGCTATCACCTCCTGGCGGTACGCTCTCCTCCAGCTGAAAGGTCGCGTACGGGTAGATGTCCTCCGAGTATTCTGTAACCATTTTCCGATACGTTCTTTCCTCTGTCTCCAATCGTATCAGCGTTTTCTTAAATGCAATAGCTGTATTCCTTTAATTATCGTAAACATCCCTCTTTATACCTCGACAGCAATTTTCAACCACTATGCAGAGACTGTAAACCATCGAGGCTTTCTAACCATAGATCACAATTAAAATCAGTGAAATTCCGTTTCCGTTGAAACAAAGATTCGACTCGTTGCAAACATTCGAGATAATTGATTTGCTAATTAAACAGAGCATTCGAAACACGTTTCTCTCCCCACTCTAATTACCTGGAATTTTTTCCAAGGTACCTATCTCGTGTATCGGCGAACGAAGCGGTTTCCTCACAGTCGCGTAGTACTGTTCACGCTGCTCCATGTTCTGCTTATTGTCTAAGGCGGCCGCAGTCTGGGCATCGTGTAAACTCGCGATCTCCCCTATAAATGCACCTACGGTCATCGTCAATAAACGTTACGTGCACGCGGATCAGCTGCCATCTCGAGCGGAGGGCAAAAATTGTTTGCTACTCTTTACTAACGTTTCCGGAAGCAATAGAATACAGCACCGGCGGCGGCGATTATCGCCAGCGAGCTCAGAATCAACGGGATAATCAGCTTTAGATCCGAGTAGACGGATGTGTGCTGAGGTATGTAGTGATCGATCTCGACTGCTGGCACAGTGCTGCTGGTGTGAGGCTGCAGCGTAGTTATCCTATACTCGGCGACGGAGAAACCCGCGTTATTGTGCGCCCTTATTCGGATGTCGTAGGTCGTTCCAGATTGCAGCTCGCTGAGCGTGTACGTCTTTTGCACCTGAACAACGAATGATCCAGTTATTACTGTAATATCTAGCATCGACGATCGTTCGGTCGACCGTGCTTGAGGGCGTAATCGTGTTTTTCGGGTTATTTTTTGGCCCGTTTGTACGAAGCTTATGCGCGGGACACATTCGATAACTGCGCCTACTTTATTTTTACGAGTTCCTGCATATCCTTTGACGCAGATATTTTCGCAAGATAAGTACATCAAGGAAATGCGTGCAAAAAAGCGATTTTTTCAAAGGTCCAAACAGGAGTACACCCCCTCAATTTGTACATGTTCTTCGAGTAATTGATCATCGATGGATCGACCGGGAGGAATTAATTGGCTTCTGCAGGAAAATGTATTACATCGAATCGATAGGAAACGCAAATTTGATTCTCGTGTCACTGTGCATGGAATACCTCGATGTTATTGGATACCAGGGTCCAAATGTCTTCCCCGTTCTTCCTATATTCGAGCTCGAAGTACGTGATGGGACAACCTCCATCGTTCCACATCCCGAGATGCAGCGTGATCCATGACACGTTCACCGTCACGAATTTATCACCGTTGCTCGGCGTGTCCTCGGGTTTCGATCCTTTCGTCGTCGATTTTACAATCTCGCTAGGAGAACCCATGCCGATTCGATTGTACGCCGTCAGATACATTTGATAGTCGTTCCCGCACCATAACCGGGACAGAACGAAATTGTTGTTCTTGTGGGATACCTTCACCTCCTCCCATTCGCCGGATTCCCGTTTGTAGTGGAGGATGTATCCCCTGATCGGCGCGCCGCCATCGTCGCCGTTCTTCCACTGGACGTTAATCGAATTACTAGTCGGACTGGTGGCGTGAAGCAAAGGGGCCGCCGGTGGAACTGTGAAAGCATCGTAACGAAATTACCCGACGCGTTCCGAAATTCTACTGCTTAATCCATATTACCCACGCGGGGGTAACGAAAGTAACTTTCAATTCCTATGGTCCCCCCGTCGGGGACGTTATTTAAAATTTCACCCCCTTTTAGGTAGGGAACGTTCACATCGAACTGTCTACCTTGCACAGTCAAACGATGCGTGATGTGATCTGATCCGTGGCGATTCTTCACGTAGCAAGTGTAATTTCCGCTGTCCTCCCGGTGTAGATCCGTGATCTGCAACGAGCCTTCCGGTAGCAAGGACACCCTGGTAGATGATTTCACTATCTGTCCCCATTGTTTCCATGTCACTGACGGTTCGGGGTTGCCAACGCTCTGACATGGTAACGTCACGTTCTGTTTCCAGGGGACGACCAGTATTCTACCGAACGAATATATCGCGGCTCGAACTGCAACAAATCGAACCGATCAAAACCCGTCTGATAGAAAATGCGGAGAGAGAGAGACACAGCTTTAAACAGAAAAGCGAATAATTAAAAAAAAAATCTAACTAACCTTCGCTGGAGGGTGAAACGGTGATAGGCTGAGTCTGCGGACCCTCGCCAACCGAGGTGACCGCCGCAATACTGAACTCGTACTGATTCTTCTTGTGAAGACTCTCCGCCTGATAGCTGGTTTGATACGGTGGAAGCGGCCGCGTATACCATTTTCCCTCCGGGCCAACCCAACGGATATGAACGTTGTACGAGGTGATATTTCCGTTGCTCCTGAGCGGCGGCTGCCACGACACGATAATTGATGTCGCCGACCTGACGACCGCCTTCACGCCCGCCGGCACCTCCGGCAGGTCCTCCTCGGTGACGCAATATAAAGGTGAGGACGCGACACCGTCGCCAGCCCTGGTCGACGCTAACACTTGGACAGAGTAATTCGTGTACTTCTCGAGGCCGTGAATCACAACAGTCAAGGCACTGGTGATCTTCATTTCCGACTTGGGCGACTCGGTCAGGGCGTCCATGTTCTCCCATATGACCTTGTAGCCTTTCAGAATTCCGTTCAGACTGGAGTCGGGAGGCGAGTCCCATGAGACTTGCAGTGATTGCGAGGACAACGCTGTACACCGGATGTCTTGCGGCGGACTGCCCGGCACTGAAGACATTTCAAGTCAATTACGACGGTCTAATACGGTTAACTGGGGCTCGGTATTCATGTCGTAGATCTCTATTAACTTCTATTCTCGTCTTGTATTCGTTATCAATTTTCGTTTTGCTCGTCCCCGCGGGACCGGACAATTATTTACCTCATTTCGGGACTGGTCATTAGAATTTATCGTGGTGCACCGTTTTCTTGGTGACAATTTGTTCCACTTTCCTTCTCGCGCGACTAATACGTTTACGTGCATAGTTAAATTGATAAAATGACTTAATTCTCGATCGATTGAACTGAAGTAATATCCCGACGGTATGGCCAGATATAAAAATACTATAGTTTATTTTCGAATGCGCTTCAGCATCCGCGGTGCGATATGTAACTTTCAACATGAATTTTTGAGGCGAGCCTACCAAGTGGTAAGCTTCACCCGTACCGGCGCTTCGCAACTGTTTTAAAATCCCGTCGTAGATTTCAATTGCGAGGGGCTTAACGCGAAGTCGGTTCGTTTCTCACGAATATCACGAGACGTCGTCCACGAGGAACGTGGTTTACCGGGCGAAAGTTGTTCGCGGGGCGAGCACTTCGTAGTTTAACCGTGCTGCGTTCGCCGGTGCAGGATTAAAGAACTTATTTGCAAGCAGATCAGTTCCAGGCAGCCGGCTGCTGAATTTATTATTTATTCGAAACTCGACCGGATATGCAGCGGTTGGTATTCATGGCGGAATTCATGACGGGGCTCGCCAGCCCGCGGTATTATTCTGTTCATGAATGTTTGAACGCCGCAAAATCTTGTTCGTTAAATCCCTTCGCGTTAAACCATCGTCCGCGTGGTGCTTTGGTCCGAGCAATTCATACAGCAATCGACCACCCTCCCCGAGAACTTTGGGAGACTCGTGTGTCGAATATCTTTCTCACCATCTTCCAGGGTGGTCGCGACCACTTCCGGTGTCATGGGCCCTTGACCTAGCGCGTTGTACGCTTGAACCACGACGCTGTACCGCGTGAACTTCCTCAAGTTCATTAGTTGATACTGTCTGCCGGGCATCGATGTTCTCGCCAGACCTAGTGCTACACTGGCCGTGGAGATGCGCCTCTCTACGGTTCTGTAGGTGTACTGATCCGCTGTCAACCTGAACAGTTCGTTGGAGTTTTTGCTTTTTAACAGAATCTTCTCTAGCGGTCGTTGATGCAAAAAATAAAACGTCATGCTAATTCTAAATCCTACAGCGAACACAATACTACGCTGCACTATTTTACATGCGTTTTGGTGTAAATTTCAGATAATTAAAAAGATCCGCAAGCACGTAGTTGCTGTGTTGCTCTCAAAATTATCGATCGCGGAAACAGACACCGTCAGATTTGTCGGAACAACGCATCGGCGAACACCTGCACAAAGCCGTGCAACATTTTCCTGCGTTCGGTCGGCGCGTAGCGTGAGCTGAAATGGCTTCGAAAATATTTCAATGCCCATCATTCGCGGGTGAAACAAACGAGAAAACATCGACCGCCGACCGCCGTCCGGAATTATTTATCACGCGGTATATAGCATAGAATATCAGCGCTATCCGAGAAATACGCTCTCTAGTGTAATTCGGTATCAGCCGCGTTGCGGCGTAACGAAACGTATTCGAGGCGGTGCTACGGTGGAAGCGTGATCGTTACAGCGTGCACGGTTTCCACCGTTGGATCGTTACCGATGTTCCTTGTAGCCAACATGATAACCGAGTATCTCTCCGTTCCATAAATCATGATCAGGTGGATCCCAGGTGACGTTAAACTCGGTCGAGCTGACAGGATCCACCTTGAGATTTCTCGGCGGGCCGCCGGGCTTTTCCCCCTCGGTCGTCGTTTCCAAAATCTGCGAAAGCAAAAAGACCAAAAACGGAGGACGCATCGTCGCGTTACTCGCCAGACACCGCATTAAATTTCTACGTTCCATCCCCACGCGACCCCCAGCCCTTCGATTCCCCGGTGGCGTTCAATCGAACGTGAGCGGGATAAGGAGCGCTCGTCGCGGAATTTTAATCACGTTGACGGCGATTACGCGAGCCGAAGGTGGAGTTCAGCGGGCAAGAAAATTGCAGTTCGGTGTACCGTGTCACCACGGGGTCCACGGTGTGGAAATCGATCTGGATAGAAATCGACCTCCGATTGACAAGTCGCTGGACTCGCGCGAGAACCGATCGTTGCGGCTGACGGGCTGGGCGTGAGACGAAATCGATGTTGCATATTAAGCCGCGATACTTACGTCGCTCGCTTGGCTACGACCCAATTCGTTCTCCGCGTATATTCGGAATTGGTAGGCGACCGCCGGTCGAAGACCGCTCACGTGTGCGTGAGCCTGTGCGCCTGGCACCGTGGCGTGAAACGTATGATCGTGCCACACTTCTGTAAAATCGGTTACACGGGTTGGAAAAGTGAAGTTCGACGTACCTGTTGAATTTTCAAAGGCCCCGACATAAATAGGAACTCGTCGTACCGAGAGACATGGAAGTATCTTAAATTCACCGTGGCTCGCGGGCAAATCATTTGATATGTAATCTATTTACCAGTGTCGGTTTTGTATTCAACGATGTACTGGGTAATTGGGCTGTTACCGTCCTGGCTGGTTGTCCAGCTGATGTTGATGTATCGACTCCCCTTCTCGATCACGTGCAGATTTCGCGGAAAGTCCGGCGGTTCTGTACATCGTTCGAAACAAAATCGCTTTCGTTAAACTTTCGTCCGCGGCACACATAGTTTGTTGCAGCGAAACAAAGCTTCCGACCGGAACGTATTTCATTTTGCGGGCTGGATACGCGAGATTATCTCATCTGTCGCTCGTGCACGGCCGGCACTTGCGCGAGAACGCATTAAATTAAATGGACGAGTCGCCGCGCTCGTCGGTATACATTACGATAATTGCGCGTAGCGCGGCAGCGTTATATGCAAATACAAAGAACGCGGAAGCATTATCGAAATCGTTCTGTCGCAGCCAGCCGATACATTATGCTGATAAAGTGGTTACCGTTGATTATCGTTCGTTCGATAAACAGCTTTCGAATGCTTCGCTCGTCCGACGAGTTTCGTTTCGATTTCGCCTCGCGTAATTTCGACTGACTCGCACCCGCCGCGAATGCGATTAATAACTCGAGACAAGATCCTCGGAGTTTACACGCGTCTCCGTGATCGCGGTATCTCGCGTGAAATACGATTTTCGGGAAGCATCGACTCTCTTACCTTGTATGTACAGGTGAATCGTCATTTCGTCGCGACCGTACGCGTTCGACGCGATGCAAAAGTATCTGCCGCTGTCCTCGCGACTCGTGCTGATAAATTCCAACGTGCTGATACTACCATCCGTGGTGTTCTCTTCCTTCAACGTGTACCGATAGTCGGCGAGTTTCTGCTCCAGGTGCGAGCCCGCCTTCTTCCAAAGTATCTTCAACGGATGATCACCTTTCGCCTCGCAACGCAGCGATGCACTCGAGCCCAGTCTCGCAGTTTGATTTCGATGCTTCTCCACGAAGTGAGCGGGCACTGCGTGACATCATCGAGAACGCAGGTAACCAACGCTTCTTCGCCGTTTAAATCATTTTCGCTCCAGTAAACCAGAAGCGAAAAATCAAACGCCAAGTGGTATCCCGGTTTTAACCATCTCGCATTTCGCGCAGTTCTCTCAATGAGAAAAAGAAAATAAAGAAAAACGGAAAACGAGCGAGACGAGAAAATAAACGATCCTATAGATTTCTGGAAAAGAAGGAGGCGCCTTACCGTTCACGGTCAGATGTACGACTTTGCTGAGGCCAGCGCCAATCCCGTTTACCGCTTCGCACAAGTAAAATCCTTCGTGATCCTCTTGTACCCGACCGAACACCAGGGACCCGTTCGAGTGTATCCTCAGGTCCTGGGCGTGTTCGTGCATGACTATGTCGCGATAATTCCCCGGCTTTTTCCCGCTAGCACGCCGCCACGAGACCGCCGGCGGTGGAAATCCGTCTGCGTGGCAGTGGAGGACAAGTCGCGACATCCCCTCGGAGGCACGGACATCTTGGGGCTCCATCACCCAACGGGGCGGCACTGTTTCGCGGTGTGAACACGGCGTTCGTTAGTTAGTGCGACGTGGTGAACGATTTTCGCGCACCGTCGACGACTGTGGTATCTGAAATTTCATCGTACCGCTCTCTCCACCAATTTTAATTCCGGATCTCGCGAGACTTTTAATGGACCTCCGCTGTCCGACAGTTGCGTTTCTCCTCACTCGTCCTTCTCGCTTTCTTTTTGCTTCTACAGGAGTAGCAGCAGTTATCGCGGTCGGGGATGTCAGCTCGTTGAGCGTCTCGAGGCAGAACGGAGCCCGGTTATTTGGAAAGAAACAGAAATGAAACGGCTACCGAATTCGTCGATCGTTTGAAAACTAGCGAGCAACGAGCGAAAGAGAAACGTTTTCAAGGATGGTCCCTTTTTGGTCGTTCTTTTTCCTTCTCTCGTTTTGTTCAGCTTGAAGGAGGCCGGATGATTATTTCGGATACCACTGCGCCCGTGTCTAAGCTTATTGCGCCGAGGCAAGAGCGAACTTCTCGTATTGGCCTACTGCAACTTCCTACTTCAGCGCAAAGTGAAACAAAAGACGTAACTTGAGGGGTGCGCGCCGCGGCCAACCGAGGGAGAGAAAAGGCTGCACGCCCCGGCTACGTGGGGTAATTTCGTAGATCGTATCGATCGGTAAACACGACGCGTGCAATTCGTTTCCTCCCTCCGTCGCACGCTATTATAATAATATAGGCAAGACAGGAGCAGAGTGGAGAAATAGTAAGTGGACCGGGTACAGACGTCATTTAACATCGAGCGACAGAAGGGTTGTGAAATGGTGCGCGTGGGAAACACGTACAGTGCGATACTCGACAGTTTTCCTAGCGGATCGTGACAAAACGGATCTAAAAACGGTGAACGGTGAACATCGTGGGGGAGGTGGTTACAGTGAAAATAGAGAGCAATGCAGAAATCAGTGCCGTGCGGACATTTCTCGAACAATGCGGTGATTGTGCATTTGCGTACATACACGTGGGGTAGGTGGATGAGGATTTCTGTGTCTCGCTCAAATGTTTACGCGCGCCAATTATTTTGCTCGCTCGAATCATCGAACCGTGGTACGTGGCGAATAATTCGTGGCTCGGCACCGCGTGTTCTCGGCTTGGTCCTTTCTTTTCATCGGACCGCGTGCACGTATATATTTATTCGGCCTTTAAATTTGCCGATTATTTGTCCCCGCAGTTGTTCCGATCAATTATTCGCCGCGCCACGTTGAATCGGTGCAATTTATACGTAGCTGGCGATTAAGTGGCCTGGGGAAAACGGCAGGGGAATAGTTCCCGGGGAGACAATAGGTCTGGTGTTGCGCGGAGGGAATCGGTGCCCAAGTGTTCCATAATCGACGGATCGAAATAATCACCGGTGAAAAGTGGGAAACAAATGATAGGAGATAGAAGAAAAAATGAAAGAACAGAACGTGTCAGTGCATATATGCGTGTGCCGATCAAGTGAACGAGCCGAGAGTCGGCGTTCCAAGGCTGAACTTCGAGGCTGCTGCTGGTACACTCGTACAAATTCAAGATGAAGTGGTGCTACGGCGAAGCCGAATTTCGCAATAGTGGCTGGTGCCCTTTCATGCAGAATCCCTTTCCTTCGGAGAGTACCGCGATCGCTGTTTCCGTGTCGACGAACTTTAAGAAGCTCACGTGCCACGCGTGATACATACGTATTTGCACGTGCATATTTCTTTGCCTTTCGGGTATTGCTTTGGATGCTTTATCCCTTTATCGTTCGACGTTCTTACGAATCTGTTTTTACTGCTAATATATATGTTTTTCCTTTTCGTATTTTTTTTTTTTTGTTTCTATTTGGGTAGTAGAAAATATCATACGCTCGGATCGCGGTACCTCGTCGAGCTCGAAAATAGGGGATTGGTGCGAATTTAGAGATGGTGCGCCTGTGAGATACACAACTAGACAAAATACGCTGCGACCATAGGTGATAATGCTATCGTATTGTGCGGTGCTCAAGTGCGTTGATGCGTCGCGTTGCTGGCTGGGCGATTGCTGCTGCTGCGGCTGCTGCTGCTGCTGCTGCGTTTCGTTTCGTTACGTTTCGTTTCACGATTGTCTCGGATACCGGATCTAGAGCTGCGTTTTTTCGATCCAGTTGAACGCGACTCGATCATCCCAACGAATCGTTGGAAATGCAGCGAGGCAAATAGTTTCCATTTGTTTTCCCCTCCCACCCTGTGTAACGTGTAGGTGTGCATAATTATAATCGTGTCAAGGTTTAGAAAGATAATCGACGACACGTTAAGATACATTGATAGAAACTCGGACGCTGAACCCCTAGATCAATGACTTTATCGTAGATAAGTGAAGATGATCCAGCGTAAAGTAGCCCACGAACGAAGGAATCCGCAGCCCTAGCTGATACGAACCCATGCTATTACGAATTCGCGATTGCGATGGCTGCGGCGGCTGCTGCGGCTGCGTTTATACGAGATTACACAAAACCAATGATAACAATAATAATAATAATAATAATAATAATAATACAGAAGGTAAATATGCACAGGCTGGTTCATGGAAATGGTTAATCGCAACCCAAATATTCAACACAGCGATATTAATTCCTCACGGGTTGATTTTCGAAACGGCAAAATACAGTAGATTGGAACAAAAGCAACACCGTTTTCCATGGTGCAAAAATATCGAGGATCGTGAATTATAAGGCAAACAATCTGCAACGGACGCACGGTTCACTACAGTTTATGTAACAGTAACCACCAATCCCTTTTACTCAGCGGGGGCAATAAAAATCGCAGTCCCTCCGTTCGTGATTACACGAACGATCAATGAAAACGTTCCTCCGTGGGGCAAGCCAGCCGGTACATAGTGTAAGATATCGATAATAAGATATATAGACAATAATAAGATGGTGCGCTGCCAGGTGCAAGAATAAAAAACGAACAGAAAGGTGTGACGGTGAGTGAACGGCATTGAAGAAGAAGAAACAGTGCATCGCCGTCTCGAACTATCTTCTCGGTCTACTTTACCACGAACGATTAACTCGGCCGTCCATAGGACCTCGGCTACCGAATTGCGCGCCAGGCAAGTATAGTTGCCAGTGTGGGCAGCGCTCACGCGCTCGATAACTATGGTACTGGAATGGGCGTCAATGTTGGTTACGCGTAGACCAGCGGGTGTCTGCGTGTGTCTGGGACCGGTTATCCCGGTGTTCCCGTAGCCTGCTGGATTGGTCCCGGCGATTGGCTCGCCGTCCTTGGACCAGGCGATCGTGAACGGAGGATCACCTTTCTCGACCATGCAAGTTACCTGAGCGCGCACGCCCTCCGAGAGGTCCTTGTTAAAGCTAAAGGGAGCTATCGTGGGCGGAACTGCACAAAGAAAAAAAGATTGAAGCGATGAGCGTATGGTAACGGTGTGTGATATTCGTGCTCTGTTCTGTGAGGTTGTCAGGCTTGCTTCCGTTGCTCCAGAGTACCGTGGATCTCTGGCCGGCCCTCGTTGACCGACGTTCGCTCTGTTGAATGATCGATTCGGGTTTAGTTGCCTCGAAAATATGTGTTTAGCGTACACAGAGACGTGGTTCGAACTGCTCGACGTTGGGGATTTCTTATTGGGGAAATCGGAGGCGAGGGTGGATATAATGGTGCAAGTTGACGGAGGGTGGTTCTCTGTGGCGGCACTTGTTAAGTAGGGGATTTCTTTTTGTTCGGGGAAATCTTCTTTTCTCCATCGAGATAGAGCGATCGTATTCGAGAGTTCGAATGTTTATGGGGTTCAGTGGCCTCGGGAATGTCGCTCCCCGTGATGGTTTCACCTGGCGGGTTGGACAATCTTGTGGATACCGACTGTTGTACCTGCACTTGAACTATTTTCTCACTTTTATACCGGATACTGCGCTACTGACGATTAAGCAGATTTTATGGCCGGTTTAGGTGCCTCGTGGCGAACAGACGAAATTCAACCGCTCGTACTCTGACTAGGTGGAGAGTTGTTAGGCTAATGTCCGGCGGTCCGAGGGAGCAATTTCGGTGTGCGTTGCAGAGCAAATGGCTTTCTCAATCGCTCAAATCGATGTCTTTCGTGGGATTGTACCTTTTGGAGACCATTAACTTTATTGACGCCTGTGGAATCTATCGTTCGCCAGTATCGGCTATACGTGATTCGTACATTACGCCGGCGTAATGGAAGCTGGTCCAGCGTAATGGGATACCATCAACGCTGCTTATCAGGTCGGCTGTGCGTCATTACGCGTACGCTATTATAACCAAGTGACGGGGGAGCTTCGACGCGATTACCGTGCAAATCAATGGCGATCCGTTAATAAAATAATACCCCTATTTGTGTTAATTAGCGTTATTAAGAAGGCCTGATATAATAATCGATACGGCCCCTGTGATTCCACAGATACATTGACGAAACGTTGTCCAATATAATCTATGCCGAAAGGAACGTTCCATTTTCGTTGATATTACAGAATATTCGCCGAATGCTACGGAATTCTGGTAATACCCTGTGCGTAGAATATTTTGTCGACTCGGGGGTATGAGTGCTCAGCCGACAGGTCTTCTCCCGGCATGGAAACCGGACGTAACGCTGTAGAACGACAATAATAACTCGCCTCGTTGGTCACGACGAGAGACGTATACACGCGAAGCCTGGGTATTCAGTGCCCCGGATGCGCTAGAACAGAACGCGGTGGTTGTTTGAGAATAATTGAGAAACTGGAAATGGCGGCAGATAGTACAACGTTAGACGAGTAATGCCTAAAGAGTGTCACGGGTCTGCGGTGTACAGGTGTACGTGATACGCGTCGACGTGCGTTTACGCGGCCCTGTGTGCCGGATATGTGTGCTCGGTTACGCGCAGCGTGACAGCTCGATAAATGAACAAATAAAACGAATGGATACCTGTTTGACGATAAACAAGCGAACCCTTTCCCGACGGAAAAAGAATAACGACGATTCGCCGAAGAGTTCGGTGGCTTGTGCGCTCTAGTAATTAAAAACAAAAGTCGATAATTCCGCTCTCGTTTGTTTTCGGGAAACGTTGCGAGTGTGTCAGTTGTATCTTGTTGAGAGGATAATGCTTCTGTACGGTACTACGTTTCTTCTTGACGTCGTAAAGGGAAAGGGTTTCATCAGCTATACAACGACCAGGATTCTAATACCTTCCTGTAAAAAAAAAAAAACAGGAAAGAGAAAAATCCAGCGATCATTTACTGTGACAACCGGTGCATGCGTGCCCGCAGTCGAGTCTCGACGCGCGTAACCGAGGATGCATGTTTCGGCTCGACGCTTGTCACGGCGCGGCACGTTAAAATCACCCTTAGGCCGTTCGTTTCGTACGTCGGCCAAGGGTTTCGTTCGTTCGTTCGTTCGTTCGTTCCGGTTGCACTGATTTGTTCGTCTAGGGAGAATTCCAGGGGTGCTGCTGGTGGTTTTTTTTAATGCCGACCGCCCCGTCGTTCCGTCAGACGACGAAAACGAGGAAAAGCAGAGCGGCTATGGCTTCGGGCACGTGCGAGAAAGAAACGATCGCCGTTCGTTCGCTCGCTCGCGTGCGCCACGCAAACGAGCGTGAAAAGAACGACGGGGGCGGAGAAAAGGGAGACTGAATCCTTGCCGGAGGATGAAGAGTGGCAACGATTGATCTTGCGCACTTTACACCGGGAGCTTCCAACCGGTCGAGTAGCCCCGCTGTCGAGTGCCGCGTGACGATTAATATCGGCGATGGCCGTGCGCACACCGTTCTCTTCCTTCTATTTTGTTTGGCCGTTCCGCGGCCATGCCCCGTTCTCCGTCAGCGGTAATTGTAGAATTTTATTCCAGCGGGGACAGACGAGAGAAAAGGGACCGCGAACGGAGCCGGGTAAAACAGAAACGAGGGAAAATAGAGCGCGAAATCGTACGTCGGATTGTTCGTTGGCTGTTTTGAATGGGAGACAGGTTGGGGAACCGAACGAAAATTTCCTAACTGAGTTGTCGCAATTGGGGGGGTTGGAAATAAAAGACGATCGTGGCTGAAAATGGTGACCGTCGAAAGAGACAGAGAGCGAGAGAGGGGGGGGGGGAAGAGAGCGAGAGAGAGAGAGAGAAAAAAAGAAGAGAGAGACTCGTACAGGCGGGGACGGAATGAATGGTTCGCGCGGCTGTTGAAAAGTTGTCGACTGACGAGTGGAAAACGCTTCGTCGCGTTTCGCGAACCGTGTCGCGCACTGAACTTTTCGTTCACGGACGATTTTATGCATTCGTGGCGGTTGTGTCTGTGATCACGACGATGAAATTGCCACATTGAAAATATTAATACCATAAATATTATACAATGCGGGCGGTTCATTTGCGAGGGAAACGAGGAAAATATAATGGGAACCGCCCGTGATCGTTCGGCGTACTCGGAAGACAGAAAAGTACAAGGTAGAGGAACTTTTCTCGAGGTTTGTCAAATGAATGAAAAGAAGGAAAAATCGTCGAACCGCGGTGCTGTACTCGATTTTTGGGGTAGGGGGAGAAAACCGTGCCCGTTCCTGCGTACCGTGAACCAAAAGCGATGCCGTGCGAGAACTTTCCGCGGCGTCGTTGCTCGCGACGCACGTATAGTTGCCATTATGTGCCGTGGTTGCACTCTGTATCATCAACGTGAGATCGTATTCGCCGATATGATGCGTCGTCGTCTCCGTCGAATTCAATCGTCTGCCGTCCTTCAGCCAGGTGATCTTCAACGGTGAATCGCCCTCGCTGACCACGCAGGCCACGTGAACCCGCGCGCCTTCTTGTATATTGGCAGGAAAGCTAAACGGATCGATTTTAGGCGGTACTGAAAATTACAGGAGATCACGACACATTTTTATTTCGTTGCGACCCCGCGACGAACGATCCTGCTCTTCTAACGTCCAATTGGAGGGGTGAAGAAAATATTGCGAAATGTTCGGGGGACTAATGAACGCGAGAAACGCGATCGAAGTGAAACAATAGGCGTGCGATTAATTATCCTTATCGCACGACGTGGTCTCGATTACTTATTGCTCTTGATTGACTGTCCCCTTCTTTTCGGAGCCACCCGATTCACGATCTGTTCAATTCGACGCGAACAACGTTTTCAATGATCCCTGTTCTTTTGTGAAACGTACGTTCTTTTTTTTTTTTTTTTGCTTTTGTCGCGTCAACGGTATCCCCTCGACTGTCGAATCGAACGACATGTGGAACGCGACGCTGATTATACCAGCGCGTACAAAGCGGTTACACACAGTTTTCTGGATACATTGATTGTATTTTTTTCTTTCAATAGTACGGATCACGACACGCTCTATGCACCCCGCCGGGGAAAACGGCTCAGCGTTATTGCTGCGTAAATATCGTCGATCTGAAACCGTTCGTTGGTCCAAGAAGAGTTTCACAGTCTTATTTTAATTCGATGCTATAACTGGACATGAATAAATCAATTAAGCAATTGTAAAATTTGCCATAGATATTTAGTCGGTTCGCATCGCTTATTTGGAACAACGGTGTGCGATGGAATAGAAAATAAATTAATCAAAGCGTTGCTTGCCGGGCGAACAACCAAGACACCGCGTTCTAATTATCAACGGAACACTATACAAGCTGATTCGTAAAGACCTACAGGCGGTGGAGTTGCCTGCAACTGGAGAAACGAGAAGGATAGAATTTCTTTCCACGTTATAGACGGCAATTTCAATTTGCAAACATCGCTACGAGGCCGTTCAATTTCGTACACCGAGCGAAAAAAATATCAAACTGTCGATACACACGCAGGAGTTCCCAAGAAAGAAATCTGTTTCAATCTTTGCGCAAGGAAGACCCAACTTTTTTTCTACTTTCAATACCAAGATATCTCAGTTTTATACCAATACCAAGTTTTTCAACATTTTAACCGCAACCACGGAGGATCATGCTCTTACGAACTTCTATCTGCAGTGTCTAGAATCTATTGCATTTTAAGGGGGTAAGTACGCGATTACAGGGTGGTTCGCCGGCAACGAATTCTCCACGCTGTTGAAGTAAAATCCTGACAGAGCGGATCAGCTTTTGTAGCGAATAGGTACCGTGGCGCACGCTGTTATTCCAATTTAAGCAGATCAAACCTCGGTGAGATAGACAGAGAGACATGGACAACAATGAAGGGGGGAAGAAATTTTACCTTTCACTTCGATGTGAACCGTTTGCGAGTCGGAACGACTTTGCTTGTTCTTCGCCGTGCAGGTGTACGCACCGTGATCGGTACTCCTGTCGACGTGATGCAGCACCAGCGTGCCATTTGGGTACACCTCTTGACGTCGACTCGTCGGTAGCACTTTTCCGTCTGCAGGTTCGAGAGGAACGTTCTTTCAGTTCGATGAATACATTTTTGAACTCACCGATCCTCCACTTCGCGTGTTGGAGTGCAATGAATGAAACGTTTAGAACGATGAAACTATTGTTAATATCATTATTCTACGGCGAAGAAATATTCGATACTCGAACGCTCGACTTAGAGTAACAGTTTCGTCACACACGTCGGTGAAGTCTATATTCTGTTGCCTAAATGATATAAAGCTGCCAACGGTGACTATAAATGGGTTCCAATAGAAACGACATAAATATTGAAGAAGTTCCGAAGAGAAATCGAAAGTAGAAGAATTGATATGATTTACTGCGGCGGCTAAATAAATCGAACGACCTGTAATAGCTTCCCGATACGCGGATAAAGCGCCCCAACCCGGTACCCACACGAATTCTCACGTGAAATCGTTGGTGTCGCGTGTAGCCGAGCTTTCAATCCGCTTTCGCAGCGGCGGGTCGACTTTGAAAGTGTTACGCGGACGGACGGGTGTATCGGTGTAAAAGGGAGAAAGTTACGGAGGCAACGTTTCAAACTTTCCCAGAAGTTCGGTTCATCATTACCGGGAAAGAAACGCTCGTACTTGATCGTTCCTCGTTCGGATGGCAGCGGTAAGCTGGAGTTTCTCTGCCCGACGAATAAAACTCGCGAGCTCTCTCATTCGCTCCAGCCATCTCACGTCTTTTCCACCGGCGTAGCGTGGCTTGGAAAAAGTTCATTTAAACCGCTCGAAAAAACTGACGGTACTTTCAGTTTCTCTGAAATTTCATTCGTCTCCCTGTCGAGCTGATTTACGAGGGAACGTTGCACGCGGACGATAACTTACTTAGGTGCTCCTTATTTAATGTTTATTTCCCGCGATGGGAATACCCACGGAAACACGAGAAGTGGAGAAATTTGCGCGAATTCAAACGTCCGCATCTACCTCGAGAAATTCTTTCCAAGACCTAAGTGACCATGAGTCTGACGACTTAAGGCAGCAAAATTGATGTACGATTTCTGTTCGCCATTTTATAGCACTTTGAATAAAAGCGAGCAAACTACCGATGGTGTACCGTAGGTTACACGTTACACGAACGCGGGTGCTCAGTTTTCCTCAAAGTGCGATAACATGGTAAAAAAGAAATCGTACCACGGTCCAGCCAAGCTCATTTTCTTGCAACTTTTATTCGCATCGTGACTAAGACTCTACAGATTGAAATATGAAACTGATACGCCAGATTCGTACCTCTTCCTCCAAACTTCTCGAGTTTAAAAATTTTCACGAGACGATCGTGGAAAATTGGAACGGATTCCTTCACGATTCGATAAAATCGCGACTCGATCCTTTAGAAATTCGAACGTATCAGCTTTAAGGGCCGACTCTGCTGTATCTCGATCACTGACCTTTCTGCCACGTGATGCTCGCGATTGGGAAACCAGCGACCGGACATTTGATGACGGTGGTTTCACCGGCCACTGCAGCGTAATTCCCCATCGGTCGTACATGGGGCAGGCCATAAATGTTGAGACGGGCCGCATGGTGAACCTTCGCCATCCGATTCGATGCCGTGCAACGATATTCGCCGCCGTCCTCTACGTGCACCACGCTGATGTTCACGTGCGATATTACGTCACCGTGCACCGTCACGTATTGTCCTATCATGAACCTGTAGGGAATCGCAAGAGATTTTTCGTTACGTAACGTTACACACGCGTGCTGGAAGTTTCACGTTTCACTTGTCAAAATAATGCAATTCTAAGGATTTTGAAGAACGCTCGTTTACCGCGATTTTCATCGCGATTCCTGAAAATAATATCTAACTTCGTCCAAGTAATTTTAGACGGCAGGGTCAACAAAATTAAATGAACGAAGTTACCAGCAGTTTGAAACCCAGCTTTGAAACTTCGAAACCTGGAAACGCAATAAACAGAATTCAATCTACTTCGGCGAATCCCCTGTCGTCTATAGCATTTTGCTCGTTCATTGAATCGTGCTGAATCAAAAGGCAACACGTCACAGGCGTTTGTCCCCCCTAACTGAATCATTATCGGCTCCATCACGAATCGCTTAACACCGTAAACTAACCAAAGCGGCCGGCACGAAAGAAAGGAATACACCGCGCGGATACATTATTAATAGCACCGCAGGTGATCTCGTCAAATCTATCCGTCTATCTAAATCGAGCGACTCTAAAAAGTTTAGACTGAGACCGGTTGATTGGTAATTTTCCCCTCAATTGGTCCAGAGAATTGAAGCCCCCAGGGAGGTATCCGTTCCCACCGGGCCACGGCGTTCCAACCGAGAAGCTCCGGGTACTGATTTTCTGCCGATCGTGATACCCGTTGTTTAACAACCGAATATAATTGTGTACACACCATCCATCGATTTTTACCCCTCGACAGCTTGTTTATTCCCTGAGAATGAAATTATCACGCGTTCGCGTTCGTTTTGATTGTTACCGTGATGCACGACGATACAATCTGTGCAACGTAAACGGCGAAAGCGACGATTGTTACCTGTCGTTTTGCGGCAGAGGAAATCCGTCGAGTGTCCAAGAGAAGTGTGGCGTTGGATTTCCGGTTGCGATGCACTTGAGGGACACCGATGGGCCGGGCTGGATGGTCTGCTCGATGAATTTGTACAGAAGCTGCGGAGCCGCGTCTGAAGGGCGCACCATTAAGTTTAAACGCTTCTCGATCGTCGACGAGCAGTTCTTATAATTATGCAAATGGGACCGCGGTAATGGGCGCTAGAGCGGTTCGAAGGTGAGCCAAAAACGTGGAACAAAATTTTCTTCTTGCGCATGCCGTGTCGATTTATTTTTTTTTAGGGACAGTCGTTCTCGAAAAATCGTCGAGCCGCCGGCGAGAAAAATTGGCGCAATTTACTTGGTTACTTTGTTCCGCGTTTCTACTTTTTTTCTTTCCATGGAAAATTTCACTGTTTTTGTCCTCGCCATGGGAGGAATACCGTACGGCGGTCGCACCGTTGTATCCCCGCAGCTAAACGTTCGCGGTGCAGAGCAAAATGAAATTACGTTTCTAGGAACATCACGCAGGAGAATCGTTTCAATTTCGCCGGCCGAATCGATCGCGCTGAAATTCGTCCACGATCCATCGACATTTCGAAATAATTCATTGGACCGTGTCCACGTGCATACTATAAGCAACTAAATGCGGGTAAATTAT
This sequence comes from Nomada fucata, assembly GCA_948146005.1. Classification (NCBI taxonomy): domain Eukaryota; kingdom Metazoa; phylum Arthropoda; class Insecta; order Hymenoptera; family Apidae; genus Nomada; species Nomada fucata. Next base: position 4,791,706 of record OX411277.1, read on the forward strand.
TCGTGGGGATTTGTAAGAGGCAGGCGTTGCGTCCGCTGCTTTCGAGAATTAGACGTGTCTATGGCTCGTTACGCGGACCAACTCACGGGAACAGGTGTTCGTTTGCGCTTCGAACAATTCGAGCAACCTGAATTCTAAGCCGCAGATAAGATGGGGTAACGAAATTTTCCGTCGTGTCATAATTGCACGCGGAGAACCGTTCCGTTCTCGAACATCCCCAAGTTCAAATTCGAAGTTCGCGTGACGTTCGCAAAACTCAGACACCGGGTCAATTAACCGGCCGATAGCCGCGGGATGGATATCCGCACGATGCACCTGCTTCAGGTTGCCCCTGGGTCTTCGAGGTCACGCATAGAGAAGGACACGGCGTGCACGTTCCGTGGAAACGATCCTGGCTCGCCGCAAGGCGGGGTATTATGCACGCAACATTTACATGACAAGGCCTGTACGCGGGCAGAACTATCGATCTGCGGTTTGACGCCTGAACTCGAGTGCCGCCTAGTGAATTAACCCCAAATTATAGAGCCGACAATAACCGAGCTGCACGGTGCTGCGCGGCTGTTTGCTCACGGCGTAAATCAGGATGCCGTATTGCCGGATGCCACGCCCCGTTTTGTGGCCCCGGGTACAATAATACCCGGGGGCCGGCACATTCTTTGCCATTCACCCTGCACGCCGGTTATCGAAAACTTCGCACCGTTTCTCATTCACGATATCGTTGGACGCTCGCAGGTTCCCGTTCTTCTCCGCGCGTCTCGCAGATCGGTCATTGACGTTCGATTTGCGGCGGTTCGCAGGGAACGCGATGAAATATCACCGTTGGCTTGTCCAGGTAAGCAGAGTGTAGGAGAGGAACGCGACTTTCTTTCGGATTTACGTGTCTCGTCCGTTTTCATCGCCGGCCCCTTCCATGCCGAAGCGTTCTTTTTATATGTTAGTGTTTGGAAAGTGGTATTGGAAGTCTTGCGATTGTTGTAATAATAATAATCTGCGATTATTGCGAAGAGGAGAGGTGTTCTAGGGTCGAACTATTTAGCAGGGTTTGCGGCGCATGGTTAGAAGGTTTGATCAGAGAGGACGGCAGTGGTTTGTGCCACTGGTGGTCAGACAGTCGTAGTAGTACGGGTCTACCACATAGTCGTCATTACGCTGTTCCAAGGAGAGTACGGGATTAATTATTCCATCGAATATGCTTCGCGAATGCAATTGTTTGCTTGTGAGTATGGTCTGAGTATGGCGTTAATGACGCTACGAGATTGAATTATAATAATAATATAACATTCTCGGATTTTTTTTCTTTCATTCGGGAATTATGTATTAAATTACTTGGTTCAACGGCGGTGTTTTGTTTCTTTTGTAATATTTCTAATAAGAATTTGGCGTGGTTCATTTGCATGTGTGCCGACTACAGTCAAAAGCTGTGCATTTATTTGACAGGTAGCAGAGCGTATCGGGCGACGCGATTTGCGATTCGGTAATTCGACAGGAAGACATTATTTACCGTGCCGTGATTGCAGGCCATGTAAACGCGCTAAAGCGGTATAAATAAAATGGAAGTTTGCCAACATTGGGAGCAGCTGGGACCCCTCCCGTTTCTATGAAAACGGCAATGGTATATTACCGCGGAAAATTGCCGTTCGAATAACGAGAAATTCCCCTTTATTGTTACCCCCATTTAAAAATAATACACATTCCATTCTCCCCGGTCGTATTAAATGTTGACTTACGCCACGGCCCCGTTAAAAATTTAACACCGGTATTATACAAAATATTCCACAATTTCGACCGGCAGAATTTCTCGCGCAGTCATTTGGCACGGCGCCGAAACTCACGGTTTTCTTTCTCTTTAATTCTTTTTCCGGGTCATACGCGCGTTTCATAAACCGCGCTGCTAATAGTCGAACGAATTGAATAGAAAAGAGAGGCAGTTTAAAATTCGCCCACACACAAAGGTCGGCAAAAGAGTTCTACGTTACACGCGTACCTTTCATTCCGTTTTTCGAAGTTGGTTCGGCGTCGTTACAAAAGTTCGCCGCTTTGATTTGTTCCCTTTGCTGCGCGATACGATTAGTCCGTTTCCAATTGTTTCGAGTTACACGAGGCGATAAGTATCGCGAGTGAACGCCGGAGAATGCGAGAGAGAAAGAGACGAGGATTCGAATTGCCTTCTAATTTGTTTTTTTTTTATCAAATTCCCATTTCATTGAACGCATGAATTATTTAAGAGGGTAGCACCGGTGGTCGATGAAAAGAAGCAGGTGCGCGTGGTCGCGAACAAAAGGAGCAAATGAAAGGGTAACGTCGTAACTTATCGGCGTGGTGAAAAGCGAAAGTTATTAACCGCAGAGAATTGAACGTGTTCTCTGGCCGCGGCGGATCGTGCGATCGGTGCAATTTCAATCTGTTTTCGTCGTTTAAAAATTTCCACGGCACAGCGACCCGTCTCGGAAATGGAATCGAGATTTTCGTTTAATACGGCCGGAAGCGCAAGATCTCAAAGTTGATCACGATTGATATTCTATTAAGGGTGATTAAATTGACACCTGTCGGTAGCGAAATTATTAAATTGCCCGGTTATCGTCTCCACCGTTTCGTTCCCGATATTTTCCGTCAATATTCAACGCGTCTTGGAGCATCGTTGTCCGGTATCGAATGATAAAAGTCTCGGTCAGCAAGCGTCTCTGCACCGAATGTTCGTCACGGTAAGAAATGTCGGTCAATGTCTCGACGCTAAGGCTAAAACGGCTTTCGGTATGTACACTTGCTCTTTACTGACAGCGTTCTTTGAGGTGATGGGTTATGTCGCGCGGAAACAGTATTTTCGTTCCACGCCAGTTTGAAAAGACGTCGGACACGGAATATTTGGCCTGGAAGCGCCACTCGTCCCGGACGGATCGCGTTCGTTCATCGTTCGTTTTTGCGTGGAAATTTCGAGCGAACGGCAACACTTTTAACCGCTCCACTCATCCCTTCGTCGGCTGGCAACGCGTTTCTTTCACTCCGCGAGCTGGCGGCGGCTTCACCGGCTTCCCACCCTCGTGACTAAGACAAATGGCACGTATTTATTTCACGGCACGCAAGCCAGTAGATTTCTCCTTTCTCCATTATGCATCGCTCTCGTTAAGCTTTTTTTTTTTCTTACTTTCGACGCTCCTCTTCGGCGTTTTCTCCCATTCTCTCCCACTTCTTCGTCCTTCTCTCTCCACTTCGTCCTTTACACCTTCTTCCTCGATTTCTTTTACTCACTCGTCCTCGCCGCGCGGTCTTTTTCCCTTTTTTTTTGCCGAACCAGACGAAGCTTTCTATCGCGGCGCCCTCCTAGAGGCCGTCTTGTTTGGCGCGCGAGAACAACCGGGACCTCGGTACGGGAAGATCGAAAGAAACGACGGGGTAATGAAAGAATTCGGTTGCGCGTATCGAACGAGAGATTTCGCAGGGACTGGCTTAAGCGAACGGGAAAGAGGAATACATGCGCTTAGTCGGAGACAAATCGGAGGAGAACAGGGATATGCGACCGAGCATAAAATCGCGTTGCCAGACTGGATATAAATTCCACGCGAAATTCTGATGGAAACTAAAGGGACAAAGAATTTTATATTTCTCTCTCGATATCGTTGGTCTAGTAGAGTATCAGTCGCGTCCCTCGGCGTCGCGCGACGTCTACCCTTCGCCGTGATCGATTTAACAAAGCACCGGCCGCCTGTCTGGGCGAAGTTCTCTGTTAATTAAAAATGTTTAACTCATCCGACGGACGACGGGCTGCAGCTTCATTGTAATACGTATTTTTATCGCGTTTAACCGTCTTACTTGGCGAACGACCGATAAAAAAGCGCGGCAGGTAGCCAAAGTGGCCGTCGTACGAAAGTTTCGCAATAGCGGGACCCGCCGGGCCTTGGTTAACAGTCGCCTGGTAATAGCTTTAATTTAGCCTTATTATTTTCAGGTGGAACTTTTATAAAACTTCCGGGCGCTCGTAGAACCCACGGTGAACGGAGGTTACAAGCGCTTAGGTACACTAATCCGTCTCGACTCTGGGCGCAACGCTTCGGGCGCACCTGCGTGTTGCACGAATTACGGTGGGAAAGTTATTTATTTTCATTGGTCTTAAATTTTTAACTTCCGAAGAGGCAAGGTGTCGGGAACAGGCGTTAATGGAGTCAGGCCCGCCCATTCCTCTCACCTCGTCCAGGTGTCGTTCATAAAACGGGCGAATGAAAGTTTGGGAATTAAAACCACTCACCCCCTAGCCGCAGCTCTGCAGTCGCTTGGACCATCTCGTAGTCGTTCTTCGCGAAACACTGATACATCCCCTTGTCGTCTCTCACCACCGCAGACACGTGCAACGTCGAGCCGTCGTTCCCTGTGATTTTGCTCCTGCCGGAAACTCCTTCTCTCACAGGGAGACCATCCTTTGTCCAAAAAACTACTGGAACCGGCTGGCCAGTGACGGAGCACTGAAAATGAGCGTCCTTACCTAGGTCCACGGTGACCTGTAACAGTTATCGATTCCCGCAACGTTAACCGGCGCACGTTCGCCAATAAATGTCACTTTTAATATCTCCACTGTCCTTAGAACTTAATATCGTTCCCGGGGAAAAGTTGGCAGCTCCACGATTTCGGTGGAATCTCCTTCCCGGTCGGCAGCTGCGCGATGTTCCTTCGAACGTGAACATCGATTCTGTTATATGACTGGAAAAAAAGATATCGAATAGCTGACCTTTCAATTTCACCTAATATTCTATGTCTTGTACAATAACTTCTGGATACGTTAACGAGTCAGCAGGTCGAAGCTCTATGACAATGCGCGGGGATCGTGTAGCTCGATAGTAAACGATTACGCTCAAAGGAATATCCGCGATATTCCTTATCGGCTAGAATACGGATCATGGATTTTGTAATTGTACGGACATAAAGCGAAGGATCGGGTTACACTGTGCGTTATAATCTAGATATGATCTGCCGTAGCTGCCCGGGCTTTGTTCTTAGCGCTCAGCTCGAGGAATCGATATATTACTACCTTCCTCCAATTTCCTATCCCATTTCGGTAACTTTGATCTTTGGATGCTGCTCTGACCTCTATCGAGTGTCGCGCTAAAATTATGGCACGTCCGAATGACCGATGGAGGGCTTCTAAACGGTCAATAGAATTAATCGAAGAATTGAGAGGCACCTTAGGGGCACGCAATTGTCCCGGAATGTTAGCAGAAAACGCCAGACGTGCTCAAACAGAATGAGACGAATTCCGAGCGATCGAGCCCGAACATTCCCGCAAATCGAATGTCCTGTTGGGTATTTCGACGTCCACCTTCGAAAGCTTAATTGCTTCCGGGTCAGGCGGTCATCTCCCTTTGATTAGTCTGCTGGCCCATCTGATTTATCATTAACGAGAATCGTTCTCGGTAAACTGGTTGCGGCGAGCGACTCAGCATCCCCCGCAAAGGCTGATATGTGAAGCAATAACATGGCGCGCGAGAGATGAACGACTGGATCCTCAATACGGTGTTCCCGTTTGGCTACAACTGCACGAGGAAAGAGTTGATTGAATTGCTGCGTCTGCGTAGAGACGCAGAATGGTTCGTCAGAATGGTTGAACCTGTTACTAGAACCGCGTTGAAAGTAGGTCGCTGCATTATGTATTATACAATTAATAATTATTGCGTGCCAAATGATAAGCTAAAACAATTTTTATAAAAGTTTCCTGGATTAAACGGCTCAAAACATATAGGAAGTTAATTTTCGTCCCGCTGAATTTATCTTTTCGTAAAATTTTGCAAAATTAAATAAATATTCGAGCGTACACAATTCTGTTAAAAGTAACATTCTATTACAGTGAAACAGCGCGCGAGAGATTGCAATAATCAACAGCGTCGTTAAATTGCGACAAAGAAGTTAGCTCGCGCGTGATACTGAAGTAACCGCGGCAAGTAGAAAATCCTCGGCCTGGTCAGACGCGCCGCTATACACTCCTGCGAGTCGGCGTCGACGCGTCGGAACTCGGTTGAACGGAGTGGCCTACTGGCATTTCCATGTGCATCCAGAGCCGCTTAATTGATCGCCGATCGAGGAACCGAGCCTTTGATCTCGCCGGGAATCCATCTTATGTATTATTGAAGAGGTTCGTTTATCCGGTCGACGCAGGTACGCGGACCCGACGATTCTGCGCCCTGATTACCAGCAATTCATCAATAGACATATTCGCATATAGGGGGAGAGCGCACGGTGTACACTTTGGTTTGGCCTCTCCTAGCATGACTGCCCTCCGGTCATGAATTTCGAGAGCGTTCCGAACGTCAAAGGATCGAAGACGAAATTCCTCTGGCGTACAAAATATATCGAGCATGTACAGATCGACGAAAAGGGAGGACGTGCCCTTCTTCAATCGCTGGAACGACGGCAATAAACGAGCCGAGAGGATTTATATTCGAACACGACGATCGCGAGCCGGATTTGGCTGGGATACAGAGGCGCGAGGACTCCTCCGTCTCGTCCGAGGGCAGAAAAATTCGAACGACCGTCGCCGGTGGTGAATCGAACCGCGGCGACGGCCATTAAATATTGTCGAGTGGATGGCGCGAGTTGCTCTCGCTCGGCCTCTTTTGTTCCACCACCGCGGAGGAAACTTTCTTTCAAACCGAGGACGGGCTTAAATATCCTTTGATACGGTATTCAAGCAGCCGGAGGAAGGAACGGGAAATAAGATGCGCAAGGATAAGGTGCCCTTAAAGGCGACTGAACCCGGAGTTGACTCGCGAGGGCGAGACCGCGAAGACAAAAAAAAAAAAAAAATGAAAAAAGGCCAACCGGCGAAGAAGGCGTCACGTTGCACCTCGGCCTCTTTGTCTCCGACGCGGCGTTTCTGTCCTTTTCCGCGCCGCATTCGTCGCGCTATTATGACGGCCAACGGCACTTTACATTGTCGATGTAACCGCGATATAGCCGACGTCTTTCTTCGGGGCGTCTCGCGTGTGGGTGAATCGAGCGAACGAATAAGGAGAATTATTCCGGGAATGTCTACAAAAATAGAGGCAAATAATCAGAAATTCCACGTATATAACGCGAGCAAGGCAGTATGCTCAGACTGGGGTGGCATGCGGTGCAATTTTCTCGATTCGCCGCGCTCACAAGAATTTTGTCAGGGGAACGTTGCACAGGATTAGACGAATGAATCGCGGATAGCCATGAATAGAACGATCTCTAGTATATGTGCGCCGAATAAACTGAACTCGACTTCCATATTTTTTTTTTTTGTACCATACAGCCAACGTATATTCTGATAAAATTCCGACAAGGATTTCGACCGATCAAAAAGTGCGTAGGTTGGTTGAGAGATGTACAGCTCTCTCCCTGAAACCGAGCCACGATTTGTGACGCTATGAAATTGCTGACCGGCGGTTTATTACACCGAGGTTCCAATTAAAAATTAATGCCCTAAGGAAAGGGGAGGGTGGGTCGTGCCTTTAATAAAGCGACGACAAGGTCGACTGCGTTAACGGAAGGAAGCATGGCCGGGGCGAATGGTAGCCAATATATGGTGAAAACCCGTCTGCGATAAGCGTTTCTTTGCTGATCGCTGCAAAAGTTATGCGGGAAGCTTCCGGCGAATGAACGCCATTTCAACGACTGAGTTCATCATCCCCCTTCCCCGATTCTATCTGCTATGATATGGATCATTTTCGATACATGGTACTCTCCGGTCGACCGCGTGGCTCTCCGTTTCTTTGGCTGCCTCGTTACTAAATTTCGAGACGCGTTGAATCACGGCTCGGTTTCCGTTCGCCGGAAGCGCTAATTGGAACCCCGCGACAGTTCCTGCGGGGACGGAAACTGCTTCGAGCGTTTCCCGTATTCGCCGGCGAGTGTTTCGAACGGGGGCCCGTGCGACACAGTAATCGGGCGTCGAATCGTGCTCGACAAGTTCGAAAATTTCACCGAAAATCGGATCAACAATGGAACAGGGGGTGGACAGCAAGGGTGCGGATTAACGCGCGTCCCCCCGGTTTTGACGTTTCGTTTCCAACATTATTAATTATTCCGCTATGCACGGCCAATCGACGCCCGGGGTTAATACGCTTACAACGATCGCGAAGGGGAAAATCGTGCTCGTGCACAACGGCACGGCGATTCGCTGTTTTGACGGGATATCAAATTTACGACCCGGCATCGGACGAGTCACGCTTAACGCGCTACGCGATGCGTACTTTGCCAATTCACTCGGGGCGCGACACGACCGAATAGGCCATGCGAAAACCGGCGACGAGTTTCGTCGTGGTCCGTGATCGCCGGATCGTCGAGGATCGATCCAGCGTTAGTCATCCGGCCTTCCGGTGTATTCTGTACCGTCGACACGATTCGCATCGCGAACACAATTAACCGAGCTTGTTAAGAGATCAAAGAAGCTGCGAAGAACATCGTCGCGGGGGATCGTGGCGCCACTACGGGGACATGTTACTAATTAAAGGAAGTTAATACTAATTAACAGCAGCGTCTCATTCACGACGAACGACATCGGCACGCTGCTCGTTATTTCTCTCGGCCGATATTATCAGCCTCGCCGAGCACTCGAGGCGTAACAGTTTCAAGATTTATCCAACGCCTTTCAGACATCGTAACTCGATCTCTCGTTATCCCCCCCCCCCCGCTGCCGTGTTTACCCCAACGCGATGCTCAATTATCCACGTCGGCGAGAATCAGACGAAGACTACTCCAGCGGCCCCCTTCGCGCAACCGATGCGAACTCGTTCGAGGAACGCTCGCGATCTAGCGCAGACTCGAGAGCTTCTGCTCGGCGAGGTAAGAGAAACGAGGATATCTCGCAGGCTTAACAAAGTCGCGGAGCAACGAACCGTCGTGTTGCACGGGAGCACGGCGATGGTAGTTTGCAGATCCGCTGCAAATAGAATCGACGCTCATTCAGAAATCTTGGCCTCGCTGACGGGAAGGAAAGGAACGATGGGTCTGGATAGAAGGGACGTGGAAAGGGGGGGGGGGGTGGGGGGCGAACAACGAGAAGAAAAAGTATCCAGGCTACCTCTCGACTTGTTTACGAATGGAATAAAAGAATGCTAACCTGTTGAGGTATCAGCAGGTTGAGGAGAAGCTACTTACGATCGAGAGAGCAGCGGCCCTTTGCCCGTGCCACGGCGGACGGACGTTATGGAATTTATTTCCGTGCCGCGTAATCATCTCGTCCTCGAGTACCGAAAAACTCGGAAACGCGGAAACACGCGAGACAGACGACGGGCGGTAAAAGGATGTCGCGTTACCGGACGAGAGTATCGACGCGCGGCGACGCGTCTACCCGGGAATTCGCCGAAGGACCGAGATTATTCGATGAAGGATGAAGGGGGTTCGTTCCTGAAATCGAATCGTCGCCGGCGGGAATGCCTTAACCTGTTGAGACGTCACACCGGGCGAAGGAGGCGTGCAAACTCTCGAGTCAACCGCGAAACTTCGTCGTTTAAATAATTCGTCTATCCGTATCGACGGTACGACTCGCGACGATGGCGGATCAGTGTTGTCGTTCGAGCAGATAAAAAGAAATCGATGCGACCGGGCGAAGCCAATTGAGGGGAAACTGATACTAACCTGTTGAAGCTGTCGGTGAGCCAAGCCACCGATTTCGCTTGCGTGCAGCCCCCGTGCAGAACGTACCCGAAGGTACTTTCCAATTATAAATTGTTATGCAACGCGATTGCGAAACCTTCCAGTCCAATGGGAGGGGAAGAAGATCGCCGTAAAGAAATTAAATAACGGAGCCTGTTGAATCGACGCTCGAAAGAAGAGCGGCTGAATGGAAAGATGCTCGGATACGAGTGCGGAGAACAGATGAAAGTGCAGGAAACTAACCTGTTGAGGCACCAGGTGGATGGAGAGGCTGCTTATAATGGAGACCTCCAATTCGATCATCTCAGAGCCGGCTGTATTGTTGGCGTGACAAACGTATCGCCCTGCGTCCTCCGTTCTGGCCGATTGTAGCACCAGGACACCCGCCCGCGCGTATATCCTTTCTGAATTGTAGATCATCGCCGTGCCCGTCATGGACTCCCGGAACCATAGATACATAGGCGGCGGTATCCCCTGGGAGATGCAGGACAAAACGATCGTCTCTCCGGTGCGTATAGGCGCGGGGCTCACACGTTCGTTAAATCTTGGCGGAACTGGGCTGTGAGGAGCTGAAAATGAACGAAATCTATTTGAATGTCTCTGTGTCGCGGCGAGGCGTTGCAGCTTGCTCAGGATTAATAGCTGCCGTCTGCGATAAATTTATCGTTTGCACGGCTGAAGCGTGCTTGACCCTTTTGGCTGGGATTTCGAAGAATATTATTGAATACCTGCAGCCCCGGAGGACCCTCGTTGTGGTTGAGGAATTGTGGAATATTTTTACAATTTTTTGCTCAGTTATGGAGTTTGTAATAACTTGGCTCGCGGAATGAAATTATTCGCGATGGCTTTTTCAAGTTTGGACTATGTTTCGCGAGGCAGGATATTGTATTGCAATAGAATCTTTCGAGCAGCTGTCTTACACATTCGAATCTTCCCGAACAATTTTTGTAGACCGTTCAGCGGAAGCGAAACAAAGCATGTCCATCGATTCGTTATCGTCCATTTTTGTCGAGGACCCGGTTGCGGTAAAAATTGAGATACCCCCGTCGTTTCGTTGTTACGAAACGGTTCGTTTTGAATCTCTGACCGAAAACTCGAACTGCTGTGCAAATTGTTTCGGCACTGCCGGCCGGTTGAACGGTTAGTTTCTCGACGTGGAACGGGGAATATGGCAAAAGTTTGCCATCGGGGCTTTGGAATTGATGTGCTATTTCACGGCCCGCGCGAATAAGTTTCACGTTCTTGATTCCTTCGTTGCTCTGAAGAGAATATATATATATATATATCTCTCTCTCTCGAGATGTTTCGAGGCAGTCGAGAGGAATCGCTGAAACGTAACGACGGGAAAAAAAATAAAAATAAACCGAAGAAAGATGCGCCGCGGTGGGAATGGATTTTCTTCCTTTCATCAATTTCTCTCCAGTTGTCTCCCACTTGATAGCTCGGAATGCATTTTGAATCTCTCGAATGTTCGCGGGGAAAGAAATCTCTGTGGACTTGTTGAAGGAGACAAAGATATCCGCATCAATTCTTCACGGTCGCGAAAGAGTTCCCTTTGTTCCTGTTACGTATTATTCGAGTTAGTATGCCTGGCAAATTTACATTCACTTCCTTCCCATCTCCATTATTCACCATTTTCACATTGCTTTGTCGCTTAAATTACAGTCCGTGAACAATCATGCGCGGCGATCTTCATTATTAATTCGATATTGCCGGCGGGCACGGTGCATTCGTTTTTTAAAAGGTGAACCTATCGACGCGAAACGTAGCTCGAATCCGTTTGGTTCTCGTTTATAATCGTGCCATTCATAAACGTTACATCGAGTCGCTTGCACTTAAATATTGACACGCAAATACGCGTTGCTGTTTCCACTTTTTCTCGCGACAGCGATGCGAGTTTCGCCATTGCGACGAGGAAACATTGAGGGTAACGCGGAACCGTTAAAATTGATTGTCCGCGATCGATCCATGGTGCGCGTATAATAACTATGCAATTTATGCCCCCTCGAGCTCGCGAGGGATCCATTTTCGCGCACATCGATCGTACGAATCATTCGCGATCCATTGGTCGAAATGTAGCGGCCAGCGAGACAGTCGTGGTAAAATTGATCGCAAAACTTGAATCCTAACGCTGTCGCGTTCGAACGGTCGTGCATTTTATTTCTGTTCCGGCTGTGCTTAAATACCGGCCAGTGTTTGTCGAACGTTTGAAGCCCGTGACGCCGGAGCTTTTTACGGCTGCACTATTTTATAATGGCGCGCTCGCTTTGTCTGGTCGACGTTATTATTGTAATTTAAGCTGATGGCGTATTGATCGTCGCCCGCCTATATCTCGCTCTCCCTTACCCTCCGACCTCTGCCACTCGCCCTCTCTCTTTCGCTCTCACTTATTGCCTCCCTGTCCCTCTAGCTCTCTCTCACCCCCTCTCTGACTCTCTTGCTGCCTCTCAAATCTACCCCCTTTCTCTCCCGAACACGGTCTTTCTCTCGCTTCCGCCGGTGTGCAATTCCAGTTGCCATATTCCAGCAACGCCCAGCCAGCACACCCTTGTTCGTACTCCCGCTCCCGGTTGCACCGGCTCTCGTGCATATACACGCTCGAAACTTTTTACGCCATTTACATTCGACTTACTCCTCGACGGCATCGACGTTCCCGTTGACGTTGGCCGGCGTGCGGCGTTCGGAAAAAAAAAAATTGAACCGGGGGGGGGGGGGACAAAAATAGAGAACGGGAAACGGTAACACGGTCTCCAGATCGATACTCGAATTGGAAGAAAAATTTGTTCTCCGTTGATTGCTCCGCGGCGCGGAGTAAATTGCTCGCGCGTTAATAATTTCAGCCCCTCCCGGTGGCAACGGATCGTCCGGGCGTTCCTAATTCCGTCTTGAGTTCAATCGCCGCTGTTTAAATAGATCAGCTGGCGAATTGACCATCGATATACGTATTTATATTTCCGTTAAATCGGAGGTATGCTCGAGACGAGTGACTCAGAGGTAGCAAATAGAGGCACGCAGCTCTCCAAAGACGAAACAGAATCGAACTTTCCTTCGTTCTCCAATGGAATTACACTGTCCTCGGGATCATCATTAAACAGGAGGGAGACTTTTGATTAATAGCTGGCACGGTGAGTGATTTTCCGAGTAGGCGAACCCGATGACCGGCATCGAAGAGGAAATAGCACCGACGAGCGATGGGTAAGCGGAGCAGACAGTGAGCCTCAAACGTACAACTTAATATCCTTTGAACCATCGTTCATTGACTGCGGGATCCAGAGAGGCCAGCTCCTCCAACGGGGGCACGTAAAGGTAGAAAGGTAGCGGGGAAAGAGTGAGAAAGAGAAAGTGAGAATGAAAATGAAAGAGGGATGGATGTAGTGGTGTACAGCGCGGAGAAAAGGGTACGGCCGAAGGGAGCGGAAACCGCGGCAGAACGGTGTCCAATTAAACCCTTCGACCCGTCAACTCCAATTACGACTCTATTAAATATACACCGGCCGTGTGTATCGTTGGCAAAGCGAATTTCAAATGGCGCCTGGTCTTTCTCATGTATTTACCCGGAACAAGCAACTTCGCCGCGATAAAGTTGCCACTAATTAGCCGCACAATGTGCCTGCTGGCGATCGTTGCGAGACGCGCGCTTTTCGAATACGCCTTTTTCTGCCGGCGAAATTCTTGGACGCAGCCGCGTTAGCACCGTCCCCCCCGTACCCAATTTTCCAATCCCTTTAAATGGTATGTACCCTGAACGTGTAATGCTCGTTACTTTCTTGCCGCGAAAACGAGCGCGAGAAGAAAACAAGAAGAGGGCAGGTAAAAGGCCGAACGGAATGTCAGTTGTAGCGGATTCTGTGCTCGTAATTATTGTATCGGTGAGTGTTGGAGAGCCACGGGACGAGAGTAGATACTTCAGGGGTGCCATATATCTTGCGAACCGATATACGAAACCAGGGTATATATATATATATATGTATATATATGTATATCATGCAGCCGACTCGAAACCGCCACCCCTTGAGCATTCGAGACGAAAGGGCATCGAGTTGCTGCGTTTCGAGTGGGAGGCGAGTTAATAGATCGTTCTGGCTTCATTAATTAGTCGGCAAGTCGGATTTCTGCGTTAATTGTAGCTGTATTGCAGGCCCGCGTATTACGTTGTCGACTAATTACGTCGTCGAAGTGGAGGGGTCCCTCGAACCAATGGGGCACATGAGTAATTCAATGCCAGCCGCTGATTGCTTCAGAATTCGGGTCACAAACCCGCGATACCTGGGCGCAATTTGCGCGCAAGACGTACGTACACGTGTTCCCGTGCGTATCGCCCGGCCCGGCCGCAATTCCGGATAATTATATCGCTGATTTATACGAGCCGACAAGGGGGTGGAAACGCGCCGCCACGTAAACTCGTTTCGCCCGGCAAACCGTTCCGTCAAAATTACCAGATATCGGAGCTGGCGGCCACGGGGAACGCACTCGAACAAAGCTGTAACTCAACGGGAATATTAGATTGGAAGGCTCCCGTTGGAAATGAAGATTTATCGCGGCGCGGTTGCCACGAGGAAGTTTCCAGTGCCTCGCCTTTGGGAACGTTCCTGATGTACGCTCTCGGAACTACCTCCGTGCTTGGGACAGACAGTGATTTTTCTTGCACGCATTAGTGCCAACTGTGCTTTGCCGCAGAAATATGGGATCGAATATTTAACTGTTCGCGGGAGGTTTCTCTGGACTATTCGGAGTGGGACTGAATCGTCGTGCTCGAATTTCACGGGAATTGTATTACGTTTTTTTAATTACCACGAGTTCGATTGCGAATTATTGCGCAATGTAACGAGGTCGTTGTTGTCATTCGATTTGGCGTGCTTTCAGTTACAAATTGTTGCCCCCGCTGAACGCGTACTGCGCCGCGACGCGACGGTCTTATCACGGGTGGTGAACTCCTCGCAGCGATAGAATCACAGAGTAAGCTACTTCCAAGCTTAACGCGATTTCCAACCAGTTACGGAATTCATCGTTCGACGCGGATCCCTCCGAGGAACGCTTCTTCGTCCCGTATTTCTTTCGCACGCAGACTTCTCTATCTCTGCTCACTTTAATAGTCGCCCGGCGACGACGACGACTTGCATGTCCGCAACGCTGGCGATGTTAAAATAGACGGCGCGGAGGGAATCTCTGCTTTCCTCGAGCTTCCATTCGAACCGCTTTTCGCGAAATTCGACAGCGAAAATGTTCAATGCGCCGCGTGACTTCCGTTTTCCTCCTCCGCGACAGAAGTCGTTTGCCTACAGGCTCGCACCGCTGTTATACACGCCGTGTCCGCGTGTGCACAAACTTCAGGGCATTCTCGCAACGACAGAATGGACGAGCGGAGGAAAATTGTATTTTCGAGGTGAACGTCGACCTGTTCTTTCGTTTCTAAGTTAACGACTCCCTTATAATCCTCGAGGATTAACGGATCGGGAGTTGCGAAACCCGAGAAGATCGATGCGAAGCCAGTATCCTCAGGTGCGAAATTCAGCATGGCAAATAACACCGCGTTAAACGAATGAATCACGATTAGTTGTCTCTTGACGTAAAAAAATTAAGTTACACCTCGCACCCTATCCGTCTTCATTAACAATTGCTGTACCTTACTCGCACTCTCGTTACCGTAGATATTAAATGTTTCCCCTGCACGCATGCACAATCAAACTTGTTACCTGTAAAGCGCGAAATTGGGTTGCCCTCGCGTTCCTCGTCGACAAAGTTCAAGCCGGTTCGCTGTGAAAACGCGATTTCCCGCTACCATTCAACTATCATAACAATCGGCTGAGTTGGTTGGGGCTTTCGACGGAGGGGGGAAAACCGCGAAGATCTCAGCCGTGCAATTCGGCTTGTCGAGTCTTAGAGTGGAATTCGAACAGCCTCGGCATTACTTGTCTAGCTCCTTACAAATCATCGTATTCGGCGGTTTCTTGTTCCCGTGAACGTTTCTTTGTGTACGCACGTATACACGTGCATCCCTGCACGTACGTGCACGGCGAAAACGGTACACGATGCAACGCCGCTGTTGGATAGGAAACGGAAAAGTGAGATGCAAGTAGGTTGGGCTCGATAAGATTGCGGGGAAGCGAGCGAAGGGATTGGAGCCGTGATGGCTGCATTGTTTCTTGCCGACGTTGCTCCGCAGACCGGCTGCATCCTGGGCTCTGTGGATTGTACTTTGCGTTTTCGTCGAGTCTCCAATAGGGCGATATCCAGCCCCGTCCCCTTACTTTGCCACGTTTCCTTCTTCTTCTTCTTCTTCTTCTGTTTCCTCCGCCTCCGCCTCGCGCCACCACTGTTTCACCCCCCGCGAGGGTACCTCTTTGTCTTTCAGCCCCCATCTCCTTTACCCCCTCGAGCATCGCCGTCATTGACCGGCAAAAAAGCCACTGGGGTATCATAAAAGCACGCCGCGAAGAAACTGTTCGCCTTATTCCACGGATTTACGAAAGTTCAACATTTTTCCAGCCTGCCTGCCGAGAGTCTTTAAAGTACTTAGAAGTAATACCGTGAACGTGTGCGCCGCTCGCTAACCCGCGAACCATCCTCTTGTTTTTACTGTACCACCCCCGTCGCACGGCCCTTCCGGCGTACCGAATACACGCGATAAATCTGCATTTACAATTTCCAACGCGAGCGTATATCATCGCGATAACGCCTACGGCCAACGTTCTCCAGCGTTTTCTACTTTGTGTCGCGTTCACCTGCAAGTCTGCGAGATATCGCGAAATTTCGCGGCTGGTTTTCCGGGTTCAAACTGTTACACGCGTCGTTCCAGGGGAATTAGGTCGACGATAACTTGCATTAATATTGCGGTCAAGAAATGTACGTGAATTTTCCAGAATGTAACGAACACTATTTCGGTTTATCCCTTCCGTATTCTTTTCCCTTGTTGCGGGCTTTCACTTAAATTTTCTCTGCATCGCGGAGCCAGATATTTCATGCGGGCCAACCGATTTCCCATGAATTTCACCGGTTCTCGGTTTTTACTATTTTCCCAGAAACAGCGGTTGGCCGACTTGTAAATGAAGAAAGCGGTGGAAACTTTTTGGCGGCTCTTCTGTATCACGGTGGGTAAGCAACCCGGTGCGAGATTCGCTTTGGATTTCGTGCCGAGACCAGAGAGCGCGACGCCTTTTCGGCCCGGCGTTCGCGGCGAGTTCGTAGCGGGTTATCGGGCTCCACGCCGCGCAAAAACCACGGCGTCGAGGGAAACTCCGGCCAATAAAAGAGAAGATGCTAAACGGCCGAGGAAATTATTCGACCGCGGAACTAATTCGACGCTCGGTTAAGTTGAACGGTCTTCGCCTCGAACTTCCTCTCCGCCGAAAGTTTCCCGTAGAATTAAATTGAACGTGTCGCTCCGACCGGATATGAATCGATCGAGAATATCGCGATACAGAAGTCTGGATATCTTCCGTGAAACGATGAAACCTCGAAGTTTCGCCGACTTCCGATGAGATCACCGAGAAACTCTATATTCATAAAACATGTTGAACTGTACTCGCGTTTTCGAATCTAATCGATGTCTCGCAACAGACACGGGCGGACGGTTGTCTTGATGTTGTCTCGCAATTGCAAAAGTCGGTCTGTTAAGCGAAACAAGCTCCCCTAACCATGTATATTGCGGTACATTCGAACCTTAAAAGCCCCAGCATATTTCGCCGAGTCACGAGACAAACACCGGGAATCTCGCGTTTCTTCGCAAACCAATTCTTCAGCATCCCCGAACAAAGCTCCGCTTCGAGCGAAAACAGCGAGCATCCCCATCTGGCAATCACACAAGGGGGAAACGCTAAACATTACAGGGGAGCCGCGACGCGACCGAGAGTACAGATTAAACATTCCACGGTGAATGTCGCGAGGAGGAAAGGTTCTCGAGTTTCCTACCACGATGATTTCGCGTCGTCTCGCGGAGTAACCAATTAGCCGAATCGACGAGGGAAACAGGTCGAGATTCGCTTTCAAATCAAAAAAGGGTGGTCCATTAGCTCGCGAGTGGAACGAGGTGTTTGGTTCAAGGTGTGCCACTTTTAAACGATTCGCGGTTAATCCAGCCACGTCGTTTAATGGACAGCCGGCTTAAAAGGTAGCCGCTTCCCCAAAATGGAGACGCGGCGAGGCGTTTCAACTACAACGTAGCGAGGTGGACAGACAGGGGGCGAAAGCCTGGGAAAAATGCTAGGCTGGATAACAGGGGTGGCTATGATAAAAAGGGGGGTCGACAGGTGCCGTGACGGCGAGACACTGATGCGAACAGACGCTTGCGAACTTGCGTTTCCTCTCGCAACGTTGTCTCCGCCTGGCTGGATCAATTAATTTCTCGTCGCCCTATCTTCGCTGGGACTAGACGCATAATTTTCCAGGACGTCGGTGCAGCGTGGCGTAGACCGCGCGGTGACGTATCAAGTGCAAGTTTCTTTCGTAGCGGCGAGAAATTTTCAGCGGCGGTCTGTTTCCGTTCTTCTTGACACTTTTCACGAGGAAGCCGGGACATTTGGTGCGAAAAGAATTTACCGTTGCGGTTGGAAACTTGGAACGAAAATTCATTGATCGACTATGAATGAACAGTCAGCCATCAGCATTCGAAGAACCCATGGCAAACCGTGGCCAGGATGCAGGGTTTCGTTCAAGGTACGATAAAATGGTGGAAAAAAAATCGTAGATCAATTTGTATGCAGTCGTTGTAAAGGGGACACTTCAATCTTCAAATTCATGATGAATTTAGCTTCGAAACAAAAATTTAATATCGGTACAGACGTTTGAGCGAATAAGTTTTCTTTCTCGTGGAAATTAAGTGACTCTTTAATTTTGTAGAGGAGTGTGATTTACACGATTAAGTTTTTAGGTAACTTTGCTTTATAAAATTTTCTCTTCCAACCTTTTTTTCGCCTTAAGCACTGTGCGTGTTCAAAGTTGCCAAAATATTTCACTACTGCCGCATTTCTGACCAACAACGGCCTCCTGATTTCGCCAGTCGAGACGGCGTGCAACTAACGAACAATATGTTCATCCCGCATTCGATTTCGTGCCTTCTCCGTTCCAGCTAGCGGAGCGTCTTGACTTGCACTTTCATCATTAGCCATCTATTGTTCCAGCCGCTCTACCACATTCGACCTATTTTATGTCTTATGAATCAGCAACTCTCCATACCGAGATGAAGTGCACCGAGGAACCGCCGTCTTCATGGGTAGATCGTTAACAGGGGTTGATTATGATCGCTTACACGATAGCGCGTGCAGCTAACATCGCCGAGCAAAGTTCCTGCCGCTCCTCCCTTTCGGGAAATTCTTCTAAATGTAAAACTTAAACGATGTTCCCATACTAAACTACGGTGCACGATCAAATTAGAAAATTCCAAACATAGCGAACCATCTCCAATGGGTGGGTAATTGCAATCTTTTTAATAAGACGAAAGATAACTGTTCAGCGCAGAAACGTGTTAAGAAGAAAACAATGATCAGCCTGATATTTCATAACGGACAAATGTAGCGAGCAAACGTCACCGTTGAAACATCGTTCACGATATGATCCAGCTGCAGCAAATATTCTTTCAAGTCTGAATATCCTGGCTCAGGAAGGGCATCGAAATTGCATCAGCAACGACGGATCCGTTTTGAATAAAACGTGGATCGAAACAGCGCGTACAGGGAGGTAAAGAGCGAAACATTGAGCCAGCGGGATGCAGAGAAACGTAGAACGGAAAGTCGTAGAGTATCCGCGCGACAATGCTCATAATTAGGTTATACCCTACTTAGAGGTAGTAGAACGCGCGATGAACACGCGGCGAACGCGCGTAAAAGCTGCCGGCCATTCGGAATCAGCTCGTATTTTCAGCGATGTCGGTGCATTTTGTTTACGACTCGAAGCACCGAGCCCGACGCAGAAACATCCGCGACCCATGGCGAACGTTTCGGCCATTAGCATTTCGGACACTCATGATTTATTCATGAAGAAGCCAGAACAGCCGCGCGCCCCTGTGGGCGAACGGCAGTGGCCACGGGAAACGCGCAACAATGCATTATGATTTACTATGCAAAAAGTATGCGTGAGATCGTTATATAAACGCTCGTGCTTAAGTAGATGCACGAAACGTTCCCCTGGATATCCCTGAGAAATGCTTCGAACGAACGGTTGCTCACGTACTGTCCGCGAATGGGAACCTTCAGCGCCATTATGGTAGCGGGGCGACCGTTACCGAAAGTTGCTTTTACCTGAACGAAGATTAGGATTAACGGTGTCCTTAACGATGGAGCAACGTTTCCCAGCAGATAACTGCAATTCTGTCGAAACACTCTGGCAGATACGTTGCACCCTTTTTCATACTTATTCTTAAACGCCGCCGGGGTAATTTTAATTCAAACGACGTTAGATAATTAGTTCAACGTTTCTGTCGTATAATTCAACGTTTCTCTCGGTTCGCGACGAAATTTGCATAAACAGTTACGCACTCCCCGGTGCTCCAGAGAATCGAGAAATAAACAACTAGGCTAACTGTGCGCGCTATTTCCACGGTCTAAACCGTATATACCTGTATCCGCGTCGCACCTATTCACCCCTGCGTTGCGAACTCAACTTGCCGGAGTAGCCAGTGAATTTTCCCATGCATTTGCTGGCATTAAGTATTCACCTGGGAGAAAGTTCGACAGGTCGCGAACAAACGATCCCCCGAACAACGCGGTCAGGTGTGTATGAATGGGAAACTTACCGTTCACCACGAGCCTGGCGTACGACGAACTTTCCACGGTGTCGCCGGTGACGCGGTGCACGGTCCGACATCGATAACTGGAGTGGCCATCGGACGAACTCACTGAGAAAATCAGAAGCTCTCCGGTGGGCAACATATGATGTCTGTCATCTGAAAGGAAATTCCAGGGAGAAAAATTAACAGGTAGTTTGAAAATTCTTTTGAGAAAAATTCATTGACAAGAAGTTGATTTCTATTCTAAGGGAGATCCTTCAATCTTCAAGACATTTTTGAAACAATCACGTGATTGAGAAATATTAATATTTAACTTTTCTGGTCATTAATAAATATTAATTAACCCCTTGCCGTATGTTCACGAGTCTGACTCGTGATACAAATTTTGGACCAGACGTGAATATCAATCAGGAGTCCGAGTCGTGGAATCAAATTGCGGGCCAGACGTGAACATCACGAGTCCGACCCGTGGTATCAAATTCAGGCCATATTGTAGATATTATCTTCTGTAAACCTCACGTGAATGGAACGTAGCACAGGTTTCCTACCGGTTGGGCCCGGATTTCATCGGGCTAAATGTTTTACCAACAAATTTTTCGGTTATAAATAATCGTTATTGGGCGATAGGAATCTTTTTCGGTTACGAATACGCATTGCTACAGACAAACAGTTTTCTTGAGAGAGCCGATGATATACTACCGAATTCGGCCTCAGTATCTATAGGGTGACGGATATTGAGTCGGGCTAGAATTTAAAAGCAGGCCTGCTGAAGAACCAGAAATGGTTTCGGCATTTAATATCTCCGACTCTGTTATTCTTACGAACTCCGGAATATCCTGCGGCACAAATATTTTCGAAGATATGTATTTCAAGCAAACGCAAACAAAGAATTGATTGTTTCAAAATTCAAAACACAAATCCTACTGCAGGGATGACTATTATCACCTTTCGTGAATGAAAATCCAGAACCGATTTTCCAAAGGGACCGAGCTCTGGCTAATGCAATATTCTTTCTTGTAATTCCTAAGAAAAAAAAAGAAGGTATTTAATCGTCGAAAGAAATAAGCATACCTATAAAACCGATGGAGTAGACCGTACAGCAAATGTAACTTTAACGCGTTTTGAATGTTAAGGGGAGAAGCGGATTGTGTTTCTTGCTCGAATTTTCTTTTCATTCCAACGCACTGACCGAGTTCAGAATACTTTTCTTTCAAAGCAAGTGGAAACAAATTTCGTGTCGCGGTCGTCGCGTGACGTTTTTCAGCGAAACCGTAATTGACAAGTGAGGTTATATAGAGATGCAATCATACGATATGAAACGACAAGCGCTGGAAAGCGAATGAATTGTTTCCTACGCTAATACTTGTTAAAAATCTTGTTTGTAAACACCGATTACGAGTATGAACGACGCGTAATCGTATTCGCACTATTAGGTTATCTTACCCACAGAACTGCGTCCTGTTGTACAGTCTCTGTTTACATGATTTATGATGCTGTCAGACTTCGTAAACCTTTTTTAATCATGAATGTTCGTCGAAGAAATTTCAATGAAACGCGGACGTTATCGGTGTATCGTTTGCGATCCATCTTTGCCGTCTGCTGCCGGACGTTTGACGACGAAGTTGGAGAGCAGGGAGACCAACGCAACAATGTAACAAAAATCAGAATATAGGAACAGTGTCGCGCATCATTAGGATGCACTGGCTGGACACGATTGATCACTTCGCCTTGATCGCCATCGTTATTATTAGCTTCGTCTAATCCGCGCAAAACAGAATCAAGGAACGAAAAAGTATTTTTTTAACATAATTAATACATGAGAAAATAGACGTCTTAAGAACACTAGTGACAAAAAAATGTATTAGAGGATTAAATATAGAGTTTATAGGGGGAAGTGTTTGATTGGTACATTGTTGGTTAGGTCGACCAATGAGCCTATCAGATGTCAACGTACATCATAAAATTAAGGAGAAGGGGAGCCGTTGAAGAAGTAGTATTGTGGTGACAAATGACGCTGAAGGATGTTCGTCTATCGAGACAGTGAAGATAATGATTTTAATAACTATTTATCGGAATTTGATCGTTTTGAAATATGTCGGATTTCAATTCAATATTGTCGCGACGGTTTTCTTGTATTCGCAAGCTTAAATGGTAGATATAAAATAGTACACGAGTGAAAGTGTGAAAATCCGGCTTTCCGATTTCTAGAACGAGGAAGCGGGACGCCATGATGCATTTAGTAGCCCTTTGCCTTTATTTTCGATCGCAGAAAAAAATTTGCTTTTTAAAATAATCCAGGTGTGTTATTGACTAGCAAAGTTCATTACATCTTCACCAGTCATTGTTTTAATCGTGTCGCGAAGGACTGTTTTTGTGCTAGTAGTGCAAAGTGCCATACCCCAAGACATGGATACAGTTCGGATTACAAAAGCCACATGGATTGCAATCGGATGACATCCATCTTGTTTAGGCGCCTTCGTCACCGAACGGTGAGTCCTTATTATGTACAAGCCATTTAAAATATTCTTACAATACTATCGCACACACGAGGGAATCTCGTTCTAAAGTACAATTTCGACACGCGAAATAATTAACCGACATTCGAAATCCAGTAGTGCCGTCCTTTAACGTTCGAAACAATTTGCAGTCGCATTTTTTATTTATTTTCATTAATAAATATCATTAATGTGAATATTGAGTTACTGAAATTTTCGAAATATTGATATACTCGCAATTTATTTCTCGCAATCGGGATTGCTAAATTATAAAACGCACGGTATCGTATGCAAATTACGTTTTTCGCGTTATCGCTTAATTTTTTATTCGGTCTACGTAGCATCGCCTCTCATTACAATGCACAATACCGGATACCTTGTGATGTGCACGCGTACCGAACTGAACATCAACGGAATATACGATTTTGATATCGCATTTCATATATTTTGTAATATAGGATAAGATTTTTAAAATCGTCAAAGTTTCAAAGTCTTCAAAGGGTTCATTGTCTTACAGGATATTTATGGCTGGGTTCGTAGAATGCGAACTGACAGCGAAAAGAGCCTTTTTCTTCGTGTGTCACTGTCAGGGCTTGTAGATAGATCGCTCAAACGATAATTGATTTCCTACGACGCGTAGTGTCGAATGACTATGCAATTTTGCGGAAGAAATTAATAATACGTGATTTATATATGCAGACATTGCTCTACTCTAACGTATCCTTCCAAGCGTGATTTAAATTTGCGCAAATCAGATTTTTTTTATTATTTATTATATCTTTCAGATTATATTTATTTTCGGCAAACTAGTTCCTTTTGTTGAAAATCACTCGCCAATTTGAATAGACCGGGGGGGGGGGGGGGGGTCTGCAACTGATGTAAAGTTTTGCAAAAATTAGACAAAATTTTCTAATAATTTAGGTTCCCAGTTTCAATAGCATTGTTTTACAACGACGCAATCCATACTAGTAGCATCAACAAAATTTAGCTAAAAATTAGTAAATTTCGGTTGAACTTCGCGTAGCTTAACATTAATACCACTTACTAGAAAACGGATTTTGCCAAGTCGAAACGGTTGTTGTCGTGCAAATTTTGCAATTTTTGTCTCAAAATACCTATTGGAATCTATTTAAACCACTATTGTATTTATTCAAGTTGATGCTGTACACCACTATAATTGTTGAAACGGGTTTCCAATTACATACTACAATTTCCATCTATTATCATATTCTACAATGTATTTTTCAATAAATTGATCTTTTTCCTGGCCCGTTGAGATCGTTTTGTAACTTGTGTACTGAATTTATAAGGAGATGTTCCTACTATTTACTCCTTCTGGGTAATGAGTTTTCGTCGGATGGGAAGTACTACCCTACTGGAGTTCATTATATTGGGTGCCTATAGTTATTTGTTTAAATCAAATTATTCGCTTAGTAGACGGATTCCGTTAAATTAGTTTGCACTAAAAATTAGAGCCACGCATTAATTTCTGTACGACGAAAAAATTTGCGAATGGGATCTGCTATTTAACGAGTATAGTACTTGCTTCTCATAACGAGCTATACGTATTGTCCCCAGGTTCGGTTCATACTAACGCGACGATTTTTTCACTTATACATGGACTGCTAATTATTATATACGATTTGCAACAGTCAGTTCTATTGTAATTGCGCCAAGCTTTTGATACATTACGCTCGCATGTGGAGAAAGGTTTGCGCAAAGGAAACTGACGATTGCACATGGTAATGATAATGGCAAGTTCGGATATTTGCGTGCGGATTATAAAGAATTTGATATGCTAACACATGTACTTCAACACAATACATATGTATAGCGCGGTGGACAACAAGCACTATGCTCATGCTTCTGCATGTTTCTATCTCTTTCTGCATGTTTCAATCTTTCTCTGCATGTTTCAATCTTTTCCTGCAGACCCCTTTTGGCAACTATTTTACAATATGGAAATTAATGAACCGTTCATTACTACGACGAAAGTTTAGTTCCGCAACATATTTTATTAAAAAATATCATGCAAATTACCAAAAATCATAGACACCCAAAACATGTCAGTAAATTTAGTACGACAGTATTTGCCACTCTGCAAAAACTCATTACACGGAGGGAGAAATTGGTAAGAATCTCTTCCTCGATCTCCCTTTTTGAGTCGCTCAGTTCTTTGTTTTTATATTCTCACGGCGTTTTATTATTATTTTGTGATAGAACCGGTTGCTCCACTGTTTAAAATGTTGGCCCTTTAAAACAAAATCTCGATAATTTCAGTCAGTCGATAATTTCAGCAAATTTTGTTGCCAATGTTTCTTATTGTACGTCACTTATTGTTCATTAGACAGTGCCGGCCATTGGTACAGGTGAAACATTTATATTGGTTGCCTATGAGTGTAAGTTTGATTTCAATTATTTAGGTAGTAAGACGTTTACGTTAAATTAGTTTGCATTAAATTAGAGCTATGCGTTAATTCCTGTACGATAACAAAATTTGCGAATAGGAACTGGTGTTTAACGAGTAAGGTGCTTGATTCTTAAAGCGAGCTACACATTTTGTGCCCAGGTTCCAATTATTATATACTTCATGCAATTGTCAATCCTAATGTAATTGCGCAGAGTTTTTTTCGATAAATTACGCTCGCACGCGAAGAAAGGTTTGCGCAAGGAAAATTGATGATTGCACGGGGTAATGATAATTGGGAGTTATTGTAGTTTGGTGTGAATGAAGGAAAAGTTGTCACGTTAAGAAGTATACTTAAACACAAAACATATGTGCAGCCCGCTTGCAAACGTGCAGCTCGCTTGCAAACAAGCACCATGCTCGTGTTAATCTTTGTCTGTATTCCCCTATTGGCTACTATTTTATAATATGGGAATTAATGAACCGTTCCTTAGCTCGACGAAAGTTTAGAACTATAAATTATTTTAGTAGAAAATGCGTAAATTAGTAACAATCATGGGCACCCAAAATGTATATCAGTTTCAGTGACGCTCTCTGCAAACGCTCGTCAGACCTTTTAATTAAGGGCAAAAGGAAATTAACGGGGACCTTTTCTGCCTCATGCTTGTATTTAATCGTGTGACGACAACCTTTCGACGTTCTTTTATTATTTTGCGATAGATCCGAACACTCTAGTGTTTGAAATGTTTGTCGTTTTAAAACAAAATCTCGATATTCCCAGTCACCGGCAAGCATCGTTTTTAATGCTTCTTATTCTACGTCACGTCGCATTGGTAATTCGTCTTCATACACGCAGTAATCGTTCAATTGTCTAGGTACAAAGAGCAGGTTTCAATTTTTATTCAGAAAACCGAAGTATCTTATAAAGCTATAATACGATCGTGCTTCGCACGTAAAAAGAAATTCCAAACTTGTAAGATGATTCGATGCAAGAACCCGAACTTCGCGGCATCCCCAATGTTTCTCTGTTTGTCTTCCCCCACAGCTATCACTTATCAGGACTGATAATTGTTATGGGTGGGCTGAGGTATCATCGTGAAACGGTGCTCTCGCGTTCGAAGCTTCCGAGTTTCGCCCGTGTTAATCGTAATAGGTTCTTGGCGGTGTTAGCGACACCTGGCTACGCAGCATCCAATGCAATTAGTAACGGGCGTATACGCAGCTTTCAATTCATACCACCGAAAGATATTAACTGAATCGTAGTAAATCGTAACTTTTTTCACTCCAGTCATAACATTTATGATGTCTGGGAAATTCGTGTCACTGATTTCACTTTTTTTAAAATTCTTTATCGAAATTCCAAGCCGACCGTGTCTCGCAGCTCTTAGCGTGCGACGGTTCCCCATTAATATGCAAATTTCTTTAATGAAAAATCCGCCCCGTTGTCCGCGTCGCTCGCGCACGTGTCGTAAATCGACGAATACTAAAAGTGGGTGGGCACGCCGTTGGAAAAGAGCGTGGAAAATGATTTCGAAACTGGGCCTTGGCACGTTTAATGGAGGCCACCGTCGCCATTAAGCGACCGTGCAAAATGAAAATTTCTCGTTGTCTCGGGGCATCGCTGCGTTTGACTGAAATAACGGCCGCTACTATGTCGCGTTGGCCCTCGGGGATGCGCATCGGCGGCCAGTTAATTCCATACAGTCGCGCTCGGGTCGATACTCGTAAAAAAAAAAAAGAAAAAAAAATCCCGCGAGTTAGCCGTGCATCAATTCTGTAACGCGGCCCCTCAACGTGGCTACATTCCATGCGAGGAAATATAGCCCGGCGCTTGGTAAATGTCACGCTTTCACGCAGAAGAGATTAGCTTTTCATTTTTTTCTGTTTTCTTTTCCTTTTCGTCGATTCCGTTTAGCAAACTCGACGATAGGTGCGTTCGGTTACTATTCTTGTGGGTTATAGTTCGAAGCAAATCGGTACCAGATTGGTCGTTAACAAAGTGGACCAAAATATATAGGATAAGTTAATCGATACTGTTAAATCGTACTTGCACTAATTATTAACCCTTAATCCGTTCGTTTTTGCTCGGTCGCATAGAGGATTATCGACTTAACAGACGCACGCTGCACCGTTGCCGAATGCATAATGTCGCAATAAATGGGCAAACGATGTATCAAGAGTATTCCTTTCGCGTTAGCTCAACGTACCCGGGCCCATCAACCGGCTCGGGGAGTTATGAGCTCCCGAAATAAACTCGTAAAATTTCGCGAACGACGTCGTTCACGGGCGGTTCATTTGGGCAACACTTCGGACGATCGACTCCCGAAGAAGACCATTAGTTCCAGAAACTGAACACCGGAGCTGCAGCTAACGACATCGCCGTTCGGCCAACGGTGTTCCGTGTAGCAGTGAATTGAAATCCGTGGTTCAATCGTCGCAGACAATTTTCCAAAGCGTCCGTGCCGGTGCAGAATGATTCGAGAAACTAACGGCGAACGATTCGTACCGGTTTACCGGCACAAGGGGCCCGCGGAACACCGTTGTGGAACGGATCCGCAGAACCGGGAAAATGAAACGGCTCTGAAAGAGGGTGCACGATACGGGACGCGCCTTCTAATGTAAATTACGCGAAATCGTTGCACGAGTACGCCACGCGGCACAAAGGGACGCTTTAGCCGCTATTTTTCCTGCCTTTTCCCCGGCTGGCACGAAATATATTACGCAAATTCCCCTCCTTCCGCGAGCATTTTCAACGGGCCCCCGCGTATGTAGCCTGCGTGACACGGTGGAAAATGTATCGCGCGGAAAATGTTTTAACACGCGCGTTCGCGCCTCCACGTATAAACGACTGCATTTGCTTCGATATAGTATTCATGCTCGTTGTCCCGACCTCCCCACGTCTCACCCACCCTTTGCACCCGACCGCCTGCTACGTATAGCAGCGCCCAGTTTTCGCGTAGCGGTGTCAATATTTCGTCGTTCGTTGCATCGCGCGTATCGCGTCACCCCTTCCTTCCCTCCACTCCCCCCGGAGATTCTCTATGTATTGCATTATTCTGGGGGAAATTGCTTGGAATTCCAGCCGTTGAAACGGGGTGGTTATAGCCAGCTCTAGGGTGGGAATGCACATAAGTCTGGCTACCTTAAGGTCGATGTATTCCACGGCTGCGCCAAAAAGGCTGTCGCCCAAGGGAGGGAAAGCGAGGCTCCTATAAAAATCCCTGAACGGTCGGCGATTTTGCTGCGCCTGGCATTTGCATACGTCGCGCACAGACCGGCCGGAGAAATTTTATTACTCCGCAAATTAACCGTGGTAGGCGTTGGAAATATGGCCGGTGTAATTGTCGTAGCGTCGTAAACAGTTAACCGCGTTTCTTATATCGATAACAAAAAAAAAAACGGTGTCTACCATTAAACTGAAGTCGGGAATTTAGAACGGGTATCTACGAATCTATCGAAGGGTAGGGCCATCGACGACGCGGCCGGTCGATCCGCCAGGGCTGAATGATCGCGCGGCTCTACCACTGGCAATACCTCGAGCGGAGAACGACGACCGTTCGAGGCCGATAAACGCGACGGGAATACAACGAAAATCCGGGAACAATTTAAGTTGGCCACTTGCTAGACCGTACGCTAATCGATCCGTCGTTCGCCGTGAACACGGCGAAACAATTTACCGGCGGCGTGGTGCAACAAGCAACCGCTGCAAACGAGTGGAAAACCAATAACCGAATATCAAAAGTATCGGGGCCGGCGAAACTGTTCGAATGTCTTGGAGTACCTCGGTTCCGTACCCGTAACGTTCTACAACCGCTCGCGAGGTGGAACAAAGTGAAAGTAAACGGGATACGGAAATCGTTCGAGCCATTTTACTGCCCGTGTTTTTTTTTTTAATATACGTATACACATGCCATTGAAAACGGCGAGAAGGAAAACGGCCATCGCATTGGCACGCTGTCGAGATTTCCCATCCATCGAACGACCGGAAAACTACGTTCCAGTCGCGCGACTGGAATTTCACGCTAATAAGAGTAATGGACTGCGCCGGAGAGTCCACGGGCACAAAACACGGCCGCTAGAGGCATGATACATTCGCAGGCTCTACGGGAAAATGACAGACTGTCTATTTGGCTGATGGCGCAGGATTTAACCAGCCGGGTCGGCCACGCGAATATTTTTGCACGTACATACACGCGGAATAATATGCTCGAATAAGCCGGCCGTTGCGCGGAACGGGCAGAATAGGATACCGGTGCCATGGTTCTCGCTGGCGAACTATGGAACCGACTGCTCTTCAGCCGAAAAGGGATGCCATAGAACGGAATGTTGGGAACGTCAGAGTGCAGGGTGGGCAGGGGGTGGGTGGCACGGGGTGGCACGGGGGGTGAAACCGATTTCGCGGATTTAATCTCGCTGCAAGTTTTCGTGCAGCCCGAGCGTTGCACGTGGGCCCGTGCAACGGCTAGCACACGTGTATGAAGATAGCAGATTTCTGTTCGGGTCAAATGAAACATTTTTTAATACCCATTAACGAGTTGAAATGCCATTTAGCTCGTGTAATAATTCTGAGAGCCCCGGTTTCAGAAGGGATAGGCTACACGAACCCTTCCCGTCCCATCCATCCCCCATTTCGTATGGGGTTGGGAGGGAGCCGCGCGGCGTGTTTCTCCCTTTTTTTTTTCCTCTCGTTTCCTCCGACCGGGACGCGAAATCGAGAATACAATGGCACGTGAACGAATGCACGGGCGGCGGCGAGCATTTTAGCCGCTTGAGCATTTAATCCTGGCAAAAATGCCAGGTGGACGCGTATTGTTCTGATATTAGAGAAATACCGGCAGTCTGCGTGTTATTTGTGTTAACGTACCACTGGGACATATTGAGACGCTGGCGAATATTCTGTCGCGTATAGTCGATAGCTTTCTCTGTTTTTTCGTTCCACGAGATTATCGTATCAGAGACACCGAACGATAAGCGGCGCAACAGCAGATGCGTTACAATCATTCGCAGATAGCGGGATAGCGACGTGAACGTTCTGACTGTCTGATTCACGATTTCATCTGCCCGACAAGCGGAAGACCGGCACTGCACATAACTTTCCGACGTCAGCAGCATTTGCGTTTATGTTTGCCGTTAATTAAACTAGCCTAGCCTCCGGGCCGCCATTGGGAATAGGACTTTGGTACTTCAGGTGGGACAACCCGATATCCCGCGAAATTCGAAGTAATCGATTTTGCAGCCGCTTGTTTAAGAGAATGCCGGTGCTATTGCTCGCGAAGTAGGTTACCACAGTTCGCCCTTTGGACGCAGAATAAAGACGAATTCTCGTCCGCTCGAATTCTCACGTGCCCGAAACACGAACGAAACCGTGTAATTCGCATATCTGACGGTCATTACTGGAGTATACACTTCACGCTCGATGTATTCCACCGAGGCTGAATATTCTCTCAAGGATACGCGTGTACGCGAATTCTAAGTCCCTGGGATACTCCGTTGGTGGAAACGCAGCCGTCTCTGCGAGCGAAGGCAACCCGATAAATCACAGGCGGATATTCGAAACGCGGGTTGCTCGCCTCTTCGTATCTTGTCAATCTCTTATCGGATTATGAATCTCGCGTACTCCGGATCATAATAGAACGAACGCTCTAAATCGCGCGAAGCTTCCGCGAATAAATCCTTCTCGCTTCTAACGCCAGCTTTCGTTTAACGAACGCCCTTTGAACGGAACCTAGCGAGTGTCCACCATTCGGATTAACAATCAGGGACGCTATTATTTTAGTCCGCTTTCACGGCGGAACAAAAAGAATTCGTTCCGTGTCTGCGATTACGCGAACCCTCGATCGTCCCATTAAAAGGTGTCGAACGGACTAACCGTTTCGACGAGTCGAAAGAATCGAACGATGGTCCAAGGGTTTTGTATCACGATTACCGTGGAACGAGTTCAATCGTTCCCGATTTCTTAAAAGCCTGTCCGAACTCCCTGCGAGCGCGCATTACTTTCGAAATTGTCTAGGTTATTCTTATTCGTTCGTCGAAAAGCGTCGTAAAACACCGGGGGCCCGGAGCACCGTTGTTGAAAACTGTTCGGAAAAGTTTCTGGTCCTCGCAAGGGCGATAAATCGATATCTGTTAAGGCGACGTTCGTTTTTCACGCTGCTTTTTCTTCGTTCGCGTTATTCCTCGGCGATTCCAGGAAACTTTCGCCGTGCGAGGCGACACTGTGGAAAAACTTCGGTTTTAAGCTGCCCAAGCTGCAAACTGTCATCCCCCATTTGCCGTCTTCGATCCCCGACGAGATACGCGCCGTGAAATTCGTGATAACGCAGCTATAAAGTAAACGCGACGCGGGCCGAAACGGCGTAACGAAATCGCGTGAATCATCGCTTTCAAATAATGCACGGGGATCATTTATTTAACACGCTTGATATTGATGGAATATGAGATTCGAGCGTGCTTCGCGGAATGGGAGCGCGTTAAAAAATTCATCGCCGCGTATTAGGTCGGTTCCGGAGGTGTCAAGCCCGGATTTGCCTCGCGTTTCGCGGACGAAACCCTGCAAACGAGTAACTTTCGGTTTGTCTGGCAGGGCAGGTTCTCTGAACCGGCGTGTGCTGTGAATTAAAACAGCCCCGGAGCTGTTATCGTTGCGATATCGTTCCGGAGTCATTCCAGACTTTCCCGTCGTGTATAAACAACGAATGCCCATGGACTGTTTCCCCTTCGATTTGCTTCGTGAAATCCGGATCGAGCAACGAATGTCCCGCCGTGTCCCTGTACCATACTTTGGAATGTATTAAAACATGAAACTACCGCGGAACGATACACACGACTTGCGTAATATCGCGTCTGTTCCGTCTAACTTTAGCCAATCGCAAAGGCAATATAAAATATCGAACAAGAAATGTACGCAACGTAGCTCGATGTCTCCGCAAAGTCTGGCGCCAGCAGATCTATCGGAACAATTGCACCAGCGCGATTTCTTTTTGCATGGGATCCACTTAAACCGAAAGAGCCACCGAACGCATGGGCCATTGAGTACCCATCGACCAGATCTACGAGAGGAAAGGTAGGAAAACGGGGAAAGAAAAAGAAATAGGGTAAGGGTTGCTGGGTTCGGGCAGTAGGGTCGACAGTAGAAATGCATAGTTAGACGAAAGGTTTCGTACAGGTTACCACGGAGCACAGGATAGTTCGGGGCTTTGGTACGCGGGGGCATGATCAGCTCCGGGCGCATTTGCATTGTGGTCGAACGCTTCGTGTTTGAGCTGCACTGCAACTCTAGCTGCATGTGCCTCCATGTTCGCTGCACTTTAATCTCCGAGGTGAACCGTCGATATCCTCACGTGTACAGCGTTGCTGGATCGTTGCTTTTCATTGTTAAGGATATGTCTTATCAGAGCGAGGGATCATTTCCTCCAAGCAACTGTCTGAGAGAAATAAGTCTACGTAAAAGAAAAAAACGATTCTTAATGGATAAGAAACAATTGTTTAGCTAGCTTTTCTGCGGTTACAAACAGCAGTTAAATTCGTAAGGAGTTTAACTATTGCCATTACTCGATTACCGATAACTTGTTTAATTTCAATTCGGTCGTTTCATATTTAGCAAACCATATTATATTAATATAGGTAAAGTTTTTAAAATTGGATATTACCCAGCACAGCGATAAGAGTCGAAAGGTCTGGCAGGGATAAGAAGAATCCATTAGACGAACTCTGATCCAAGACTCGAACACAGATCTTTCGCTTTGTCGAACCAGACTGGTCTATTATAATCGAGATAGCTAAGTCCTCATCAGGTTCCATCCCCCTGCTAGGAAATTGCTGTCGTACAGGGGAGCTCAGAGAAGTATCCCACGAAGAGAAGTAGGCTCCACCGCCTACATATATGTATATTTCCAACTAAACTCGCTGCAAGACCAATCTTAATGTACAAAATTTCTTTTCACTATTCACAATATGCCTCGACATTTCTACCGATGAGAATAACGTCGACTTGATGAATCTATTATCCGAGCCACTGTCCCAAGCTTGTCGCGACATTCCAGAAATCTATGGATACCCAATCAGCCGCTGTGTTCCGCGTTACACCCAAACACTTGCCAGCAACAGTCTCTCCAGTCGGTTCAACTTCCTTAGCCCAATATACGCCATAATTACCAGCACAAAGGAAGCCAAACTGCAAGCGTTGACCACAGTTCGAAACTTTACCGTCGACACGTTTCCGACGTTTCGCAAGCAGACTACAAACGTTCGGATTAAATGAAATATCGCGAGCGCTGAAAGGGCAACTGGCCGGGGTCCCAGTCGTATCCGAAGGAAAATTCAATCTTCCAGTTGAAGAGGAAATGGAAGGGCCGCGAGACGAACGAGCGGGGTCGCGTCTGAATGGAAAACGAATCACTCGGAAAAGTTTCAGTTGCGCGCAGATCAGTCTGCCGACGCGAGAAAGTTCCCGTTTATTCGGTATAATCCGTTCGAAAGGGGGACGACGAGGATCGGGAGCCGAGTAACTCCGATCGAGTTTTTAGCGGCGCGTTTGAAGGAGATGGAGGAGAGCGATGAAAAAAGTGGGAAGAAAAAAGGGAGAAGATGGTAAACGCGACACATTTGCGGCGTGCACGCGTGTTTCTCGAAGTTGGAACGCGCGATACGGCGAAAACTCCGCGTCGTCGAGGTGCTCGACAATGCGCCAAGTTTCGGGACAAGTGCGCGCACTAAACTTGCAAGTCGCTCTGATGACACAATGCGACCATTATGTCGGCGGAAGGAAAGAAGTTAAGGAAGTTTCCGAAGAGTGGGGCAAAGATGGTGCAGGGCAGAAATTCTGGAGGTGTTGACAAGCGTCAGAGATAAAAGTCGTAACATTTAACGCGCGTCGTATTCAATCAGCGTTCGTTTGTGGCTCGGCGAACTGCTTTTCGGAGGGATGAACTTTCTCGCTTCGTCTTCTACCGCCCCGTCATTTTCGAAACTTCCTTCGCGGCTAGTTGCGCTCAAGCGTTTGAAGGACGTTGCTCGACGCGTGCCATGCGTTTTATCGCATGGGACCACTGGTGGATTAGTTCGATAAATTAGAAATCGCAGTCACCGTTCGCCGTTCCCTTTTATCACCATTTTTACCAGTCGCCGTAGCGTTCATAAACTCTTCCACATATGCCCGACGCGGTCCCTTTTTTTCCCCCACGTGTAATATCACAATTCACGTCGGGCTTAGAGAGCACGAGGGGGCGGCCATGATAATGTGTATACACGGATACTCGAATGGTCCCCTCAGACTCTAATTAACTCGGATATTGACCAGAGCGACGCGTATCAGCGTGTGTGCGCACCGTAACGCCAGGTCTTTTTACCTCACATGTGATTGCGCCGCGGTACACAAACGAGTGTGGGATCTGGCAAAAGGCCGCTCCAATTTATCAAGCTCCTAGATTTTTATCGGCGCGCCATTTATACGAGCCTCTTCGATGGAGCAGCGCAAACGTCAAAATGTTCGCGATCACGTGCACCGAAACGTGACGTCGGTACACGATACGACGAGGGCCCTTTCCGAATGCGTAACGAGAATACGCCCCGAATTATCCACTCTTTGTTCTCGACATCATTCTTCGATATCAACGAAACGCGAATCGATCGGTCATTGCTACCGCCTCGATGGAGTACGTGCATTGTCCGCGCTATCGTACTCGATCAATTATAGATCGGAATGATTGGATTGATAGAATTGATCAGCCAAGCAAAGCTATTAGAGTTACTTACCGCGTCTATCAAAATAGATCACTATTGTTACCTCAATCAATATTAATGCTAGAATTACACGCAAGTTAACTTACGATGTTCGACCAAAAATTCAGTCTATCTGCGTGGAATATTCACTGGTTTATTAATCACCTTGCCACGATTTGGATTTAACGCAGCAAATATTCCCCGTATATCGAACGTTCGCCAAAATACGAGATCGCTATTCCACAATGACCAGCCCGAAAACATATCGTGCGAACCACCGGGTTCAGGAATGCCCAACACGCTCGACCCTTCGGCCCCCTTGAATACACCTCCGCGCAGTTTCACTCACCATTTCTCGGCGTAGGGAAGATGTTGTAGGCGGAATCTCGAACCCAAGACGTGACTGCCACATATTCCTTAACGAACGTCGGTATTTCGCACCTGAGCACACCGGTGTTTCCCGGCAGGACATGGGCGTCCCTCACTTGGACCTCGTACTTCTGACGCACCACTGGAAAAGGAAAGTCATGAAGTCAGCTCGTCTAGAAGGCAATCGCGTAGGCTATAACGTTGAATGCGCTCCACGCGAGGCACCTCTGGGACGAAAGAGGAATAAAAGGAGCGGGTTGTGGAATCGCGAAAGAGAATATTTTTATACAATTCCTCTGGATCCCTAACTATACCGATATATCATGATCGTCGTCCGGTTTTAATCGCAACCCCTCCACGCAAAACACGTACAGTCGTAACTACGAACATTCGCCTATCTCGTTGACTCCAATAACAATATAATGTACTACACATTTTCTATTACAGACTCGCAATTCTGCTCGCGAACAAGGCCGCTTTTCAGCCCGTCTGCGACCCTGTGCTTTCGGTAATTAGTACCTCCCTCTAGCGTTTTCAGTTCTGCCGTGCCTCTCGCGCACAATTAATCTCCCACCCCCTTATTCCCTCTGCTGAATTCAGCGGCACGATTCTTTCCAGAAATTCGCCCGATTCACGAGCCGCTAAACGCGATAAGTGATTCTTGGCAGGGCCGGTCGCGATTGTTGCTCGCCGCGAAAGCTACGAAATATCTCGTTCATTATTTCTATTCATTCTCTTTTTTTTTTTTTCGCTACAGAGAGAGTGCGTTTCCCGTTCGCTTTTCCCCCACTACCGTCCACAGCTGACGTCTCGCGTGTGCTCGCTATAATCGCCGCGAGTGGGAGGCCGGCGGCCGCGAGGGAGAGACGGATTTCGATCTTGGCAGCGAGTGGAGCTTGTTAAGGCACAAGCGACCGCGAATTTCAGCTCGGGCATCTGCTAGCCGAGGGGGCGAAGCAACGGAGCAAACGATAAACGCAGTTGGCTTGGCTCTCTTGAGCCGCGATCATTCTTCCGCTTCTTCCCCGCGAGCTCGTGTTTTAGAACGTCATTTCGCGAAACGGCCGATTACGGTTACGAGCGACGAGAAATAGTAGACTGCGGGTAACAGCTTGGCATCCGATCGCAGAAAGTGCGCCTCGCGTTGTCCAAGAGCTTCTCGCACGGAAAGAAAACACGGTGTCGCGGGATCGAGATCGCACTAAATACCCCGGCAACCGATGGCACTACGCCCGCGCGACGTTTAGCGACACGGACGTTAAATTCGCGGGCAGGAAAAGCGCCACGTTCGCGGGCGAGCTGCGCTCAATGGCGTAATTGCGAGTCACGATACCCCCGGAAAACGTTCCCCGGCAATTTTTTGCCGGATTACTGTCGCGCTTTCTGGTCCGGCTCCGAGGGGCACGCTTTGTCCGAATGATTTTCTACACTTCCATGCATGGAAGCTGTTTCTACTCGCCGGGGGATAGCTGGGAAAAAATGGCGCACTCGTTATCGCGGACACGACCGGCTTCTTTAAACGCGCACGAAGTGCTCGACGTTATTTCTGTTCGAAAATAAAATGGTAGCGTATTCAGGCGTGGAAACATTCTTGTTGAAATCGCGCGGATGGAAGGGGTAGATATCAGACGCGCGACCGACGTTCGAGAACGTACGAAGGGAAAAGTTTGGGGTGTAATTGGGGGAGGCTGGTCGATTGGGAGGGAAGAAATAAAAGGTACTCACCGGCCTTTACCGTGATTTCACGGCCGAGCACCCTGCCGACGCTGTTCGAGGCTTGGCATCTGTAGACGGCCGAGTGGACGTCGTGTCGGTAGGTCTCTGCTCCGAAAGGTAAGAAGTACATCGAACCGTTCACCAGCATCTCACGGATGTGAGGTATAGGAAGCACCGGTGACCCGTCCCCCATAAGCCAATCAATCCTGGGCAGGGGACTGCCCTGAGCTGAACAATGGATCATTGCCCCGGTCTCGTTCGAGAATTCGACCGACGAGCGTGGCTCCGAGACCAACACTGGACCCTGACTATCCAGCACCACACCCCGTCCTGTAAAATGGATTGTGCGGTGTGTACCGTTTAGAAGCATCGACGCTCGTACACGTAGAAAATTGAGCAGGTTCTGGGAAGACGTTAATGGAAACTGTCGGAGACCGCAGGGTTAATTTCTGTGAAATTGTGTTGGGAGGAATTTGTGGATGCTGGTAGCTTCATTGAACAATGGAATATGGTACAGGGTTGGGCGGATTGATTTTGCTTTCGCGTAGAACAGGCTGGAATGTTATTTTTTGAACGCTGTTGATACGGAAATGTGGCGAACCTTTTTCGAACAACAATACGCTACTAGTTTCCGCAAAGTGGAACACGGCTATATCAATTCTTCTTGAGTTACTGTATACATGTTGATAAAGCTTTATCGGTCAAAGAAAATAAATTGCTATTAGTCGGAGAAGTTTGTTAATAGATCGACGGATTTTATTAGCCGTGGTAGTATGCAATAAAGACGTTCGCTTTGTCATTACGCAAGAAGGGGGGAAACTTTTATGCGTCCCGAGAGAAACATCGGAATCAAGAACTTCTAAAGGCAGGTACACACAGCTCGGTGTATACAAGCCGGAGGTACTTGCTTCAAAGTGATCGACTACAGTAATTAATCATTGGAGGAAGATTTCCAATTGAGTATCGTTGCATTGGACCGAAAGATACCTTAATTAATTTCCTGTCTCTCGATAAATGTAATACTGCGACAAATCGGAGTGTATACTATATTTCGAAAATAGAAAGCGTCGCTACTAAATAAAATACGGTTAACGTATATCTGAAAGAAGGAGACCATTTTAAATTATTAAAACTATTAAATTTTAATAAAACTATTTAATTATTAAACTATTAAAAATTTTTCCTTAAAAGACTTATTCGCGTCCCAGCGAATGCGTTTCGATAAGAATTTTCGGCCGTAAAAAGAAACAATCGACTGTTGAATATTTCCGTGCGCGAAAGCAAGTTTGCACAACCGCTTTGCAACTTCTTCGGTATTCCTGACGCATCTGTGGCGAGAAGTCTATATTTTAAAATACATGAAGCCTGTACCAGCCTACGCGTATACATATATGTATCCGGCAAACAGCGGAAAACTTTCATTTCACTATAAAGCATCGCTCTGCGGAGCGGAGTGACTGCGCGAACGACGTAGCAATAGCACCGTGATCGATCATATTCGTTCTTCGTCTTGTCAGTTATTACGGACAGCACGCAAAACATCATTTACGTTTTCCATCAAAAATGCGGCCGGCTCAATACAGGCGGGCAATACCTTGCGAACATGAATAATGCTCGGGCAATTTAAAAGACTTATGAGCCGCGTGCGTTCGCTTCTCTACCGCGACACCGTCTCAATCTCGTGCACCGAAACTCATCGATCTGCAAGAAATATTACTCCATAAACCGCGTATTCTCTGCGAAGCGTTAAAAACAACAAAAAAAAACCCCCAACAAAGTCAGAAAATACACCAGCATAATAATAACCGAGGCATCGTTCGAGCAAAAATGAAAGACCGCCGCGCGAATCGTCGCCCTTTCTGCAACATTTGCGCGATTGCAACATTTACCCTCCTCCCGTGTTCATTCGTATCATTTCCTCCCCAACGTTTCAACTCTCGCCCTCCTTTTACGACCCTTGTCTCTCTATCAACGACCGCTCCTTGCCCCTACTTCTACCCGGATAAATCTGACATAGCATTTCCAGCGCAGGTGATGTCAGATCGTCCATGCGGAGCGCCTTGCTTTCCGAATTCCTGGATTTCTGGTTCCTGGGGAGACCGGTTCGCATACGAGTAGCATAGACGACGCGCATAGAAAATCAGCAGAATTCAGAACAGAAACTGCATTACACGCGAACGTCGTTTCGATGTGCAGAATTTCGTCTGGCGAATTTCGCGAAACCGCTAAGAGTTCATCGCCACGACGGGTTATATCACGTCCGTCGCGAAAACGCGTGCATGCGCCGGAAAGACATTTATGCCCGTCGCTTCCTGCCCCCTACGAGAGCACGGTGCACCTGCGTCACCGGTTTACAACTATGCAGCATCGCCACCTAGCCTGCACTTGCAGTGCTCCCAGCTAGCTGCTTTCCATGAACGCCAACACGCGCCCGTGTACATATGTATATGCATACGTATTATATATAGGCGTATATTCGGAGTGCACAGGTACGGAGTGTAGCACGTATCCGCGCGTGCATCGGTGCATCTGCTGTTCCCGGGGGCGTTCTTCACTTCCCGTGGAACGAACGCCCGCTCGCGTGCACGTCGAACGACGACGACGACGACGACGACGGGAAATACGGTTAAATTAGTACGCGTATAACGCAGTTTGTCGCTGCCTGTGAGGCCGACGTGAAACGGTTGTTAAGAGGAGCTGTGCCCCGCGTAAAGGAAAATTCTGCTCCTTGTTCTTCTTGTTTACGAGCGAATTCAGTAGAGATTCCAGCTAACTCGATAACCGGCAACTTTCCACGATGCCTTGCTCGCTTCACCATTTCGAATCGCCGAAGGATACCGAGATGATATACAATGGGATACTGTTGCCACGTTTATGCTCCCTTGCTCGTCGATGTATTGTTCCAGGGATTTTTCTATGAATATAAACTCGAATGTTTTGCGCATCGACCGCTCGTTCCGCTAATTAAACGATCTGGGTCGCCAAAAATTCTTTAGCCCGCGGTGTACGCTCGAAGAAGATCCTTACAATTGGTGATATAGAAAAAAAAAGAGAGAACAGGGTGCACGAAACAGTATCGAGGCATCATTAAAATTACTGGGCGATTCAACTGTATCCGCTTATTGTGACAAGGGTTGCCTTTCAATCAGGGGGAGATAGTGGCAGGTTGAATTCTGCATGATCCAATTAGCGACCGGAATCACGTATCCGCAGAAAGACTCGATTAATACATCTACGTCGCGTTTCCATAGGTAAGTCGTAATTGTGGTAATTAATCGAACCTAATAGGACCTAATTAACTATAAACTCTGCCTTTTAACCCGGCAACGACTGCGATCACTGAAACGCATCGCATGATTCTCCTACATTTTTTATACCGAGAACGACGCTTGGTTCCCCGCGATCCGTAACACGGTCACCCGTGTACCTCGCCCATATTTGTAGCTGTCACTTGAAATCCCCTTGTACAGCTTTCAGTGGGACGCGTTCAATCTCGTCACGAGCAATGTAGCCTCGAGCACGCGTGTACGCCACGTGTTACGCGCGGTTACACGCGACCGGAGAAAAATATGCGACCGGATTCGTCGGGATTCCCTGATTACGCGGCGGGTGTGGGGAGTTCTCGCTTATCAAACGAACATCGAACGTGATCACCGCGAACAGAATTTTTATTTTTCCTCCTCCCGAGATAGTCGCGGGGAATGAAGCAGCCTGCTGGGCAGCTTGGCGATAAATTGAACGCGCGCGATCTCGCGCCATCGCGCTCCATCGTTCAACGCGGACGCGTACAATGGGCGGGTTCCAGTAAATGCGGCTCTTTTTCCATTTTTTTTTTTATACCCGCATGCACGGCGACGCGCAACGAGGAAGAACACGCTGTTCAGTCGACTGGGATGACTACGCGCACGAGGGCGAATCCAGGTGAATCTATCGGTGACGGAAGCGTAAGCGGTTGAACCGTGTAGACAAGAAATATCCTTTCCAATGGCTCGTTTCCTTTTTATGCAGGTTGTCGACGAGAACGTTGCCCTGGAAATTCGTATCGCGTGCACGATGATACGTTTGTATTTTATTGAGCTCGTTTGACCAGCTGGCCTTCGTATCGCGCTTTCGAAATCTGGGTTCTACGCATGGATGGTCCGTCGGGGTTTCGGATCCCTTTTCATCCCCCTGTCACGCGACCCAAATTCCTCCATATACACCCCCCTCCCACCGATGTCGCGCGCCGCGTTACCTGTTATAGCGCGCCGCCAGTGTGAAGTTTAACGAACAGAAAGGTAATCGATGCGGGGTACACAGTCGAAATTTATATCGAAGTTGGTCGTTCAACTTGGTTTACGAGTTCCGTCCACGGAACACAACAAGCCTATAAACTGCTCCCCTTAAATGCTCGATAAGACACTGGCAGAACGGCAAGACGCGCCATCGACGAGCAGGAAATTCATGCCCCCCGGTCGCAGCTGCTGCCGCTTGTGTAATACGTGGCTGCGTGGAACACGATTGAAGGCGGCTTAATTAATCACGGCGAAATTCGGCACTAAAACTTGCTTGCAGTTGCCGCGCCTCGGGTGGTGGGGTTAATTCCGCCTGTGCGGGGAAATGGTGGCGCTCGATTCAGATCGACTTCCTCGACTACGGTCGGTTATCGTTTTGCTATTTCTTCGTGCACCCTTATATCGTACGGTCGTGGCGGTGCCCGGGTAACGGCAACGGTGTTACCTTCCTCACTTGGATCGGGTCGATAATTGCGTAACAGAAGGACAGGGATGTTCGATGCGCTTCCACCAGTCGTTTCCGGTATTACATAATAGCTGGATAACTACGTTGTCAGTGACAATTATGCACCGGCGATGCGCTCACCGCAATTGTGAGCCGCCGTCTCTCTTTTCCGTAATGCGATTCAGCTATTTGCCGTCTTGTATTTGCCTCGCAATTGCATACACGGAAGTTTCAAATATTATACAAACTCCGTCCGCCGTGCGGCGTCGCCGTCAACCGTCTGCCCGTTCGCCGCGTTTCGTCGCACACACGGGCCCCACGGTGCTACTAATTTGTCGAGTTTAGTGCTTTCGACGTTCATGATGCATCAGTATCGTTTATACATCGACGTCCATTCGCGGCGCTCATGTATCGTTGCCCCTTTTATTCTCCTTACACAGTACTGCCTTTGACCGTTCTTGCTCGACGTCGCGCATGTTTAACGCTCGCGCTACTCGATGCATGCTCGCTCCACCGTGTGCACAGCGCTCTTCGTGGATTCGTCCGTTGAAATGCTCCCCCGGCTTCGGAACCCGGCGGAAGTGTTTAGAACGAATATGGTGTTGCATCGCGTGGAACGAAACGCCCGGCCCGCGAAACGAACACATAGAACGGGGCGCAACCACTTTTCACGCGTGTCTTCGTATAATTTCGTCTTTGACAAACGAGAAGGCGAAAACCGTGGAAATTGCGGGGAACAATTCGCCGCGTTCCACCGTCGAAAAATGCGAACTTTGTCGCGATGCGTTCGCTAGGAATTTGTGTCACCAGCCGGCTCCATTCAAATAAATACCAGAGAAACATTTCCGCACCCGCGTCTCGTCGATATTCGAGGATGGTTCACGGGGAACACCGACGAGCCGAATAAAAATCCTTTGACGCGTCAGGCTTTCCGTAAGCAACCGTCACCCCCCGTGCTATCGCTCAGACTCCTACATCCGGTGCATTCCATTGTGCGCGTATGATCGAGTGACGATTACTCGTATCCCTTCCTCCATTTTACAAGCACGATACACATGTGCCAGTCAACAATTATGCATCGGCCCCATTTATACACTAGCTTCTGCCTTCTCTCTCTCTATCGCTCACCCTCTCCACCCCCTCTTTCTCTCTCTTTCTGTTGCGCTTGCGACACACACGCGTTTAACAACTGTGCAAGCGCCGCAGCCACCGCTACTCCGAGAGCAGCCCTGTATTCTCCCGTTGCACCTCCTGATTAATTACAGAGCAGCGTCAGGCTGCAATGGCGCGGCATTATCATCCGGGGCATGGAATCCACGCGTCACTGACGAATTAACCGGCGCGGCTCGTTCGACAACCGCGAACCACGAACGCCAGCCGTCCTTATCTTGCAGACTCGAATCCAGAGGATCGACGGGAAACGGAGGGAGGATCGTTCGCCATTCGTTTCGGAATCCGGTTACGCGTTCCGCGGAACAAATTGGAAGATCGTCCCGTTCGATCGGGCCGCTCGATTCGCAAGCAGATCGAACGCGTTTAATTCTAATTAGCCGGCGCCGACAGTCGGGCGCAACTTAAGACGACTTCGAAACTCGACTCGAGTCAGAGACACGGTCCCCGGCCCTCAGACTTCGGTCACGGATCGACTTTCAAGGAGAACCATCGAACGCCGCGCGATCAAACTCTCGAACTTGCATTTCGTCCGACAGCGGCGCGCCGCGTCGACACCGGTAACTCGCGACACGGCCGTAGTTACGTACGAATGCTCCGGGTTCAAAAGCCGTGAACGTGCACGCCGTGCCGCGTATCTAACGAGTGTCGTCGTGAGTTTACGATCGCCCAATTACTCCCGTTCCAAACCGGGTTTCCGCGCAACCGAATTTTATATCGTCGTATCCCGGCGGCCAGCTGTTCCCGTTCGTATATGCGCCTCGCGCGAACCCTCGAAACAATCGTCGCGTTTCCGTTCGATCGATTATCCTCGAACGGGAATCGAAATGCCCCAAGATAGGCGAATGTCGGTCAATTAGCCGGCGTTATGTCGGGTCTGACCGATCGGTTTCAACGCGCCAATCATCGAACTTCCTTTCGTTAATTGGCACCGGCTCGGGCGGCGAGCCCCGCTGTTCCACGACGATCGATAACGCGGATCGCGATTATCCTTGCGTTCCGCCCGCCTAATCCGGCCAAAGCGCCTACATAAATACGAATATATTTCGCATACGCGGCGGCCGAAGTTAGCTGCAATGCAGTGGCGCGATACCAGCAGGCGACTCGGATTTTCCCGGCACGCGCGCACCGTTAGGATCGTTTGATCTGGATCATGGTTAATTTCACCGTTGGTTATGGCGCACAATACCGTACCAATCACTGCCGTGACTTCGCTGCATTGCGCAGTCCGATTGGAACCCACCGTGATGCCACGTACACAGGTGGACGTGCGTACAGAGGCGAGGCCGCGCGCAGAGAATCGTACACGGAGCTGTACGAACGTGGCGGGTTTGCGCGTATGCGCGTGTCACCTATACAGGCGGGCGCGTGTAATCGTCGGCCAGATAAAGCCGCGAGACGGATCAATCCGTGACGAGGCCATCGACTTCGAAATGCTGGATTTCGTTTCAATCTCGCCGACGGATCGTGTTGTACACGGGGAAGGAACGCGAACGGGACCAGATGCATACGTGCTCGAATTATGGGGCAAATTGAACGATAGATCGCTTTGTCGCCGTCGGACCTTTTAACCGGGGAATGCCCCTGTCAACGATCGGGCCAGTCCGACGAGCGATTCCACAACGGAACCGCCCCGCTCTGCTAATGTACCTTCCTTGCAACCGTTTTTATCGCGCGACTCGCCACCTTTATTCTGCTGTTCAGTTTAATTAACTTCTGCGCGAGAACGTTAGGTCCGTGCACTTTGCA
Source organism: Nomada fucata (assembly GCA_948146005.1). NCBI lineage: Eukaryota > Metazoa > Arthropoda > Insecta > Hymenoptera > Apidae > Nomada > Nomada fucata. The sequence goes on from OX411277.1 coordinate 4,836,374, forward strand.
TTTACTTCCCGGTAGCCGTGCCGCAATCGTTTACGGTCATTTTAAATTGCAAATAGGCCACCCTCTGATATTTCTCGTTGCTCGACGAGCATGAAGCGTTTCCCTTAATTTGCGCGTGATCGTAGATCATACCGGCGGGCCGGGTGAAAACCGGCGACGCAATTAAAACTTTATTCCCCTGTATTCAACGCGTTAGTCATCGCGCGAGTGGATATCGCCTATATTCCCGTCGGAACCGACGAAATGGGAGAACGCCGAACGATCGACGAAAAATGCTGACGCTTGACAGCAACGACATCACGGCAGACCTCCGACACGCCGAGACGCTTCTCCGAATCGTTGCCCCGACTCGCGGCGGCACAACTTCCGGGGTGATTCGATTATCTCTTATCCGCTACAATCCTCCGCGTTACGCGCCGTGTCGGCATCCTATCGGCAACGCTTTGAACAGCGTCGACGAGTCGATCGTCGAGCACATAGGCAGACACATTATGCGCGTGTCGCGCGGCGTGCTGGTCGGGCACTAACGGGTCGAGCGAAAGAAAGGGACGAGAGGGACGAGGGCAGGAGAATCGACGGCGTTGACGATGAAATTAGCTGGCCCCCTCTCCCTCCTCGCGTCCAACTATTCGATTTCCCTTCTTCTTTATTCCGTTCCGTCTTGTCCCTCCGTCCCTCTCGCGCACCACGAAATTCGCTGTTCCTCGGCCCCCTTCTTCGTGACGCGGACGAATATATTTCCCTCGGCAGCGTCTTCATCCGACCGAATGGAAGAATCCGCCGAGACGGGAGCAATATCGGCGGAAATCGAATCGCAAAATGGAGAAAATGACTGCAAGTGCTTCGTCCTATCACGGAGAGAGAAGGAGGCGAGAAAATCGGTGGAATGGTGAATGAATGAATCGAACAGGGGGTTGGGGGTGGAAATGTGAGGAAAAGGCGAGGAGTCAGAGAAAGACAAGGTAGATGGTGAACGGCAGAGAAAGGTGGATGAAAGTTACGAAGAACGAGGAAAGGTGGATAAGGTCGAAATGAGGGAGAGAGAGAGAGAGAGAGAGAGAGTGAGAGAGAGAGGACGATAAAGGGGGAATGCATTCCTGGGCGAGTTAATCCCTGGAGTCTGGAATGGCTGACAATTCCATGGATCCATGCCTTCTGCCTTCCGCCGTGTTCCTCGTGATCGTATGCGTGCCTGGTACTTGCGATCATGCAGACTCGCGGGCGCACCACGCGATCCAAGTATTATCGTCTGCAATCGATACCCCCGTTCCTAATATCGCGAGAATCTCCGTAAATGGATCGTAAAAGGGATGGAGGCTGCGGAATCTTAACGCGGGGTTACCCGTGTTTCTTAACGCCTTCTCTAGGACCATCGAACGAGCTTGGTCTGCTGACCCGATCTTTAGCATAAGCAGCTTACCAAGAGTCTGTCGGATTGACAGCTATGTACGTTATATTCCCTGGATTATATTTCGCGGACTGTCCTCTCCTCTTATCGGTCCTTTTTCCTTTTTATTCCTTTGGTAATCTCTTGAGTGGTAGTCTCGACGGCAGGGAGAGATACGATTGGTTCGCTTCGATGTTAGTTCTTCCTGATTGGAACCGTGGTCGCCGATATTAAATAGCTATCGTTTGTTGAAACCTTTGAGACACGTGATCGTTAGTTCAGATTAACATGTGTCTGTAATTTGGCCATTTTTTAATGCGCACGAAGTTCTCGTTTTTGGCCGTTTTTTAACAAGCATTGACAGGTGCAATCAGCGTATCGAGTGATTTCGGACGCCTGCATCGGCGCGTCAATCGAACCAATTTTCGTCCTTCCCCGCGAGCAGAGAAATTTGCATCTAACTTGGTGGGTGCCACTGGAAACCTATCATCTTCCAGGTGGCTTGGCGCGAGAACGTTAACGCGTCAATAACGATCGTACAGAGGATACATAAATCGTCGAATAAAGGAATTCGCAGGGATATTATCGAGTGAATAAAAGACACTTAAATAAAAACAATTTCCGTCGTCGACGAATTGCTCCCGTCGTGCATCCTACATAAAAAAAACTATACTACAGCGAAAGATGTCGGGGTGGGAAAGGGGGTAAAAAAAAAAAAAGAAAACGACGACGAGTCGATTCGACGAACAGAAAATGAAGCGCAAAATGCAATCAGCCGAGCTACCGGATAATTGAAACAGTGAACGGGAAATGGGCTCGCGGCAAGGTAATACGGTTGAGCCCTTCTTACGATTCTCAGTTCTAAAGGAAAGGAACAACCCGAGAAGCTAACGAAAAAGGAGCTCGATCGTGCGCCGACGAAGAAAGCGTTTGACATCATAGGGTCGCCTCTCCGTAAACTGCTTAGCAGCAGATAGTGGCTGGCAAGATCCTCCGCTGCCGGAGTAACTTTCTTAATCCGTTTCTTAGCCGAGTTAATCTCTGCGATTAATGCCTTGCTAACCCGCTGTTGTTCGAGGAGTATACCTCGTCTCCGCTCGAGGAACGTCGCCTCGCGACATTTTTCCGCCACCGTCCGCGTATCGATTCGGCATCGCGGCAAGTATTTAAGCGCGAGACGAAAGCTGATTATACCCAGCGAAACGGAGAAGAGGAGCAAATAAAAAGTGCACAGCGTGTAGAAGGTACGGGCACGATATTGGATAGCAATAATTCGTCTGTCGCGCTCAATAATTCCTCCTTCGCCGTCGACTGGCGCCGACGGAGCGATGTCAATAAATACGAAGGTAAATCAGGTATAAATCTGTATAGGACGCGAGCGTGCAATTCAGGCGTATCGATCGCGGAGCCGCGCACAAAAGAATTAACCAGACGCCCGCGTCGCAGTCGGTTCGTGTCCCATTTTTCTGGAAAATTAATCGCAAATGTCGCGATTGTCGCGCGAGCTCTTTACCCGAAGCAAATGAGCGCAGCCGGTCCGATCTAGCTCGATGTACACGGCTGTATAGATCAGGCTGCGTCCCCTTCTGTCCCCGGCCAGGTGTTCGTAGCTTATCACTCGCCAACACCCGCACTCCAGCGACGAGCTGAATTAGCATAATGGCATCAGTGTCGTTACGAGCCAGTGAAACTCTTCAGGATACTTCAGTGCTCCGATACAATGGAATATCGATCGGATGCGGGAGAAGCCAGTCTCGCCGAAGGTGCAGACGGCGAAACGACTCGGCTCTTGACGTATTAAAGGGTGTTGGGCGAAACACACAGAGGGGTCGAGGACGGGGGTCCGCCGAGGTACCAGACAAAGGCCCAGCCAACGGTTACGTCGATCGCTAAACAATTCTTTACTTGGCCGCAGGAAATAATGAAACCGCTGTTCAGCAGGATTTCCCGTCAGGGCCAAGCGCGTGCAAGGGGAACACATTTTCGTCGGTTTCGACGAACTGGATGAAAACAAAAAAGGAAGGAACGAAGTAACGCAAACCCGAGGGGAACAAAGTGTGCGTGGAAATAATCGTTGCGCCGTCGTCGCGGAATTTCGTTCATTCCTCGCCGTGCTCATTAACCCCGACGAAGAAATGTACGAGCCTATTGTAAGGGTCATCGTTCGCGTAACTCGCGCCGACGTGTTTTACACCGCGACTAATTTCCCCGTTTAACGTCTGGTTGCGGCCAATGAAACACGCGTTCGAACGAGCACGCGGAATTCGTCGGGCATTTTAAGTTCCGCGGCTCGGTTTGGAAAATAGTCTCGCGGTCGCAGCGGACCGGCTTAATTCGACGTTCGTTGGTCGGCTTTGCTCGTCCGTTCCCATCGGGCGGAAGAAAAATCCTGGTCGATCGAATCCGCCTAGCCGCGACGGACAATTTTAGTCCACGGTTTTAATAAAATCGTCGGTCACGCGAATAGCCACGCATTCGCATTCCGCGAATTCCACAATTCCGCGCGACACTCTAAAGCGTCATTCTAATTTCGACCTGGATGTGTCGCGCCGGCGAACTTCCTGCATTTTAGGCAGTTTCGCATCGGCCCGACCGGTCGCCGTATTCCACCTCATTTTGCATTCTAATTACAAGCCGCGCGACGCCGTGTAAATCGCAAATTATTTTCAATTGTCGGATAAAATATGGCACGCATACGAAGCGCCGCAGTCACGCCGTAAATACAGTCTGGCCGCAGATATTGTTCATTATGCGTTATCCATCGTTAATTACTTCGAATATAATTAAATGGGGGCGAAGCCGGGTGGACGAACGGTGTGGGACGATAGGGTGGGGGTGCTTACACAGTATAAGCTCCGTTCTTTTGTTCCTTTTGCCAGCGATTTTCCTTTCTTTTCTCGCGCTCGCTCTCATTGTGCCCCACCCGCGTCTCACTCTCTCTCCCTCCCTCTCTCTCTCTCTCTCTCTCTCTTTTACCTTAATCCGCCACGCGAACGCTACCAGAGCCAAGACGTTTATTTATGGCAATTTAACTCGAAACACCATTCGCGAGGCACACCCGTTTCGTTTAGTGCGCCACGTTTAAAAGTTCGGCGCGGGACAAAAGTTTCACGGCGTTAATAGTTCCGACGGGCCTCTCGCTATTCCTACAAATTATTCGTGTTCCACCTTTGCTCGATTAATTACTGCCCCTTTTAATTGCTCCTATTTGGGAGAGTTCGCGCCCCGGCCACGCGAACCTCCGGTTTTCCCATCAACGTTAATACTCGCCTATTAACGAGCTCGTTATTGTTATTATCGTTTTTCTTGCCAGCCACTGTATCCCGTGTGAAAGAAAAAGGAGCAGAATATCGGCGAAGATATTCACCGTAAATTGGACGTATTCTTCTCCTATCAAGTTTCCCTATTTAAATCTCCGAGCGGAAGAAATTATTTCCCGATTCAATAACCGGTTACGCTTCTCCCTCTGCACCACGACAAATGAAACTCTGATGCTTCCCATGCTGCCTCCTCCCTGATAGATTGATCGCGAACGCGATCGTTGCCGCGGTGCGTCGGTGCGTCGTGCAAGTTCCTTCAGAGGGCGCAAGCAAAGAGTTCACACGCACGCCCGGAAAATGAATTGAAACTATTCCTCGGGCAGAAAGGTCGCGGTGGCGCGTTTCGCTCGTTGGAAATCGGCATGCGCCGCGGCCGATAATAGCGGAGCACTCGGACGCAATTGGAGCACGTGGACCGGACATTTTCGCAATTCGACCGAAGCCGGCGACGCACCTGACAACCGTGACAGTTGCCCGCCACCGATGCGAGTTGCACTTCTGAATAAATTAAACCACCCATCTCTTGCACTCCGTCACTGTATTCCGAGCATGCTTGTGGTTAGATTTTAACGGTCCCGTGTTTTTCTACGTTGATGGAACAAAGGCAGATGCGCGTCTCTGAAAAGTCTGCTGACTCGTAGCTGCGGTCGTCGCGATGAAATTCGAGACCGGCGGGGGCGGATCAGAAATGGACATCTCGAAAAATTAGAGAAGGTCCCGGGACAGGTGTCCACCTCGTCGGGAGGTGGCGAGTATTTCGCCCCGCGCCTCTGAAACTCGCGGTCGGAGGCGTAAAAAGTAAAAGTATTTTCATTTGCACAAGTATGTGGGTAAAGCTTTTCGGTGCTTTTTTCCTTTTAAGAAGGGTAAACTGTTGGCTGTGGCTAATTCAAAGTTCAATTAAATCCGAACGTAGTGCTGCATTCATTAGACAGTCCGAGAGTGTTACCTCGAATCCCTCTATCGGAATTAGTTCGTTGCAAACGAGGCAGGCGGCGATTATGAAATGCGTTAAGATATTAATCCCGCGTGTCAGACGTCCATAGGGAACTTTCCAAAACTTGTACGTGCCACCGTTCGTAACGATTGCAAAGTCAAGAAATGATCTTTCCCGTTCTATTTTATCGAATGCAGCTACCCGACGTAATTTGCCCCTTCTATTCGAAAAATCACCTACTGTTTAATCGTTCCCCAAGCACGTCACCGTTCTAAGTGCTCGTCAGTCGGGATCGGAGCGCAGACGTCAAGACTGCGAAGCGGAATCGTTGCGGAACGACGCACGGCGGCGCACAACGAACCGATACGGCGATGCGAACCGGACATTTTCGAAATTTAGGGCAAGCCACGATCTATACAGAGGGCAGTATGGAGTATGGGTGTTGGTTGCGCAACGTCGTCGGCCTGACAGATCGATCGTAATTAAATCGATGCGATCGGACGCGTCGCTCCCGTACCCCATGGACTTAACTCTAAATCTAGGAATAGGGTCGATCGAAGCCATCATCAGGATGCATTATGGGGCCAGAGAGGACATGCTCGCAGATAGGTGGACGCGGTGGGCGATGGGGTTATCTCGCGCCTATTTGCACGATAGTCCTGTTTCCGATTAATCAGGTCCTCTGGAATTAACGCAGTCCCCAGGTACTGCGTCGCTTCTCACACGTATGCATGCATACCATTACATATTCTCCTCTCTCTCTCTCTCTCTCTCTCTCTCTCTCTCTCTCTCTCTCTCTCTCTCTCTCTCTCTCTCGCTTTCTCTCTCTGGCCCTCCCTTCCCGTTTCCTTTCTCCATTCCACTAACGTTTCCTCTCGGCGTCCCTCACTCTTCCTCCACCTTCTATTCCACCCTCTGCCTCGCGTACACTCTTCTCCCGATCTTTCCATCCCTATCAATTATACGCCGCTCTCCCTCGTTCACTTGATTCTCGCTACTTTGTCCCCACTATCCTCTTCATTTATCTGCATGCCTTCTCTATCATCGGCTCCATCCGTTCCATCAATTTTTTTCGTCTCATCTCTGTCTATCATCCGCATCGATTACCTCGTCCCTTCGCAATCCGAACCGCCCTTCGTTCCTCGCCCCCCTCTTGTTATCAGTTTTTCTCCCGCCGATGCTGTTCCTTCTCCGTTCCTCTCTCGATTTTTCGAAACGCGGCGTAAGCTGAACGCTTCCAGGGACACTAAGACTCGGGTCGACTTATCGGCACCGATCCCGACCGGGACCCGTTTCAAAGAGCACGCCTCCCAAAGGCATTTTTGCCCCAGCCGGTGGTGCCTGTCCTTTTTGAAAAGCATACGACGTTCCTCGGGACCGTGATTTTTTTTATTATCCGAAGCCCCCTCGTTTCCCGTTCACCGTGCGCGGCCATATAAACGGGGCGATCGTAAGAACATACGTACATACATAGGTACGTACACACGCGTTTTATCCTTTCTTCCCTTTGGGACGTTGCCTTTGACTCGACGCCTCGTGCGCTTTCCATCGACCTGATCGTCATGGCCGATCGTTCAATCGGTCCATTCTCTAATTACCCCCTTCCGTTCGCGAGCGAACCACCAGTGGCCCGTTATAATTGGAGAACCGTTCTATCGACGTGTTCCGCCCCTTCGTCGAGATTGATCCCCTCGGGCAACGCGGGCAAAAAGAAGGGCCTGCTTGCTACATAATTCTCGCCAGTTAATCGAGGAATATTTGCGTTTCAGTAACGGATAATTGATGGCCGTTGTACAGGCGCGTTCGAACGAATTTCGCGTTACAGAACAACGTTCAAAGGGAACCTTGTATCGCTCGTGCTTGCAAGTTCCGCGTCCGGTTTGCATGTGTGTGGCGCGCCAGTGTATACGGGTCGAGTGAGCGTTAACGCGGAAATTTATTCGAGTTTCGCTTATACAGGGGAAAGAAAAAAGAAAAAGGAGCGAACAGATTTACGTGGGCGCCGAAGGAGAGAAAAGACGAGAAGCGTACGCGACTCAGGCATTATTCCCCCCAAATACGGTGTTTTCATGAAAATTCAACGTCACGTTGCCTCTCCCCCATTACGTGATGAGAATCAAGTTTCGCGCGGCACACAGGTGGACCATTGTCAAAGCGACCAGCGTAAACACGCTAACATTCGTACATCTAATAACTCGGTACTTTGATCGCGTCGCATTGAGGGGGCACCAGAGACGTGGTTGGTTTGCGTTCCGTTGTCCGACCGATTTGTTCGTTTTCACGTGCCTGGGCTCAACGTTTACCTCCCTTTACCGTTCGTTCCTCATCTAATAAGAATATCGTTCGCAATTGCTCTCGTGTAATCCTTTATCCCCTTTATCGAGAGATAGTTGCTCGTTACCGCGGTTCCCGCGAAGGAAAATTAAATCCCCGGGCCAGACGTGCCCGATTTAAGAGTTCGCTGGATCAAGCGGAAGAACAACATTGGATTGAGCTGGAAGTAGCTCTGGAAAAGTTGCCCGATCGATGCGGGCGCTGATACAAACATCTTAACGCTCTAACACGGATTACTTTTACAAAAGTGGATCCGCTGTTCTTCTTCTGGATGAATGTCCGAATATCTTTCCTCCGAATCGTGCTTTCGCGCGCTCGCGGTTCATCCAATTAAACGAACCCATCGGGCGGATAATTTATAGTTTTTGCAGAAAACGTTTGCATAAATCCAGCCCGGAGTTCGAATCGATATTCCCGAACCGGAGCCACGCACGCATAATATTATGCACCGTCGAGTATCTATAATTTCGTAGGCGAATCGCGCGTGCAATATCTCACGGCCGAACGGAATACATAATCCATCGGGGAGGCCGTTAAGGCTATCCCCTCGTTCCTCTCGCTCTGGAAAGAGTGCATTTATTCCGGGAGATTTATTCGAAGCATTGCCTATTTCGCACGGCAAATATTGATTCTAATTTTTCATCGGCATCGCGCGTTTTCGCGCCGGCCCCTCGTGAAAATACGGAAGCGATGCACCGGCGCGCACGGAAACCCAACACGCTGAAACGTTTCTGTTTGATATATGAAATATAAATCGGCCTGCCCGGTTATTCGTTTACGTCTATTACAGGGACACGTATAGGATTTAAATGTTCTGCCTGTATTATGCCTAGCGCAACGCGGCCGGTTCGCGACCAAAACACAATTCCACCGTGGAATTTCGTACGATCGCGAAATATTTAATCATTGTAAATGCTCTCGTTTCCCTAGCAAATCCTTCCGGTTAAAGTATTATGGCGTGCCACCCGCAATTACTGCAGTTTCGCGATTATTCGAATTTTATAAGCGCGCTTTATGCATGCACAAGAAGTGCGCGCCGAAACTTTTTTCAATTTCAATTTCAATGAGATTTTCAGCGAATTTTAATTGCCACGCCCGGCGCACGACATCGTTTTCACGGCGCTGCCCGACCCCGCGCGAAGCACACGTGAAACACATTGGCGATTGTTAATGCGGTAGATTAATTACGTTCCGTCAGGCAAGGGAAATAATACAGGTGGCGCTCCTTTTTTTCCGCAAATGCTTATTTCGCTTACGGAGCCGGCTGGGCCACCGTATAGGAAATTTCGCGAAATTCGAGTCTCGCGTTAGCGAGTATCGATTGGTAGGTGGCCCCGGTCGCCCGCTATCCGACACACTTCTCTGTCCGTCAGCGCGTTGCATTTTCAGCGTCGACTAATAAAATTCATGAAACTTGTTACAGTGCGCCCGATAAAATCGGATGCGACGTCGGATGTCCGTTTGATTAAAAACAGAAACAACGGACCGAACTGGCGCGGGCAACAAAAAAAAAAAAAAAAAAAAAAGACGGAGGACAATTAACCGTGAAATAGTCAGAATTTTCTAGACAAATGACTACCGAATCAAATACCCGCCTCGAATTATTCATCGGACGCAATGCGAATTAAATGTTGCTTACAGTAACTTGCCCCTTCGCATGTTTCTTCCGAATTCTCGATCGAAAAAATTAACCCGACGATTTCCCCCGAATTTCCGAAACGCTTCATTTTATTTCCCATTGAAAGCAAAAGTTTTCAAACGCACAGTATTTTTCTTCGAACGGGACAATACAGTCGGCTCGCCAATTCGACGACCTCGCCATCCCCGTGCTTCGAATCAAAGTCAAGCACAATGTTGAAATCAATCAGTCACTGTTTGAAGTAACAATGTAGATAGCTGTCGCTTCGCTCTGTCGTTTGCACGGTAGTCGGTGCGAGTGGGCGAAAAAACAGGTCGGATACGCGCAGATTTACGGCGGATCCGCGCCATTTTCAAGGGAAAAGAATTCACGGAGCGTTCCGAAACTGTGGACTCGCGTGAACGATACTCAAAGCTCGGCCACACAATTATATTCGCATAGTCCAGCCGAAGCTGGGGTGTAACCCGGTCGTCGATCAATCGATTTAAAATGCCATTTCCAGCGCAGATGGGATACCTGGTACCTGTCGGCGCCGCGAGGAAAAAGGTAACGACTGCTGCACGTATCCGTCCTATTTCTCCCCTTTTTGTATTTCTTTTTTTCATCCAACCTGCCCCACAATCTATTATCGATTCGAAGCGAAAAACTGATCTCGACGCTGCGCGTTTTTCTCGCAGATAATACATGCCTGCGTTGCTCGCGCGACGCGCAACGGCAACTTTTCGTGCCGTCGATCCGACGCAGCTTTTGTTGTCCCGCGCATTGTATACAGCGTGGCAGGCGCACGAAAACTTCTGTATTTATATTTCAACGTGTCTTCTAACTGGTTTGGATTCAGGATACAGTTCAAGTACACTTCAATCGAACAAGTGGCGTTTCCCAGTCGAGATACCGAGTTTTGTTGTACTTGTACAGTTCTATGCCTCGCGAGCGTTTCGCTTTGCGCTATTTGACACCTGTTCGTAATTGTTTCATGATGGTATAGAAAAATAGAAATTCTCCAGCCGACTCGGTTTCAAGCGAAAGTCCATGGCCGTGGCTCGAACAACGGCGCGTGGTGTTACTTGATAAACGAAACGTGCCGCAAATGGGCGATATGTGTAAAGAAAGGGAAGAAAAAGAATGATGGGGGGCGAAACGACTGAAGTAAATCAGTCAGAGGGTTTGCGATGTTAAGAGGAAATTAAATATAAAACCCGTAGCGAGCTGTCGCGTATAATTAGGGGGATCACCAGGCTTGACTGAAATGCAGTCAAGCCGAATGTAGGTTAATTGGTCTCCGCGCAACCATACACATTCTATCGTGGAAAATCAGCGACCTTTCGGCTGCGTTCAACTGGCCACATTCAGTGACAATTTTTAACGATCAGTTTGAAGCGCACACCGACTCAATTTGCGCTGTCAAATTGATACCGGAACGATACATACACGTGCGTGTATACACGGGCAACGTTCCACTGTGCTCGTCGCCGGCAAGGAACCAGCAGTGTGTCACTCGTGAATCGTCCAGGTTAATTGGTTCTCGCGCGACACGCCGCTCTTCTCGCAATAATTTCGCGCCTCCGCGGTGTGCAGTACCAGGAAAAAAAATTTTCGTAAATTTCCTCTGTCGCGTCCACTCGTTACCCGTCCGTCGTTCGGCCGTTTGAAATTGGAGCTGTAAAAGTTTACATACGGTTTCCCGTACGCGAGAATTGTTGAAAATAATATCTCTTTTAGAGTTACGTTATTTCGTTGCTGAAACGCGAAGAATGCAGCGAAACAAAAATTACCGGGAGCGAATTATTGGGACGGACAGAATTTTTCATCGATGAATTTTTGCTCCTGCTATACTCCTGGTTCGCCATTGCCGAAGCCACAATTCGATTATCGCGATACCTCCGTGAATTTGATCGATTTTTTATGGGTTCGAACGTTCCCGTTAAAGCGACTGAACGAAAACTTCGTAATGCTCTGGGCAGGATGTGTGATGGGGAACAGGAAGGGCGTGCAAAATTAGTGTTTGTCACGACCGGAAGGATTGTGGAAAACTTGCGCGTCTCTGTCATGCCGGAAGGAAGCTATATACCCCGGCTAGATCAGTGTTAATTCACTTAGCATAAATTACTGGCGAGAAGGTGAGCACCGATAGCGCCAGCTGCGCCAAGTTTCCTACCACGTTGCAGGATCGTCCTGTCAACCAAACGCGGCTGTGCTTTCTTCGACCGATAGACAAGCTGGGGCCGGGTTGATTTGGGGAGTTCCGCGAATTAAACGGGAAACTCGATCCGGTGAACGAAAATTGATTCGCAGTTGCGTATTAGTTTAACAAACGTTATGAGCTCTGTTTTTAATTAACATATCGAATAAAAGCAAGGGTTATTGAATTGTGGCATTCGCGGTCGCCCGCCAGTGATATTGAAATTGGATTTCTGTATAAATTTAAATAATAATTTCCATCAAGAGGTAATGATATGGTTCACTGGTTTATCAAACATTGTTCCCAAATAAATTACACTCCGAATAGAAAGAAGTGATAGAGATCGATCGCGGAATTTCCCACGCAGCTTCCGCGCACAGCCGGGAAATATAATGACAACGAGTTCACGGACGAACGAAATTAATAATCGAGCTGCTTGATTTCGAAATTTGACTATCGCCTTCGTGCTCGCCGGCACGTGATTTTCATTCCCGTCATTATACCGGCCAGTATAATGGAAGTTTTAATTTGCCCATGGAAGTGGCGAACTCGTTCGTCGAAGATTTGACTGACTCCACACCCCTTCGAACCCCCTTGTTCGTTACTGTCATAAAGAGCATCGAATATCCGTAAGAACGCTCCCACATTGTATAACCCGACCTATCCCAAGATACACGTACAAACTGCGCGAGCCGTAGAAGCGTGTCTACTTCGCTGTCTCGTTCGTTTCCCTAATAACAGTCCCATGGCAATACGATATAATTTAATTGATTGAATTTAATCTACATGCGACGCAACGTCGGAGAGCTTCCTCCACCGCCAGAAGCAACCCGTTAAAATACACCGACACGGTCCCGGGAGTATTTTTGTAATTTCCTGCCCTTTGTACGCCGTTCGTGTCAACGACCTTCCGTTTCCCCCGTCCAACTTCCCCGACGATAACGATACGGCAAGCACAGGATGAGAAACGGAAAAGCGACTTACAAAGCATCGCCGTTATAACCGTCTACTTTAGCTATTGGCCGCGATAGTTGGCCACGGAGCTCTGCTTTTCACGGACACGCGGCGCACAAAGTCATTTGCTCGACGTTATAATAGACGGCGGCTCACGCATCAGCGTACCAGCATCTCGCAAACTTGCCCAGAGACAGGATAGAATCTGTCCTCGGCAGGTCGCGTTTCGCTTTGTGCCAGCGGTATCAGCGCGATTAAACGATCACCGATGGGGTGCCGTCCTTTTTTTTATCCCAGCGTACCCGGCGGAAATTGAGCGTCGAGCGTATTGAACTGATGAAAGGGGGCGAAAGAGAAAGAAAAACATCACGGGGCAGAGAAATCATTTTAAAAAAGGGTCCGAGGGAGCGAGAGAATTTGAAGCTTCCCCAAATTATTTCGATGTTCCAGCAACGCGAGGCAATCGTGCGATTCTAAGCAAGCTATCAACAAAATCGTGACTGAGCGCGGGTCCCCGCGAAAAGACATAGAAAAGTTGTTTCGGAGCGACTTATATGCGGCGTAATTAATTTTAAATCGAGCAGGGGCGTGTGCACGGGCACGTTAATAGCGTCTACATTGGTGTGACCGCCGCACGGAAATTACCGAATATCGGAAATCCAACGGCGACGATGATGGCGCGCAATTTGCGCGTTTCCGTTCTGCGGCTGGGTGGCACGCTCTCGTCGGGGCGTGCGTCTCGACAGCCGTTGCTATTTTACGTTGCGGCAGCCGGTATAAAACGCCACCCATAATAATAATAATAATAATAACGCACCGGGCGCGATTAAATCGCGCGTCTGTAACGCGGATCTACCGTGGGATTTGAAAACAATCGTCGGTCCGATCGAAGGCTCGGCTCGAAACGCCCGACGCCGATGCCGCCGTGTCGCATTTAAATAATTGAACAATCGTGTCGTTCCAGCTGGCATTATTTCACAGCCGGAATGATCCGCGGTTAAAGATCAAGCGGCGCGATGTCGCGCGTCATAACCGTGAAGCCTCGCGATACACTGCTCGAATCACGGCGATTCAATTAATTCATCCCGCGCCTGGTACCCGTTACTGTTTTTGTATCTGCGATCGCTCGCCGGGAATTGTGTCGGTGCATTGGTAAACAATCCCTGATCAACGGCAATGACAAAAAAAAAAAAAATAAAACAGCGCAAATGTGATGTTGCCAGGCAAATCGAGCGTTCCCGATCGTCGCGATCGACCGCGTCACGATCCTTGCGTGTTTCCATAGATTCGTCGTGATCGAAATGAACGAAGCACGCGAGACTTTGAAACACGCGAAACGGATAGAAATTCATTCGACGAGGCTGCTTAGTGCTCGCGGACAAATAAAGGTAAAGGAAACCGACCGACCGGTGACAGTGCGCGTATCGATCCTGGCTTTCTTTTGAGGCTCGAGTCTCGAGGAACGATACGAGCTGCGAAAGGAGACGGTCGCGCGTAGCGAGCAAGAAGGGTGAAAGAAAGAAGGGTATGCGAACACGCGGGGTTCCAGTTGCGAACTGAACGAAGGAAAGAACGAGGAAGCACGAGGACGAGGAATGATAGGGAACGGTTGGAGGGAGAGAGAAGTCGAGCTTTTACGGTGATTACTCGTCGTCGCGGCTGCATCCGCGCGCATTGCATCGGAAATGATTTCGCGCCCAATTAAACCATAGGAAACTCAACCCTCCCTCGCTGCCAGAAGGGGGATGGTGGTAGTAGTCACCCCCTCTGGTGCACTTATACTCTCGACGCACCCTAGGGTTCTGCCTCGTTCTGCCACTCTCTCTTTCTCTCTCTCTTTCTCCATCTCGCTTCTCCTTTTCCTCTTAGCTGTACCTCTGCCACTCACCCCGTGGCACCCCTTTCGTCCTCCCGGTTGGTACAGGCTGGGCTAAAGCTTTTCAGCGAATTCAACCGGTAGCTGTGATAACGCGCGGCTCAAATTAATTTTTTTTCGCCAGGGAAACCGTCGCTAAAGGTTGTGAAAGCGGTGCAAATGGTCGCGCGCACGTTTCGCGAAAGGGAGTCGCGAAAGCGGCGTCGGGGGGGAAACACGAGTCGATGGCACGTTGATGGACTACCCGTGCAAGTTTCATTGAGTGTTCGTTAACGAGTACCGAGGAGATCGTCACCTGAGCTTCGTAGCTTGCCAGACCTTTCAGAACGCGAATCCTTCCTCGCGGTGCTCTCGTTACCAGATATCAACGCTCCAGCGCGGCCAAATTTCGCCCACATTCGCCCTTCGTCGTTTCGTCTTTCCCTGTCCTCCGTTCGCCCGAATTCGAGCGCTCCTCCCGAAGCAACGGCCACGAGCAACGGACGACACGAAGACCGAAACGTAAAGGGAAAAACGCGCGGCGCCCCTGTTGAGGTATCGCGCGCCCTGGGTTCAAAGAACTCGACACGATTCTGCGCGCGCTTCAAACAACAGAGACGCGCGGCATGTAAACGATGAAATCCGTCTCGCGGCAGCCGTTTGCCCCTGGGGCCTTTGCTCGAAAAAGAAGGAGGCGCGCACAGAGGCGCTGTGTCCTCGGATCAAAAGCTGCACCTTCACCGGGGAACGCGACAATCGCGGTACCCCGCGACACCGATGAATTCGACCGCGATCCGGCTATCTGTCCCCTTCGAATCGCGCCGCAAGGCTTGCTACGTGAAAACTGGAACGCGGAACTGTAAAAAATGTATTCGCTGGCAGGGTAGCGGCGCCGTATCGCAACGAAACTTATTATTATGGCGAAGCCGTTCCGGCAAGAGTGGGCACGAGTGGAAGAACTGAAACGATGCTCCAATTAGTAACAATTTCGAAACAACATCGAGGAAACGATGCCGCCCCATGAGAGGGGGGAGGGGACGCGAGGGGGGTCGAGTGCCGGATGATCCGGCGTTTCGTTTGCGTTCGCAGGCCGGTTGCGCTAACAACGAAGATCGTGCCGGGGGGTGGAAGGTTGAAACGAGCCTGGCGCATTCACGACAAACAATGAGAGATCCGATCCAGAGTCCATCGGTTGAGTACTGGCGACCGGAACGGGGTGGCAACTGAAGAAGGATCGTTGCCGATCCACGATTCATGGAATTTGTTACCGGAATACGTACCAAAGTAGTAGAGGGGCGGAGGGTGAGGGAAGTAAAGGACATGGGAACGGCGGGAACAGGGATTTGCACTCGAAAATGCAAACTTTTCTCGTTAACAATTAAACCGCTGTTCGCAGCGTTGGCTTCGACGTGCAACCAAATGGAGAAGGACGTCCGGATAGATCGCGGAAAAAAAAAAGACGAGAGAAGGATCGAGTGGGTGGTGGCGGCGGCGGTGACGGCGACAGAAGGGGTAGAAATTACGAGTGCGACGAGGAGAACGGGCAAAGTCGTCGACAACGAGGACGAGGTGGACGAGAAAGACGACGACGCAGCACGCCTAAGTGACTCGGCTGGCCTGGCTTGTTAATTATCGGCTCGGAGTCGGGGGTGCGCCAGAAACGATGGCGACGTGGAACGATGACGCTCCTAATCACTTTTCCCTTTTCCACCCACGGAGATCCTTGTTCCGGACGCGTTTCGTCTCATCTACCGGTGCCTTCTGTGCACCTGTGCAACGTTCGTCGTCGACGTCGTCGTTCCACGTCACCAGACATCTCCAGATACGTCACTGGGGTGCCGCCAGGCAGCCGAGCCCTGTATATACGCTGGACTGTGACCGTTGTCGCACGCTTCACCGTACAGACACAATGGCTTTAACTAGTTAACAGGAACGTACCGACACATCAGACGCCTCCTCTAGCCTTGGAGCTCGTGCACGCACCGCGCATACACGTACGTACGTACGTCTGAACGGTGTCAAAAGTCGAAACTCAAGGGGGGTCGTAGACCTCGGGGCGCGGAGATCTCCAAGGGGACCGTGTTCCATCATTCCGTGATTCGATCTTCCTTAATTCCATCTCGATGTTGTCGGACGTATCGATATTATATTAATATCTGAATTTCCCGTAGGAGAAGTTTAATTACAGACACCCTTTTATCGCGACGAAATGTATCGAGCGGAAGATCGGAAATGTATTTTACACAGATGAAACTGTTGCGATGAACTGATTCAACGATTCTGCCTCCTCGTTTCGGTGGGGTGGGGTGGGGGATTTATGTTTTCTGCGTAATTTTTTAGGCCCCTTTTTTTTTAATATATTTGTTTCGTCAGAATGAGAGAGGTTATATCTCGTACTGGGTTGGATGAAAAAGTGTGCCGCTTTGTGCGCGAAAATGTATGCACGCACTTACATTTACTCGCTTGAATGAAATGCACGCAAATTGACGCGTCTCGCGCGCAATGGCCATTTACGAGGCCGCCGCGTAATTGCTTGTTTCCTCTATTTACAGTTGCAAATTCAATGGGGATATTACGACTTCCCTGCGCAAAGTATACAGCTTGCAAACGAAATAGTTAGCAGAAGGTGTGAATAAGCGGTCGAGTGGGCTGGTCCTGGCTCTCGCGTTATTAACAAAGTCCTTCTCGGCAGGATGAAGCGCGCACTCGGCCGCCGGCGAGGAACTTCGTCGAACCCAACTCCGGGTGTAAATTTTCTGGACTATATTTTCGCGGCTTCTTCTCGCCGCGGGGTAATTGAAAAGATCCGCGATGGAAAACACTTGGCTGTCCCTTCCGAGGGACCGTCCCCCTGAACTTTAAACGTTGTCGAGAAATATTTCTTGGACCGTTGGGATCCATTTCTTTATATTCCTTCCTTCTCTTAATCAGGTACGCACGACGGCGAACGAAACGGTTCGTATCGCTTTACACAAATTACGACGAAGCTACGATTATTCTTTATTAAAAGTTTCGCTGCGCAACAGCATTGTTCGTTCGTTTTCCATTCCTACGACGCGCTCTTCGAATTGCGTACGATAAATTGCATCCAATGACACCGTTCGCATGTAAGCACGTGATTAACATTATCAATGCCTCGCTACCGCGGCTCCTATTCAATATTCCTGCTCAATGTAGCAGACGTCAAAACCGTGTCACCCAGTTTAATCGCTTTTGTTGCATTCTGAATGCCTAACACTGCACGGCACGATATACTTCAATGCCTTCCCAATAATTCCGCGTTGCCGAGAGAATGCCGGGAAATTGTACCGAGAAAGCCGCGCGGGTTCGTCTACGATATTACAAAACGCGTGTATGCTACAAAGGGGAAGGGCAAATTGGGCTGGATCGATTCGAGTCACTTGGCCACGTTGAAATTAACAAAGGGAGAGGCGAGAGAAAGTGCGAGAGGCAGATGCTACCGTCAGAAAAATTTCATAACGAGGTTATTTATTTATGAAATGCTCGTCAGGGAACAACGAATCACGGCAAATGCAAAGTTCTCGTACAAAATATAACAAGTTACCCGATGATTTATTATTCTTGCCTGCGCGGCGCAGAAGCAGAATTATTTGCCATTTACATTTCCGCCTGTATTATTCAATTTATGCAGACGACGAACACGAATTTTGATCGCACAGGTTCCAACATAAAAATAACAGATCGGGCCTATTTATCACTCCAATTCGATCAAAAGTGAAATAACGCGCGACGAAATTCGAGGCGGGTCTCCCGTTTTTCCGTCCGTTTCACTTACGTCTGCGCGACGAAATCATTTCTCTTCCGGTGTCACCGCGAATGAAGCCCATCCGTAAAGCAAGAGCAGACAATACGTCGGCGCGGTGAATTTCCAAATTGCGACCCACTTAAATTTAATTGCCCTAACAATCACCGGCGCTGGGAACGCGCGAGCATCGTCGACCGAGTTACAAAGACCTCCGGCGTGCTTGCCGAACGAATCGGTTCGAAGCGTACGAAAACTTTCAACACTCGCCGGCGTTGAACAGCCGTGGCGTTCGAAGATCGCGTCGATCCGGCGTGTACGCGTTCTGTGTCGCGTCGTCGTTTCGTCGCTCGGCCTCGAATTCATCAGCGAAAAAGGCGAGCGAAGGGTGCCGGTTCACCGTTTGCAAAACGGCGACTCGCGGCCGGAAAACGTACGATCGCGACGAGCGAAAGAAAGAAGAAGGAATTTATAAAGAACACGACCAAGTGAATAAAGCACGGCAACTCTTTCGCGTTCCGACATAAATGCGCCCGGCGTCGTTTGAAAAACGTTCTCGCGCTGGGAAATCGTCGTCGACGTTAGCCTTGCGCTCGCGCGGATTATATACGGGCACTCACGCTGCGTTAACGTTGCAAATTACACGGCCGCGATGAGATATCGCCGGTTGAAATGAAAATCGCGACTGCGAGTACGGTGTCCCAGCGTGGAGCCAAGCGTCGCGTGGTCCAATGAAAAATTTGGCTTAATTGCTCGGATCGAGTGTCGTGGTGTACCTGTGCGCGATTAATGACGCCCGTGTCATTAGCCGAGCGAGCACCTTCTCGACGCTGTGTAGACGCGACTGTAGCAATTACGTTTGTTAAGCCAGCTACGGTAATTGAACTTTTCGCTTGTTCGTTTTTTTTTGTTTTTCGACACGGCGTTTCTTGGTTTAATTAGAGGTTCCACGAAGCTGGCAGTATTTTTTTCTGGCGATCGATACCAATTAACGCATCGTAGAATGGAACCATGGAATTAGAATAAACGCGTAATAATTGTAGAAATGGTACCATCGATGCTCTTATTAATTTCTCTATATTCGAGGCGCCGCGAGAATAAGCTGGGATGCCCACTTTCGGTAGTAGGTCCGTTCCCAACCGGCATTGGCTGAATATTTCAGCGGGACTTTATCGACTGAAACGTATATATTCATCCTCCGGTTCCTCTAAATAATTAGTTCAAGGTATTCGTCGAACTCTTTAATTTCGCGGAACATTGGTAAGCCGGATCGTGCGGAATACAATGACTCGCCATCGACTATGTAACCAGCACGATCTGGCGGTGTAATTTTATTCGTCGATGCCGGGTTAATGAGTTATCGCGTAATTTTACGCGATTACGTAATAGGAAAGCACCGCGCGGTGGCCCCTCGGCCTGACGCAACGCATGCCGGCGGTTTATTTCGTTTCAGTGAATCGCAATGTAGCTCCGCAGAAATTACGTTTACTAAACCGTATCAACCTTCTCGCCGCACAACACCGGGTACCGTGTGTAATTCAGCGAGCACGAATGGAAAGAAATTACGGCACAATTGCGTGTTCTCCTGTAGCTGGTGTTAACGGTGTTTCCACTGATTTATTAATCGTCAAACAGATGGTCGAGCGTAAACGTTACCGGGTACCAGCGAAAAGAGGTCTCCATTGAAACTCATTTCCTTCAAAGTCTGCCGGTGGCAGCACTCTCGCGATCAACAAACTCTTACGGCCGATTGATTAACGCCCGGGCACGGTACGCCTCGGCGTAACACGAAAATTAACGAGAAAATCTATGGGTACGTCGCCCGCCCCGTCGTCGACTACTCCGAGCCGCTCGGGAAAATTAAAACAGAGCGTATCAGAAAACGCTTTTAACGCGTCGCGAACCCGTGAACCCAGCTCCTGCCAATTGACGGGAAAGCGCGACGATGCGGGATACGTGCACGCAAACAGAAGCGAGAAGAAAGGGTTGTGCGCCCGGCCCGTGCAATCGAGGCGACACGGTTGCGCGCACTCTTTTCGCGTGAAAACGACGCCCGTTCATAGCCGACGACGAGACGTCTCTTTCACGGTCGCCTTTCGTTAAATGTCTGCTGCGACGCTTGAACGGGTGGATCGTGCCGGGGCCATCTGCGCAGACTTCGCGTCGACGACCAACGAAACTGTCCCGAGCGAACCCGTTGACGCCGGCACGTTCCCCTCGTTTCTTTCGCGGCGCCGCCTCGTCTCCCCTAAATTTGTTTATTTAACACTTTGCTCGGCTGGATCCGAGACGCCGTGCTCAAACGCCGACTGCTTGCCGTGACACGAATCTACGAGCCGGCTTTTTCGCCTTCACCTGGCCCCGGCCTCCTTGACGCGCTGTTTTACGCGTACGACTTGATTATAAAGGAGATAGCTCGCTGTATCTCTAACATCTGACACTATTACGCGCAAATCCGGGGACAGTTCAACATTTCGATTATTTCCTCGCTGAATTAAATGGACTGGCAAAGCGGTGCGCATTTTCATACGCGCGGTCCGACCGAAACAAGTTTACACTACTGTATCGAGGACAACACGCGCGGCGCCTGACTAACAACACACCTGCCATAAGTTTTTTTCTCGCTGTTTTTAATCCCCGTCCCTGCCTACCTCTTCTCTTTCGTCGTATTTATCGTTCGTCCGAAATATCGCGAGCGCTGGCATATTTGCGTCGCGCCCGATGCAAACCGTACGTCGGAAGTGTTGAACTCGTTGCTGAAACGTCGATTCGCGAGAGATATCGTTCTTTTGCTTCCGCGTGCTGTTCCGTAAACACTAACAGGCATTAATCAGCCGAGACGGTTGTTCCGTTGTTTGAACGTGCGAATAACAGAGACAGTCTGTGTGCGATGCGGTTAATTAAAATCACCGCTCAACCTACCGGCACTCAACAATTGTGGCTCCGCCATATAATTCAGGCTATTCCTGGACCAACATAATTCCCGTCGGCGTTGTATGCATTGTAGATGGCTCGTGGAGCTCGCGCTGAACCCCCCGACTGCCTTCTGAAAAGGGGTTGGCAACGGAAATCCTCTTTCGCGAATCAGATTACCTACAAAATGATCCCACAGACGTTTCGCGCATCGGGTTCCGTGAAGTATGTAATTAAACGTAACAGGCGGTTCTGCGGCGGGCGCTACCCGACGTACGTCGCGCGACGAAGAATCGACGACGGAAAGTGTAAGAGTGTTCTGTATACGAATGGAGTCGAAATAGCGCGAGCTTGGAGGGTCGTTGAATAATGCAAGTTTCAACGTCAAAGAAGCGAAGGAAATCGATAGTGTAAAAATAAGGCACACATCGGGAGCGGCGCGAAGAGGATGAGTTCAATACTCCCAAGCGGGAATTTCATCAGCCAACCTCCAATAGGATAGTTAAATTCCGGAGGATCGACTAATTTGAATTCTTTTATGGAAGTTTCCTGCCGCCTCGAAGGTTCGTCCGATTCGATAAAGCCGAATTCTTCGCCGACCGGTCGCAACAAAGAAAAAGAAGAAAAGAGGCAAGAAAAAAATTGCAAAAGAAACGGATCATTCCCTTCATTTCGATTAGCCGTCCCGATCAATTCCAATTTGAACTTTTTCGCGGTCGATCGATCCACCGCGACTCATAAATCTTGCATCCGGCTCAACTATCGATCAGCATGTTCGACTTTCTTCTCGCGAATTGCAGGCGAATCTGCCCATCAACGGAAACATTACCCAGGGCTAACGACGACCGTCGGACGAATTCACGAAAACTAGCCCGATCGAAAGGCGTCCCGCAAAACTTGCCGAAATTATACGCTCAGTTAAATTCCCGGGAAACCGGAACCAATCGAATTCTGGGACGAATGTAGACATCCTAAATGATGTTGGAGAGTTTCCAACTTCGGCTTCCGCGATTGGATGGATCGACGGATCCCTGGATGGAAAGGGGGGAGCAGCTAACCGAGTCCCAATTACCACCTCACGAATACAATATCTTGGTTCACCCCACCACCCAAGCCCCGAGCGTCCCGACGAATCGTTTCTGACAAAATCGCGTACTACGTCGGTACCGTGATAATCTTGAAATCAATAAAGGTGTTACCACGACAAATTTCCACCGTCTGCCGTCAAGTGTCTGCGCAGGTCCGCGTTATTCGTATTTACGCCGAATCAATGGGGTCGTTTATATTCGCCCGTATAGAATCGGACATGTACCTACAGATCGAGGGGAACCGAACACGCGGGCACACGTACGGAAGAATGGAAACCCTCTCGGTGAAAGATTTATGCGTCGCATGTCCCTGACGAAAAACTTCCAATGACGGAACGTATGTTTCTTCGGGAAGTATCGATATCAGAAACGAAGATAAAGTTTAAGAGACCAACGTAAAGGGTAGTCGCCGCGTATAAAAGAATTTCCTCCGCGAGTCCCCGAGATACGACAGCGAAATGTTTCATATTCGTTTCCCCCCGTGACAAACGCGAAAGGGAAGAAGAAAACAACGACTAAGTCGGAATTCCTAGTCTCTGTCCGCCTTGTTATTTAACACTCTTCACACAACAGCGTACCGACGCGCATCGAAGTCGAGATTTCCGGAAAACTTGAACAAGATGGCCACGTGCCAACCGTTCGTCTTTAATATCGATTAAAGGAGAGCGTGGGAAAAGTTTGCGAGAAATTATACGCGCAATTTCGACTGCCCTCGTTAATATGGCGGTGCCGCCCAACGATATCGATCAATTCAGATGAATTTGAAGATTCAGGTAAAAGCAGCCCCGCGAACCCGTTATATCCATAAGGAATCCCAATAACTTTTGCCTCGAGGCACCAATCCAATCCGGGCCGGCTGATTCTGTCTGCTCGCGTGGAAAGTGCCTTTTTCCCAGGAGGTGATAGCCGCGTGGTTCTTTCCACGGCCACGCTGGCTCCTCAGTGTGTGTACGTGTAGACGCTGATAAATAAGTAACGTGGTGAATTCTCTCAAGCTGGAAGTTCAATGGACCGTCGGACCTATCCAAGGCGTAGCCTTTGCGCTCGCTCTTTGTTCGCCAGCTAATAAACTTAAGAGCACTATTCTTCTCTGTCAGCCTCTCGCGGCAGGCTCTAATCCGTCTTGAATTAATAAATTATTGAGCCACGCGGGCTTTTGCATACCCTTTTTCGCCGTTCCCTCGGTCGCACTGTATATTACGAGTGAAATAATATAAGAAAAAGGAAAGGGAGGAATACCGTCGATTCGGCGATCCACGTTCCATCGATCATACCCAGGGCTATTGCTCTTCTTCGGCATACGATATTCACCATAACCGATGGATCGTCCCGATTGGTCGCACGTTCGAGGATCGATCGCGAACGCCTTAGAGGACCGTTGTCCGCAAGGAATCCCAATAAGTTTTCCCGTCCTCCTGTAGCAATTGGCGAGTGCCGATTCCTCGCGTCCATGTGAAAGAACTGCCTTTCACCATTGAACGACCGGCTAAAGAAATTGGGGGAGGAAGCACCGAACAACGGCCAGAGGGAACTCGGGTATGTGTGGAGACGGGCAGAGTAGTAGTCGCCGGAGGGAGGAAAGAAATAGCGAGAAAAAGGAGGAGGTTCGGTTCGAAAAGGAGCCTCGTGGGGTCCTTTACGCGAGGATGAGGAAAGCTACGTGCGAGAGCTGATAAATAAATAACACGGGCGAAAAGGAGCCGTGAAAGGGAGAGACTGCGGAGAGGAGCACGGTCAAGAGGCAAGGATGGCAAAGCGGTAAAGAAAAGTAACGCGAGCCCGTAAAAGAGAATCAATTCGATTCCCCGGTCGTATCTCCACCCCCGCATCGCTCCATCGTTTCCCCACCCTCTCTCACACTCCTCTAGCTACAACTCTCACCGTCGCCGTCAAATCTCCTTCTCTGCTCACCGTCGTTTTTCTTCCCTCCATCCACGTCCAATGCCGCCCCCCCTGCCCCCCACACCTATTGCACGCTTCCCGAGCCTGCACACGCCTGTTCCTTCCTTCCTTCCTTGGCGTGGCCCACACTCCTTTCCCGTGCAACAAGTGCGCCCCGACTCACATCTTTAAGAAGGCCACCCCGTACCTCCTCCCTCGTTTAAGCCACCATCGCCGCTGCTAACACCGCCGTCGCACCCCGCCCCGTGTCTTCTTCTTTTTCCTTTCTCCTTCTGTTCTTTTTCTCGCTCCGTCTTGTTCCCTCGACCCTTCGACCCCCCCGCGGTTTCCTCTTTCTCTCGATCCTCCATTCCCCACCCCGCTGGACGACCGGCAACTACCTTCCAAATCACTCCACGCTCTCCCACCCCTATTTTCACCCTCGCGATGGCTTACGGCCGGAAACCGACTGGCAACCGCGAGCCCTTGCACGTACTCTGCATCACGAGCGAGTGTTGGCCCGCGTTCTAGTGTGTGCGTGCGTTCTTCTCGCTCTATATTTGTCTCGCTTCTTTCCACCGTATGAGAAAGTGGCGAAGAAAGTTGGCCGAGGGACGAACCTCGCGGCTCGGATAACACGAATTCGATGTTCCCGAGTCGATTTCTGAACGATCCGCGGACGAAATTTCTCTACGGGGGGAATAGTTCGAGGGTTTTCTGCCTCGATAGAGAGTCAATAAAGGAGAAAGGGGCAGGAGAGGGAAGCGCCGGCAGTGTTTGTGTCTCCCCGGGAGAATGGCGAGCGAACAAGGAAAAGCGGAAAGGATAAGAAAATACAAGTGCATTTGCGAGTGGCCTCGATTAAAAAGTTTTTACGAGCGTCAAGGGGACGGAGTAGTCTCATTGAAGCGCGTTTGGAATGATATTCAATATTCAGTAACTTTTTTAATGCTCGTAAACTTGACTCGAAAGTTTATATCGTTCGAGTTCGCCAAGTTGCGCATTTAATTACGCCAAAGACCGTAGCATTACTTTAATGTTTCTTAAGGGAGCGTCGCGATAATAGCCGGGGAGAAAGAATTCGTTGGGGCCGGACGGGGAAGAGGGAATGAAACGAAAAGACGAAAGGGAGGGCAGCGTATCCGACTGCAACAAGTATCCGGTCTGCGAGCCGAATGTCTACGCGTTTTTCCAACAAAGTTCCAATTGTCATCGGGCGAAATACGGTTGAATTTATCGGCGACTTAATACCCCCGGGGACGTTTATAGGAGAGCAATAAATAAAAGCCGATCGCTTGCAGCCGACGGCAAAGACATCGCCGGTGGTTCGATCGCCGCGAAACGAAATTACTTCGGAGAATTCGAGCACGAAAGTATTCAGCCTTGCTCGCGGAACGACAGCATTTAAATACGTAAAGGCGAACGTTTCCTTTATTTACAGGGATCCGCCGTTTAACGCGACTGTTGCTACCTCGTACGCTCCTTGGACAGTTATTAATCGATGACCGTGCCGCGAACGATTCCCTCGCCGTATTACGAGGAAGAAAGTTATTAATGATGGAAGTTCGCGGAAAGCCGGATCGCCAAGCAAAAAGCAACTCTTCTCGAATTGCCTTACAAATTACGCGAGAAGTTGCTGCGATAATGGATGGCACAAAAAAGAAAAGAAAGGAAACTGGCGTTCATAACTTAAATGGACACCCGTGGTAATTTCGTAACATAGTTGAGCAACACTGAACGGTTCGTGTGGTAGCAGAAAATCAATCATTGAACACTTCGGGTGCAAACTAGTGCAAACGGACTCGAAGCTCGTTTCTGTCAAGGGGAGAGAGTTCGAAAACGACTGAAGTAAATACGTGTTTTCTATCATTCCTGTAAAACGGCATACTTCAACTTGACGCGGACAGCAGCAGTGCGATATTAAAATGTCCTTTGTATCGTTCCACTACGTATCCGTTATTTACTCCGTTTCTAACGAAGAGAAGGAAAGACTATGTAAAAAAAGAAGAGAAGGCCACGAAATTCCGTATGCGCATGAAATTTCTATACATTTTTAAAGCGGAAGAAACGTGCCGAACCTCGTCGCGTCCGTGCGAAAGGTGAAAATCAAATTGGTCGCTGAAAAAGAGCAAGCGGGGAAATCATTTCTCCCAGGAGGAAGTCGCTTTATTGGCGGAATACTTTCTATTCGAGTGAAACGCTGCGGCGTCCCTCATTTTCTCGCTTCGCGTTCACCGACGCAAATATTTACTCGGCTAAACGCACTTCCCTACCGCTCCTCCCGTGAAACAGGCGCATCCCCAACGGTATTGCCCGGCTCTGGACGCTGATATAGCTTACGGTCCAAAACACGGCCAAACGAAACGAACCGACGGCAATGATTTCCACCGGCACAACCAAGAGATTTGTGTTCTTACTTACCGCGGACAAGGATGAGGGTGCTGGACAGGAGTACGATTCTCAGCGGCCAACTGGCCATCCTGGCATAGACCGTTACGTCGATTCAGCTTCCTCCTGAAACAATACAAGCGTGCCCAATCAATCAACCCATCCATCCCAATCCGCTATCCGCGCATCCCAGCCAACTCTAGCCCGTCTTTCTCCCTTCGGCTCAGCCTCCCTCTTCCCCGATGCTTTGTCTCTCTTCTGCATCTCTTTTCCGCCCTTTCTCTTTCTCTGTTTCATTGCATACCCACGGTCGGACCTCATCCCACCTTTCGCCCCGTCCTTTCTGGCAGACTGCCCGTTCTACACTCTAACCGCTCCTCCAAAACCACCCTATCCCCCTCCCGCCTTCGCTCCATGCCCAAACCCTTACCCCGTATCGACAATTTTTTCCCTCTCGAATCCGTGCCTAGGGGTTTGTCCGCTCAATGAAAGTCCTACCGGGCGGTGCGCGTCGCGCGACGTACATAATCATAAAACACGCGATGCGTGCTTGCCAACAGATCGTTTTTTCTTTTTTTGTATACACGTCGATAATCTTATTCTTCTCCAGTTTCCACTATGTTTTACTCGTCCCCGTTCTTTCCGTCTCTGTTTTGCCTCTTTGTACCTGCGCAGAAGCATCTCGCCGGTTGTTTTCTTTTTCTCGTGTCCAGGTATGCAAACGCAAACGCTGCGAACGGAACATTGTTCCGGAAAGAATCGACAGAGTATCTGCGAAGCGGAGATACATTGTGCAGAAATGTGCGTTTCGTTTTTTTCGCCAATACACCGGCGGAGAACCGCGAACGCATGGGGGTGGACTCGCTTTGACCGTGCGGCCTGTCGAAACCGGCAAGGATAAATTTTGTTGGGGAACGCGCAAAGGAATCGTCACCCACGCAAAGAGAATATAAATACAGCTCTCGTGTTCAATCCTATTTACGAGTTTAACTGGTTGTCGCGCACTGCGTCGCTTCCTTTCTCCGCTGGTGTCGCTTGAATATTGAACATCTTTCTTTTTTTTTTCGCCTTGCCACAACGTTCAACGAGGCTCTCTAGCTAAACGGACACCCATAGTTATACGTATACGCATATCAACGATGTAAACGTGACGCATCGCGAAATTATAAATGTTTCAGAACAGGAGAAGAGGTAGAAGGAAACAACGGTCACGTTGCTGCACCTCGGTGTGTCTGAAGTTTAACCAAATTCGATAATTACGTTATGGGGAGGAATATATATAATTGCAATTGTTAGGTTGGCAATTCTGTTTGTACATTTATGGACGAATTTTCTGGTCGCGACGCACGAAAGGCACCAAGTTACGAATCGACAACGTTTACAGTCCAAATCGTTGAGAACGTTGTGCACACACGAGTGTTCCGCACTTTATAAAGCCGTACATAGTACATATGCAACGTATTTACTAATTAGTGTGGTGTAAAGGGGACGGGGGGTGAGCTGCCTCCAGCGTCATTAAACTACGTCGAGAGAACGCTGTGCAGCGCAGCTGTGTTTGCTTAACTGTATTTTACTATTGCAAATACAAATTTTGCACATTAATGGGAGGTCTATCGCGCCGTCCCCTGATCGCTCACTCTCGCGCACTGCCCGCAGTTGGAAAATGTACAGAGACCAGCAACGTTAACATATCGGCGACGTAATAAGCCTAGCCGATTTTTAACGGAACTCTTTAACACTGGATCCGCCCGAAGAGATTTGCATTACAAACTTCCAATTCAAACACTGCACGGTACCGACAGGTCGACAGTTATTGTCAACTATAAATCGAAAGCTCGAAATTGTAGTCCTATATTGAATTCTTACGACGATACAATTTACAAGGAAACGAGGTATTCAAATTTGCATGCGTTCGGTTTGCGCCTCGTTGACCCATAATTTTCAATCGCGTCGCTGAAAGAACGAGTGACTCGATACGGGGAAACGAATACAGGCACTCCAGTTGGAAACGAAATAACTGTACGTACTTTTTGCCATTTCTTACAAGCTTCTCCACGCCGGCTGATTCAAAGAGTTGGAATTTGGAGCGTAAAATCGTTTGATTCGCTTCACGACCCCGCCGTCGCGTCTGCCCCTCATTCTAGTCTTACACCAGGTCGCCCCGACGCGACCCGACGCTGGAGGACGACCTACACCCAACCCCCTTTGCTCGTATCCTCCGTTTCAGCCAACCGTCTCACCGGTTTCACCCGCATTCGAACGTCATATGCAACCTCGCGTACTTCCATCTGGTCCAAATTCCTCTGGCCTCCTCTTCCCCCCTGTTGCTGTCTCTCATTCTCTTTTTAGAGTCTCGGTACGAGAAAAAAAAAATTGAACGAGAGAGAAACCTTTCAATTTTACGGTTAAAATCGAGCTAACTCGAACTACGACGAAAGCCCGCGCGGTATTAATTAATTCTTCGTTTTTATTTATCGGTGTTTATGGAGCAAAAAAGAGAAGACTTTTTTTCAAAAAGTGAACGAAAGTTTGCGGATTTTCCACAATTTTTGACGAGCGATAATATTCTCCTGTCTCGTACGCCTTACGAATCCTTGGCATTCGATTCGTCCGTGGCAGCAACCGATATCGGTAAACCCGCTCCTCCTTGACTCTTCGGGAGATTAAAGAAGTTTTTGCGAGATGGTACAGGGTCCGGAGATGGAAGGGAACTTGGACTCGATCCGAAGATTAGGTCATCCTGCGAGTATATCTTGTAGGCTGGATGGAACCGGGGTAACATTGTTCTCATGGCGAGGACAGAATCACCCTTATCCGACCGCCGGTGAAACGGAACCGAAAGGCAATTTCATTGCTCGCGATTAGGTTTACGAACGAATATGGATTGCACTGTTTCTCCCTGTCGCGAAAAGTAGATCGCGAAACGTGAAACATCGCGCGAAAATCGAAGATGAAACGGGTGTGGTGGATTTCGAAACGAAACACGCGTACGTATAATATTCTCCGGCACGAAAAAAAAAAGATCGTAAGCCTCTGCAAAATTTTTGTATCGAACGGAAAATTCTATCAAGCTGTAATTCACATCGAGATGTCTCAGTCTCACGGCTAAAACGTCAATGCACACGCCGATCGGATCAGAGGGAATCGTTTCCCTTCCGAATGTGAAGCACGTACGTAAGGCAGGGAAATCAGTGTAACGCGCGGAAACGGGGATCCACGGCCGAGGTGTCAGGAATAAAACGTGATCGACGTAAAAGGCCGGGGGTAGCGGCGTGAAACGGAAAGAAGCCGTGCAGTATCTGGCCACGGTTCCACGGTGGCTGGCGGTGTGGCGGGCAAGGCGACGTGCGAACGTAATTGTGGCGCTAAAAGCAATTTCCCCGCGCGTAATCGTTTTAGCAAAGTGCTTTGCAATTTAGAGAGTCTTTATTAAAATAAAGTCATTTCGAAGCCGGTACTTCACGACTGTCTACGTATTCGTCTAATCGTTGACCAACGTCGGAGGACTATAACCGTATCGATTTATCGGCCAACGAATATCCCGGACCCATTAGGCGGAAAGGCAACGGTCGTGTAAACGAGATTTCTCCTATTCGTCGGTTCAACGAATTAAATTTGATTCGAATGGCTGGGGAACGAGAAAGGTGGAGAATAGCTGGCTGGCGGGTAAGCATATGTGCGAGTCAAACGCGTTGATAATGAGAAAAGCTGCTGCGGTATAACCGTGCGCAACCGTGCTCAACTCGAATTACGAAATTGTGTATTTAAGTACAGTAATGCTCGTTTATATTTTATTGGGCTCGCGTGTCAAGGACTTGAGAAACGGTTGAGTGGAACTCGTAGATTGCAACATTATTCACCGAAGACTTTCCTTCGAAGAGCAACAGCTGCCCGCCAGTATTTGCAGGTTCCAACTTATTTTTGAATCTTTTATTTTTTCGCTGCCGCAACGCGACGGCCGAAAAGCGGAAAGAAAAAGGGATTGCGCGAACGAAAACGTTTTATAAATGTTCATAAATGTTACTATGCGCCCGGTAGAGACGATCTGACAATTTGAAAAGTTTCCACGGCTACGTCCATTTGCCACAGCCACGAAATTAATACGCCCAGCCTCGGTGAAATATAAAAAAAGAAAAAAAAAGGGAGCGAGCAACGAGGGTAACGACAAAAAAGGTGCAGAGAGACCATGGTGTTCTCCGGCGACAGTTTCATTCCATCCTTGTCAACGTCAAGAGCATTCTTCTGCCTCGCAACTCGCCACCCCATACTCCTTATTTGCGGAACTCCTCCACGAAGCACCTCCACTCCTCTAACCTTCATTCATCCGTGTCTTGCTCTTACACCCGACGCCTTTTTCCCGCCAGCCATTCCATCACCTTAGGTCTCGCTTACAACGAAGCGACGATACTTTCCAGCTACGTCTTTTCTTTTTGCCCCGGCGGAACTTGCAAGGACCCTGTCCTTCGCTCCCTTTCTGCCAACTTGGCGACTTCATCGAGCTGAATTAATCATCGGGTCTTAGTCCCGCGAAGAATGTTGCCTGCGTTGGAAAACAAAGAAAAAAAAAATGGACTACGAAGATTGCTTCTTCGAAGATGTTTCGAGTCCTCGAATGTATTAATGATCGTAGATAACGCGAATAATCAATGAATCGCGTGTGCTTTTATCCGCGTCGAACGGGGCGTTTAATATTCTGCTTCGTTTATTATTATCGCGCAATAAAACACCAATTGCCAGCAAGCAAGTAGCTGCCGCGTTGAATGAGAGCGGCCCAGATTGAATTCAACAGGGGTATGCACACACTTGTCCGATAATTCGCTCTATGGGTCAACAGCTTCATTATTTGCCGAGATGGCGCAATCGCGATACGCCATATCGTGCATTGAATTACGTCGAGGAAGAAAATGCGGGCCCATGGAAATGGAACCTAGTGCCCTTGAAAGTTGCCGGGTGTTCGTCTTGACTGTGAATATCGTAGGTCGGTGTGCCCGATCGTAATACAAACTTTCGGGACCACCTGCTGGAAGCACATTTCAGCGGCTGCATTCACCGAATGCTACCGATGCATTAAGTGCTCCGAGCCAGACAGCATATCGCGATCCGTGTCAGGAAAATTTCCGCAGCCCGTGCGCGCTATAAATCTTGTAACGTTGCCGCGAACAAATAGATATTAATTAACGTGAAAGCTGGGGGAGAAAATGATCGCGCGCGCCGCGTATCAAATATACACCGTGCTGTAATCACATTTCCGCGAACGCTCACCTGCGTTTCCGTGAAATTCATTGCGGTACGGAATCGTTGCCTTCCTCGCTGGCCCGAATACTGCGCCCGATTATATTTGTATAACATATTGTTGCTCGTCGTGCAGCTAATCACCGAAAACCGCACCCCCATCTGTTATAAGACGGAAGGAATTACGATGGACATCGTTCGAATAATAATTCCTGCAATAATACTTCATCGTGGCGGAAGAATCGAAAAGCATTATCCCCCGGAGTAGATAGAAATCATCGATTAATGAACGGGGATATCGCACGCGATACGATTCCCGGCACGAACGTGCGGCATTCTTCGTCGTGAAAAATTCCTATTATCCAACGGGGAATTTTCATTCCCCCGAATACTTCCGCGTTATTTCTATTTCTACGAAGCGTGGTTTTTTCTTCTTTATTTTGCCTCTCGTCCCGCGCCAGGTTGCATCGCGTCACGCTGGAACTGGCCGATTTGACCGCGTTTTCCGACCGAGCAAAATAGCATATCGGCTGCTAGGCGTACCAGAAGATCCTGGCATTTTCCACGGTGTCTGGCCGACCTGTTATCTGTCGTGAATTGAAATTCGGAGGCTGCGATGCCCGGCGGAATTTCATTAAAATTATGACTTAGATATTGGAACGCGACGAAGCGGTGGCGCGCGCGCGAATTCACGAGACGTGAATTGACTCGACGAGGCTCCGCTGTGGCACGGCTCTCCGCGTGGAATGTATACCTGCACGTACGAGACGCGTGCCTTTGTGTCGGCGACGTTATATGCACGTATAACGTGGGCTTGTTCGCACAAAGCTTGGCAGACTGTTTTCGAAGCTGCTCAACCTGTACGCGTTTTCTTTGGCGACGATATTGAACGATCATATTAAGAAATTCGTGGCGCGACAGACGCGACGAGATGCTTTCCGTTCGTATCCGTAAATAGACGTTGTTCGGTGAAAATACTGCGCGGAAAAAGCTCTCTAGTAAAATAAGACTGAATAGCAATGATAAGTGCAAGAACGGCTTCACGCTCAAAGAACTTGATAAAGGGCATCTCCGTTTGAAAGGAGTTCGATAGGGGCCACTTCGAATTCATTGAAGTAGTTAGAGGCATCCTCGAATCCGTAGAGCTTGCTATAGACAATCCGAATGACTAGAATCTACCGGCGTTTGATTCAAGTGCATCGTCGGTTCGTGAGAACCGGTCTGAACGAGCAAGGCTGATATCAGACACGTGGAAATTACTACAAGTGTCATAGCAGAGGCAGAACATCTCCGGTATATCTGACATAGTTAAAAACACGTAGGCACTAATACCTCGTAAATACTTAAACGACCCAGATTCGTTTCCATGAACGTTAGATAATTCAGATTAAGTACTATTAGCCAGAAATGATCGTCATCGGTTTGCAGGTAATCAGCGGTGGTTTTAATCAATTTCTGCGAACACGAAACAGTGCCCATTGAATGCTATGAATGTAACTTGATTCTGATCGTGTTCTATGAACGCGGCGTAATCGGAATTGAATTGTACGAGTTTGAAATGTCCCGTTTCGAAGCTTACGAGTTCGATATGATTTATATCGCATCCCACGAGCTGGACGTTGCGTATAACAAGTTCGCAAGTTTGAGGCTGTTTGCATTAGATTATATTAGATTGTACAGAACCGGGGATATCTGCACCAAGTTCAATTAATCTAGCGATCCCCGTAACTAGTTCCACCAGTCTGACACCAGTTCGTACTAAATCCCATATGTATAAATGTACTTAACAACAGTTCCCCTAAACGCAAAACTCTCTACAATGTCTACATCAAACTCCATAAAACAGTAACCGTGTACATTGATAACAACTGTAAATTCAACGTAGCCTTGCTAAGTTGCGCCGCAAAATAAGGCCGTCACCACGAATTCACGCGTTCGGCGTCCTTAAAAATTTTCATATAAAACCATAATTCCATAATGTTCATTCCAAACTTATTCTTCTTCAACCTATTACCAACACCCACGTTGACAATATTTTGTGTAACATGGACACGTATCGCATTTACTTTATGCACTGGGTACACACGTGGCAGTAACGTAAGTCGTGTGTGCATATAGCTCCTATATATCGCGCGAGTAGGAGAGGGAGAGAGAGAGAGAGACATTTCCACTTTACGAGGACGGATAAATAAATTTTTACAACAGGCGAGATCACTGGCCGAATGGCGTCGGCAGTAACCAGGGCCAGGGGCCATTCACAGAGAATCCGCACCGTTTCACTTTATCGCCCCGTTGTCAGGCTATCCTGAAAATACGGAAACGTCACTGTACCCTCGGGGATTTCTTCGTGGCAGCCAGGCCCGCAGCATGGACGAAAATATAAACTCCGGGGCTGATAGAGAAACGGAGACTGCAGGGCGAAATTCAGCCAGAAAATTTCGTGCAAATTGCACAATCCAAACGTTGTATCAGAGGAAACGTGCGGTTTTTATCGGTCCGCCTGTAAAACCATGAGAATCCAAGTTTCTACTGCATATTCGTGTACGGGTTTGAGTTACAGAAACTCGCAACGCGAGACGCGAGAATATTTCTTTTCGCCGCCAGTGGTCCCTTGCTTTCGTTCGCTTTTTTTCCCCCTTTTCCCCGTTACCCTTTATGGCC
Source organism: Nomada fucata (assembly GCA_948146005.1). Classification (NCBI taxonomy): domain Eukaryota; kingdom Metazoa; phylum Arthropoda; class Insecta; order Hymenoptera; family Apidae; genus Nomada; species Nomada fucata. The sequence continues at coordinate 4,870,905 of OX411277.1, forward strand.
GACGCGGATACATATGTACCTTAAAGAAATACGAACATTTTTCAAGAGTTTTGACACACTTCTGCGCCGACGCGTATTCGCGTGTAATTAGTTCACGACCCGCAGCTAAATTTCACGGAATTATACACTTCAAACGTCCTTTCGAACAACGAGCTTTATGTAATCCCAACCGCTTCGTGTTTTGCATATTCACGGCAACGTATAAAAACAACAGAGGTGAGAGAAACGGAGGGGGGAAAGTGCTTCAGGTGGATACATATAACGGAGCGTTCAGCTTTGCGGCATACAGAGCGACGTTAAAAGTCGAATTTTTTTAAGTCGTCAAAATTGAATGCTTCTATCGCGTCGTATTGCAATGCTGCGCGTTCCAAGGGGCCAGAAACTAGTAATCATTTGTCCGAGGAGGGACGAGGAGCTTATAAAAAATTCAGTTATGAAATATAATAGAGAAGAAGACCTCCCTTGCCATTTCTTCCGGACCAGCTGCGCAACTTTTTGCACTTATGAATAAAAAATAAAGAAGCTGACGAAGGAGACCGGTACAGCGGGACACGAGAAATTTCTTCCCCTGAAACTTTTTCGCGAATGCTTTATCGGGCAGCGAGCGAATTTCGATCCGGCGAAGGAAAATCGTTTCCCGACGCGCCGCCCACGCGGAACTCCAACGGTGGCCGTAACGCGGGGGCAAGTATCCATCCGCCTAATTCATTGCTCAACTTTCCGGAGTGGCTGCTAGTCGCAGTAACAATGTCCCGGGCGTAACAAGGGAGCCGAAGGAATATCAACCCGTCTCGACTTACCGTCGCGGGAAAATATTTATCGCGGGCTGCTCGTTTATTCGCGCCAGCGTAGCGTCCGGACAAAACTTGAAATCCCTTCGCGGGCTTCGCACGGAAATATAATCATCCGAGGGATTGAATTGGTACGCGACACCGTGTCGGATTGGAGCGAAGTAAAAAATGTATGACACACGAACGGCGCTGCGCGTTCTCGTTGCGATATTGCGTTGATCATTGAGCACTCGAGGCAACGTTAAGCGTAGAAAGTCAGATTAATTATCCTTCGACGGGTCGAGCTTGTAACTATTTACTACTACGATATTAGCGCTCGTCGAGAACGGTATTCTTCGCGAACTCTCGAAGCAAATCGTAAAATGGAACGGATACTTCGACGGCCGTTTATGACTCGAATCCGGAAATGAAGTTTTGCATCGCTGGAGGACAGGAGGTCTCTCGCGAGAGGCAGCAGCGTGTCGAAATCCCGTGTAACACGAGGGCGAACAAGAATGTAGGAAAATTTCTTGGTTCTTCGTTGGGAGCGGAGCGCAGGTTGTCGTCGTCGCGTTAAATTCGCAACGAAATTTCGTCGAGTCGAGCCTCGTCGACGTAATAATAGAGACGAAATCTTCGCTGCGCTCCTGTCACGAGTTTCGGGCCTGTTCAACGCTGGCAGGCCAGATTTTGTCGACTATCCAGGATCGCCCGATGGCTGCGAACGGTCGCATTGCGGCGCATGCACGCCGGCGAACATGCATGCGTGCTCGGGAGGGGGCCGCACTTGCTGGCCCAAAAACGCGACCGCAGAGAGGCGACGCAATCCAGCGCTGAATTTTGAGGACGAAGCAACGGGAATGGAGGAACAGAAACGAGCAACCGCGGATAAAAATGTATCGCCGGGGATGAAATACGTCGGGCTACGGGGGCGTTCTGCAATCAACAACGAACGGACAGACGGTCCGTATAAAAAATCTGTCGCTATCGATGTCGCTCGAGCTTGAAAATTGTTGCCTAGAGAAAAAAAGCGCAAGAAAGTTCGTCCCGGACAGCCGCGTTTAAACGACCGCCCGGGAGTATTGTGGGGGGCCTGTCAATTGCGGGCAACGGAGCAACCCCTTTTAAAGACAGATAGGAAAGAAAAAGTCTGTTCGAACGCTTTCGACGAACGGGACGGTATTTTTTTTCCACAATGCTCCGCGGCAACGCGAGAACGCTAGGATCCATTGTCACGGAAGTCGTGTACAGTCGGTCCCCCCCCCCCCCCCTGGTGGACAACGAGAATGCAATAACGTCAGTACGCTAATGTTCGCGGAAATAATGTATCGCCGCTGGTAGCATAAATTTCGCCCACTAGCTGGTCGATACAGCGTAAATATGCGTTAGGGGGGGTTGCTGAATGGCGGTACAGAGAGGGTATGCCTCGCGTCCGTGTACGTTCGTTCGTATCAATGGCCGGGTTAATATGTGTGCGCGCGCCCCTGTATATGTGTGTACGCGCAGCACAAGTCAGAGGGACGGCGGGAGGGTGTTGCAGGGCAAGTAGCGGTATGCGTGGTGTAATGGCCTGCTACCGAGGGTGCATTAAGGCGGTTTATGTACGCGAAGAGGTATGAGGTCTTTTAACCCGACTCAAATGCTGGTTTCATTGAAACCGTAGCAGTGTATTCTTGGTGTAGCGTTACGTCTAACAATCAATTTGGATGGTTCGTTGAAGCACCGTGAAAATCAATCGGATGATTCTTCGATTATACACTTCCACCGGCGTTCCATGAAATATAACGCGATTCTGCGCCCCGCGTTTTATGGCTAACAAAAGTTGTCGATAAGGGCTTCCGTATCGCCAAGATTCAATGGTTTCCAGATAATTTGGATTCTGTAGCGACGGCCGATCCGGTTCGATCGTTACCATCCCGTCGACGATGGATTGGAGCCGCGCAAAATGCTGGATGATAGAAGGTATTACGTGTCAAAACGGTTTACTGTTGTGCCCGCTCGTCGGCCATCGACGCCGTGCAAATTAATAACGAGGGACGCTGATTCGAAACATCAACGACAGACGGAATAATAGGAAACTGCATGATAATTCCCCTTTTACGCGTCTCGATTCGTTGTTATTTTTTTGTCCGGCGTTTCGTTACGCGCGATCCCACGAACGGTCACATCGGGAGCAATCTAGAAATATCGAATCGGCGGATTCAGCGGCAAAACGTGTTCCGCGTACACACGAGTACCGATGAGCGAAGAAACGCTGCGGCGGAAAGACGCGGGGCTTCCTTTCTATTAAATCGTTAGGGGGCTTTTGTTGCGCCGGCACAATGGACAAAACACAGATAAAAGAAAACGAACGGACGGCGTGTCGTTTGCAGGGAATGATGATGCACTCTCACGGCAGGTGCATTAAGGTGGCTTATGCACGCGAAAGGGATCATCCACTTTTAGGTCTCGCCTCGTCGTCCTTGTGAGACCGCGACGGATTATGAAGATAGTAAAACGTTTGAATCGATAACCAACGGTGGTCGTTTCGCTCTAGGGACCGCGTCTTACGGTCGCGACAGAAAATTGTTTTCCGTTGTTCCCTATCAAAAATAAATCGTCGCGTCGCTTCGACGCTGAATACTGCATCAAAAGTCTGAGAGCTCGCGCCCGACGCTCTATTGGCGTGAGCACGCCAAAAAATGAAACGTCAAAAGTGAAATGGGTTATTTACTGCCCTTTTTTTCCCTCTCCCGTTCACGGACGCGATAAATCATATGCGCATTTGGAAAATCCCTTCGGCTGCAGGCATTTACACTCAACCGTATTGATCACGGGCCATGGCGAACGATTTCGTTGCACGTTCGTCGATGACCACCGGGCAAAATCGCTAATGCGCCGCACGCATTCGTCGAAACACAATAGACGATTAGGCACGGACGAGTGTACACATCTTATACGCGAAGAGATTTGCGAATCGTTTGACTCGAGTTCCAGGTATAATGCCGAGTGCGACGAAGGTCCGCGACGGAAACAAGGATCCGCTTAAAAGGCTCGGAAGTTATTTACGAGGGCGATTTACGCGAGCGAAAAGCTTCGTTCTCTTTGAGAATCTCGTAATCGCCTTTCGCGCCGACAGCCGATGATAAATTGCGTTCGGGGCGTTTAAATCAATGATCGCGTTACACATTTCTTTGGATTAATCTCTCGCTACGGCAAACTCATCGCCGCGCTACCTGTCAACGTGAACGAACAGCTACTGTTCACCCCGTTCGAGTGACTTTGAAACGATGAATTTATTACACGTTACTACTCATCCTGGCCGAACGTTCATCGATATATCCGCGTTCAATTCATACTACACCGGCACGCTTCTCTTTCGAGATGCTACCAATCATGATTCGTAGCCGTGGCGTGGAATATCGAGCGCGCATACCGCGTTGGAATTTTCCGAAAAAAAAAGAAAAGCGGATTCCGCTAGACAGATCGGAGCTTATTCTAATTTATATTGGCACGAATTAAAGGATTACGTTATAACCGGAGTGAATTACGGCCAGCGTTTTATCCATTCCGATATATCGATCCGGCGCCACCGGCCAAAACCGTGGCCGATACATTTTACGTGGAACACTTTTAAGCGTATCCGCAGGGCGCACTGGGAATGATTACACACACATCGGGTAAAGCGCTATACTTTTCTCGAATTAAACACGAGACGAGCCTGTGTGGTCCAGTTCGTATCGGTACCTTTATTTGCCGTGCGTCCGACGGGCAAATTGAAAACAAATTAAATTCCTCGAGCTGAATGTACGCCACGGCCCTGCACAATTAATGTAGAACTGCACTGTAATCTTGTTGGTCGGAGGACGAACAGGAAGGGGGGAAATAGTAGCGAACTTAAACACAGATTCGGGCGGACCGAAAAATTTCGAACACGCCGTTCAGTTGTCTCGATGTCGATGAACGGCGAGTTCAACAAAGGCCGATCCGTTTCCATTATATCGTTCCTCCATCGAAAGGATATGGCATAGGGATTGCAGATTCGTTCGCTTTCATCTCAATTGCAAATGACCCGTATCGGTGGGCGTATCGCAGATTAAGGGTCGCCTGTTGTTTCCGCCGTTGTTTCGAGGCTTTTTTAAAAACACCGAAATCGGGTGGCGAATCAAGCAATCGCCCCCCTTTTACGCGAAATCTGTCGCCCAACAAATTTTGCTATATCGCTTGCCCCTGATCGCTCCGGATCTCGCGCATTTGTACGAATCTTCGCCGATTTTTCCGTCTCCGTTACCCGCACCTCGAGTAAGTTTGCGCGGAGGATCCGACTGTGTCGTGATCGCGCTATTTCCTGGCGTTTTACGTTTTTACAGCTAGTTACGGCCCTTTGCCTGAAACCGCGTGAAATTTTCATCGCCTCCAAGACGCGCCCTATTGAGAACTATAGAGTGGCACAATAGGCATCCACCAGCGAGAAAACTGGCATTGTCTCTGTAAACGTTGTATCCCTGGAGGTGTGGTGAAACGACGAAGGACAATGTACACGATTTGGTCCGCTTTTTGTCTCCCACAAAGCACACCCCTGTGCGTGTTTGGCGAGCTAGACCGGATCGAAATGTTTTAGGGCTTTAGGTTCTTTGTTTTTTGCTTTTCTTTTTGCCTTTTGTTCGACCCAGACCTATTCACTGTCCTACACCGTTAATGGCATTCTGGAGGAATAATCGCATTAGCTGCGCAATCGTTATTAGAACACAGGCGAAAAGGGATAAAGCAATTTAGCAGCTACAGCTTATGCTCCGACTTTGGCTAAAGTATAATACGAGAAGGGACACGACGGGGATGAGTCGAACCCAACAGCCAGCTATCCGGCTCTCTGGAAACGGCTATTCCTGTCTGATTAGCAAAGTTAAACTGCCCTCGAGCCGGATAATGCTTAGACCGGTGACTAGGACCAGGGGCTCGTCCTGTTGACACCGTGCGTTCAAGCTTCGTCGGAAATGCGGATGTCCCTGGCAAAATGACCATAGCAGTCTCGTCTATTAAACGATGAAAAAAAAAGAAACGGAGACGGGGGACAAAACAAAAACCGCGGAGAGAAGCGCGGACGATGAGCGCGGCGAACAGCCAGATCGTCCAACCAGCCGCCCGTTTTTCGCTGGAGAACCGTGCAGGAGGACGAGGAGTGTGCGTGGGTGCGTGTGCACGTGAACCCGTGCATACGCGAACGATCTTCTCCAATTAAATTCTATTGGAATTCGCGCAAATGCCAATACCGTCCGGGTGGGGGCATTCATTGTGTTGAGATAATGAGGGGGTGCGCGCGAGGAAAGCGTGCAGCTTAACGGATAGAATACGGTATACCGGAACTATGCTGTGCCGTGTCGTCCGCGCTATAGCCAGGAAGCCGATAATGCTATATCGCGATGCGTACTCCCGGGGCCACACCGTACCGTGCCGTCTAGTACGAGTTTATTATGCTGCATTATGCCGCCGTGTGCTATATTATATCCACGGTATGTCGTTCTAAGAACATCTCGTGCCACGAAACGCCGCCCCGTTAGGCTAACCCCGGGGCGTCCTTACGATATAACGGTTTAATTGCTAGCGTAACGTGTACACATGTTGTACCTGCACCTCCGGTGATGGAAACTTCGTACGTTCTCACGACTTTCCAATATTGTTTGGCCCCGACTATCGATACCACGGGGTCGTAATATTTTACGTTCCGCGAGCATCCGCCTCAACGTGACTCCCTGGCGTGCAGTTATGCGATAATTACCGAAGCATAACACGGCGACAGCCACCGCGCAGAATAGTATCTAATAGATTTACTGGCATTTACTTTGGCTCGCAGTTTATGGATTGTGCAAATGAGTATACTTGCGCGATTATGCCGTAGGGAGAGGGGCTGCTGCGAGGTGAATTTACGTGGAGCGGGTCGACACACGGTCGGGGACCTTTGCGTATGATTTTCCGTGGTGTACCTTATTATTTGCCCGAGGGTCGTAAAAAAAAAAACGCCTCAGAAGAGATTCCTTCGAGATTTCTTCGGGAGTGCTCTGACAAATTTTCAAGTGGATTCGCCGTTCGAGGGCAGACAAAGAAGTGGTATCGGCTGTTTCGAAGGTTTCCTACCGAGGAACTTTTACAGCGGCCATCGAAGAATTCACGACCAGTCATCGCTCGAAACTACTTCTGAATGCGTTTAACAGAGAACCAAGAAGACCGTTGTTTCCGACCAATCTCTCGACTCACGAACAATGATCCGCTATCTTCGTTTTCCGACTTGCAAAGCGTTTCGACAATAACGCGAATTACAAAACTCTCGTTACCAACTTTTATCCTATCTTTCCGTGAATAGCTTCGTTAATTCTACGTGGAACAAAGGTTACGCTCGCCCAGCGTCGACGAACGCGAACCCATGCTTTAGTGCTGTTTCCTTCTCCACTTCGATCCCCCTATTCTGCCAACGATTCGCGCGATAAGACAAAATTTCACCGCGACTTTCGAAAGTATCCCCCACATCGCCGCCAATTCGCCGTCCTATCTTCCCTCCGTCGTCGAGGCGATCCTCGATTCATTGCCATCAGCCTCAATCCTGTCCCGAACCATCAAGCGAACAATGCAAAATTGAATTCCGCTTAAATTATTTCGCGGAAACCTTGCGACGTTATCCGTCCTTCTAAAGAAATTCATTCATATTAACCACGCTGCCGACTCGACTCGGCCAAGCTGAGCTTAATTCTGTTCGTCGCTGATGAATGGTGCGAGCGTAGTTAAGCCGATCAACACGCCCGGCACAATAGTCGCGGGCAAACGAAGCAAGGGACACTTTTAATCAGACACGGCGTCGCGATAACGACCGCGGACCCTGTCAAGCACCTGTGCTCGAAGAGGACAACCTGCCGCCGATATTCGCGAAGCAACCGCCCCGCACATCGATTCCCAGGCTACGTTCGAAACTTTTCGCCGTGCTTCAGCGTCTTTTGGGAACGGCCGAATAAACCGTCGCGTCGGCACGATTGCACGCATGTGCGGCTACCAGCCGCGCCTGTTTTGCAAGGCTTACCCTCGAGATGGGCCCGCAACTTTCCAGACTAAAGGACGGGCGTATACTCGGAACCGGCAGACAGAACAGGGGAAAGCAAATGGCAAATGGCATAAGTTGGTCCGAGTAAACTCACCTGCTATTCTCCAAGGTTGGAAAATCCGTGCGGTCCAGGAGAGACTGGAAAAGGACGACGGGAGGAGAGAGCTACGGTCGAGTAAGAAGAACGAGAAATGACTGCGCGTAGACGGGAAACATGTGTATCCGTTCGTACGGGACGAACGTAAATTTCGAGGGCCAAACAGGAATTGACCAGCGTCCACTCTGCGCAGGGCATCGGGAAACTTTGCTTGGCCGTACTATTTAATGCCCCTTGGCTCTTCGGATCGCCACCACTGACCAATCCGATTCTCCCCCCTTTCGCATGGGGGATTCGCCACTTTTCAAGCGACGCGCTCGTGCACGGCAACGCGCACGTCAGTGGAAACAGTTTTGAACGATTTAACAAAACGGCCCGGCGCCGCTCGTCGAGGGTTTCGAGTTTAGCGCCGATTCAGCGTAACCAGACGCTCGCCCCTCTGCATGTTCATTTAACAACTTCTCGCAGCTACGCGCTGCTCGCACGCACTTAAACGCTTAGATAAGAGTTCACGGCGGAGACAGGGGGATTAGGCAGGTAGGTCTCGAGATTATACCGACGAATCGTCTCGTGCTCGAAAACGCCACAGGGATCGGACAATCGTAATCGGGCAGGCTTGTAATCAAGGGTTGTCGCTTTAATCGCAGTCGCGGGAACTCAAAATGGTATTTCGTGATACCTGGGCTTGAATCGTCTTTGCGACGGTTGGACACCCGTTTTTAAATAATGGAAACCGAAAAGCTCGCGTTTTGGTTGGACAGCGTGGATAATATGTTTTCTTTTGGGAAGAACGCACTCGAATTTGTCTGCAAGCGGACGATCACTTTTTTTATTTTAATAATAGCTATTAAAAACATTTATTAACAATATACCAGGTGAATTTCAACCCATTTCGAATTCAAATATAGAACGAGTGATCGGATACTGCTCAAAGTTTGCCATGAAAATATTGAACGTCGAAAAATAATTCCATTCATGTGTTCGAAACATTTCTAGCACCTGCGTGGAATGAAAAGTACAAGAATCGTCCTATTGAATCAGTCGTGTAATATTCGTAGCGCGGGATCCCTTCGTACATGTAATACGATTCACCTTGCGCAGTTGTACAACCATTTATACGTCAAATACTGAAACACGCGCAACCGTGTTTAAATTATTCTTCCGCAATAAAAGAGGAGAAATGACAGGAGAAATATAACTCCTTCTCGGAGATGCTTTCGCGTTTCGAATTTGCTAATCGCACGTTCGTAGAGGAGTTGCGACTCAATTTTACGATTAAAATGAAACTCCGGACAGCTATTTTATTCGATCCTCGCCTCGATATCGATGGCTTAGTTACGTTCCATGCATGTATAAACCCTCGCGTATACCGGGGTTCATTCGGCGCGAGTAATAAGAAGTGACGTGTAATTTCGCTCGACCTACATTTTACTAGCGATTCACTTGACGCACGACGTTTTAAGAGAGTGTCGCCCCTCGAATGTAACATTGATCGCCCCACCATCGAAAGCTTTTATTCGCGTCCGCCCCGCGTCCTACCTTCTTTTTCTTTCTTATTTTTTCTTCGCCCCCCCATCCATTTCGAGGCGACGCGTCCGCGTCGACGGACCACGTCACAAGGAACGCACGAAATTAATAAATCCATCGCTCGGATTCGAGCCCCGTTGTTTGATGTCGCAGTCGGAGGATTAATTAATCCGTCGTTCTCTGTAATTACTTTACCCACGATTATCCGACAGCCACCGCCGAAAGTTTCCGAACGACCACCGCGACCGGTAGACCGATAAAACTTGCAGAAATAATAGGTCAACCAGGGGAGGGGGGGGGGGGTTGGCAAATCGATGAATATTAACGACGCAGGCATACCGTAGACCGAACGCTCGTGACGCTCTCGTTGTCCGCAAAATATTACCCCGAATCGGAATGGAACGTCGAGCCTGCGAAGCGTCACGTTCGCGCAGGGGTCGTCGATGACACTCGTTCGAATAATTCAAGACGTCGCGTTTTCCCGAAGCCCCGCAGGAAAATCATGAATCGCCTGTGCGACGCGGTCGGGCGTAATTGAATGGAAATAAATAGGTAGACCAGAGGCGCTTGGTGGGTTCATCTAGAGTCAAAGGAGAAACGGTGATTCACGCGTCCTATAAATGAACCACGGGGCCAAGAGCGCGGAGGTGGAAATTCTTTTCTCCCGCGACTTTACTCGAGCTTGTCTCAACCCCGTTCTTTCTTCGCTCTCTCCCTTTAACTGCATTTACCAATGGGAGGACGCCGCGACGCGACGGTGCGATTAAACGAAAATTGCCCACGCTTGTCTACGAGGATCAGCCGGAATAGGATTAGGTGTCGTCCGCGCCATTTCAGGATTCACGAGTTTTCAATTAAGAACATTAAGTCGGGCGACTGTCTGTGAAACATGACGCGGTATTACGCTGGAAGGAAGATGCTTGGGGGCGGGTGGGTTGGACTCATTTGAGTAACCTCCACCGAAAGTTCTCTTTAAACTCCATTATATCGAAGTGTACCATAAATTTCGACTGGTCCGAGCCTTTAGGACCCGCGCCATCGCTGTTTTAACGCGTTCCCTAAAAACTCGCGACGTTATACACGTTTCATGAACTTCCCTGTTAGGCGAGTCATGAATTTTGCCCGGGCAACTATTCGTATTAATACTCGCTCGGCTAATGCACATAGAAGCCGTACGTTCGTTTGCATAATTGCACGCTTGCGGAACCCGAGCAGATATCGGAGACGGGTAATGGTAAGGTACTGCTGCATCGATTCGAAAGCGACGAAATACGTACGACGTACAATTGCCCTCGTGTATCATAACGCGCTATACAACGCGACTGTCGTAACGCTCGAGCGTTTTAAAGCTATCGTTCTCGGTGCCGCGAAATAAAGCGCGTTCCCAAAGTCGCGATTTATCGGCGGAAAAGTTTCGCCGCGTTCAAACGATTGAAACGGAAGGAGCGGGGAATTCGATCTTCGAGACTCAATTGATCGTAACAGTGCGAAGTCCACGCGCACCGACTGAGAATCCGATGTTCTTATTGCGGTGCGCCCTGCTTCACGTTGACAGGTTTATTATCTGGGCGACCGGTCGCAACATTCAAATCGTCGACGTAAATTCGTTGCGGGGATTACGTATCAACGATACGAGGCTGAGGAGCAACGCGCTTCGCAAAAAGAAACGTCAAGTACTTTAACGTAAATGTAATTTAAAACATTTCGTTGACCGAACGAAGCTAGCTTCTTTTTATAAATAAGGTTTAAAATATTCCAGAAGGTATATCGTATCGGACATAGGCAAGAACACTTAACCGCTAGGAAATTCTCTAGGCCGTTAGCGGAAAAAATGAGTCGCTCGAAAGCACAGGTCTCTGAAGCTAATTAATCATCCGGGAACCGCCGTGTTAGTCGACTCTGATGAATTATCACCACCCGAGGAACTATATTTAACGATCTATATATTTTATGCGTGCCCGCCGTCTCGAATTTTCTATTCTTTTCGAGAGTATCCTCGTTTCACCGCGACAAAACGAGATGCGACAACGAGGCATCGCCGACAGGAGACACGGTCGGCCGAGAAAGTCTCAGTATTTCAACCTTCCGATTTCTGCAATGTTTACAATTACGGTTAAAAAGTCAGCGAATCATTATTGCGGTCGGGTCTGTCGGAATCGATCAAACGATTTTAGAAAGTGCGAACCAACCGCGCGCATCACGGAGAAATCACAACGCGGCAATTTTGTATCGTCGAGCACAGCCGAATTGCGGCAACATATACATACGTAAACCGCGAGTCGGTTATCACTAACGTTTACGTAGCGTTGATAACGCGCGCGCATCATGGACGAAACTCCACGAGGTGGAACCAAGATAAACGAGCGAAATTCCGACGGGTCGAATGCATTTTGTCTCGCGCGTCATTAGTCAACGCTTTATCGAAAGCGTTTCCGTCGCTCTGGAGGGGAATCGATCCAGCGCCCGAAAAAAAGACTTCGAACGATCCACTTGCTGGCCCCTTCGTTGAAACGAAAATAAAACAGCGACGATAGAACCGAGATAAGGTGGATAAAATTATAAAAAAAAAACAGGAAACATGTATTCGAAAAAGTATCGACAACATTGGGAAACTTCTCGTGGTCGCAATAAAAACGTTTTCACGTACATTGTTGCCTCTGGACATCCCGGTGGACATGTTAATTCTGCTGAAGCGTGTCACGTGCCAGATGAACGGCTGGACCTTCGGTTCCTCCTTTCGAAAAGAAAAGTCCACTTGGATGTTCCACGGTCCTTTGTCCGACGAAAAACGACAGACAAATACGGAGAACAAGAACCAGCAAGAGCGAAAGAAAGTAAACGCGCGGGGACAGGCACGTCAGTTGCACGAGACTTAGGCAAACACCTTGGAGTAGGTCGCGAATAGGTTGACACCTTCAGGGGAGAGGTCGCGCGCAGAACTGACACCTCACGCGCGCGGTCCAGCTACCCTCAGCATCCAGCAGCAGCAGCGGCGGCAACGGTGGCGGTAACCGAGGGGGATGAAGCGGAGCACGCGCGAAATTCTACCCCTGTACTCCACCCACCCGCTGTTTCCCCCCTCGATCTCCTACCACCGGTTTCCCAACTCCGTCTCCCTCGGCCACACGTTTCCCTTGCTCCTCGACTACGCGCAGACCTGTTTTGTCCTGACTCCAGCCTCGCGCCAACGCTTCGCCCAGAAAAGGATGTCAAGGGGTGAAATGAAAGGCGAACCGGCCGATAATTATCGGCCAGATAGCTGGGCGCCGCGTGGTATTCCAAAAGAAACGCTTCACCCGGTAGAATGGATTATTTTATAAGCGAAGGAGCAGCAAACCGCTCCGGAATATTGTTTAAAGTTTAACACTTGAAGTTGTTTGGCCTTTAATCGAGTTGCCTGTGAACTTTGCAAAGCACTCGAATAAATATTCGTACACTGTCAACTGCAAATAAACAAATCTACTTAAAAGTAACTAAAGCCACGACGGTCGATGCCGTAGGAAAGTTCCAACTCATTTCCACGAAGAGGACGCCTGAAACTCCTTCGTCCACTCAATGTAGAATCCTCTGGTACTACGTCGCGACGTTCCGTACTCCTGTAAAATCGCTCCCGTAGATGCAAACGCGATGCTTGTCCCGTGTAGCGTGCCCCACGCAAAAACGTTCCACGATATTATGCAAAGGAAGCGACCGCGTGGGGAACTCCTTTGCTCGGTTCGCGTTATGGGAAATTTCATCTGTGCAACCGTCTAAAGAAAAGTTAATTCCGGTCGACTTTCGGCGTCTGCCAAGGTTGAACGTATGCGAAAACGAGCACGCGCGAAATTTCACCCTTGCGCGCTCTCGAGCGCATCGACGACCCCTTTTGCAGCGCAGCGTCTCGCCCTCGCGACCCTCACACCTACGGAGGGGTGAAACTATTGTTAATAATTACTGGCCAATGGAGGTCTTATTGTGTGACCCGATGTCTCGACTCATTTAATATTCGAACTCTGGTCGGACAAGCGAGAACTTTCGTACGCAAGTGCCTGACCACTCTGAGCTGCCCGTTGTTATTCTTGCAGCGCAGATGTTTAATGCACGACGTTTACGAAATAAACGACGCCTTTTGTTCCCACTTTATTGTTTCGAGTGGAGGATACGCTTTGGAGCGCGTGTACGAGCTGCCTCTTAGAAGATTCGAATTTGATGCGACACGTCGATTGCGTGAAACGTCACGGGGTTGGACGACACGTGATAGTGGCAGAATATCGGCACGGGGGCGGACGGCGTGAAATTTCACCGCTATTTTAGCACGCTTCGCACGAAAACGTGAAATGGTCGAGATTAATACAACTCGAAACATTAAAAGCGTTCTCAGCGCCGGAGAGCGAAGGGGAACACGAGGTAGACAGGGAACTTTTAATACCTGCCGTTGTACAAAGCTTTATACGGCCACGGCACACGGGGCACACACGTTGTTACATTAGTTTCGTAAATCCGCACGGGACTTACAATGGTTCTCCATTTGCATTTTCGTATAATATATCGCATAATTTACGCGATTTACACGTCGCCGAGAAAAAGTGCTGCGGATTCGTGTAATCGTATCAGTGGCCGTCCATGTTTCAGATCAATGATGAATACGCGCGCGATATTCTGTACACGTGTGTATATGTACGTGTACGTACAATTTGTTAAATTGTTTGCACTTCATCCAAATCGATAACCTGCGGCTTGGAAATCTTATGATAGATTGCGCTCGCCAATGCTTCGAATGCGTACGCTTCGTTCGCGTCCCTTGCCATCGGGTTCTATTGTCCCGTTGAATATTAACTGGGGAACCGAAAATCGAAATGAATGCGCGCACCAACTAATTTTGAGTCGCGGCCTGGGTCATGGAAATTCATGATAATCAGGGCAGACAACCGTTACTCGCCCGGCGAGTGTAGAGTGTAGTTTCCGGCTACTCTAATTACAAAATTTCCCAGATTGCGAAATGTATTATTCCGCGTGCACGCAATTCACGGCCAGAAACACAAGTCTATCGCCCGGTCTGCACTTTCCTCGCCGTTTTCACATATTAATGAAAGCGTGATCGTTTGAAACACGGTAATTAGTATTTTAATAGCGGGCCGGAAAGAAGAGTGGAGGGGTACGAACAAAACGTTCGATCGTGCATACAATCAAGTTCATTATACGTAGCATCAAAAGCGGACGGAAGGTAGCAAACGCGGCGGGGGCAATTCTTTCGTTCCGTTTGGAAAAAAATCTGCTCGTCGCATGGGCTCGGGATTAAAATTCAACTTCGTCCAGATCTACTTCTGGCCGCGATAAAAGCGGACTCTCCAACAATTATCGTAGTGGAATTCCCTATCGTTTCCTGTGTACCTCTGAGTAAGGGCTTTTCATTGTCTGAAGAAGGCCGCGCGGAAGGGTGCAGGAGCGCGGAAGAAAGAGGTAAGGACGGGGGCGGGGGTGAGCAAAGTCGAACGGGATAGACAGCAAAGCGTAGAAAAGAAATGCAAAAGGGTGGCAACGTTGGTCGGCTGTAACCAAAAGAGACGATGAGAGGAATGCTTGCGAAGGTGGATGCCGAGCCGCGGGGACAAAGAAGGACGGGAAAAAGGGTGGGGGAGGGCGGGGAGGGGACAAACGTATGAAAAACAGGAGCGAAACACAGGTAGAAACGCGGACGATGGTGGTTGTCCTTTCACCGGCTGACGAGACCGTGAGCTTCTACTTCACGATAATAACGAAACGTTATACCGTGCGGCATCGAGACACGCGGATGACAAACAGGACTTCGCCGAGTAGCGGCAGCACTAATGACGCTTTCAGGTAAGTAGCGACGTAAATGCGATCACCGTAGCTGCGATTAATTATCAGGCTGCAGCCTAGCCCTGCCTCGGCATCCACGGTGCGTTGTTCCACGAAATTATCGCAAGTCGGTCGGCCGTTTCAACTATCTTGCCGAATGTGTTTATAATTAAACCGGATGAACGCGACTCGCGCGAATTCATCATTAATCGAGAAACGCGTTGGTGATTCGATATACCGATGGCGCGGTTTGCAATTCCATTAGAGTTCGCGTTCAAAGCGATCTATTCAGTTACTTGCACCTAATTTATCAATTTCGTTATCCAACGATGTGTATATATGTACGTATACATAATATACCGTATCTACGCGGGCGGCTTTATTATCGTGGACAGGTTTACGAGGGCTCCATAGAACTTTTAAGGGATTATTACGATATCATAATCGTAAGTTGCCCCGGTAGCACTGGTTTGCGTCTGGTAATTAGAAACTTAAGATAATGATAGCTTACGTACCGCCTGGGAATTTCCGCCCGACCACCGGACGATAGGAGGTCCGCATGAATATAAGAAAACAGGCTGCCTACTGCTCCATCAGCTCTGATTTAAATGGATGAAGCGGTAATGCGGCTTATTAAAATCGAATAACAATGCCGCCGACCACGGGGAACTGATTATTCGTCCCTTCCACTCGTCCCCGAAGTTAAACCGGTTAAATATTCATACCGAGTTACACTTGTTCGCCGAAGAGGATCTCCAAGACCGATCTCTCGTCTCTTAAAGCCTTTTAAAGGCTCGCGGTTTACCTTTTGCCCCGTTCCGACAACCGTCTCTAACTCGGTTTCTTTTGCCCCGATAAAGCGGGTAAGGTCGCAGAACTCTTCGTACATAGAGCCCATCAAAAAGGCTGCTTCACTTATCGATTATGTTTGGTCCTTGGTAATATCGTGCTGTTTACCGTGGTCACAGTTCCCGGCTGCACGAGTCCTCGAGAGTACTTCCGGCTGCGCGACGTTACAGGCTGGTCCTTTGAGACCTGCATAGTCAACCTCCTGCCGTGTTCCAGCGACGACAATTCTCTGGTTAAATTTACGACAGCTATAACGATTGTGCGAGACGTGATTATTTCCGTGCTCGGACGACGTAATAAACGCGACGGATCATAAATTCTGTAACCACCGAAAGTATTGTCGAAAGCAAGAGTTGTTTACTTTATTCGTTAGGATTAGTCGTTCGTCGTTGTTCACGCAAATATGTTTCGACATAAGATAGCTCTATTATCTATCGGACGACGAACAGGTACATACATTCCGTGAATATCTGGCCAACCTCGAGGAAGATAGACGAACGATCAAGCGAGAAACTGAACTTCGGATCGCGATCCCCTTTTATTCCGGCTGTCTCTAGTAATATCGCGTTAAATTTCTCCGAGGAAAATCGACCGCTTCGATCGCAAACGCTTGAGAAGTTCCAGTGCGCGTTCGAACGACGCTGTACCGGCTCTCCCACGTGGAACTACAATGGATGAAATCGTCGAATGGAACAGGTACCGCGACGCACGCAACGTACGATTCCTTGGGTATGGCTTTTCATTCGCCGCTGTTGATACTTTGATGAAATGCAGACAAAGATAAAGCAATCGCAACCGCGATGAACTGCTTACGCGAGAAGTTCGTCGCAGCGGGGGGACGAACTACGGGGGAAGTTTATCTGAAACTGTGCGGGATGGTTGCCAGTTACGGACAGTTTCGCGTTGCAAAACGATTCGTCCGGCCTGAAGTTGTTATCGCTAATAGCTAGCAGTTATCAGCGCTGTTCGATTTCTCGGGCTGTCTCTGCGTCGCATACGTGTGTTACCCGTCGTGTAATTTACACGCGATACTGTTTGCTTACACCGTTGTGTCGTTTTCAATGGGGAACTTTAGAGGGAACAATGAGAGTAGAGGGTTACCGGCAATTCATTGGCGGAGCGTACGCTCGGTATATCTTCGGAGCAGCATCTTTACGTAAGCGGTTGATTCGAGCTGTTGCCAATAGAGATTTCTAATGAGATGTTAACGGATGAATGATTTCGCATTTATCAGCTGATTGGCGAAACGATGTCGCGCGAGAAGCGACGTACGATTACATCTGCGCGTATGGGGAATATTTAGTTAATATTCGCAGATACTACGGATCAGGTCTATCGGAGGAGAAATGAAATCGGGGACGGGAGGTAGATCGAAATTAAGTACCGACACAAGTAACCAATTAGTCGCCTTGTTGCGAACGCGGTTAGTACAGACTTGCAGTACTCGGTCTATGGTGTGTGGTTTGCGGCTTACGATATTGAACGAGGTGAACTATGGTGACGGTTACCTCTTTGGTAGCGGTGCTGTTCCCGGGGGGAAGAAAAAGCAACGGATCAATTGTTTACCGTCTTCTTTAAGTAATTGCTTTGCATTTTACCAACGTCGTGTGTATCGTGATCTCTAGATACCGGTGGATCGTTCGACGGATTGCAGCCAATGGGCAAACGAAAATATTTTCGTAGCTGATTAAAGGGATAGCGTCGATGTTCGATAACGTAAGTTGCCGTGCGTCTAGACGCGGAATAATAATACTCCGCGGCAGGAGGAAACAAGACGGAAAGAAAGTAAAACGAGCCACCGCGACAATAGAGAAATCCTTTCTGCCGAGACAATAGGAAGTTTTAAATGCATGCGTAGCAGAGCGAGTATTTTTATTCCGACAATAACTTGTCGTTGATCCATAGGTCGATGTCTCGAGGATAGCAGATATTGGAAATGGCAAACGGAGACCGAACAGTCTGGCTGATTATCCGATTATCCGGTTCCCCGGAACATTTGCAATTTACGTCTGGAAGTACCATCGGTTCAACCCCTCCTTTGGGGTCGTTCCTTCTCCTTCCACATCCTTCGTTACTATTCTATCTCCATCCCTCTCTATTCTCATCACTCCTTCTCCCCGTCGTTCACCCCTTTCCCAACATTTTTTCTTCTTCTTTTCATCGTTTTCCTTCGTCTCCGCTTCATTCCACTTACGTGCCTATATCGTCTGCCGATAAGTCGCGAGAAATTTTGCGTTTCCGTGTCCCTGAAATTGCTGTCACCGGCTTGATGAGGGCTCGATATCACGGAGGGGAGCCACTTCTTCGTAAGATCGTCGTTACCTTGACACGCGTCGTGAACGGTTTACGATGGTGTTCGTTTTCGAGGCATAGTCGACAGCGAAAATTCCACCGATAAATTCTTCGAGAAATGAATCCTTCCAATCGCACCTTCAGCACGAAATCATTTTTCGAATCGCCCCGAAAATTACCGGGAATTATCGCGAAATAGTTCGGTGGCGCGTTTAGAGTCGCGGGCCGTTGCCAGGCGTGCCCGGAAAACGCGGCGGCTAAAACTATTCGAGCGACTCCTCAACGGTATGCAGAACCGCAAATAATCAAATAAAAACTCGTCGAAGCAACGAGGAACGGCGGCCTGCACCACCGTAGCAAAAAAGAATATGAAAAAATAAAGAGGACAGGGCAATCCACCCGCAAAACGATATGGAAATTCTCCGCCGTCGTATCAGAATAAAGTTGAACGGGGTCGCCGGTTCCAACAACCCGGAGTATCGGCGCCTCTCCGGCCAGAATTCATTCATTCCGATCTTTCGTTGCGTCGAAGAATACGCCGCGGCGGGCCAGACACGCGGCGAGAATTGAATTTCGTCAACGTTCAGCCGCGATAAAACAACGAAAACGTCGCCTAGCGGGGTCTCTATCTGCCCCGTGCTTCGTTCACGTCGCATCCGTCGTTGACGTTTTCACTTGTTAACCTCGGCAACTTGCCGTCTCGCCGTGGATCTGAGGATTATTCATCACCGCAACTACCAAGGGGGATGGTTTCCATAAAAGGGGGAGGCCGCGGGAGTAATGGCCGACACAACGACATCACTGGAAAGAGGAAGAAGCAAGGAGGATAGCTGAAGGTTAGAGAAACCAGGGTGAAGAGGGAGAACCGGGACAACAGGGTATTCCATGTTCCCTCGTGTCACTGATTATTCCATTTACGAGCCATGCCGCATGATTCTGAATAGAGGTACACACTGCGCCGGGTAGATCCACCTCGAACCCCTTTCCCACCCACTGTTCCCTTCTCGCTTCCTGTCTACGTCTTTGTTCCGCTCTCTAATGCTCTCGCTCCGTGTCATAGCTTTCGTGTCTCGCCTAAATGCGTTCGTCTCGCTCGCTCGGGTGTCCATAGTATCGCCAGTGGATCGTTGGGAAAGAAGTCTCGTCTGAATCGGAAATCGATCGAATCGACACCCTGATAACGAGGGCCCGTTCGATCTAGCAGGCGTTATCCGAAAAATCGGCACGGCGCGAGCGTGCAAAAAGCAAGGCAAACGTGACTCGGTCGGTTGACGTTTACTATTCGACCGAGACAACATCGTTAAAGGAAAACGTTCCTTCCGAAACAGGAATCAACGTCGCCGCGGGCACGGTCTTTCCAAGTCGAGAAGGATCGCGCTTAATATCGAGCGAACGCAGTTATCGCCGGCTTGATCAATTTTAATCGCCACGTCGGAATCGATTGCCGTTTCGCAGTAAATTGTTAAACCGGAGCGGCCGTTGTCGTCGATTACAATTACACCTGTACGGTTCTCATTTCGACGCAATATTCCCGAGGGGTTGCGTAATCGGGGCAATGCTGACGGGAAATATTTGCGATTCGCGTGCTGCGTAACGTTTGCGATCTTGAACAATGAAAAAAAAAAAAACTCGCCCCAGAGGACGATGCTCGAGACGAATGTACGAATTTCAACCATGCATGTCGCATTTCCGATGGGGATACGGCGAGCGGAAAATTATGCAGCCTCAAGCAGGATTTCGTAAAAAAAAGGGGCTCCTTTTTTAAGATGTGTACACGGGAACGGAATAAAAAAATGTTGCTATAGCGGCGTCAACGATACGGTCTACATCGAATATGCGGCACGAGCAAACACGCGGATTGTCGTGCTTGTGCATGCAAATTCGCAGATGCAGGTGCGACGCAGCATCGTCGTTGGCCCACGTGTGCCGGTGGTGGTGACAGTGGTACAATGTACCTGAATTAGTCGACCGAAGGTAAACGGACGGGGAAATTGTTGGGGCGAAGGGTGCATCAGCTTCTCGTCTTTTTATTCATGCATAAAATTCATATTCTTCGGAGGAAACAACGTGCTTCATCGCGAGGAAGCTCTGTCACCACGTCGTATCAGATGCAACCCTTTTTGGTCCTAGTCAACCTTACCCTCTCGCCACCCTCGGGCGTTTGCAAGCTCCGTTGTGGCGGGGCCGAGATTATATTCGAGCACACCGCGTCACCAAATATTCGGCTGGTATGAAAGCTTGAAACTGTTAGTCCCAGCTATCTGAAAATTCCTGGATACCACCGCTGAATCTTATTCAGTTTACATACGATGCTCTCATCTTTCTCCGTCCGCTTGTTTAAAGATCTTTAATCACTCGAGTGAATTCGTAGGTACTGTACGTCGGACGAACGCGCCGCTCCGACTGAAACGTTTCACGATTAAGCCGTTTCGCGAATACCTCGCCGAGCGTGGAATTGTAAGCTTCAGTGGAAAATGAATCATGGATCCATCAAGTGCATCGATAATTCGAGCGTCTAGGAAAATCTCCGTTCACACGTGGCAGAGATCGATTAACGGGTGAAAGAATAATTCACTTGGAGGCAGCTTAATTCGATTGCATTGAGAATATCGCAGCGTCGATAGTTGGAGCGCGAACGAACGCTATATCGTATTCCGATTGCGCATAGTACCTGCCTTTCGGCGAACACAATTAAAAGAACTCCACTCCGGACGCTCTAATTATAGTCTCGCGTGAACGAACAATTTCGCGACGTCCCTCTCCAATAATAGACAACTACGGGCACGCTATTGAGCGACATTATCATTAAAAAAGTTTTCCTCCTCTAGTATGGGTCGCCGTAAGAACGAGAACGCCGAACTGAAAGAGAATCTCGAGCGTTCGTTTTCTTCGAATCACGCGACTCGGTGGCACTCGACTTTGAACTCGTCGTGGGCATCATCGACCGATCGAAAGAACGCCCATTACGCGTCCACGTAACAAGATATTGAATTTCTGTGGGGTTGTGCACCCCAGTCTCGAGCGGATTCGTGCCGTGAGATATAATAGGAACGCCTCCACACCTACTAGGCCGTGCTGTATTTCAGACCTCTCGCCACTTCAGGCACAGAGCGACTATACACACTCTAACAAACGCCCATTTTCAGACAATGAATATTTTAGTGCGCCCATGAAAGCACGCTCGAGCCCTTTTTTTTTGTCCTTGCCGCCCTCGTCACAAAAGGCATCATCGCTGCACCGTGTACGTGACGATCCTAACCCCTTGATCATTCAAGGAACACCGCCAGTAACTGGATCAAGTAACGCTACTCTTGTCCTAGGAAGGTTCATTGTTTTTCGACCCTTACGCGCAACAGATCCAGCGATACCGTGCATCTTGACTGATTTATGGTTGTATCCACGATGAGAACAAACGCGGAGATTGTGCTTACTTTACCCTAAAGGGTTTATTCACTACGATTGCAGGAAATATTGCAAAGGTTGTATACATCGGGATTCAAGTTGCTTGGATAATTGGAAGAAATGAATGTTGCGGTAGAAGTGTTTCCTGGAAATGGATAAACATCGTGCGTCGTTTTGTATGAAGAATTGATACAGGATTGAATTATTATTCAGTGATTGAATTTGTTACGAATAAATGGGAAATGAAAAATGAAAGACGCGAATTTTACACTCTGGCGCACGTCGGAACAATTTTTAAAGTCCACTTGTATTTTTTGTTCACTTACTTTTTTAGTTAATTGCTTTTCATTCGAATATCTGCTCTCTAAATTACGACAGGGATAACTACAAACTTTGTGGACAGACGTTATGAACCACAGCCGTGATATAGGAATAGATAAATCACCTTATAGACTTTCGTGACCCAACGTGACTGCCATACGAGCGTCCTCTGCCCATAAGCAATGTTCAGTTGAAGCACTATTATTTACTGGAGTAGAGTTCGGGACAGGAATCGTACACAGCCTTTGTAGCTTTCTGATTTATTTTGATTGAGACACAGGTTTAAAAAATTAGTTTAGTTGCATTCTTAAATATAAAATCAATTAATACATATTGCAAATCATAAAGCTAGATTTTTTGGTATTCTTCAGTATTAACAGTAAGAGTGTAATAAATAATCTAAAATTGCAACACACGAATTAAGTCGCCGGTTCTCTGCATTCATATTTATTCTCTGCTCCACTGCTCCGAGTGCTTAAATTTGAGAGGTGGTTGATCAAAATCGGCGCAGCAGAGGCCAAGATAATTGAATTTGTTTAACACAATTATAAACAAATGCCATTCTTTCTGTTTGTGGGCGGGCTACATCAATGATAAGCGGACATAAATTAAAGCTAGGAGCATCAGTTACCATTTTCAAAGGTGGAAACAATATTCCATGTGCAGTTCATTTGTTATAAACAATTAAACAATTAAATTTGTTATTACGGCCAAGTGCATCTACTTACAGCAATGGGCTATTTTTTATCGTGTAGATTATTCGTTTCCGTTTCATTTGACATACGATTTATTATAAAACAACCTGCAGGAGTCGAGATAATAATTTTTAAAAATTTTGTCGGTAACGATATGTCGATAACAGTACAAGTGGCGCCATCTTGCGTTTGCGGCTTTTTTCGCAGTTTTCCACACCGCCAAAACCGAATTCTCGGATTACATCGTTTATTTAAACAATTGCGTTTTTCTCGGCTTCTAGTGCGTGTTTCTGAACCGGGCTTGTCTTAAATTATAGCTACGGAACATAGCTATCTCCTTTCACTGTTGCAACAATATGGCATTCGTGGTTTAAAAGTTATTAACAATTGAATTATCGGCAAAAACGAACTCCGGGTCACTGCAATTATCTCGGCTTCTGGTGGCGCTAGATCAATGATCGACTGCTTAAAATAAAGGTAAAGGATGCCGCTACACGACAATAAACAATTTCTGAGTGCTGCGCACACGGTTTATTTCTTATAAACAATTAAATAATTAATTTGAAAATTACACAGAAGCTATACGTGAACACCTTTTCAAGAGGGAATGCGATTGTTCCCCGAACCGAGAGATTCAATTTGAGATATCGTTGACTAAAATCGGCCCAGCAGAAGCCGAGATAATGCAATTTGTTTAACGAAATTATAAACAAATGCGATTATTTCGGCTTGCAGGCGAGCTACATCAATGATCAATAAACATAAATGAAAGCTAGCAGCATCAGCTACTAGCTCCAATAGGTGGGAACATGATTACATGTGCAGTTCATTTGTTATTAACAATTAAACAATTGAAATTGTTATTACGGAGAACCGGATATAGTTACGCCAACGGGGTATTTTTTATCGGGTAGCTTGTTCGATTCTCTTTCATTTGAGACGTCGTTGATTAAAATCGGCCCAGCAGAAGCCGAGATAATAATTTTTAAACATTTCATCCCTAATGGTATGTCGAAAACGGTACAAGTGGCGCCATCTCGCGTTTGCGGCCTTTTTTGCAGGTTCCCACACCGCCAAAACCGAATTCCCGGATTACATCGTTTATATAAACAATTGCGTTTTTCTCGGCTTCTAGTGCGTGTTTCTTAACCGGGCTTGTCTTAAATTAAAGATACCGACCATAGCTATCTTCTCCAACAAGTGCAACAATATGGCAATTGTGGTTCAATAGTTATTAACAATTGAATAATCGGCAAAAACCGCGATCGGATCACTGCAATTATCTCGGCTTCTGCTGGGCCGATTTTAATCAACGACGGCTCAAATTGAAGCTCTTGGTTCGGGGAACAATCGCATTCCCCCTTGAATAGGACTTCACATATAGCTTCTGTGTAATTCAGATAATTGCAGCGACCCGATCGCGGTTTTTGCCGATAATTCAATTGTTAATAACTATTAAACCACGAACGCCATACTGTTGCAACTGTGGAAGGAGATAGCTAAGGTCCCTAACTATAATTTAAGACAAGCCCGGTTGAGAAATACGCACTAGAAGCCGAGAAAAATGCAGTTGTTTAAATAAACGATGTAATCCGGGAATTCGGTTTTGGCGGTGCGCAAAACTGGGAAAAAGGCCGCAAACGCGAGATGGCGCCACTTGTACTGTTATCGACATTTCTTTACCGACATTATTATCTCGATTCCTGCAGGTTGTTTTATAATAAATCGGGTGTGAAATGAGAGGGGAACGAATAATATACACAATAATAATTACGCTTTTTCAATAACAATTTCAATTTTTTAAATGTTAATAACAAATTAACTGCACATGGAATCATGTTTCCACCTATTGGAGCTGGTAGCTGATGCTGCTAGCTTTCATTCCTTTCTATTGATCATTGATGTAGCTCGCCTGCACGCCGAAATAATCGCATTTGTTTATAATTTCGTTAAACAATTTGCATAATCTCATCTTCTGCTGGGGCCATTTGAATCAACGACATCTCAAATTGAAGCTCTCGGTTCTTGGAACAATCCTATTTAGTTTTGAAACGGACTTTATGTATAGCTTCTGTGTAATTCTCAAATTAATTATTTAATTGTTTATAAAAAATTAACGGCGTCTGCAGCACTCAGAAATCGTTCATTGTCGTGTAGCGGCATCCTTTACCTTTATTTTAAGCAATCGATCATTGATCTAGCACCACCAGAAGCCGAGATAATTGCAGTGACCCGAAGTGCGTTTTTGCCGATAATTCAATTGTTAATAACTTTTACACCACGAACGCCATATTGTTGTAACTGTCATGGGAGATAGCTATGGTCGGTAGCTATAATTTAAGACAAGCCCGGTTCAGAAATACGCACTAGAAGCCGAGAAAAACGCAATTGTTTAAATAAACGATGTAATCCGGGAATTCGATTTTGGCGGTGTGGAAAAGTGCAAAAAAAGCCGCAAACGCGAGATGGCGCCACTTGTACTGTTATCGACATATCGTTACCGACATTATTATCACGACTCCTGTAGGTTGTTTTAGAATAAATCGGGTGTCAAATGAAAGGGAAACGAATAATATACACGATAAAAAATACCCCTTTTCTGTAAGTAATATGCACTTGGCCGTAAGGCCAGTATATCGGCTTGCAGGCGAGCTATTTTAGTGATCGGTGGACTTAAATTAAAGTCAGGAGCACGTTCTACCATCTCCAATATGTTGGAACAGTATTCCATATGCAGTTTATCTCTTATATATAATTAAACAACTAAAATTTGTAGTATGGAAAAGTGCATATAATGACATTTATCGTGTAGCTTTTCCGTTTCGCTTTCTTGTGAGGCGTCGTTGATTACAATCGGCTTAGCAGAAGCCGATATAATTGAACTTGTTTCCATCGGAA
This sequence comes from Nomada fucata, assembly GCA_948146005.1. Classification (NCBI taxonomy): domain Eukaryota; kingdom Metazoa; phylum Arthropoda; class Insecta; order Hymenoptera; family Apidae; genus Nomada; species Nomada fucata. The sequence continues at coordinate 4,896,621 of OX411277.1, forward strand.
CTTGTAATGGGTATATTCGGTGTATTCGAATGGTGTATATTCGGCATGGGGTAAAGGTAATATGCACCTTTTCCAGTAAGCTTCCACAAACTCTGCCAGAGATGGGAGTAGCTGTACATTCGGATCGATGAACAGAACGCCTGGTAATGCAAAGTAATAATACGTCTGGTATTCAAATTAATTGATGTTCTTGGTTAAAAGCCAAATAACTGAATTTATCAATGTTCCATTCAACTTTTTCGAAATACAGAAACTTTTCCCAGCCTCTGACTATTTCTTATGCCAACGATAGATAGTTTTTCGCTGAGAGATTACAATTGTTAATTCGTCAAATGACCTGTGGTGTTCCGCCACTAAGACAGTGGCTTCCACTGGAAACGTATTACTCCCTGGACACTTCACAATTTAAAACTTTTTCACGAAGACTCATTCGATCTACAGGACTCTTTCTCTTCTTTTCAATGCAAGCAAAATCCTTCAAACCTTCGCAGTAAAATCACCGTTTCTCAACCAGACGTCCGCAATAGTGGTTCCTTCCTTTCGCTAACAATTCCCTCAATTTCCATCGAAATTTCCAATTCCAAATTCTAACTCAATATTTCACCCCGTCGCTATTTTTCTTCGTTCGTACTCATATCAAAATCTCGAAACAAAATTACGACAATAGGCCGATGCAAACAGAAAATTAAATTCGATCATTCCAGCTGGGTAGCAAGGGATCCGCAACAGAATTCAACCCCACGCAATAATTACGCGTCCGTCACTTATCATTAATTGGACGTATGTACACACGCATAAATCGGTACTACAGAAACAGATGGGAAGGAAGGAACAGAAATCGTACGATCGCGCGTGGAATCACGTCGCGTCGAGGATTATAACGCGAATATTTGGAACGACACCGGCCAAGTTCAAACGTGTCCGCCGGATTTAATCTTTTTCTGGTCGAATTCTATCTGTCGAACGTCCGTCGAAACTGTGCGCAGTGATCGCTGGCAGCAATTAATCCATTTTATAGATGTTGCCGATGTAAATGAAGTTTCCGGTTGAGTGTCCGGCGCCTGGACGCGGTCGAACGAAACGGGTATAAAATACTCCGGAAGAGAAACGGGGAGGGAAATAGGAAAACACGTATAGATACATGTTGCCTGTTTGACGGTCGTAAAAAGGGCGAGAAACTTTAATTGGCCGACCGGTAGTAAAACTTTGCGGAGGCAATTAATAATAACCACTCTTCCAGCTTTTCCAACGTTAAAACGACCCCCTGCAGCCGTGAAACGATTCGACGGAGGGGCGAAATCTTCAGGAAATCGGTGCTTGCACCCTCGTCTTTCGTTAACACCGCGGCTAGTCCGTCGAGATAGCGGCTAGGAAATTGGCAGAGATATAATAGGGGTGTGTTAGGGAGGCTTGAGTCCTTATTTAGTAATTGAGAAAGATTTAGGTGTTAGTTTAGTGTTCCGTTAATTGGGTCGGATGGACTTTGCAGATGTTTCAGAGGGACGTTTGAGGTTGTGATTTATGCCGATGATCTTATATTAGGAGCTTTTATTATATATATTATCCGCTGCGTATGTTTCAATTAGAAGCGCTGTGTATATAGTTTCGCCAGAAGGATCATTTTTAGTATATTTTATAATATATTTTGAAATATAACGTTTGAGTATTACTCCTCACTGTGATATTAATTACAGAGTTCTGCGAATCAACATTACGATTCATAACGAGTAATGCTATGTAAAATTTCATTTCACATTTCAATGTCAAACGGTGCCGTTTCTCTCGAAAATTCGTTCGAAGATCCCTCCAAGTTTTTAAAAGGAAGTTCCCCATTGAGTGGAAAACGTTTTATGAAAAGTACCGAGCTTCGAGGGACGAACTTTTCCATTGACGCGTCCCGTTTTTCGCTCGATTCGTCGTTTAGGCTGAGGGCGAGGCCCGACAGGTCCGAGTCGATGGACAAATTACGAGCGAGCAACGAGAATCTCGAATTCTCATAGGTGTATCCTACTTTCCGATCGGATCAAGTGTTTTAGATCGCTGGATCGCAGATATAGTAAATTGTAAGAACCTTCGGAGAGATCGGACGGAAGTTTTCGAAAGGCCTGGAGGCTTCTACCAGTTGGAGTCTGTTGCTGACGTAGAAGACGGCACGTCGACGCACGATCTGGATGCAACATGTGCGATGCGAAATGTTGCTGCTCTGTTAAGCTGCGAATGACAGATTAGATTTCGGTATAATTGATTTTGCGCCCCGGGTATTCGATTAGCCGTTTGCGGAATTCGATACGCGGGGAATAATTTTGAGATTTCAGAATTTGGAGGAGACGCTTCGAAAAATATAAAGTTAGTTATTATCGATTTCTGGGTAAATATTTTCACACCGTCCAGAATTTTTGTCGAGTATCGATGCAGGTAAATCGCGTAAAGAGTTAACAATTCGAACATTTTTTGCTGATTAAAACTGCCTAGCCGTCTGCTTTTTACTTCTAGTTTTATATGTACGGTAATTAATTAAATAAAGTTGACAGACAATGCGCTCACTTTTTGTAATTCAGTGCTTGATGGATAATACATGTGCTTTCACTCCTGCGAATAAAGTAGCGGACTGTTCACGTTATAACGCGAATATTATCGCGTTCATTAATGCAAACTTGTCGTTTTAATGATACCTCAACTTGAAATGATAAGCCGATACAAATTCCGCCGAGTTTATCTTCATTGGCGAACACTTTTTATTTTAACTAAAACTGTTTCAAAAATCAGTTTATTTAACATGCTTATAACGACTCGGTTTAATTGAATTATTTACCTGAATATTTCACGCACGGGTCGTTCGAGGAAAATAATATTTCAAATACAAAGGCAGCAGCTAATATCCTAATTTCGAAATTCAGCAATTTTGATAATAGAACAAACTTTTTCTTAAACGAACCATTGCGGTCTGCTTAAAAATTTCTCCTAAATTCTACATTTACAACCGTCCATTATTACTCCCGACAAATCTTCCATTTCAAACACTAACCTACGTATGAAGTTTGTTAAAGGTTGTTCCTTATATATTGCACGCCATTCGAGCCTCCAGAATATCCACGGTCTTCATTCCCGTCGACGTCTACGCTAAATATTGATGCTACCTGACCGTCGAATCTGGAACCAGAATAGTTGCAGTATTAAATGTTTCCTCGTGTCTATTATAGTTTCGCATTGATTTTGGCGTTCGAACTCGCTCGTCCATTCGAACACGAAAGTGCAGAACGGGAATCGGGTTTCAGAAGACGCCGCGGACTGAATGCATTCGCCTCAGCAACTGCGACGAACGCAATAAATGAAATCACTATCGCACAACGGCGTCGTCGCGGCGGTCGTGGGAGGAAATTTTCTTCACGGTCCTCGGTTAATATAACGTGATTGATTATGTCGAATTTCCGATTCGATCGCGCGCCGCGTGGACCTCAAGATAATTCGGCCGCGGTGAATTCCTTCGCGATCCACGGCGCAACGAAAGGTTTCACCCGGAGTCCTTGTCCCCGCCAGTTTATTCTCAATTTACCACGCCGAGGTGGAAACGGTCGCGCGAATTTACCGTGCAATTTCCTATTCCCTCTTTTTTTTCTCCGCTGCACCATGCGACCCTCTTCGCTCTCCGCGCATCCTCCCTAGCCATCTGTTCGTCACCCTCCATTATTTACGATTTCGAAACGTCGGAAACGCTCCTTTCCACTTCGCTGTGCCCGAAAAATTCTCCGTCCTTACTGAGCCCCGTCGATTTCCTTTCTTCATAAAAACTCCGTAGGAGATTGTTGCGCGTTCGGGATTCGTGAAAACGGCACGACTATCGGGACGAAAAATTTCTCTCTACAATTAATGTAATTACTAATCTACGCGGGACGCGTATCCTTGTTGATTTTAACGTTGCCCGTGATAATGTATTAATTGGAGTACGCGTGCAGTCGAAAGTTTTACTTCGAAATAAGAGGGACAGGAATCTTTTAATTGCACGGGTTGCCCGCACTCATTCGTCAATTGCGAATTCCTCGAATTCGTTCGCAATTGTCAGCAGCTTCGAGATATTTTTTAATATAGCCTCGGGGCCAATGTCAAAATCTCCCGTCGAATCTACCGAACCCTACCCCTAAGTTGTTCACTGCCGTCGCGGAAGTTCGGCGTCCCATCTCAATATAACTCTAAGTCGATGGGAAATGCGGCGCATTCCGGCGTACGTCATCCGGACCACCCCTCTCTCCGCTCGCCAAAGGATCACGGGACGAAGGGGCGCGGACCTGGGCTTTGTGTAGACACCGGCTCGCATGTCAAACTTATGAAAATTAATAAGAAAAATTGCCCATAAATTCGAGGTCTCGTTCGCGGCGGCCGTCTCGTATAGTCGCGGGGCAATAAAATTAGAATTATGTCGCCCCCGTTCAGCCCTCGCTGTCGAGCCGGCTTCGACGAGGAAACGAGACAGGCTGCGCATGCCACGGGCGTTTGTTAGCGACGCTGGAATGTGTCCCTCGGTTTCTAACGTATGAGTTACCACACCAAGATTACATCCGTGTCTTACGTGCGCCCTGTAGCTACACACGCGCAACCCGCCCGCCCTTCTTCAGCCGGGGCGTACGGTTATTAAATTCTGCGTCTCGTCTCTTCGTATGTGCCCATCCGCGATTTTTTTCGCAAAGAGAGAAGACTTATCGCTGGCGGGACGCGCCGGGAACGACGCTGTTCTCGCATTGAAAGAGGTTGGGGGTGTCCGGGGTTTAGAAGGGGGTGGCGAGTGGGCAGGGAGTTGCGGGGAACGACCGCTTCGCGTCGCAGTTTTCATGAATCTTTTAGGGGCACGAGTTTCCTCTTAAAGCGAACGATCGTAATGGCGGTATTGCGTTTAACGGGCAAAGCGACTCGTTAAGGGATCGTCCTGCAGAGGAACGTTTAACGGAAATTCGTGTGCACGGAGGGGATTAAATCGGTTTATGGAGGGTGCCGCGTTGCGGATGCAACGGGGCTACGCTTTTTGTTAGGGGCTCGTTTTGAGGAATTAGGGCGGTTTGATTAATTGAACGCGCGGTATTTATGCGCACGGTCCTGGGATTTTTTCGTGCTTGTTAAAACAGTGAACAATTTATGAGCGGCGTAGCTTAACTGCTGCCATCGGTAATAGTTGCACTTTAGACCGTCTGCCGGACGAGAAGTATAATTACGTTAAAACGATCGAACTCGCCGCGAGGCCTAATAAGAACCCTTCCTTTCCCCCAACCCCCAAAAGGCAACTGCTCTTTCTCTGTAACGGACCGAACGCATCAATCGTGCCCCCTGAAACGAGCATCCCGAACGACGGCGAAAAAGCTGTCGCAACGCGACGTGCATAAAGTCAACGTGCAATCGTTTCGGTGGCAGTGTCGTTTTCGTCGATTCCGTTCTATCGCGGTACCGCTCGACCTACCCCACCGACCCCGAGTCAACCAAAACGTCATTCCGGGACGGGAGTCATGTGCAACGGCGGTTCCCTCGATGACAAAAATCTGCACGTCGGCTTGTGCGGTCCGGTGTCGTGCACCAGCTGACCACAGACATCCGGCCGGTACGCGTTCGTATAATGATAACAGTGGTCGGATCTGCTCGAGTATCGAATAGTTGACGGGCTGCCAATCGCGAAACGGCAATTTAGCCGTGAAACGCGAGGAGACGCGAGCGTGGTCGCGACCAAACCGCAGATCCCACCGAAATTCTCTTCGTCCACTTAACCCCCGCGGGGTCCAGTGGGGTCAACGGCAAACCCCGTCGGGTAGGGAGGGGGGGGGGGATAAAATTGGAAAAAAAAGGAGAAAAAGTAGGGGAAGCGTTCGCGTCAGCGGTCGCGGTACGCTCGAAGCTAAAGAATCTTCGTATTTGACGTTTCAATTGCGCTTCTTTTTTTCAATTGGTTCGCCGTTCTTCTTTTTGCGCTCCGCTCACTTTGAGCACCCGTCGTGAAAACGTCAGCTCGCATGGATTTTAATTCCCCGCCGCTTGTTGCCGCTCCTTTTTGTTCTATTCGCGGTTTCATGGTTCGGAAAACTGCGGGACCGTGGACACGTTGGATGTTTGATCCGTTACCTGTGGGTAGCTTTATTTTCGTCTGTCTACCGCGGGACGAATCGGCGACGCTTTCTTTGGGTCGTCGCTGTCATCGGGAAGCGGATGGTAGAGAAAAGGGGCGCGGTGCGCGAGATTGCGAGGCACGATGTAGATGTTATTGAGAGGTTTTGCGTCAACGGGGTATCGCGGAGAAAATTCCTTTGATGCAGGATACGGCTGGGATTATAAGATTGCCGGACCTTAGCGTGGGATCGGGCCAAGCATTTTAACAGAGAACGGTCTGGATAAGCAGGAAGTCCCTAAGAAGCTTACGCTGATGACAATGTAGACGCTTCGGAAACGAGAACGGAACAGCCTCGAGAAACGAATCTTCGTTTTCCTTTCTCGTGTATTAATAATCAACAGACAGTGGACCATCGTGCCTGCCATTACCGAGAATGACTTTCCAGCCTGGTGTTCCGCGGGAGCACTTGCTCATTTCCTGCCTCTGGATTATCGTCAGCTATGAATTTCTAACGGCAAACGAAATTAACGGAAGCAGGGGAAGTATTCTTCTTGCTGGAATGAACTTTTCACCGTCGATGGCCGGGGAACGGTAATTCTGCGATAATGAGAGTTACTTTAGCACGATTCAATCATTCTTGGGCGGTGCCCCGGGATCGTGGAATTTTAAACGTGACAATGTATTGTTTGGAAATCTTGAATGTAATCGTCAACGTACACGGAGTACCAGAAAAACGAGGGCGAAAATTCTTTGCAATTGCGCAATGAACGCAGAGTGCACCAAAAGGTTTCGAACAACGCATTTGTATTATTAAATTCTAAATGGCTGTAGTATGTATGTAAAATCCCGTAGAAAGTCCATGGGCTTCTTTAGCATGCAAATGCGATCAAATATACTACCGCAATACTATTGCAACATCTAAACGAATACTTAATTCCACGCCCACAATGGGCGAATCTTTGCAAATTTCACCACCGCCGCCGTTTGCTCCCCTCACTTTCGCGGTTCTCCGTAAGAAAGACGCGTTTGCGATTAATAATAACAGGTGACAGAGAAACGTCACGACAAGACCTCCCCGAACAGGTACGCGTTCTTTCGATGTCGTTCCCCTGTGTAAAGGGGTCGCATTGACGCAGACGACGTCGACGATGACGGCGCGTGGAAAAAAGCTCGACGATATCGACACCATTCGGCCCACTGACGATGATAACGAAGCTTCCGTCATTGGTCGGTCGACAGGACGATTTACGCGTGCAATATTCCCACCCCATGATGTGTCCCAATAGAGACTAAACGGTTGTTTTTCTGTCCTTCGTTTGCACGCGCAAATGGCCCGGGGCTAAGTTTTCGGAATATAAAGGCAGGCGCGATGAAACGGCGAAGAAAGGAGAGGTATGATCGCGACAGAGAAGAGAGAAGGAGAGCGTTGAAATTGTTTGTTTGCGATCGCGTACGCAGCAGGTACGTTGGCACACCTGTGGCAGGGGGCGAGGACCGCGTTAAATCACGTTTGTCGACGTATCGTTTTACCCTCGCCGGTGAAAGCGGGATATTTGACGACGATTTCCTTTGAGAAGCTCGCGTTTATGATATTTAATAGTTCGGGCTAAAAATTCACGTCACTCGGTTATTTGAAACGCGATCCTCCTTCTGTTTCGTTTTGCGTGCGCCGAACAAAAATCTGTGGACGATTAAAGTCTGTTTCTCCTCCGGGCCGGGAGGTTGGTACGGGCAAAGCGCGTTAATAAACATACCCAGTGTATCGTTCTATAATAATCCGTTCGCCTCGTGAGAATTGACCGGCCGTTGAATTTTATAATTAGGCACTGCTCTGCGTCAATCCGTCAATCTTGGAAATCCTGTGAATTTTATTCAAACGTCTTTAATAAATTCAGCGATACGTTAACTGTATCCGGTGACAGTGATTTCAATTTATATCCGGGGAATAATGTCTTTAATCAACTTCAACCGACATCGCTCCACGTGGATCGATAAATTATACAATCAATCCTTTATTTTCCGTCGACGTAAAAAGAGCATAGTGCTCCAATTTACATATATCACTAAAATTGCCTTTCATCCCCTACACTAATATTCCACGCAGCCACCAACCACCATTCTCCCAAGAAATTTATGAATATCGCTCGTTCTATTCCATCGGGCCACTCCATCGAACCATTCCCGGCCCTAAAGTATTTGAGAATCCTCCTCCAAAAAAAAAAAAAAAAAAAGAAGAAGAAAATAACCCGTGGATCCGAGGAATCCCCAAGCACTCCAGTTCGAACGGACCTACTTAAACGAATAAATCCCCGTTGGTTGGCGATTACGGTGGTACAAAAGGAAGCGGGCACCCGATTAGCCGCACAGGAAAGGCGATGAATCTTCGAAAGACGCGTGCCGCGGATTACGCGGACAGGCTTAGCAGTTTCGCCGTGGAAACTTTTCGCCGCAGAAAACCGTGGGGCACGTGCTCGGTCCGTTTCAGTTAGCTCGACGATGAAACACTCTGAGAAATGCTGCGCGGCGCGGCGTATCGCGGCGAGGGTAGAAGAGAACGAAGGGCGAACAAGAACAGAGGAGGCTTTGCCTAATGGCTCGGATCACACACCGCAGATCACCGGATTCCTGGGTCGGATCCTCCGTCCTCGTTCTTCTTTCGGCTCGCGTCTCACCGCGACCCACCGTCTGTCGATCCTTCAACGATGAGAATTCTAACGTCCCTCACCGTCACGACGATTTGAATAATCATTATATGCGCGGTCGTACCTCGCAAACGAAACCGCCGTTCCCCTGGCGGCCCCACCTCCTACAGGACTCGCGTTCGACCGCGAAAGACGCCGCCCGTGAAGACGGACAGAGGACGCGCGGGATTACACGGTAATTGCGTGGACGTGATGAGGTATAATTGATGGCTGCGGATGAATTCTGGATCGTGCATTGCTCACGGCGAACTGGGATTCGAGGATTGGATCTTCCGGGGAAATTGCGAGCGGGGCGACGCCGAATTAAATTGCCTCGGTTGCTTAATTATATTGCCACGGGTACGCGGCGGATCTGGCTAAGCGGTCGGGTTTGTTGGGAAGAATTGGAATACGCGGGGCATGCATATCGTATCTAGGGTAAATGATATGCATCGCAATGATAGTGTGACAAGATGTTCGGAACTTTCGGGAGGAACAGCGAAGACGCTGATGCGATTGAATGAATATTGCAGCGGAATATATTGCCCACCTGTTTTAAATGAATATTCTTCAATATTCGTTTGACTTTCTGTTTCGATCGTTATCGAAAGGGAATGTCTTCGCGAATATTAAATGAACCGGCAGGATATTAAATTTATCCCGTTTAAGATAAACGATTTTTCGCTGGTATTCAATGTGATTAAGGAATATTACTTCTACGGGAACGTTGTTTGTAGAACTGGAGCATCGGTCATCATGTATCATTTTCATTAAATTCATTGTACTTTGAAGTTCTTAATAATGCCGTAATAATTGACAATGGGCATAAGGGGTACAGAAGGTCGTAGCAGAAGTTCGGCTCCTTAATTGAATTTCGTTCGGAGTGGTCGATGCATAGGTAATCCTCGTGCAGGTTGGTACGCTTTTTTGTTATTCATGGTGAACATTTTCGGAGAGAGGCGACCCGTCCCGACCTAATCTCGTTCAAATTTCCGGCCCCTGGGCGCCTAAAGGAATTAGCATTCGATCTCGTCGCGCAGCGGTGAGCATCTCCTGGGAATCACCGCCGGAAAATTCTCGTCGCTTCACTTTCATCGGGTACGCGACCATTCGGACTGTCTTTCCTGCCGGCCTCGATCGATCTCGTCGTTCGATTAACGTGGGAAACTGAGTGGTCGCCGTGAAACATGTCTAACATTTTAGAAAGTAGCGAATCTTCCATGAGATTTGATATATTTTATTAAGAAATGTCGCGTTCGTCCTAATCCTCTCTTTGATCAATTTCTTGTTCCCATTAAACTCTTCAATAAATTTTCCTCAATTTTCATCCGTCTCATCCGTACCTGCATTTCTTCTACACTCTAAAAACAGACCAATGCGTCCGACAAATATTTTCTACTGATATTCGACTCTCCATGTCATTTCCATTTCTCCCATTCCGTATTTTATTTTCCCAATCGTGCTGTCCGGTCATTAGCCGCGGAACAGCGAACCAGGCTAGGCAAAGGGTAACGATAATTCATATCGAGGAAACCGTCGCGATCTCCATAGTTCATTTCCTCGTAGTCATTCTACCGGGCGGTGGCGTAAGTTTAATTTCATCTATTAGTCCGAGTCGAGGCGGCCGACACAGCGCGGAATCGTTCATAGGGGTTGGCGTGATCCAACGGCATAATACGGGAATCGAAGGGAGGCCGGTGGTGGGTTGTGTGCGTAATGGCGTGGACTGAGAGAATGACAAGGTCCGTCGGCCTGGCGTTAGGTAATAACGTTGCGCCGTCAAGCATCGATTAGACCCTTTATTTAAAGCAGCAGCAATCGCGCTGGCCGGGCTCGACGGGTTCCCGTCGGAACGAATTACTCGAATCGCGGCGACGATTAAGGGAAGGATTGGCGATCTGCGTGGAAACGTGCAAAGGGTTGTTCCTCGCTGGCGTGGAACGGCCGTGGGTGTCGCGGCGTAGGAAACATCGTTCTCGTTTCTTATTAATCGACAGCAGCCGACGCGGATAAAGCACAGCACGGGGTTCGCGTATCGATTGCCATCATCGAGCATGGATTAGGCGGGCGATGAAGCGACTGCTCGATATTCCTGGCCCCGAGTGGCTGTTAAATATTTCAGGTGTAACACGCCGCCTCTGACTACTTACCGGTCCAGGGATTAAGGGAACTTCCGTTCTGTGGAAACCGATTGGGTAAGGGGAAATTCTCAAGGTATGAACGTTTCGTCGATGGGAATAGAAGAAGGTGTTGTCGGGCGAACGAAAGAAAGCGAACACGATTTATCTCCGTATCGGTCGTACTATTTAGAAACGTCGCCTCGAAACGGTTTGTCGTTCGATTTCGTTTTGGATAATTCGTTTCGTCGACTCCGCGAATCTTCTTCAGACGAAGGAACCACCGGAATGGGGTGTATGGACTAAACTTGGAACAACGGTGTGCCGCGGAACGATGAAACGGTTATACCCGATTCGGTGTATTACCATTGACGTTAATCGTGCCACGTGGAATCATTAGGGATGAGAAAGTGCGATTAAACCGCTCGGTAATAAAGTTGCGGTTGCGCGAGGCGAAGCAATCGGTCCGGTAGTTTGAGGGTTGATGTATACGAGATCCGCAGAACTCGGCCGGGTATATATTTCATTTCTATCGTTTTTATCGCGGACGATGATATCCGCGGATAGACATTCGTGTTCACTCCGTATTAATGTAAATGAGTTATGGACGGCCATTCGGCGCACGTACATAGGAGGCGGCCAGATCGACCCGGCAGATACAGACGAAAACTGCTTTCGCAATTCGTTCTCGTTGTTCATTGCGCAACGCCGCTTAACACCGCTTGTCATCTATTCGATCCCCCTGCCCCGTGGGCTTATGCCACTTTTATCGGGCTCGTTTCGTCTGACAGCTGTTAAATTGCATTATCTATTCTCCAGCCGTTAAGATTAATTCCTTGGAATATTATTTTAATGCGCGCGCCGTCGACAGTTCGGCGTCGCTTCTTTAATTGTACAATTCGTACGATATCGAATATCATTTTATTCGTGGATAGTGCTTGGAGTTTCGACAAATTCCCATTTCTCAACAATAATTCTGTGGCCCGTGTTGCGCAAGCCACGAGTGAAATTGTTCAACCATCTCCGTATTACAAGAATTGCAAAAATGCGAACAATACAAAAATTACAGCACAATCCTCTATTGATCATCGTCTTCTATTGATCAAGGAAAGATGTTTCAATTTCAGGTATTAGTATTTGTTTCCTTTGGGCCACATCGAACGTCCGCACGTGCCTCGAGAAATTTTTGTCGTGACTGAAGTCGCGCGTGTTTCATCCCCTTGATAAATTCCGCGGCCTGTCTATTGTAATATCCGTCCCGTTGCCCTGATACTGGTTAAAACTCGGCGGTGACGCAGAAGCGGGGGAACAAAGACGAAGGGGGGAAAAAAGTGGCATCGGTGACAAAAATACGGAAAGAAGGGATGAAACAAAAGTGCAACAATGTGTTGTGCCAGCTTATACCAAGGTGAAACGGGGGGTGAAAAACGTAGAGGTGCATACGCAACTGGCGACGTTGGCATAGATTGAAAAGGGGGGGGGGGATGAAGGCACCTGGGGAATTCGAGAGAGCTACGGGGTTGCGCGTTATGAATTAACTGTCACCGCTTCTTTGATTTGTGATGTTTCTCTACGCTCACCCACTTCTGCTATCCTTTTTCTTCCCATTTCTTTCCTCGTCACTTTTCTCCAGTTTTTTTTTGCTTTTTTCGCTTACCTTCGTTCACCCATTTCTTCACCTCCACTCGATTTGCCCCCGTTTGATTGATTGGGTACGATCGAGTTCGATCTCTCCGAGCTGCACGTCTCTACCTTTTTCGTCCTATTTTCGGAGTCATGCGCTCGGAATGGGACTAATAACGCAGCTAACGTCCCCGTCGCCCTCGATTCCGTGCGTTTTTTCGTATTTTTACTATCTAGCGAACTCGCCTTTTTATGGTTTCATGCGATAGGATGTACACGGTACACTAGGCGGACATTAATGATTCGTTCGAATTCAAGCTTTACTTATTACGGCGACGCGACGTAAAATTTTACAGTATGCTTCGAAGGAAATACTAATTGTGAAGGATGTTGGAAACAATTGAAGGATGCGAGTCAGTTCGGACAGATAAGAAATTTCTGGAAATAAACTGTCTCATAGATATTGAAGTCAAAACGATAGGAATATTTTTGCGGCAGAATATTTGACATCGTTGCGTTCATCGCTTGCTTATGCTTGCTAACCCAGCCTGCTTGCGTGGTTGCAGGATTTATTTCCATTGCTCTCGGTGTGCATTCACAACGTATGAGTAATACATTTATACGAGATGCGACGTTTCCACTGATAGTGAATTATGTCACGCGAATTTCATCATAAGACACGTTTCTATACGTGTTTGCATTTATTAAAACTGAAACGTTGTCCTTCCTGCGCTAAGAGTCAAACGGAGGCGGCGTTAATTGATCAGCAATATCGAAAAGTTTCGCGATATTTCCACTGATACACGGCAGACCGTACTGCCGTGCGCCATGAATGATTGATAGCGGCAACGTATTCCGTTCGAGGGCCGAAGTTCCTGTTTCATCCGCGAAATTATCAAGTTGTCCGTAAGACGGGTAGTTTCATCCAACGTCTGCCTGCTCCGAGACGCCGATGTTTCGTTCCACCGGCGCTAATTAGTTTAGTTAATTATATCGAAAGTTTTCAAACGCCGGTGCACGATGCACGTGCTCGACGGGGGGATAAAACCTGAGCAGATGTTCGACGACGGTCACGGGATCGTCATAAAATCCGACCACCCGACGAGTTCCCGTCGTTTCGAACTTTCGAAAACGTTCTTGATGGCTGTGTCGTTCGCGTTAGTATCGCCAGGTTGCCGACGCAATTATGGATCGCCGATGTTCCTCGTGGAATTTTAACGACGGCAAAGAATTTTACATGCTGCCGCGGGGACGACTGACCGATGATTTGTCCAATTTTTCGTCGCGCCGTGCCTTCCTCGAGGATTGCGTCGTTACAATAGAAAACGTTGGGATCGGGTTTGCGATTGAGTCGGCAAGGTGGAATTTTTTTTGTCGATTAAATCGGTAGGAAAATCTGATGTATCACCGCACTTCCGAGGGTTCCCTCGCCTCTTTTGAATCGAAGGATAAGAAAGTTCGAGCGGAAACTTTGCGTTACATGGGCTTCGCGGAGATCTTTTGTGGAAGGTGCTGGAAGTCAAAGCGATCGAGGCTCCGTGTAGCCTTCATTTTGCGGCGAGTGATCTTATAGAGTGAATTACGGCTGTCTCGTCGAGGTAATCGAATACAATTTGCACTGTAACACCGAGGAGTCGGTTTGAAAAGGGCTGCTCTATTCCGCGGGACGGTTATCGGCCGGATCGAATAATTAATTTTCTAACGACGCGGCTGAACTTCCACTTTGACGGTAATTCCCGAATGTCACCGTGAATCATGAGACTTTGTGCTCCGATTTTTCTTACCTTTTGTCCCTGCAACTTTTAATAATCACGTTTATAGAATGGTTCGTCGTGTTCAAATTTTTCTGACCGTGAAAGTTTAACGACTCTCTAGTTCAATTACGTATATTAATGCGTATATACTTGAACGTTTACCAAATGTTCTATCACCCTTCGCATTCGAGGTGTCGCAAGCAACCCCAAAGTTCCCTCCCCCAATCAACCAACACCGCGATCAAAAGATTTATCCCCCTTACTACGCCACACATCGTTCGCCGTCACTCGATTCGTTCCCCAATCAGGTGCATACCTGCACGGCTAATTCCTTTGTCCACGTGGCGTGTCGCGTCGGAAAGGAGACATCAGCCGCACAGTAACGAACTCGATAGTACCCAGGAATCGATGCACATTGGCAGGCGCGTGTCACGGCGTCGAAAGGAAACGACGTCGTTCCACGTGCCCGGAAACGACACCTCTTCATCCGTTCCGCTACGCTCGTGCGAACTTTCGAAAAGAGAGCATCGAATGCAAGCGAACGACCCCCTCGACTAGCGGGGGTGGTACAGGGTGTCAAGGGTGTTACTAGCATGATGTAGAGGGAGAAATGGAAACGGCGGGGGAGGGAAATAATGCGGGTGTTGGCAGAGAGCGGTGCCCGACAAAATTACAATTTGGTGGATGTAATTCCGCCCCGGAGAAATGGCCTGCACATACCATGGCGGGGGGGTCGAGGGGGGCACGTAGGGGAATCTGCCGTTGGAGGAGTCGCCGGAAAGCCATATGTGGGCGTGAAAGGGAGGCAGAGAGGACAGGGATACGATGGTGGGAGAGATTTATCAACAGCTCGTTCCGCACTAACTAGACGCCGGAAACTCGAAAGATATTGCATCAGCGAGACGATGATAGCGCCGCGACGACTGGCATTAAATTGCATCCGGTCGTTGCAGGAATTTAGCCGCCCTTACGGCGTCTCTGGCCGACCCCCTTCGTCCGAACAGCCCTCGTTACCCCCGCAACCTTGCGCCCTTTCTGTGCACGCCCCTAAGTCAATCTTGAACGAGGCTTTCAGTTAAACGGGATAAAACTCTTGGAACTGTTTACATTACCTCCGTGGATAAACGATTGATACCGTCCGGCTCGGCGAATCGTTAGAAGTTCGGTAGTTACTTTTTCGTCCCGGCGGGCGGTTTGCGTCCGGCTTTATTGCGAGAAACGAGCCTGGGAGGCGTCACTTTAACGAACAAAACGCAGGACTCCTGAATTCTCGAACGTCCCACCGACCCACCCGTTGAATTTTTGAGGGCAGAAGCGGCTGTTCGGATATGGCGACCGCGGTTCGATCGACGGAGCAGGGTCGTTCGTTAATATTGTAGAACACGAAACGGAGACTACCCATGTAACCAACATCGTAGATGAAGTTTCCTGGAAAATTCGGTCCCCCTCGTGTCCACGGGATTCGCGATATTACCGGCGAGACAAGGAAAATATCTCAACAGCTTAGCGAATCGTTGCCCTTCAGATTGGTCTCGAGCGACAGAATTTTCTCGTTAATGTTCACGGGCGGAAATTCGCCGCGAAGAAAACGAAACGGAA
Source organism: Nomada fucata (assembly GCA_948146005.1). NCBI lineage: Eukaryota > Metazoa > Arthropoda > Insecta > Hymenoptera > Apidae > Nomada > Nomada fucata. The sequence continues at coordinate 4,912,477 of OX411277.1, forward strand.
AAGTCTCGAATTTCGCGTTGTCGGTCCGACGAGATAGACTTCGTGGACGAGTCAAAAGTCGCGAGACAACCAGCGGAGACAAATTGTTCCATCGAACGTTCTGTCGACTAGATTCTCCCTTCTTTCTCCCTTTCCGTTGCTGCGCGGTTAATATTGTTTTCGCCCGGGCACACCTGTCTGGAAATCGAATTCGGCCGTGACAGTGGCAGCTCCACGGCTCGACGTGTTCCGCGACAATTTCCCACTAGCCAAGCCGGAGTAATTTATCCGTTCTCTGGCTGCGGCGAGAAGCGAAAGAGTTGCTCGATCTACGATATCGGACAATCCTTTCCATAGATCTAGTGATCTACGAACGCTTCTTTACCGCTTGGTCCACTGTGCTCTTACCTTTCAAACCTTCGTTGAGTTACCTGCCCTTCCGCCTGTCCGTGTGTTTCGTTTGTTCCCGATGGCAGTAGTTACTTTTTTTGACTACACTTTTGGCAACTGACGAAGTCGATGTTAAGTTCTGGAGAGTCTTCAGAATTTTTTGGTATTTCCACGGTACCGATACTTTCGTGCAAAGGAGTAGACGTTCGTTTTTCGAAAAGAGGATACCATCTCTTTTCCTTCCCCACCAGATTGATCGAAGATCGACTGTCTTTTGTAATACTAGGAACAGGCGGATCGAGGTTCTCGGATTACACTTTGTAGAAGCCTGTCGAGCTTAACCTTTGGACGTTCTCTTAAAAGAACTGAACAAGACTGCTTCAAAAAAAAAAAAAGCCAAATACCATCGACGGAAACTCCAAGAAGTTACAAACGAACCGATTAACCGTGCTCCTCCCTCCGAGATAACTGACCCCATTCCCCAATTTAATATTCGACATTCCAGTCGACAAATTCTCTGTTTTCCATCCGTCGAGAACTGCATACGTTCATAACTCGAATATGTTCCGATCACTACCGGTATTACATACGTATCGGTGACTTGTACCGATATTGGCTTACGTACCGCTATTAGGTTCGCGAAGCTATACCGAAACGGATGTAAACCTGGAAACCGAAATAAAATACCGGTGTTCCTCATTTACCGTGTATTGACACATTCACGTATGACGTCGTATCGGTATTTCGACTCCCACAAGGGTTCACAGGGTGCAACCGAGAAATACCTGTCTAAGTCCCGGCATTCGCTTCGTCGTCCCGATAAATTCACGGGGATCCGGCGGGACACCCGAAGCGGCGAATTTTCAGCGAACCCGAACCAGGCTAAAACTAATTACCTATACAGGTATTGGCGGCCACCGAACGAGTGGCGCATCCTCCCCTTCCGAATACACCCCCGCGCCCCAAACCAGCTACTAATTATAGCGAACAGAGGTACCCGGATAGCACGTGGTGCGTGCAAACGTCCGGGATGACGTAGCGCGACGCCAGCTTTCGCGTGACACGAGTGCCGCTAATTCGTATTTAAAGCTTTATCGGCCGCGAGTACCGCGCGACAATTTCACGCCTCGCAGAATCCATCTGACAGCCACTGCGCCTCGGCGCATCCAACGCCGGGGCTTGACACCCTCTCGCGCCTCGTCGCGTTGTTTCACGACGACGGCCGGTTGGGAAACGTTGGGGGCGGATGGGGGGCTTGGTTTGGTCCGGGGTGCGACGGGCGGTAGTCTTAGCGGGGGGTAGAAAACTGCGAGCGTGTCGCGTCACTCGAGCGTCGTTGCAAGTAATTTAAGCGGCGGGGCGCTCGGTAATAGTCCCGTGACTCCATAAACAAAGCGGTCGGTTAATTAATCAGTCTCGAGTCGCAGAACGGTAATGGCCCCTGAAATAGATTCCAGATTAATTATCCGGCGGCGTTTCTTTGAGACGCCGCGGAAAGTTTGCCGCTTCTAATCGCCGTTCGCGGTGGACAGCATGGGGGGGTCTATGGTATTTTTAACGAGGTCGCGGGGCGATTTCCGCAGGATTTCGTGGACGACGGTGGACAGTGGATTCGTGGTTAATAATAATTGAGATTATACAGGGTGACAAAAAACTCAGGGAACATCAATAATTGAGATATAGCTGAGGGGTAGAAAAACAATATTTTCCTTGGCAAAAATGTCCTACATAGTTTCGTTTTTGAGTTATTAACGAAAAACACTGGCCAGTGAGAGAGCCCGGCGGGCATCGGCCGACGCGCGCTCAGGTGCGAACCGATCACTTGCGGTTGGTCGTGATGGGGGCATCGAGGGTACCGCGGAAAACATGCGGCAAATGTTACATCGTCTTAATTAAGAATCACGTGGAATTATTCATTATTCGTGAATAAGAAATACACTAATAAATCGTGTAATAACTGTGGCCTAGGTCAGGATTCACACAATGTTAGCCAGGTTAATTCGTGAACGAATGGGTAAGTTTAACTAGCTTTTCCTAACATTAGTTATGCGAATCGTTTTTCTTAATACATAGTTTATCCACCTGAAAACGTACTGATAAAAAAAAGTATTTTTTTCATAAGTAATAAAGCACTTCATTCCTTTCGGATAATGAATAAACGTATCGAACACAGTTATTACACGATTTATTAGTGTATTTCTTATTCACAAATAATGAATAATTCCACGTGATTCTTAATTAAGACGATGTAACATTTGCCACATGCTTTCCTCGGTACCCTCGATGCCCCCATCACGACCTACCGCAAGTGATCGGTTCGCACCTGAGCGCGCGTCGGCCGATGCCCGCCGGGCGCTCTCATTGGCCAGTGTTTTTCGTTAATAACTCAAAAACGAAACTGTGTAGGACATTTTTGCCAAGGAAAATATTGTTTTTCTACCCATCAGCTATATCTCAATTCTCGATGTTCCCTGAGTTTTTTGTCACCCTGTATGCATAAGTGGCGGTTAAGATGATTGATGATCGGACTGACCGAGATATCTGTGCTTCGTTGGACGTCTAACGAGGCCGGCTGAAACGCCGATCCCCCGTCAACTATATCTTTAGACACATGACGGGGGTGAATTATTCGTTGGCCAATTATATATGTATATTAACAGTGAACCGATTCGTTCGCGTTCGCTAGGAATAAAACGAATCGGTCTGCATTTGATGGTGTTTAATAATCGATCTCGAACGAAGGTTTTGTTCGGGGAATAATTTTGGGTGAAGAGGCCTCAAGTCTGGTCGGTCTAGCGTTAACTCGAAGCGTCGCAAATTATATCAATTAAACGAAACGATCGTTAACCTATTACTGAAACTGTTGGCCAATGCACCGTGCGAATATTTTAAATTCTATCGATCCGCTAATGCCTCTATTCGCTCGATGCATACAATATCGATGCCAATTTCTATCTCGGGGCAACACCGTTCTATCACCTGGTAAAATTCGCCGCCGTCGGTTTCCAGCATTTTCATCTCGTATCCCCTCGGTGTTCATAGATCCTGCTCGTCTTAAGGTAATACAAAGGGATCTAAGACGCATTTTTCATCCGGCCAGTATTTTTTACTTGGCCGCTGCTAATTCACACCGCTTACGTTCCCCTCCCCTTTCCCACCCCCTGTTAGATTGCTCCGCCGGCCCCTGACCCCTGCCCCTCCCCCCTCCGTTCCCGTAAGCGTCGTTACCCCCGAAGGCTGAGCAGAGTGGTTGGAGCCGCACTTTGTTCCCCTCTAGCCTGGATGCAATTTTAATCTCGAATTCCGAGAAAATTACCTTGCCGTCAGAGCCGTTTAAGGGGCTACTAGGTGAGATTGCCCCTGCTACCTGTCAGGCTGCTTGACATATACTATATTATGTAGCGAGATCGACTTCTCTCGAAGCTATTTTCGTTTCACCTAATTCCGCCTCCGTTATCGTTTATCGCGCCGCTGCGCTGGCTCACGGCTGCGCGCCATGGATCTGGCCTCGAACGGAAATCTATAGAAACAGGTATTTCCGGGTTGCCTGGTTCGTTATTGCGAACATCGGCCCCCGACCGGACCGTTGGGCAGCTTTGCTTGTGGTCAAGGGAAACGGACGCGGCGACATCGATTGGCGAGGGGCCCCCCCGTAAAATGGGACTTTCGATCTTTCGATCGAACGGCGGTAAGCTATGTCGATGGAAAAAGGATATCAGCCTTCGTGTTGTCCCTGTGCTTCTTTGCACAGGGGGCTACTGTTTCTACTCGTACGTACCTGTTGCCGCGGGGCATCCAAAATCTCTCGATCCTCCTGAAAGTTTCGCAGAACAAGAAAACACGGTCCAGCGTGTTTAATAATAATAGTAACAATAACGACTTTATTGCCACATACATAAATAGATGGACATGGCTGATGTACAGCGTACAAGCTGGATCACACAACCGGATCCTTTTACAGTGAACTACACTTACGCCACCCTTAACCGCAAAAAACATGCTGGAAAATAAACGTTCCTCTAATCGCGGCGTGTCTCTCTAATCGGCGTATTCGGAACCGTGCGCAAAAAACACAGACATCGTTTGCGCTCACGCTAGAAACTAGTTTGAACGCGGCAAGGTACACCTGCGCGTACACGCAGTCACAGACGCACACACACACTCCGTCACTTTCTCTGAAGCCGTTCAGCACTTGCTCATTTCCTGTACACGTCGTTCTTTCTCTCTTTCGTTCGTTCATCGGGCTCAAAGGAACTGCGAATCGTTGCCTATCGAACGGTCGCACGAACGTTTCGCGTAAAGAAATCAGCAGAGGTTGCGAGGGGGGAATGGGCAGCCGGGGAATGTTGGACAGGGAAACGATTCAGACTAACGACAGACCGGGGACAGACAGGAACGTGATGACGATCCGATTACCAGGCTCTGTTTACTCCGACAATCGGGCAGTTTCGTCGATATTGTAGCGCATACATTCCACGCGGCAGTCGTTTGAAACGTTCGACGGTGCACGCGACGCGAATCATCGACTGGAAGAAATGTGTTTCGCGGAAAATTAACTCCGTCGTGTTTGCCTATCAGTGTTCCTCTTTCTTGTCCTTCCTTCCTTCATTTGTATCCTTTCGTTCTTTGTCGCGCGGAACGTCTGACAACGAGGGTGGAAGCATCCGCGTTTGATACCGACAGGACACAGAATGGCGAACGCGCGCCCATGAAATTGGTATCGGTGTCCCGGCGTCACTAGAACTGGAAACACCAGCGAAAAGCGGAAGGCCTCGGGCGATTTCGGGGACTTTTACTACTGTACACCGCCGCCTGCGCGAATTTCTACGACATCCCTCGACGATTTCAATCGTCGGCTGCTTCGCAACCGACCATTGTCGCTTCTCCCGGAGAACCAGTGTCTTTCTGAATGTTTTCGAAGAACCATAGAACTTCCGCTTGCACGCGTCTAGGCCGTGTTCGGTATTAGCAAATCGATTTGTCCGCTTGGCAGGTACCCTCGGACCTGGCGAGAAACAGTTTGCCGTTAGCGCAGGCACATAATTGATAGATAGTTGTGTCCCTTTGGCCCTGGTGGGAGGATGCTCTTGAGGAGTGTTGCTGTTGCTGTTGTTGATCTCTCGACGAGTGGCCCTGGCTCAGGCTCGCCGTTTTCAGGCCTTTTATGAAAAGCGTTTTTGCGTCCAGCCTGATGGCGCCCTGAATGCTCTGAAGCTTCAGGTCTGTGAGACAGGATGCTGAGATCTCGTTGGCCCAGGACTCGATCACTACCTTCTGCGGGGCGCTGATCTTCAGGGACCTGGTCGCCGACTCCAGTCTGCAATAGAGAATAATATTTGTTCGCGTAAAGTAAATTCGCTAAAGTCGTTGTTTTACTGCGGGACACATATGTATGTGTAATAATTAATATATTAGAAATTCCGTAACGCTTTTGCCGAAAAAATACGTAAGGTCTTACTATAATAGCGTTGTACATTTTATTATTAATTTCTATGCCTCCATGTATTACAATTTTTAGTTATCACAACTTATATCGATATGTGCATCGCGGACGATATCAATTTTGAATGAACATCTATAGTGTTCGATGTTTCCACGGTAGTTTCCCAAACTACGGGGACATAAACATTTGACAAACAATCGCGGTAGCGAGGAAGGTACAGGAGTATTAAAAAATTTGTCCGTAATATCGCACGACAATATAATACGGCATCCATTCAACTGAAATGTCGGACTCGCAATAATCGATCCTCCTTTCTAAGACGTGATAAAGCAGCGTCTTCGACCGGGCCTTTCTTCCAATACCACCCTCTTTTCATCGTCAACCTCTCCGTCATCGTATACGTCCTATTGCTTGCAGCCCCAGCTTTCCGCTCGTCCGGATTCCCGGTATTTCATATCTGGCATAAATCCAATCCTATGAATATAATTTTCCGCGCGAGCAAAGTTTTATTGTAATCGTAAATCCGTCTGTAAATTGCCCGACACTATCAATAACCGCGAAACCAGTGCACCATTCATACCCCCCCTTTCGAAGTCTCGCGATTTCCGCCCCATAATACCGGCGTCTTACTGCTTTCGCGATGCGGAACCAGGACTCGCCGATATTTCGTGGGGAAAGTTGGCCGACGAATCACGAAGTCGAGGCGGCTGCGAAATTTTTTCGACCCTAATAAAGGAAACATTTGAATGTGTGCAGTACAGTTTGGACAGGATATTTATGGTTTCGATTCGTGACATCTGGAATATAGATAAAACGTATTGATTCCGAAATAGTTTTCCGTTCTGTCATAAGTCTACAATGTTTCGTTGAAATTTATTAGAATTTCGTATTACCATCTTGGGTTTATTAAACCGGCAACGAAATTGACGAAAGTATCCCCGTTAATAAATTATTCATCCGTTCATTGAATTCCATCGATTGTGGAATATAATTTTTTTTTTGTTCCATCAGACGATCCACATTTTCTCATCAATACCATCCTCGTTCAACCGTACCTGCCGGAAGAGCAACAAGTTCGGTCATATACTACGAAAAACGATGCAACGTCCAATAAGACCGCCGCGACACTTTTATCAACGATCGCCGCCATGAATTACACGATTTCATTACAAACCGCCGTCCTTCCGTTTGGCCCGCGCCGTATATTATATTTAATGCGTTACCACGAAGCTTAATTCCACGTGAACGTCCGACGCGCTGCAATTCAGCTTGATAACTTATTGGTGTTCGCGAGAATGGAAGGAAAGCCGATGGAACGTCGAATCCGATTGCACTGCTATTTGCATACGCGGTTACATCTGAGGCTGATTACCGAACAGATTTGTAGCGCGGGCTTGTTGAACTGGGTCGAAGCCACGTTTAGAAGTTCCCGAAATAAATATGGTACAAAGGTTGGCGAGGTGCATTCGGGAAAGGCCGAGTTCGGTCGTCTTCTGTTAACACTTCATTTTTGCGTCGACTTCTTCGCGTTCGACTGTATTTGTTACGTAGGAACAATTGAACGTTCGTTCGCTTCTTCACCTTTGAACCGAGTCGATTGCTGACGTTCAACGTTTTAATTTATTGAGGGAACGGACCGAGGGGAAGAACGGAATTTTTAAGACGGATCTTTCACGACCAAAGTTCTTGTATTCCATGGATTTCTATATTCTTAAACGTCTCTGCGATTCTCTTTGAAGGGAAATTTGTTAAAAGTTCCATTTCCAGGATATTCGTTGCGCGCGCTAAAATATTCATTTATTTCGATTTCCCTTTTATGATTACCTGAGGCCACGACCTGATTCCCCTCTGACCAGAGGCGTCTGAACGCTACCCTGGAAAACGGCACCCCCATCGCCAGTTACCCTTAGCATCTCTGCCCCCACCACCACCTGCTCTCTATCCGCCGAGAAGAGAATTCCTCCTCGAGGGTCGGTTATCCGGAAGCCTCTTGACACGCAGTCCACGCGATCCTCGCCTGTAAAGTGGACAAAAGACATTCATCTACCATTTGCATTCCAACAAAAGGGAAAGAAATGTAGAAAGAAGAAAGAAAACTAAGAGAAATAAAAGAGGAATTTTTCAAAGGGGCAGGAACACGCTGGTAATCGTCGGGAATCGAGAATCACGTTTCTTTGAATATTTAAAGACGATAATGAAGTTTGAATATTGTACGTTGTGGTCGGTAATTTTAAACGAAGCTTCGTTTACGTATTTATTCTACGTGCATCGAATTAATCGAGTATAGATCGCTATTACGAAGGGCGAGGAATTCATTCGAATGGTTAAGTGTATCGATCGCTGTGCAGTACGACTTGAAGTATTCGTTCAATTATTCAAACGTATCTCAAGTATCTATTGAGGTGGAATATTTTTCAGAACATTGCAAGTGATTTTTTTGGACAAGTAAAGAATTATCGAGTTTGACTTCTTCATTCATTTGGGAAAATTGTAGGATAATTGTAAAATTGTACAGAAAAAGATAAATTAAAGTGTCGAACGCTGTAGATATTGATGCAGCGGAGCAAACTCGTCGAGACGACGATTTGTCACGCGATTCAGTTTCCTAGCTGTAAAACCGATGTGACTGAAACGCTCCCGACCATTAACCAACAAATTTCACCCCGATGCATCGTTCCGCGTTATCGATATTCGTCCCTTTGTTTTGCAAGAGGCGCGACAATAATATCTGTTTCCACACATGTAAAAAAAAAAACAAGAACAAATTTTTAAAAATAATACCATTTTTTTTTACCTTCAAAGGCAACACCGTTCCGCTGTGCAATCGTATATCTCTGACAAAACGTTTATTCCCGTTTTCGATACGTTTTTCGCCGTTCCAAAGACTTTTCAATACACCCTCGCACAATTTACAATTTTATACCCACAGGCTTTACCTACTGTTCGAACGCTTTACACCGCGATTAAAAACTATTCACGAAACTACGGTGCAAATGAATTTTAAACGTTTAACCATTGAAATTAACTTGAACTGCGATTCCAAAGCAAACAACGCTCCATTACGTTAAAACACGGCAAACTAGAACACTATCGGCCGAACTTCGATAGTACCAAACCAGTTAAACCGTAATGTAGTCATTGAATTTCTAAACAGAACCGGTGTTCATTATTGCCAGCGGGAACACGAAGCAAAACGTTCACATTGTTGCATTCTCACCGACTGTGAAACGCGCGAGTAATCGTCCGTCGTGGGACCTGGCCGACGCAGTGAAGTTACTCCACGACTCGAGCACCAGATTCTTTCCACGTCTGGATCTCAGACTGGAGGCCACTAGGGCATCCAGTACAGCAGCCTGACCTCTGAGCTCGATCCCTCCGGGCACCACCTTCAGAGAGCCGATTCCCTCCTGAAAGAAGAGGAAATGACTGTCAGGAAATAAACGAGCCTCTCTGTCGGGGCTTTTTCTAGGTCGGCCGTTCCCGATAGTCGTTGAAAAATTGAAGCCGTAGGCCTGCCTACGTTAAAATTCCCCCGTCCATCGATTCTAACTAGCTTCCGTTTCTATTTCTTCGCCCCCTTCCCATCGCAAACTTTCTCCCCCATTTCTCCCATCTTCATATTTCCTTTCTCTCGTATCACGTACGACCCGTAACGACGGAGATATATATCCGTGTACATATTTGGCTCCCCGTTGTAATTCAACAGCGCGAAAATTAAATAGCACCGGTCGCGACATCATTGCCGTTTCAGATGGTTGAATAATAAATGCGGCGACGAGCCGAGCGCCGCGGCGGTTCGTCGTTTCTACGCGCCCCGACGCCAACCATCCAGCGCACGGAGGGGTTCGTTTGAAATATTTCTCGCATAATATTGGAACAGTGGCGTAGGCAGAATTTTATTCCGACCGACCGGAAGGGGGTGCGTGGGTAAAGGGTGCACGTAGCGTATCGTCGAGCGTATCGAGCGGAACGCAGACACTCCGCTCGTCGGTCCGCTCGCGAGTCAGTTCAAGAGAGTAAACTGCAACGGGACGAACCGAGGAACACGCTATAAAGCAGACACATTGCGTACACCGCCTCGTATTCGTCTCATAAACTGCGGATATTTTTCTCCCCCGCAATACGTTCGTGCCCTGAGCGCGCAGCGACGCAATTTTCCTCCGGACGAAATTCAATTTCGCGTTACACTAATTGCGCACCGACGCCGATCTTGCAAAGACCCTGGTCCCTGTTTGTTCCTTTTTTCTCTACTTTTTTTCTAAAGCTTGTTCATACTGATCGTCGATTTATTCTATCGCCGTTCGGGGGGCGTAATTGCGTTTCGGGCGTCGAGACATCGAGGAAGAGAGATTGTTCTGCGCTTGAAACGCCCGCCTTCGTAAAAATCTGCCTCCTGCCACTTCGCCATCGTCGTTTCCGTATATATATGTGTCTGTCGTCCCTACATTGGTTTCCGATGATTAGCCACTCGATTGGAAGCAATCGCCCACGCGCTCCCTGTCCTGCAATTTCCACTTACATATAATCGCGACCGTTCGCTACGAAATGCGGCTAGTTGGGTAGACGCCAGTAAACTCGACTTGGCTGCACGAAGGACGAGCACAATCGCGGTTTGGGGATTTTCTGGCCCCGAGAAACGTTCCATGGGATGCACGCGATTAAGTTATCAGACAGTCGATTTAATTTTATCGCGAATATGATAAACGTTCGCGGTTTTGGTCACTCCGTTCAGTGGATCGCGCGAGTACACACTTTCGATGAAAATGATCTTTTCGAACTCTTTGGAGGAACCTTTTGGAGCAACTTTTCGGAGATTAATTTTGCTGAATTTTCAATGCGGTTTTACCGTATTCGCGTACTAATTCTGTTTACCTGTATTACAATCAATTTTTCCTGCGCGTTATTGGTGTTTTAATTCTCGTCGGGATACTCGTGACGCGGATAGGGGGATGTTTTAGAGGGTTGCGCGTGAATGAAAACATGTTAACACAAAGATGAGAGTTGTATATTTGAATAACGTGTTCACTGAATTTCGGACGGGATCTTTTCAAAACAGAGAACGTCGTTCTCCTATTTGTTTCAATGCTGGCGATATTAAAAATCTAGCCGGGCGTTCCAAAAATACCCAGCGCGCAGTGACGTCGGTTTTGAAGTTAATTTCGTGCGGCCGTTCCCTTCTACGAGCTTGTTCCGTCTCTCAGGTAATTCTTGGACCTCAAAAAATTTTCATCCCTATTCAGCGGGGACACTCGGCGTTAATTTTCGCAGCTAATTTCCAACGATCGGTACCGTTAACCCGTTTCCCCTCCCCTCGTTTTATCCGCGAAACTATATTCCGACCGCGACGCCGGAAAACAAATTTGTTCCAACCATGTAATAATTAATTCTCCGATAGGACCGCTGATCGATACGCGATTCACAAAAAAAAAAACTCCATCTGCTAATTTTAATTTCTAGTAAATTAAAAACGAATATTTAAAGCCAATAAACCGATAATTCCTCTTTTTTACACCAGAAAGGTAACGTTCCCAGGTTTGTCTTTCTGTTAGTGAAACGAAAGTCAAATTAACTCTTAACCACGCGACCGATTAAAAGGATTGCCTCTGTGATTAGAAAAAGAGGCTCTGTTCCAGCTCCTTGGCGGTGGTTCTAGACTCGATCCCCGTTTAAATTCCCGCAGCCGGAAGTAGCGACGGCGTTCGCCGGATGTTCATAGCTGCAACCGCGAACTGTGCCCTTCTCTCTCTCTCTCTTTCTCTCTTTCTCCTCGTAGCGGCGCCACTCGATTAGCCAAATCATTCGGAAAACGATACGATCTCTTTGCCCTGTACTTAACCGTAACCGTAAACCCCAATGGCGTCGAGAGGGCCATAGCCGTGGCTGCCTTTTAGAATCGTCGTACCCTCGAAAGGTGAACCGAATCGGTGAATAGCCGGGAAGCTAAAGGACAGACGTCGTTGAACTTTTCACTTCGTGCCGTGCTACCGGTTAGATAGTCGCTGCGAACATTTGATCGACTGCTCGTCGAAAGTTTTTACTTCAAGCGCGATGGTCAGGCTCGTTGCGTTGGATAATAGAAAACAGGGATGGTTTGTGGAGATGATTGTTATCAACGATTTCATTGTACGATTTGTACTTGCAACAAGTAATACCGAGGAATAGATTGTACACTGATCATCGACGATTTGATACCTGGCATATCTGAAACGTTCGCCAGGGAATGTTAAATAAACGACGAAGAAATAAACGGTAGCGTACTGTAAAACTGAACGGTCTCGCGGCAAATAAATGGAATTATTAGAAACGGAGTATTCGTTTTTATTAAAACCAACGGAACTTTTTTTTTAGCAAGCAATGTCCAATATCGGAACAGTTATCAGTCGAAAAAAAGTGTAGCAATGAAACAAACGTTGGAACGTTGCAGAGTAGAGAGGTGCGCTCGGGTTCGCGTTTCGATGTAAGGGTTTCGATATCATTGGAAGCAAACTTCGGATCTCGTTCTCGTTCGCGTCTTTTTTACCGACCGACTTCGTTTGAATTCTGTTTCTTATCGATACTTCACGCGGACCGTAGATTTTTAACTGCCAAAACTTGGCCTCTGATAGCGAAGTTTTCCATCGAGTTGCCCGCGCGCACTCCAAGCATGGTTCACGAGTTTGCAAATAATCTACCGCGCTAACTTCGCGCCGACTAACGAGGCTGGCTTAAAAACGGGACGCGGTACATGGAGCACGGTAACGAGACGACGTTGTAGAATAACAAACTTCGCGAATTCGCGTTAAACACTCGGCAGAATTCGATGCGCAATAACGACCGTGTACCGATCCCTCTCTAGTTTTGAGGTGTTAAATGCGTTCTGTTTGTCGGAATGTCTGCGAGCGACTGTCCGAACGTATCCAGCGCTGCTGTTAAGCGTTTCTTGTTTCTTGTGCAATTCTGACAAGTTCGCGCGTACGGGTCTTTCATCTTGCCCTCGCGAAACTGAACACTGTCAGGCAACAGCTGCTCTCTGTTAAATAGAATGTATCTAAGCATACGGCGCACCTGTAACTTGTTATTTTCTAATTAATTGCGTTGGCGATATATATGCTGCGGACACCGATACGCAGTAGCGCCGCGATAAACAACATTTGCAAACAATTCTTCGGTCCCGTCCCCCCCCCCCCTGCAGCGCAATTACACATGTCTGCGGGAAACGAAGGTACTGAGAACTGAGAACTATATTTCCAATTAGACCGGCCCGGTAGCAATAATGCTCGTGCGGCGTTCGGTTCGTATTCGCGAAATATCAAGGAGGCAGCCGCACAAAGTCCAGCTAATATTCACAGTTATGAAAATTAATCTATCGACACGCGATCAGCGTGTCCGCCGGAGGGCGAGGGGGATGAAATTGGTTCGATTCGATACTGGCGCATAATAAAATCATATAAGGTCGACGAGGAGCATTGTCCATTTGATTCCTCGAATATTATCCTCGGCGAAGTTAAGTTACACTTTATTTCCTGCCATTAGTTCGTATATCGTGTTTCATTTCGAGCCGTTCGATCCTGTTTGTCTTTTTGCAAACGGAGCACTCGAATGGCGGACCACGCGTTTCCCCCGGATACAGAGGGCCGGGACATGAAATATAATATCGCCGGAGGATGGCAAATTTTCTTCGCCGTAATTGACTGTCCGTTTAACGATTCGCGAACGCGAAAAAGGTTCGAGATCATCCGCCACGAGCCGACCCGATATTTCTCCCCGCCGATAACTTGAAATTCTTGGGAGCCCCTATTGGACGAGGCGAGTGCTCAGGAGCGTCGCAGCGAGTTGGTCGTAATGAAATCCAAATAACACCCCTCGCACGCGTTTGTCATCGTAACGACATCCTCGGACCGCCTCTCGGCCTCGCCGCTTACCTTCCGCAGATTAACGCAAAGCTTATTATTATATTTACAGTTTCGACCGACACTTTCATAATTCACGCAATCCATCCATCGCCATCTGCTGATAACAGACCTGTCAGTCATAGAAAACTAACAGAACGATTCACGAATAAGCAGAATTCGTTCTACCCTTAATTTTCAAATCCATCGCCTGTCACGCGTGCCGCCGCCGCTAGATTCGGTTACGCTTGCCGCGGCACTTTCGTTCACGAGACCGGCCTCAATAAAACAATCCTCACCTGTTCTCGTCTAAATTCCACGGTCGTTCGTTCCATACATAACAGAACACCGGGATTAGTCGATAGTCGTATCGAGGGGCGAAACATTGAAGCGAGGTGCAAAGCGAACGCGTTCGATCGGACGCGAAACTACCGAACCAACCCCTCGTGGGGGTGACAGGGATAACGGGGGAACGCGAGCGCCCCTACGTGCTCTCCATGACATTGGTAACTCGTGCGTGTGTGTGCGCTCGTCTGTGTATGCGTTCGCGTATAACCCGTGCCAGTAATTATACGTATGCAGCCGGTACGTACACCACGTTAATGCACCTCACGTAATTATCCCGAGCTGGACAGGAGTCGTCTAACTTCTGCCGCGAGTAATCCGACTCGTGGACCTGTCAGCACCCTCTACGCGGCGGTCCACTCGTCCCCGCTCAGTGTCCTCGAGCAACTACCACCCCCCCGCAGTTGCATCGCCGCGACGACATTGCAATTTCGTGTTAGTTTACCGTCGCGCACGGCGCAAGGATTAAATCGCGGCGTGTACTGATGGCGGACAGAGCTGCTATCCGGCCAGGATTTACCAACGTCCGGTATGATTTCGTGGTTTGAAACGCGGCAATATGGTCTCCCTGCGGCATCGATGCACCGCAGACCGGGATTAGTTCGTTTTGTTTCGCGAGACGAGAAAAAGGCGGAATGGGCGCAAGGTTTTTTTTTTTTTGTTTTTTGGAAGGGGGCGGAAAGAGATGAAGTAATACTAAAGGGTTATACGCTTCTATAGGCGGGTTTATAAGAATGACTTTTCCATTGGGGGGGGGGGGGGGGGATTTTTCTTTGTGCAAACAACGTGTCGGTTTGTACGTGCAGTTCCTTTTTCCGGATAGCACGCAGCAGCAAAAAATTTCACCGAGGTGGAATAATTATTAATGAAATAAAATGTTATTCGCTTTGCGCAATATTATTTGAAAGTTGCGAAGTTATTGGATTCCCTGTGTTGTTTCGTGAAATCAAATTAAAGCAATAATTCGCGTGGCCTGGTTTATATAAATTGTTGCTGTTCAATTACTATTATTTATAGGGGCTCTGCAGTTGCGATAGGGACGATGCGGAATTGTAATACAGATATATTTCATTGCAATTCAAGGGGGGGTTTTTCTTTTTTTTAAATAGACACACAGCGGCGCGAGAACGTAAATGGGAATGTAAGTGGAAGCGTTTTATTTGCTGGTAGGTTTGTAGAACGCCGTGTGGCGCAGTTTTCGATCCGTCGTTGAAGTGGAGGTATGTACACGCCGAACGTATCAATGGTGCAAGCAAAAGGCAACGTTTGATCAGAGGAAACGAATAATTTTTGCATCAATGTTTGTTTAAGTTTTTGTTTGCCTGAATTGACGCGCACAGTACAGAACCCGGGGGTGTGCCGACAATTCTTTCTGTTTCTCCACGCTCCGCGAATATCAACAATTTGGGGAACGCGAATGGCCCGTCGGAATCGGGCACGAATTTCCTTACTTTTACGATTACAGTCCTTCGTGCTCTTTACGAGGTCATTCTAAAAACTGCGACACACTGTTCTTCACGATCTACCGTTCCTCTTGTACATTTATTTCAGATTACCCGAAACGAAGCATCGTACATTCTGCACTCTCCTTCCTTGTTAATTGTGCACCGTTTTTTTTTTTTGCTCTTCTAAAAAATGACGGCGCAACTAATGCGGTTAATAAAAATGCATTTCCAGGTAGTAAAGAAAGAAAGAAACAAAAAAAATTGAAGAAAGTACAGAACGATTGGCAACGATTCGATGAGCAAGGGCGACCAACCTTTCGCCCCATCAACGACGCGTCACGTAGTGGTTAATAGTCGAATCAATATTCCGCGGCTGAACGAGGATCGAAACGTCGCAATTACCATTTACGTTTGAAACCAATGAATTGTTAATCCATCGACAAATCAATCGTAGTATCTGCCGTGTGAAATGCAGCGAATATCGGGATCCACCTATGCAGCCCGATTTTCCATCCCTGCTATAGAAGGAAGCGTATTGAACAGGTGAACGCGCTCGTGTGCGCGTGTACGTGTGCGAGGGTCGAAGAATAAAACGCGAGAGAAAGCCAGAAGAAAGGCTGGGTCTCTATAATGAGCGGTCGTTGCAGATCATTT
This sequence comes from Nomada fucata, assembly GCA_948146005.1. Classification (NCBI taxonomy): domain Eukaryota; kingdom Metazoa; phylum Arthropoda; class Insecta; order Hymenoptera; family Apidae; genus Nomada; species Nomada fucata. The sequence goes on from OX411277.1 coordinate 4,928,601, forward strand.
TCTTAAGATAACGAGGTGGACAGTAACCGATACAGACCTACCATGGCTCACCGTTTTTCGTCCTTATTTACATAACAATGTACACATATATAGATAGATCTCGCTACCTGCAGCCTATCCATCTAGTGCACATATATACAAAGTCCCTATATATTTGCGTGTACATATTTTACACTAATGGGAATAATTCTTTATATAATTTACAAAGAAGATGCCAGGAAACGGGATACCCTAAGGGCATCATTAATGCCGGTACAGTCTCGGCCCTGGCATCCTCCTTTATAATACTCCGAAGCCTTTTCCAGGTGTCTCGTTTTACCCTTCGTCACGGCCTCTTCGGTTTCCGTAACCCGCCTTGCCACTTTCTTCTTCCTCGATATAATCATTTATTGTATTCCTCGCTCTGTAATTAATTTCTGCCTCGAAGGTACTTCTATCTAACACGACGAGATACACTGAGAGAGACGGCATCCCTTTCGGCGACCGGTTTATAATTTCTGTCTGCCGCATAGTCGCGACGCGACGTTCATTATCGAACGTGGTCTTCCTCTTTCGTTCCGTTTTTGCGCGAGATAATCAGAAAGGAAACTAACCGGGGAGGTATGGAAAACGAAAATAGGAAGAGCGAGGGAAGCGGGGAGGATTTTGAACGAGCAGCAAGCGAGCCGACGAGGATGAGCGAGAGGCGTGGAAAAGCAGGTGGGATACGTGCATACGTACGTGCCACGCATCGGCCAAGCCGCCAGTTTCTAAACTTTGTCTGAACAGCGTTGCTTATAATTTTTAATAACCCGACTTCTCGCACGCCCCGCAGCCTTTGATCGCGTACCAGTGCCAACGCCACCGCCGCGATAATTACTTTATTTCGGGCTACGCCGATAAGTGTACTCGCCCTGTGCGTTTCGTGACGCTAGACCGCTAGTTTTAGTGGTTGTTGCACAACTCTGAGTTTCCCTGGTAAAATAACTGTACCCTTTGGAAGGCGAGCAGACAATGTTACTAATAATTGTTTCTTTCTCGAGTAATCTTGGGATAGGAATAAGCGATGAAAATTTATAATAATGATATTTAACTTGTACTCCATTTGTCATCCACTTGGTGAATTGGTCAATAATTACACCCGATTGCGATAGGAATTTTATTGTATTTCGTTAGATAGTAATTGTTAAACAATTATTGCACTCGGGTATTCTTTCGTAACAAATTATCCAACGGTGTCCGATGAAAAATTCTCACGCTTTGACCCAACAGCCGACAATCGCGTGCCTCCCTACGAGGGACGAGACAGGTGGCCATCAAGATTTTGGTGAAACGTCGACGATTGAAAAATCGTAATCGTCGTAAAATGCAACAGAAAATCGTACGAGTATCCGCGGCTGAATTCCCTGGGAACGATAAACTCGTCCCGTTCGTTGTTCGACCCGGTTCCTACCGACAAACAACTATGGCACCGGTGTATGTTCAAAATTCATGGCACCGTGCCCGGTATACTGCACTTGCACTTGCTAGCCGCTCCCTGTAATAGATATCCTTTAATACTACCGCACTGCTTTATATGTAATGTATACAGGGTGACCAGGCCATTTCTCACGCATTTATTGGCCGGCGGGCCAACTTTTCCGATGAATCAATATCGATCGTCTCGTCCATTGACTTTCCCCGTTAAGCCTCGTCGTTCGACAAGTTGGGCACAGTTTGTGCAAGATTCATTGCGGTCCCGCACTGGCTCACTCACGGGGGAATTATACAAATTTACAAGATTCCAGTGACGTCTCCTTTCTCTTATATATTTTTATCGTGTACCTTTGACTGGCGTGGATAAAGTTTATTCGAGCATCTGGTAATAGAAAGAAAAAAATATTGAAGAATATTTCTTTGCACCCTGTAACAAGTTCCGTCCGTCGAGGAGTACCTCACGACGAACGGGACAACGGAGTTCGAAATGCTTCGCGAATTGTTGAAATTATTTCCGTTCAATCTCGACTCGCTCAGGTTTCTCACGCGTCGCTGCTGGTTCCAGGCGACGAGACCTGCCACGAAACCTCTGACCTTTTCGGGGATTTGTGGAAATCGTCGCGGCGCCTCGCTATCAATAGCTGTTATTCCGTTGATTAAATCAATAGATAGGGGATCGTGTAAAAGCGGATCCGACTTTATTGCACGCGGCGGATAGAATTCGGTCCAGCGACCGGTATTGCAACAGTCATATTTCTCCGCGGGGACATGAACAAATTTTCATCATTTATTTAGCCGGCGTAAAACTGTTTTCGAATTTTCGCCGACACCCCTCGCTATTAGCCCCCCCCCCCCCTTTACCTGCCGTTAATGTTGCGCCAGGCGTTCGCGTGGCCTGTAATGAAATGCTGAATTAAAAAGTTCAGTAGAGAAAAAAACGCTACGATATCGAATTGTGGTTACGTGAACCATGTTACTCCGCTGGTCAATTATCCCTCTGTTTCAGCCTGAATTTCAACCATCGAACCCTCCGCCATTACAAATTTTCATATTCATAGCCCTCTGATATCCTGCGAAGGGCGAACCGCGTTTCGCCGTAACGATATTTCCATTGTTTTCGAACATCTGATATTCTTTTATTCGTTCTATTACCTTTAAACGTATTGCGAAACAAAATTCTGCTTTCAACCGTGTATAAACGTGAAACTAATCAATTGGCTCACACAAAATCCTATTTACCGTACGACAATCGAAATACCCCGTTTAATATCAAATTGACAGCGGCGCATAAAAATCATTCCTCAGAGAAAACCAAAGTCACGAACAAAGGAAGCAAAAGAAAAACAAAAGAAATCTGAACCGAACCATCCGGCGAATAATAAAGTGCAATAGAAAATAAACCACCGCGGGGATAATGCAAACGTCGAGATGCGAGCTTCACCTTGACACTCAGGAGAAACGCAACGCGGCCGTTGTATCGCCGGTGCAATATACGAAGGAACCGTATTCACGTGAATTTTCTATGAATATACGAGGGCTGTAGGGGTTGGTTCCGTGAGGGATATTACGTAGGTGGGGCATCTGTTCGGCACAGCCCTGTATGTATACGTAAAGCCGTTAGTGGCAATATAGTATCGGTATACAGTGCCGTCGGACATAACGTTTCGGGGTTATATTATATATTGTTCGTAATCGAAGATCTCGTAAGACCTTTCGATCCGCCGTAGATATTGGAAACGTTGCCAGTTATGAATTTCCTTCTTACCGTACGAACTTTACGACGGAGTTCGTTGCAGTAAATTCTGTTTCTCGAGCGACGCGAACATCCGTGATGTAGGAATTTTACGACTGAATCGCGGACAGCAGACGGAGGGACAGGGGAATGGCGAGGGGCGGCACGGGGCGGATACAAAAGCGGAGATCTCGATAAAGTTTAACCGCGGAATTATTAGATTGCCGGGAGCGGAGCGGGAGGAAAAAATTATGCGAGTTCGAGGAAGGAATTTTTGTGCTCGTTTCAGGGTGATACTTTCGATGGCGTTAAGCTGTCCGCCGAGAAAATTGAAATTCAGTTGCGTACGAGGTTATTCATTGCTCGTTGAACTCTTCATCATTCATGGTTTCGAGCGTCACGTTTTTTAATAAATATCGATTTCTTGTTGGTGCGACATCCGTCTGGGTAATCTATATTTGAAAGGGTGTACGTTGGATCTTTCTGTAGAGGAGGTGACTATGTCAAATAATTAATTTGTCAATTATATTTGAGCCGGTAATTCAGGGGAACGAATTAATTTCTCGAGGACGTTATTCGAGAGGAGATCGAGGCAGGCACCAGAGTTTCACGAGCGAAGAGTTCTGCACTCGCTCATCAAATATGAATAGACGGAAAAGAATGGTGGATAAGGTTGGAGGGGAAAAAAAGGGTGGGGCTGGAACGGTATAAAATATTTCTTGACTCGCGAGTGCATCCCGTTTTCAGTCGAATGGGACGGCTGGCACAGGGTTAAGGAATTTCTACGCGGATATCAACTGCGAAGCTCCTCGAGAAATTTCAGATCCTGCCGGCTGTACTATTCACGGCTCCTACTGTCACTGATAACGACGCGATTTTTATCAACCGAGCCGCTATCGCGAACACGGGGCGAGGCGTTCCATTTCACGCTCCAGAGATGACGTCGTTTCCATGTTGCGTTTCGTGTAATTCGTACAGATATGCAGCTTCATGTTGCAAGATAGAATTAGGAGCGTGCAATTGCCCCCGTTTCGTTTCTGCAAGTAGTGCGTTGATTCTGACGGAAACTGGTATCGTATAACGCGGTTATACTAACGCATGAATGCATCGCAACGATGTGTCATTTATTTATTTATCTGATTGAAGAATATTCAAAGGAACGAAATCCTTAATTAATACGAAAATAATTTTTGTTCTATGCTGTTACCATAGATCTGAAGATCTCATTCGCCCCCTTTCAATGAGTGAAGAAGAATTGATGTACGATTTTTCGAGGCCATGTTATAGCACTCTGAAGAACCTTAGGTTACTTTACCTTAGGTTAGGTAACCTTAGGTAATGCCCGTTCTTGTTCAAAGTGCGATGACATGGTCGAAAAAAATCGTACGGCAATGAATCTAGGCTGATTTTAAAGGGCGAATTCTCCACTCTAACACGCCACAGGTCATTTTCTTTCAAGATTTATTTTGCACCGCGTAGAAAATGTTTTTCGCGACTCAATGGACATCAATTTGCAAATACTGGACGTTCAAGCGACCCCCATCTAAGCAAGTTCCGTGTACCACAACTTAAGAATCGCAGTTTACTGGCGCCATCCGTCAATAAAGTAATTTTAACTGGAGTGAAGCTTTCCTCACCTCTGATCCTCGTTAAGATACAAAGTTCACGACAGGGCGAGACGCGCCGCGATCACCTTAATCCGATCTCTTCAAATATAAAACGCGGTCGACAACCAAAAATGACAATAACCTATCTCCAGTTAATTAAAAACATCCAGTGCGCAATCTCTGCGTCACAGATTCAATATCGTCAATTCTATTCAAAGAATAATGCTTCCCCCCGGCCGTTTCAGCTAGCTGCACTTGCCCTCCGCGGTGGACCAACCACGATTTCTCTGTACAATAACGTTGATCCCGAATGTCCGCTTTATTTACGACTCGCGAACAGAAAAGCGACACCCATTACTCACGTCGCGTCAAGGAGAGTCGTTCGGGGAACGGTATCGCCGAGGGCAAAGAATTGCCTCTGAGAGACAAGGGAACAGACTCGATTCGGTTATCGCGGGGAGGGAAACAACGACGAAGTCAGGCGAGAGGAAAGGTAGAACAACGGATGCGCTGGAAATCGGTAGGCAGCCAGGTTGGTCCGCGCCAGAGGAACGAACAGGGGTTGGAAAGTAGTAGCGGGGGGTTACATTTCCCACGGGGTATCCCCGTTTGCTCGCAAACCCCTTACTTACGGATTGATACTCAATTTCCAGCGAGTTTAGCCCCTATCAAGGAATCGTTGCGCCTGATCGCGACAGCTCCTTTCGATTTCGAATAAATTCGATAATGGCGGATATATAGCACGGCGGTGTAGCACGAGCACAGGGATATAGAAGGGGATTTCTCTATCGTCTTTACCTTAATCGACGGTGTTCAGGCGGGAAGAGATCGCAGTCTAGACTGGCTTGCGGACGCACTGGGCTGAGTGATCGCGAATCGATCGTTCACAATGGGGTTTGGTAACCACTCAAATTGGGTTCGCTTGTCTTCGAGGCCGATCAGTTAAATAAAATTGTATGAAACTAAAAAATTTCGAATGGAAAAGGAAGGAAGCCGGTTCCCACGTAATATACCTCGCGATATTAAAGTTCCGGCAGTAATTGATCAATGGCCGTATTACTGGGGAAATAAGAAATAATAAAATCCAATCTGTCGGATATATTTCAATGATATCAACCGTTCCAACGACAGCAAGACAATTGGCTACCCCTTTATCACGCGCGGCTATCAAAAATCGTGATCTTTGGATATTATCGTCACCCTCGAACAATCGTTCGTCCGCTGTACATCATAATTTCGTTCGCGGAAAATCGTCAGCTCGTCGGCAGACTATTTAAACGCGGCGTTAGCGGATGTTAATTACACGCTCCCGTCGGATTACGCTCGCGACACTCGCACGCGGCCGCGATAAATCCGCGGCGCGGCGGCCGGCCAAAAGGTTACACCCCCTCTGCGATATTACTCAACGCCATTAAATATCGCGTTTCCCCGCGGCCGGATTTCGGCAATAACGATAATGAAACAACGGGAACATCGAACGGCCGTTCGCTGGTTTTTCTAACGATCGCGAGCTCGTTTCGACGAGCTTGTTATCAGGACTGCTGTTCGTAACGAGCGGCTCCCCCTCACCCCCCCTTTCCCCTCCGGACGACCGGTCCAAGAAGTTCGGTTAATTATAAACCGTGAATTAATTGGACAGCGTGAATTAGCGTGAATGACCTGAGTGGTTCCGCACGGTGCAACGATTCCGGCAATTACGGCGAATTATATTAAGCAGCTTGTTGTTCGACCCGTTTCCCTGTTCGAGAGGCGCGATGTGTGAATGTTATCTGCAGTCGATTGTATAGGCCAAGCGAGGCCCGTTGTTCCGACGGCGGAACTTCCGCGAAACTAATTTCCAACGACGCGGCAGGAGTTGATTTTATTAGCGCCACGATGGATGTTGCTTGTGTCGAGGCGAAGTTTCGCGGCGCTGAAGATTCGCGTTAACTGGGAATCGTGATCGAGTATATGTAACGGATGGATTATCACGCAGATACGCCGACGGAGTTGATCAAAGTAGCAAGTAACACGTTCATTACGAATGACGATTTCTTCATTGATTACGCCATTTGAATGGAGTGTCTTCTTTCGGGGTGGCAGTTAGGCGCGGAAGTTATCGATATGGATTTTGGGTGGCAATAATATTTTCCTCGCCGTATATTTCGCATTAAAAATTACAGGTATTTAGTTTCTGCATGGCAGATATCGCGGAGGAACGTAAACGAGTAAAATAATTGCTTACAAGCGCGATCTATTTCTTCGTCGTTCGAGCTCGAATCGCAGCGTGACAAAATTTTTGGACAACTGAACCGGCGGGGACAAATTAAATAGAAGGAGCAGCAATTTAACAGCCTGCCCCGTAACTTTCCCCCGAGGTGTACTTAAAATAAAATGAGTACGCGAGAACAGTGGAGGACAAAGGAAGAACTTTTAAATTCGTGTCTCGTGAGCGCATTACAAAGCACAGCGCGCTGCAGAGTTTGAACTTTCTTCGGCTTGATATACGTCTACCATGATACGCGTCTCACCAGCTACATAGAATGGCCTCGAGAAAACGATGTATCGCTCGATTCAAGGATCACCCGACGATATTAAGATCGACCAAAAATCGTCCACCTTCGTACCATCGGATCGAATCGTTTTAACTTTGCGACGATCGATGGCACTTGACGAAATTGCCCTATTAGCGTAACAAGGGAAGCGAGACGACGCACGTTTGCGTCTATTAACAGGAATACGATCTTGCTTAGAACGCTTAGAATTGGGCTTCGTTACTGAACAAAAGCCCGGAACCCACGGATTTTCAGCAATGACGTTTGCCAGCCGGTTTGCATATCCAAAATACGCGTTCCATTCGAGCTTCCGGCACCGTGCCGGCGCGAGTGCACGTTTCTGCACACCGGATATCAAAGTCAGCGATCGTGGCAGGATTCTGCGATGAAGTAACGCGAACGGACACGCGTTGCTCTCGAAGGGCTGACCAACTTGGGAGCAGAACCAAGCCAAAATAAGCAGACCCGGTGTTTTGGAAAGGACCGTTCCGTGTTAAATCGCAGAAATACTTTGCCATAAATGAAACAAAAAAGTATACCTCGTTGGAAAAGTCGAAGCTTGCCCGGTGAAAGTACGTTGGAATATTAATGAATGTTCCCGTAGCACGATTTTCTTTGTTGAGATCGGCTTACTGTTACGTTATATAATGTTAAATTTTGTAGTTTCCGCATTAAATTCATTATTTAATTTCTGTTCAAAGATTTCGAAGAAAAATCTGTGCAAAAACGTCGAAACAAAGTTGGAAAAAATTTGTTAGCGAGGACTCGCAACGAAAATATTTCGTTACATTCGAAGTTACCGCCCGTATTGTATTCACCCATATAAAATCGCTATAAAATAAAGAAGAACTTACGGAGCTAAATCCCATGACTTTTAGCAGCCACACAGTGAGCGCCAGATTCAGGATAACGATGACCATCAGTGTGAGCACCAGCGAGTATAAACACCTTTTTCTCCAGCCATAAACGCCCAACCTGAATCCTCCTTTACAGGGCGCGGCACCGGAAGTACGGTCCTCGAGTATGGGCGGCGTCGTCCTCGACGATGGTCCCGCCGACTGTCGCACCACGCTTCGACCCCCGGTCGACGTGCACGGCTCGTCCGACCACCCTGCCTGCCCTCGAGACATCCTGAAATCATAAACGGCCACCACCTGAAATACCGCTGTCTCTGTTTGTACGTATTTGCGCGTATTTTCGCAGAGCAAACGCAGAGGAACACATAGCTTTGATTTCCTTTTGCCAGCTTTGAGAGAGGTTAATGAAGTGTACACCGTTGATAAACGCATATATGCGTTACAATTCGTCAAATTTATACAAAATTTCCGCACGCATAGAATTATTGTCTCGCGTTCTTCTCAGAATACACCGGGCCCTCCATATTTCATTAAAATATGCGTCAAACAATGCTCGCACTGCTTTACTTACGATCGCTTGCGCGTCGTTGCGGTTTAAATATTTAAAAATTACGGAACGTTTCCGGCCAGCGAAGGGTAAAGTGTGACGTACGCCTGTCCGAAAGAAGGAAAGTATAATACATTTCGGGGTATAATTGCCGGCGATTAATAAGTCCGTAATTGCCGAGCGACTCTTTCCCGATGATTTATCAACCATTTATGCCTCGTTCTCGCACACCGGCTGCGGGAAATTGTTCGAAGGGGAGTGGGAAAAGAAACAGCGCCGGCGAAGACTGATCTCTCCGGTTCTTACTTCTTGAAACAGGAGCCTTCCTTTATACGTGACTTGCCTCCGAAGTTCGAATCCTTTCCACGATGTCCATTTCAACTAGCGCGAACACGGCCTCCCGTCCCCATCCCCTGCCGCCGCCGCCACCTCATAATTTCACGTTTCCGTGTGGGCGCCGTCAGATTTTGTCCGCGGGCAAAAATGGCGACGGCACGGCCAGAAGGGCGGCGAAGCAAAGAAACGGGGAATCCGATATTACCCTGGCAAATAGGGGATGCTTTAAAAATTCGTCGCGTGCAGAGTCGCGAAGAAAAAGCGACGAACCGGAGTATTATCAAATAGCAGATAATTAGCGGTGGTCGTCGTGGCGTGCGCGAATGAAACATGAACGAGCGGGAGAAGCAGTCGGGGTCGCATGTGGCCGGGGTGGAGGAGGTGGAGTGAAGAGGGGGCGGGGTTGGTAATTAAAAAAGAAACGACGAGCGGGTGGAAGGAAAAAGAGAACCCAGCAAGCGCAGAGCGCGGAAGGAAAGGATGCGAAAAGGGAACTTATGTAAATCTCTTCGCAAAATAGCCGGCGTAACTTTCACTAATCTCTTCGAGTCGAACGAATCGTCCTTACTTCCGCTTTGCGCTCGCCCGGAGTCTTCCTTAAGAATGTACCCGGGCCTCGTTTTTCGTTCTACGTTCCGCGCGAACGACGGACGAACCAAGGGCGGACGAAAACATGGGCGGACAAGCGGACCGTGCAACGGGAATAGTAAAAAGAGACGGTCACGGGGGATGTGTAATGATGAGGGGGCGCACGAGGGGAAGGGAAAGAGAGAGCGCACAGGAGGACCTAAAATATTCAATGCAACCCCTCCGTCCTCTCTTGCGGATAATTATACCTCCCGCGGATATAAAGAGCTCGGTCGCTCGAAATTAAAAGCTCCGAAGATAAGCCCTCGCGAGGGAGGAGAGCCGCCGGGTTGCTTTTCACGACCGAAAAGTTCACGATTTTCAGCAACGGACCACCCAGAAACGGCGGCGAGTGAGAAGAAGGGTGGAACGGGGGGTGGGTGTTGGTTGACGACCGCGGAGACGCCGCAGCAGCTGCACCCCTCATCGAAGATTGTATTTAACGGGGGGGGGGGGGTGTCTTTAATCCGGCGAGCTTTTTCGAATTACTCCACGATTTTCGATAATTAATTTCTGCCGCCTCGGTTTGCCAAGAAAATACGAATGCAACGGAATAAACGGCGAGAGACCGCGGTGTTCGTAATTATTAAAAGGTACCGGCTTTTCGTGAATATTTGCGGAGGCTTGTAAACGGTTGCTAGGGGCGCGTGATTATTTGTCAATTAATTACGGCGCTTCCGCAGTCTCCAGTGAAATATTGATTTCGTGCAAAATGGGGAGGAGCGAAAGAAAAATTTTCGGCCGGAGTGTTGAACGCGGTCCATCCGTGCTTGCGCCTTTTGTAACCGTTGATACAGCCTTGCAGCACAGTTCCAATCCGTGAAAGGATAATCGTCGTGGCACGTCCCCGCGGCACGGTTAGATCGTTTCTCGCCCGTAAAATCGTCGGAGTATTTTAACGTCGTATCGAACTGGTAGGTGGTTTTACGCGCATTCGAATGTCGTTACGCCAGGCACAGAAACTGGAACAGGAAGATGGCCCAGGTTCGGTGGGAGGGGTGGGAATTACAGAGCGGAAATATTCGTCGGATCATAAATAGCGTTGGACGTGTGTTAAACGGTCGCCGGAACTTTTGACGCGGCCCGAAGTTAGCGCGACCGCCGCCATAATTTCACGGTTTCAAGCCGAAAGAGCATTACAAGTTGCGAAATTATCACTGAACTAACGTACGACCGTGTTACACGATTTTTCCACCTGTCCCATCTGCAACCCCGTCGCTACGCCCATCCACCCACTCGTCCGCGGGCCACGCAACTTCCGTGATAAATAGCGCTCTGTTTAAAACGGATTAAACGAGTGTCCGGCTGCTTACGCGCGTGGAACCGGCCAGCCTGGAATTTGTAGCTCTTCGAACGGAATACACGATATTTTCTATAAGACTCTCCTCCGACGTCAATAAATGAGAAGCTATTTCAAATGGTAATTCCTATCGTAATTCCGGCACATCTGAACAAATTCCAGACGCGTGATTCCGCGTAGCTGGAATTCGCGAATATCCGTACCATAAATTTCATAACGCAATACACATCAATTCAGCCGGAAGCTTTTCCCTGAAAAACATTCGTCACGAAGACCCACAGTCCCATGGGGGGTTGAAACGATCCGTCCAAAGAATATCGCCAAGGTATTCCTTTCTTCGCAGGCCGCGCGCACTCTCCACGGAACAGGCTTACAAGTTTCCCTTTAATATATTATGCAGATACATACGTACACGTATTACTTGTACATTGAACATACGCGTGTATACGAATGCGACACGGTTCGTCAGTTGGTCGAAACGCGACCAATGGCGAATAATTGCCGCGCGATGAAAATTCGAGAGGCTACTTGACTTCGTTCGAGGGGTCAATCTTCTCAGAAACTCGCGGAAACTGGGGTAGCACAATGGAAGCAGCTTGGCCGATTACGATCGACAGCATTCCTTTGGACGGCTGGCGTGGCTCGAATAGGAGCAACGAGCAAGCACTAAGAGAATCTCGAACATCCGTTGGATCTTTAGAAACTAATTGTCGGACGCTCCTTGACGCGGAAAACGCGAAAAGAAGCTCCAAATATCTTTGCGAATAATTCTATTAACTTGCCGGGACAGAGGCGTCCTTTCCCAGTTCTGTTGGCGTTCGAAAAGGACGTAAATGGACAATCGATAGTTCTTGCTTAACGTCTATGGACTTAAACGAGAGATAAAGCTATGGAAGCTCCCTCAGAAGGGAGCAGTTAACCGACCTAAACGTCTTTTCGTAGAGATTGAGGAATTACGTGAAACCGGACTTTATACATCGGATAATCACGTCCTTCAGGGAGTCACTGGGAAAACAAATTAATCCCGGTCAGATTTTTCGTTTGATCCACACTTCGCAGCTTTCATCCTTGGCACGTGTACACGTTTTGTGTGCGAATCGATCAATTTTTTTACCGTTACATTCGTTACAGTTTTATGGCGAATGACTTTCGATTATCGTCGATTATTAGCTACTTCGTATTATATATATCGACTTTTGCAGAGTACTTTGGCATCTTCAATTACCACCATTACCTACGCCCTTTTTCCTAATAATATACTGGAAATAGTAGAATTAGAAAATAGAATTTAGAACTTGGAAATAGAGTGGAGGTGCGAGAAACATTGTACTATAAGTAAAGTAGGTTTCCACAGACAGGGGTGGCATTTTCGACTTAACGCCTTGAATCGAACACCTGAAAATAGTTCTTCCCTCGAATTAAAACCGCGGCAATTTTACATACCCCCGCCAAGACACAACCGCACGTCGGAAAAACCTCGCACACTTGCTCGGGGAATGTGTAATCGCTTATAGAGGGGCCGGCATTGCGTGGTTTAAGAGCACACAGGTTAATTATTCTCCTAACACCGTTGTTGTCGGAAAGCCAACGGCTTATCGGGCGGTTAGTTGAAAACCGCAGCCTGCGGTGTTTCAACGAGGACTGAACGGCGCAAAGGGGTTGATTCACTGTATTAGAATCGTCAAGCTGGCGCCTACGAGGATCGTTCGGCTCTACGGTGTCCATGCACGTCGGGTCTATAAGAAGGTTTACTTTTGTTCTAGGTGCGCCTCCACTCGTTGTCAGACACACTTCAAACAGCATTTAATTGGAGTTATCGTCAATAAAGGATTCGTTCGCGGTGTCGGTCGTGGAATATGCCTGGCCATTTCGAACCCCCCTTTTTTTTTACGCCTCCACCTTTGCCTCTCTCACCTTCTTTCCTTCCAGCTATTCTTTCCTCGGTAGGACAGCACGGAAATTGCTCGGCATTCTCCATGAAAAATGCCAGAGGTTTATAGTACGACCGCTCGAAGCTCGCTGTCCTCGTTCTGTTTGCCACGGAAATTACGCTCCCTTCCTTTCCCCCTGTTCCTCTCTCTGTCTATTCATCGGCGGTCCTCACTGTCTCTCTCTCCTTTTCCCGCGACCCTTTCAATTTTACCGCATCGGGCACTCTATTGAAATAAAATTGCTCGGCTAGCTGATATTCGACAGGGTTTCGCGGATACTACGGCCGAAAGTGGATTATCGTTGTCGAGCAATTACGAAGATTCTTCCTGTTCCGCGGGAAATTGCGCGTAAATTCCACGCGCACTCGTTCCCCGGCTCCTTTCTGCGCGTTAGTTCTGCTTCGATGACGTTATGGTCGGAGAAAGAGATTGGGAAGGTAAGGGTGTTGTCTTGGCGGAGGAGATCGTGGAAATCGGGTGGCGGTTTCAAAGGTTGACGGGAAGCGTAATATTAGAAATGTCCACGATTGAGTCTGTGATTTGTAAAATATTATAAAATATATTTTGTAAATTACAAAATACAGGGTACCATAAAACTAGGACGCTGTATCTCATTCCCCTTACGCCTTGTTGCTCTTGTTTTATTTGAAGAATCTGCGGAAACAGCTAATAGCTAAATAGGCTTGTAACTTTTCGCCTGCTGTTCAAATATCATGGTTCGCGCGATTTGATCGAAACAACGAAACATTTACCGGTCTTCCGCAAAAAACAAAAAAAAAAAGGAGCTTGAAAACCGAACACGAATCTCTGGTCAACGATCGCTCGCGAAATAGACCAAAGAGAAAAAGGAACGCCATAAAAACCGCGGAAATTTCCGCAGAAATTCCGGCGAACCCTTTCAGGGGTGGCCGTGCGAAGTTCGTGGAAGGCCGGAAAAATCCCATTCGGGTTTCGTCGGTCGCGACGATCGGCGTGACGTATTGGTCAGCGGCGCGGCCAGAATCCGCGTGAAATATGCGGTTGCGCTACGAATTTGCCCTCGTCGTTCACGGAATCGTTCGGTGATTTACGCACGGGCCCGATATCCATTAAGGGGCGGAACGTTCGGCACTGCGAAAATAAACACTTTATCGGCGGAGATCGGGCGTCGTAGAGTTCTGGTCGATTCGCGTTCACGGGAATAACGAAGTACGATGCGGGCCCCAGTTATGTTTAACGGGCGGATAAGCATTTACAGGACAATCATTCGGCTTTATCATCGATTTATCGGTGGGTCGGGCCGCGGAGTAAATTAAAAGGGCAGGTGCACCGATTATTAACGCCCGCATACATGCCAGCCGAGCGGACACACAGATCTCCGCCTCTCTGTTCTGTTTTCGATTTCGTGCGATGCCGCCGCCGCCGCCGCGTTCTCGTCATTAATATCAATCATCGTCATCGGCATTCGACCGCTTTACCCGCGCGATAGCGCCCGCCGATGATCGATCGCAGCCCCCGATACTCTGTTGCCCAAGGCGTGCGCGTCGATTTCGCGGATCGAAACGATTTTCGTTGCGTGCGAGCGTATTATAATTAAGTTGGACGGGGCACGATTTTAATAATCTCTTTCGCGGGGACAACGAGCGGTAATGAAAATCATAATATCGCGAGGGCAATCACGGAGGTGCAGGACGGAATTAGGGGAAAAACGAAGGCAGCTAAAATTGTTTGTCGTTCCTCTGTTTGATCTGTCGATGTTAATAACGGCGCACGATTGTGCGCCACGCGTTTTCCCCTACTGTTCTCTGATTGCGATGCGTCATAGATTTTTTTTTTGTCGTTGCTTTTTTTCGTTTTATTTTATTTCGGGCTCCATATGAATTCTTAGTAAATACGATATTCTCCCGGCGGAATTTTTACCCGTCGGAGAGATTCCAAATAAAATGAAAACATTCTATCTTCCTGTCTGCGCGCAACACGATTTAATCCACTGATATTTTCTATTTGTTGGACTTCTTTTTGTTTTTTTTTTTTATCCAAATAATATGTGGGAACAAATCTGGAAAGCGCAGAATAGAAGAATAAGGAAACATGTTTCATCTCGACTATATTCCTACAATCGTCCGTAAACCTTCGCGTAAACGTTGGAAAAGCATTCTGTCCAAAGCGAAACGAACTGAATGGCACTGCAGCTAGAATCACGAAGAGTTTCCCGTGAAATTTCTCGTCCGACAAAGGCGATTCAACGTTGGACGAGAATAGTCGCGAGCGATAAAGCAGCGTGAGATCTTCGACATCTGTTAATGTGAAATTTCTGTTTTTGACTGGCGGAAACGTCAATCGCGAACCAATAGTTAAATTCGTAGTTTGCGGAAACAATACAAATATACGAGTTAATTTCCAAAGCGGCCGGTTCTTTGATCCAGACACGTCAAAACTTTCGACTGTACTATTGTTCGCCTTTACGGAAGTCGAAAACGTATGTATGTACGCGAGTATCAGGTCTAACTGTGCCCTGAAAATAATTCGGTCATTTAATGCGATACACGCCTTCATTTATTTCTCCGAAGAAAAATGAGGTGAAATGGAAAGTGGGTTTGAAACAGTGTCTCAACGAAACTGTTAGAAAACTTCGACGAGCGACATCCGAGCATAGTAAACATTGTGCACCATAGAAATTACTCCCTGAAGCTCTCGAAAATTCTTTAAAATGTACATCAAAGTGAATAGAGATGTCACGCGTATTTGATATCATTCGACCGGACTTTAATAACGCCCAGTGAATATATAACGGCGAAGTATAATATTTAGCCAATAAATACATGTCCATCTTTTCATACAATATATTCACCTGTTCTATACGTCTGTCCATTTGCAACGAACATTCAGAGAGGGTTCTTCGATTTCAGGCTTTAATGAATCCGCGTATATTGTTCAGCCGGACGAAACGAAATAATTATCAATAAATGTAACGAAACCCGATAGCCGGTCAAATTTATAGGAAACGTTCGTCTGCCAGTGCCGTCGAAAATTTAAGGGAGATTGTTATCTTTATTCTGTTACATATATCACCGAGAGCGTGGAGATAGTAAAGTAATTGATATCAAGCCAGACGAGGTGGACGGGTTTTTCAGTGGGTGGGATACGTCGACATGGCTGAAGGGGGGCGATGGGAGGGGGTGGAGGGGGTAAAGAAGCTCAAGGAAAAGGAAGTTTCACGACGAGGGAGAAAGGAAAATCCATCGACCCACGTGGTAGGTTTCTGCGAATCCAAGAAAATCGGTTTAGAGACCGGAAGGGAGCCGCCTTGATCGCGTTACTGGCTCGATCTCATGGATTAGGGACGATCCTTTTTCCTTCATCTCTCTTCCCTTTGCCGTCTTTGTCGCACTCGCCACCCCTATTTTGTTCTTATCCCCCGGACCGCCTTTTCTCACCAAACTCGATATTTCGACTTTGACCGTAACCTGCCCCAAGGAAAGCCTCGTTTCCACTTAGCCCGGTCGACGAATAAAGGGGGAATAAAAATAAACTTCTGAGCCTGTTCAATTTACCCTTGCGTCTAGCCCGGTCTAGGGGGTGATCCGCGAGGATGTATCGTGACGGTAGGTCAGGGATACGAGTACGGTGACGGAATACAGATTGCAGATTTATCATGAATGTCGACGAAATGGCGCAGAACCTTGGATCCCCTTTTCGTGAACGAATAAAACGTACTTATGTATAGATAGTTTATCAGGCAGTTAAATAGAGCGCACATTACACTCGCCCTTGATACTACATTGACTCGCGATTAAATTCGATCGAGATACGGACGAAATTGCATTTATCAAGGTTACTGCTTCGATGCAAGTCCCGAGTATTTTTCTTCCCGAATCTATAGACGGACGATTCGTATAATATCGGTAAAATGCTCCGCCAGCCATGCTAATTTATGTAACACACCGGCGTACAAACGTTTCACGCGGATGAATGGCGAAGGGTAATTTGAATCTTCGTGTCAGCTCAGATGTAGCATGAATAATAAAGCAAGAGAAGCTCCTCTCTTTCCTGGCTTATCTGTCAAGCGAAGTAATAATTTTTGAGTCACGGGGAGAGTCACCGTTACGGCCGGGGACTCTCCTCGTGAAATACCACCGCGTGTTTCTCGTTCCAGGCATTCGACAAACGAAACGCGACGTCTCCGTTGACTTTTGCCTTTGGTGTCGTCGACATTTCCCGTTGGCCAGGTGACGACCCGACATTTTCCGTTCGAGGCCACAAGAACTGGCGTTCCGTTCGCGATGCTCGCGTTACGTCAACCACGGGGACATGTTTTATTTCGCCGGAAGTTCAAGGCGTTAGGGCGAGCAATTTTAGCCACGAATAGATATTAATACGGAAAATTTTCCTCCCCGTTCTACTTCTTGGGCGACTTCGCTGGGAAGATCGGGAAGATTAAGTGGAGTACGTTAATAAAACAAACGTAATCTTACTGGCGCAATTCAGTCGCCAAAATGGGAACACGCTCCCTCGCGGCTGAATCGCGTGAAAATTTTACGAACAGCTCGCGGGGATGGAATGTGAATTATCAAGGGAAACTGTATCGCGGGGCTAACGATATCGATTAACGTTCGAAACGTTCGTTCGAGAGAGAGCAAAAGCTTAAACGCGAGGGGCACACGTGTAAAATTAAATAAATTAAATATCAATGTTGAATTTATTGTACCGTGTGCCTACCCGCAACGACGATACCTTTGCCCCTGAGCATCATCCCGTAAGAAGCTGTCTCTGTAGCATTACTATACGTCAAGTATCTTAAACCGTAAGTGCTGCAGCTCGTTAAGGGAAGTTTGTATCTAAGCTGCATGCCTCAACGAGGCTACTACATTGTCTGCATCCATTTCACCTGGACGAATCGCGATAATTGCAACATTGCGTTAAGTACGCTCGGAACGATCGAAATGAAATCGTATCGGGAATAATAACTAAATTCCACGTGCAGCCCGAGAGTGTACAATAAAATGAGCACCCAAGTCAAACATCGTTAGGGAGGAGAGCTATTCCGTTTAGCCCAAAATCGAATCGCCTTTGCAGCCCTTTGAATCGTATAGCGCTGACGCAACCACGAGTACACATATCCCGGCCACGTACGTCGAACCCACACACCTCTCTATTTCACCCCTGCTGTTCGTAGCATCCTGTTCACATTAGAAACACATCCATCGCGATGCTCGAGGCCCGTGAACCATCGCCACCCTGTTCGTCACGACAACCCCAATAACGTGCCGCTATCCGATCATTTCGCCAGGCAAATCCAGCGTCGCCTTCGTTCTGTTCGTCTCCAGGACTGCCCGTAGTAGTCAGTTGGCCGCCGGTACGCGACGAGGGTTGAATTTATAACGAGCCACGTCCGATTTATGAGATCGTCTATTCCCCGAACGAAGGGCAAGCCAGAGGGGTGGTCGTATCGGAAGGTTTCGAAAGAGAGAGAGAGAGTGAGAGAGAGAGTGGGCGGTGGACGAAGAAGGAACGGTGGAAAAGGGCGAACGGCAGGGCAGAGTAGGTGCAAATGTAGACTCTAATCCGAGCGGTGGTGAGCCATCGACAGGAAGATTTATCTCGACGAGGCCAGCACCGTCGACCACCCCTTTTCTCCGCGAACACCCCTGGCAATCCCTCTGGCGTTCGACGTTCTCCCGGAGTTCAGGCCGGGGAATTAAATTCGGCCGCGAGGCGGTTAGCAATATTTTATGTTCCGTTTCGCCTATCCACCCCGCGTTCCCGCGTGTGCGATGTTCGACGCCCTTTTTCCCTCTGACCGCGTTGCGACGAAGTTTAAACGCGTTAAATCCTGACCGATCGAACGATCGACCGCGACCCCGTATCCTACTGGGGCTAAATGGCTGAGACGGATACGCCGTGGGGAAATTGACGGGATTGATTCGGAGCTGATTTTGTTTTCAGTGTTGGCACGGAAGTGAGTTTCGTAGTTTTCAGATCGGGGTGGGGAGGGGTTGATTCGTTTCAGACCGAACTTTGAGTATCAGGTGGTACAGAGTTTCGTAGTTATCGTAGTTTGTATGACAATCTGCTTTGGAAAGTTGCAATTAGAGATTGCACGATCGATGGTGTATTTCGATATTTTTTTCACGATCCAGCCCCGGTCGCAGTGTCGTTTTCCATTAGAAATTGGTGCTTCTGATTCACCATTAATTTAGTTCCGTATTAACCCGCGCTGCTTTAAGGATAAACGTTTATTAAAATATTTCTGTTGCCATTCAGCTGATAATTATTCGGCCTTCTTGTCGGTGTCGTCGACGTTCGAAACTGTCGTTCAGCTTTGCATCCGTTTTTTCCTCCTCAAGTGATATTTAATTTCCTTCGATTACATTATATTACATGCCTCAGCATCTTTACTAATTCATATGATAGTGGCGGTAACGTTTCCGCGACGTCTCGTTTCGTTAAACGTATTGTTTAACTTGATTTATCTAATAATAACTCTGTAGAATCTCGACAGAAATGCCTATCAGTGTCGTTAACGTTTCATGAATTTTACCGAAGTGACACACGATCAATCTCGATCATCTGGATGCGACCGATAACTCCTCGAGTTGTACTCGATCCACTATTAATTGTATTCCAAGGCACTGGAAATGGCAGAGTTCGCTCGGTTTCGCGTGGAACACGTATGCGAGTTTCACACACATGCAAATGCCGACAACTCGACACACGGAAAATCCGATGCCGTGCCTTTACTCGCCGGTGTAACTAATCGAATGAATAAAACAGCGGGCTTTAACGAACAGGTCGGTCCAACTTGGCCGTGGCGTCGTTTCTCGGAACTTTGCTAATGGAATCGTGTCCGCTTGTAAAGGAAATATTAAATGCTCGTCCCCCATAGCTTCGGTATTCCGATCTTTCGCCACTTCGGTGCAACGACCAGGGGAAACTACGATCGAAGGGGAAAACGTTTCGAACATTGTCGCAGAGATGCGGTAGAACAAATTTTAAATTCAACGCGAGATTTCGCACCGACTTGTCTCTTAGGATTGTCAATTAGAATCTTAGAGCATAATGACTTCGTTGTAAGAAAAATTTGTTGGAAAATTCTAATAAGCAGTGGAATCGCGCCGGGAATCAACTCGAATAATTGACCCAATAATTGCGAGAAGCGTCTGCTCGATGTTAGGAGACGGGCATGATCGATGACCACGCCAATTAAAATCAGTCGTGCAATAAAAGAAGGACAGCACTGGAGCGGCGAAGATTTAAGGCTATCTATTAAAATAGAGTACCCCGGGCCAGACTCCCGCGAGGAACGATTATAATTACAAATTTCAAACGGTGCTCACTTTGCCTGGCCACGAATTAACTCTTCGGCAATCGCAATTATAATTCCGGCGAAAGGAAACGACTTCGAAAGTCCTTGGCGGACGGGGGAAGGCACGATGTTCGAGTAAGAGAAACTGTCTTGCAGCGAAAAGTTTGTCGCCCGGGACGTCTTCGACGTGGAAACGACATCGAGGAGGACAACGTTTGATTAATTTGCCGCGAGTTTACGGTCCCATCCGGTGGAATTAGACTAAACGGATTGTAGTCCGGGACCGGCTGATGCACAGTGCGAGTACAATTCTAATGCAATTTCGTGCACAGCGAGTTAAGGTCAGCTGTCCGCTCTAACTCGACGCGGCCTACGCTCGAGTAGCCCACTTCTGACCAGCTTAGCGGAGCTCCAACGGCGTGGACCGTCGCAGTTTCGGCCAAGTCCAACTGGAAACTGCGCGACACCCGCCACTTTACGCGACCCACCCGGCCACGGCTGATGCTAAGTCAATAAACTCGACGAAAATTGTTTGGGAAACTTTAAAACCGCTAATTATTACTGGCTACCTACCAGTAAACGGATGATCGTCGCCGTCAAGCGGGTTCGTCGACAATTTCCCTTCGTCCCCGGTACATACGCTGCTCGGTTGATGATTAACAGTTTTCCGCCGGGTCGGGGATAAATCGTCGGGCGTAGAATGGTTTAGATGAAGCATTAGGATGCCGTGGAAAATGTTGATTGAACCTTGCAGCGTTCGGTGGGATTTCAAAGCTTCTGAATATCACGCGTATGTCTGTCGTGAAATTTATGTACAGCGGCGCGAGAGCAGCCGATTCGTCTCCACTAACGGTACTAACTGAATCCAATGAACGATAACTCGGAGGCAAAACAAGGCCAGGCACGTGGTGTCGCGTGTTAGTCGTTCGTTTCTTGACCAGCTGTTCCGGGACCAGAGACCGTTTGCGAAGGAGACGGTCCGCGAACGCGGACTAAACTTTCTCAGGCAAGGTCAGAAGTCAAGGCGCTCGAGCCGGGAATCCCAAAGCGAAGGAGAACGAGGACCGGAGAAGGGTTGGAGGAAAACGAACGGGGCGGACGCGCAGAAAAACAGAGCGACAGAGGACCGAGCAAAGCGACATCCGAGACGGAACTCAAACATTGGTGTAGCCTCCGACTCCTGGCTTTCCCTCTTGGTCTCTACTCGGCCGGCTGCTACGTATATACAAACACTTAGGCACACATTTGCGCGGACACACCGCGGCCAAAGTCAAACTGCGCCGCCTCCGTTCTCTGTGTCCCGCTGGCTTATATTATCCAGTTACCCGTGAAGCTTACAAGCCAAACAAACGAACAGATAGCAGTTGGATTTTATGATTACGAGTCCCCCTATCCTACCGCTGCCAACCCCTGAAGCTTTTGTGACGTTTTTCTCTCCCTTCCGCCCTGCTGCATCGAACGCTTCGTTATCTATAGAGCATACTGGAGTCTAGATTATCTTGCGGCGAACGACGACAGGGTCGAGCTTTGGTCTGGACGAGGGATCGACTGTTCCTCGGCAGTGTTGACTTATCACAGATGCTGAATATTTATTGTCAATACAGCGACTGTTTCGTATCGATGCATCGCGATTGGACAAGGGTCGGAAGCGAAATGTAATTTGGGATCTCGTTCAGTGCTTTGTACGGTGTTTAAATATTTACCAGCTTGCCTTATCGCAGCTCTAAAATATTTGTTAAATAAACAATCCGCCCTTTCGCACGTACACCGTTGCACGACGGAAACAGCCTGTTTCAGTTGTCTGCTTAAAATTCGCGGATAAAACAGCATTTGTTTCCCCGATCGCGGAGGAGCTTTCTTTCTGAAAGATTAAGGACCCCTTCCCGTTGCAGAACGGTCTCCTTGCAAAATGCACGATAGCGAGAGAATTCGCTCCGACTTT
The DNA here is from genome assembly GCA_948146005.1 of Nomada fucata. Lineage (NCBI taxonomy): Eukaryota > Metazoa > Arthropoda > Insecta > Hymenoptera > Apidae > Nomada > Nomada fucata. Next base: position 4,950,754 of record OX411277.1, read on the forward strand.
GAGGAAAACTATTCGCGCTTAGTTCTAACTCGTACCCCAGGGGTCATTATCTCTCCACCGCAACCACCGGTCCCGAGGGTGGTCCCGGACTGTGCCGTCCGTTGCCATCTTCATGCATTGAGCCTTCAAACGGGAGATTAGTTTGGAGTCGGCCGCCTAACTCGTCCGACCAACTCGTCACTTCAAAATGTACTCTACCCCTAACTGGGTTATCTTAATTTGCGATCACCTTGCCAACTCTGGTCCCCCGTTTACCGCTAGAAAACCTCCTCCATACGCAGAATATAGAATCGTGCCAATCGGGGCGAGCGCTGTCAGAATTGCTCGCACGCTTAAATAATAATGCGCTGCTTGGGAAAATGTAGTTTCTGTTTCCGTTAAATGTCACAATCGTAGTAATACAGCAGGAAAATAATTAACTTCCACTGCCCCGCTTGTATTCAATTTTCTAATTTCATTATCACTCATTTGCATTCCCCTGCGATGATTTCACCCATACAGCCTTGCTGATTACTCTAAAGTAATTGCTCTAAAGTGATTAACGCTCCTGCCCAGAATTCCGCCACGTCGGTAACTCGATTCCAGTACCGCGCTTTTCCAAATACCAACCAGCCTGTCGCGCTCTTCACGATCTACAATAAATACCAAACCAAATCTAGTCTTCGTGCCTCCTGTGAATTCGAGTTCGACGCATCGATGACCGGCGTTGCTCGAATTACGATCGCCGATGCCGGCGAGGCCGACACTTAAACCAGGCCGTGGAGTGGCGCGCGACGACTGCGTCCAGCTCGCGCGGACCACGCGCGGAATGCCAAGATTCGGCTCGCGTACGCGCGATCGCCGGGGCGTCATGCCGTGGCACGGTGTTCCACGGACGCGTTTTCGATCCCCTTGGGTATGAACCCCGGAGACCAACAGCCTCGCCGGAGGTCTTGGCCTTCAGGTCGGTCCCCGCGCGGAACTTCCGTAATGCGTTAATCCGACAGGCACGTATCCACGCCGAAGATAAGGGGTCGCGTCCGCTCGACCGGAACTGAAGGAAGAGACGGAGGATCGGTTCGCCCGGCTGCGCCTCACGGACGGCCCAGGTCCTCGTAGACTGTGTCCCCGTGGCGGTAGATTCTCCTACGTGACGTCGAGTTTGCTCGATTTCCCTTAATCGAGTCTTCCAGCCGTCCGGATTATACGAGCGGCTACCAGGCCACCCTGTATAACAAGGCTTTCAACCCTTTGGAGATCGCCTTATCTACGGTTGCCGCGGGAGCCAGGTTTTTGCCGGGGTTTGCCGGATCCCCGTGAACAGCCGGCCAGCATCCAGAATGCCAATTATTCCGCGAGAAACTTTGCCCTCGGCCAGATAGAATTTAATTATGCAGGAAAATTCAGCCCGGTTTTCGCTGGCGAATTTCGCCGATGGACCGTTGCGAGATGTCGAGGGGAACCGGTCGATAGGGGTTTGGCCGGGGGATGGTCGACGAAAGGGCAGCGTGTTTCGTTTGTGAAAGAATTTTGTCACGGTGTTGGGATTAAATTTTCGAAATTTTTCGCTATATTTTTTTTTTTATCGCGGGCTTTAAATTGTAGATAAATCTGGTCGATGGAGAATTTGTATTTGTGATACCGCGGTGCCATATCGAGTGTTTTATTCGGAGAAGTAAGAGGATCGAATATTGCTCGCGGTTGTGTCTTATTCAAAGCTTTATTTTGGGAAAATGCGTCTCTATGATTCGCCGTTTTGGTTACGAATTTTTGTTTAAAATGGCGAGTCTGTCTCGATTTCGGCGAGAATCGTGCACAGCGAAGATGGATGAAAAAGTTTAAGGTTTAATTTAATTTCGAAATTTTCCAACTGTACACGATGTTGGTTGATAAATGAACGGGGGTTAAATGATTTTAGCGAGCCTCGTTAAAAGTGTCCATTATTCTGTGACGCCACTGAAACGACCGCCAAGAATTGCCGGCGTTCCTTCTGCCCGCGTTTACTTTTTGTAGTGCTTCTTGCGCCAAATAACGTCTTCACTGACGGATATATAACGGTGCGAAAGTAATTGAGGGAAATTAACGAGTAACCATAGTCTCTCAATGGGGCAGTTTCGCGAAACAAACGATGCGGCTGTTTGTAAACCGCGCATTATTCACCAATTCTCCTTTTTGGCCGTGGGACCTTTATTTTTGCAGAAGACAAACGATAATTTGCCAAGAGTATTTAAAGTGGCCGTTCAAATATTCGTTTTAATCGGGCGTCGTTCCCCAATCAACGCGATTGCGACGAGGATTCACCGTCATATTCAATTGTATCGCTTAACGCAGAAATCTCGATCGTTCCTTATAGTTCATAAACGTTAGCTTCAATTAAGTGGCACGCTTGAGCGATCCAGGGTTAATATGCTTCGCTGAATTAATTACAAACGTGTGCAGTTTGTTTCAATAACGAATAGGTTCGATTGAATCGCAATATTTCCAGCGTCGTTAAATCCGGGAATAGAAGTATCTAATTCCCAAAGTAAAAGCGACCAAGAATCCTATCGGTAGCGCGGTATCCCTCTGTTGAACGTTTTTGCCGTCTCTGCAGCCGGATTTTCGTCCTGAAATCTTTCAGAGCGAGTCTCACAATATACTCTCGAGCAAATTGAACGGGCCCGGTCGTCTGGCGAATTCATAAGCCGCGCGCTTAAAGAACCGCGCTCCCCTTTGAAGTTTTCCCAACAAATTAAAAAGATTCACCGATCATGTCTTTAAGGGTCAATCTTCTCATCCCGAGGGAGGACGCCGCCAAGATGTTCAGCTTGCGCTTTAATGCTTGACGCACGCAGGCAGTGATGAGGGGGTGGGGCGGCGGGGATGGGGGCAAGAAGTTTAAGAAACGCATACGTTGAACGGGGTTCCCTCATAAATTGGCGACGTCGCAGCGACGCGTCGGCGGGCGAACGTTGCTTCGGGAAAAATACGATATTGGCCAAGTTGGCGAACGTAAGAAGCTGCCTCGAGGTGGAAAGATAGGAGGAATAGAGCGTTTAACCGAACAGGAGGGTTAACTCGACGAGATGAGCAGCGGTTTGTTTCGAGACGAGATTCGACCTAAACTTTGTTTGTCACTGACGGCATCCTGTCGCCCTCTTTACTTTATCCGCCACCATCCCCTTTATTCCCCATTTCTGCTCAATATATGTCGACCGGCTGGGTACGTTCTCCGCTCTAGCCGAGACAGCACAAGTTGATTCTATTATACGTCGTCTAGACAAGGATATCAACTGGATATCTACTGCAATATACGCGAAAGAGTGTCTTGGGACAACTGACGGCTTATATTACGCCATTACGCGCCTCGTGCCGGAACATCGCTGTTTGGCATAGCGGACTTTTAAAAAAAAGCAAGCGGTGTTACGTACAGCTTCAATTGGGTTGCAAGTATCTATTTTTTTTTTTTATATATATATATACATCGAGCGATTCGAAAGAGGGTTGTTCGAAGATTCTCCTGCAAATCAAACGCTGGCATCTATCAAATCTTATTGGATAATCCGGCAAACCAGAACTGGTCGGCGCAGCTGCTCACCGTCACGACATCTGTGATTCTGGACTCATATGCAATTACGGGTACTAACGCTGATTTACCCATACGCAACTGTTGCGCACACGTCGGCCGACTGTCGTGCGCTAACATCAAAGTGAGGTTGGACTAATTGTTCTTAAGTCAACGGCGTCCTCAGCCGGGCCAGAATCTAGGCCAGTCGTGCGCCACGAATTCAATTACAAATTACCGCTGAAGAATTTCAATCTTCCACCGAGGATCTCCTTAAAGTCCCCTTGAAAATTCCACGATCTGTCTGGTACCGAAATTTCATTAAAAACTCTCCAGCATGAATCAACGCGAGATTGCGGCCACTATGAAATTATCGCGAAGATTAAAAGCGATTGCAACAACATTTCCCGCCGGCCCCCTTTCTCCGGGAAAATTTCGAAAATGTCCTCACAGGCTATTGCCAGCAGCTGTTTGCGTTCGGGACGTCGCCGAAAGATCCAGCGGATTTGTCAATACCGCGAGGAATGGCATGACACGTTGCTAAAAGAAGAGTGGCGGTTCGTGATAGGGCTAAAACTACTCTCGACGAAACGCTCGTTCTTTCGCCACTCACTGCCACGGCAGAAAGGAAGTGCCTGTTGTGTGTATTCGCGTGTATGAGTGTGTGTGTGTGTATATATATATCTATATCTGTGCAGCACGACAGAGTGAACTGTAGGAGCGGATACAAAGCGTGCCTCCTTTTACCTCGGGGATTTTTCTAACAGACGCGTGGCCGGGATAGCCCAGAAGGGCCGCTATACGACGTTCCAATTTTCGTCCTGGCCCAGAGAGCGGCGGCTGCTTCGATCTTTGTCGCTTCTCGCCCGCGAACTAATATTCCCGTCTTTGGAAACTTTCTAAAGGGGGTGGTCGTTGCCACGACGTCGAGGCTAAGCGGCCTGTTTACACGGTGCATCGGCGGATCGACGAAATCGAATCCATTAAATCTGTTATCGGCCGTGAACCGCGTGTATCGTCGCGAATGAACCACCGGCTCGTTAAAGTTTCTTTTGTTGTAGAACGCCGGGGCGGTGATTCGAGGCAGATTGGCGTGCGGTGATCGAAACGATTGGATAGGGCGGTAGGCGTAGATGAGCGAGGTATCAATCCTTGAAAAGTGTGCCACGAATTACGCTTCGTTTCGCGAAATACGTCTATATCAGTTTATGTCGATTAACGACTACGACATGTTCGAAATATATTTTATTATTACATTGCCGTTCTTTGATTTAATTGCAACGCGGATCTAATTTCGGCGTTGAGGGACTAAAATGCAGCGCAGTAACGAAATAATGAAGCCCTCCGAGAATAGATATTCCGAAGCAAGTCAACTTGTAGCCCGTCAGAGTAAAGTAACCCAGTCCGTGCATCCCGAAGCCCGAATTACCTCGTTTCATTAGAATAACGGGCTGATATGTTAATCAGCGCGACTAATTAACAGCTATCGAGGGCAGACATCTCGTCTAGCTCTACCGAGAGATATATTTTCTACCTCGACGGTCCCAGAGAGAAGGCGAGCCGGTCTTCTCGCCGATCTTCAGAGGGGCCTCTCGCGTTCACCCATCGAGGACTCGAAGGGAGACGGAAGGGTTAACCAACGAGTCGACGTAAAACGGAAAAAACCGAAAAGAAATAGAAAAGGAGAAAGGGAATAACGGAGTACGTCCGGATCCCGCAGGAAGCCATCCTATTTAGCCGGGGTCCCAGCAGGTTGCTCCGGGCGGAGGACAGTTTTCGGCCGACCAATTCGTTAGAAACTACCGTCAGTTCGGACAGTTGGTCCCCTTCTTCGGCTCTACGGTTGCACAATGAAAATCTCGACAATGGCCATACAGTATCCCGTGGACGAGGCAAGGGGAATGACCGAAGGGGGTCCAAGCTGGAATGGCCGGGGCAGCGGGGCGAGCGAAACGGAAAATGAAGCACAGAGGAGGACAGGCGTGTTCGTTGTCTCGTATCGACGACGCCGGGAACGTTTTGGTAGCGACGAAGGTCCGTCCGAACGTAGAGTTGCCCCGTTGCCCGGAGAACACTGAGAATAGTCGCTTCGAGGAACTTCATTTCGCAATAAATGCAATATAACTTTTGTCCCTACGACCAGACTCTCCCCCTCCTGCCCTCCTATTTCTCTTTTCTGTTGTACGGCCGAAAATATCTCGTGGTAAATGAAGCGGACAAACTCCACCAGCGTCCACACCCGACGTCCCATCGCCGCGTATACCCTTTCATGAACGGGGGGAACGCGAACCCCCCACCCCCCCGGCTGCAAGTGCAGCCAAGTCGTTGTTCGTCGCGGATAAAAGCGACGTCGAGCTGCGTTTGGTTCACCGTTCACGGCGAACCATCCTCTTCCCACCGTTACCACCGCGAGCCTGTTTCATCCGCAGCGTTTTACCTTCGCCGTCTTCGGTTGACTTCCAACCCTCTTGCACATCTTTTATTGCCACCCTCGAAAACCTGCTGCCCGATTAGCCGGCCTTCGCGTTTCTCTGCCGCGTCGGCTACGACGTTCTATCGCGATTGGGTTTTGCACTCTTTTCGACGCCTCGATGTAACAACACCGGAGTGGAACGGTGCTTATTGTTACGGAGGCCGGGTCTTTTCAGCGGCACGGTAATTCACTAGAGGGCGATTGCGACAAACGATTCACTCCACCGCGGTACGCGCACCTGGCGCGCAACGAAAATAATAAATAAATGGACGAGCCGCTTCGAAATTGCTGTCGATTTCAGCGATGCCCGGACTCCGCTAATACAACCGCAGCACAGTTTTCGTGATTTCCCTCTGCCCATCGATTTCCCCTATCGGTGGACCAGTAAACAGCGGGCAAAGGTGAAAAAAAGGGGGCCCCTCTCAAAGGATTTCACGACGCGTTAGTTTTAAAGGGATAAACGACGATCCCAGAGCTTTGATCGCGAGGAAGAGCGGCCGTCGAATGTCGGCGATAACTTGCATAAAAAGTACGCACATTTAAAGGCGTGCGCGTTCCAAACCTTCGAAATAGATGTACAAAGAGGAAACTCGGTAGAGAGTCGATGAGAGGAGGGGAGGGAGAGAGCGAGAGAGAAAGAGAGAGGGGTCGGGACAACGTTGAAGAGGAAGTTGGACAGGCAAGTTGCATGGTAGAGGGAATTTCTTTGACGATGGTTACATGGTTTGTCCGGTATCGCCGTTCCACTTCCCTTTACCTCGAAAATCTGCAATCCCACCCCAACTACAACCACCGACAACCCTCCCACCGTATCGTCTACCTTTCTAGACGCGTTTTATTAAATAAATACCTGAGGCCTTCTCGTCGGTAGGTGAGCGGGCGCGCTTCGCTAATAGAAAAGTGCTCTTTTACTCGGCGCCATAGCAAAGGGAAAGCGCGATGAGCTGTTCAGCTTTGAGCTATCGGCTTCGCCGACAGGACCAACCAGCTTCTATGGTAATAGGGGAAAAAACAACCTGACCATGATCTGAACAATGCGAACGTATGCGGCACAGCTCGCCGTTGTTCGATACGTGTTCTCACGGACCGTTCTATCGTTGCTTTCACTTTTCGACGATAATTCGCCTCTGATGCGATCGCTTTCTTTTGTACGATATCAACGCTGAGGAGTGTAACGGCAATGCGAAACTGCTGAGATCATGGCTCGAAGGCGCCCACGTATAAATGATAAGTGAATCTTCCGGGGAACGTATAGAGGCGGGGATTGCGTTTCTGAGGCGATTTTTTTGGATGGATTTATTATCGATGTTTAATGCTTGAAGCTTCCGTTTGGATAGAGGCGTTTGTATTAATTATTTATAGGCGAACGAAGATTCGATAGAGCTTTTTCGAGTAATTTCGATTGAGATATTCATAAGTAGGTACTCCGCTAATTAAAGTTAAATAGTTGTCGCACAGTGTTTGCCACGCTGAATACATTTCTCGTTAGAATGAACTTCTAAACAATGCTCGAACAGCCAAATCGCATACGCCGGCGCGTTTACGGAGTTCAACTGCTCCCTTTCGCTATGTATTAGTATCAGCATACATACATCTTCCCTGCAAACACGGTATGTATCCATTCGTTGACGTATCAACAACATTCGATGGTCATTTCGCCGCTCGTAATAACGCGAATGGGCTGTGTGTGCTTGTTGAAATATCGCTGAAATATTTGCCCCGACGCGGAAATCGCCGCGAATGCTGTTGTAATCGCGAGAGAAATTGATCCCCTTTGTAAGCGCGTTGATAATTGGTCAACACCGGACGTTGGTCGAAATCAGGCGAGCTTTGGAGAACAATAAGCTGTGCAAAGCGAGTCTTGCAAATGCAGAAATATTCGCAACGATTAATTAAATAGCCTCCTATACGGTGTACGTTCTTTCTCTAATCTATCAAGCTTTGCATATTTGGATATTTAACTGTCTCGACAAATTGCGGCGCACTCTAAACCCTTTTGAGGACAAGGTTCCACCGTAACATCTTCGCGAAAATATTGGAACGGCCGCTGGTCTATTGGTGAACCGTTTCTGCCAACCGCATTCAATTCAGATTCTGGTCGCCGAAATAATTCGGTAGCGAAACAAAGCAGACGCAAGGAGAAGTTTGTTCTTTCGTGTGCCGCGTGGACCATTAACCTTTTAAAAGATCTAACGAATTTATACGCGCTACCTAATTACCGGTCCGCGTGCTGTGCCACAGGAAAAATAAAGCTCCAGCTTCCCGTAATTGAAAGGCCGACAGGAAAATGCGAGAAGCACAGAAAGGGTTCTAATCTGGATTACCATCTGATCTTCATTGGGCTGTTCTTTCATCGCTGCTACTATTTCAATGCTATTAGAATCAGGATAAACCCTTTTTGTTTCATATATTCTTCGTGTAATATAGGTTTGCGTTCTTTTACACGCAACTGTATTTCATACGGAAACCTCAATAAAGTACAAAATATCGTGGCAATTAAAAATTCATTAACGCGTTCACACGTGTATTACCGCGCACCGTATTGACCACTTCAATTACCCATCGCCCCGTAAATAACTCCGCAAATACCGCCGCGCATCCTTTGGGAAAAATTTAAAAAACATTAACCACCACCCGCTCGACGACGAACTCGACCACCATCGCCATCGTATAAATGCAACGATTTTTTTTCCCCCGCGAATGCCCGACAAATTTTTGCATCCGCAAAAAAGCCGCGGCACCTCGAGCTGACGATTAATCAAGCTCCCGAGACCGCGACGGTCTTCCACCGGGACGGCGAATACGTCGTCGCGTAACGAACGAGCCTGACGTCGGTGTCGACACACGCGGCCAAGTACGCGTCGTGCACGCAAAACTCCGACGAAAACACCGGGGTAAAAAAGAAAAGAACAAAGGGAGTCACGCGAGTCGAACGGGTCAAAGGCGTACAATGGGCCGCCTCTAATTTCCGTCTAGCGGCGAGGCCGCAAGAAAAATTGAAATCTGCCCCCCTGTGCAGCGTTCACCAGTCGACGGCGTCAAGTAACATCGGACACGCTGCGTCGACGACAGCCTGTCCCATTCTCGACTGCGTGTTCCCCGAACGCGAAACGAATGCGACCCTCGAAGAGGATACACGGCTCTGTGCATGTGCGCATGTGGTACAGGAATAAGCAAGAGGGAGGAAATCGAAGGAAATGCTAGACGAAGGAGCAGAGGCTCGCGGGATTACGTAGCATACAGACGCATCCTTCCTCCTCTAGAGATTACAAAAGTTTCACATTACGATACTAGTGCGCTGTCCGTCTCGGTACGGTTACTCAGCAACGAGATTTTCGGGGGATTCGGGACCCGAACAATCGTACCGCTACCGAAGTATGTAACTCGTTTGATGGTAATCCATTGGGAATAAGTAAAACGCGATTTGGGGACGAACATATTTGCACGTGCATGTTACAATTTAATTTGATGTTAATATGCTTCGCATTGTTCGCTGTGTTTTGGTCCGTGTACTTATCGAGCGAATGTCAGACGTTCACGGGGGACGATTAGCGGAGCCGTCGGAGTGCGCGGCGCAGAATTTTCAAGCAAAACAGTGAAACTCAGTGGACATCCTAGCATTGTCGTCCATCGGCGATGTTCGAAGCCGGGGGTGAAGCGACTCGAGGCTGGTCCCTATTATCGTAGCGCACGAATGCTAGTTCAGGCTGCGTTATACATAATGCGCGTCTAATACAAACATAGCACAAAACACAACGCGCTGCACGTAGGGGAACAAAACGGCGTAAGGGACCTGGTCGAAGGAGAGGATTGATCTGTGGGATGACCCATACGTTTCCGTCTGTCTATCTTACCTTCTCATTTGAATATTCCTTTGGGCCCCTCATTGGTATTAGCGCGTTCTCCTTAATCGCGATATTGTTTCGCGATTATTTAAATAATATTCCTCCGTCGACGATGAGTATTTGGCGTAAATTGCCGTCTCGACCCTTAATACCTGACAGCGATTATATTATAACGCCAAGCACGTCTGCGAGCGATTAATATTATTATTAAGTATCGTCGAATATCTTTGTGCCTCTTATTTTCTGAATAACCGCCGCGGCGGCTAATCACGGGATGAAAGAAATCGCGAGCGCACAGTGAATTACGTGATCTCGTAAAAATGTTAATGGCCGGCGAGCGTACGTGTGGCATAAAATAAACGGCTAGAGTGGCCCTCTCTGCTACGTACGGTGAAAACGAATTCTATAATACCGTTGCCACTCCATCATTAGAGGAGTCTCGTTTCTTCCCTTTTCATCCCGTTGTCCATTAGTATCTTGTTTCTTCGTCGGCGGCATTTTCTTCGTAACACAGCCACTCCCTCCGTCGTCCCCTTCGCCCCATGGAAACGATAAACTCTTAAACGCCATTTGTCTCGAGTTTATGGGGACACCGTAAGACCGCCGGTATCAACACCATTGTTGATGATGTCCATTTGAACGCGGCGCCTCGTGACCCGGGAGCTTAAACTCGATTCTCGACGAAAACGTTTCTGGTTAGCGTCGCGTCTGGCCGCGTGGAAAAACGAGCATCCCGCCGCCGCGTATTTATTTATAACGCCCGGAGGAGAGAGGAGTGATCTGTCATTTGGCGAATTCTGGTGGAGAGAGCCACTCCGGAGGGAGCCTCGGTTGAACTCAACACGGCCTGGGAAACGATGAAACTCGATTGGGGAGGAACGAGATGGTCATCGTTTTGAGAAACCGAGTTTCCTTTGACAGTGAGAATTTGTTTCGCTACTTGTCATCGTTGGTTTAACTGTTTAAACGAAGTACGATACATTTTAATCGGTGATTATAATAGTAGTAATAATTATAGTAGGTGCTTTTAACAAGATTTTTCCGAAGCGAACCTCGCAAGGGATCGTAGTTTATGCACCTCGTAACAGAGGCTGGTTTTATGATGCAATTCAGTTATTTTTAATTAGGACGTTGTAATAATAGTAATCATTTTTCAACACCATCGCCAAAGTCTGGCAAGAATGGAAGCTAGTAAAATGTTTACGCCTTTCCAAAATAAAATTCCAAACTGGACGTAACAACTTTCAAGTTCTGATGCATCTGTTTGTCTATCAAATAACGAAGTGACTGACCCCTAACTTCAGTGCACCGTGTCTCTTCCAGCGTTTTCGCACTTCCTTTTTGTCGAAGAAGAAGCTTGACAGTGACCTGTGTTCGACGGCGGAAACAGAAGTTTCGAGACGATACAGAGTTTCCCGAGGCACACACCGGTTTCCGGCAGCTTTTAAAAACTAATTTCTTTCTTGTACTTCGGGAACATCGGAGTTTTCGGTATCTTTGCCCGGGAGAAAGCAAAAGGGAAACGAAAAACGCAACCTTGCACGCGGAACAATCTGTTTCCAGCCTTCGAGAAAATACTTGATTTAGTGAAATGTCGGTTAATCGCTGAAAGTTTACCTCGAGTCAGAAACAGCGCGAGATCGGCGATTTGAAAGTCCCTGTCCCATTTTCAGCGAAGGGAGGATCTGACGCTGCCCAACGATCGCTAAACTGGTCCCCCTAAGCGATGTTGAAATGCCGAAATGACTTCGAATTAAGGGGGCGTCGATGATTGCGATAATAATTCTGGACCTATTCTACTTTCCAAGTTCATCGGAGCGAAGTTCGAAGTAAATGCTTCTTTCGAAGCAAGCGCGAGATAAAGGTGGCGACGACGTAAATGCGCCTACACCCGTCTGTGTAAACAATTTCCCCACTTAACAATCTCGGTAGTTCGGAACGGGGGGCAAATGAATTTAATCTCGAACAAATTGAAATTGAATCGGAAACCAATCTTTCTTTTTTTCACCACAGTTTCAATAGTTTCGTGCACTTCCACCAAAGGTAAATTGAGCAACTGAAATTTCAACGCAGCAACGTCGAAAAAAGGGGTCCAATCGAAAATCACCACGAAATTACAAATATATCGCCGTGGGCGATACCGCGAAAATATAATCTCACGGAAAATTACAAATTTCCGAATGCTACGTCACGCCGGGCCGAAAAACTCGCCATTATTTATGTGCACCGGCGAGATTCAATTTCCGTAAATTTTACAACCGTGCCGCACCGAAATACGTTATAGTATAATTGGCCCCCGAAATCAACCAGGCGCCAGGAATCGGGTCGACCGTTCGCAGCGGCACCAGCCACCGGCACCGCGACTACTCTAATGCACATCGTGTCGCGTAAAATCTGGCCGGGTCCCACGTGGATCTAATCGGGATACAGGGGAAATCTGTACGGGGCAACAATTTCTCTGGAAAATGATTAGTCCGTTGATACAGGGTTGCACCGCGCACGCTCGTCACTACGACAAGGATAAAAGGCATCTACACCGGTGTCCAAGAGCGACGGAGTGTCGTGTTTGCGTAAGAGAGCAAGAGCGATACAGAATATATGTATACATAGGACGGTGGAACATAGAAGGAGCATCTAGGGTTATCTTTCGGATGCAAACCGGGCTCCGCTGGCCACATTCCCATAGAAATCGCACGTAATGCACGTCGTATACACGTGTACGGCTGAATGCAGGTACGCCTACGCGATACACGGCCAAGGGTTCTCGTCTACCTCGAACAAGCTACCTAATGCTGCCAGATGATAATACCGCCCCACGGGAGCCCTTTCGCCTCGTGCCCCATGATTTCCGTTTGTATACATTCCTTTCGTTCGGCACGGCGAATGCATCTTTATCCGGATACGCGGCTCGTGTAAGGAATTAAGAGCGTATCGCTTTGCCGTTCGGTTTTTCGATAGTTCGCTGAGAACGTACGATTTTCTATGAGACGCGGGGATGCTTGGACGTCGTTGTTATAGAATTGTAGCGCAAATTTGGAGAGATTTTGTTCGAATTCCTCGAGAAATTGTATTTTCTCAAACACCCTTTCGTATTAAAAGAAAGAAGAGTGGAGAGCTGAAGTGGTGCTCGTTCGAAACTTTGTCCGAATCGATCGTCCCTACGAAGTTTAAACAACTTTTCTGACCGCTCGAATCCCGACGCATTCAAAGATCGAAGACTCCCCTTCGCGACGACCGCTTCCGAATCGATGCGCGATTTTTTTTCTCTCGCAGGTTTATTGCCCGTTGAATGGAAAGTCTGGCGTGTCAAAAACGATCCACTTCCGACGGGGAGCGACGATTCACGAAAACGCGTCAAGTTCGAGCTTCGGTAACACGCCGCCTGTACGTTTCCTCGTCTGTGATGCACGGCGGTTGTTGCGAAAGGTGAGGCAAACGTTTGAGTGACGCGGCTCGGGACCGGATCGAACGCGGATTTCTATTTCCGGGAATGTAAACGATCGTATCTCAATAGAGGCGGGGAATAAATCTAACGGAAGCTGCTCTTCCCAGCAATGATCCCGAGTGTGCAGCTTCCCCTTTTTCGTTCCCACGCAGTCCTGCCGAGGCAGCGTGATCCTGTGTCATTTATTTCACCGGTGTTTCCCGCGGAACGGCTTGAAAAATCTTTTCCCCGCCGCGAGAACACGCTCGAATCGCGATGAACAAATCGGCCGAGTTGGTAGATTTTTGCAAACGCGAAGCGATGCATTTACCGAAACCCGCAAGTTACGAATACCCCGCATCATTTCTACGTTATTCTTTCGATCTGTCAAGGGGTCTGTATAAAGGAAATGAACTCTAAACACGCGGATTAATCGCAGAGATGTTTCAGCGATTCAATTCCATAGAATTACCTCAATTATTTCTTTCGAAGAAAAATAAGTATTTTCTTGCGTAGAATTGTTTCGTATAGGAAGTGGTAAATATTATTTCTGACACCGTGTTCCTCTGGCAAACCAAAAAATTAAAACACGACACGATGCCATGTGGGATCTTGATACGAGGTTTATAATACGATTTACAAATACTAATTAAATTGACGATTTCGAATGAGATCCTGCGATCGAAAAGGGTTGAAATGGTTAAACGCTCCACGCACCGAATGTCAAAAAATTTCAAAGATTCTAAACGCTCCGTTACCACTGTAGCTATTCAAATTACAAGGAATCCAATTCGCCGCGTCAAATCCCGCAAACCGTCAGCTAAAAGAACCCCTAAGACAAGACCAGATCACCACTCCCAAAGGATGCAAAGTAAACCCCACGTACCCAAACTTTCGCCACCGGCCATCTCGAACGATCTTTAACCCCGAAGGAACAAGAAGTCACTTCCGTTCTCGAGTGGAATCCGGATTCTTTATCCGATCCAATTCGTACAATTACGATGAAATCGGGGAACGCAAATATCGGAGCGACCGAACGGCGGTTAGTTCCAAGTGCACGGTGGTAAGAGATATCGAGAGGTTGATAGAAAACCGGGAACGTTAATTCCAGATTCCTCGCAGGACGTTCGGCGAGGATTTTCCCGGGATTCGAAGGGACGTCAACCGAAGAAAGCGTTCGTAGGTAGACTTCGGGCCGCGAGCTGTCGTCGATTCCCAAGGGCTAACCGATTTCCAATTCTCCGATATTCATGACGTCCCGACAGTGTGTTTGCTGATTGAGGTTTTCGTGTCTCGCGACTCCTTTTATTTCCCTGCGCGAATCTTCGATAAGGAAGGGGACGCGTGGCTGAAAGGAAGAAGACGAACAGGCGAAGACGCCTCCTTTGTGGCGCGCCCATTCGCGGAAACAAAAAAAAAAAAAAATCAGGCGCTGATCAAACGAAGACGACGCGACGCGGAGAAACACGAATCGCGTGTTCAGTCGGGATTCAGGGAACTGTGCCTCTCGGTTTTCAAATTCGCTACCGCGTGGTATTAAAAAGGGCAGCCAGTAGAGCGGCGTGCAGAGCGACGCAGGCTGTTTTTGGAGCGAAGGATTTTTGGTATGATTGAAAGGGCGGGGATGTATGACATTGGAGGAAATGAAAAAAATATGCGCTGCGAGATAATTTTTTAGCTCGAGATAGAGAATAATTTTCCTCGGTTATTTAACGCCGCCCTTGTGGAAATTTGAATAGAAATTCTACCCGAATTACTGCCAATTCTTATCTTGATTAAGAATACTTCATATTTTTATACCCGGCTGCGAAGCTCCACGGCAATTTATCGAAGTTCATATCAATATAAAATTATTCGGAAGGTGCGCTGACATATAGACATATTTAATATATCTCAGTCGTATATCTCGGACTGCTTTCCCGATATGAAGCGGCGAGGAAATTGTGACAGCCAAACGGCAAATCAAATGCCTCAGGAAATCAATTTCTCGTGAAATGCGAATCGATAGGTACGAAAGTATCACAATGCCCGGGATCGATAAACGAAAGTAGCCACTTTACGCAGAGGTGCACGCGTGCATTCGGAACGCAGGCCGCGTAACACGAAAGTAGAGAAGTATTGCATATTCATAGGGTTTCGAAGCTCCATAACGCGTGCTGGATACTCGAACAACGATTACATATCGCAAGTTATCCAGGTGGCCTGCCACCTATAAAACCTTCTTCGTAGAACGGCAAACGCTTGCAATGTCCGTGAGCACAATATTCAATGTCACTTATAAAACTTCCGTCGTCCAATTTATGGCCGTAACTGATTCTATATCTAATTGTTCGAACGATTATACGAACAGTTCGGCTTCTTATTTTTGACAGGGGTTCTAAGCAAAATCATCCCTTACCACGTCCCCGTTCATTTTCCACGCGCGACTGCTTTTGCATCTCGCGTCTTCAACATTAATCATTTCTAAACGTGATCGCACAGGCCAGAAAAAAATATTCATCTCCTGATAGCTGTACACGCTGGCAGAAGAAACCGTAGGAGACATTCGGAAACGTCGATGGCGGGCATCGATTTCAGACCACGGTGCACATTTCCTCGGCGTACAGTATTAGGGCCCGGTGCAACGAATTTCTCTTTCTGTCTCTTGACGCGTGCATTTGTATCTCTATGTGTGCGCGCCCTTACCTTCCGCCTTCGTGACTTTTTCATTTTCGCACAAAGCACCTATCCGAGGCCATCTGCGAACGTGCACAAACTTCCCTTTCTCGCTCGACGATTCTGCCCTATCCGCTCGTCTTCCTCGTTCCGCCCGTCTATGTCTTCCGGTTTCCCTTGGTCGCACGACTCCCTTACCCTGTTATGATATTTCGAGGCGGGCACGAATTGACGAATACGACGATGAATTATATATATCGTCGGACAGGGCTGGTACGTAGCGGAAAACGTGGCAGGGAAAATGTTCCCGATTCGTGTTTCCACGGTTCTCCCGTAGAAAGAACCGGCGAGAAGAAGAACTTTGTTGGCTTCTACTCGAAATTCGGTGTTAACTTCGAGCATGATCAGGCTGTTGTTAAAAAAGTTCCGTGAAGCCTGCAGGAAATGGAGGAGAAAGGGGCGAGAGAAAGAGAGGAAAGAGTACTTTCAATCTGGGTTAGCTAGCGCGCCGGTAGGGTAGCGATAGCTGGTTCAGTCTCGAAGAATCTTGAACGAAGGATTAGATTCTTTCCTCGTGGTTGAATTATTTAACGGGAAACACTGGTTGGCAAGATTTTTTAAATTCGCATAAGATGATTTTTGTTTCGATTTTTACATTATCGTTTGCTGCACATTTTTCGTTGATTTCATGCGGTTCTGTTGAGCGTGTTTATGGTACAATGCTTAAATGAGAAGCAGGTTTGACTATTTCGTGACGAATTGTGCTCTTCAAAAAATAAACGTAACGAAAATTGTACAAACACCCCTCGTTATTAACTAAAAGTTCGGCGAACCCGCTAAGTAAATTCTCAAACTGACCAGGCCGCTTCTAACGTTAATCGAGATTTTTCATCGCACGGGCTACCCGTTCGACGTCGACGGCAAATATATCGGTGACGGATACGCGTGCGCATACAACCCGTACGGGTTATGAACATACACCCGGCGAACTTAATTGAAATAAAGCGGCAGTGGCATATAATTCTACTGGAACTTCGCAGAAACCACCACTATGCACGCTACACTTCAAACAAGGAGATTCGCCGGTCGAAACGAATGGCTACGAAATTTCGGCGGGTCATGCCATTACATTAAACAGTAACCCCTTCGTTAACTGCACCGAACAATTCTCTGTGGTCAATTAATACGTCCGCCTGCGTCGGATAGGTTAAAATTCTATCGGGCGGTCTGGAGTCCCTTAACTCCGGTACGATGGAGAAATTGTCTAACATCGGTCGGCCATTACGATCGATTCTTCGACACTGGTGGATGTCAGCCGCATCTCGGAACGAACCACGATCGATCCGTTTGAAATTATTAGTAGAATCGATAAACTATTGCACGTCGTGAACTTGAACATATCTTCTGATACGATACGACATCTTCACTCGGATGTTTCATTGATATTTCATTCATTCGGAATATTTTCGGAAGTACCATTCAGCGAACTAAAGTTCCTCAGATACAAAATATCTATTTTGACGATACGTCCGTTCGACTTTCGTCCACGCGAACGTCACTCTTCCAAACGCCCGTCTACACGCCACACGCACTTTCCCTCGTCCAAGGGAACACGGCGACAAAGCAGACGGTGCACCGAAGAAACTAACGAGCATCGACAGTGTGCTTTGCGTTCAAAGAGGCCACGAAGAGCGGCCGACAGTGTTAATCGACGAAACCGGGTAAAACACCTGTTCCACGGACGCAAAATCGTTCCCAAAAGCAGGCACCATCGCGGACCGCGTCGCTAATAGAATCCCATCATCGTTGCTGCCGGCTTGTCGTCCCTAATAACCCTTAGCGTTCGCTGGTTCCTCCGCGTAGTCGGATACAAATTCGCCAACGTCAATCGGTGTCAATGGAGAACCGTGCCAGTCTGCGTAATAATATCAACCGGATCGTCGAAATAACACGGGGATTTCGAATCGATTAACGTTGTCGCGCGGCGAACCAGTCCCTCGACCCTTCCCCCGCGGGGGTTGGCTCATTTTCATTGTCATCGTGGAAGATACAGAGAGCCCGATATTCGCATCGAGCCGAATCGATTTCGACTGGAATCGATGGGAAACAGGCGCAACAGGAAAGTAATTAACACGGACGTAACGTTGGGTTGGGCCACGCGGGGCCGATGCTCAATACGAAGAAATCTAATTACGCCTCTCGACGGGTAAGCTGTTGAAAAGATCGGGCGAACAGGAGGGCCAGGCGCGTCGTTTCCGGCGAAGAAAGTTGTTTCCAAGGGAGGAATCGGATTCTTATTTTCGTCGTTCGGCCGTCGCTGGGTGCACGGTGGAACGGTGTAGCTTTCGCGCCAATTGCCGA
Source organism: Nomada fucata (assembly GCA_948146005.1). Taxonomy (NCBI): domain Eukaryota; kingdom Metazoa; phylum Arthropoda; class Insecta; order Hymenoptera; family Apidae; genus Nomada; species Nomada fucata. Next base: position 4,969,035 of record OX411277.1, read on the forward strand.
TGAATTGGCAACGATTCGATAATTACCGCGAAACTTTCGCGACAAGTTCCTCCATCGAGCGGACGAGAAAACGACGAGACAGACTGGGGGCAGACGGGGACGTAGATAGGAGAGAATGGATCCCGTTTCACGTTTCAGTACCGGCCCGTCGGCTTATTTTCTGAATGCAAATGCCCGGAATAATCCATATTTTACGTCAAGATGACACCGCGTCGTCGTCGTCGTCGTCGTCGTCGTCGCCGCCGTCGTCGTCGACGTCTAGGCCTGGGATAGCTTTTTCTCTCGTTCTATCCGCCGTTCATCTCGTTGTCAGTCTTTCTCCTTGCAACGCGGCTCGCGAGTCCCGCGAGAGCGGAAAGTTTATTCGCAAAGTTCTCGCGGAGTTTCGTCGCCTTTGCCGGGGAAAAGACGGTCGATGGCCGCGAGGCTCGATACCACGGTTGACCTTACCGTGAGGCGCTGTTAGGCGAATTTCCTATTTTCGAGACGCATCGCCTTTGAACGCGACAACTTCCACGGCGACGCGACGCCGCGCCGGAGTAGTTTCGCGAACGGATGGAACGAAGTGAACGGAACAACGTGTTGGAAACTCGGATTAAAGTGCGACCGGGATCTTCTATGAAAACATTTGGAAGGCACGCCGGTACCCTGATAGTGTAAGTGGAGGAATTTCCGCGGTGCTCGGGATAAAACCGTGGAAATGTAAACCAGATGGGTCGATAGAAAAATATTTTACGTTTTGTCCGCATTGTTTTATTTTCAACTATTTGGCAACGTCTTGGAGATATTTTAGAGCGGTGTCGTCGACGTTAAAGGGTACTGCAAATGTGACACGATGAGAAAAAAGAATACACGCGCGCCATTCGTTTCAATGGATGCGGGGCTTTTATAAAACCGAGTTTTAAACTGCTGCGTTTCTGCAGAAACGCATAACTCGGGTAAGTTTCTGTGATTCATCACGTGCGCCCTCAACCCTTGACTCTCATTCATGATAAACCGGGTCTTTGACCCAAGTCTTTGCCGCCCTTGGCGTGAAAAGCGGAGCCGAGGCGAACGAGGTTTCTTTAGGACGCTCTTCACCGTTGTCTGACTACGGGCGGGCGTATTCTACTTACATATGTAGACGAGCGCGCATTTATCCTCGTTGTAACAATACTATTTTTCCCTGCGATATTCTTAGGTTTATTTGTTATTTCTTTTCGAACAGATGGGTTGATACTGCTCGTGGAAAAGTTGGACATAAGATTTTTAATGAAACAGAACTGTAATTTCGCGATGAAAACTCATTGACCCACGAATACGAACATTGTTCTCGCTTATTATAAATTTTGGTTCAAAGATATCACAGTCTCTGAATGCGAACCAGATTCATTTTAAGGAGAATTTGCGCTTCAGTGTTCAGGCATCAATTTGCTGTTATCCCATCGCAAGTGGGTAACTGTGTAATTCCACTCTCTCGACCTTTATTTCATCGCGAGCACCAAGCTGCTCATGAAACTTTATTGACGAATATCAGCGAGAAACCTGCAGGTATTGTTTGTTACTTTAATGAAGAACAAGCGGAACAGTATTGTACGAGACCCCTTACCCCCTGAGAGTGATTTGTTTTCTGCCAAGGGAAATTTATTACCGAAGAAACTAGACTGACAGTTTATGTACTGGAGTCGAGCACATGAAAGGCTCTGCAGAAATGATTAGTTTCACTCTCGAAAATTCATTTCGTTGTTCCGATATGTAGCAGTTATTTTCCGTAAACCTCGCGCAGATTGGAATAGAGGGCAGATACAGGAATAAGACTTGAGCCTCCTTCAACTCGACGCTAACTTTATTAATATAAAACGTCGACACGCGCCAATTATCAACGAACAACGAGTCTCGCGCGACACTCACAATGCTCTCAATGTCGAGAGAAAAAAAATTAAAAATCGATTGAGAAAATCTGGAGAAATTGCACGCACCGGAACAAGCTTCTCAGGAAACGCGAAGGAGAAAGCCGCGATAGTGAAAATCGGGACACAGCCGTATCGTCGATCCCGATGCACAGCTCGAGGAACGTGCCCCAAATTTTCGTTCTGTTTATGCTCGCAGCTATATTTCCGGGGCGTGTTGCTCGCGAGGAGCGTCTCCGAGTTTAACTTGGAAACAAGCCACGGTATCGAGGGGCAAATCCGTCGTCCCTCCGACCATCCTTATTGTTCTGAAACGTTGACCCACACGGGAGGAGTCCGCCACTTATGGGGCGCCGTTGAACGAGGTAATTGCCATTTTAATAATACACGCGAAGGGAAGAACTGGTCGGGGGAGAGCGGGGCACTTTGAATAGCGGCGAAAGTTGCTGGATTTGGCTTGGCCACTTGCCATCGGATGCATCGAGAGCCGGGCAAATGTATTTCGGAACAATGTCTTTTGTGCGCGACGTTTTAATTTGATGAAGATGCACGTTGTCAAGAACACCGGCATAGACAGCTGGCTTTCCTTTTCAATTGCGTCGGTGTAACGAAGATCGAGGTAAAAATTGGTTTAAGAGGTCGGTGCGGTATTGATTATAAAAGTAGGAAATTCTTAAAGTGTTTCGAGCTGAACTTTGCAACGAGATCGTGACCGGGGCCAATTGCGAACTATGGAAAGTGAACAGAAGTGGTTCTTCAATGGCACTGTTCTCTTAAAACTATTTCGTAAATTCTGTAACGGCGGCAACGCACGGAACGGTCCTCGAACAGCTACCTTTATAATCGACTTCAGGGATGTCTTGCGCCATTCCACATTTGGCCAGAACGATTTTAGAGCTGTCATAGATGTTAATTGGAATGGGGCTACTATTGACACATTCGCTACATTTAATGTGCTCGCCAGATGAATCTCGACGAAGTTCAAATATAGCTCCCTTTATATTTGCACATCTGCTTATAATTAATCTAGTCCGATCCAGTTTAATCTGGCCCTAATTTTGTAACCAAGGGAGAAGTATACTTCAACACCAGCGGAATATTATTCAAATTGTCCATTAGATGTTCGCTGCGATTGCGTTTGCAATCGCAAGTTAAACGAAAATCGTTTCAAGCCAAACAGAGACCGACCACCGAGAAACCATTAGACGTTTTGCGTATCACGGCGGAATCGGGTCGTGTTAAAGACGATAGCTTTAATCGGTGCCTCGTTGAGTAGAAGCGGACCGAAATGAGGCGGTAATCAGAGCCTCGCGGTGAGTTTCGGCGCTCTCCCGATTGAAATAACAACGCGGTATTTTCTTTCAATTCGACCCCGTGGATAAGGTTTCCGCGTCAGAGCTTCGACTGTATCTGAGAACGAAGGAAATCGTTTTTCATCCCGGCGAAGAGCTGCCTCGCTTCGCGAAATTCGTTAATCTCGTGGCGGTCACTTGCGGATCAGGTGAAAAAATATTGCCCTCCCGACGAGACTTACTGTGAAAGGAACGCGACTAAAAAGTCATTAATCTGAAAATACTGGCAATTGCTGGCACGCGTTAAATACACGCGCCAGTGAAAGGATCGGTTGCGCTGCTGTTTATTCGACCTATACAACTATGTAGACCAGCCAATGCGAAAATAGAGGAAGCCACTATGGATTTATATATGGACAATATTTCCAGACGCGTACCCTGCCTAAAAATCCATCGGCCTAACCCAAAGCTCTCGTAAAAAAACGGAATAACGTTACACGGATCACCGCCCGCGAAAACATAATCGATAAACTCGAAATAATTGTCTCGTTCATTCCGCCATAGATCGACGGTGATCCGTTAATCCGGCAAATTATATCCGCAAATTTTCCCCACATTATACCGTCCCATTGTTATCAATAATTCCATATTAATTACAATCCGCCCAGTATAATTGAAGCGGCGACATACAAACCATCCTCCGCGCTAATACTGTATCAACCCCCCGCCCGCCTCGTTCCTTTCCCCTTCTGTCGTACATAGGCGCAACGCCTCGTCGCCGAATCGACCTACCCCTCTGTACACCTAGCGCCGACGCGACAATCCCGATCGGTGATTTTTTTTTTTCCACCGCGGTTCTCGGCCGTAACGAAAATCGAAAAATCATCGAACCGTCGATGATCGACGGCATCGAAAACGGCCGCGGGAGCCAATTAAAAATTTGCGGCTGCCGGAGCCAATTATCTGCGCCGAGGCCGCCACTACAGAAGCTCTCGCGAGAAAGTCTCGACGCGATGAAACGCGCGCGATCTCCGCGCGGATCCGCTTCAAACCGAACGAACGCTCGACGACAAGGTAACACTGCGGTAGGTGGAGGGTTGCCCGCTCGAAACCTACGCCTAATCGCGCGCTCATAATTAATCGCTTGCCAAGTATGGCGTACGGGGCGCTCGAGCGACTCGAATGCAGCTGCGAGGAGCTCGTTTCAACGACGCGTGTCGGCACGGGAAGATAGAGTGGCCGGGTCCGACGGTCATTTGGCGACGCGTGTTCACCGGCGGTCGTTCGGCAACTTTCGAAACGATGCGAAAAGAAAAGGTGTCCCGGTTGAACGGGACGGGGCGTTGCGGGCGGATCTCGTTTTACGAATGCGTAAAACGGTTTGCACGGGGCTGCGGGTGCTCGTGCGGGTGTGAAACGATTTCGGGGGGACACGTCGCCCCTGGAATTCCATTGAAAATACCGATTGCGCCGCGTTTACGCGCCGAGCCACGAATTTGACTCGTTCACGCCTCGCGTTTGCACCGAGCGGATTCGTGCCCGCGCGAGCCACCGTTCCGTCGGCGTTTTTACGGCACGGACCGCGCGAGTCGATCGATGGGCTGCGCGGTCGTGATTCGACAGCAAATGCCAGCGGTTCATTCTTAGACACTGTCGCTGGAGATAGATTGTCGAATTGTTGTCGTCCCGAAGGAATTCACGTTGAAAAATGCTCTCTGTCGATTGTTGACGTTGAAAATCATTTACGAATTAAGAACGCTGCGGTGAAATATTTAAAAATGTACACCCGTGACGAATCAAGTCCTAAGAAAATCACTTCGAGGCTTCCGTTCAGACGGTGCCGCGTCATTTAACCGCAACCTGGTTACAAGTAACGCTTCCCTAAGGATTCGCTGACCGATTTGACTCGGACCCTTGGCAAAGCCAATGCGCGAGGTAGAAACAGATTTTCGACTTGCTGGCTCGCACAGGTTCCGGGACATCTCTGCGGGGGAAATCGATTTCGCGAACTGGAAATTGTAGTTTCGCGGATGTGTACCAGTCGAAAGCGACGTATACGCGCGCGAGCGCCCATAATGGTGACGGATCGCAGTATGTGTTCGAGGGCGACGGGAAAAATTATATGTCGTCCGGGGGAGGAAGCGTTAAAATGGGGGAAAGGCCGCGGCAGAGGGAGAGAGCGACGGTGAAAGAATTGCACGGTGTCGTAACATTTTTTTTTCATTCGTCCATTTATCACGGGGACGACGACTCGTCGCGACGCAGGGGCGAGACGGGACTAAAGCGCGATGTTTTATCCCATGCTCGATGCCCCTTCGACCCCTTGCTCCCTCTCAACTTCGAGCACTCACTCTCGTAGCTCGCAATCCGTTCGATTTCGTAGATTTTTATGGAATGTAATATTTAAATGGCTCTCAAGGAATCAACGCTGCGCCTTTTAGAGTTATTATAATATCTGGCGTGCAATAGCCGCGACGATTAGCACTTGGAGGATAAGGGACAAGTGGCTTAGATGCTTAAATGCTTAAATTTAATAATTTAAGGGCTTGTTTAATTTTGGCGAACGGATTATGTAAGTTCAGTGAACATATTTAGTATGGAATGTGCGATGAGACTTTGTTCTGTTTTCCCGAACTGTGATAGTTGCAAAGACTTGACACTTCCTCCAGTTACGAAAGTTTCACACGGTTGACGTACGTGCTAAATATTCTGGCGAGCTAATGTTAGAAATCTTTGGCTGGTCCTTTTGCTTTTGTTACCCAGGGTAAAGTTACGATATTGGTCGTGTGCATAAAAGTAACAGGGATCAGATATCTTGAATTACGAGCAATTAGCTTCTTGGACGTTCAAGGTTTAATGCCTGCAAGGGGACTCCTTTATTTTCTAAGATTTCCAAGCAGCAGAAAATAGTTTATCCTTTTAGACGGCTAGAAGAACTCGTCCATGCGGTCATTCGTATTACAGCTCGTTACCATGAAATGGCGTCAGCTATTTCCATTTATCCAACTCGTTTAAAATATCTCCATTACCTGCCTCCGCGCCCAACAAATTTTCAACCCCAGTTTCCGCGATAACGCTGCTGCAAACAATTATCGTTGCTAATGAAAAAATTCTCTCCCCCATATCCAATAATCACCCCAACAATTCCCCAATGCCCCCAACTTTCTAATCAATTTATCAACTTTCAACATTCTTTCCGAACCAAAATTGCTCATTTTGCTGCGCGTACGTACATATGTGCACGATCTATTCGGTGCAAAAATAATCGTTCGCGACAAAGTTCGACGTGGAAATTTTGCGCACGTGTTGCGATCACGAATTCGCGTTTCGCGAATTCCGTCTCGTATCGGTGACGTGTTCCGGTCTCGTGTAACTTCCGGCGTCCCGTGCCACGCCTGACCAACCTCCAGAACACCCGCCTGACCCCTATCGTCTCCGGGAACAAGCGCCGACTTGAACCGCACGTTGCGATTAATTGGAACACATTACACCTGGGAATCGCAGGTGTAATGAAAGATAATCGTTCCCGTCCGTTCGCCCTTTCGCCGCAGTTACATCGCCGTCGACACGGAAGCTCGGTTTCTCTGTTAAAAATATTGCAATCGTCACGGAACTAATGGCGACGCGACGCGATGTAACGTCGCTGCGGAAGAAGAAATCGTTCTTCAGATATTTCAACGTGTGGAATAATTTCTTTCCGTTCGTGCGATTCGAATTCCTCGGAATGTCGGAAGTGCTTTTTAATAAAATTACTATTCAAATCCGAGGGGAATAGTTTGTAGAAATATTGTTAACGATGGATCAATTGGAATACAAAAATATTACAAATATTCTGCGGTATTAGCGTTTAATTCGATTCAATGGCATTCCATTTACTAAATTAGGACCAAAAATTAATAAACTCGCAGTTAAGTATCTTCGTAATTTAATTGTCGATGGGCGTTATCAGTGATATCGCAAGATAGTAGACTTGCTACGGTATCTTCGACCTGATCTTTCGAATGGATATCGCGGTTACGAGACGAGAATATACTCGACCATCAGCAGGAACCGATATTGAACGTATACTGGATGAGATTTCCTTGGACCAAATCCTTCCACTATTCGCGTGAAATGCGAAAGCAATGATATTTTTTCCATCCCCCTCATCTTTATGGGAGATCTCCTTCGCGCGGACGTCGGTCTTAAATAACGCCCAGCGTGCTTCGCCTCGCCAAGATTTATCGCCTCCCCCCCCCCCCCCTCTTATTTGTTTCTCGATATTGAAAAACTTCCAACAATTCGAAGCGGCCGACACATTTAATTACAATTATAACCGCGGGTACTGCAAATTGCGTACCCAATAAATATCGATTTAAATTAATAGGAAACTATACATTCAATCGAGCAAATTATCGATATTCAAATAAATTACAATTGTTCCCGGATTAAGCGCTTTTTATCTCAAAATGTATTTCTCATTTCAGTAGCGATAACGCCTAATAGGAGAGGAGATAATGTTTCGAAAAAACCTCGGTCGAAAAAAATGGCGCAACAAATTCTCCCAGAATGAGGTTGATTTCGCAATTTAACAGCGCACCGTAACCGCTGTTCGCCAGGTAATTGATCGTAGGAACAAATTTACGGGGGAATGCATAGTTGCTGTTTACTGCATCGCGACCGGTGTAATACGTGTATTAGTTCGAGGTCTCTGACAGGGTAAGACCGCTAATATTTCGCGCGAAATTTCAACTGCGTTTCGGTCTCAAACGTAGGGACCGTCTCTTTGAGACGTAGTGTCGTGAAACGTAATTAAACTGCCACAAGCATGACGTAAAAGGCTGTGCCACTCACCTCAATCTGCTGTGCTCCGAATGCGGCGACTCCTCGGGCGATTTGTAACTGTTACCAGTCTGTAAAGCAAAACGGCACTTGTTAGGAACAAACTCTAGACTGACTGATCGTCTAATCTTCTAATACAATCGATGGTACGCAACGTAGTTCATTGTGCAAAAGCTCACTGCACCGTAACTAATTAAATAGCTTTATTATGTTCCGATCGTCAAATATGTATATAGAGAGTGGAGAGTATTAAATATAGAGAAAATCAATTTAAACGTTGCCAGATTGCGGTGGCGATGTTTTAATGGAAATTGGGGTTGGGTTACTTACGCTTGTCTGACAAAAACGAGCGTGTTCTACTTGTCGACGTGGTATCTACGTTGCAGTACTACTTTATCTAATAAATGTCTTGCACTCATTGGCGGACCTCTTTCGTCTCTCTTTCTACGTCAATATTACATTAATTCTACAGTATTAATAAATGCAGACATTTTCGATTAAAACGGTCATTGCGGCGATAAATGAACCCCCCCCCGCATTCAGTGTGATTACCATTGAATCAGACGTTTGGAATTTCGCGATACTCTAACAGAACATACTAATAAAAGAGTCATCTCGCAAGAAATTAACGACACGCGTTCCACATTCCCAGTTCGTTAACCAAAAACAATCCAGCTCGCCGGAATTGAATCTGCTCCATCATTAATAGAATCCGTCATCGTCACGCGGTGACCCAGTCGCGTCGCGACGCTGGTTTAATTCCGTCCTCTGGGTGGCCGAGATAACGTTCGTCGAAGCGTCTCGCCCGTTCCTCACCCGCAACTCCAAGAACCGATGGAAATCGCCCGATAAATCCGTTGGTCGTCGTCGTTGACGCCATCGACCGGCAAACAATGCCGCCGAAGAAGGACGACGATAAAAATTCCTGGGCCGCGGCTCGCCCTGATATTTCCATACCGATGTACCGACGAATATCGAATTTGCAGTTAACGTCCACCGACGTGAACAGCCCGTGCGTTTTACCACGCGGAACCAGCAACAAATGAAATTCTATGGAACCTCGAATGTATACGAGGGGGTAACGAGAATTTATGTCGATTAAAGGGCGACATCGATGGAAAAAAAGAACGGGAAGAACAGCTGGGGGAAGGAAAGGGGAGAAAAAAAAATGGGAGCGAGAAAACGAAGGACAAAAGGGGAACGCGGCTTCGTGCCCGGGGAGGGACGACTAATACGTTTCCATCGAGCCGATTCCCGTCGTAAATTTCTTCGTTAGAGCGGCGCGATTCGACGTTTGCACGGGGAGCAAACACCGATGGGGAAAATGTAGGAGGGGGCGTGTTATCGACGATGCAATTATATCGACGATCAACGGGGCTTGCACCGTGCCGCCAGTTATTAGCGGAATGATACAATTATCTTCGAAGCGTTTAGTCGGCCAGCGACACGCTCGGGGTGCGCGTCGTTTCTCGCTTTCCCTGTATTCGGACGAAATTTATGTCCCGTGGGAATGGCGATCATTAGGCCTTCAGCTTACGACGAGAACCGTTCTTTTCGTTCCAATTCCGAGCTTTCCACTAATTTCGATTCGAAGGTCTCACCCTGCCCCACTCGAAGCTGAAACGCGTGTAAAGACCGTCGTATTAATCGTCATGGAAATATCCATGGGCGGAATTGGTGGGCCTCGACGACTGTCCAGGTCGCCGCTCGTTCGCATTGTATAGCATTCCGGGCAATAATAATTATACCGTTTCGCAGAGAAATTGAATAGCGGCCGCGGGCATTATTAAAGCATTGCCCGTGGCGATAGTTGCGCTGCATCGTTATTACGAGTTGAATCTTTCGCTAATTGGCAGGTATAAGCTTCGCAGCCGTCACGTACCTGCTCGTTCTCCATTTTACCGGCGATGCTTCGTTTCTGTATATCGAGGGGATTAGAAAACTGTGTACAGAATATTTCTGCCTCGGCGAGGGAGCAAACGCGTCGGTCGATTTGACGGAGCACCTTGCGTTTCACGCGTCATCTTTCATTCCTGAATGTGTTCCTCGAATCGAAGCGACTCGAATATTATAAATAACGACACACGATCGCTCGCACAATCCACCCTTATTCTCTTCCACTCGACGTTCACACGAGCTAAGCGTTCTCCCCCTATTCGTCCACGGCTTTCACTTGATTGTACGCGGGCCAAGTCACCGTTTCTTCTGGAACGTCCGCCTTTTGGCACGAGAAATTCTGTTGGCCGTTCCTCCCGCCCGTCCAGGTAGAAACTCGACACGCGAATGAGGAAGAATAAGAGAGCCGGTGCGTGGGCAGGCTGCGAAGGGGACTTAGGTGGTGTACGAAGAGAACACCGAAATATTCCATCGGACAAAGTCGAGATTCGGACGTTCGTTGATGAAAATTTATATAATCGATAACACAATTCGTACAACGATTCATACGATCGATACTCCATCGCTGAACTACGGAGCCCTATGTATTTTTCTCATTTACTCGCCCGGTCGAATATACAAATCTATTAGCACGGAAATCTTCTTGCTTCATTATTTTCCAGGCAACCACACAATTTTCCCTTATTATATCCGAGACGGGGACGATGTCTCGCCAGATGACAAAATAAAACGGCGTCAGAAAAGAGAATACACGGAAATATGGAGGGCGGCAGAGATCTAGCAGTCGGGTTAAATAGCTTCGTGCAGACAGCGTTCTCTTTATTCTCATCTCGCATATTTCCCGTGCACACGGTTATTTTCGCCAGGAATGCATCCAGTGGCGTCTTCGTGCAAACGAATTCTTCTTTTCTCAGACTGTTCAGGCTGGCGAAATTTCGGCGATCCTAGTCCGAGAAATTCAATTTGCTCGCGCGTCACGCCGACCCTGTTGACGATTTTTCGCCCGTTCTGAATAAATTCCGTGTGGGACGAGCGAATTAACGGTCGCGCTTAACGCGTAACGTTTCTCGTAACGTTACCCATTTTGGTCCTTTTTGGCACGCGAAATGTGTGACGATCCCGTGGAATAGTTTCTACGTGTCGCTTGTATCTGCGAGGAAGATAAAATTGCATCATGGTAAAATTGGTGTCGAATTTATTACACAATATTTGTGTCAATTATTTGATTGCGTATGATAAGCAAATTTCAAGGGATCAAGATCAACCTCCCGTGGAATTATCGGAGTGCGCGCGGTGACTTTAATTGCGCAGCTTGCAATTTTCAAGAGAGATATTTTCGTCCGATAAATTGTGTAATGAACACAACTATTTGCCCGCTAATAACGAAAAGGGGATCGGAATTTCCGAACGAGAAGTATGTCAAAAGTATTTCAAATATTACTGTTCCCCATCAAATATTTCCCAGTTGATAGGTCAGTACGAACAGCAAGCAATACCATAAAATCCAGACTACGACGCAGTCTACATTCAGTATAAAGATCGACGTTAAATTTCGATCAGCTTCTCCGGCATTATAAAGAAACGATGGCCGGGTCACCGGAAATATTCATGGCGAAGTAACGAAATAGCAAAGGTAAGCGGTAATGCGAATGCTACAGACGGAGATTTGGTAGTCCATCGAACAGCAGCGTTGTAAGCGTGGGCTTAGAGTGGATGCGGAATCAGCCTAATCACCCGGAAGTGTCGCCACTGTTCACCGCTAATCCGATCGCAGATGCTTCTCTCTCCATTCAACCCCCTGTCCTTCCGTTTGCCCTTTCTCCTGTCCATTGCTGTCTGTTACCCGTTCTCCACCGCGTACTCTCCCTATTACACCCTCTGTTTCTCTCCTTTTATCCCTATATTATCCCTTTCCTCCGCCCCTGTCCCACCAAACGTTTCAACCGCACTGTTTGTTTGCGGCTGCATTAGCAAATCCTAATCGCGGTTGGTCCGTTTTCGTCCTCAATCTGCCACTGCGAATGTGCCGGACCGCTCGAATCGAATAAAACGCATCCACGAGCAGGAACTGTTTAATCTTCTCACGGGGTTACCGCTACTCTGTGCGCTGTTATTTTTTTTTTTTTTTTTCCCCCCCCGGCAAAGCTGAAATGGCCGACGTTCGCGCCGATTGATATTTGCTGCTTGTTAAATCTTTTATTTCAATCCGTCGGAACTCGGAGGGCGGTGAATAATCGCGTACGCGCATCGCGCGCTGGGCATCCGTGTTCGTTAAAAGTTTGGAAATGCATGGTGGATTGTTTGCATGGAAATTGTTTGTTTAAACGAAGCACGTTGCCCCGAGGATAGAAGATAGTTGCATTTATTGTTGGCCACGTAATAACTAGTTCAGAGAATTCGTTAACGATGGAAACGATCCTTCGGGATGAAGAATCGGGGCGAATCGTCCGCGGGGTTCGAAATTGCATAACGCGTTCTCCGGTCGCATCTGGAAAATTACTTCGTCACGTGCGTTAAACATCGTTCGCTCGTGTACGACGAAGTTCTGCATGCTCGAAACCGCGGAAATAAATAAGGGGACGAGGAGACGGGCGACCACGGACGCGAGGGGGGACGAAACGGGGGAAAACAATGGACGAAGAGGGAGACGGAACGAGGGGGGGTAGTGGAAGAGGCGCGGCAAAAAATCCAAGGAAAATCCAGCGCACAAACGGGAAGAAGGGAAAGGATTGCACTCCAGCTCGTGTGGAGGGGCAGCAGAAAAATATTTTTGAAGCGAAGAACGCGAGTCCCGGTGAGAGAGCCACTCTAATTAGCTTGGTATACGAGGTGGCTTTTTGTTTAATTAACACGCTCGCAGTAAACTACCCCTGTGCCGCGAACCAAGGCACCACCCCCTACTCTGCTTCCGTCCTTGCATTTTCTCGGCGTTCTCTGTGCACCGACACTTTATACTTCTCTTTCCGTTCCCCCGTTGCCCATCGGCCGCGAACCTCCGTTCGTTTCCAATGATACATCCGATAGGTATTTGTTCGCGTCGAATTTACGTTCAAGGGTGTTGGATTTAAAAGGCAACGGTGGAATAAAACAGCAGGGTGTCTCGATTTCTATCAACGCCGCGTACGTCCCGTTTCTTTGATTTTCAACGCTGCTCGTGGGAAATTAATATCAGGTTGATTCTTCATTCTACGTTCTTTTTCACTTCTGTTTTTGTTTTCCTTCTAATTTTCTGTTTTTTATACGACACTCCTTTTGCCTCGGTCGTTCATTATGCCCTTTTTAAATAGAACCGCGTGATATCGCGTGTACCTGAAGCTTCAACTCGTCGTATCTAGTAATCTTATATCTCTAGCGACACGCTTATAGTCACCGCACAGTTCTCTGCCGCACAACCCCCAAACGAATAAAATAATACCTTCCCCTTTCCTGCCGCGTTGCGTAACCGCTATTAACCGCGGAAAGTGCGTAATCGCGTGGTTTATGATCGCGGCAAATATTCGTCGCGATTTACAAGATAATTTACAAAAGCGCGATTGCCACTCTTTTGTCCGCTTGGACAAGTTTCGTTGCATGAAGTACCGTGCCAGTAAACTGTCTATTATCTGATAGTCATAGCGTTACTCGATTTCGGAAATCGCGCGAAGCCTTCTAGGAATGCAACCGAATGGAAGGGGCTGGTAGTTTTGAATACGAATTCCATCGTTCGCATAATTCAGACGTACGTTAGCCACCGGCGCAAAGACCTAATCGACCGTTCCTTTTAACGAGGTGCGTTCGAATTCGCCCCGTATCTCCGTAAACGTTCTGGTAGGTGGAAAAATATAGTTTCCCCGCATTAATTCGAGCAAAAAGCAGTTGAAGTAAGTGAGACGAGGCGGCGTTTCGTGCCTGCTCCAGCAAACGAGCCACCACGATTCGGTTCTGTCTGGCCTGTACGTAGGTGGACGTTAGGTGCAGGTGGCGCAGTGTATTTATAGCCGCTTCGTGACTCCTCTTCCTCTTCGCCAACAACATCGTCGTTCCTCCAGCAACTTCTACCTTTCTCATCTCCCTCTGCCGCTCGAGCCAGTAGCTTCGCCAGCCCTCTCTCACAGCCTCGTTTACCTCTCGCGAGTAGTCCGGCCAACCTGGGGCTCTGGGCTCTCCGGCAACGACTTCCGTAATGGTGCCGGATATAATAAGGGAGGGAGGAAGTTTGGATTTTTGAGTTGATTACCATTCAAAGTTTTCGAATCATTTACGCGTAACGCGAGCGCAAGGTGCAATGATTAATTAATGGTGAAAGGTAACATCGCGATATTAGATGTGGAGATATTTTTCAGAGCGTCGATGTCTTCACCAATGCGCAATCGTTTCAATAATAATGGAACAATACCATTAGTATTATTATTATTATCTTGGATTTTCTATTCCCTCTCTAACGCGGGGCAACATTGAAACTTTCGATTCTCGGTGTAATGATCTTCGTTCAGCAGCTACGAACATATTAATGAAAAATGTTTGCTCAGGTTCTGCTAAAAGCCATTACTATCAATGTACCTCAATTGTCTATTTTCCCAAAAACCGCACGAAACTTCGGAACGACGCTGTTTGAACACGCGCCTCTTCCTTTCTCTAACCCGTCTCAAAGAACTTTGACGGGATCCACGCACGCCAGACTAACCAACCAACCAACCAACAAGCATGCCGCACTCGCTAATCCCAGCGTGTCATAAGTGGAATGTAACACGGCGAGCGCGGTTCCCTTAACGAGCGACGCGTATTTGGCTGACGCGACACGACCGACGGTTCGAAGGGGTCTCTCGCTGCTTAAAAGCACAGCTCTCGCGCGGCTACAATCAACACTTTTACGACGGGCCGGTTCGCCAGCATCAGATAGCAGCGCCGTCGCTTTCAGCAGGGACTCTGAAGCCACCCTTCGTCGCTAAACGGCTAAAGTCTTGTCCAAACTCGGCGAAACTCGTTTGCTCGCCGACCGCCGCTATCTCCTCGCAGGGATCTTCTTCCTCCTCTCTGCCTAGTCGCCTCGCTCTTTGTCCCCCTTTGTGCAGACCGTACGAACGGCGGCCCGTTCCTCCGGTTCCGTCGAACGCACAACGTCCTTTCATTTCCTTCGGATCTTCGCCGCCCGCACCTGAACGTTCTCGCGTTCCGTGGCGTTGATCCCCGAACTCGTTCGCGACCTTCTTCTTCCTGGTAACTACTGTTAGGATCGTTCGGTGGGACACGATCTCGGGATACGACATGGACTCAGTTAACGCAATTAAAGCGGGGAGAGTTTAACCGGTTCGTTCGCGTTCGAGAAACGCTGGATTTAATTTCGAAACGGCAGCGAACGATTATTCCGCTCGATGAACTTAATTGGCGAGGATCGGGGGGGAAACACTGTTTGTTCCACGCGGAGTAATTGTTCCCCACGCGTATTGTTCGGCGAGGGATAATTAACTTTGACGCGGTTCACAATGACTTGTCCGACTCCGTGTAACGAAAGTTCAGACATTCGTCAAATTCCTGTCGCGCAAGTTCCCTTGAAAAGTCACGCTGCTTGTGTGGGCACGGAAGTGGTGGTATTTGTGTACCGAGCTCGCGGTGAGCGGGCCATAATACAGCCGGTCGCACGCGAGGGACAAGTGGGACGAGGCTGGAAAGGGCTAACAGCACACTTGGCTATGAGCTGGCTGTGACGACGATTTATCTTAGACGTATCCTCTATAGAGTGTCACGATCCTTTTAAGTAGCGCATAGGTTGAGCCATTAAAAGGCAATGATCGATGATTCGCCCGGGCGGTGTTCCATGTACGCTATCCATTATGCCACCTGGCAGTATATCTATCTGGTACTCTAAAATTCATTCATCGCGTATAACCACCGAAATGTCCGCGACAACCGCTTCAAATCACCCCGTGTCCCGGTCTGTTTTCCGAATGATTCTAATAGAGAAATATGACATTCCAAACTACCCCATTGTTACGCCCGCGCTCGTGAATTTTCGTCCAATGAAAAATTTTCACTTCTCGTGTTTCCCGGGGAGTTTTGGTATCGCCGGTCGGCGTCCTATCCGCGGTCACGATTGCTTCGAATAGAATCGAATGTACGTATCACAGATATTAAGCTACCGTTGTGCTGCATTAAAACCGAGTAACGAATAAATGCTGCAGGCTATGAGTGAACATACACGATGTTCTCCGTACCCCTTATCCAACAGTGGATCCGGCAGGGTCGATAAAGGCCAATGATCGACGGTTCGCCACAGCGCCATTGGTCTCGCGACGCTACTTCACACTGAATTCACAATCGATGCACTTTCACGAAGCATGTCAGCGTTGAAAATGTATAACCGTATAAACTATTACTCGCCTGGCCTCTTACTCTAACGGCACCAACAATCATTCCCATTTCACCCTTATTTATATCTCCCATAGGCGTAATGCCTTCGCGCGAAAAGGTTCTCTGTCCATTAAATTAATTATAGACGACAACGGCGAGAAAGGTAACAAATTTAACCACGAGCCAACGGTTAGCTAACGGAGATTAATTCTCCGTCGCTCACGCAAGTTGGATAACACGCCCCTAAATGTTTAACCACCGACGTCTCTATCGCGTATCGACCGCAAACATCCCCTTGGTTAACAGTAAAAACCGCCAAGATCGGGTTTCGATAATGACTGTGCAAACACGTGACCACGGTAACGCGCCTCTATTTCTCTCCGAGATCGGCAAGACTATCGGTTGCTTTGTGCTAACGACGTAATGATCGAGATAATGACGGTGATATCCGGCCGGCTTGCAGTCTGGCCCGTGAGCAATACGACTTCCCCCAGAACACGTCGCAGACGTAGGGCGACGGGACCTATGGAGAGAGGAAGAAGATACGGGGAGGACGAGCTACGAGCCACATAATCAAGCCATGTCACAATGGTATTCCTCTAATACATTCGAGCGCCTCTGTGTGCTGGAGGGTCGTGCCGCTGAATGGGACTATCTCCGCGACGTTCACCGCAATATAGGACATGCAATATCAATGTAGTGCCCTCGGCTGATTATTGCGCCAACCAGTTGCAAAGAGCAAGCCGGATTATACCCTTTAAGGGACACGCGTTTGTACGCGGCATCGTTCACGGGGATCGTATCGGGCTTCGAAATTGTTCTGCGTGAAACAGTTTGACGGGTCTTTCTATTTGTCGTCGAACAGTCCTTTGTCTTTGTGGGAAAATGAAAAGTGTAATACTCGAGACACTGGATGCAAGGTTTGTTAAGTAGACGAGGTCTGCCACTGGTCAGACGTAGCGAGAGAGAGAGTTTTTTTCAAAGGATAATGTAGTTCTTTAATTTCGTTGCAATCAATTGATCCAAATTGATCGAAACGTACGAAAATACGCCTTTGATAAAGATGTCTTCGGTTACAATAATTTCCCCTAAAATTTGATTAACTGTCTCGCGATGTTGAATACTTCACGTTATTTACGGAACAATTGAATCGAAGTGGACAGTGATTTTTCGTAAAGATCGGCACGTTTCTCGTCTTCAATGCCAAACAGGATACACCGTAAACAGTACGTAAGTGGTCTGCAGAGGGACGCTTCAATCACCGGAAGTGGTCGACTCGCATCGCGAAGGAATCAGAATAAACGACGCCCCGCCGAGAAACGAAGACGCGACCGTTCTGCGGGAGAAAACAAAAAAGAATAGGAGATCGGAAGACAGGAACAGGGAATGGAAAAATAATGGAAGAGAAAAAGAAGCAACGTGGGTGTCCACGGGAGGGACAAGGGCGACCCGTACGAAGGAGGGAGAAGGTAGATACGACTGGAAAAGCAACAGGTGCTGCGGCGTCTAGATAGCGAGCAACTCGTGCCACCTTCCACCCCTTCAAACAGCCGCTTGTACCGCCCTCCTCTCTGTCTTTCACCACCAAGCTTCCTCCATTTCTCTGTTCAGCCTCGTGTCTACCCTCGAACAGATCCGAGCGAGATAGCAAAAATGTTTAATGGGGTGAACTCGCCGGAAAATGCCGGGCGACCCGCGTCTCCTTGTAACAGCGGAGGCCTGAGAATGTCGTTTCTCTCGATCAGTTTCGCATTAACAACTCGAGGCCGCTTATCGGGAGGTGGGGGGGGGGGGCCCTTTTCGCGTTTAGCATGGCCATTTCTCCTTTTGCTCGAGCGTGCCCCGAGTGTCGTGAACTCCTGCCACCGGCGTCGTTGTCCTTGTGTACACGTCGAGGGAGGGAAACTTCGAGGTAATTCCGTTTCTCCGCTTCCGTCCCGTGTGGCGGTCGCAAACAAGCAACGGGAAAACGGGAACAGCGGGGCAGCGCGCTCGGTCCCCAAATGGGAAATGAGAGTGGAACGTTGGCAGTCGTGAGGGAAATTATTCCGTACGCACGTCCCTCGCGCCTCGAAGCGGAAAATTGACTTCTTTAAGGCACCGGCTCAGTTTGAACGAGATTTTTTTTCCTATCGGTAATGATATTTTCTGCGTTTCCCTTTGGGGCACGGGTCCCTCCGTTGGAAATGATGCACGTGATTGTTTTCCCCGACTTCTGTCGCGTTACGATAATGGTATAGTTTGATTTGTCGGAGGAAATTGTAGTTTGCGAATGACGGAAATCGTTAATAGGCGCGGATGGTAGAACGACTGTTCCAGAAGTCATTTGACCCGTGATGGGTAAGAGCTGCATCAAATTATTGAGAAAGATTTATATCTGCGTATATATAATTAACAGCGGAGAAGAATAACGATTTTATTCTTCATTTTCTTTAACTGAGCATTCTAATTAAAAGCGTCTTACAATAACTGCACGGGAACAACCGATTAGAAGGCCCGCAACGCCGATTCCAAATTTTCAATTAAAAAGAACGGCCACGATGTTAGAAACTTTCCGCGTAATGCGAAAAAGCGTACGGAAATTCATACTAATTGGAAGGGTAGCTTAGAAACGACCCACCCTTAACCAGACTATTGTCGCGCGAGTGCACAGAATGAAATCTCCAAACTCAAGATCCCTTGTCGAGGTTGGTTTCCGCGGGAATTAATGGGACGCATTAATAGGGAAGCTGCATATTTCAACCCGGGATCTGGCGGTAATTAAATTTATGCCGAAACGGGGAAATGGGGGTGGCGAAAAAAAGAAAAGTCGCGCTTGTGAAATCCGTGGAGCGTGGCCGCGCGATCTTTTTCATTAACGTAGCAGACGGATGGTTACGAGTTCCCGTGGAACAAAGTTGAAAAGCAATTCTGTTACCTGTTCCGCCGTTCGTACGCCAGATATCGGACGCTTCGACGCTCGCCAGCGCGCATATCGCGGAAAATGTACGCCCTTCCACGTCGGTCGCGTGTTAAATTTCAATTAAAACAATCGTCCAATGATATCGAAATTTATGTTCGGCCTCCACGACCACGACTTAACGATTTCGACGCGCACGTCTGTACAGTGCGCCAGGTACCTGCGAAACCGTGAAACACATTTATTGAACAGTTCATAGAACCGTAGAAATGTACGCGGTGTAGTTCATTGTTTTCCGTTTCGCGATTCACTCTGTTTATAATTATTTCCGACGAACGCAGGAGGGTTGAAAATATTCCATGGATCAATTCTATACATGTAATTCGAAACGACAGTGATATTGATGATTGATAATATCGCAATCGTTTGCTCCTTCGGTTTATCGCCCCCTCGCCCCAGGCCATTCGATTTTATCGCTAGGCGAAAGTTCCACGGAAGATCGTCGGGACGCATAAGAAGCTCGCCTGCTGTTTCCTGGCTAAGAGTTTACGTTTTACGCATCGGCCACGGTTTAGGAAGCGGCGGCATTCCGTATTAATACGATCTCGCGTGGCAGACTCCCGGCCAAGCTCTACGACTCCGTGAGCGCGATTAAACGCTCTTTTCTGGCGCAGTCTCGTCTCGCCCGTAAATACTCCGGTTGTAATTCAACAGGTACAACCGTTGGCCCGATTAATCTTTAAACCCGTGCAGCTGGAGAACCGGTATAGTTCTGTTGCTCGTAACTGTTCTGCACGTATGCATTGTCGCTTCGTTCCTTTCGATGCAGTAGAGCGCAGTACAAGCAGCAATCGTTGTCAATATTAAAGCATTGTGATGCCTGTTCTGATATAGAATATAAATTGAAATGAAGAAGAAGAATAAGGTGTCCAAGTTTCTTTTATGGTAGACTGCAACCATGAATAAATAGTACCATCTTTTTTTTTATAGAGATATCGTCGAACCTTTAAGTAGACTGTCTTCTACAGTCAGAAGAGTGTGAGAATAAATTCTGTTGAAACAAGATGAATTGATTTCAACGCTCGGCGATCTTCAGAAACACTAAATTCGACCCTCTAATCTCATTTTTGAATTCGATTGCAAAGCGTCTTCATTACCTGCAATTAAATGAAATCCCATGTCTGAGGCAGTCATACTCGACTCTCGAGTATCTGGCCTCCTCCCTGATGCACGCTGCTCCAAAATATCTGTACAACGACCTCATTATCTCATCCTCGTGTTCCTAATTCCATCCGCGCGAGCGAGCGAGTCTCTCCGGCAAGATCGAATGGGAGAAAATTTCGTGGGCGTTCTAGACCACGGCAGCAAGGACCCTCTTACTTCCTATGCTAATGCCGACGGCTCGAGCGCTTTCATAAAGGCGTAGCTCGTCCTGTTCGTCGAAATAAGATGGTGAGTTTACGAAGAATGCGAATCGGGAGCGAAGGAGACAGCGTGGCTGGAAAGGGCTGAAGCGAGATGGTGCGTGGAACAGCAGGCAGAAGGTGGTTCTGTTATGCTCGCGGCATCTGCCACCACCGTATCCGATATACCATACTTTGTTTGCCCCGGCTGACAGCGTTGTATACGCTGCACGTCTGCACGCCCGTGGCTGGCTGCGTGCAACTAAGGAGAACGCGAAATCCGGCGAGTTCACCGAATAAATCAGAATAGAACGAGCACATCGGTAGCACGATATTTTCCACGGTCGTGGACCCATTCGCGGTAACTCTCTCGTGCGTAGATTGCAATCCTTTTCAAAACGACTTTGAGAAGGCTGACCGGTGTAGAAGGCGCATACGTGGATCACGCTTGAATATATATATATATATTTAGACAGGCTGTGCTTTATGGGGGTTTGAATAAATGGTCTATTTATTATTGTTTCGATTGTGCCCCCCTATAAAATGATGGAGTTTGGTTGCAAAGTGTGATCGAAGGAAGCGAGATCCGTATTCGAAAGGAATGAAAGGCAATGTTTATGACCCAGAGGTTACGTACCCGTAGAATAATTAATTTATTTGTTTATTGAGAACTGGATAAATGGTTGGATATATGAATGTTTAATGTTCGGTGAATATCTGTACTAGAGAAACGTTTGTACATACGTCTTATTTATAGCCTTGCATATAATGATACGCAGGGTACTTTGTTGCATGATATACATTCCAATTTAATTATTCGCCAGTGTGTTCGTCAATGATACTGTCTAATAGGACCATACCTTAGACCCCGGGACATTAAGATAGGCAATCTATTTCAATGGATCGATAGTGGCCCATAATGCCACGGGAACAGGAATTCGGTGATAGGGGCTTTCATGATACAGGTAGATATTAATGATCCTAACCAGCCGCAATAGCTGATGTTACAGAAAACAATCAATACCTCAATAAACCGCCGAATAAGAATCCTCCGTGCTTCTCTATACGCTCCGAGTTGAAATTGCTACACTCTCCAAGCCAGATTGTTCTAACCAATCGAGTTTCCTATCACCCCTCTCAGTGCATTTTCTCGCTTCAGAGCCGATATTCCAGGAGAATTGACGCTCACCGCGGGGAAACGGCATGTTTCACACGATTGGTGACTTTATCTCGGTTTTCCTTCAAATAATACAGTCGACGCGTGTTTAAAACTGCAACTAATGCAATTTTACTTCGCGCGCTTCAAAACAAAAGTGAACAGATGACAATAGAATAACAGTAAGAAAGTCAGCACAGGTATCTTATTCCACGCTGCCATTTTCGCAGAACCGTTCTAAAATATTTGTTTCAATTTGTATTAACGAGGGTTAAGAATATAACATTGCTAACAACCTTCTTCTAAAGAATTATTCTCCCTTCTCACGCTGACATTTAAACCTTGCAGAACAATATTCGGGAAAAGAAAGAGCGTAGCGTCAATTTATATCTTCTGGAATGTATCAGCCCGCAGAGTGTAGCCGGCACATTTACGACAGAAGAAACGAGACAGCAATAATGTCTTCGGTGGATCCTGCAGGTGTTCGATCACCTGCACTTCAGTGACGATAATCAAATTTAATTCCCGCGAGCATTGACAGGCTAACTCGTAACCAATGTTACAACCGTCTGTAATGTTCCATGGAAAATGAAAGAAGCCAACGGGTAAAGAATTACCAGCAGCCCCCGAAGTATATTGTGTTTCGTCTGGAAAATCTGGAACGTGCCCCGGGGCGACGCCAACCTTCTCGATCTCGGGCTTCGATCGAATAACTACCGTGTAAACCGATCACGTTCCGATACATATCGATGCCATCGGTGTATTCTAATTAGCCAGACGAAGATCTATATCTTTTTTTTTGCTTTCTGTGGGCTGGGTGAAAAATTGGATGGTCATATGATCTCTCTCGCACGATATTCATTATTTTCTTGCGCAGTTCCTTCTTCCATCACTTTCTTTCTCCACGAAAATCCGTTTTTCGGGACACACCTGTTTGCTTTCGCTACGTCCGTGTTAATACGAGTTACCGAATTTATGTAACGAGGTAAATACGAAACGATTCTGATTAGTCGTTGATGAAATGCAGCGATGCAATTTTTGGCACCCGCGAATACAGTGCTGGGGTGAAAACACAGTTTTCCAGAACAGCCTGATTACTTCGATGTTGTAAATCGAAACTTTACGAACAATTGAGAGAGCGGTGTCGCGATTTATTTGAATGAATTTGTGTTGCTTCGAAGTGTACCAAAAATATACAAGAAATACCGCTATTATATTTTTACAGACAAACGATATCAGTGTAAGATAATCGAATCGGAGTCTCGATTAGGTATTACAATGATTGCGTGGGCGTGCATATATTAAAAAGGTGTTCCGTTTATTAAAACTGTGTTCTCTCTCGACGGTAGTCTATACGAGAATGCCTTCCTTTGGCAAAAGCCTCGGTCGTGAGGACGCCTACGTCACCATGGCCCTTTTTAACCATCTTAGGGTTCGCCCAAAAATAAAGATACGCCAGACAAAAGCAGCGCGCATCTACGAGATGCACATGGCTCGCCTCGGCCGTTCCTGTGCCCCGAATATTCTAACATTAGGTTTCTGATAATTGCAGAAAGATTGCACACCTCTGGAACACTTCTGCGTCGCTTAAAATTATCACACTTGAGACGTGTATTTCTGCTCTCCCCTCGATTAATTACATTTCCGTTACACCCTGCCTGCATTAAACCTCGGCATCGATTAACGATTCACAATCCGCCCCCATTTTCTCCTCTTATTAACCATTAAATGAAGAATCCCTATAGGATATTCCAGAACAGATTCAGCCATTAAGGGAAGGAAGAAAAAGGGGGGTGGGAGAAAATGTGCCGTTGGAAATTCGATCGAAACACTAACGCGACG
The DNA here is from genome assembly GCA_948146005.1 of Nomada fucata. Classification (NCBI taxonomy): domain Eukaryota; kingdom Metazoa; phylum Arthropoda; class Insecta; order Hymenoptera; family Apidae; genus Nomada; species Nomada fucata. Next base: position 4,992,560 of record OX411277.1, read on the forward strand.
CCTCTGGCGTTAATATCAATCGGTCGTCGCGGCTCGGCGACGAGGACGAGCTCGGCTTAAAAATCCTCGTCACGTTATTTGATACCCTTAGGCACCTCTCCCGACCCGGGGGTAGAGAACAGGGGGTATGATAAAGAACAGCTCGAGCGAGGCGAAGCGAGCAGGGCCGTAGGAACAGCAGATAAAGGGTGGAAGAGAAACGCGCACAGTGTAAGAGGGAAACGTGCTCCGCCGCGGAGCATCATGCGCAATCTTGTATGCAAATCGAGGGGAATGGAGCGAAACGAAATAAAAGAACGTGGAGGGAGTGGATGAACCAGGTTGGCGAAGACGAAGGAGGTGCTTCGAGAAAAATTTGCCCTCCTAAGATTTCTATATGCAAATCGTCGGCCGAGCCTCCCTGTTTTTCCACAAGCCACCCTTGAATTTGCATTCCGCATTCCGCATTCATATCGGAGGGATCACGAATGGTATGTGGCGGTGCCCGGTTTTATTAATGACCCGTAGCCGTCGACGGCAACGTTACCGAAGGAGAAAATAAAGGGTTCGCGACAGACAGGTGTAATAGGGGACTCCTGGCTGCAGCGTGGTTACCATTAGCGTATTAGGATGCATAATTCGCTTAATTAAACCACCGTACGTATTGCCCTGTTTATTTGGGACCGTTTACGGGGCGGACGTATCTGGCGACAGATACGTAGCACTCTCGTGCGCACCCAACGATCTAACCGGCCCCGGGTCAAAGGAGACAACTTTCGTGGCCGAGCCATCCGAACGTACGGTGGGTCTGGAGAGCCGCGGCGCAAACTTCGCGCGGAACTGGCGCACGGGAGAATAAACGCCGAAGTATCGGTAAATATTGACAGAAAGTTCGCCCAGTGCCGTGTCATAAAATAAAATTGTTTTTGTTTGGAATTCGTCGCGCGTGAATTTATCGAACGGTACTCCCGACACGGATGTTCTAAGCCCTATTAAGCGAATCAACACTGAGATCGTCCGTTCGTTACCTGTCGGCGATCCGACGAACATTTTAATAAACCGACAGGGTGCAAAATACACAGTTCGAGCTAACAGCCGAAAATACGGCTGACTCGCGAGCGATTCGTTCAAGAATCCAACTGCACCGATTTCACTCGGTGCGAAGAATTGTCTGGACGCTCCTGACACTTCCGACAATTCGTTCCAACGGAATTCCACGATACTCCGTCCCGGCGAACCGTCGTCGAACGTGGGGCCAGACGGTCGCCGAAAATTCTACGCCCTCTCGGGCCGATCGGCCGTCGCTCGATCGCAGATTTTCCGATGGCTGGCGCGGAAAAACCGTTTAGCGGTAAACGAGTATTTACCGGCGTGGCGCGGCGTCACGCTTCAGGATAGCGCCGGGAGAAACGGTGTCGCCGGGGAATTACCTGATGCCAGGGCCGATCTGTATCGACTGGAACGAAGGCTCGCGCGGCCCCGTGAATTACGTACGGCGTGCCAAGAAGGAGAAACCGACAGGCGGACCACCGGGTCGATGGGGAAAGAGAAAGAGGAAAAACGGAGGAACGAAACGTACGGCGGATAATGCGATTCCGCTCTCGCGCCAGCGGATGGAATCGCGTGAAAAAGTTCGCCCCCGTCCTGGCTAACTTTCGTTTCCCGCTCAGTTTCCCACCCCCGAGCTCCGACTCGCACCCCTTGTTCCATTTCACGTGGGAAGGGGTCAAACCACGGTAACGAGTGCATTCGTCGTTCTCCGGCCACGTTTCCCTCGAGTGCCAGTTCGATAGCTGGTGGTTATTAACGCGGAGGATAGTGAACTTGTTGACGGGCTCGATTTCTCGGCGAAGATGTCTGTTAGAGAACTACGGACGGATTAGAGAATGGGAAACGGTGCGACGAAGGATTAGCGGCTCTTTTAGCGTGCCTGTTTTTGTTTGTTTTTAGGACAGGCGGTGTTGTGGCTTCGCAGCCCCGTTTGGGTTACTTTAGAGTTCCCGTGCTGTGAAGTGGGTCGTCTGTCAAGTAGGTCGAAGGGGAATATGAATGGGAGACACTCGGATGATACATCAGGGTATTCGGGTAGGCGAAGGATTGGGAGTCGAACTGAGAATTAAAAATTTCTTTCTATTTCTTATGTTTTGACGAACACTTTGGTATTTTCCAATTGCTGTTGGAATTGTAACTGTCGTAGAACAGAAAATACTCGGACTGCTTTTTCTCGCGAGTTTAAAGACCATTTTATTCGCTGACTACACATGTTCAGATAAAAAAAAATGACTGAAATAAAAATGCGATAGCAACGCACTTATTCGCGCAACTCAATTGAACCACATTCCCATTTCAGAACTTACGTAGATTAGTTGTGCCTAATAATTTTTCGCATTGAACCCATTCCTTGCCGCTCCAGTCTCGCCATCGACAATTGCGAGCGGAACAAATACCAAGCGAATTCCCGAGCCAACGCTCGTCTAATGCCTTTCGGATTACGTGGCCGTTAACGCGGGGCGGCCCGCGTAATTTATACTTCTTTCTGGCGGCGTTCTCGTGCATCAAACGGGAACGTTGATTTCGCGGCGGCCTCGCGCGGAAATCGCGCTAAAGGAGGACCGTTCCATTAGAGGCATTTATTTTCATTGTCTGCACTTAGGGGCGAGCGAGACTAGTATTAGAGGCGATTCTAACCTGACCCAGATTCCCACCCCCTCGTTGTTCCACGGTAATTTCAAAATGAAAGAAACCCCGCAACCGATTACGTCCGCGCTTTCACCGCGGCGAAGAAAAGGGAAGAAAAAAGCGAGCAGAAGAGGCGAGAAAAAGACGATCGGAAAGAGGGGGAAGAAAAAAAAAGTCGAAGAAGTAAATTGATTCAACGATTAAACCGTACATCGCGATGATAATGTAGCCCCTCGTTACTCGCGTCGACCCACCCCTTCGCGCGACGTCTCGACAAACTTTGTTCCGCAGGTGGGGAAAAACGAAGAACTTCGCCGGAGCAATGAGACCGGTAGGGGGGGATTTCCGCGGATAAATCCGGGTTAAGAAATTCTCGTTAATGTGGCCCGCTTTCACGATGCACGCGGCGGAACTTGGAGAACCGTCGACTTTCTCCCCTTTCGTATCCTTACGGCATTACCGTACGCGAAGGAATCAGTTAGGGGGTGGCTACATGTTACACAACCGAGGTATGTCTACATACATACATGCATACATATATATTGGTAAAGGGTAGACGCAAATAGTCTGACTAAGGAAGAACAGGACGGAGGAAGTGGGTTTAATTACGAGTAAAAATCGAGTTTGCTCGATCAGCGTCGAGATTGTCGCCTTGCGAAACGAAGTCTCACGATTATTAGATTTCCAGCAGCGGAGAACTCTCTGGCGGTCTCTCCCTCGGAAGGGGAACGGGTCGACGGAACGGACGGCGCGGTGCGCGAGGGTTGGCTAAACAGTCCATCCCGTACGATCCCAGAAAAGGGTGGCAGAGAAGGTGGAACAGTTGGGGCGGTGAAGGAGATTGGCGGGGAGGGGGAGGGGGAGTTGGGGGCACTGAAACTATTTCTCTTGCTTCTCTGGTACGCCGGTTGTGATTTGAATACATCCAGTTAGCGGCGCGTGCCTCGAATGCTTCGTGGCCAACGGAAATGTTTAAAGGAGCTACTCGTTACTTCGTTTCGTCGATATTATGCCTCGTTTGCGTCGTGCCGTGTCCCGTCGGCGATTAGTTAAGGCCCGGCCTCGATATCGCACCCTCCTCGATATCTGACGGTACACATTATAGTTTCCGTTCGTCCGCGACGGTAGATTCGTTCGATGGCGACGTGCTTTTCGTCTCGTTCGCTCGCGTATCCGTTACGTGTAGCGCGACGTCCAGCCCGATTGATGGATCCAATTCGAAACTTGTTCTGTGCTCAGCGCTGTATTTAAATCGGCTGAAGGGGAAGGTCGGGATGGGGGTGGGGCGGAGGAGGAGGATTGTTCTGGAAGATTACGTGCAACAACGGCGAACGCGTGTCTTCCAGCTTGTCGGGAAACGGGCGATAATCTCCCCGTCCCGACATAATTTGATATTTAAATGAGGTTAAAATAGTTCGCAACAGCAATTTGTCTTGCCGAGTTTCCTACGGGGAACAGCCTCGCCACTCCAACGCTCGCAACCCTGGATCGCTTGTTTTCCGTCCCGCGAATTCGTTCGCGAGGATACGCTAAAACGCGTGCGGCCCGCCGCGAATGTAGAGACGGCGGACTAATGACCGACCTATACTACTTAGAGTTTTACCGCGCCGCGCCGCGCTCGCAGTACAATCTACTTTTCGCTGTTGGCTGAAACGATTTTCATTCCGGTTTCCGCATTCTTCGTGTGCAGTACGCAAATATCGGTGGAACAAATGTTGCATATTTTTACTGTTTAAACTGTACAAACTAATTTACGATTAATGAAATTTGTCTGAATATTAATCAGTTGAAAATTCTCGACCGTCCGCCGCGCGTAATTTGATTTGAACAACAACGGGAACAATCGAACGAAGGAACGATAAACGCCAGAAAAGAATTGCAATTAAAATATTTCAACCGAGCGGATTTCCAATCGAGCCTGCCCGCTCCGGTTTCCTCGCATTTCGAAGGGGGAAACAATTTTATCGTCTCAATATTACAACCAGAACGAGATTCATGAAACTCGGCAATCGGCTAGATTAACGAGAGCTTCCGGGAATAATACGATTTCCATGGAAAGAGAGAGAGAGAGGGCAGGCGAGGAACATGATCGGGTAACAGGTTGCGATAATAGTCTCGAAACAGTTATCCTCGCCGTTTGCGTAATAACAATCTCTGTTAGCTGGCACATTTCCGGCCGCAATCACGTAATTGCGACAGCCACGGCGTGAGACACGCGTTCGAGGGATCCGTCGCGGAACCAACGATCCCGCGAAAAGCCGGAAGTAAGGGAAATTCAACGGCGACGCTCGACTTTCCGGAATTAGCTAGCGTCTCCGTTAGTCGACGACGACTCCCTCCTCGTCAATTCCCTCTGCAACTAATCAAAACTTCCTTCCGTTTTCGTGCGACGTTATCCGCGCGACTTCGCTTTCCAATCTGCGAATGTTGGAGCCAGATGCGAGAACTATGTTACTGTGCAGCTTGATATTGGCGAACATTTCTGCAAATAGATTTTTTCCGGCTAGTTTCGAATTATTATTAGGTATGTTCGTCCTGGGGAATGAATAGCTTAATAACTGTCTGTTCGAGAGGATAATCGCTGAGACGTACCGGGGGGGGCGAAAATATTTTTCAACCTGTACATAAATCGGAGATAAAATCGGGGATCCTAAGAATAATGTAACCATGGATGGCAATAGAAAAGGTAGGTTCAAAAATCAAAGAAAATAGATCACAAGCGTATTAAAAATGGTAATTCGGAGAACGAGGCCACCCGTCGTTTAAATTCTTAACTGTCCTGCGCGGAATAATTTATTTCACGAAAAGCAGAGATCTGCTTTTTTTAGCGCACTCCAAAGTGTCAAAAAATACTCTGCCATGTTAGGAAAATCTAGTGGGCCACATACGTCGTCTCGATTAATTTTCAAACCCTTTACCTAAGAGAATTGTCAAATGAATCGACGTCTCGGATTAAAGGCATCAGCAGGACAACGCGATCCACAATGCGTCTACGCGTGAAATGATTATGGTACGAAGATCTTGTCGATGCCCAACGAGGGGAACAAGTTCACCGGCGGATTATTCGGCGGAAACGCGAGGTTTCCGCGTTTCACGACACCAACCCCGGTCCCGCGTCACTTCCCGTTTACGCAGGCAAAATATGTGGTCGACGCCGCGACAAACAAAACTTCCGACGGAATTATTAGTTAATAATATTGATTAGCGACAGGCGCAGAATTAATATTTAATCTGCCTCGCGGGGCACTGCGCTGATCGGAGGATCGGCCGCGATATAATATAGAATAATTTCAGCGTAACTTGTTAAAATAATATACACGATGCGAACTGCAATAATTGGCCGCGGATTAAATTGCCGGGTAATATCGAGTACACCGAGTGAAGGAAATGTTAATTGCAAACGAGTGAAAGCCTTTAGGGGGCGGCGTTGTCGCGGCAATAACTACTTGCCCCGATTATGCGAATCGTTGCGAGTTTTCCGGGGGCGCGACCGGTGTGCGCGTAAAGCTGTATATCGACGGGGGAGACCAGTGGAACGGGGAGCGGGTAAAATATTTAATCGGTTACATCGAAAATGCCTCTGCGTGCAATAGCAACGGGAATTGAATTATCAAGGGACGGTACGTGCCGTCGACAGCGCATTAAAGACATCGGCGCGGGACAGTGGGAGTCAATAATGCAAGGGTCTAGGCTTTTATGTCCGCGACGTGTTGCAACCGATTTTTCTTTCGCAGACAATTACTGCGAAAGTAACCTCACAACCGGCGGGTCGTTTTCTGATTGGAACCTTCGTTCGATCGAGAAATTTCAAATCTATTGAAAAGTGGACCCTCGCGAATGAAACAGAGTGTTCGTAATTGTGAATTCCCGTAAGAATATGCTTGTATTGCACGTGGGAGAAACGGGGAAAATCCAGGTTGGAGCGGAAAGACAAATTTACGATAAGAAGAATAAACCGTGATACAAGATGTGCAGGGAACGAATGCAAAATGTTAATGTACGATGAGCTCATTCCCTATGCATATATGTATATTAACAATCCAGGTACGAATTAGCTTGTCTTCCTCGGTTAACAAGTTAACCAGGACGAGCAGAGGGGGGGACAGCCTGCGCGTTTTACCTGTGCACCTTCGTTTCTTCCAAAATATCTTTCGCCGCACTCAGGAACGGTGGAGCAACGAGATAAATAATTCCGTCGCGGACGTTCCGAGAATTCGTTTACACGACTTTCCGCCGCAAAAGCGACTGAAAAATTGAGTTAACCCAGCGGCTTCCCTTTGCCCGCTTGAAATTCGGATTGAAAGGTCCTCGCGGTGACCAAGTATTCGGAGGGCCGTGAATCCCTCGAATTGACGAAACAAAACGGGTGAAAATAAATTGGTCGCAAAACGGGAAAAAGGACTATGGAATTCTTGGTGTCTTTCCCCGCGTCTGTTGCAATTAATGCTTTCACGAAGGAACGCGAGCGATGGTTGCTCGCGGGGCGAAGATTTTCGATATCCGGCGAGGTGGAATAAAACACCAGCCCTTCTCCAGTAGACTTCGGATAGGGGTGGTTTGGGGGACGAAGGGGACGAAGCGGGAAAGCCGGAAAGGGGAAAGAAGCCGCGAAAGTAGCGGGCCAGTAGTCGAGTTCGAGAACAAAGTCGATATTAAAATCAATCCAACTGTCGGGCAACGAGTTCGACTGAGTTTGTAACCTTAAAAGTTCGTATCCATCCCCCCGGTCCTTGCCTCATCCTCGGCGCCCTGCTACCATCCGCATATTGAACTTTAGTCAAGTTCACTCTCCCATTTGCGTTTCTAACCGGAGCGACGCGGGGGATTACGAAAGCTCGACCAGAGAAAACGAAGAGAAATGCCGACCAGGGTGAGCCGGGAACGAGGGAGAAAGGCGAACGGGCGACCGGAGAAACGAACGAGGACGAGGAAACAACGAGAAGCTGACTGAAAGAGAGCGGGTAAGGTGAACCGGGGCACAAGCGGGGGCAGAAGGGGGCGCGAGAATGGAAGATTGAAAGAAATAGCCGGAACTTGAGGCACTGATCTTCCGCAGCATCCGCTAAGTAGCACTCCCGAGCACGACATTGAAAGACTCGCATTTTATGCGCGGCGTTCGTATATTTCTCCCGCGGGTGGGTTAGAGGCAACGGTTTCTGGGCTAGAGAGGGGGACAAGGAGCCCGGAGCATTTGCACGCGACGCGTCTGCATTATGAATCGTTACGCGTCCTCGTTCTCCGCTTTCAATTATGTAATCCACGGTTTCGATGTAAGGTAACGCGGGACAGGGGAATATGAAACGGGACGAGGGAACGCGGGGCGAAGGTGAAATCGAAGGACAATGTATGGAACGAGAGGAAAGTTTCATCGCGCCGCGCGACTTCTTGCGAAAGAGCGTCTCCAAATTCCTGGGAAACTTTTCGATTAGACGTAGCTACGTCGTTGTCGACGTTCTAATAATTTGGTTTTCTTTTCGACGAGTCGAAACGAGGCTACATTTGTATCACTGAAGGCAACAGGTAACTATGTTAATTCGATGTAAATTGAAGCGAGGCACCACCGTGACCGGGACAACCGTCGTTTGATCGACAAAAGGGAAAGCTGGTCGAGGTATGGAGCTGTAGAACGACGCAGTTGAATACTGGGGGATGGGGAACGAGTGAGTAAATTGGCGAAGGGGCGGAAGGGTGGAAGAGATGCAAGGTTAGAAAACGGGCGGATCAGTCATTAAGGTTATAGGAATCGTCGATTACGCTTGACGTTTAACGAGCGCCGAGTTTCGCGGATATTCACGGCTCGAAACGGGAGCCGAAGACTCGACTAGGCAGCGGAGCCGAGTAAATTAAACATTTCGTTCGCGCGTTTTAAGCGCCAGCTGGAATTCATCCCACTGCCAACGGAGTCATCTGGTGAAAAGCTCTCGGCTTCTTATTTCATCGGTGCTCGTAAGCCCACGCGACCGTGCAGTCTAGTGTCGTCGGCCTACGACCTCGTAATAATTATCACACGACCGTCGACGAACACCACTCGAAATCCACTGCACAAAGCGGCCGCTCGAAGCGACGATGATAAATTTCATTTCCGTTGGGTGGGAAAGCCGCGTTTGGGAATCGATAGGGAGGCGATTCGCGTTGATATTACCTGAGGCCCGTTTAACTATCTCGCGCTTCTCAACGATTTTTTTTTTATGGCATTTAATGGATAACTGCGAAGAAGTTACGAGTCGGGTTTTCCAAACGAATTGGCGAAAAATGTCGCCAATCCTAAACGAAATTTCCTCCGTATCGCGTAACTGCATCGAGGACGATAAATTGAACCATTCCGAACGGCAAAAATTGCAAACCTCCTGAAACATCATCGTAGAATAAGAAAACGACACAGTCCGCCACGATATTTGCGGATCGTGAAATATCTCGGCACTGATTGGAGTTCGATATTTAATAATACCACTTTATGCCGGCCGTTTTGACGGATCATCGAGGAACGATCCCACGTACTTTTGTTCGAATGTGGCGGAAGCGAGGAACGATTCGAACGCGGAGATACCGAAACGTGGACCGTAAAAGTGGCAATAAGACTGGGACAAACAGACGCGCCTGTGTTTCGCTAGTAGGCGAAGGAGCTTTAGAATCCGTAATTAAACGGCAGCCGCTCGAGTCGCCGCAGCTGAACGTAGAAGGAGACTTTCGAGCATAAAACCTTTATGCCCGGCCCGGTCTTGCTCGCGCCCCCTTAACCCTTGCCCGTTGTTTCTTTTCCACGTCTTTGATACCTTGCACGTCTTGGCACCCCTTGCCGTTCCATAACCTGCACAATTTATGGTTCGCGATGGACTTTCCGAGCATCGTCTTTGGATGCATGGAATATGGAAACAGTAGACGTTGTTCTTTTCGGATCGGGATTCGTTGTAGAACTCGTTTAAATGCTTCGCCGAGCTACAGGATTTGATACAATTTTTTTTTGTTGCCGCTTTCGTATTAAAGGGTTTACATGTCGGTTTGACCTTTCGGCAAGCAAAGTCGTAATATTTTATCACGGTTCGATTATATTTAGAAGATCGTATAACGCTCGGGCACGTATTTGTATAATTCAAGGGATGACAACGTGTCACGAGGAGCCGAGGCTGGACTTTATCTCGACACTATAGGTTGCGCTTACTCGCAGGTTGGCACAAGAGAAATACATAAATTATGTGGCTGGCAAGGGTCACGGGGACGTGACTGCAACTTGCTTCGTATTAAAGTTATGAATATAAATCACAGCCGGCTCGTTTCCACGTCACCGGCACTATGTATCTCGCTCTCGTTTCCCTCGCGATCGAATCGCGATCCCTTTCCACCTTCTGCCATCCCTCGCGCCATGTCTTACACCCCTGCATCGTCGTTTCTCTCATTTACCTTTTTTGCATGTAAATCGTTCAATCTTTCGTTTCCTGTTTCTTCCTCGGGGTCAACGTTTCTTTAACGCGAACACGATGGTGTGAAAATGTTCCACTTTATTGTTAAATATCGCGGGGATTTTACTATCTCAGGCCATTAATCATATTTCGCACTCGTTTCACGAACGTTTCACGAATTATCGAATTATTTAAACGTTGGCGAGAAATAAAGTTTATCAGAATCGCGTGAACTTTTTAATAAAAATTCTCGAAGGAATGTTCGAATATCTCTTTCCAAACATAAATTAAAAAAAAATTTGTCCCTCGGTACTTATAAATAAAAGAGCATCTCGCGGAGCCAACGGTGTCGTGAACAACCGCGCGGAAAACTACAATACTTCTTACGAACATTTCTCTTTAAAAAAAGCAACGAAGATTTACGTTCCACCCTGCTCTAGATTCACCGCGTGTGCCGCGACGCTGAGTGCCGGCGACACACCAGAAACTCCGCGACATATGAAGGCGAGTATAGTTTACCGGGTAGCTTTCCGTTCAATGATACAAATCATATGGGAAATTGCGTGTACACGGGAATAGGAAATTCGCGACGATACGTCGAGAATCGACGTTTCTACACAGTGTGTATCGAAATCAAAGGCAAACAGAATCTATGTGTGTCGCGTGTAAGCAGAGTATAGTCTCGAGAAGCCATGCCCCCTAGCTCCATAATAGCAGATTCGTGTTAGGATAGGGTGACAAGCTATCAAAAGCGATCAACGAGGGCGGCACGCGCGGATTATGTATCCATCAGGCAGATAGAAGCACCGTACTGAAAATTATTATTTCTTATACGGCCGAGATATGCCATTACGATAATAACCGTAATAATATATTTCTTCTGATACGCTGTGTCCGAACGCCATTACACCGCTGTGTACATTTCGTAGAGTAATTAGCAATACAGGGGAATTTCAATAACGCGGTTTTGAAAAGATTTTATTTAGTGCGATGTGATACAGCGATAATGTAAATACCTATCTTCGACGCGAAATTCCGATTCAAATTGAAACCCAAGATAGCCCATTTAAATGTCTCAAAGAAATCTTTCCTCAAATAACGTTTGACCAAGATTCTCACCCACGCGAGCACCGCTTTCGAACCCGAAATAATCATCCTGCCCGAGAAGGATACCAGAGGAATCAGCCAGAGGCCGCGCGATAAACCCAAAGAAAGCAGGGGATTAACAAGCGAGGTTCGGTGTGCATTCAGGGTTGTCAAACGCTGTGCATGCACATCAGGGAAGCTCTAGGGACTCTGACGATCACGCACGAATGATCTCGTCGATCCGATACATCGTCGATCCGAATCCGAATCCTATCGGTGGCGCGACGTCATACATATCCGATGCTAGGATCCGTGGCGTGGACTGGTTCCCCCGTCGTCGATGGAGATTTTTCCTTTGGATTTCAACGCTGTTTCCTTTCTCTGTCCCACGAGACAGCCGATTCGAGCTTTCCGCTAGGTGTTCCGTGGAAGAGGAGGAGGGGTGAGGGGAGAGATTTCAAGTCCAAGTTAAAGACTTTTCTACGGACGAGAATGTGGGTCAACCGGTTGGAGAAATTGCAACGAGCTGACGTTTACCTGCTGGGAGGTAAGACTGTCCCCGCGGCAATTTCGACAGCCTCCCGTGCACCTTGCCCAAAGATCTGGGAAGAAATCGTGGCTAAATGTTTATCGAGAACGGGCCCGGTTTTCGATCGAGTAACGAGCTGTTTATCATTTACCATTTTAATAAAAAAAGAAACATTTTTACCGCACTAGAATAACAGAGAAGGCAGTGAAGCACAACGAAGCGAGCGTTCGAAGGTGGCAAGGATATTTCAAATAGGAACGCGTGACAGGTAACGCATCGAATAAATAGGACAATTTATCTTCCGAAACGAACGACGGTAGATCTATCAGTCCATCGGTCAAACAAAAATCACAATCGACCGATTAACGTGGCACAACGGCAGAAAACTCCGCCCGAGCCAATTTTTCCCTTAATTAACACGTGCACAATGGTTGGCGAATTTCCATGATCGATCTGATTCCGAATGGTAGCTGAAACGTTTATGTTCGTGTGAATTCCTCCGGGTTGGAAACGCCAGGAGAACGGATAAGAGGGAGCCGGAAAACCGGCGGGAGAAGCGTTTCCCGATTTTCCGCTCGATCGAGCGTTACCTTCCCGCGGATTAAATTCGAATCGATATTTTTATCGGTCACTCTCGTTACGCCGCTTACAATAATGTTGACGATGCGACGGCGGGCTTGCAGTAGGAGGAAACCGCGATACGGACATCGTCTCCTGGGTAATAGAGAGCGAGAGCGACAGAGAGAGAGAAAGAGAAAAGAGCGAAGACAACTTATCCACGCTGATATCTGCTTTATTACGGGCCGCTCATGCGCGAAACTTCGTTGCCTACTTTCTGTCGCCAACGTGGGAAAGAGGCATTCATTTTTAATGTATACCCGCGATGGCTGTGCTCTCGAGGAGGGCAGACCGCGTCGCTTTAATAGAGCCGCGGGCGGAGGGTAAAACAGCTGCACCGGAATCGTAAAAGCTGTACGTAGCTGTGGAATGGCCCGGGAGAGACGAAGCTTGTCCGCGAACCGGGGTGGTTTTGGTAAAACCGTCGACACGAGAAGACGACGGGCTGTTGTGCGTTCGATGCGGTGCGATTCTGCTGCTTGGTCAACCTCCACGATACGTTCGCGCGATAGTTTCAGCATGTCTACCAAAGTGGTGGCAGAAGCTGGGGAGATGTTCGACTGTGCGATGACATTAATTAATGCCCAATCTTTTTATGCCACGTGTCGCACAGTCGAGTGCACGATTTCGTTGCTCTTAGGGCGCGTTAAATTTGTTGCACGACGGCGGCAAGTTCTTTTTTTATGGACTCCGGTGTATTGAAGCGACAACGAGGCGGAACGTTTTATGATTTACAATGGAGAAAATATCGACGTTCAGTTTGCCGGCACATATTCGTGGGAGAGTAAAGTGGCACTCCTGAGCGCCGAATGCATGCGTGAAATAACGCAGAATTGAGGGTGCGCTCCGGCGAACGTGTGTTTTATGAACATCTATTAAGTCCATGAAACTGTCGTGAAAAAAACGATGCGCGAAATAACCAGTGCGATCCGAGCGGGCTCTAACGAAACACATTCTGCGCCCGACAAGCGCGGACCAACCCCCCTGAAGATCACGTACTTCTTGCCAAACACATCTGCCCGGGGAAACTTTCCCCGAGCATCAACTCCGCAACTTTATTATCCGACTCGTATGCGTTTTCTGGCTTTCAGTCGACTCTTTTGCCCCGCGTCGACCGGCGCACACGTGCGCACACATTGAAATGCAACACGATACGCGGCATTAAGCGTATACAAATGTCCAAGCCTATGGAACGAACGAAACATGGTGAAAGCGTCGCGGCACCGGATGACTATTTATTAAACATACCTTCGTTGCGAGACGGCTACATATTTTAGTGGATTTCGCGCGTGCAGTTCGCGTTGCCCGCTCGTCACGCGAGCGCGCCTGACACGATTGTATCGTGAATAATTGAGAAAAAGAAGGGTTAACTGCTTCAATTAATAGAGCCGATCCTCGGTTATCACGATGCACGACCGATCGAGGGTGCGCCGAGCGGTGCTGTTCTTGCGAAGCCAAAAGAATTCGACGGACTCGTTAATACCGCGGCTATTTAAATGTTTGCGCGCAGGTTGAGCAACTGCGTCACCGAAGACAAAACGATGCATTGTAAATTCTACGAGATTCGTTTTTCTTGTACTAGATGTAACTATGAATTCGTCAATGAAGACGTTCGCGGTATTCCAAGCAGGATCAAATTTTTTTCCTAAAGCAGAGGGCTCGATCGTTGAATACGTTTGGTGCAATTATTCTAACAAATAATAAATTTCGTTCAGACGTTCCCTAAGAATCAACTTATACTTTACAATTAAACAATCCACGTTATTCGCCCCCGGTGCATATAAATATTTATACGAACACGTTAATATCCCTGTTCACTGTATCCTGCTGAGAACAAAAATCTAACGCTCCACGTGCCCTGTGTTTCCACCTCGAAGAAACGTCGAGGGGTGCAATAGTCGGGCGAAGAATACAAAGTGGCCGAACGAGATAGCGATCGTTTTCGATGCCGCTGGCAGATACCTATCGGTACGTGTGAATGTGACGCGTTTCCGGCTCGGATCGAAATCCGGATCGGCCGCGTGTACACGCGTGCACCGAGGACCAGCTACGTGAGAACTGCAGCGAAATGCAGCACGTGCGGCTGTAGTTGTAGGAAGGTTCGATAATATAGTAGCATAATGCCTGGCAATATAGCATAAAGGGGTTGACACGTTGACGCTGTCATGTGCCACCGGCGTCCTAGAGGCTATTGACTACGTGACATGGAGCCGCTTTCTATGAAGAGGCACCACCCTCTTCTACGATGCACTCGTTAAACACCACGGATTTACGCCTCCCTGCTATTTTCGTCGGTTTCGATTCATCCCCCCTCAGCCCCTCGCGTTAACAAATTTCGCTTCAAGCGAGGTCCACGCAATCTTCGACCCTGTCGACGGCTACTTTGTACGCAAAAACTTACAATGAACACCCCGGACACTCGTGCATTCACGTGACTGCGGTGGTTGGGTTAGGTTTATGTTAGGTTCGGGTTTTGAGGGACGCAAGATGCCACGTCATTCTAGGAACGACCAATTTTTCGCCACAGTTATTTCGAAAATATAGTAATTACAGAACGAACTGCAGGACTAATTGGAACAGTACGATCGTACTATCTCTATCCAGAGTAGTTTCTGTTAATTGTCATTTTTATAGACCAGCTCCCCAGAGATAGGCAATTTTTTCCCCAAAACGAACTCGCAGAACCCGATAGAAAGCGCAACAACCTTTTAACTCCAATCTCGCGCGTTCCGTGTACACGAACCACGTGGAAATCCATCACGATCCGAGGGAAGGAGCAACGAACGCGTAATGGATACAAACTCGAACCGGATGTAATACGCGGTTTTTCGTTTCTGCTCTTCTGTTCTACCTATCACGCCCATCCGCTCACGGTTCTGCTAGCCGGCGATAGCGACGGGACTAGAGAAATACAGTGGCACTCAGATTTGACGGCTCGATGCGCGGACGCAATTGATGGATGACCCACGTCCAAACGTCTGGCGGTCTCTTTCCGTGGTTAATGAAACGGCTACACCGCGCTGGCACACGGGCAGGGACAGGGGCTGCGCCGAGGGGTGAGAACGGAAACGCGGCGCACAATGATTATATCGCGACGCAGGCACGTAGTATCGGACTTACCGAGCTGTCTGTACGTGATTCAGTTCCGCCCTTCTAATCAAGCTACGAGGGTTACGAATTAATTTATCTTTAATAACTCTCGTCGGCAAATAACGTTGGCAAATAACAAACGAAATTTTGCGCGGTGCCCCGCGATCCTGTACGAAACGTAATTCGATACGATCCTCCGCGGAATACGAGCGAAGGTATTTCCCCATTTTCCAAAATGTGCAAAGCGAGGGTCTCGCCTCGGGCGTTCGCGATGCCCGCTTCTTCGTTGACCGTCTAAATTCTATCTTTTAAGCCGCACAAGAGTAAGAGAAATTGACGAGCCAGAATTTTTAACGCCAGCCGAAAATGTGCATCCGCAACTGGGCTAATGCGTGCCGTCTTTACGTTTTACGTTTCGAGTCGCTAGTGTGTATTTTGCACCGGCCAAGATACCAATGAATTATGGTCGACAATGCGACCTGGGTACGCGTTGATGAATTACGACGTCGAAGCCGCCGCCCGCTCTGAATATACATGCGGCTAATGACGACGAAATTTACACAGTTCGCGATGATCGACTCCATTATGAATGCATCCAAACCGCGAATCGTGCGCCTGCGATGATAACGCGCCACCACTCTCCAACATTCTACGAATGCTTTGCGCGTACCACGCGCCCGCTCGTTACCAAATTCAGCTTCCTCTGGTCGCGAATCGTTTCAACACCGTGCACCGTAGCACCGAACGATGCTTTTCGAATGACATACACTTCAGATACAGCGACAGGCCGACGTCGAATAAATTACGAGACAGCTCTCATTGTCACATAATCGTATCGTAGCGAAGACGTACGAAAACATTGAACGATTGTTTCTAGTTTCGGTTTTGCTTATTCCTCCTACGAAAACTCTGCGCACCGACTGCACTCGTAATCCCAATTACTTTCATATTACTACTGCGGACCAGGGAAACCTGGCGTCGATACGTTCGACTGGTTCCCCGTCCTTCAACCAACATTAAAACTACTGAAAATACGAGACCCCGCTGAAAAGGGGACTCCGATAATTCCTAATTAATTAATTCGATATCATCCGCTTGACCACGAATCCCTCGGCGTGGTAACTCTTTCCAGCCAGCAACGAACAAAACTCGTCCCCGTATTATTTTTACGATCGTCCAGGGTTGTTAGCGAATGCATTAACGCGACGATCCTCGCACTACTGATGCTAGGTCTGACTATTTTGCCGAACGGGGGGATGGTTCGATATTATGAAATACGAGCGTCGTCTATCAGGCTTGATTAGCGGTGCCCGACGATGCAGCTGCGATCGCGGAGAAAACGACGAGCACGAACGACTACGACGACGATCTAGGAGTATACAGGCCGCATAAATGCGCCGCCTGGGTCGCGAGCGTGCACGCGATACTCGGATACTTAGAGGGGTGGGCGCATCCATTACGAGGAAGCCGCGTCATACTCGATTCTGGTTTATCGGGAATTTCTGGAGGCGCCATCCGCTGCCTACGCCTCGGTTCAACGGTAAGCGATATACGTGTATGTATCTCTGGTTGTCTTCTCCTTCTGTCGTTTTTTTTTTTTCCTTTTTTTTTATGAAACGTGGAAGTGAAAAGGTGAATCGTTCGGTTAATTGTCACGAACGGGTATTTGGCCGAGCCTTTTCGATTCAATTTTTATTCCGCCTTTGTTTGCTTTGGGGTTTTGCTTTGTTCCCCTTCCCGCTTGTTTCATTTGATTTTTCGGAGTATGGATTTTCGTTAGCTGCGAGAGCGAACAAAAATCGAAGCGAAGATATCGAGCACCGTGCCATCCTATAGGAACAGGGGTGAACGCGAAAAAACTGGTACCCGACAACACTAAGGTACGTGTTATCGAATCAGGGTGGTATCGATGAATTTTTATTCCCCCGCGAGTGGAAGGCTCGATGTTGTTGCCGCGCGGGGAAAAATATTTGCCGCAGCCCCACGGGTATTTACAAGAAAATGCAAAAAAAGTCACATCGACGGTCGTATATTTTTCCACGATGCGATTCTAACTTTCATAAAGGCAATACGAAAGGGGCTTCGAGGTTCGCGGGGGCTAATATCGTTGATGTCGCATTCGCGGCAACTCGTTCTCCGTTGCGATTGTGGAATACCTATTCGAGTGTATCGAATAGTGGGCGAATTAAGACACGGGAGAAAAGAATCCCGGCAATCCAATTATCTCCCTCGCTCGCGAAAAGCGTCTTCCACCGTCCCCCCTTTATCTGGTTCCATCGACGACGTCACGTTCGCCGCGAAAACTACGAGTCGGAGCACCAACGAGGAGAGACAAAGGCGACGAGAGAGAAGGATACGCGAACGAAAAAGGCACCGGTGAAACAAAAAGGCACAGAAACACGATTAGAGGAAGGCACCACGTAGAATGGTGGATGGTAAATCAAAAAGTCAGAAGCCGTGTGTTCTTCCTCCGGGCGAATCAAGATTTTCTTTGAGCTCAACCACCCTTGCACACTCCCATCCCTTTCTTTATACATATATATATATCCCCCCCCCTCTCTCTCTCTCTCTTTCTGGATTCTCGATTCTCGCGATGAATGTCGCTCTAGACCCACTTAAAGTTCCGACTCCATGCAGATTTCCATTTCTCTTTCACCTCGGCCAGCTTCTTCGGCTTTTTAACTTTACTCCCTTTATCTGGGCGCGTGTTTCAAACGATAGAGATATGACGGAGGGTGGTGGCCGACGGGAAAGAAACTCGCAGGAAAAACGTTGCATCGGATTTGACATTCGAGACCCCGACATCCTTTGGGATGGGTGGCAGGCTAGTTCAAATGCGGCTGATAACCATAAATGAACCGTAATGAGCGGTCCCCGCTGTTAATTCCCCGTTGATCTTTCAGCGTCGAGCGATTTAAACGCCAATTTCAAGTATACGATGCGCTGGTATCAGCAATGATAGAGTACTTATTCTGTCTGTTCCTCTGTGGACGTCAATGCACGGGGTAATAGCCCCCTCGTTAATTCTGTTCCCCTGTACATGAATATTCAGCGGCGCAACGGAGCGGGCGAAGAAAATAAGCAGCCGAAATAAAAGTTCGACCGCGGAGCACATTTGGTGGGAGGTCGATCGTTCGACGATCGCTGGTCGGATCTCGTTATCGAGTCAGACTCGAGCCATTACATGCAAATAAGTCAGCGATCCCTCTGTACGCCCTTGGTCCTCGTCTTTGCAGTTCCATCTTCATCCCCTTCGTATTACCACCCTTCGACCTCTCCGTTTGCTATCACGTTCCCGTCACCTAACCGACACGATTCGATCCCGCCTGTCTATCTGCCTCTGGTCGATTGGTAAGACCTCAAAGCCCAAGGTTCCTCTTAATTACAGTTGACTCGAGTCAATCTCGATGGTAATTAAGCTGGTACCGCGAATCCCTGGCCCACTTCGCAAGCAAAACCTCAGACGATTCGTGATTTCGTTCGCGTGGTCGACGAACATGGAAAAAATTGAAAAACGCAGAACGGGTATGAAACAGCGGGGGGGGGGACACGTGAATCTGTGCGAGACGGGTACGAATCGCGAGAAAAATCTCTAACCCGCTTACGGTAGCCGATGAATATTGACGCAGCGGTGATCCGTGTTAATTTGCATAGGGGGGCGCGTTAATTTGAAATTGAAATCAGCCGGAGAAATTGCTTAACATTTCGCGTTTTGGTACGGCGCTGGCTCGTTCGAAATCCACGCGCAGCCGTTTCTCGATTCTATTGTTCGATCTCCATGTAATTGCAAATTACGTTGCCGCGCGACACGCGTCCTTCTATTCTTCCTTTTTCTACGCCGCGGTTACACATTTCCGCAAGCGTCGCTCCACCGCGACTGAAATAGGGCGATTGAATTACAAGCGTGCCACGGCGACCCGTGAACGCGTTCTTTCGTAAGGGAGAGTTTCGTCTGCGCGAAGGACGACAAATTGATGCGGGTCAGGTGTTCGTTTGAAACGTAAAAGGAATGATACGTTTATTTCGTTGGAAAAATTATAGAAATGATGCAGCGTAAACGGTGTAACATTTTTCGTCACCGTCGTAGTTCAATTTGAATTTTATTTATCATTTACCTTGACCCACGCGTGAAAATGTTTGATAAAATATTGCGGAGCACCGAATGAGTAAACTGTTTTTAATGGCACAGGCATTTTTAGAACTTCAACAATTCTTCTTTGTACGCGCGAAGAAATGGAAACAGTAACGAGTGAAACTGGAATATAAATGCAGCTTTAACAGCTCGCGACAGTAATTGTCTAAAAGTTTAACTAATCGCCCGGAAATGTAACACCTAGTCTTTCCCAGTTTCCCATTATCCTAAATATCCCGGCGGCTGGTTGCCCCGTGTAAAGATTCGTTTTTAATTTCATTCGAAAGAGTAAAGAAACAAAAAAAAGAATACCGAGGGACGGAGGAAACACGGTTAAATCATGGAAATTACGTATTTGCGCCGGGATACGTTTAAATTAAAAACTCGTTTTAAAGCTTGCACGCAACGCACCGTTGATTTATTTAATCGTACATAGTAGAAACTTCTTCTCTCCCAGGGGCACACGTTGTTCTCCGACCCTCAAGTATTCTCCTCTAAGATAGCTTTAAATTGCAATTTCTGGCTGCGCGAAAACACGACTGATCCTATGAAATAGTCTTTCGTTACGAATGAAACGAATTCAAGATAAAAAGAAATGGGAACGAAATGACTAGAAAAAAAAGGATAGAAAACCTGAATCGGTGTTCCGTACCAGTTTCGTTAAAGAACGTGCAAATTTAGCGCGGCTGCGATAATAGAGAAAGTTGAACGCGTTGCAAATTTGAATTTCGTTGGCAACGAAATATCGTGCAAACAGCGCGACGCTTCTTTCTGCTTGAATCAATTAGGACCGCGCATTGAAACGAATTCCGTGACTATGAAAACTCTATTGTATATAGGGCAATGATACGTGGAAGATAACAATTATAAACAATTATATAGCCATAGATTTGCGTTTTATAGAGGACTACAATTTTTTAACACAAGTGAAAGCATTTAGAGAAAATCTGATTCAATCGTCAGCAATTAATTCCCCAAATCTTTTCCTTTCTCATTATTCGCGCTGTTAGTTAATCCTACGAATTGCATTATATTATTGCTATGATGTATTTATTAAAGGGGACGTATCTTCGTCCCACTCTCTCGTAGTTAAAACATCATTGGCACACTCCTTTTTATAACTATTTTGCCTCCTAAGTACAGTCGTTTATCTTTCGCCCGTCTACACAAGACGCAAAAAGAACAGGAACAAGTTTTCCTAAAAATCCGACAGATCGAAGGGTCGCCGGTTCACCCAACGAAATTGCTGATCGTTCGTACGTGGGGGTGGCTCGCGTGCCAAAGTGCAGGTGCTGTTGCATAGGCCCATACATAATGCATGGTATCAAGACTTCCTTGGTCGTTTCACAGCGAGCTTTCAATCGCCTAAGTCTGCCTTCCGTTCGTCCCTGTAGCCACGTTGCCGTCTCCGGCTCGCAGGTCAATAAAATTTTACTCTGCCCCGCCACTTTCCACGTTTCTGCGGTCTTTCCACGGGAAAAACACCGATCGTATTGGAACAATGCAAATCAGTCCAGAGAAAGACGAATAGACGGTGACGGGGAAGAGAAATGTGACGAGAGAAATTCCAGTTTTCTTTGTAAAACAAATAGCCTTCATCCCTCGTCGAGAAAAGTTTGAACGACGCCTGCGATTCACGAAAGTCGAGTGATATTGATCGATTGCGCTTAGAACGAGGTAACTCGGTTAGTATTATGGAAAATTGATTAATTAGAAGATCCTGTCCTTTTTCGCAACGGTATCGAGCCATATGCCTAAGAAATTACCTGGCGCCAGAAAGGTCTACCGAGATTCTCGCTACTTGAACAATCTTCTGAAGGCGGCGGCTCTGCCTTTTCTCTTTTCAAAAGTATTCCGCCATTCTCTCTCTCTCTCTCTCTCTCTCTCTCTTCTTTACTAAATTTCTATAAAACGAAACTCAAAGGCTTGTAACCAGAAGCGCCTTGTGTTGCGACGTAATAGAAAGTTCATAAGCCTGCAAAGGGTCTTTATATCAACCTTTTAATTTTCTCGTCACGTGTACAACCAACGAACTATGTGTCGAAGGGAAAGATTCTCCGGGCGTAACGTTAGAGATAGGTGCTATAACGGAAAGGGAAGAAAATCGTGCAAAAAAATCATCCAATTAAGCAGCGCTTCCCGCAGCAAAGTGCTACAAGAACGATCCATTCGACTCTATTACACGTCGAACAAAAAGGGGAACGTATTAATTACCCAACATCGCTCGCGCGTTCCGCTCGATATAAAAATCAACACCAAGCAAAAGTGTATGCCAGATTAAGAGGTCCAGTAGCTGACCAATGGTCCGAGGCAAGATAGCCCAGCGGAAGCTTCGCATCAGTATTAATCAGCCAGCAAGTTTTCGAGCCGGTTAATGAAGCGCAAGCCACTCCTGTGTCTTTTGACGCGCGACTTATTAGACAAACCGTATTCAAAGTTCTGATTACTTCCAGCGGTCGTCAAAGGAAGGAACCGTACAGTTTCCGCGACCGAACCCGTGCAATAATTATGGGATATCGCGTTCAACTCGTCCCTTTGCCAACGTCCCGCTTCTTAACGAACCAACCAGCGAAACTTCTCAATTACCACGACCCCGTGATCCACGTAAGATAGCCGCGATAACGTAGAGATATTTGTCGAATCGTAACCGTGATTTCGCTGCTGATTCTTGGCTCGCGGCTAAATGATCAGCGAACGTTGCGTTACCGGGCGATACTCATTGTCGGCCGGCAAACGTGGCTGGTTAAATATTTGCGCGTTACCCGGGAAGACTTTACGGGTCGCACCCGGTACAAACACCGCCACCCTCGAGGTGCAGACGAGTTGCAATTCGTTTGAACGAAACTCTCCGCAACTCGTTGTCCGCCGGCGGAACGTTCGACCAGCGTTTTACTAAGCGCCATTAAGGTGGATATTATTTTATTTTCCCCTTTTTATCGCCAACCTCATCGTCGGCCCACCGTTCAAGCGTCAGGGCGCGACGCGACTCGTTAATGGTCGGCCGGGAAAAGATAAGCTTCCCTTTCTATTAACACGTACCGAGTTGTGTTCCCGAGAAATTTAATGACTTGGAATATTTGCTAAAGCAATTTCGCCATCGTTCCGGCCCTTCAGTTTGTTACACGCATCTCCGCGAATTAACACGTGAACCCCGATAAAATCCTCCCCCTCGTTTTCACGTTTTCCTCGGGCAAACTCGTGGGCTACCTTTTTTTTTTTCCCCCTCGCCGTCGGATCTACTTTCAGAAATTCAGGAAACGAAATCGCCGCGACCGGAGCAGCAGAAACTCTACGCTAGATACACCGCGGCGTACCTCTCACGGTCGTCGTAATAAAAAAAAAAAATGAGAAAAAAAGAGGAAGAAGAGGTGGCTCCTCTATTGTACCCCTATTGTTCTCGTTCGTAACTTTATTTATTCAGAAGCGAAGCAGATTCAACTGCACGTTAACTCGAACAATGTCTCCGGTTAACGACACGATAATTAATACCGAGTTAAGGCCGAAGCCAGCGGTGAATAGAATCGAAAAAGAACAATACCCCGGGTGGATGGTAGGTATGTACGCGCATAAGTCTCGCGCTATAATAGGCGAACGCTCGTAAAGCGGGTCGAAGCACGGAACGCGAATATAAATACCGAACGCGTACTACGAACGAAAATGTTGATCGACGATGACAGAGGCGGCGTTCTCGAGTGCGACCCCGTGCTATAAACCAGGAGGGCGCGAACTGCCGAGATTTAACGCGGCGTTTAAGGGACATCGCGCGGGGCGCCCTCGAATTAGTTACATCCACGCGAGAAGATAGATGAAATATTCATTTATCGCAGGTACGCCACAATTCTCATACTTCCGTTACGTCCGCCGTCATCGAGCAAAGAAAAAATGGCAAGTCCTCGACTTTTCGTCCGCCAGCATTCAAACCCTCCCCGTCTGTTCTGTATATCTTGCTTCCCCTTTTTCTCTTCGCGCACCCCACCCGTTATATCCCCGTGCGTAGTTTATTGGCCATAACTCCGGCCTAGCTACAAATCACCATCCCCTGCCGTCCCGTCTGCAACTAGGCGCTGGTGGCTTTAATGCTCGAGCACCGTGCATATGCAGCTCGAAAAGAAGGTAGTTAGAGACGCACGTACACGAACGAGAAACTATTTTGTGCGTATGTGAACGGTCGGGTCGACGATCGCTGAGCGGGCAACGGTACCACGCGACAAGCCAACCTTCTTCTGTAATCATATCGTTTTTACAGCAATTACGCGCAGGTCCTTTAGCCGGCGCTTACGGGGCGACATTACTCTGCCATTTCGCCAGATGCCAAGATTACATGGCTATCCGGGCGACGCTTGGAACGCAACACGTTCGCGTGCAGAGACGTATGTAGACGTAATGTGTACGGTACCGAGTTGGAATATGTTAATGGAGATCAAATGTTTTAGTAGGTACAGAGTGATTCGCGATGACAGCGAGCGAAACGGTCGGACGAGGCAAGCGAAGTCGTTGACTTTGCCACGAACGTCTGAGCAGAATGAAATCTTCTATAAAATGTGTATAAATCGACAACAATCTTGCTGAGCAAAGGAAACATTTTGTAATAATAAATTGCAATATAATACTGCGGTAAATGATTCCTTCTCATCATTATACTGTTATATTTATTTGATTGAAAATGCTGTGCTCCTAGATAGAGCGTACAAGATTTTCTCATATTTGCTCACATTTTTCCCAAGCTCGAATTGCTGAACTAAGTTAATGGTTAAACCGTGGAAATAATTTTCGGCAACGGTTCTAATCGACGTCAACCGGGGTTCAGGTGCGTCTAAAAAAAAGTCACAATACGATAAACTCGCGCGGATATAACCGCGTTACGTTCGTAGCCGCTTTACTCGCGATTTGATTAAGCCGCGCGGACCTTGTTTCTCCTTTAATCTATCCATCTATCAGTCTCTATCTTTATCTCTATCTCTTTAACCGCGCGAACCCGACGGATTTCATCCGCGTACACACGAAACTATGGGCACTTTCATTGAATTTTGTGACGTACCGCGTAATAATTTCGGCTTACGGGAAAGCATTAAGCGTCCCGAGGTAATTCCATGTACGCAGATGACGGGGCGTTATCAAAATTCGTGTTCTTTTACTGCAAATTGCCGATTACGCTTAACTAGCGGGCAATCCTCTCTGCGCGCAAACACTTTCAGATAACTCACACATTTTGCTACTTCTTGACTGCGTCAAACGAAAAGTATCAACCGATTTGATTTGATTCGCGCACAGTTTGGAAGTGTATCAAAAAAATGTACCGTGAACACATTTTTTGAAGATGTTCTTTAAGTGTGCATGGAATAACTGAAACATATATATTGATATTCACAGTGCGAACTTTGTTGCTCCGCACGAAGCAAACATTTAAATTACATACATTAATTACTGCATTCTCCGATTCTAAGCTGACTTAGATATTGCAATTCAAACGTTAGACCGAAATGGGTTATGTCAAGTCATCGCCGCAACGTTTTTATACAGCACAATTATGTCGCCTGCAAACGTTCGTCTGCAATTGAAATTAGTTAATTTCCAACCGTTCGACCGAATCTCAACTGTTTTCTTCTAATAAATTGGTCAAATGCTGCTACCGTTAAGACTTCAAAGCTACCCGTTCACTTTTATATTAATTTGGTAACTGTCTTGTCTTCATCCATCCTATACACGATACTTTCGATTACTATTTTATATCCTGTTTAAATACGACATTCTGATCTCAGGCCAATGGAGAAAAAAAGATAGAAAATTCCTAGAATAAGGCTGAGATGCCCTTATAGAAGGTTGGGTAGTTCATGAAAGCGAGGAAGCTTTACGCGCGGCGTGTGCAAGTGAACGATATTCAAGGAAAAGCTTCACGGTTGGTAGACAGCCACGCGTGACACCGTCTCTTTGATTTAAGCTACACGTCATAAGCGAACCTGCCTGAAAGAAGTAACTCGGTGTTTTCGCCAACCGCGTTTCTTTGCGGACAGGGGGTACAAAATTGTTTGACGAATAATCGTGGAACCATATGACTCGGAAGGGATGTCTCGTCGGTGTTGCGCACACGTTTGTCAGTGACTTAGAATTTATGCTCAAATTGAAGCAGCGCAGAGGAATAAATATGGGCGTGCATAAATTTTCGAATGTAATGAAGAATAATTCCTGGATATGAACATTTTTAATGGAACGGGCAAATATATTCGCACGGGCTTGAAACGTGTGAAAGCATATACCGGTGCCAGAAATATACTTCTGATTGGTTTGAAATGCTATATCACTTTGAACCAGGCCGCGCATTTAATCGAAATTAAAAGTTATTCGTAATTTGACGCGTTCGAGATCGGGCAAGGATGAATATTCATTAAAATATTTTTTTTAAAAGAATTCAGTCCCATATACCACGTGTAACCGTATCGCATTTGTTTAACGCCGTATTTCCTAGCATTTTCGACATTTATTTCTATTCTGTGGGAACAGAGAGCGCGCTTTATTTCCGAACGATCGGTCGGCCCTCTCGAACCATTATCCAGACCCGACCAACCATATCTATTTACGAGATTTTCATGAAATTTTGTATTTCGTTCTAGCTCCAGAATTTTCCGATTTAAAAGGCACATTTCCTGTTAATATTTGAGAATGGCCGGGCACCTTATTTCACCATTGAGAATCATGAAATCTTTTCGCGTTTCAAGAAACGCAGGGCAAAATTTGTTAAAAAACACACGCACGGTCCAGTTAATTTTAACCAACTGTCATCTGTAATTAAAGCGATACGCAACCGCAAACAGAGTTGCACGCGGTATGACATTTATGAACAGAAAGCCGAGAACGTGGACCAGTTTGGTATTCATTAACAGGTATACGCGTGTCGGACAGAAAGTGGCAAGGGAGAAATTTTTGAAAAAAAAAAAAAACAACAGCCAGTTCAGCCAGGTAAGTCGAAGTTCACCCGGCGAGCACTTTGATACAGAAAAGATTCCGCCCTAAAAATTCCACAGAAATTATAATTATCGCATTCTTGCCTCGAAAAGAAAGTTCTCTCGCGTGGTATTTTCGTTTCGATCGTCGGCGAACTTTCCAAGCCGGCCGGTTCCTTCAAATACTTGTTCGACCAGTCCAGCATTTGTCGGGAACAAGTGGATCAACTAGAGTGTATTGTTGATCATACCTGTGCCTATAACGCGTTGGCGAAGTAACAAAGAAAATCCGGCGTCTCGTAATATTTATAATAGCTTTTATTAAGCATCAAGTGAAACTGAATTTATCGTCGTTCAAAAATTCAACAGCCAAGTAAATTTCATTTCTGGGATAAAACAATTCCCCTCGCCGTAACGAAACAGTATTTAGTATTCAAATTGATCAAAATCGTGCACGTACTAATTAACGATAAATCAAGGAATAACTGATTTAATAATACCCCGATATTTATTCCAAATTCGCATGCATCCCGCTGATAATGTAAGAACAGTCAACGTTTAAACGCTATGCAGTCGAGTCACACGTAAGTCAAAACTCGTCATAGACGGCTCTTCCCCGTAGACAAACCGAAGCCATGCAAACAGCGGAGTACCGACTTCAATTAGCAAACTTAATTATCCGCGTTACCAGTAACGTCAACGTCGAGTGAAATCTATGTCCCAGGGAATTCAAGCGGTTGGTAGCCGAGGAAAATGTTTTTTCCCCAATGGGGAGGCCGTTTCGTCGAGCAGCCGGTTGACGTTTATGCTCGCGGCGAAACGCAAACCCGCGGATGAAAGTCGATGGGACAGGTAAGGGGACGCGCCAAACGTATCCGTCGGATGGAAAGAAGAAGGGAAGGAGAGAATGGTGGTCGGAGCGCGGTTCAGAGGGGACGATGCGAAAGCGCAGCGTAGAAGTAACGGAAGAGAGAGTTAATTGGGTTACTCGACTCATCTCTTCAACTCGATTAAAGCATCCTCTCACGGCGTAAACATCTTTTGAGGAGGGGCCTCCGTGTCAGAGACCGAAGTGTACTCGGAGCCGGTTAATTATCACACTCCTAGTCATTTTCCCTGCTCCTCGACTAAGCGACGATAATCTTTCCCTTCGGTTCTCTCCGCCCTCGGTTTACAGCATCGTCCCTAACCCACTCCGACGGGATTGCACATTCTCGATTCACCGTTTGATTATCCCACGTAATTCGAAACGTGCGGGGCACGAGAATCGCACCCACCCTCGTCTGTCCCGGCCCCGTTCCGCAAACCCTTTTATATTCATACGTAAATATGGGCAACGAAACCACGCGACCTTTACTTTTATTCCACCACTCGTGACATTCTCCCGCGTAGCCTTTTGTTTCGCTCGATGGTCGTAACGCAGCGGCGCAAATGGTGCCTTCTCCCGCTGCCAGAAATGTACTCGACAAATGTGGAACGTTATCGCATTAACGAGGCACCGACGGTTCAACAATTTTTTTTACTCTCCTTTTTTTTTTGCCCCGACCACCCTACCACCCTTTCCTCTTCGCCCGTTATTGTGCGCCCGACCACTCGACCCACGCAAAGCAAAGTTCACCAACGAGAGGGTCCTCTGACGGGCGCGTGCACGCGAATCGATTCGGTCACCGATCCGTTAGCCGGCAGCTAATGCCGATTTAAACTTCTTCCATTAGCTGGTCATAATGAGCGCAAGTACAGCACATCATTGACTTCGTACCGGCGGCCTGGCAAAAGCACGGGATTTCACCCTCTCGCGGCCGGATGGCCGTAACGATCATGACTGAAGCTGGCGGACCAGCTCTAACCGCCGTCGGTGGCCCGTGCCGTAGTAATTAGTTGGCTGGTGCATGGTTTTGCCAAGCACTGCCATCCCCGCCGCCCCCGACCCCCACCCCCCAACACCGCTACATTTCCTCCTGCACCTAATCCATGATCACTTAGAGCACGGCCCGCCACTCTGTGGCCACTGTTAAACCTTCCCTAATTTCTCACCCTCCGCGGCGTCAGGAGGCGCGTTCCAAACCGCCGTCGCCGGTAGCTACGCGATTCTAAACGGCACGAAAGAGCCCGCCGGGTTGCGAAGATCCAACGGCGGCGCCGACCGATGGAGACGCGGCATCGATCATCGAGAACGCGTCCGACGGGACGCGCACGGAACATTTGTCAAGTTGTCACCGCTCGAACGGTTGCGCCAATTTGTGGTGGAGTCGGTGAGCAGCGAGCCCGGGCTATTTATTGTTAGAGGGGTTGGGGATGGGGGATGATTTTTGGAATAGCATGTCAGAAAATACACCGGGTCCGCGTAACTGACCGCAGAGCCGGTTAAAAACGATCCTTTCGTGGGCGAGAGCGTTAAGGGGATTCAGTCGTGACGTGCAGAACAACGAAATTTCAGATTTTCCAGTTACGAAACGCAGTGTTTGTTGGGGGGAGGGGTCTTTATGACGTTTATGGAAGATTTTGGGTAGAAGAAAGCACGCGCGATAGGAAACTGGTCGGTTTTGTTGAATTTTCCAGGATTGTCGCGTGTTATTAAACGATTAATAGAGTACACGGGGACCTAGTTTGTGCACGGAGAGGCTGTTGAAAAATTCTACGAGGACCGAACCGTGGGAAAAAGATAGCGAAGGGGCGCGACCGTTTGCGCAGGTTCGTTTTTCAACCGGTCCAAATGTCGAGCCCCCGGTACGCGAATAAAAGCAAAACCTAAGGCAAAATAAGACAAATCGTGACGTCGATGATTCGCGGGATAACGCGATGATATTGGTTTTCGAACGGAAGCGTGTCAAGTTCGATGATATTCGAAACGGTCCCCTTTCGCCGCTCGGTTTTCAGAGTTTTCGAACCTGTTACGGGCGCGTGTTACTCGACGCAAGGATCGAGCCTCGACAAAACTCGCTGCGATCGGTGAGAGAGAAAAAAAAGCTTTCGCGTATTTATTTTCAGCTTTCTCTATTGAACAGCAGCGGTGTATTGAATCCGCGATACCTTGTCGGAACTGTCATTGGCACGGATCTTTTTCCCAGGTATCGCCGGTGTGTGTCTTGCATGTTTGTGCATCCCCAGTTCGCCGACAGCGCTCTTTTTTATTACCATATTTTGACTTCTCTTTTCAACAACGAAACTTTACCGCCTGCAATCTCGCAACATCCGTTCTGTTATTTTTTTCACCCCGTCGCCGTTTGTCATCGTTAAAGAACAATGACACATAGAGCAAAGTATAAACGTGCTTATTCATCTACCACTTTGTCAAGTGGTAAGTGCGCTCATAAAGCTGTTTCAGAATTGACATGCAGAATTGCACAGAATACCGAATGGATTCAAATATTATATAAGTTTATCGGCGAAATATTGAAGGTATACGAATTATATCTTTACGCGACTCTAAGAGGGAGAGAAATAACTACTGAAGCTGTGCAAAAATGCGACTGTAAAAAACGGGGCACAGCAAACACAGAAAAAAAGCTGCAGCGTACAGCTACCCCGAAATTCATACAAATTCCACGCCTTTGCTAATAATTTCATTCCCATTCATCCGTCCGCGAGGCACTGTTCCCATTTAAGACACTCCAGCCGAAGTCTTCGCAGTTGCATTTTTCCCAGCAGACTGCGCTGAATGATATAATTGTCCGAAAGTAAGACAAAAACCGTCCCCGAAGATGGGACAAATGTCAGGACAGCGGAGAACAGGCAAGGGAGGTCAGGCAAATAGGGGTGACAATAAGACGCAACCATCGAAGATACAAGGGCCGTGGACGACGCGGCGTTATTAGATTTAAACCGTTCGGTATCTCCAGTGCCTTGCAGCTAATTGTTCGGGGATTGAAAAGTCCGGGATATTCATCATTTCCCCGCTTTCTTCGTCATTTGTTCCCCATCCCTCTATTATTTTCTCGCTATCCAATCTATTTTTTTCCCCGTCGCCCGGTCTTCCCTTCTTCACCGTCCCTCCTTTGCCCCACCCGCGGCCGAGGCACGCGTGGTCATGCTCGTTTCAGGTCCCGTAATAATTTCAGAACTCGAGTTCCCGGAGTGTCGTGCACTCGTAATTATGCGCGGTGAACCGTGCATTTCGCATCGCGGCATTATTCGCGAGTGTTTTTCGCGGCCCGTTCCCCTCCTTTCTCGTTCTTTTATTTTCTTCCTTTGCCCGCTATTTCCCGTGCACCCTTTTTTTCGCCCCCCCCCCCTCCCCGTTCGTTCGCTAACCGCCCTGGGCACGAGCACGCCGCGGAATAAAGATATAATGGATTTTTAGGGGAAACGCCGACGAGAGCTTGCGTCGCGATTAACCTGCGGCTCGCCCGAACGCCGGCCGTTCGATCTCCGATCAACATTACGCGGCCGGACACGTTGACGAGTGTCGATTCCCTTTCAAATCGACCTATCCCCACCACGAAACGGTCGGCCCTCGATTTGCAGCGCGGCTGAAAACTAACCGCACGCCGGTGATTTTCCAGATTTTTCTCGGGAACAAACGATTCGATTGTTTGAACGGGCATGGAAAAACCCGCGGTAATTGCGTACAGTAACTCGCCGGAATGGTGTTCAAACTTTAACAATATTTTTTTCGTGGTCGAATTTATTGTTAAAAAAAATGCCCCGATTAGCGGACTCGCCCGTTACGAAATCATTCGCTGCCGGCACGTTACCCAATTACAGTGGATTCTGCTTTACGCGCATTCAATGGGGCAACGTATTTTGTTGATATGGAACAGCCATGTAACGAACATTACCTACGGAACGAAATATACGGTTTACATATCGAGATGCATAATCCGAAGCGAACCGGTTGCAATAGGAACGGGATTGGACAGCGAAACCAGACACAATGCCAAAGTCGACGCGTGAATTCGCCGGAAAACCAGGGATACACAACGGTGCGGCACGAAACTTGCGCACGTTCCCATGTTTCCAATGTTGCACGGGCAAGACGTTTACAACTAACCGACGCGGCCGATGTATAACAATGTCTGATTCAGCTGTCCGTCCGTGTACGAGAATAAAACGCCGCGAACAAGCCGGATGGTGGTAAGGATCAGAATCGGTTTATGTTTGCCCGTTGTAGTTTCGCCCGTTGCACGAGCGGCGATCTCGAAGGTAGAGAGCGACGGACGGGGTAGTAGGGAATTCGAACACCTACCTTAAGGCTTGCATCAGCGCTCGCAACGTGGAATATAAAGTGGAGGGCGACTGGCGTAGAGATTTCAACTTCGATTCGACGCTTCACAGCGGTCAGGTTTTATGCGACACGTGGGATTTTTACCCTGGACTCCCACCGGTAGGAACATCCGTCACCCGGCAACATTCGGATCGAGATTGTAACGTTACACGGATGTGCTTCGATTGCTGATGGCTTGGCGAAGTTCTTTTCACCGATGGAAGTAGACTCCGGGCGCAAACAAAAAAAAAAAGGAAGAAAATAGTAGGAACCGGATTCCACAATTGTAACGATTAATTGGTTACTCCTAGAAATATGCCCACCGTTCGTTGAACGTTCAGTTTCGAGTTTCGAACGTCCAGACCGCGGTATAAATAGAAGCGAAGGAGAGGAGGAAGAAAATTATTCGAAACCGTGTAAAAGAAAGAGTGTCTCCAGCGTGAAAGCAAGCGGTCAATAAACGAATCCCCATTCCGTTCCAAAACAGTAGCAAACCGCCGGCAAACATCCGCCCCTTCATCCACCTACGTGCAAACCCCCACGTAATCCGGAGTCTCTGAAAGGAAGAGAATCATCGTGCGACGACATCGACGAGCGATTGTTCACCGCGGGCAAGCTTTTCAAGGCGTCTTGCCCGTATTCTGTGCCTCTTTTCACCACCGGTCCCCCCCTTCCGTCTTCGTGTCGGCGAGCAAGAGGCTCTGTCCGACATCGTGTACCTTCCATGGCGCACTCTATTCACGCCCCACCAGATAGGTTAACCGCTGCCGCCTTTGTGTGCCTGTGCTCTACGTGCACACGCACACGCGCGCGCGCCCTCACGTTCGGGGCACATATGCAAGCGTGTATACACTGGTCTGACTATAACGGGCTTCCGCCACTGTGGCCCGCTGCTATCGATGTACACAACGACGGGGAAATTGCCAACGTCCCGGACGCCAGTGCACACCACTCGCGTCCACGTGTAGGTGGGTAACGCGCGTGCACGTGGAGGCGCGTTCCCCAATCGCGTGCACACAAACGCCCGTCGTCGAACGATCGTCGAGTCTCGGCCGAGTATACACACGGGAACACGACCACCCTCGCGCAGGAATCGTGCCACGGATACGTGGTACCCTCGAGGAAACACGGAGAGCAGCCTCCTCCTCGACAAACTTCCACATAAGCGTTAGATAGCACCTAATACCTCCCTGGCCAAATAACCAACACCTTGGCTCGTGCCTGTACTCCGCTCTCCGGATATTCTCGCCGCCAGAAGTTGCGACACTGAAACGCTTACCGAGACAGTCGGTTCAGTGGGCCGTTCTCCGCCCTTCGATTCGAACGTTTCTCTCCCCGTGATTCTGTAATACGGGTGCATGTGTGATATATGATGAGGGGGCGAGTTGATGGTAGCTGATATACTTTTTTGTCATTTATGTTCAGCGGCTAGAGGATGCCTCGTTATGGAACAGTCATCAGGTTCACGGTGATACTGTATTAGCGACGATTGAATGGCTCAATTTAATTTCGCGCAATTATTTATATGCCACATGTTGGTAATCGTGGTGCGTTTAGGATTTCGCATTCATTATAGTAATGCATCTGAATCAATGAATCAGCCTCCTCCCGTAACTCTACAATTTCCAGTTTTCCAATAATTTCCGATAAAGTGATCGGTATTTCCCCCAGAACGTCTCGCGCCCGGGCGGGTTCAAAGTGAATCGGATGACGTGAAACGCAGATGCTTCGCGTCCAGATTAAGCTCGCCGCTCTGACTCGTACGAAAGCGGCGGCGCGGTAAGCAAATCTTCGTATTATAAAATATGCGTATCGAAAGGGTGTAGGCGCAACATGTTGAACAGTTTCCCGGAACGTACATCGCGGCCGTTGTTGCTTTTGCATGCCGGGCTGGGCGTTCGGAATGCAGAGGTCCAAGATTTAGCGTCGCTCGATACGCGAGAGCTTCCGGATCGCCGAGGCGGGCTCGACGGTTTAGCAAAAGAAAAACGCGAGCGGGTATGGAAAGGAGATAGGAAGATAGGTTAGAGGCAAATGAGCTCGAGGGTACGAGTTTCTGTCGGGTGAGATCATTTTTCTACGACTACTCGCCGACTATTCCTCCGGTTTCGAGTAAAACCATTTAGGTTTAACGAGGAGGAGTTCTGAAAGCCGGGAGCATCCATGATTCGAAGGCCACGGTCTCGGCGAGCAACCGCTTCTTTCCGTAAATTCGTAGCCAGTCGAATTAACGCCAAACGGAACAAGTCTCCACGATACGAATGTCCCCTGCACATTGTGACGTGCTACTTCCTATCCTACTTTTATGTTGGTATAGTTGGTATAATTTTGACGACGCATGCTCGCACCTTTCACTACAACTTCCGTTACCATTCTAATATGTATCGCGTATTTAATCACTTCTAACTGATTCGAAAGCGTTTAGAAAAACTGCTACTAACACCGATCCCAAGGGTAATATCTACTGTTTGAGAATTATATAATTTCTCGTCGAATTCTGCAAGAAAAAAGTGGCGGCTACGGAGGATTCAAGGAAAAATCAACTGGTGGTTGCCCACCGTGACTAGCAAGTAATTACACGCCGTCCATGATTCGTTTGGCCGCTATTAATCAAACAGAGATCTTGATTCGATTTCCGATTCACCAAGAAAACCAAATATCTGTCGGCGCAGCAAACAAGCACGCGATAGGGCTCCCTGTTCACTCGTCTCCTCTCGTTCCCGTCCTCCGAATACGTAATTTCCCAAAGCGTGCGAGGCACAAGGGAGTCTTGGTCGAAAAGAATCGCGAGATATGCAAATTTTTAGGCGGACGAGTCGTTAACTTATTCGTGAAACGGGGTTTACCCGAGCGGGCATCGGTGTTTCGCCGCGGCGAACAAAGTGCCGGTAGCAAAGCGTGCCTCGCAGTTACAGTTTTCATGCAATTTGTATTACAGTCGTGAGTACTCGGTAATTCGGTGCGCGCCTGTACGTACCGCTCGCTAATGAGGCTACAGACCGTACCGCGCTGCTAACGAATAGTTAATTCGCGCAAAGCGACGTCGAAACTCGCGCAAACGAGGCAAACTCTGTCGCGAACGGTCGATCGTGCAAGAAAATTCGCGCCGCTGACCCGTGGCTCGATTAATTAAAGGAAAATTATTTTCATTCGCCGCGTGCCAGCAATTTTTCGCCCGGTCCACGTGCCGTTAACGATGACTGTGCCCGAAGAATCGTTCGTAGCGTTTTATGCTCGTCGAGATTGACCCGCGGCAGAAGCGATCGATTAAAATCGATGATTAGAGGAGTGAAAAATATATCCCCCCCACCCCAATCTCGAGTTTTATTTCATTCGATCAAATTCGAACGATCGTTATTGTACGTACCCAAAATATGCACTGTCAGCACACAAATGCTGTATCGAATACGGAGTTCCTAATTTGATGAGAATAGAAAACGAGGACAGGTAACGTGAAGCGTATCAATTAAGAACCAAGTAGTCAACAAGAATAGACACACCCCAGCTTCCTTTTCGGTGATACATTTTTCATAGAATTAATCGAGAAAGACGAAAGGGTGACAAAAATCCATCAATCTATTAATACTACCGGATTATTAACATCGACGTGTCGTTCAATAATTTACGACAGTGGAAAATTGTGCTCCGTTGCAGAGTTTTATCAATCGGCGTAACAGATTAACGCTGACGAATGTTGCTTACCGTTGCGTTAATAATGTCTGCCCACGTGAACCGAACGACCGATCCGAGCAACAAGAATTTTAGAATCTAATCTGGCTGCCAGGCCGCACCGTTCGCCCTGCGAAGTCCAACGAACAGGTGTAATCGGTCGAATAAATAAGAGTTCGTACGGGGGCAAAGTTGACAATAGAGTTACCGCCGACATTTAATTATCGATTCGCTGTGCGGTATTAAGCGTGTCTCGGCAACGCGGCGTGCCCCGCGAAATAATTAGTTGTGCCTTGCACTAATTGAAACGCGGGTAAATGTAATTAATACAATTACGTCGGAAGAATATAACCGGCGAATGATTTAACGTTCGCGGGGCGTCGCGCAGCAATCGTAAATGAAAACAGTTACGCGGGCCGGAGATAACAATCCGATAAGGCAAATTGCCAATTGTCGATGTTAATTGTTCGCATGATTCAATATCGTCGTGACGTTGGACAAATGAACGGGCGGGCGAGCGAAAAGAAGGGAGGGTTTGTCGAAAAAATTGAACGGCAGAAAGCGATCCGCGCGTCGCGAAAAAAGGAAAATCACGAAGAAAGAAAAGTCTTGAAATTTCCTCGAAACGAATCAGGTGGAGGGAAGCGCGATCTCGAGGCGACTGTATCGCAGTCGTTGTCGCCGACCAAATATTCCCGTGTAACGTCCGCACGTCGCGACGAGTCGCCGCAATTACGTGCAATTACACATAATTATCGCACGTGCTTCGCCCTCCCCGTATTTCCGCCGTTCCCACTGTTGCGATCTGCCTGTCCTCCCTTGCCCCGCTATTTTTTTCTTCCTATCTCTCGCCTACCAGTCCTTTGCCTTCGCGCCAAGCTGCCGGTTATTTGTGCGGAAATAAGCGATGAAAATAATGCCCGGGGCGACGGCGAGAGTAGTACAAAGAAGGCCGAGCAACGCCGCTGGAAGGGAAGCGAAAAAAGGTGCATGTAAGCACATACATACATGCCTCTGTAAAAGGAAATGAGGGTCGGGCCGACGGAGGCAGAGCGTGCTGCGGAGAGAAGGACAACCCTAAAGAATAGGGGTAGAATAGACGGCTTAAAGGCACGAGCGGAGACAAAGACAATGAACGTCCCACGCATCGGGACAAGACAAAGACAGGGTGGAAACGAGCAGGCCGGAAAGTAGTTTCGAAGGTAAATGCGTACAAAGAACGCGATTGAGAGCAACGACGGGGCTGAGGGGCAGGGGGGGGGTTGGGTGGTTTGCGGCTCGCGTGGAATACACGAGCGACCAGTTATCCCACCTGTAATTAATTCCCGTTGTACCTCAAGGCGATGACGAACCCGCCTGATTACAGCTCGACGCGTCGCGCAAGGTTAAGCATCGGTGTTTGATACGCGTTTGAGTAACGAAGTAGCGGCCCGCTGCTGCGAACAATGCCGCGATGTCACGTACACCCGACGTATCGCGACACGTATCAACTCGACGATGAAACGGGCCCTCGATGGAAATCGCTCGCACGAGAAATTACGGGCGGCAACTTGTTCTGCCCGGGAAAATTGTTGCAGTGGCAACGGGCGTTGCTGAAACGCGAGAAGTTGGAAAGTTGAAACGCCTCGCTTTCGTTAGATCGTAACGCGTAAACAAGATGAAAGTGGGGGAACGTTAAGGCGCGGACGCGGAGCTATCTCTCTGTAATTAATTTTTGCTGTCTTCGCGGAGGATAAACTTTGGCAATTACCTCGTTAGCACGGGACTACGGGGGCGCGAGTTAGCGGAGGTACAAATAGCGATACGTTTCGCGGAATTCATACACCGATGCGTGGAAGGCGTTCGTTCGCATTATGTATTTAAATAGATGCCGATATAATTAGCGGGGTTAACGCGTGTTGCATGCAGCGATAGGCTCGATGATTAACAGCACCGCTGTAACGTGTTTCGAATGAACAGCGCTGGGTAAGCTCGTGTTATGCGTCTAACGTTGGGGATATTTTTGGTGAACCTTGGCCTGGCGTTCCCGTTATTGCACAGGCTGTTTCTGAGCATAGGTGGAAGCTGTACAGCTGGCGGAATTTACTAAAGGAAACCGGAAGACGTAGCGGACATTTGTCAGGCGGCTAATCGTTTCAGCGGTAATTCAGGCCTTTGTTGCAGATTCTAAGCGAGAGCTTCGTTTGATTGTACGAATTGTACGCAACGCGACACAAACATTTAGATAAAGAAATGTATTTCATTCACTCCTCCCCTTTGACACGTATCAGTCAATCACTGGCACGTAAAAAATGATATTGTTATAAAAACAATACTTTCTCGCAGACTGCATCGAAAGACTCGTTTAATTTTCGTCGCTAAATCTCTTTTTCTCTTTCGCAAATCTTTCCTGTCGTCCAACGAGCGCGTGCAAAGTTCCAACGCGATCGTCGACGTCCTCGCACAGTCTAACAGTTCCCCGATAAATTACGATCGCGACGATGCGTGCGCCCCCGCGACAAATTAATTGCCGACATTCTAATAGCGCCGGTTTACGCGGCTGGTTCGCATAATTGCAACATTGTACGGTGTGTGCCAGCGGTACATACGAGAAGTACTTAAGCGGTCGTCGCGACGAGTCGGCCGCCTTCCATGCTCGAGAGTCTGGTAATTGCCTTAATTACGACCGAGTCCGACTTACCCGCTTATGAATAGCCGTTAGTAAATCTTGTTTCTTTTACTCGCTTCCTTTTGCCCGTTTCCCCTTTCCCCTTTCCCCTTTCCCCTGCTTCTCCAACCGCCATCCCTTCGCGTTCGTCGTGTTCCACGACCGCTAACAGCCGACCATCGTCAAAGACGCCAAGCAATTTGTTGAACCCGCCTCGTTATCGATCTATAATTCCCGCGGAGATCGTTCCATTGAGAGAGTAAATCGAATTATCCAAACGAGCCGAACGCTCGCGTTCGCATTACGAAAAACTACGCTCACGTTCGTCCGGCGAATTGAAACGCCACGCGAGCCCCCATAAAATTATCCGAGGTCGAGGGCGAAAAAATCGGACGGAACGTAAATCGTACTCTGCTTCGAGAATCTCTCGCGGCAGTAATATTTATAGACAGCCATCCCCGAACGGAAATTGAAACGTTTCGAACGGCGGAATTCTCTAATTCGCACGGATGCGTCTGTAACCCAGTGCAAATACCGGACCTCTGACGGTCCGCCCTCTCGATCTCGCCGCCGCGATGAATATTTAATGGCCCCGAGAAGATTCGCGAACGTCTCGTCGTCGGCGAGGCGCGTTCGAATTATCGTCGCGCAACCCGTTAAACGATCGGTCGTAGGAGTATCACGACGGAAAAGTCCGGGGATGGTTAATCGTTCTGACAGCCGTGTTAACGTAACAGCCGGCGTTATCTTCGCCGGAAGGGCATTAGTCCGGCGGGAGTGACAATTTCCGATCGCGAGCGCTTCCGTCGATCGACCGTTCGCATTCATCACCGCGTCGATCCATCATCTTGCCGGACTGGATTAACGGCTAACCACTTCTGTCGGTGACTTTTATTGGCGAACACCGACGGGAAACAACGTCTCGTTCTCGTTTAATGGAAACAATAATGCCGGTTCGATTTCGCGTTGCCGATTGGA
The DNA here is from genome assembly GCA_948146005.1 of Nomada fucata. Classification (NCBI taxonomy): domain Eukaryota; kingdom Metazoa; phylum Arthropoda; class Insecta; order Hymenoptera; family Apidae; genus Nomada; species Nomada fucata. The sequence goes on from OX411277.1 coordinate 5,031,505, forward strand.
AATGAAGACTTACGATGAATCAGGTCTCGACGCTCGATCATTCGAGCTGAAAGGTTAGTCGGATCGGTTGTTCGTCGGGTGCGACGGAATTAAAGTTAAAATATTTCGCCGTCGATCCGGTGGTAGTCGAGTGAAATTGGTCGGCGAATTTGTACGCCATTATTCACTGCGAGTGTCCCAATTTTCGCGTGGACTCCATTAATTTCAATTCTTCGTTCGGAAAGTTAATATGACAACGCGTGGCATTAAAAATTGTCAATTTAATACAGAATTCAGAGAAGCGTGAAGGAAGACGAAATTTTCTAAGCGAGAACCGTGTCGGAGCAATAAAGTTGCAACGCACTCGCTGTATTTCCGCGTCGCGTTCCACCCGATTCTGAATGGTAGAACAGCGGAACGATCGAACAAATTATTTTCGAAAGTTTCTCGAGCAACTTTAGGGTGAGTGTGGGGATCGGAGTACCCGCGAGTGCTCGAAAGGAGGGGGGCGACGAGTTCAAAAAACGCCCGTGGGAACTGAGGAGACCCAGTTCCTCGCGGAAAACTTCTTCCGCGGAATGGATTATTTAATCAGTTGTACGCATAATTACTCTTTAAACTTGAAATACGCAATCCACCGAAGTTTCACGGTGTTTTCGCGAAGAACCGCCTCGAGACCGTTCACTGTGTCGTTTTATCCATCGGCGCGTTCCGTGGAACATTCGTCGACAATTCGATAGCGAGTGCTTCATCGGGGCGACGCGCAAATCGTAGACACCGGGCCGACTACGATCGGCAAAAATAAAAAGGGAGGATTATCTCGGGGACGCAAATAGCAAAATTATTCAGCCTCGAAGTTTGTAATGCAAGTGCGATTCTGTGTAGCGGGTCCACTCGGAGTCGGGCCTTTATTAGCATACTAGCTTAGTTTCGCGTGTACGACCACCCTGCGAGCACGTACACCGTCATAAGAACACCCAGCACACGAACCCAACTTGCTGGAACACGCACCTATGCACCTACGGGGACCCATAACTGCGTAATAACGTCTCGTTCCTTCTATCACGCTCCCCTGTAACAATCGCGAAACTTTGTATCACCGGTAATTATCCACGCCGCTGAGAATCTTTTTGAACGCGCGCGTATTAACACAACTGTTAGCGAATAATCGTCGATGAATTTAATGCGTTCCTCGGGTCGCCGATGCGTTAGAAAATTGTTGAAACATACCAGATAGAAGGCTAGAACAATTTTTATTGTTGAGGAATTGGTTGATAATTATAGAAAAATAAGAGTCACTATTTATTATATCCGTAATATTATCGAAACTGGTGACGAAGTATTTTATTTTTTTTACATTACCCGAGTAACAGTGCCTCCCCGAGTACATACATCTAATAAACCAAGGGAAGATTCACAACATGCCAGTTAAACATCGATGGCCCCGCTCGAACCGTAAGATAAAGTCTCGACGGTAGTCAACCGACGTGTTATTGAGTAGCTGGTGCACAAGGAGAATAGAGAAATGATATGGGTGGAAGGCGGAACCGAAATGGTGAATAACCGGCCCGATGTAAGGATAGACACCGGAGAAATTGGGTTAAGACGGCACCACGGGGAGCAGTTTCGGATTATCTCGCACATGTTACCCGGCTACATTTCCTACGACCTTATGAGCTGCTGCTGCTGCTGCCGCCGCCGCCACTTCTCGCCACTCGAATATTCACGATCGATGCCACCAATAATTCACCGTATGTCATCCGGTTAGATGTACGTCCATCGACAACGAAGGACGAAGGCGATACGTCTATGCGCGTTTGTCGTCGGAAGTTTATTCGACGAGAATATACGCCGCGATTAAAACCAGTTCGTTTTGCTTCACAATTGGCGCAGTCGGACGCCAGGAAGAAGGCTTGTCGCTTTTATTCGACGCGCGAGGAAAACGAAATCCGCGCCTGAATCTATCCAAAGGCAGCGATTAAAATCGTAACAGAGCCGACTGTAACGAGAACAATGAACGTTTCTCCGAGCAGTAAACCTCTTTTCGCCTGGAAGTACGAACGCTTCGCGCGTTCACCCCCAAAATCTTGCTCCCTTAACGAACAGCAGGAAGGCGAGACGAGCCCGGAAACGGACCGCGCTCGCGCAAGTACAAGCGTAAAATTGATGCATAGTTGAGCGAGTAGCCAGCCGGCTGGGTGTGCGACAAAAAGCGAGGAAAGGCTGTCGTTGCGCCGGGTACGCGGCTGAAGCTGTGCACGCCACCGTTCGTCCCTCAGGTTCAAGCCGACTCGGCCCGTTCCGGTGAACTTAGCCCTGCGCCGAGCCGAGAAGTCGGCCAACCCTCCAAACAAGCCAAGAGACCGAGAAGGGAATGGCGTTGGCGTCGGTGGGACGAGTTTGCTAAATGCGCCGAGCCAACCTATGCATGCTAATGCCTATCTTACGGGTTCGCAAGCACCGAGCTTTACGACACCTGAACCTGTGGATCTCTCCAGTCCACGGCCGATCGTATCGCTCCGACTTCCAACCGACACCCCCTCCCCGGCCAACCACCACCGGCTAGACGGAGTTCCGGAGCTCTTTGACGGTCAAAGAAGGCCAACGTTTTACCAACCACGCCACGATGATATTGAACGTCGGCCATTTGCATGGAAGAGCCACGCGAGCATTGTATCGCGTATCGGCTCGGATAATAATTACGACGAGTACGCTAATCGCGATGGGAACAGGTATTAAATTGTACTATCCGTGTTAGCCCCCTTAAAACGCGAAGGATAAACGCATCCGATCGGGTGTGTTATTACGGGTGTACCATTTAAATGCGCCGGTGTCGCGTCCTGCGTACCGTATTTATGCTTCGAGCATGGATCGAGATCTCTGTCGCGGTTCATTTCGAGGGAGATTACCCGTGCAAATGAACGAATTACGTGGGCACGATTTTTTACCATTTTTTTTTTTACTTCTTGTTTATTATATAGGCTCGAGCCTATTCTTTCTCGTTCCTGTTGCGACAGACTGTCCGTCATTTAGCGAAGCATTATTAACGACCTGCAAAGGTTGTTCAATCCGTGGAACAATGGGGGCCACATGCGTTGCTAGCGGAGATCATTTCGGGGGTTGCTCTATTCGGTGTACGTTCTCGCTACATCTACGGTGCGTGTGGGCGTAACTGTGCCCGGTGATGTAAAGTTGATCGATAAAAGAACATGGAATCGTGTTACCTTGTTCCTTGTCGTTCCTCCTTCCGTGGAAGCAACGGGAGGTGCACGGCTGATAGCGAATATTCGAAACTGCTGGATAGCGGTATAAGTAATGCGAAGAAGGGGTTCACGATAACCAGTCGTATTCTCGTAAGCCGGTTTAAACGGATTAAGCGGCTGTCTTCGTCCGGGCCGATCCCGCTCACGCACGGGGGTTTCGGTTACACGCTAAGGACCGTCCCTTAATTCCAAACGGCGTTTGCGAGTCGGAACTGGTTGGAGAAAGCAAAAAAAGACAAACAAGAGACAGCTGTGAGACACGTAACATATGCATACTTATTTCGAGCGTCGACGACCCTCGATGATATTGGTGCGGATGATCTACAAACGCGGTGTGCATACCTGGGAACGCCGCGGGTTCTTCGCACTGACCGCGCGGGCGTTCGTTCAGCGTGGGGCGCAATATTAAATACGCGAGATCACGGCGTGAAAATTTATTACGAAAACGATACCATGAATTCCGCTTTGAGATAGTGCACGTACTTTTATTATACCGCTGGTCGCGTTATTAATAACGAAACGGCGAGGTATTTAGCTGCGAGATAAAGGAACGGGAAGGCACGTTTCGATACTTAATTTCAGACGGCAGGAATGCCGAAGATGAGTCCGAGACCTTCCGCCCTTCTTGCAATCGTTTCCCCGTTCCTGTCTCATTCTTACCTCGACTACGTGAGACGATCCCACTTTTCCCATCCCCTTGCCCTTCGACCAACCACCGCCTATCTCCCCTGTACCTACGTGCTACGACACGAATCTAACCTCGATCCACCACGAAACTATAACAGACCCGAGTCCCCAAATGCGATTCTCGCGAGATACCCTGCCCGATCCCCGGCTTTCTCCGTTTCGACGCCAAGGAATTCGAACGCAGGGATTAATCTTTCGTAATTAAGGATCGAACTACGGAGCTGGTACGATGTCCAGATCGTGGAATACCTATGGAATTTCGAACGACATACTGCACTAGTGTCCCCGTGTGCGTTCTAACTCGTTCCCGTGAATCGAATCAGTTTTCATTCTTAACTTCGCGAATCTCCCTCTCGGTTTCATAAAATACTTATCAAAAGTTCGCGGAATGTACACGATACTCGCCCAACGATGCTGCTATTAAACGGGACGTTTTTACATCGCACTCCGCCCCCGAAATAAACCCCGGGCGATGCTAATAAAGGGATAATAAATACTTGAGCGTAAAACTCGCCCGGGGGGAAAGTTCGTTCCTCGCCCGCCTCGACGTCCGAGCCTGCTGAAACTTCGACCCATCTCGCGACCCGCGATCTTAAGCGTCGTCGACGACGCTCGTGAAAAGGGTATCGCGTCCCGCTTCTCGCTACCTATCCGATTCAATTGAAATATAAACCATTTTGCGCATCGCGGCGGTGCAAAGCGCCTATAAATGGAATATACCTCATCGGCGGAGCGAACCAACAAATTTTCCAGGAGAATCGGCCGCTTAACAATCTATTATCCGTCCAGGTTAAATAGAACCGGGGCTCGATCCGCCCCGCCGAGAGCCACGTTCCGGCTCCATTAGTTCTTCTCTGTTTAATCGATCCGGGCATCGGTTTCGATTTAATCGTACATTTTCGCCAATCGCTCTCCGCCTTACCCGTGATAGTTTTTACCCGCTTCGATCGATCGACTTGGAGAACGGAACCGAACGGAGATACGTTCTACGCAGGTTTAAAGGTATCGTACGTCGGACCGGATCGAATCGATCGATTCATCTCGGATAATTTTCTTCGTTCCGTGGAAGGTGCGTTTTAACGACGCTGATTGTTCTTGGACAGCAATTATAGTTCGTCAATTATTTACGATCGTGGGAGACGGCAAAGGGACCTATTACGTTATTATTATTATTTTCATGCACTGTTTCTCTGCCGCGCTCCAAGCTATTGCATCGAACGTTACTTTACTTTTCCGCTTTTATTTCGGGTGTAACAGGGGCGCTCGTAAAACCAGATTCGACGTTAAATTCATAAATATATCACCGCGATAGCCGGATAATCGGGGGGTGGGGCGGGTTAAGTAAAACGACCGAGTGAAAAGTTGGTAGCCCGTCGTTTCCGGCGGGGAGAGGGCCTCTGCCATTTCGAAATCAATTGGCGGTGTCGTAAAAATCGTACGACGGTATCTTTGCCGTGAATAACGGGTCAACGGAAAATACGAGAACGTATTCTTCCTTCCTCTCTTGCCAGTAACGATGGCTTCGTCGATAGCCCCCGCTCACCGCGACGCGTGACGAAGTTATTTGCCCGTGGACGCTGTTGCGAGTACAATTGACAAAATAGTGTGTCTGGGTTTTCGTTGGAAACGATACGCCGCGTGCGATAGTACCTCGCGAAGTCGACGCGTCTAGATGCGTTCATGAATTGAGGATGAAAGCATACGTATACCCGTCCCAATGATTTATTTATTCATTTATTTACCTCAAAGAAATTTCAACGAGCAGTGTACAAAGAACGGCAACAACGGTTTAGAAGAATAAAAATAATAACCCATTTCCTTTTAGTCTTCCAATACGTATAACAACATTTATTGAATTTCGACGTCGCGGTCGAGAAATGTGACTTGTTAACTTTTCATCCCGCGATATTTTGCACCAATTGAAATGTCCTCTGACCTCACATTTTTCTCCGTGCGGTTCTACGTCGAGACCAACAGGAGAATTCGCATCTCGCACAATTAGTCGCTCATTATCGTTCGTTTAGCACAGAACGTAGCCCTAAGTGTACGCCCTACTAGCAGCTCCATTGAAGCGCTCTTGGTTCCACCAGGTGTTAATTGCCGCGGCTACATCAGACGCGGTTACTTTGCGCCTCCTCGTTGTCGCCGTTTCAATATTTCACCGGTCACACGCGTGCGAGCAACCCGATATAAAATCGACGCTCCACTCGCGGCTTCGATAGTCTGGCGGCAACGGTGTGCCGGTTCGCGTCGCCAAATTATTACCAAGCTGGTGCGGCTTACCGTGGCGCGTCGATTATGCGGCAACATCGATAAAATTAACGATTACACGATTACGCTTTAGCGGCGCGGCGCTCCGCGTGCACAACGGATCGCACAGGTCGAAACTATTTGGAAAACAATCCGGTGCCGCGAGCGCCTCTATTGGAAAACCGTTTCGCCGTTGCGCCGATGCGCCACGTATTTAGAAGTATTCGCCCCGAATTTAATAAAACCTCTCGCCCCCCCCCTGAACGGAACGGCTTCTCCGTGCACGGCGATTCCAGCCGATCACCGGGGCTACGTTTACGCGATACGCGCCGCGAGATCGCCACGCGAACAGGAACGCTAAATTCGCGGCGGCACGAATCGCGGATACTGTACTCGGTACGGGGTAAAGCGGTGTACAGGCGGGCTAGCTTAGGGGGTAAAAAGAATGGGGCGAGCGAGGTAGAGGAGGGTGGCAGCGGGCGGAAGGAATAACACAGTGGCAGTTCTTTCTGGACGAAAAATAGCTCGATTCCGTTCAGTTCGTTTCGCGTATTGGAATATCATGAAACAGTCTTTTCGGGGGTGAGGGGGCAGGCAGGGTTGTTCGACTTGCGTCGCAGCGACGCCACGGCACGAGAAGAATGGCAGTATTCGAGAAATGGCAAGATCGCGGGAAATGGTGGGACGTCGAAGATCCTGGACCGAGTGCTGTTCCCTCTTCGTCGTTTGACCGTAAAGCTGGAATCGAAGAATGCGCTACTCCATCAGCAGTAAACTTTTGCGTACTTCCCGGCGCGTGAAATGTCTCCACTGTATATCCGGCCGGGGTCGTACAACTATGCCGGCCAACTTACGTCGAACCGCTGCTTCGCGACCGCTATCACCGCTTTGTTGATTTTGGTGTGCGCGCTTGGGCGGATCGGCGACAGTGTTGGTGAATTGTCGGGGAGATTAAATAAGAGGGGGCAAGAAGCTGTCGAGGGGCGAGGTGGATGGAAAAAAACAACGACAGACGGGGAGGAAGGAGAGCGGGACCGCGAGGGGGATGAGTGACGCGGAACGATATATTGATAATCGATTTCCACGATATCGACTGGCAGCTTCGCAGCGGACCGACACGACGCCGATACCGCTTTATTACTTCCCGAAAGCTTATATATTATTCAACCGCCTAATTTATCGTCGCAGTCCGCGGGCCACGTTTCTTTCACTGGCAGCGGGATGTCGTGGACAAATTATGCCGTGCGCCGAAATGCCCGTGGAAATCAATTCTCGCCGGGTTTCCGTTTAACAGCAACGATTTAACCCACGTTCCCCTTCCGACATATATTTCTTTTGTCGTATTGATTTTTAATTCTTATCCCACTTCCGCGTTTATGAAGTAACTGTCAATACCGAGAGGGTTGCGCAATTTTGTATAGGATACTTTCCGAAATAGTTTACAGACTTCCATTTCCGAGAATCCAGGCAGGAATTATTCGGAGGATAGTCCGCGAAGTCAAACTACCCCATAAAACGAACTACTGCTTTAAATTTCTGGTTTACCTGTCTATACGACGCGTCTGGGTTACACTCCGATGGAACAAGACATAATAGCATCTCTAACTAAACAAAAATATAGTAAAACAGTTTAGGAACGTAAACACGTCGATTGTTTGTCATTAATTTGTCGGTCGAGATATAACTCGTACTTTTAATCAAGACCTTTCTTCAGCGGTACACCGCGACTGGTTTCCCGTATCCTAGACCTTCCCTCCACGTCTCTCTGCAGTAGTAAGGAAAACAGATTTTTAATCGGAAAATTCACTTCACCGGGGTGGAAAGTGGTAGCTTGGGGGGACGAAAGCACGGAGCAGCCAGGAGCGCATCAAAGAGACGGAACACGTCGCTGCATAAGTAATGTGCATCGTTTGCGGATCGCAATGTAAACTGACGCCCCGATATATCGATCGTATCCATCTTAGCTCCCGGGTTCGAAGGTCTTCTGTGTGCGAAATGACTCGCCTCCCGGGGGATGATCCGGCTTCGATCTCGTATTTTTCTTATATCTATCTCGAAGGACTGACCGCTTGGCGAACTTCAACAAACCGCGCCCGCAATTGTAATGTATTGGTCGGGCACAAAAATCGTTATGGCCAATGGCTAGTAGCGGGCAATGCTATCTTGTTAAATACGATTCACTTTAATCCCCACAATGTTTTCGGTTGGTGCAACTAAATGGAAGAATAATATTGGCCGCGCAGTCGCTGGAAGATCATCGAAGTTTTAGCTGAAATGCCACCGCACTTTGCATAAATAATAGATACCAATACATAATGCACGAATAACTGTGCGCTACTAAAGTGAAGCGAAGCTGCATCCGATTGAGTCGCGATCCTCCACGGACTTCGCATTTATAAATCCCAAGTCCCTTTACGCAAGCATGCCATGTTGAACTCACGAGGCTCGCTGTCGGAGGATAAATCTTTCGAGAAATTCCGTTTTTATTTCATCGCCCCTGGCAAACATTCTGCTCTACGACTTGGCGTGCGGTAATCAAAGAAGCCCGGTCGCCGAGGGTCGAGGCAAGTTCTTTCGCGTGCCGCCCCCTTGTCTCTCTCAATTATTTAAATTACACAGGGCAAAACACACGGAAAAAAAAAACAGGACGACATCGACGTTTTCCCATTCCCGATGGATCCTTCTGTTTCCGGTAATTTCGAGCGCGTTTCGCTCGTCCGATATCGGCCGTCTGCGTCATCGCGGACTGGTAAAACGTGATAAGAACGGGATAAGAAGAAAACAGAAAGACTCGAGAGCAATAATCGTTAATTTCAATTTACCATTCGGGATAGCCGGCATCGGTTAAACCGCTATTGGTATTCCATTCCATTGGAATCCGTAACCAACCCCCGTCCACCATTTTATACACGCGTAATCGCGAACGTACAAGCTGCATCGTGGTTTCTCTACCTTTCGAACCCCCTCGCCCCGGGGGAGATTCGCGATGCCCGCCCGCTAATCAGACGCTCCCCCGATTTTCTAATTAGCGCCACTCGCGTAATGTATTCTTCCGCGTAGGAAAATTTGCCGGCGAGCCACCGGCACGCACGGTAAATCGCGAAAGGGAATAAACGATGCACGACTCTATTTGCACGGCGGGCGAATCAATTCGTAAACGGCGAGCGAAAACGCGCGGCTGCTTCGAGCGTTGTAACGTTTACCATCAAGCCCGATGGTATTGTATTGATTAAACCTCGTTGCCCAAAGTTTTATCCCCCGTTACGTTGGATTATGTTACTCGCGCGGTGGGTTCGGTTCCGAAATCGAGGGGGAAGCGTGCGTCGGTGATTGAAACTTCGTCGCTCGACTGTTGCGCTCTGCTCTTGAGTCGGCACTGTCGTTCGGATTCCTCTGTCGACCGAACTGAAAGGGTGCAAGGGTTCCGATCGATCCGAACGGGCATCGGAGACGTTTCCCGTGTCGGAGCCTCGCTGGGTTCGCCAATTAATTTGCAGCTACGGGCGCGTGCTCTGTCGCGTGGAAATTCGAACGAAAAATGTAACGACGATGCGATTGATACGATAACAGTCGATTCTCCGTTTTCGGAATCGATTCAACGCGGCGAGGGAACGAATTAAACGCCCCCCGTTCGCCCCGCTGTAAATACGTGATATTGTTCCCACATTTCTATAACATAGTCGAATGGTTGCGCGAAATTTTTAACCCCGCGGCGGTTCATTAGTATCCCGTGTTTCGTCGGCGCTGCGGTAGGGGATGAATAAACGCAGCCCCCGCGTTCGCGGGTCGCGCGAAATGTAAAATCGAATGAAACAACCGTGGCGTAACAAATAGCGACGACTGCGTGGAACTAATCAGTGCAAGTAACCGAAGCCCCGCTAAACTTTCGAGGAAACACAGCGATTCATGAGCGGGAACAACGAGCGGGATGGATCAGGGACGTGAAATTCGATCTTGTTCGGTTGAAGAGTTTTCGATGAACCATCGATTCGACGAATCGAGGCAGGAGGGCCGGTTGGCCAATGGACACTAAAGGCACCGCGTAGAAATCCCGAAGTCATCGACGCCGGGAATCGTCTTGGCTTCCGAAGACTTCGGACCCGCTCGGCCAGGTAATGCTGGCTGCGTCGTGTTGCCACGGTTAGAGAATCCGGGGTAAGTTCTTGTCCGTTCTGCTACACACGCTTCCTCGTTCGAGGGAAATTCCCAAAATTGCGGGCATTACCCCGGACAAAGACTCGGCAGGGATCGAAGTTTCAATTTCCAAGCAACAATTGGAGGATCGTCGATGACCAGATATCTGCACTGTTCTTGTGTTTCATAATTGACCCATTCATTGCGGTAGGCTTAACGTTAAAAGTGTCCCATAAACACGGGCGTCGCGAATTTACTTTTGGGAATTGCGCGCGAGGAGTTGGATATTTCGTTTGCAACAGCTAATTCACTTTTCGTCCATGTAAATAGTAATTAAGAACATTGCTGTATAATAATAATAATTCCACTCGAATTGGTTGACTTTTGTATTCGATTATCAGAAAAATTAATTAACAAAGTTCCGGTATTAAATTCCGATAAAAAGTACAAGAACACCGAATGAAGTACACTATTGCTATCGCAAACGCAATGATATTATAAGATATGCCCTTTGTTTTATGGTTGAACGTAACGTTATGTGACGTGAATATAGACTTGAACGAAGAATGGTTAGCCGGGTCGGAAATAATGGACCACGTTTCGCAACGAGACACCTCGCAAGAAGTCATACATGCGCCCAATACACGGCCTCCTGACCTTTCCCGAAATATATTGCCGGAATAAGAACGTGTCGACCGCAAAAACTATACGGTCGATCCTCCTATATTCGGCAAAGACCGAGTTCCCATTCCGGCAACGCAGATCAATGAAAATTCAATCACTGTTTCTATGGTTGGATCCAAAACTGTGTCTACCTAAAGTGGTCTCGTGACATATTGTTTCTAGGACAATTTCATGTTTCTTATCCTCGCTTTACGCAACAATTCCTATAGTAATCTCGAAATCGTGATAACTGTACGTCCGTTGCCATTAAATCATTTGGAAATTTCAATAAATCCACCCGAGACGTTGCGGAACGCATTTCCCAGACGAAATAAAGTATTTGTCCTTCCCCTATATTCAGCATTCCATGAATTATTAAACCGCGACGATATAAATATAAAATGACGCTCCAACCTCGCGGATACCGATACACGCGTACGCGTCAGCTCGAAACCGTGTGTCGCAATGATACATCACCGTAATGAAACCGCGATGTGACAAGTCTCCCCCTATCTACCCATTCCCCCTATGCCTATCTTCGTTGCCACCGTTCTGGACGCGCGTATGCGAATGCGATTTTCCTCGCGCGGTGGTTCCATCCCCCTGTTCCCTCGAACGACATTTCCAGAGTTCGCGTATTCTCAGTGTCTTGTAAATCATGATTTACCTTTGTTTCCGCGACAGCAGTCCACGAGGGGAACCGGAAACCAATCGGGTTTCAGAATGGAAATTGGCTTCGTTAAATCAGCGTCGGATGAGATGGTAAGATGTTCAAATGAGACATAGGTTCGTTAGATCGATGCTTCAAGACGGCTGAAATTTTTTGTCGGTAATTCAATTGTACTAACGAATACCTTAGTAGAATGTTTCATAACAGTATCGTAATGAAATTTAATAAGTATCCGTGGTACATGTTACCACCAGTAAACAAACTCCAATCCATAAGTCCTCCTACAACCAACGCCACAACTTACCATAGAAACTCCGAGAAATTCTTAACTAATTCCAATGCAATACGATTCCCCAGCGATCTCGTTCGACTCGATACACCCAACATCCCCTAATAACGAACTGCCGCGACCTGTAACCCCGCTGCAAACTGCTTAGAACTTAACGGGGCCGAACTTAGGATCCTTCGGAAGTCGCGAGCATAGATCGTCACTGCTCTAACGACACCTGAGTGCGTCGTTAAGAGTTCGTCGAGGCGGTGGCGGCATCGAGTCCTCGCGAACGACCGGCACAGCATAGACAGAGATGGCAAGAGGAATGGCAAAGGCAGACATAAAGTATGGGGGTGGTGGCACGGGGGGAACGCGTAGGTCGAAATCGGGACACAGGGCTCGTGGCACGAAGGGAGATCTAGGAGCGGGCTCATGCATATGCCACAATCTCATTTGACTGCATAATCACATTCTGGCCCGCAGGGATCGGTCCTGTCAACAAGTTACATATTTTTCCGTGGCTCGCCGACCTTTTCGCGCGACCATCCGGCGAACCATTGTCTCGACGGCGACGGCGATTTGCCAGTTCGCTAATTCGCGACGATTGTTTGATCCTGGCGAATTTTCGTAATCCTTCGAGCGACGCGACCTGGAGACCGCGTCAAACGACCGTTGAAGCAGCAGACACGAAGATATTTCTTCTGTTCGCCGCAGGGAGGACAAGTAGATGTTTCGTTATTTGAACAGGGGGCATTTATGTATGCGCGAGTGTTCTAATTTTTTTTTTTTTAATTCCCAAAGAAGGGATAAAAGATGACGTTAAAAAGTATCCCCTCGAGCGAACTAAATTCAGGATCCATGAGCACTAATTTGTCTAGCACGTACTGTTTAAAATCGCTTCGCCCGTTCGTTATTGATCCAAAGGATAACCATCTGCTTATAAAAATATTACCAGCGATTGTAATACGATAACTCGTTTAAACCGTGTCGCGATTTCATTGTTGAATCTGCGCGTGCCGTGCAGCGTGGCCGAATGAATTTCACAATTTTATTTTGCAACAGGTAAAATATCCTTTCATTTCACGCCGAAACAAAAGTAAAAAATATAGGCACCAAAGTTTCCGCGTATTTTTCATCCTCTCCCCTTCTTTATGCGCCGCGAATGGAGGTTTTATCTGGGTTTTAAACTTTATCATTACAACACAATTTCAATGTACAAACAACGTTAACCACCCCGTATTAACGTGAACCGCGTTTCGTTTTGTCGCCCCTTTTGTTCACCGGGACCACAGAATTCCGCTGCTGAAAACGAAAGAGAGAAAGTTCAGCCACCGCGGAACGAACTGAATGCAAGCGGGGATAGCATGCGAAGACTCTGCGAGAAGATTGAATAATATAACAGAGGCCGATGGATCTTGCTTTCGAAGCCTAGAATAACCTACATACGAAAACGATCGAAGAATGAGGTCACTTCTGGCCGAGGTGCGACTCTGATTTCGCGCTTGCACACGTGTACCCACGGGTTCCGGCCACCGTTTGAACAATCGTATCGCCCATTCGTGTGCTCGAAACTCGTAAATAAACTCTATAAAAAGTCAACGGAATATTTCATTTCCATCAATCCTCGAAGAATTTCATACCCGGTCAAATCGTTTGACACTCTTCGCATTCTGTATTTATAAAGTGTGAAATACTCTAACGGGATACATGTTTCAAATGCAATCTGGACGCCCCGTTAATTATTTTCACAGAGAGAACATTCGCATCGACAAATAGAAAGAGATCGAAGATATCCTCCTCGTATTTACAATATTTGCAACGTTTCCGATAAAATCGCGGGGCCGCGACGCGCACCCCGAACAAGTAGCACAGAAGGAAAATACCTTTCAGCATTATTTTCCGTGACAAATACACGCCCGCGGTAGACACTGGCGAATCTGATAAAATTCGACGAACACACCACGCTGTTCGCTACTTACAGTGTTATTAGATCATCGGTATGCGACGTCTAGCGGATTTCAATACATAAGCAGATTACACCGGAGGATTGCTGGTTCAGATTCCATTTGTTCCGCCTGTCACTTCATGACGTATGTCCCATCCACCCCGACGTTCGCTCCACCCTTTCCGTAACGTATTACAACGCTTTATATATTACGTGTATTACACGCGAGCCATTCGTGCCGTGCCTCTGCTCACGTGAACGTAAGCCAGCGCGCGTTGCCTCAGACGTTTCGAAATATCACTCGAAATTTTTCTCCCCGACTTCGTTTCGCTTGGTATTCTCGAAGAACAGAGGCCGGGGACGGAAAGGAGATTTACTGAACGAAAACACGGGGCGCGCGAGTCGATCCGATTGAAATTTCTACATGCGACAGGAGTTGGTGACGGCTTTCCGAGTGAGCCGCATGCCGTCATGAAATTTCAAAGATACTCGATTGGAGGCACCGCCGATGCCGGCCTCCCGAGCATCCCTCGCAACATAAACAAGGATAACTTCCCGGTCCCCGAGGGTTCCTGCAGACACGAAGCGCAAGGGGAGAGGAATAGTTTACTGGACGTGAGTCCACCGAACGACTTCGCCAAACATAATTAATTAACCCCGCTACAGGAATGGCGTTCGAGCGCCGTTTCGCGCTGATCAACTTCGTGCCACGTTTCGAAATTTTTAACGCGACGTTTAAGCAGAAATTTTCTGCCCTTTTTCTACCTTCGTTTTAATAGCGTTGATTCTGTTCATCCGATTGTTCAACCGTTTCACTGGCTGTCCGGATGTGAACGAAATGTAGCACGCCCTCGAAAGGCATACTTGGAACGTTCTTTAGTTCGGGTAACGCGCGATACATACGGTCGCATAAAAATCGACGCACTGCTGCATCGGTAGAAGTAAGAGCGGAGCGAATATGCAAGTGAATATGCAAGGATATACGGCAGAGGGTTACCGGCGAGGATCAAGATACACACCCACCCCCTCGTTTTGGAAGCATTTCGTTCACCAAGGAGACATCGTGATGGAAAGGAGCGTTTCACTTATCTCACGATCACTTAGAAAGCAATCCTCCACGTGCCGGTTGGAGTCCTGTCTGAAGAGATTGCATATCTTCGTTGCACAGCATTTGCGAGCAAATCCCTTGACGGCGGCGTTAATAACGTACCGGGAACGTGTACGTATGGTTTTTCTCAGCTTCTATTTCTCTCTCTCTCTCTCTCTCTCTCTCTCTCGCCCTGTCCCACTGCGTTTCCCTCTCCGTCGTTCTCTCCTTATCAACCACGGCCTTCGCCCCCTCTGACCGCGTCCTACCGCTTCTTCCTGTTCCTTTTCGTCTATGGTACACACCGCATATCAGAACGTGAGTGCTCCGCGGCCACGTAGCTAATTATCCCCAAGGGCGCACGGCCCTGAAGGTGATCTATTCGCGGTAGGAAATTTCTGCAAGTGGGAGAACGCGTCTGGTAGATGGCGAAACGGAGGAACGAGATAGGGGAGAGGACCGTAGGAGAAGGAGATACTCGTTTTCGAGGAATGCAAATGAGAGGCGGTAGAATGAGAGAGGTCGCGGGCGGGTACCAAGACGAAACGAAAAGGAAGGAACGCGTCCAACTCTGTCTGACGTACTCTCGGAGCGACCCCGGCGCCAGGTTGAAACAACCCCGACGACGGGGGCCAAGGGAGGAATGAGAGATGTAAGGTAATTAAAGCGAACGTGCACCACCTTGTAGGAGATTTAAAAGCTCGTAACTTTTTATGATTTACATTCCTTTCATTTAGTCGCACGTTCCTACGGATAGACTCTTGCTACCGTTTCCACCTTCTTCCACTCGCCCTATCGTTCTTACCATTTCCTTCACTCCCCCCCCCCACCCCTTCCCCCATTTCTCTCCCCCCATTTCCTTCGCCTGTCCCTCGCCGTTTCTTTTCTCCCCGTTCCCACCGCCTTTCTTCGTGCCAACCTTGCAATCTCAAGATTACACGCGACAAGTTTGCTCCGCGCCGGTGGAACGCGCCACACCCCCCCACTCGAGATCGTTCCTTTCTCGGAGCTGCTCGATTAAC
The DNA here is from genome assembly GCA_948146005.1 of Nomada fucata. Lineage (NCBI taxonomy): Eukaryota > Metazoa > Arthropoda > Insecta > Hymenoptera > Apidae > Nomada > Nomada fucata. The sequence goes on from OX411277.1 coordinate 5,047,476, forward strand.
CGTGCAGCTCCGGTCGTGATTAATTCGATATACCCTCGTTCAACGATAATTAAGAATTAGTTCGACGATACAGAATCAAGCTTCCGTAGCGCTTCAATTCAACAGACCAATCGATCGATTTCAATTCCCGTCTGCCTGTCCCTATTAAAAAACAATCAGCCAAATGCCATCGGTGGAATCACGATAATAACTGTCGTCAGTTACCCGTCCTTATTCAACCCGCCCGTTCATTCGGGGATGCCCGCGTTCCCGGGGCAAATAGGCGCTTATTGCGATGGTTAAGCGCGACATCAGGCAACTAATGTCGCCAACCGGATTCGTCGCAAGTACGAAGTTTACCCGACGTGACGCGACGGGTTGCGTCCCCGTCCCCCGCCCGTATCGCTTCTTCCGCCAATACATAGGGGCGGGAAGTTCCGTCGAAACCCAACGATGATTTCACGACTTCTCCGTCTACCGCCCGAATGTAACAGGGATTAATCATGAGCACGCCATGCGGCTGGAAACTTAGGCCAAGACGGGTATCGAGTTGTATTATGTTATATGGCCGTGCACACCGATAAATACGTACGGAAACGGGACCCCTACCCCCCCTCTTCCGCACAACGATATGGAGGCGAAATTAGGCGAGACCAACTTTGGATACCAACTTCCCGCTTCCGACCTTGCCTTTCTTCCGACCCTATAGAAAGCTGCTGCGCCCACGGAGCCAGCCGGGGACGACTGTTCAAAGACAATGGGAATATTAGAGATGCTCTCTGAACACGATTCGTGCCGTTATCGATTAACTCGAGCGTGCGACGCTGACAATAAGCCGGCGTTGAACAGTGGCTGGGATATGTCCTCGATCGGCGATTCACAGTATTACCGTTGCTCCCCGTACGCAAATGGGCATGTTAACGAATTTATCGTATTCGGCCGGGGAGCGGTTACGGACCGGTGTAAGCAACTGGATCAGAAGGCAAGCCCGGCCTGTTCGATACGGTTGCTTTCCGTTTAATGACGGAAAAGACGAACGAACGGCGGGTCGAAACGCTGTTCGACGAGGTATACGGTATTAACGGCCTTTGGGAAATTAATTTCCGTTTCTGTTCGGTCGAAACGCCCCGCGGCGTCGTTGCCGAATTTCTGCGGGCGATCCCCGCCTACCCACCCCGTAATTGTGCATTTTCCCCCGTATCCGCGAAACAACGTTCGTGGGTCTTTCGTTAATGATCCCGGATCCGAACGGGCAGAACGACGGCCGCGCGAATCTTATCTGCTCCCACGTTTATTTTTCATTTCGACGGGGTCGACGGAGTTACCGGAAGAAACGAATCGCCGTGGTAGACGAGCGGGGCGGGGCGGAATGGCTTTTATTATTAAATGTTATTCGAACGTCAACCGATTGGCCGTACAAGCGAGCGAAGCTGAATGGAGGGTAAAATTTGCGACTGGTAGCAGCGGTGAAAAAAACTGTTGGGCGACGGTGGATTTGAAAAAAAAAAAAAAATGCTAATAAAAATACGAGGGATCGTGAATGGTCCGTTGCGATATTGAACCGCGAGGCAGGATAAATTTGTCGCGGAACCATCAACGATCGCTTCTTTCCATTCGTCATTAAAATATGCATCGATGTTACGCCCGACCTGGATGAATCGCCAATCGTGGGCCCGTTTTTCCAATTTCCCGCGACCCGCGACTGCAGAGATTTACGCGTGACACCGACTCGCCCCGTAAATTCGTGGGGACCGCTTGGAGATGGTAAAGAATGGAGTTGCGCGTCCACGTTCGCGAATATTGTCGGCAATCTTGTCACGACCTGTAGTGAACGTTTCAAAAATTCCGAACGACGCTCGATCGGGCGGTTCAGTAATTCTTTCCCTAACGTTCTCGCTGCGTGGAGATTTTTTTGTTAACAGAGAGCGGACGGTTTAAGGAGTCAGGAACTGTTTGATCAATTTTTAGTTCAACAACGGGGTTTCGATTTATCGAAAAATCTTCGCTCATAAATCGCGGGCAGTGAAAAAGGTATAAATTTCGTTCAATCACAAATACGTTTTAGTAATTTATGTTTTAATCGTTTCTTCTGCGGAAATTAATTTGCTTTCCGATTGAGAGTCATTTTTAGCCCCGGTGTCGGGTGAGCGCGAATCGAAATCCCGAGAAAATAATTAATTCGAGCGTTGAATATTTTGTCTAATCCGATATGTCGCGTAACGAGCGAATTTCGAACGAACGAATGAAATCATTGTTAAAATCTTCTTAGACGAAGCTCGACGAGAATGTATCGCAATGAAATCATTGGAAAACCTAGCCACGTTATTTCACGATGCCGTTCATTTTGTTCCCCGTTGTCCAAACTTATCTTATTATTAGTGCAGCCACTCCCAATTCGATTCGATCGGAAACGATGTCCAGCGCGGGCAGGGACGAAGCGAGGAACTCGTCTTAAGAGCATTGCCTGATAAATAAACGAGTTTCTTGCTTATCCAGTAATACGCTATCGAAAATACGACAAATGATGGAACGTTGCCTTCACGGCGAACAATTTATCTGCCGTAGTAACTAAGAAGCTTCTTGACAATCGGATACTCGATTGTCGACCGAGTTTCGTGCAGAGTTCATTCGGCTGCTGTTAAAAAGATTCGAACATTTCGGTACGCCCAAATAAAACCTGACAGTCCTATTTTCCGCGAGCCGCACGAATTTCCGTGTATGGCCCGTGAAAAGAGTTATATTTACAACAATATCGAAATACCGGCAAGGCAAAAATGCTCGTCCCGCGTACACGAGTACCTAATGATTCGCGAGTCACCTGGTACATTTAATCCTGATTTTATTTCGTCGGCAGGAGGCCTATTTAATTTCAATTCTCATTGAGCAAATCTTGGGACTCGATGAAAATTCTAACGCCGCATGATTTTTTTTCAATCGACGTGAACGATCATTTTTTATCAGAAGGAGGTCGTACGTATAAGGATTGCACATTTAACCATTTCCCTGTAAACGAGGCTTCTCGTCTATTTCACGTCTAACTGCGAACGTGCATGGACAGTCCACAAAACTTTTATTCAATTCGTTCAATTCATTTCGTAATCAACTGTAATCAATTCTTTTACTTCGACAGCTGGAATAATGAGATCCGCGATGCCACTAAATTAAAAACGCCAAATTAACGACAGCTTTCTCGTCGAATCCCGATCGTCCCGAGGTCGGCCGATCGAAAACAGCACAGAAATCTGACGCAACCGGTCTAGTTTCTATCTGCTGACCCTGCTGCTTCGACAAACCACGGTCTTGAACCGAATCTAACATAAGAGGCGGAGGCTATATTACTAGCAGCTTAAAGCAAGCCGTTATACCGTCGGCGTAATCCCAATCTTCTCTCCTTACCGCGTGCCTGCCAGCCGGGTTAGCCGACCGGCGAATTAATTAAACTTCTATTTACGATATCGATGAATCAGCGATATTCCGCGAGGATCGTCCGCCTGCCGGTTACCACTGCTTAAGGAGCCACGTAATAAGTTTTCAAAAAGTCCACTCCCCCGGTGTGCTTACCTTTCCTTTTCCCGTGTTCCGACATCGTCCCACCTTCATCGATCGCCGACCGATCTTGCTTCTTACGTAATGAAGAAGAGGAAATGTAACAAGGGGGTAGGATCGTCGCGGTGAGACACGCATATTGAATGAAACGCCGTGCGTCTTTATTGGCCCTCGCGCACATTAATGTAGATGAGAATGGCGGAGAGCCGGTTCGCATGGCGGAAGCAGCGATTTCCGTTCAAGAGGACGAACAGACGTTTCCCGTTTTTGCACGACTCGATTTCAAGATTACGCGACGAACGGGAAACGTCGTACAGGCGGATCGAAAATTCCGGCCGCGTTATTTCCGCAGAATTTTCTTAAACTTTCCCCACCTCGGTCGCTACAGAATTTTAATATAAATATTGCAGCCGTGTAACGAGCAAACCGCAGACGAAGTAGCGCAGGGGAGCGGCTGTTAATCATGCCTGGCAGCCGTACAACCGCGGCAAACGAGAACTGCCGGTATTTTGCAACGTTCTCCGGAGTATCCGCCACTACCCGAGGGATTTTCAGGCCGGTTGTAACCATTCGTTGATAATTTACGTCCCGAAGGGACGGCGAAGGGAGGACAGGTGGCGAAGAATAAAGAAGGGCAGAAATAATCCAGCGTCGAAGACGAGCAACAGTCGCGAAAGGGGGCAATACCTATCGAATTTCGATTCCGGCCGGTTTCATAATGCAACTCGATCATTATCTCAATGAGCAATACGAGTCGCGCGACAATGTACAACCATCGCCGGAACAATGAGAATGGTTTTACGCGAAAAACATTAAATATCCACGGGACAAAGGAGGAATGATCCGAAGCGGGAGTTTTTCGTTTACACGATATCCAACCTAATCCTGGATCGAGGATTACGGCAGAAGTTTATTACGCGTGGCCCGAAACAACCGCGGGCTATAATATCGAAAACGGGGAAATCGGTACGCCACTCCGGTGTTCCGATTGTCGAAAAATAACAATAACGAACGTTCGAGCGGTATCGAAACACTGGGCACATGGCGACCGCGTGCCGCTGCCAGTAATTTATTTATGCTACCGCGTAACGTTTTGCTGCAACAAACAAGTGGGGGGGTGGATTGAAACGGGGTAACAAACGGGTTAGATCGTCGGCGAAGAGTGATGAATGTCGGCAGATTCGTATCCTTGGCGTGGATCGTAGGAATTGAAGAACCCGCGGCAGGATCAACGACACAGCTGGTCGAGGGGAGGGAATGCAATGTGAAACTTCGGTAAGAAGTAAGAAGTAGGTGGGGAGGGATAAAGGGAAAACGAGAAGTTTCCGTCGGGAAAACAAAGTACGCGGAAGGAGCAAAGAAAGAAAGGGGAAACAAGAGGTATGTTTAATGTCTGGTACCCTCTTAATAAAATCCCTCGCGCTCCAAGAAATATCGTGAATAGCAGCTCGGAGAGGCTCGGCTGGTGCTCAACGGGGATGCCAACGGCCTGATGAGAACGGGGACAAACATTGCCGAAGATTTTAGCCGTGGCGAACGAATTATTAACTCGTTCGTCGACCGCGCGACGATTAATCGACGGAAAGGGGGTGCACGTCGGGCCGAATGAAAAGCCGCTAACCGGCGGCCGTGTAATTCCATTGAAAAATCTCGATGTAGACGTTGCGCGACATCCCCGGCCCGTGCAACGGGAAACAAGAACGAGCGGAGGGGCGACGAAAATGATGGCGAGACAGGGGAGGAGATTTCTTTGTTCAACGTTTCGCCGCGGCTTGACGCGCGACTTTCATAATAAAAAAATAGCCACCGCGGACGCGCACGCCGTTCGGTTACGAGGGATAGTATCGGTGGGAAGGAAGGCAAATAAAATCCCGTTTCCATCAACCGGGAATGGAACGCGTTACACACCGCGCGACTTTTTGTACATTCATAAATTCACCGTTCCTATCGATCCTTGCATCGTGTGCAAGCTCGTCGCGAAAAAGTCGCGGGGATCGCGTGTTCCCTGGCGGAAAAGTCAAGGTCGATACTAAACCCCGTTAGACGGTGAACAGGGGTAGGTTTATTTTTTCTTCCTCCTCTTTTTTCCCTTCTTTTCGTCCGGCACCAATACGGAGACTAACCACGGTTACGTTTCACTACGCGCAGTGGCATATCGCCGAGACATATGGCGATTCGATCTGGCACGCACACGTGCGTACGCACCGTGTCCTGACTGTAATAATATATACCGGGTGTCCGTAAAATCCGCGGACCGCAGGCACCGCACGATCCGACACACGTGACGCGCAGCCTCGCATTCGGCCGGCGAGGAGGAGTACGCCGGCCAAACCACCGAACGCTCGTTCTGTCCGGCTAATTTACTTTTTGTATTTTCCGTTTAAATTGACCGGCCGTGCCCGATAGGTGCTTTCCACCCCCTGTACCCTCCGCTGTTGCTGTTGCCCGGTCGAAAACCTCGTTCTCCATTCGCAGCCAGCGAAGCTTCACTAACCGTGAATGCCAATCTCCTCGTCCACCGCGAGGTGATATCTTTTTTGTCTTTTTTTTTCTTTTTTTTTCATTTTCGACCTCGCTCCACCAAACCCCACTATGTCCATGCCATTTTCTCCCACCGAGTTAGCTTCATTCGTTCAACCGTTCCTTCCCTGGCCGGCATTTTTTTTTTCTGCCCCCACCAACGATCGCTGTCCCCCGACAGTCACGCCGGGCCACGCCGCGCGTTTCCGGTTAAATTTCCCCGTCGGATGTAATCGTTTCCCGCTTGGATAGAGCAAGCGCGACTGCCATTTGCCCTTTGACGGAATCGACGTACAACCGCGTCTCGCCCTGTGCCACCCACTTTTCCCGTGACTCCTTCTTCCGCCACCGTCACTTTTTCAGCGCAAACGAAAAACCGGGAGCACGTATAGCGTGGCGGTCGCCGTTGCATCGATTCCCGAATGAAACACGGCCACGTTTGTTTTTTTCAACCGACTGACAGACGTCGTGCATTGTTCGCCGCGATCAAGGGAAACATTTGTGCCGCCCGGAGACGAATTGTTCGACTTGTTTTCTTCTTTCTTTATTTGTTTGCTTTTCCTGTCCGCCGTTTCGTTAATGATGTTACACGGATGACTTCGCTCCGCGGCGTGCAATGCGACTCGGTGCACCTGCGACCGCGGGTTCTCTCGTGCAGATCGAGCGAAATATTTGGAACGAAAGCGTACCGCAATTTATGCGCCAGCGAGCGCGCAAATCACGCGCTGTCTCTGTTCTTACTTTGTCGCTGGCCGATTAGATTTGCCTGTACATACGTCGCCCGTGAAACGGGGTTATATTTATTGCCGATACGAATACCGTTCCTCGAATGGTGGCCACGCGTTCCTTTCTTTCGGCGAAATTGATCGAACGGACGTTCCTACCGGATCTGGTTTCGTACATGTACGTATCGGAGATGAACCGGTCGTAAACGTCTCGCGACGTGGACATTGATTAATATCCGTTCGGTTCCGTAATATTTAATTTACCCGTTGCATCCGTGCCGACGAATTGTTCGCCGCGCGTCTCGCGCGAGAAACAGGATAGAATACGTCAAGACATTTTGCGCTCCGGATAAGTCGATTTCAATTAAAATACCTCGCGAAGTTATCGGCGTTGCTCATTGCGCTAGTTAGTAGTGGATCGACCGAAGGGTGCACGTCGGAGAACGTAGAAGAAGAATCACAAAGTTTGAAACGCGATTCCCTATCTCGCTAAGTGCATTTCTGAGTTCGGACTCGGGTAACGAATGTTCGACGCTGTGTCGTTTTCAGTTCGTAGCGATACCGCGAAGGAATTAATATTTTTCAAACGAGCATTAATTTTTCTCGCGTTTCATCGCGACGCTCGTGTATGCAACGTCGGATCCATTGACGAAATTGTTAATTAAATATATTCTCAAAGAAATTCGCCACACAGACCAAATAAAATTGCCCGGGGAAACGTAATCTTTCGTTCGAAAATTCGCAGAGACGGTCTAGGTGCTCGGGACATAATGACGCGGCGCGATAATTAATTGGTTAGTCGCGCACGATATTTCCTTCAACAAGCGCAAGACACCGCTCGTTCTCTCGTTTTCTAGAATTTGCCTGCACAGCGACGGGAAGAATTTATTTCGGTGAAATTTGCTTCTGCTCTCGACGTCGTTAAATTGAATAAAAAATATCGTTTGCCCGCACGATAGGTTATTCGAACCGTGACATTTAACTTGATTCTGACCTCCGAGCTTTCAACTGTGCAAAAAAAAAAAAAATACCTCGCTTCTTTTTGTTTTTATCGCGGCGTTGGAACGATCGATCGTAATTGAAGGGAGGGACGACTGTTAGCGAAATCCAGCGTTTTATTAATGGCCGTTAAGCGCCGTCGCAAGTTTTGTAAATGAGACCGGCCCGCGCGCATAGAGCGGGACAGAAACGATTGCAAAATTTGCCACGCCGACGTATACATTTGCGGCGAGCAACGAGGCCGTCAGTTGTAAAATGCTAAACAAACCGAGGGTGTGCGTTCAAATAACGTGGCCGCCAGCGACACTAAATAACGGCCCGAATAACCGGCCCACCCTTGCTTTCACCCCCCCCAAAAACTGTTCAACTTGTTCCGCGATTCGACTTTTCCCGGCTGCCTCCGCGGCACGACGTCCATTTTCCTGGATTTCTGAATTAACGCGGACTCCCTGTTCCAGTTGAAACATCATCTCCCCCCGCCAACATATGAGTCCAGTCCGAACACTACCTTCGCATTCGCTTTCGTTTCATCAAACTTTACAACGACTCTTCCTCTACGTGACTTTATTCGCATTCTTATTCACGTTATATACTTTCCTGCCTTCAAAAGTGCAGAGTGCAACGAGAATGCTGTTTAAACAGCCACTGTTATTCCTATCTGATGGAAATTAAATTTTAATTAACTCCTTCGACGACAGTCCTGTTTTAAGACAGCCAAGTTTCTTTTCACCTCCGGGGGTGATAATGATAGGTAAACAAGGATCTAAGAATTCCCCATCTTCCGTTCAACACCATAAATCAGTGTCCCTAATGAACTCAATAATTTACAGCGTTCCGTTCGAAGCGACCAAAGGCTACACGGGTCGCGATTGCGAAACGAGGTAAAACGCGTTACATGATTCCATTTTATTCAGAACGAACCGGTCCTGTCCCTATCAGGGAAAGTTTCCGTCCGCGTCAGACTGTACCACTGCCAGTCCGCCGACGGAACTGAAACTTAACGTATCGCAAAGTTGTCGAGGAAATCCGGAACGCGACCGTGGCAGTCGCAACGAGTGCGCCTCTGTTTTCTTCCTCGTTCGTCGCACTAACATCTTGGACACAGCACATGACAAGGGAGAACGCCGACAAACACGCCCGGCTACTTCGAGAAGGTCCAACAGGAGAGGAGAAAGAAAGGTGGAAAGGTTGAGGGTGCACTCGTATCTCACACCGGGATCCCAGGACGTGACCAGACTTCTGACACGCACGCCCTTCGAAAGAGGTACCAACGAGCATCCCTCTTGGCTCGCTTTGACACCGTACCCAAAGATCCTGGTCCCTTCCCAGAGGTATACACCGACAAACTCGCAGACCGTGGTGCGGCTTTTTCTAATCTCCCTTCTGTAATTTCGTGACGATTTCCGTGTCGATTCTGTCCTGTCCCCGTGTCGTTACCCTCTTCGGTGACCCCTTCTGAAATACCTTCGTGCAGCATCGATCACTGTTATTTTCGGCGACTATTTGTCCCAGAGAGTCGGGACAAATCTGTGTGTCTGCGGTCATTCTTTTAACTATCATCCATTGCGTGAATATCACTTGTTCGGGGTGATGCGAAATCACAGCGAAGGAAGGGCAGGTGGTTCTTTTTTGGCTGACGCTTAAAACCACTTTAAGACAAAAGCGGAGACTTTAGTGTTTGTAAAGACTTCGGGAGATTCATTGAAATTTTTTTTCTGAATTTCGTTCCACGCCTATTCTTTGCGAATATTGAAGCGCCGATTACAGGCAGAGGACGTGAAATAAGTGATCGTTCTCGAGTGGTCTTACTGCTCGGTTCCGTCGAATCGTGCCGCCAGGTAAACCGCATACCTTCCTCAGTCTGTTTGCTCAGACGACACGGTTACAAGGACGAGCGTCACTTTTGATCCCCCGGGAGGATCCGTCTCTGGAACTTCCACGGGAGATTACCACCGACCAGAAATAGGAACAAGAGGCAGAAGGACAAAGAGGAGCCAGGGACAGGCCGCTCGATGACGTGGTTCGATATTCCGTTAAATTAGGTCCAACTCGATCGAGCAATCTTTCGCAACAGAAATGAATTACAAACAATTCTTCGCAACCCTGAACGGGCGATAAAAATGTTCATCTACGAAGCGTACTTAAAGGTTGCGAGAAAAAGGCTTCTCGACTCCCCGTCGAAATTCTTTCTGTCGCGTCACGTGTAGCCGATTACCACCCGTTTTATTTCCATTGCTCGCATCCGGGACGATGTTCGGAGTTCTCAAAACTATCCAAAGATAAATCCCGATTTATTTACGATTCCGCCCGAAAAGATCACAGGGCGTAAAGGTTTTCTTCCTCCGCCCCGGGGATACTGTATAATACGTCCGACCTTATTCGCGAAACCTTTCTGTCGCGGGGAGGTGCGTCCCACGGGACGTAAGGTCGCGACTGCATTCGAATCTAAGTCTGGCATCCCAGGCAGAAGGCATCCGAGGGCGATATTTCGTCGCAACGGGACACCAATGCCGGTCCCATCTCGCGGTTTATTTATGACGCCGCGTGTAATATTCAGGGCGCGTTATTGGAACGCACCGTACACCCAAAAGGGAACGTCCTATCTTTCTTGTCCGCTGGCGTTTAACCACGTTGGAGGTGTTCAAAGACAAACCGTCCGGTTCTCTGGCACGGCCAATAAAACGAGGGGGAAAGATATCTCGACACCCTGGTCCCAGTTATCGTTCCATTACTCGCGATATCTTTTTTTCTACCCCCCCAACGAGCCATTCGAACTCATCGCGATCTCGTCGACACCGGAGACGATAAGGCCGCAGCGAATACTTTCGTTCTGCGAAACGTAAAACCGTGTAGTGGCGAACAAATGGCGGTTACGTCAAGTTACACAGAAGATCGCGGCAGAACGAGGGGGCGATTTATCTTCGACCTCAGATTGCAGGTTTTTGCGGCGTTTGTTAATAGCAGCCTGTACAGCCGGGGATAAGGATCGCTGCCATTTGTCCGACCGTGTACGCGAATTTTTAACGACATGCCTGACCCCTCTCCTGGCTGTTCGATCGCACGGATTATTACGCCGGCTGTTTGAACGAACAAAGACGATGAATAACGGTCTACTCTATGTTCGTCGTGCACAGAGATCGTGTTAAACGATTTGGTCTATTCTTCTTTTTTTTACACGGAAGCACTCGTGATGTTCGTATATTTCTTCCAACGAATACACTTTCGTTTTATCTCGTGCAGCACTATCTCGATCCAGCTGTAGCGCTTTCCTCGCCAGGATTGGCAGAAAGGAGAACGCGTCGCGAATTATTTTCTACCTTGCTTGCATACCCCGGCGACGGTCCATTCTTCCTCCAACAAGAACAGCAACATTTGTTTTCACAATTTGCTAGCCGGCGCTCGCGACGGCTCGTTAGGAATTTTACTAGCCGGCCATCTCGGCGGAAACGCGCTACAGATGGAACAAGCGACGCCGAGTGGTGGTCTACTGCTTTAACGTTTCGAGAGTTGCTAAAGTTTCCGCGAAACGCGGGGACGTGGCGGACATGTAGACAGTAGCTTAACCGTGGGTTACCTCGTGACCGTCTTATTTTATTCAAATTCATTACACCTTCTCATCGCTGCCGCGCAATACCGTAAAATACTTGGCCGCTTCTCAAATGGAATGCAAATCTTGAAAGTGTCGGAAACTACTTCGCCGAACTACACCAACAGATTCCGCGGAAACTTTCCCGGGCGAAGTAGCTTCCTGTAACCGTGATCAATTATCTTCGCTATTTAGAAACTTCACCCCGTTGTGTAGTACAACACAGGGCGAGACGCCAACGCGGATTTTATTTATCGCTTTATTGAAATTCGTTCGGACCGTACGTATCGTCCGCACGCCGTCGTAAAATAATCCCTATCCCCCTCGAATGAAAGACAAATGCCAAGAAACCGTTCGCTATCCGCGAGGAGGAACCGCGAGGGAACTTTTTTCAGTCGAAGTATTTTTCCTAAAGCGCCGTAAATCATCCTGGGTACGTTTCATCGACATGCGTCAAAAAGGCTGCACCGCGTAAAGCCGACCCCTCCACCCCCACCCCCTATCCCTCCCCCGCGACCGGTTTCACGTGAAATCGTTCCCGATCGTTTGACATATCCGTTTCCCCGCAATAAAACCGGACGACCACAAAGACCGCGACGACGTATCGTCGTAACCAGAAAAACTTCCCCCTCGTGAAAGACTTGCTCCCTTCTCGCTTCCGCCTGTCCCCGCGTCACGGTAGCCCGACAAGTGACAGCGGAAGAAGAATTTCCATCGTCTCTGTATCGTGTGTAAGGTATCGTCGTTTTAATACAACTTTCGATTGGCACCCTCGACCGGACCATCGACGAATCCGATACCCCAGAGCCGAAGACGAGGGTAGTAAATCAGTCGAGTACAGGTCCGGGGGGGTTGGTCGCCCAGGACAACACGTACCTGCCATCTATATTCGTGAGCTCGCTTCCGAACCATCCCCTACCCCCGTGTCGAGGGTTCAGCCCCCTCCCCGTGTCGTTTCGACGCCGCAACCACCGTCGTGTAACCGGCACGAAGACTCCGTATAACCTTCTGGAAAGGCACGATACACCTTGTCGGGGCCTCCGAGATTTATATCCGAGCGAAATCGAGTTTGATGCTGATCTTACCTAAAGTGTTCGATATACGGTGGCGATTTTGGCGACGGTGATATTTTTCAACCTCACGCCGATACCGCATGCGTGTATACGTTTCTATTATCTTGGCTGGGGGACGATAATAATGGAGAGTGTAAAATGGGAGGGCTCGATTTTGTTTTATGCATCGAACGCGTGTCGATAACGTTAACGCGTATCTGGTTTTCACGGGGGCGCGATCGTTCGAACGTCCGCACGCATCAGTCAGTAAGTGAACGCCGTGTAACGCGGGTTCACGAAACGAACGCGGTTCATGGTGAACTGAAATTAGGGCCTAGGGGGATCGGTCGACGAATTGCACAAATATTACGAACAATTTGCCCGTGTTCCCGCATAATTACTGAACTCCCACGTTCACTCGTGCACCGTGTCGCGTTACAGAAACGATCGCGTACACGAACGTACGTACGTAAGTACGCAGATACAGTCGTAGCCAAAAGATATCGATCGCGAGGCACGGGCTCGTTACACAAACGTAAATAAATCAGATTGTCCACTTCGTCCGAAAGGGGTGGCGGCGAGTTTAGAGCGCGACGGGACGGTAGAAGGGTTGGAAATTCGTAGCCCAAATTCACGGACGACGCGGCGGCAGGTAAAAAAGTCCAAAAGAAACGGAAATCGCGGCACGAGAAAAAGAGCGAAGGGAGGGTATACGAGCTTGCAGCGTTTCGAGGGAGTCGTTTCGATTTCTCGCGTGCGATACACTCGCGATACGCGTCGGCGGATTAGTCGTGTGCTTGTTTACACGTGACTCGATTAAACGCCAGGGAAAATGACGCCTTAGGAAGCCTCGCCAATTTACCCCCGTGCCGACGCTGCGAATTATCAGATTTTCGTGGCGCACCGTTACTCACGACGGGTGACACGGCCGGCCCCGTCGTGATGCATAATTAATTACAACGTCGTTCGAGAAATGCGAGACTACTAAATTAAAGTAATTTCTGCCGCGTACCACGTTAATGCCTCTAATGATGCATATACGCACGTACATAACGCGCGCCGGTTGGCGTTTCAAGCAACGGCGTGCAATTAATATTGATAACTTCAATTAGCCGGGACAATTCGAATTCTACCATTTGGGGCGCTGGTTAAAGTCAACTGTGAACCGCGACGCGTGCCCCGTCGTCGTTTGTAACGCTTTACAGTCCCATGCTCTCAGCTTCTTCGTTCATCCTATCGAGGGGGGATCGCGTCGGTATTTAATCGTGAAGGGTTGCATCGAAAAGCTTGTCAAGAAATTACACGCAGCGTAATTAGCTTCGATCGAGCAGGACCCGTAGCGGTACCGTCCCGTGCGATTCTCCGTTCCCGTTAATTTCGCCTCATCGCGGGCGAAATTACTGCACCGCGTGCCACCTTTCAGCATTGTTGACATCAATTCCTGACAGCGATGCTACTTCGCCGATCGATACGCAAACTGCCAACCGGATCCCCGTTATTAAATTGTCAACTGAAACGAGCAAAGCAAAGTCCGGGTCGAATTAGCGTGGGAGCGGGGTCGTGCCGGAACGACGCGAATACGTCGAAGAGAAAATGGTGGACCGATGTAGAAAAAAATGAACGCGGAACGGAGAACAGCGGAGGCGAAGGAGGAAAGAACGATCCTGGGAGAAGTCTTTCGGTGGCTGGTGAAATCAGAAATCGATTGTTCGGCAATAACAATCCGGTGCACTCAGCCATGCCGTAGGAACGCCGCGGAGGGGAGAAACACTACTTTCGTGTCGGCCCAATATCTGTGAGTGCATTTTTCCGGATATCGAGGCAGACCACACGCGGCTGGATAGGACCGTGCATACATGCACGTTCGGCAATAACAAACACCGATTTTTCGAATGCGCAAGCAAGCCGGCAAACCAGTCAGCCAGCCAGCCAACCAACCAGCCTGCGCTCCACGCTCTCGTGAAACTGAAACGGGATGCGGCCTCGTGGCCATTATGCGCCGGCTACAATACGCACCGCGTTACGTACATCGTTCAAACTCACGAAAATGGCACGCTTCACAATCAACCGCGCTCCGCCTTTTGTGACGCGATCCCCGATACTTGAATGCCATTTTCGCCGGCTGAATCTATCGATCGCAGCACCTGTTTGTCGCGCGCTAACTGCGTTTGATAACAAACGAACGGATCTCGAGCGTCCTTTGTCCGGATCGAGGGTTAACGGTGGCGTCTTAAATGTACCTTAATTGACGCCTTTCGTTGGGCGCTTGCGATACTTTTATTCAACCGGGTGTTCGATGTAGCTTGTATCGTAGAGTGTTGTAATTCTTGAGGCGCCGACAAGTGTTTCGCATTTAGCGAGAACGTGGGAAAATATAAATCCTACTAATTGCATAACGAATTCACCCTAACGAAATTTCGTATTCAACAGCTGCAAAAAGACGTCCCCATATATATATAATTAGGGTTAAATTGCACGAAGCGTACGTGTCCCTTGACGTGTACTCGTTGATCGATGATCACGTAATCCCGCGGCCATTCATAAATCCCCGCGCGAGCTATAAAATTCAGTTTGCTAAGAAAGGCCCTCGAAACACCCACCTCGAACAATGATCATATTTCACGCGACCGTGTGCCACTCGACGAAAAATTACACGGTACGTACGCGAGTCGCGAAACGACACGTAACAGCGTCTGTACTTAGTTAGGCGCGGCAGTGCGGTGCACGAGATTCCTTGCATCGTAAAAGGCCCGTATCTTCCGATTTGGCCTCAGCTGGGCCACGGAAATGGCAGGTTTTACAATCACGCGAAGCACTCTTTAAGAGACTGGGTAACTGCTATGAGAAGGGGCGGTGGAAATCACCCGCCCTGAAAGTCTTTGCGTATGATAGCGTTCGTGGTGAAGCTGCGGCGAAATAGGGCAATTAATATGGAGTTTGTTGCGGACAGATATTTTTTTGATTGTTTAGCCCTTTCTTAGCTTTCCTTTCTAACAATTCCATCGAATCGTTGCTCGTCGAAATTAATATTGCATTCCCCAGCCCGGTTGTTTTTTTCAATCGGACACCATTGACGGGATCAATGCATGACCGGGTAAATCGCGCGACGACAAGTTGCAGGGTACACGCTTTCGAACGGGCGAGCAGATATTTTCCCGTGGGGCGATGAAATTTTCAGAAGACCTGGACGCAAATGGAATTGGAAGGTGGCTGGCCAAAGAGACCGAACGCGGTCGAATGGAATCGTGCTGCGCTCTTGCGCCTATCTACACGGACAACTGAAGCACGAACCAATCTAAGCTTCTCTATCTAGAGTATTGCAAAACACCATTTTAATCTAACAAACGTCTTCGATGACTTAACGATCAATACTTCCACCGCGAAGCATAAACTTCCAACCGATTCGTCCGTGGTTGCACGAATTTTGCCCCGTGTCCAAAGTTTTCTCTGACGCACGAGAATACTTTCGTCCCAACGAACGATTAATTCACAATTCTCATCGGGACCGCGCGACGCAGCTGCGCAGGAAATAAACGAAAAAGCGAGAAGACGTCTCAGGTATTCGGTTGAAGTCGCGGCGTAGGAAGAGTAGCAGCGTGGAAGAAAGGGTAACAGTAGCGAACAAGAAAGCAACGGGGTGGGAGAAGAGAACAGGGTGAAACTGCTCGAGTGTCGAGGGCGAGAATAACTAAGGGTGATGGTGGAGGCTGGGTGGCACGCTGCACAATGTTGGCCCGAGAGACGCGTAAACTTAATTGACAAGCACAGGTGGCGCATAAACCTGACTATCCCTTCGCTGTTACTTAACTACTGCCTACCAAGCTCTCTCTCTCTCTCTCTCTCCCCCCCCTCTCTCTCGCCCTCCTCACCCCCAAAGAAACGGAATCGAAGCGTATCCTGTTCGCAGGATCCGTGACGGTATTGCAACCAACCGCGGAACGGGCCAACCCCCTTCTCAGCCTACCGACGAAGTTTCAGTTTCGCTTGACGAGCTCGAAGAAGCGAACGAGCCGCGTAAACGAGGAAACGATCGTGGCTAAAGCGGACGAACGGGCCCGCTCGAAATTGGTGCGAGAGAATCCTGTCGGCCACGTTTTCGCGACACGTTTCCCCATTGCTGTTAACTCCGTGCGTCCGCGGCCTGTCGTGACCCGAACCGTTTCGCGGTGGAATTGGCCAACGTCTGTCGCGAGTAAACGTCCGCCCATGCTTAACGAACGAAATTAATCACGGCACAACCAAGGGGGCTTGGATTTCTTTTCAGTCCCGTTTCGAATTGCCGAATGATTTATGCGCGGAGCATCGGGCACGGGACGTACGATACACCACGGATAAGGTTGCCGCGAGAAATTCTTCGGATCGCGGGACACGAGCCCGCTGTGAGGTACACAGCCACGCAGGACTTTGCATGTGCATCTTTAATCACTTCGGTTCACGGCAGGTGAAAGGGACCGGGCGGCTTCCATTTCAAGCCCCGTTGCCGGAGCGTGTAAAAAATTAACGACCTGTCTTCCGGGGTCAAGCACGGCGTCGATCGACACGCTGGCTCTCGAGGTGACTGAAGCGGATACGACGTAACAAGCACACTTCGTGCAAATAGCTAGTCGTCGGTGTACATTTTTGCTGTAGCTTGTTTAAAACCTCGTTGAAAGCTGTGTTTCGGTTGTTCGCGGTATGGGTGTGTAGCGTGGCTGTTCGGGGAGCGGCGTTAATGATCGTGCGTCGGGGTTTTAATTGAGAATGAAATGAAGTATTAGTACAAATCAGGCGGTGGTGGTAGAGATCCTTATTTTCAAGTGTATCGAAATACAATTGTGCCTTGTCCCAGAAATGAAAGAGAGTGTATTTGTGTCCTGAACTTTTGAAGGAATTAATTTCCTGTTTTTTACATTTCCCTAAAATACATATCTTCGAAAATATCTGTGTCAACCGATATGCCAGAATTCGTGAAAAGAACGAAGTTGAAGATATTGAATGTCGGAATCATGTTTTCTGGCGTGGCTGACACGTAATCTCCGAATCTACTGAAAATTCGGGAAGGTTCTTCGCAAGACCCGTCGCTATTTTCGGTGCTAAAATCTTTGAGGGTTCTCAATATTTCCTAACTTTCGAACATCGATTCTTAATTCCTTAATAGACGTCCAAAGGTAATTGCAAGACCTCCAATTGTAAATAGTACCATCTCGTTAAAGTTCAGCCTTTATTTCATTCTGTGCTATGATTTTAATCAGCGACCAAGTGTTCTATTACCTAAGTGTATTGTATGAAAACGCTGTCTGTCGAATGTATTTTACAAATATCGGAAACACGATGGCCTCAGACAGCGCAGGATGGAAAGCAGGAGCGGTTCGATGGAAGCCAATGTCGAGGTGTCGACGATCATTTCGATTGTCAGGCACGACGTTAATCGAATTCGTGGTTCGCGCTAAATGAAATTAACGATTCGCTCGTTTGTACCTAACCGCGATATGGAACGGCAGATGTTCCTGTCGTTCTTCCTCTACCCTCGTAGCTTTCGCGACTGATGTCGCTTTCTGCCATCCCTTGCTTGTGGTTTCGGGGAACAACGATACGTACAATATTTATCGTGAACTGTAACTGCGCGTTCGTGAGAAACGCTGAAAATTCCCGATGAATTTTTACGTCCCTGAAAACGAGAACATTTTTCAGCTACGTATCTCGATGGGAACGATGGTTGCTCTAGCCACCAAGTAACTTGGAATCTGAGACTAATTGAAATCCGAATAAAATGAGAATGGGCTGGGTGATTTTTCGTTTTGTACGAGATTTGTATTTCTTGTAAGCATTATTTAACGCACTGCAACCAATTTCATTTGGAGTTGATGAGAAGGGTGTAAATTAATAACAAACTTTTACTTCGAAGATTTTATGCTGCAATAAATGATGTATCTGCTAAATGCCGAGTTTTAAATATCTTCGAATGCTCCGCGTATCGAATGAAAATTTGTTGTCGATACACGCAGAGTAATTACGTAGCCATTTGGACTACTTAAAATTTATATAGAGCACGCCTGCCGACAAATATCCCCGATTCCAGCCATGATAATAGAAAGCGCAAATACCAAGGGGACAAGTGTTTGTCCCACCAGTAGTTGGATATCCATTTTGCCGGCAATTCAGCAGGAAGCGGCGGTAATTCGAGACGGCGAGCCATTTTACACCGATCGACACGTGAACTCTCGGCCAGACATTGCAGCCCGAAATCCTTCATTTCCTGGGGCGAGAGAATTTCGAAGTTAGTTTCGAACGCGAAATATCGCACCTCTGCCGCCCTCGAAAGTACCAAGTTTCGTGCGTGCATGCAAGCAGAAAAGTCGGCCGTAAGTCGTAATGGTCCGCCACGTTAACGACGTTCGGTCCGCGCGCATAACCGTGCTACGAATTCACTTTACGACGCCTATTTTCTAGACCCGGCCTCGACTGGATACTTTATTATTGTCGTTGCATCGGGGGACGCGCGGCCGTTTAAACTCACGGGAAATTTTTTTTCACCGAGAGCCAGAAGAGGAACGCAGCCATCGTTCCCAAAAGTGAGCAACTCCGCGGAGAAGCGGACCATGCGTCCGGCTTAACTTCCGATCGAATCGTGAATCGAGCCAGAAAAAAGAAAGTGTTGTTTCTCTATTTATACGCCGAGCGAAGGAAACGAAGACAAATAGTCGTGAACTGGGTCATGTCATTCCGTATGCATTATTTCTTCCCGGCCGCGTATACGTACATTGCCGACAGACCAGCGGGGGTGCAACGTTCCCAAGCTAAAATCATTTTTAATTTCACCCCCCCCGTACTGCGGGCCGAGTCGTTAGCGAAGTGGGAAAAAGAAAATGTTGCCCTCGTTAAAAAATACTTCTTCCAAGTGTACCCGGTGCGCATGTGGCACTGGCTCGCCGCTTGGTGCGCGCGTTACAACGATTAATAAATCGCTATGCCGCGATTAACGTTCGTCCCCGGTCCGACGGATGCGAAGGTGGGTATCTCGTTGGTCGACGCGCAATCGAAGAGACTGGCGACATCGAGCCGCGGGTCGATAGAGCCTCGGCTTCCGTCGTATTACGATTATCGCGTTGATTGTGCGTATGCGACTTTGTTCTATCCGAAACGCGTTTAACAAATCAAATTATTTGCATTGCGGCCCGACGCAGATTACTAATGTATCAATACGGCCGACCCTTGTTGTTTCTTCCGCGAGCCAATTGACGGCCGCTCGCGAATAAAACGCTTCCGTCGGTGCGCTGCAGAATGTTACACGCGATCCAATTGCCGATGAATTCGATTTTCTGAGGCATTATTATTCCCTACAAATAATGCCCGCGGCGTGTACTCGCGTTTGTTCGCATGACGTGCGTTCATCGGCGTCAGCCGAGCGACGCTGTGAGCCAGTATAAATAAACAAATCGTTGGAGAGAAAAACACCGTCACCCGTGAGATTATTCAATCGTCATTTACCGTCGTCCGGGATCTCGATCTCTATTTAATTAGCATCGGGCCACAATTTTTATCCACGTTCCTGGCGTGTTTCGCTGACACGCGAACCAAAGGAATACACCAGGTGCGTAACGGCGGTAGGTAATCCGCGGCGCGGAGATGGCCGATCGAAATCAGGACGATACACAGCGAGATGCCGAAGGAAAGAAAGGGAAAGTTATTAAGAAGATTATGGACGGGTCGTTTCCCGAACTTCAAAGGACCAATTCCCATTTTCAATTTGCCTCGAGCCGGGCTCGACTGGCGGGGGGGTCAAAGCCAACTCGTTCTACCGACTAGATCCTTGCCGTTCGAAGGGGGTTCCCGTGTATTCTCCGCTATCGAAGGATTCCATTCGAAGGTTGCTTCCGCCCTTCGAGGATCCGCGACTTTCCTCGAAAAAACCTATCTTCCTTCCGCGAAGCCTCACAGACGCGAAGGCAAAATATACCGTTCGGTTCCATTCGGACAAACGGATTCCCATCCGCGCGGAACCTTCGCCCTTTGGAACGGGACGGAAGGGCTTCGCGATGATATCGATATTTTTCCAGATCGAAATATCGTCCCGTAACGATAGCACGTATTTATGTACACTCAAAGGATACGCCGTCTCGGCGGGGCACGTTAATTTCGCGCAGATGTTCCCCGCGTAAACATTACGGTACGTCTTCGTTGCAATACCTGTAAAATCGTCCGAACTATAACAGTTTCGCGAGGGTGGATACCTTATGGCGGCGTTATTCGGGTGCAATAAAAGGATCAATAAGCCGCGTATGAACGCAGCCGGAAGATGCACCAGGAGAGGCGAGAGAACGGCGCAAATGCATCACGGTTACGACGATGACAATAATAGTGACGTCGAGTTTGCTGCCACGTGGAGAACGAGTGCCACGGCCATTGACGTCGCCGCATAATTGAACGCGTAAATAAGTTCGTCGTACGAGAATATCTTAAACATTACCGTTGCTCGGTTTCGACGACTAATTAGAATCGAACAATGGGCGAGGAACGATAGAAAACGAAGGTAACCGGTCTCTCGCTACACCCATGTAAATGACCGTTTCGTTTGACGGAATGCATTGAAACGGTCAATCGCGCTTACCTGAAAGGTTTAACAGTTCCGTGACGTTTGATTCGCGGGGAACGTCGATTTCCTTCGATCGAAAGGTGAATCGAGGGTGGAGGGAGGCTCGACTAGGAATCATCAATCTCGCCTAGTTGTACTAGGGTGGCACTAATTCAGTACCCTTGTCCCCTGGCCTCCTTGTCAAGCCAGAACTTCGTGTACCTCCGCCACTTAAGCAGCGTTGTACGGAAGACAGGGCGGCCTTTCGTTCGACCAGGCACCAAATAAATAGGCTGCCATATATCAGCGCCCTAGAAATCGCTGCAGCTCGATCAACGTGCACCTTACATTGTCTCTGGAATTCGGTCGTGTCCAACTTCCCCCGCTAAGATGTATATATTCACCGTTGCTCGGGCATTAAAATCCTTGATCGACTGTCACCCATACGAATTAAGCGTAACCTGTTCAATTGTGACAGACGTCCGTTGAAGAGACTAGTACGATTTTTAAACGGGAAATCTTCTTGCTTCTTGATTCCATCGAGCGACGCAAGAACGGTGCCAATTGATTCCGATTTATAAGTGCGTAAACAGTTGTATGAAAATTCGCTCTGAATGCGAGTTAAACCGGAAGCCAAACGAGAGCCGCGAAATCCCCGTTTCAATTCGCCGTTTGATAGCGGCCGAAAAACGAAACGTCGATAAACGCAGAAAACGATTAACGGCAGCGAGAGCGAAAAGTCAATTAATGTTATGCCAGCGGCCGGGCGTAAAAATTGCCAAAACAGACAGCTATTGAACGACTCTATCTCCCGGTGCGGTTCGCGTAAAAACAGGATTATTATCTTTGCATTAACGGCCGCTCGATATATTTCGGCCACCGCCGGAACGACCGAAGGTACGGACCGATAATTTTTAACGAAGGCGCGGAAGAGCGAAAGAAGTTTAGGAAGAAGTCCCATTCATCCGGCGGTGGCGCCGAAAACTGACAAAACAGTTGATACGGCAGATATAGCGGGGCACGTGGAATACGAATGGACGTCTGCGGATATACGAGGCTCGTGCGAATGGCTGCGAGCGGTAAAGCTCTGGAGGAGAAGTCTCGAGCCTAGGGTCGAGAGCAGAGAAAAAAAAAAAGAAGAGATATGAGAGGATTGTAAAAGGGGGAAAAATGTTCGCGGAAGAAAGGGCGGCGCGGGGAGGGGGCGGGGGGTGAAATCGTGGACAGAGGAAAAGGGAGACAGAATGTTCGCGGAAAAATATCATCGAGCGATCCTGATTTACAACGGTAGGGAAATCGGCGCGGCGAACTTCCTGTCCGCGGCGAAAACTCAGAAATTTCTCCACCAGGGAACGAGAACTTTCGTTGACGTTTCCCGGTAGATTTTTCAGGCGTGGAAAATACGGGGGAAAAAAGGGACGGAGACAGAGTGTGGAGGGGGAAAGTGCGAGCGAACGAGAAACGCGGACAGTTCGTCGGTAATTTTCGAAATAATTTTCGGTACACGCCGAAGCATTTTCCGATGCGACGTATGGAACAGCGGAGCCCGCCTCTGATTAATTGCTATGTTAGAGTACTGTCGAATGAACGGGCCGAAACGAGACGCACACGGTTACGTAGTTGATGGTCGATTAGCGGAATTAACTCGCAAGTGTCACTTTAAAGCGCTCAGCACCCGGTGATATGTCAAACGCGTTTGTCTTTGATTATCATAGTCGTGTTTGCGTAGCTGTGTAAATAATATCGCGAGGTTCCGTCCATTAAGAACGTCGAACTGTTGTGTACACATTACGTCGAACGAATTCTGCCGAACTACTTGCGCCCCCGCCGTTCTCTGTTCTTCGCCGCGGCTCGTTCCAATTATGCGCCGCGAAGCATCGCGTCTATTTATTTTGGTACACGAAGGGAAGCGAGTTATTCTTCGCCAATGCGCCAGAAAGGTGGATCTAAACGGCAGTAAAGGAACACTATTATCGCGGTCCGCGTAAAATGTTTTGCCCGCGTTGCTCGTAAACGTATTTTCAATTTTATCCCATTTTGACGCGTTACGCGGAATAAAAGCGAGTCGGCCGCGTATTGAATAACGCCCGAAACTCGGGCCGCGTGCGCTGAATTATGGCCGGCCGGTGTAAAAAAAAAAAGTATATATACGTAACCAATAATATCGACGCTGAACCAATTTGTCATTGCAACTTTTCCGAGAGCTAATCGAAGCGACGGTGCAAGGGGGGAAGGGTAGCAACGAAACTCCGGACTGGTGGGTGATTTTGCCTTTGGAATTCCGCGGGCCAACCTGGAACGACCTTCGCCCTGTACGGCGAATAACTATGCAAATTTCGCCTTAGGTTAAGCAGAGTCTTCTAACGACTCTGTCAGTTATAGGATAATGCAAGGTGACGCACGATGCAGATGGTCTCTAATATTTCTAGACATTCCTATGATTGATTATTTTTATTGCGAATAATTTGCTTCCGGCATGATAAAAAATTAGTAAAACATTAAGACTGCTTGAAGATTCTAGTACCTGTCATAGCGACAGGTCTTCCAAAGAACCCGTCAAAATTTCGAATCAATCGGGTAACTAGATCTCGAGATATCGTGTCAGCCGTGCTAGAAAACATGATTTCGATTTTAATAACTGCCACTCCGTTATTTTTACGAAATTCGACATGTCCTCTGGCACAGATGTTTTCGAAAATATGTACTCCAAGGAAACGTAAGAAAAGATAAATCGATTTCCCCCAAAGTTCAAAGCTCAAGTACCACCTTAATAGGCTGCCGAATTGCATTTAACAGTTTCTTGATCAAAAAGATGCACAAATTTGTATAAAAAGAAACTAGTCGCTACCAAATTGTGCCTAATTCACTGGCGATTAATACCCGTACTTGTACCAAAGAATCGCGAATTGCTCTATTCGGAAGATCTCTGGAAACGCGGCTCTGTGAAGAGACAGTCCTTTGGCTTCGAGCTGGTTCCATTACTTTCTCGCGGAGGTACGGTTCAGTATCAATGGCAGATAACATTATTAAGCTCCAATGTTGGACGCTTATACATCCCGCATACGATCAACGTGCTATTCCCATATCAAATAGATAGGAACGAGGTTTAGAATCGCGAACGTTCTCGTTCACGATAGCAAATAGAAACGACGATATCAGGTCCTACCCGTATCACTGATAGCCACGATCTATACGAATCCCTGATTGAATCCCACTTTACGGAACGGTGAACTAAGCTACGCCTAATTATTCTGGCAAAAAACTAATTTGCACACGACATCTGAGTCCTCGTCTATGTACGTACATCGTGCAATTTCTTTGGAGGAAATTCCACGATCCGACAACAGGCCTATTGTTTCGTGGACCTACTGCTGCACCAATCTATCGTCCCTCGACGCGTACGATCTCGAGTGTCAGCACGTCCGTGCATCAATTACATCTGGCTACGCCGTCCATCCCGGCGTGTTGCGGATTACATGTACACACCGCATATTTCCGTGCGGTGCGTTCAAGTGCTTATGCCGTCCGAGGCGTGCCGATAGGTCAATCGTTCTAATTTCGATCGAATCGGTGGCCTGCATATGCGGCGAACCGTAAATCAACGTCCCGCAAAAGAATTGTCGCTCATCCCTTCCCAACGCGTGCAAACGTTTTACTCAAACCAACTTCACAGCCAGCTGACCCCCCGAACCTGTTACTCGTTCCAACGAACGTCGTCGACCGTTCGAAACTAGCCAGCTCGTAGACGCTAATTTGCCTAAGGTGTTTCGTTCGAAGCGACGATACACGCGCGTACATAGAAACGATTATCATTGCTCGCGTGATGAATGCACGATCGTAAAATAGCGCAGCAAACTCACCGTATGCGGTGACCAGTGGTGCGGCCAGGTCTTGGTCTCGTGTCCACTCCCAACGGTCGGTTGACTTGCTAAAAAGACGACGCGTCTGTCGGTACTTCCGGTTCCGGTGCCACTTGTAGTCAGAAGCGCTGCCCTGGCCCTCGAGCCGCCAATGCTCAACGTCGGCGACGTGTCCATGCTGCTCTGAAACGTGAAAACGAAAGGGGAACGTTTAACGACGAGTCACGGGGACGGTCGAAGCTTATTTCCTCGCGAATTTAAGAAGCCGGGGGGAGGAAAATAATATCGGCGAATCGATGAAAACCGAATGCGCCCGCGCCTGGCTCGTGCGAGCGCGAAAGTTATAAAAGTTATTCCGCCGAATTTCAATTGCACTCGAGATATTTGACCGCGAAAGGGAAATGAATTGAAATTCAGCCGGCTTAACGAAGCCTGTTACGTGGAACGGTGAATGCTTCCGGGGGAACCCAAGCCAAGTGCGCATCTTTCAACCGTGGATTAGCCTCTCCCAGATATTTTTATTCATTCGGTTCTCAGGTCCCGGCTATTTCGAACGGTATGAAAATAAGTTTTACTACGATATCCACCCTCCCGTGCGCACCTGACGGGCGAAATATAGCGCGTTATTATGGCAACGATAATACTCGAATAGTGAAACCGCGATGAAATTCCAGGAACCACGCGTTTCGATCGCTTCCCGCAATCGTACTGTCTGTAATATAATTAACTGAATCGCGAGCATGCCCGAATATATTGCTTTTACCATCGAACCTGTTATCGCCCGTTAGCCAAATTACGGTTAAGGTCGAAGCTAGAGTGCTCCGACGTGGCGCGCAATGCCACGTTTCGCGTCTGTTTTCCCCCCGGCTCTCGTCCACGATCCGTCCTTAGACAGGCGAAAGAAAACAATCCATTGGAACGAAATTTCCCCGTAAATCAGCGAGCCTCGCGTCGAAGCTGAAAGTCACCGTGAAGGGATCGACGTTCGTCGGCGTATATGCGGGACGGTGCGACGATTCGAAGAATCCGATCGTCGCCGCGAAGAAATCCGACGAGCGTAATCGAGCTCGTTAGTTCCGAAGATGAAGGCTCGTCGTGCCGCGGAAACGCGAAATCGAGGGACCCGGTTGGAGAACCGGCGGACGCGTACGGAAGCGGCGAACACGCGGCGAACGCGAAGAAGGCGAAGGAGAAGAAAATGAAGAAGAGACGGAATAAGGGGCGAGAAGGTAGTACGTTTTTCAGTGGGATTTACGGGTCGTCGAGGAGCATTACGGAGAATGATGCGCGACCACGACCCGGCCAGACACGCGACGCCGCGCCAGGGAAAGTGAAGGTGGAAAAAAGGACTTACGAAGAGAAGAAGCAGGGATAGGGGAAGCGTAGTTAGGAACGGGGTGCGAAACGGCGGCGAAACGGGGCGATAAAAGAAACGAGGATCGAGCATTGCCGGTCTCTCGGTCAGGTAGGAAGTACTTGCACATCGGGCACTGACACATACCCCTTAATTAAATCTCGTTGAATCCACCCGGCGCGACGCCCAGGCAGAAATCGCCGCAACAACGTGACGGTCGATCTGTAATTTACGTGGGCAACCGGCTGGATGTTCGGATGGCGATAGCCTATCTCGGCCGCGAAGTCGACGTTCCGTATTCAGATACGTCCACCGCAATCCCTTATCCTCGGCTCACTGCACGTCAACCAGGTAATCCTTGAAGTCGCGTGCACCTAATCATTATAGCCGGAGGGGGCGGGGGAGGGTGGCGTTAGGTGTTCCTTAAATCGTTCCAGCACGACGCTCGCTCCTCCTTCGCGTAATTACGAGTCATTACGAGAGGGATTCCACTGTGTAACGCACACGCGGGATGCTCTTGTTGGAGATACGACACGGGACAGTCGTCCTCGGCCGTTTGCAGACCGGTTATCACGATTGTCTTTAGTTAGCCTGTTTCTGATCGTGCGATGCACGAAACGATGACAAACGTTATCGATGTCCGCGATTACTTCGCCGCTCCCGGATTACGACTTTCCGCCGCTCCGTCGAGCCTGTTGCCTGATTTACGAATCACGCGTACGCTTTTGGAGCAGCTTGCGAGCTTTAATTGGATTCGAGCATTCCTGCACGCAGAAGGTCCAAGTTTACCGGCAGAATCACGAGTACCACTGTTCCTCCGTTAATGGGAAAATTACTACCGCGGCTCGGTTTAATCTGTCAGAAAATTTATTCTGCCGCCCCCCCCGCACGTCGAGCCAGCGCTTGGCTACCGATTTTAATTATACCAACGCGTTACCATCAATCCCCGCGGAGAATTTGTTTCTCTATCCTCTCTGTCTCTCTCTCTCTTGTTTCCCTTTTCCCCCTAACCACTAACCAGTGTGCTCGAACGACCGTTGCCCTCTATCCACTCACGACGATCCGTCCGCTTGCTATTTTATTCCCAATCGTTCGCATGGTCGTCGCCGAATCGCTGCGTCCTGGTTGATCGTTCGCTTTCAAAAGTCATACATCATCGACCGTTCGAGTCAAGAGTTCTCCTCGGGATAATTCTCACGGCGCGGTGCCGCAACGTGCCTCACTTTACGTTCCCCGTGCATGTTTCACCGTTAAATCGATTCGTGCACCGTGCCCGGCGAGGAGGATCGTCCAAGTCAACGGACCAGACCCGGGGTGCGTCGAGAGTCGAAACGATCGGCCCCTGCACGGAGAAGACCGACACGGCCGAGAGCTGGGAAGCACCGCGTACGGAATCGCGCACGACACTGAGCCGCCAGGACGTCGGGCGCCGGAGGTGAGCCTCTCGCGGATTCGCGGGCTCACGTGTGAAATTCTTGCGCATGCACCGACGCCTTCTCCCTTCCAATTTCCCCGTCGTCCCTTTCCTTTCCATCCGGAGCTCGCCTCCTTTCCACGGCCGGCTCTCTTTCGCCTTTCCCGCTAAACACTTTCTGTCCCGCTTCCCCGCCGCCGCCGCCTCCGCTATCTCTTATCACGGCGTGTCGCTGTTCTTTTCCCCCCAAACCCGTTATTGTCCTTCCCGCCTTCCGCTTTCGTCCCTGTCCGGATAAGCTGCTCCGGATGGCATCATGCGAGCGACAAGTATCTAGCGTTAGTCCAGCTTGGCACGGAACTTCGGCGAATATTTCGCCGAGTAAATTCGGGTAGATCGACGAAGAAAGGGGCGGCGATAAGCATCGCGGGTAAATGTCGCGACGAGTTTCTCGGGAGATAACTTGCGGTTCCGGCTTGGTTCAGCTCGGTCGTGATCTCGGGATAGTTTATTTCGCGTCCGTCTTCGCGAGGATTTGATGCAGCAGGGGTGCGTTAATTTCTCTTGTTTAAATAAATATCGTCTTAGGAGGGCGAAATTAATTTGAGCGATGTCGGTGGATATTGTTCGCGCGCAGCGAGGCCGCTGCATTGGTATCTCTTAATATTCAAGCGGCTCGCGTTAAACAGCTCGACCCATTTACTCCGACCGAGTAGAAAGAAGGATCAATGAAAGATATTTTCCGGCATTTGAAGGGAGCTCTCGTGTGTGCATCTAATTACTCGCAGCAGCGCAACGTCGGCTAAAACGGTTCGCCATTCGGCCTGCGACCCATCCTCGAAGCGGGGGGAATGAATTTTGCAACAATTTTATCCCCAGTGTACAATCCGACCGAACGGTTGGTCAAATAAAAATTTCTGTTTCGCGTTCGTCCCACGTCGACCTCGACTTCCATGCCCACGTGTATATTGCACGTATACGTGCGTCTCACCTGTACACCGGCGAATATCAACGCGATCTTTAAATAATAACCGTTAACGCCGCGCTGATAAAATGGATTGTCACCTAAACAAGAAAATTGCGAGCACGATATTGCGACACTTTCCTCCTCGTAGCTGCCGCGACTTTTTCCCTCGCACCGTTCACCATAAACTTCCCGTTTTCACACCAGTCGCGCCTCCTACGCTGTAGACCATATCCGTTTCCTTCCTTCCGCATTATCATCCGCATTCCACTTCCCGTGCTCCTGGAAAGGCGCGCGGCAAGTGTCATATTTGCGGACGATCGTATCTCCGACTGCCTTCATAAATTTCTTATTCAAATGCTCCCAAAAATATCGTTAACATCATGCAACGCTTAATTTCACGATTCCATCAACCGGAATTGAGAATTGTTCGAACGGGTTGTTCTCGAATACGCGGGGATCAAACGAGCGCTCGTAACACCACCGCGTACGTTGTTCGCATCGTTACCAGAATTTGTTTATTCGGCGAACGGAGGAAGAATGGGCCGCATATGGCCTCGCCATGTCATTATTCTATCCCGTTATTATTCTGCCCGGACTGGCGTGTTCGTTTCGCATCGATCTACCTCGGTGGTTTCTCGTAAACCCGTCCGACGATTCCCCCCGTTACCGGGATCCTCCTTTTCTAGTCGAAAAACTAACAGCGATCCACGATATATACCTGTTGAAGACCGGCTCACGGTTCCATTCCCCGTATAACCGATCTCGCGTGGTACGTGCACGTTCGAACGCCTTCGATCGATTAAATCACCGAGCAAATGGTACGCGGGTAATCGGGATGAAGGGTATAGAGAGAGGAGCAAGCCGATTGCTAGAGAAGGGAGCGATTCTAACGGAACCGAGACAATGTCGTTTCAAAAAATGCCCATCGCAAAATGTACGGGATCGATCGTTCTCGTTCGTTTATTTTTTTTTTCTTCTTTTCTCGTTCATCCCCGTCCTTTTCTCTCCACTTCGCTCTCGTGTATTCATCTTCTTACATTTCATTTCACGTTCCGCGTCTTCTTTGCGCAGCACTCTGCGCGCCCGTTGAGGATACCCGGAGATACGTTTGCGCGTCGCAGTCAAAAAGACAGCGAGACGATAGAGCCGAGTGTAGGAGCAGGCAGATTGATTGGCTGTTTCGCCCGTGTTCCATCGCGTCTGAATCTGTCGGGACGAAAGTGGAACCGAAACGATAGGGGCGAGGAGACTTCGCGACGAATCGAGCCCACCGAGCGCGGAAGTGCTTTGGACCGATCGTTCCGGATGCCTCTAGGCTGCCAACGATCTTCACGATCGTGCATTTCGTGTACGAACGCCGCGGGTACGTTTCGTCTCTCGTTGCTGATTGCCTGCGCGAAATACGGCCCGATTGACGCATTTGCGTCCAGCCCTCTCGATTTGCCCTCTTTGTCTGTAATCTGGTCGGCAAGTTCGACGTTGGCCGTTTCAGTTGCGATCGAAATGATAACACTAATAACGACGCTAATACCTTTTCGCAATTTCTCGTAAAACAATTTCGGCTGCGGTGTACACAATTATTGGAAAAATTATCACCGTTTCTATCTGACGCGATTTCGCTTCCCGTCTGTTGCTTCCGCGAGTGAAAATAGTAACAATAATTCTGATTTTACCGTCCCCTTTGACGATACCAGACTGACCTATCTGTCGCTCATTCAATCACCTTACTCATTCATCGAGACATTATGCATGAGCCCCTCCATCATCATTGACAATTATCACCGCTGGAATTCGCTCGACGCTCGCCGGAATATCTTCTCAAGTTCGTCAACCCAATGACCCTGTTCAATTGAGAGTACGCCGAGTTACCCGGATGACGCCTATATCGCGACCTCGCCCTTATACTACCGAACCTCTCCGATCCTTTGGATGGTCCGCGGGCAAACGACGAAACGAATAATAACGGAACGGTGCAATATCAATTGGGAGAACCGGTTTCGAGAAGCTCCAACGGCGGGCAAAGCGTGGTTCTGCTGCGAGAAAATTAATCCTCGCAGCACGCAAAAGTGGCGAATTTATTTCTCGCCGTTGAGAAAGTAGTTTCGCCGGGCAGACGGGCGGATTAATTCCATGGAAGGAGGGCGAGTTTAGGGGTATCAACGAGCTTGGCGGATACCGGTGGTAGCCGCCGGTAACGGGGCTCTATTAACGAAGAAAAAACGGTCTCCATGGCTCAACGATTGAAACCGGGCTGGGTGGGGTGGCTGTAGGTCGGACAATGGCGTCCCGATGTCTCGTAAAACGCGATTTTATTCGAGGTTGAACAAATTGAAACATAAGCCGCTCGTAAGTCGGTCCCTATCTACGGTCGACGACGGTCCGCTTCTCTCACCCTGTTCCACCCCTTGTTCTCTTCTTAAGTTTCGCGTGGTGACTCGCCCCCGCTGCCGCCCCGCACCACTTCTACGCAAATTCGCGGAATATTGCGTTCTGGTCGCGCGAGACAACCGGGGTGGGTTGCGGTATTTGCGCTCGGTTATCTATACGGTGTAACAACCAATGGGCAGAGGCACCAAACGCCGTCGCGTCGAATTTATTTCGCTGTTCGTTACGCGGACAGGGTATCCAGTCGCGTAAAAATTTATCTCCCTCGTTGTTCGGGAATATAATATCGCTGAAAATCGTATCCAGGGACGGTTTACTGTCGGCCGTCTTGTCACGCCTCGAACGGTTTTATTGCACGGAATTAAAACGTAACGGGGGACGCGAGTGTATTGTATATCGCGGGAGGAACGGCGAACCGGATCGCGAGGGTAGATGGAGAACGGGTGATCCGGGTTGCGGCGGGACGCGGTGAAATTGTATCGTAAAAATGTCCCCGTGGCCGGTGGTGACGTTGAAAATTTTTCGGACGAGAAACTACGGGGGCAGCTGTCGTGCCACGCAACTTCGAGGAGAAACTTCGAAACGTAGAATTAGAAGGGCAGCCGGGCGATGGGGATGCACGCATAAGAAGGGATGGCGTCCTTGTCGATCAAAAGCCTCTGCTCGCTAAAAGATTAAGAATGCCCCTGTGTTTCTTAATCCCTTGTTATATTCATCCGTCTGCGCTGCACCGCCGAGCGTATTCCTCCGTGCAACGTTTTTCTCCGTTTTTTTGTCACCCGCTGCATTCAAGCTCTGCGTACACCTTCGAGTAACGCCTATAGCCGGCCATGCCGCTAATACGGTCAAAACGCCGCGGTAACGGGTACAGAAGAAACGGATAAAGAGTGCGGATGGAATAAAGAGAAGATAGAATCGAACAAATGAACGGAAAATGGGAACGCGGAGGGAAGAGACGAAGGTTCGAGAAAGGGGGTAGAAAGATGGAGAGCATTCTCAGTCCGATACCCCTTTTCTTCCCCGTTCCTGAATTGAAGGGGCCTTTATGATGGGATACCGCTTTATGGTACAGCTTCGCTGCTATTATGCGTGCATCGGCCGGTTGATGTGGGCCGTGGGGGTGGAAGGAGGGATGCTGATGGCGGTGGTAGGGATCTGTATGGTTCTCCACGCTGAAGGGGTAAGCGTGGAGAAGAAATGACTCCGACGGTGGGGGTGGGAAAAAGCTAAAGGGGTACGAAGTCGGAAGACGGCTGTGGAGGGTTGCGCTTTAGAAGGCGGCCCCGACCATTGTCAGGATAATGAAGCCAAGGCGAGATTTCTCCCTTTTCAACGGCGCACCGAAACGATATCTCGAATGACTGATTGTGAGATTCCTTTGGATCTCGAGCAACACGTACGTTCAAGCCGGGCGATCGCGTACGTGCGCGCAGCTCGCGACGACTAACGTGGCATTCTTTAAAACGATCGCCGCAATTATTTTTTAACCGAACGGATCGCGGTTGCGTGCAATTAAACGTTTAACACGCGAGTCTGTGTCTAGGAGGCGCGTCGGTGAATACGCACCGGCAGCGATGGTACTTTTTGTTGATGCAAGCGAGCGAGATATTTTATTTTTGGTCCGAACTGGTTTTCGTTCGTGGACCCTCCGATTTTTCGCCATTTAAATTGAAGGAAACAAATACGATAAATGTAATGAATTAATATTGAATGCCAATAACGTACGACATGAAGGGACGAATACCAATTGCGAAACTATCTCCATCGGACACAAATACACAGAACATTGGGCAGGTAAATTGCGCATCCGTAACCTGTTGATCGTTATAAAACTCGAAAATACATCTGGACACGGTGTGCACGGTAAAACGCGAGACCCCTCGTGACTGGAACATTTGATGCTGATTAACCTGACGATCTCAATTAACGAACGCCGTGCGATGCTCGTTGATGAACCGGGCGCCTATATTTTTCGATCCAATCGAACATTCTGTAAAACGTGGCAATTATTCGTTTAACGTGATCTTCCTGCGTCAAAACGGACCGACGGCCAACTGATTTTGTAGTCGTGACACAAAGCGTGTCTGTCAGCGTAGAATTTCGCTCGACGGCTGTTAGAATGTTCTGCAACGCTTTTACAACATCGCCCCCGTTGCTTGAAATCGTCGAATACAAATTAGTCCAGAGAATTCTGAATATTTCGGAACGAATCCGCTCCACGATCGTTTACACCGAATAAAATACCGAATGAAATGTTTCACTTGAAATTTCCCAAGTGTCTACTTCGATATAATTATTCTTATACTTAGTCTTGCTACCTTATTTTACTTCCCGCGTGCCTACGGCTGCCATTAATCGACAGCCTGACCGAGAATCACGTTTCCCGCAGGCTAATCTGTTGATCGACGAGGTGCTAGGCCTGGTTCGCGCCGAAGAAGAAAAAGAAAAGCGACTGAAACATCGACCGACTTATTACGCGTGTTGCGAGCTACAGTTTCACCTATCGCCGGGTGGCACACTCTCGCATATTTTAAGCCGGCCATTTTTCAGTATTTACGCTATACGTCTACGTCGAATTTGCATGAACCAACGATTCCAGCCTTGTCCCAGGGAAACTTTCGGCGGTTCTGGGTAGCCCGGCTCGCAAGTCGCTCGACTTCCCCTCGCGTCTCTATCTCAGCTTCGCAACACGTGATTGACCATCGTTTATATTTCCCCGTGCTGTTTTCCCAGTCTGAGCACAGCGAATTTGTTATTGCGTACGAATTGTAAAGGACGGTTCCTATTTGTTACCCCCTTTGAGTACAAACTGTAATAGAATTATAGAACACTGTCCCACCGAAGATATTGATATAAACTTTCGCTTCGAGTGATTCGCAATTTGCAAGATGTCTCGCGTGGAATATTAGAGGGGTTTTTTTTTAGTTTTTCCTGTAAAAGCATTCGAAGCCAGAGACTGCTGCGGAACGAGCAAAGTGTCGGGAAAGTTGGGAGATAGCGCGGCGAAAGTACGGGAAACACGAAGGTGTAACATGGAAAAACCGAGGCGATGGTACGGAGAAAGTTGGGGATAACAGCGTGAAAAGTCGAAAACAAATTCGACCCTATTAGGCATGGAAAAAAACGTGCGGAACTGGGGTTGAGAAACACTGTCGTAATCCTAATGCACACCGTCTTATTTATGCGGCCGCGCCGTTTCGCACCACAACGCTGAAGACCTTAACAGCTTTCAATTTCCGTTGGCCATCAATATTATTTAGTTTAGTTTGGACCACCCTCTCGCGTTCTACCCACCCTATCAGCATGCTCCTCACGCCCCCGCCAAGGAAATTACTTGTCCTCTCCTACTCTGTCCCCAATCTAACCTTTGCCACACCGTCACCGTCCCCCCAAAAGCTACGATGATACTTCCTTTAAGGGCGTTCGCCCCCGAAATCTTGCATCTCACTGCGCCTCGCGTTAACCCCCGCAATGCATAATCGAACGGTTCGAGGAAACTCGTTAATTTCTACCCGATCAAAGCTGCTGGAAGATCCCATAATTGCGATGCCATAACAGCATTCGTACGAAAAGATTCGTCCGTCCGACGTGAGAACCGGTAATAACGAAAAGCGATGAATAATTTCCACGCGCGTCTTGATCGATCTCGCCGCGGAACCGTGACGAAAGATAAAAGGGCAACGAGAAACCTCTGCCCCGCGGTATCCGTCCCAGATATCTATGCGCACCGCGAGCCGCCCGTTGGTCGCGTACACTCGTGATTTGCAGCGACGCAAATGAAACGAAATTACAATCGAAGCGGCTGTCCGATGTCCACTCGGAAAATCGAACGTTTTACGGGCGCCCAGGGCGAGAACGAACCGTTCAGAATCATCGATCCCGTGCCAAACGCTTTCCCGCCTCGTTTCGCCAACCTTTTAGCCACGTTTACGTTTTACGTCACGTATACGCGCTATTTGCTGTACGATTTACGTTCCCGATTTTGCGTCCCGTTGATTTGCCACGCGAAACTCCACGGCCGTCGTATCGGGATTCGCGACACGCGCCCGATCGGAAAACGGACACGGCCTGATCGTCGTTGTCGTCGTCGTCGTCGTCGTCGTCGTCGTCGTTGATTTAACCGAACGTCAGAGGGAAACGTCGCGTCGAAATGGCAGAATTCAATCAAACCGCTCCTGAGACAAAAAGATTCCCTTTATGTTTGCTCTGGCCGGATTAGCAGCCACAAGAAAACAGGTGCACCCTGGGCGATGAGCCAAGCGGTTTCCCAGACGGATTTTTCTACAATCTGCTCTGGCCGAACCGCGCATACAGATGGCCGTACCGTTCCTGAGGTACCTTCTCAGACCGATACTGGGAAGACAATGGCGTACTTTGTGGCTCCGTGATTAAAACAAGAGGCCGAGCCGAACGGGCGAACGAGAGAACGGGAGCGCTCTGGTAGCCCGTTTCTCTACCCCAGGCTTTCGTAGGGATAATGGGAGAGAAAGAGGGCAAAGAAGGACAGGGGTAGGGCGCAGAGGGGGGAACGCCAGTTACAGGAACGGGGAGAGGGCGAAATTGGAAGGAGGCACTAACTGGAGAGAACGAGAAAGGGGTAAAGCACAGAGAGACAGTGTTTGGAGTTCTTTTCATTACCAGCGAGCTCACCTCAACAACAATGCGAACCTCCGTACCGTACACTGCTATTTTAACCCCTATCCGTGTCCGATACGTATGTGTGTACGCGCGTCCACATCGCTGCCAGCCGAATCTCCTGTGTTTCGAAGAGTTTTCGCCTGACAGGCAAAGTACAACTGATAGAGAGATTTGCGCTAAAGGGAATTTTATTTCGTCGCGATGGAAATTTGAGCGACGATCGACAATCGTCGTAATATGGTAATATTGTGGAATTATAGAATGGGTTATGCGGAAAAGGGAATTTAGAGATATCGGTCATATCGGTTATTTTTTATTCGCTTCGGGCAAAAGGTAGAAAAATTTCTGCGAATATCAGTTTTCTAAATGAAGGGCTCAAAGCCGTGATAATTACGAGGGCGGCGAAATGGATCATCATGGGGGCAGATGTATAGGATGTTGGACGATCGAATAACGAATCGGTTCAACAGCGATAACGAAACGAATGGGCATGACTAATGATCTGCAGCCGATTATGCGCCGCGGTACGACTGGCTTCGCGTCATGTTCATCAAACTATTTTCCAGATATCCGGGATGAAAATAGATAATACACGCGCGCGTGTACAAATATAACACCGTGGCAAGCTGAAAGAAGAAACGAAAAATGATTCGTAGCCGCCGCAGCGCAAAGGAATACGTATGTAAAGATGTTTATCCGCGTAATACGATTTTCCATTTTATTCCTGACTAATCAAGCGACGCGGAACAAATGGAGGAATGCTTTTTAAAGTGAAAACCAGAGGTGTTTGGCCGCCGCTATCTGGCCGTTCCCTTCGTTGGAAGTGCAAGTTGTCCCGCGAAAGTGGCGAAGAGAGGTTTAAGTCCGACTTACACGATATCTGCCCCGCACACTCACCGGGCACTCTATTTCGCGACGCGATACTGTCCCGGCGGTTCAGAGTCTGTATTAAAATTGCCACAACGGCAAGCTGGATCCCGCGACTTGTCGACCAAAATGGGCACAAAAAAGGCATTCACACGAATACGATTAGGTGTTATGGCACATTGCGGGGAATTGGATAAGGAGCTTGCACTCGGGACTTTGATGCAATCCTGTCGAAGCGCGGATTATGCTTCGAGCAAAGAGAAGCTTAATATATTGAATAGTACAATACCCCGATCCATTCCGTTAGATGTCAACGTCATCTTTATCGTTTATAATTGAACGTATTTATTTACTGAAGAAGATACGCAAACGGTGTGCGCCAGTAATTATTACAGTATCGTTAAAAATCACTCCTTCGCTAAATTAAGGGGTTACTAAAGTTCGATCGACAAATTTTCGACCTCTGAACTGATGTATCCTTTCGAGAGAAGAATCACGGACAAATGAAAGAATTCAAATTACTTTCTGATCGGAAGCTACTGATAGCCGGTACGCAAGAATATGCTAAGCGTGCGTGCAGATCGCACCAGTATTCTCTAATTTCAAGATCGCTACGCGCGCAACGTTTATGCATCGCGACGCATTTAGGACCGCAGTAAAATTTCACCCGAAGTGTTTCCATCGTTTCGTCGACGCATTCCCATTTTGCGCTAATGAACGTAAACGATCGCGCGGCCGAGCACGGATCGCGCGGGCATCAAATTAGCTTCGCCGCCGCATCCATTAACCGATCGCAGTATCATGTCATTCATCGTTTCGGATTTATCGCAAATCCATCATGAATCACGCGCTTCCATCGGTTTTTCAAAGTA
The DNA here is from genome assembly GCA_948146005.1 of Nomada fucata. Lineage (NCBI taxonomy): Eukaryota > Metazoa > Arthropoda > Insecta > Hymenoptera > Apidae > Nomada > Nomada fucata. The sequence goes on from OX411277.1 coordinate 5,084,791, forward strand.
CCCGTGGACTCGGGGGCGCGTCGTATCGCCGCCATCCCATCCACAGAAAGCTACTTCGACTTCCAAATTTCCGGACAGCGCACGCTCCCCGTAGCGCGGACTATTCGTGATGTACGAGGAGTCGGACCCTTCTGCCCCGGGGCTACTGTACTCGGGGATAAACGCCCGAGACAGACACCCTCTAACTACGTCATTGAATGCGAACAGATTTGACGAAGCATCGCACTTTAACTTCGAACGATGAACGCGCAACGCTCTCGAACGGGTCCGTTCGACATCGCAAAGAAAACTTTTCGTGCCGTATAGAATTCACTGATTTTTAGACCTTTGGTCTACGCCGAATTTGGTCCGCTTTTTTATTTTTAACCTTTCATCGCTAAGAGAGGGGTGACAAAAACGAGGGATCGACGTTTCATTCCAGAGGCACGGAATTAAAACCGAGTGTTTCTCGTATTTCGACGCGCGGTATTAATTCTTCGCGCCGCACGCTTTCAGAATACCACGGACCGTCGTTTCGGTCACGTCGTTTCCGCGTCGCGAGAAGGGCGACAGAGAAAAAAAAAGTGGAAGAAATAAATATATAAAAAGAAGAGGAACCACCCGTTGCCGGGGGAGTCTCCATCGGTGTCGCTGCCGGGGAGAGAAGTCGTCATAATATTTGGCCCGCGATCGACCCCGTCTCGCGACTCAACCCCTCGCGGTTACGGGAATCGATTTACGCAAGAAACCGGCATGCATCTACCACCTTCGACGCAGTGACAATCAATTTAGACCGTACACGATCGCGCACCGTCGTTCGGACGGGGAAGACGCAGCGGCTCTCATTTCTCACGGGAAGACGTAACACCGGCCACGTTCCGGAAATTGAAAGTCGGCGACGTGACATCCGCCGGAGCCATTCCTAGCTTCCTCCAGAAATTTCACATTAACGAGCAAAGCAAGAAGTCTCGCGACACTTCCATATAATCATCGACGCTTCTCTCCCGGCCCCTTCGCCGTCCTCCCGCTTCTCGAACAAACCCTTCGCAACCTACCCCATCTTCAACCCCTCCCTCTCTCTCTCTCTCTCGCCCTCTTCATTCTTTTTTCCTCTCCTTCGAACGCGCGCATCCCCTCATCGAAGGACCCCCGAGTTAGCGAAGTAACACGGGAACGCCGCGTCGCGACGACCACGCGCGACGACGCGACGAGTTTTCCATTAAATTCCCCCTTGTCGATTCGTGCTATCTCGCGGCAACGATCCGACCGTTATAATCGATTCGGCCTGATTCCGGGCAACTGCCGTCATCCAAAGTTTACCAGCGAGTTTCCCCGCGAGCCAGCCATCCCGTATTTGCGTCAAGCATCAACTCGCCCGTTCTCCCCGAAACAACATAAACCGCCGCGCCGAGCCGCGAAGAGGAGCGTTTCGTTCCATGCCGCAGCCTGTTTCCGCAGCGTGCACACCTACGGGAAATTTTGGAACGCGGCGTTAGGCAGCCCTCGATAGGAAATTTCGTGGCCCGTCCGATGCCATACGATTCGACACATTCGACGAGGCAGGGGCGCGCGTTTGCAATCGATAGGCGGACTCTTCTGCCCGTGACGCGAACTTCCAGCTTAACGCGATTTCCTTGGCTCTCGTTTAAGCGCGAGCACAGGCCGGCGGCTGTGCGCCGCGGCGAATCAGGCGGGGGAAGAAAAAAAAAAAAAAGGTGCGAACGAAAGCAGCGCGGACGTTCCTCGAAAGCCCCGGAATTCGTTTCCCCGACCGGTGGCTCGCCATCGGACGCCTTTGAAAATCTCGACGATTCTCGCGGGGACGGATTTAATTATTTGCCCCGGATATTCCGCGCGGCGGATTGGAGTCGCGCGAAGAGATTGATCGACGAACGATTCTGACAGAAATGGTAGATAAATAATAGACAACGGCGGGACGCGCGTGTCGGTTGAACGATATTCCATTGGCAAGGCGACGCAACGCGTCAACCAGACGAGTTAAATAAAGAAGAAATAATTATTCGCAACTTTAATCCAATTTCCCCGTTCGTCGCCGTTAAACGTTCTAAATCGCGGTGCACCGTGCGAACGAGACACGTCGAGCCCCGCTCGTCGAAGTACGTTCGCCGAATGCCGAAACAAACAGCGCGACGATAAAACTGCATGCCCAATTCGTTAAGCAAAAATGCGTTCGAGGCTGCTATCCGAATCAAAGCCGTTCGAGGAGGCAATCTTTTCGCGTTACGCCCACCGTATAACGGGTGTCCCGCGGAAGTCGACTCGGGTCGAAAACAGAAACGGCCAGCAGCGCGTGGATCGCGACGGAACGTGTGTTCGGGGCTGATTGCGTCCGGCCGAGATGATTGCTTTTCCTGTGGGCACGGCGGCGTGCGCGCACACAACGAGCCAAGAACGCGGACGTCGCCCCGTGTGCGCGCGTGCACGTTTATCCGCGAACGATTACCGTGCCCGCACATAGAGCCGACGTTTCAATATTCCGATAGTTTATTCGTCTGGATCGGTGGACGCCTCCTGTCGGCGCGAAATCACTACGATTTTAGTTAACGTCGACGTTGCACGCGCCGCGGGCCAAACGACAAACAAGCCCTACCCCTGTGGAAAACGATTCCTCCGATTGAACACTTTTTACGGAGGCAACGTTTTCGATCCAGCGGCACAATGGTCCCCCGGTTGAACGTTTCCTTCTGCCCCTCCCTCCGCCATCCCGATTAAAGTTCCGATCGGGGGAGAATGATTTTCGAGCTAACTCTCGTCCGAATTGCGAAACGCGTATACTCGCCGCGGTAATTCGCTTCCATTGAGAATCGCGAATCCTTCGACAGCGGCGTCCACTTCGCGTCGAACGAAGCCACCTTGTTTGCGTTCGGTGAATCGTTTCGTCCGGCGCGGGGAAACCGATCCGCTTGAAAACGACGCACCGCGAAAATTTCTAGCCGCTCGAAACCGAAGCGGCGAATCGCAAGAGCCCGGCGCGTCCTTTACCCTTCGAAATAAGAATCGCCCTTAATTCGGGTAATTCGGTCGAATCTTCGTTCCCGTGGAACAAACGAGGCGGGTCTTGTTTCGCTAATCGTTCCGGGAACCAAAGCTCGAGCGAGGCGCATCAAATTCCGTCGTAACGCCGTTCGCCCCGAGGCAGCCGGCAATCTGGCTGATTTAAGGAGGCAACAAGCTTAAAGCGTGGTCGCGTTCGAAACGAAGGAAGCGCGGGGGAACGAGTTCGGCGCCGCGGGTGGAACAGCGCATATCCTTGAACTACTCGAAATTGATCCTAATCCGTAATCCGGCTTGTTCAGCCTTCCCCGTCTGTTCTCTCCCAAGGTGCTTAGCACCCGGGGACGAAGAATCGGGCGGAGCGTAGGAGACGACGGGGCCGGATGGAAAGGAGCAGCGGCGTTTCCAGCGACGGAGCCACTTATATTCGGAAAGGCCAGCCGGCGCGCGATGTTCCGTGCATTATGCATGATACGGCCGCTGCTTAATGCTCGTCCAAATTGTAGCCGGTCGATTTGAAATTTCCCCGCGGCCCGGCCCGACCGCGCGTTGCAAATGCCGATTCGAACGGGCCGTTAATTAACGCCCGATGCTTCGACGAGGGGGCAACGATTCGGATTTATTGGCCGTCGGAGATCTTTTTTCAAGCCTCGAGTAGCGCGAGAGTGGAAGCGGAACGATCGTTCGGCTGGACACCGATAGGGCTAATTAGAAAGGAAATGTTGTCGCGAGCGCGGGGTTAACTGAAACGTCAAACGGCGCGGACAGGGGGTGTAATTTGCAACGAACGCAGGAACATCTGCGCTGAATATCCGATTCGCATAATATAAAGGGACGCTTGAAACAACGGCTATTAAATGCGGCAATAGATTCGCTCGAACGTACGAAGTGATAATTGCTTTGCCGGATCCATTTGAATCGCATTACAGAAGGTCGGACCCGGGCATCGTTGCAACACACGCGTGCACCCGGTTCAACCGGGAGCGGCATAATCTTTGCGCCGTCTATTCCGAACGCGGGGGGTAATTGTCAGTCATTATCTTAACCGGCGGCCGGAATTCACGGCCGGCCGATGCATCGACTAATATCGATCGGGATGAACGTAATCCACGTGGCACCGGCCCGATCGTGCTCTCGCGGACGGATACAAGTTTTAATCTAGATTTGTCGTGTCTCCCGATCGTTTTTCACCGGGGACCTCGTTTGAACACGGTGACGCTTTTATCTTCGCTCTGGACGCGCCGTTCATCACGAGTACCATATTGAATTGGCCGATCGCCCCTCGGCCGTATCGGATAGGACGGAGAATCGGCGGTGCGAGCGCGAAGGAGGAACAATTAATCGCGAAATTCGCTGCGAAGACGCGTTGCAATTATTCGTCGATTAATCGCGATCGTTAGCGGGACGTTTACAACCGAGCCAATACGTTCCTGGGAAACTTCGAAAGTCCTCCGCAAAATTTCAGCCCATTTTCAGCCCGGCGAACGAACGAACGGCCTTAATTAATCCGGACCACCTCCCCCTCGGGGCCCCCAATTGCTTCCAGCGCAACGTTTAACCGCTTGAATCAATCGTGAGGCTCCGGTTAGCCGAGAAGTTATCCGATGAAGAGCCGGGGATGGCGAGGATCGTCGTTGGATTCGCGCCATGCTCGGCCGTTCTTCAACTTACCGGGATAATGCGAGTCGTTGGTAGTCGACCCGCCGCGGCGCTATTTGACAGCCGGAGAAACGAACGGATTAATTATTCATGGACGTCCAACGCCCGTCGCCAAACACGAACCAACGTCACTTACCGCAACGCCTCTGCGCGAGTCGCGCTTCGCGTTGTTTAGCATGACTATGGGAGAAGCCGGTTACATTATGGTTTGTAGGTAAGGATGCCGCGTTTGTATCGCTAGACGTGCGCAGCGTTCGCGTACCTCGTTTCCGACCGACGCGACTGCAATGGATATTATCGCGATACGACGAGGCACGCTTAACATAAGTTTCTTCCCGTGGATAGGCTGGTTTCTTTTTATATGTATGGATATATTTCCTGCGCATTCGGCGCGGGATTTTAATTCGAACACAGGGTTGGTTCGATTGGGGAAATGTGAAATACGAATATTGGTGTACAAGAAGCGAGTTGCTTACGCGAGGAAGAGAAAAAAAAATCTCCACTCTCGCGCGATAACTTGGAAAAGTGTTTAATGAGTCTATATTGCGTAATAGCTAACTTATGGCCGGCTTGTTATACTCAGATGCATGCAACAATTTCCCGGGAAGTTGGCAAAGGTGAAAAGTTTGGGCGATAAACGTTGGGAAGGTGAAATTCGTTTAGCAATCTCGCGGTATATCCTTCTTAAGCGCCGCCTCGCGCGACCGGGGGGAAAGAACAATGAAATCAATTTTATCGGCTCCGAAAGCCCGATCCTTTTCGTACCTGGTAATCGAGCGCCTTCGAGCCGCGCTCATAATTTCCTTCCGATCGTCCGCCGTTCCAACGACCGAATAACGAACAGTTGCTTTCGCTGTTGTTTCATTCCATTTTTCATTTCATTTCTTCCCCGTTTCGGCTCGAAATTCATCTCGATAACTACGAATCATCCGGTACCGCAAGATTCTCGCTGCAACTTCAATTCCAAGCCGGGGAAATAACAGCGCTTCTGCGACGACCCGGGACGCTACCCGCACACGCATTCCGTAAGCGAGTGAAACGATCAGCCTTTCACCATTGTCAACCACGAAAGAGCTCGATACAGACGAATCGAACGTTCCATCTTAATTCGTCGGCGATATCTTCCCCTCGTCGATATCGGCTCCGTTCCTCCCGTTCATCCCGCTCCCCTCAGCCCGCGAAATAATCCATTCTTTAAATTCCAAGTCAACAAGCCCGAGCTTTTTCTCGTTCCACCCTGTTAATTCGATCGCGCGGTGTCGCGAACCTAGCGGCATCAGAGTTTGCCGATTGTACGCTCGTCGTAACGTCGATCCACCTCTCTATTTCAACCACGATAGCATCTCGATATTCCGTGAACAATGGTAACCAGATATCAGACCGGTTTACTTCGAACGCCCGGCACCCTGTTCTCGCCACATGTACAGCCGGTGTACGCGTACACGCGCACACGTCGGGGAAAATCGGGAAACGGAGAGTCGCGTTCGAGTAGAAAGACGGACGAGAACAGTTGGAGGAAAAGCAGAAGGAGGTGTTAGAGGATCCTTATCCCCTTTATCCGTGCGCTCGCACTGTTTCCGTTCCGAATCCACGAGCAGGGATTACTTAACTGGAGAAATTCATCCGAGCGAAAAGAGACTGCCGTCCTCCTTCGAACGCCGGGTGCTCTCGTTCCTCGGGGCCGATCGAGGCCCGCGAAATCGGAGCCCTCGCCCTCCGCGACGAAACCGTTCCCGGGGGAATCATTATTTCGCGAGGAAACGACAGGAGCGCGACGGGAGAAGTGGTTACCGGTCAGCGAGCCAACAATTTTCCTCTCGGGTCATTATTTTTTTCCGTCCGCCCTCGACCCGCGCTTCGCGTTCGTCTTGCCGCGCCGGAGCACAGATTCGTTCGATCTCGATTTCGTGGCCGCCACGACGTCGCGGATGATGCAGGCGACCCCGCTGCCACGACCCACGCCCCGACCGCAGGGAAATTTCGGTTGCGCAGCGTCCGCGTTTATCTCGCGGACGGGGCGCGACGGGTCGGTTCGATTTCCGCGAACAATCCTGACGAGTTCCCCGGTACACTGGGGGGGGGGGGAGGGGCAGCGAGAAAATGTTTCGAGTGGAAGAAGAAACGTAGACGGAGCATGTCAAAGAGTTATTGGTAATTGCGCCGGCCTTTTCGGACCATTGGCTTTGATAGCTTCATACTTTACGGAATCGAATGGGAGACCGCATTCGTGTCTAGCCCCTCTTATATACTGCCCCACTAAAATCTTGGCCCGGACAATAGATAATAGAAGGAATACCGTGGCCCGGCCGCCTCGGAGAAGGATCGTCCGTCCCGATATTTAGGCGGTGGCCGCGCTTCCAACCGAGCCCTCGCTATAAATCAGCAGGAAATGGTTTCGCGACCGGCCGCTCGATAACTGTCTCGCCCGTCATTTCCCAGCGAATGTGAAATTCGTGGCGCGACGCCTTTTTAAATTTTCCCGATGCAATCGCTTTTTAACGGATCGAACGTTTCGCAGTTCGGAGTGCACGCGCGCGACGAATCGGTGGACTCATCCTGTATTCGGGAAACAGTGTCGCGAGCTCCGGCAATAAAGCCAGGTTAATTCTCCCGTTTTTTTCCCCCCGTCCTCACGGCGGAGGCGAGCGAGCAGCGAGGTACTAAATAATTAGTGAACGGTGCAGGTTTCGAGGCGGCAGTTAAGCAGGTCGGTAGGTTACGCAGTAGCTAAGCAGAGGGTTGATGGAAACAGGGAGTAGTAGCGAGCGCGTCGCTATGTAAGAACCGCCCTGCCTCTCCCCACTAAGTAGATGCTTGTCAGCGGAAACTTAATTAAATATCCAAAGTGGATGCCGGAATTACTACAATTAGTATGACGGCTCTCCTAGCCCACCCTTATTACCCCGGCCGAGCCCCGTCCGTTCCATTCACGGGTATTACTACTTAATGTCTAATAAATGTCACACCGGCCGATTGTCGTACGTTATTTCTTTTCCACTTTGCCTCCCCCGGGTTCCCGTCAGCCAGCGCGAAGGAATTTCGGGTGTCCCCGGTCGGAAGGCGAGCGGAACACGGCTAACGAACTCCGAATGGAAAAGTTGGCTCATAGTCGTCGGCACGGTCGCGACCGAAATTTTTCGTCCGTCCAACTCCGTCCAGCCAGCCAGTCCTTGCCGGAACGGCAGGGCACCGGGGGAAATTAGTTGAAACGTTTCGAAAGTTCCACGGGAAAGTTACTTGCGACGATGGCATCTTTGAATGAAATTTTAATTAATTATCCGGCTGCTAACCGGTCCCGGCCTTGTCAAATTGTTTGATTAATCGACGGATTCTGCTTGCTGCGACACCGATCGAGGTACGGATCCAAGAGATTTATCGACGATCGTTCGTGCCACTCGAGACGGTCCAACGGGGGAGGACGCCTATGCTCTTTCGACGGTGTTACAGTCGACGGTGCGGATACTTCGCTGAACCGGCACGTAAATACGAGCACGGAGGACTTTCTTTTCTCGATCCAAGTGGTCCTCCGTCGTTTGCTCGGGGAAAGAGTTTGGAACGGACGAGGGGAGTAAATTACAAAGAAGGAATGTAGAAGCCGGACGCCTTTTGTCTCGCCCGAGATTCCTCCCCGAGATTTAATTGCGGGGAAAGAATCGCCGTGGACGAGCGACGAAGAGAGATGTCCAGCCGTTTATTGCAAATCGAAGGCGGATCGTCCTGCCGATGAATGGCACTCCAGACGCTCGGAACGATCTCGACAAACGGATGAAATTACAGCTGAACGATCTATAATCGAGTGTCCGCCCGACGTCGACGTCGAAAACGACGGCCGCGCTCGCCGACGATGGAAACTGGGCCGAGACGAGAAGTCTCGAACGCCACCAGAAATCCACCCCACCCCGTTCCTTTTATCGTCTTACATTTGCATCCCCCGAAATTGAACATCTGTCCGGGAGCAGATTTTTCCGCGACGAATTTTCGTTTTCGCTAACGGTCGTCCGTTTTGCGCGAACCCCGGGGGATCCGTGCCGCGAGCGGAACAGGGACGGCAGAGTAAAGAAAGAAATAAAATAAGGGTGGAGGTGTACAAGGGAACGCGTCAACGTTCTACACATATAGCGATATCTGCTGGCGCCGGAAAGAACCGGTTTACAACAGAATATTGTCCCGTCTAAGCCGCTCTCCAATATTTCATCAACTTTCTTATTCCTCCTTTTCCGCCGCCTTCCGCCGGCCCGCGTTGCTCCCTTTTCCCCGCGCCCTCTTATAGGACAGTCTGTTTGGTCTCAGGTCGACGAGGACGAAAACGAGGCGCGCGAAGTGTGTCTAAGCATTTCATAAAAACACTCGCCGCCGCGGACACCGCGTCGCGGTTAACTGGATCGTCCTCGCGGCCGCGAATATATTCGTCCGGTTGCGAGGACCGCGAGAAATTCCGCGGCGTCGATGCTCGATCGTCGATCAGCGTTTCAAGATCGCCGGGCGCAGGCCTCGGCAGCGAAATCGAACGAATTTTCCGGCCGACAACAGCCGAATCGTCGGGAAATTAAATGTTCTCGACGTTCCCGTCCGGGAATTTCATATCCCCCGGTGAACAACGCGTCGATTTTTTTTTTCATTTTCTCTCTCTCTCTCTCTCTCCGCGCGTTCGCAAGGCAAACGTTTCCACGGCGAAAAAACGGGGAACGAAGTTACCGGTCGCGAGTACCCGGCCCCGCTTCGTTACCCTTTCCTGGACGATGGCCGACCGTAACTTCGTCGTGAACAATAAAAATTTTAGTGCCGCCGGCCCGGGTTGTTGTATGAACAGCGAACGGCTCTACTTGGCGGACGAAACCGCTGAATTACGAAAATACAGCGGGCAACGGACGAGGAAAGAAGAAAAAAACGAAGGGAAAAGTATGTACCGCGGCGTAATTTCGGCTACACCGCCTGTAAATGTAAATCATCTCGCGGCGGCGACGCGACCTCGACGTTTCGAAAACATTTCGGTACCTGAACGGAACGCGTATCGCTGGCCGTTCCGGGTCTTCCGGGACTCCGTGAACAACAACGGGGAATCGCTCGACTCGCGTGGACGTGTGCACGCGGTCGGACCAGCTAACCGCGGAGAAAAAAAAGGGAGACGAGAGAAAAGGGTCTTCGGCTTCGCGGGCCGATATTAAAAGGGCGCTTTTAACAGGAGTAATGAATTTTAATGGTAGATGAGCAGCCCCACTTGGCTGTTCAGACGTACGCGAGCCGCCGCATACCCGGCCCAAGAAATTGCGCTCGCGAAATTATTTCCTTTATAAATCAGCGGCCATACGTTTCGACGTCATCCCTCTCTTAACTCGCATACCACTCTCCGCCCTCCGAGTGTCTTTCCCGACCGTCTTTCTCGCCCCCCTCTGAGGTTCTTCCGCCGGTTTTCTACGCGGAACGGCTCCATCCGCCGAACAGAGCGGAGAGAAATGGTTACGGTTTATTAACAATACGTTATCGGTTGAAAAATTTCGACGGCGTCGGGCGGACAATTGCACCGGGATACCAACGCGACCGCTGCCCGCTGATAATCCGAAAGGCAACGGGAGAAGGTCAAAGAGAAGGATTACCACTGCTCTATTGTCGCTGGGAAATCTGCTATCTGGCTCCTCTTTGCGAAAACGAATATTCCACTTTAATCCGCGTCGCTTGCGGAAGGAAAGCTTGCCTAGGCGTGCACTTCTTTCTTAACGCGTCGCGTCCCGCGATTCCTGTCGAGTATTTCGAAACCACGGAAAAAGGCGTTCTTATATTACGCGTGCGTACCAATATTGCGTCAACGTTGTTCAACGTAATATATTTCTTATATTGCGGGAAATACACCGGCCGTGAAAGTAACCAATCCAACCCGGATTGGCCATCTCAGCCGAGAAAAGAATCCCTAATAGAATAACCGGGCGATTGTTCGACGTCTCTATCGCCCCGTAGCCCGCGACACAAGCGTCCCCCAAGTGAAGCATCAGTGGAGTGAATCTTTCAGTGGAGAGCACGGGACACAGAGAGACACGGGTGTCCGCTATGGGGCTTGATTTGCTACCAGAATAGCAATGGTGGGGATGTAGTAATTTGTCGGCTTGGGAAGGCGGCTGGCTCCAAGCTGATAACAGGGGGGTGGTCCATTCTCCTCTGATTCCGCCACCCCGTTTCTCCTTGTCCTCGAGTTCAAACCCTACCTTCTCCGTCCCCTCTGCCAACCCCCCCGTCCACAGCGCGTTTCAACCCTCTCCGTTGCACTTGCGAGTGTACGCCAACCCATGGATCTCCGACCCGGTAGCGCGCAATGTCTCGAACGTGAACGCGGAGAGACGACGAAAGGCGACGATATCAGAAGCGAGGAACGATACACCGGGGGATTTCGCGAAAATCGGCGAACCTTTTACATCCTCCTCTCGTCCGTAACGTTCGCCGAAGTTCAACCACGATGAAGGTGATTTCAATTCAGGATCGAAGCGACGATGTCGCGGTCAACGGACACCGCCCGTTCGATTAGCGGCGACGAAGAAACGGAAGTAGCTGCCGCTCGTAATTCGACGTTGTAATTCTGCGGAACGAACCGAAGAGGCGAGGAGTAACGCGGCGCTGTGTAAACGGGGCTGAATAAATCGAAGTTGCGGCGTGCCGCTCGTTCTATTCAAGCTTTCTCGCGCGCGGGCGCGCCCCGAATTATTTCGATCGAGACAAACGGAGCGTGTAACAAGAGTGCCCTTAATTCCGGAGGAATCCACTACGGTGGAGTTGAAATTCTTGCGCCGACTGATTGGCGAACAAAGTTACCTTTCTAATCTCGTTTCGAGCCGGAGGGACGGAGTGGTCCCGAATTTATTCAGCCAGACTTGCGCGAACCGCGGGACTAAATCGTTTTAACGGGCCCGCGTGAAACTGCTAATTATTCGTCGCACGGCGAACGATTGTTTGTCCAAGAAACTTTCTTAAGGAAAAATCGATCCACCCTTGACCACAGATTTTTTCCATGAATGGGATCGTCCGCTGCGTTTATCTCGATTATATTTTCGATAAAAAAAAAATCTGACCCTCCGAATCGCTGGCAGTCAGTCTCGATGGTTACCATGCTTCAGAGATTCTGGGGCGACCGGCGAGCAGATGTTGCAGCAACCGGCCTGATGTAAAATTTCTGTAAAATATTATCACGAAAGCCTGGGAGCGGGCAGTTTCAACCAGCCACGGACCAGTTAACACGGACGAGACCACGCGAGCCCCTGAGTAAGTATCTTTAATATGCCTGACGTATGCAGCAGTTAAATTAAAGCTCTTTTGGAGCTCCGAAAGCTCTCACCTTGTTTCAGCCTCGTACGTTAACTCACCGTCCGCGGAAATATTGCATACAAAACCCTGGCAGCTTCTACTTTCTCGTTGTTTCGTCGGAGCTAACTGCTCCCGTCTTTTTTTTTCTCGATGACAGTCGACCGTTCGGTGTTATTCCATAATGAATTATAATTGTAGGGATGGTTCTGTCGCTATCGACCGCGAGAGTTCGGGCAATTAGAGGAGTAACTAATTCCGTCGTCGTGGATCCTTGGTCGTTCCTATTTATTTACGTAAACCGAGGGATATCGATGGAAATTAACGTGGCCTGATGTAAAAAGTTACGATCGCAAAGTTCTGCTCGACTTCTCCATACTCGTGATATTCCCTTGGAGGACGGAGACTGGCGCGAAACGAATGTCATTTTACAGGGAACGCGGTGTCTCCACCTCTCCTATCGTTGTCATCGGGTTCACGAAACTAACTTCACTACGTTCCACTCGCTGTCGGAACAACGCGCACACAACCGTCTGATACCCAATGCCGCTTAGACATTCGCTGCTCAAATATTCCTGGGATTCCCGGCCCGTTTGTTTGAATCCGGTGCATACATTCAGCAACTGGCCGGAGGAACAGGCTCTGAAACGAATTCTTACGCGTCAAAACGGACAAAATTCACGCCACAACCGACGGTGTTGCTTAAGCTACATATATTTATTTACACTGGTCGACCGACTGAATTATGTAAATGTTTGGATCTCGGTTTTGGACGGGCTTGCAAGACAGTACTACTTGCAATCAGAGCTTAACGATAAATATCTCGGCGGTAGATTGAAATGGGAACTTGCAATTTTTTTAAATAAATTCATAGGCAGTATCGACGAGAGCAGCAGGCTTAAAACGAATACAATTTGTTACCCACCCGCGACATTTCCAAATACAATGCAATGCCGGCACTCGGCGGTAAGCAAAGGGGCGTAATATGCAGTCGATGAGACGGCGGGGAGTGTAGAACGAAAGTAGATAGACTTTATTTTAAAAACACGTCCAGCTACCATCTTCAATAGTTGCGAACATTATACCATGAGCAGCTCATTTGTTATTAACAATTAAACAATTAAAATTGTTATTACGGCGAACCGCATATAGTTACAGGAACGGGATGCTTTCGGTCATGTAGCTGATTCTCTTTCCGTTCCTTTGAGAAGTCGTTGATTACAATCGGCCCAGTAGAAGCCGAGATAATTGAATTTGTTTAAAGGAATTATAAACAATTCCGATTTGGTCGACTTGTAGGCCTGCTAGATGAATGATTAGTTAACATAAATTAAAGCTAGCGGTATAAGCTACAGTCTCCAATAGGTTTGAACATTATTCTATGTGCGGCTCATTTGTTATTAACAATTAAACAGTTGAAATTGTTGTTACGGTTAAACGGATAATGTTACGGCAACGGGGTATTTTTTATCGGGTAGCTTGCTCGATTCCCTTTGATTTGACGTGTTGTTGATTAAAATCGGACCAGCAGAAGCCAAGATAATAATTTTTTTAATATTTTATCCCTAATGATATGTCGAAAACGGCACAAGTGGCGCCATCTCGCGTTTGCGGCCTTTTTGCAGTTTTTCACACCGCCAAAACCGAATTCCTGGATTACATCGTTAATTTAAACAATTGCATTTTTCTCGGCTTCTACTGCGTATTTCTTAACCCGGCTTGTCTTGAATTAAAGCTACCGACCTTAGCTATCTCCTACAACAGTTGCAACAATATGGCCTTCGTGGTTTAAAAGTTATTAACAATTGAATTATCGGCAAAAACGCACTCCGGGTCACTGCAATTATCTCGGGTTCTGGTGGTGCTAGATCAATGATCGACCGCTTAAAATAAAGGGGAAGGATGCCCCTACATGACAATAAACGATTTATGAGTACTGCATGTGCCGCTTATTTTTTATAAACAATTAATAATAAATTTGGAAATTACACAGAAACTATACGTGAAATCCTTTTCAAAAGTGAATCTGATTGTTCCCCGAATCGAGAGCTTCAATTTGAGATGTCGTTGATTAAAATCGGCCCAGTAGAAGCCAATATAATTGCAGTGCGGTAAGCGGTTTTTGCTGGTTCTTCAATTGTTAATAACTTTTAAACCACACATGCCATAATGTTACAGCTACTGGAGGAGATAGCAATGAAGCGTAGCTTTAATTTAAGACCGGCCCGGTTATCAAATACGTAGTAGAAGCCGAGAAAAACGCAATTGTTTAAATTAACGATGTAATCCAGGATTTCGGTTTTGGCGGTGCGGAAAACTGCGAAAAAGGCCGCAAACGCGAGATGGCGCCACATACACGATTACCGACATACCGTTACCGACACCATATTTAAAAATTATTATCTCGGCTTCTGCTGTGCCGATTTTAATCAACGACGTCTGAAAAGACAGGAAAACGAGTACGCTACGCGATAAAAAATACCCCGTTGCTTTAACTGTATGCAGTTCACCGTCATATCAATTCAAATTGTTTAATTGTTTATAACAAATTAAGTGCACGTGTTATAATGAACGCACCTATCGGAGATGTTAGCTGATCACACGAGCTTTAATTTACCGTCTCTGGTCATTGATGTAGCTAGTATGCAAGTCGAAATAATTGAATTTATTTATAATTTCTTTAAACAAATTCAATTATCTTCGCCTCTACGTGACCGAATTTAATAAACGACATCTCAAATTGAAGCTTTTGGTTCAAGGAACAAACGCATTCCCTTTTAGACAGGTCCTCGTGTATAGTTTCGGTGCAATTTTCAACCGTATTGCTTAATTGATTATAATAATTAAACAACGCATGCAGCGTTTCTTAATTGTTTATTGCCGTGTAGCAGCATCCTATACCTTAATTTTAAGCCAATGATCATTAATCTAGCACGTCGAGAAAGCGAGATAATTGAATCGACCCGGAGTGCATTTTTTCCGATTTTTAATTATTAATAACTTTTTAACCACGAACGCCATATTGTTGCAACTGTTATAGGAGATAGCTAAGGTACGTGCTATCATTCAAGACAAGTCCGGTTAAGAAATACGCAGTAGAAGCAGAGAAAACCGCAATTGTTTAAATTAACGATGTAATCCAGGAATTCGGTTTTGAAGCCGCGGCAAACTGCGAAGAAGGCCGCAATCGCGAGATGGCGTCACAGGGCTGAATATCGACTGTTTACTAATTCCACTGACGAGTATCGTATATCTCGCGCGTGGTTACGGAAATTGTGCGGGTATCTCAGATGTTTACGAATTCGGGCCGCAAAAATAATTATCGGTAAAAACAGTCATTGTTTATATTTACGCGTCTTGCTGGTTTGATGTTTGAAGTAACGTAGCAGGTACATTTAAAATATAAATTAAATGTGTAATGTATTATTTACAATGTTTCTCAATGCAACGTAACATTGGTAGCCATAAATCAATCTGCCTATAAAATGTTCGACATGCAGCAAGATGTTGCACGCAAGGAAAGGTTTGTTTTAAAGCTATAATTGTCTTATACATGTTTGTTGTTTTGTAGATAAATCTATTTAGCAAATTTCTTCTCGTAACTAGAAACGAACAAGATATGACACTCGAGGAGCAGAATGGAATTATACAGAACCTCAAAGAGAATTTGCAATTGTGCAAGGTATATAATTCGTATACATTTACTTGAACGTTGAACATTACCTGTAAATGCTTGTATTTTTACTCACAGGCAGAACAGCAAAATATACGCACAGAAATAGAATGTTTACGAAATGAGAATCAGAAAATTGATGATATAAAGGAATCATTAAATTCCATTCATTTGACTGAATGTGGTAATCAAGATACACAGAAGGAGGAAATTGTAAATTTACAGAAGCGTATTAAATTATTAGAATCAGAAAAGGAATCAGTTTTGCAACTATGGCACATATCTTTAAATACTATAAATACGTTGGAAGAAGAATTAAAGGGATTTCGTATAGATGGAAAAGGAACAAAATTCTATCAAGAGCAGGCAAATTCTATTAAGGAAAGTTATTCAGAAGCTATTAAAATGTTGGAAGCGAGACTTGCGCAGGCGAAAGATAATATTATAAAGCATCAAACACTCAATCATACCAATAAAGAAAGAATCGATAATGTAACTAAAGAAAAGGATAAACTTCTGGAGAAATATAGTACTCTACTGAAAGATACACAGGACAAAGGTCAGTAGTATATATATATTTTTAATATGTTATAAGAAGTAGATCTTTAATGTTTTCTTTTAAAAGACAGGAATAACCAGGTGACAATAGAGACATTAAAAAGGGAATTAGCTTATGCTAAAACAGAGACCAATAAAATAGTACAAACCAAGCTCGAATTGGAAAAAAAGTTAATTGAAGTTAAAAAATATGCTGACAGTGTAGTGGAAAGAGATAAAGAAACAAAAAATAAAATGGTGGAAGCTATTGAACTGATAGAATCTGCAGTTAGGGAGAAAGAAATGGCACTTCACCGTGAAGCTCTTATATTGGAAGAAAAATCTAGATTAGAGCACAGGTTGAATATCATAGCAAACGAGTATGACTCAAAGATACAAGAACTGAATAAGAAAACCAAAGATGAGATCGAGTTGAATACAAAGAAATACCTAATAGAGGTTAGTGAACTTAAAGCAGAATTGAAGGAAAAAATAATGATTGCAGAGAAAGCTCAAAGAGAACTAAAATTTACTGAAGAGGAATTTGGAAAAATACGTAGAGATTGCAGTGCAAAGATATTAGACTATGAGCAAAAAACTAAACGTATGGAGTTTCAGTTACAAGTTTATGATGAAACAATAACTAAAAACAGATATGACATAGAAATTAAGGATTTGAAGGAAAAAATTATTATACTTGAAAGCAAATTAGGTACGTCGAATGAAAAATTGCAAAGGTTGGAGCAACAGCAAACCAGTAATATGCAAGATCAGGTGATAAGAGTTGATCGAGAAAACAAAGGCATGATGAAACAATATTCTGAATTGGAGGATCAATTATCTAAAACATTGGGTGACAAAGAAAATCTTGTATTGCAATTGAAGTCATTGAAGTATGATTTTGACTATGAGATACAAAAAAGGGATAACGAAAGGCATACTCTAGAAAATAAAATTCGAGATCTAGAAGTTGGTCTTCATAAGGCGACTTGTATAAAGGAAAATAATATGAGAGATGGTATCACTGATGGAATAAATCCTTATCCATATGATGTAAAAACTAAGCCTAGCTTAGATATAATGTAAGTAAATAGAAATATATAATAATTTCGGTGATATTAAATGTAACATTCTTCTTACAGGGTTGAAAGCAAATGTCACTGCTGTCAGTCTGTATTAACAGATCATCTGAACAAATTGCAAGAGAAATTTGATCGAAAAACAAAGGAATTAATTAGTCACGTTCAGGTTCATCAAAAACTACGTAAAAAGTATGAAGGCTTCGCCAGAATATGAGTAAAAATTAATCAATAATTGTATATTACTTGTTATTTTAGATGGAGAGACGAAGCCAAATTTCTGACTGTTAAATTTCAGGGGAAAAGTAAGGAACTACGGGGCAAAGTAAGTAAATTACAAAAGGAAAATAATGAATTGGGCAAAGAATTATTAACTTGTAAGCAGCAATTGGCAAAACATGCTTCACACGACATACAAAGGTATGGGCTCGATGTATACTTTTGTAAGAACAAAATAAACTAAAAACAACATTGAACTAACTATAACCATTTTCCTTTAGATTTACTGAAACGAATGAAATTAGGTGACAATAATTTCTTTTGTCCACAAGGGCCATTTTAATGGATGTTTCACTGTGTAAATATTATAAGAATATTATTAATTTATTCGCATTAAAAATACATTTTATACTATAGATATATCTTTGTTTTTTTAAGCACTGCCAATCTATTTATAGTAAAGTCAATATTGCGTTTACTCTTTGGATACAATGCAAGCTGTAAATAAGCTAGGAAACCAATACAGTATTTCATCTTCGCCTTGTTCGTCTAACCATGCTAGCCCTTCTTTTACCATGTAGTCTAAGGACTTCTGCGTACGATCCAGTTGCCATTTTAAATCTTTACAGAGCATTGATTTTGAAACACAAGCATTTCCAGATAAGCTAGCTTGCTGTAATACAGCAGTATGATCCATACTTAATTCGCCAGGAATAGATTGTACCAAATATTTGCCTCTACCTATTGGAACAATGGAAAATCCATTTCCAAATATTTTCAGCTTCTTAGCCGCCGCTAATAAGTCCTCATTTGTAATTTCTTGATGCTCTTTTCTACGACCTCTAGCTTGAATCAATCTTGTCCTCAGTTCGTCCAATGATATTAACCCGCCGTTTTTATCATTCGTTGCCATACAAACTTCAACTATTTGAACGGCAAGTTCATAGTAAAAGTCTCCTATACCAAGGACAGACCAGAATCCTTTTCCGGAGGCCAAAGGATCTACCCCTATTGATGCACACATTTCTGTGAATTGCCGCCGGAAACGTGCATTTTTCTTAATTTCACTTTTATGCTTCGTAGCAAACTCCTCTAGATTAATGCGAAATGTTTCCATCTGCTTCGTCATTTGCTCGAATTGATTTTCCTGTATTTCTGTACCCTTATCTTTATACTTTTCTTGCTCTAGCTTTTGTTTTTGAATAGCACCAACGCCTGGTTTTCGCCTCATTTTGTAGTATATTTAGCACCGTATGACGAATTATAAGAACACAAATAAATATTGTCTGTAAAAAAAAAATAAAAATAATTTTATCCAACTTTCAAATTAACGTAGGGGTGGTAACTGTCATGTTTCTTCGAGTGAGCAGTTCCTCTTCTGATAATATAACCTAGTATCGATCATCGACACTGAACTATCTTTGTTTTTTACGATGTATATAAACTGTGATTTCTAAATCATCTTTCTAATACAAAGTTCAAATATAAACTGTAGCACAGTCGAACAATTCGCTTTGCGTGCAAAGTATTTAATAAGCACGGAATTTTGTATTGCACGAGTCCCTTTTTAATCGTTTCTCGTACTTTGAATTTCTTACATGAGATGTCAGTTGGCTTCGACATCAAAATTTAAATATGGCGTCAGCGATGGAGATTGACGACGAAGAAAGTGATTTACCAACTTCGAGCAGTAGCAAAGGAGAGAAGAAACGTTTCGAAGTGAAAAAGGTGAGTTAGAGAAATAAGAGGAATGTGTTTAATACATATATTCGTGAATTCATTTGGTTTGTATACTTTAATCGGAAAACTCTAACCTCGTCTTTGCATTGTCATTTTTTATCGTACTCACATGCTGTATATGCAACATTTAATTAAAAATATGCAATGTCTTATTTCAGTGGAATGCTGTGGCACTTTGGGCATGGGGTATGTGTATTTAAATATTGTTTTCTGCATATAAATAATTTCTCATCGTATGCAATTAAAGTATTGCAATACCTTATTGGATACAATTTATCATTAACTGTACTTTATATTGTTCTTACAGATATTGTAGTAGATAATTGTGCGATCTGCCGTAACCATATAATGGATTTATGCATTGAATGTCAAGCAAACCAAGCATCAGCCACTAGCGAAGAATGTACCGTAGCTTGGGGTGTATGCAATGTATGCATAGTATTAGTATAGTTTCTCCGTTAAGATACAATACTGGTTTTAATTGCAAAAGTAATATGTTTTAACTTTTTTCTTTTAATTTCTGTATATTCTTTTCTTTTCGCATAGCATGCATTCCATTTCCATTGCATCTCGCGTTGGTTGAAGACTCGACAAGTTTGTCCACTAGACAATCGAGAGTGGGAGTTCCAGAAGTAAGTAAAATCTACAACATACAACAATACACTAGTGGCTTCTTAAAGCTTCTGAAAAGTTGGTTGTATGTTTGTAGAGAAAGCACAAAAGATTCTTGCATATTAATTACAACTGTTTTCTTAAAAAAAAAAAAAATATTTTTTATGCCTGTCTTAGATATGGTCATTAGCAGAGTGTGTTCAACCGCCACAAACATCGGAACCTTCCAAAATGCCAAAGCCGATGCAAGTTTAAGTACATGTGTGAATTAAAGACAAGCAAGGACTATCTTGTATCAACATAAAAAAAAGAATCACTGGCTTATTTATGAGCTTCGTTCAAGCTCTTCGATCGTTAAGAATAAACTAAAGCTTTGCTTGAAACAGAATGTCATTAAGATGTTATTGCACCAGCATTACGAAGATTTTACCACTACATATATTGAGTCGGAACAGCAGGTACTAAAACTATGAGATATAAAGGTTTCTTATTGTGTCGGTTACGCATTATATGACAATGTAACTATTAATATTAAGGACGCAAATAAACAAAAATCATAGAGCAAGCATTACTTCGTTACTGATCTCGCGTATCTTTTTATACTTCACTGCGAATAATCAATTGCCCGTTGATAATTCACAAAGTAGAATGACTTGCACTTATTTTGTTAATGTCATTTGAAGATAAAGAGAACGATAGAGAAAGAGTATCTTAGGTCGATGCATTTTTTCGCAAAAGTCTTCCGAATCTTCCAATGATCCGCTTACCTGATTTTAAGAAATACCGTCTAGCAAAAGTTTTGTCCTTCCCATTTCAAAGTGCGCCGAAATCGCGTAATCCCCCCCCCCCCCCATTTCCGACGTCAATTTTTATACTTTAACTAGATATCAGTTTCATTCAGATACGCGATATAATTTCTCAATGTCTTAAAATAAATTATCATCCTTTCGAAGATATAACTATGCGTTAAGTTGTATACATATAGATACTACGCGTATTCGATATTGCTTCCTTAAGATCTAGGTCTTCGGGAAGGCCAAAGATGTATTTTTTTCCCGCGGCGTTACGCAAAATCAATCTTACTAAAGTATAAACGTCAGATATATCGTAATAATAGCATTGACGTTGCAATTAGGTACAATCCTGTTTTACCCTTACGCTCTTAACGTTAACACGCGCTATTATGGTACGCGGTTTCTTAACGAGACGTAACAGCCGCCTATTGCGGTGACCCGTGATGTCGTGTCGAGGCCAATCGATCGCTTTGAGATCATCTAGAATCCCTTTTCCAGTTCTACTGTATTCAAGAGGTATGGGGCAATACTTATCAAGCGGTACAACGCAGAGCCGGAGAAGCTGGCTTCTAATCCGGGCATACAGCGAAAATTACATCCTCGGAGACCAAGCCGACATTCACCAAAGCTGTGAGGGTGCACAGGTAAGCCTTTCCAGCTCTGATTTTTCCTCGTCCGACCCTTCCCCTTTATCTCCACTTTTTTCCCCTTCATTTTTTATTTCTTTTTTCTTTATACCATTTTCTTTATTTTTATTAAGCATCCCCATTTCCACCGATATTGAGATTGTACCGTAACGGAAAACACGGTGACGCAAAAATGGGGTCCGTTTAAACGTTAATTTCCCGGCGCACAGGCAAGCGTTTCAATAAATCGCAATAAACGAACGAACGACGATAATAATATCGCTGTGCCGAGCTCTTCGGCTATTTGCAATTGTACATTCAGCCAGGACTAGAGAGTTTCGCGGCCACGGCAAATATTAATAATTCAAATATTTGCAAGAGCTCGATCGGGCGGGGTCGGTGAAATGGAAACGAGGGTGCAGAGCAGAAAAACCGGAAGCGTTTGTAGAAAATTCATATAATCCGACAAGTGTGTTCCAATGATTTTTCGGAGAGCAAGTTTCGCGCGGCACACGCGTAATCGTGGCCAATTGAAATATTTGCCCGGTCGCGGGAGTCGGAACATAAATGCGATTTGCATTCTCGCCCTCGAGATAGAGGGCGATAGAAGGTTCGTTTAGGGGAATGATCACAGGCTGATCGTGGTGACTCGCGAGGGCGCGTCGTACGGGTGGTGGCAAAGGGGTTAGCGGAGGATGGAAGTGCGAGTCGCGAAGGCCTCATTTCCGCCGGAAACAGAGGTACCCTCACCCTCGATACGATTCACTCCCTCGCCCCCTCTCTATTCTTGCCCCGTTCAGATGGCGGCAGAGTGCAATCGAATTAAATACATTCCCGTGCATCGTCCAATCGGCGACCTCCGGCGGCGGTTTTTGTCTGGTGGTTGTTTTGCCTATACCACTGTCATTTCTTTTCACCGTCAACCCCGTCGCGTCGTCACCCTCCTCCCCGATTACATCCACAGACACCGAATAATTTACCTGATTACTGTTGCTCTTTATCAGGCGAGCATATCGAAAATTCATTAATGCTTCGTGTAATTGGATCGAGAAGCAGAACAGTCTGCTGACCCTTCGGGTCGGCACCTTTACGCTTCGCTTTTATCGGGATAATTTTCTTTTCGAACGCGCGCCGATTTCACGTGTCGATACATTTTCGTTGTCGTCGTGGCCGACAAGAAGAAATCAAACTGTCGAGGTTTCTTTCCATCGACGATTATTTTCCTGTAGTATTTACGGAGAAAGTGGAAGAAAGGGGGAGGCTTTGCCGCACGTGTAAGCGTATCTCGAATCGCCTTGGAATCGTGGCGTTCTCGCTAGTTGTACGTTATATTATTTAAAAAAGTTTGCCTGTCGGGTGCACCATCCATTATCCGCGGCTGCGATAAATCCGCCAAGACGTTCTAGCTCCTTCTGTTTGGCGGATATATCTTGCTTCCCTTCCCACGACACGGACTTTCGAATCGATGGGGGGGTGGATCGGTAAACCCGATAAATTGCAAGATTGTACCGTGACAAGTCGAAGAAGCATCGTGTCTTCTTTGACTGGTTGGAAGAAAAAGGCGTACATTTGTGCGTTACGCTTCGTATTTATAGTACGTCGAACGTGAATTCACATAGTCCTTGATCATTTCGCATTCAAGGTGTCCCGGTTATAAATAATTTCGTCGCTACTAATAATCGATATTGCCGTTTCATGGCTGATTCGGCCCGATAATAACTATTGTCGTTAATAGATGACTCGTTATACCATCATTACGGCCGCCACTTATGGGGCACCATCAAATCCGACGGCAAATCAAATTAAATAAACGAAATGCGGCCGGTCGCAATAGATTGATACGCGAATATCATTTATTGTGCGGTCGGTACGTCGCAGCAATCGTTACGCCAAAAATTCTCGAAAAGTAAAACCGTGAACCTTCTCATAGCCGTCGGGAAGCTTCCAAGTGTTACTCTAAATTCTTAACGAACCTTCGCAGAGGTGTACGAACTTATTAATTGCGTACACCAACGCTCCCTCGAGGAAGTGGATAGTTATCAGTTTACGAGGTATCAACCGGCAAGGTTAAGCAACGCTTGTTAATCATTAACCATATTAATTATTAATAATTTAATTAAATTTAATCTCGCGCGAAACTATTACTGGCATAGCCAGCCAGATTAAAAAGTGAGCACGAAGCGCGTCGAGCGCTCTGCCACGTTTGTGCGATTTCTACGCACGCTCGCCTTGCAGATGAAATTTCACGTGGCTGGTTGCATGATATCTAGGCAGGCTGTTCCAGAGATGGTAAATCTTCAACGATCCGTAGAGAAACAAAAGTCAAGTCGAACCTCGGGAAACACTGACAGCCTCTGCCGACACCAAACGTGCAACTCTTCCTCCCTGTCGAAAAATTCATCCTCCCATCGTACAAACATACCCACCTGTGTCCAACCGAAGAACAACTATTTGCAAGAGGACAACCTCGAATGTAGCCGCGCCTCGGCCCGCTCCAATATCAGTCACGGGAAAGTTATTTACACGACGGCCAGCAATCAAGGCCCGGTGAATTTCGGCGGTAGGCGGGCGGACAGTAAGTGGAGCATTAAGTTCGAAATTTCGGAACACGCTGTACGCAGCTCGTTCGTGTGCACGGTATTCTTGGTGGACGAGTCCGAGAGCACTCGATAGGCTAAGTAAATCAGAGGTCTTTGGTCAAGAGTGCAGCCATCACTCTGGGGTAAGGGTATGGTGGGTGGGCAGGGGGTAGGGGGTTGTGCAATAGCGGTGGCAGGGGCAACAAAGGGTTGGCTAAGAGCTCTTCACCTTCCATTCGCTCACTTTCTCCAACCACCGGAGCATCATCTACTTCTCGCTGCAGCGAGGCTTGCTTGCCCCGTGATGTGATTGCTACCGAAATGTGTTTACCGTAAACCGTATCAAACTGTCGACCGTTCACCATCTCCGTGGCCGTCTATCTTTTCCGTGCCGTGCATCGATAAAAGTACGCACCTCTATCGATTCGCGTCGGCCATGGCACATCACCTCCTCCGCGGCATCGTCGGACCACCGGGGGAACCTTTGAAACGGCCCTATCACCCTCTGCCCGTGGCGCTGGCTCGGAGTTTCCCCGTGGAAACTGACAGACGTTGCGGGCAACTTTGTCTTCTGTCACCTGTAACGTTGTTACCTCCGAAGTGTCTCTTGCTTCCGTTTCTTTCTGCTCGCTTCGTTTCGCTTAGTTTAGTGGCAATTAAAGGGAGGATCGATGGGTGATATAATATTTTGTTGCGGAGATCAGTTTCTCTTCGTGTTCTTTTTTTCTTTTCTTTTTGTCAAGGAAGCAGTTCAATCGAAATTGCATTGAAAGTTCGTATTTGGCGCGAGTCAGTAAGGTGTTTGGACGACGCTGTTGGATCGGCATTTGTAGCACGTCTTCCATATCTCGAACAGACATATAGCGGAGTGAAATCTGTAGAATATGGCTAACGGCATGGATACGTGAGTAATGATCGTCCACGCCCACACTCCGAAGAAACGTAGGTGATCCGGGCGAACGCTCGCTCGAGACTTTTCTAAGGTGTTCACAGTCCACAGAGCGATATTGACGACTATTAGGAATGTGATCAGCTCCTTGCCCGGTTTGTCGTTTCTCGAGCAACGTCTTCCCCAGGCGATCTAAGAATTTTTTTCACAACTGTTACGACCCAATCTGACGTAACTATTATTATCCGACAGGATAATCGAAATATTTACTTTAATGAGCAAAGTTTGACTGGTGCTCTGCATCAGGGCCAACAGGTCTGTGATCAACGATAATACCCATGTCGGTCCCATCGTCAGTATATCGCCGACCACGCCGAAAAGACAATGCAGGTAGACACCAGCCTGGGCTGCCGCCAACAATGTCGTATCCAAGTCTGATGGATTGATAATTTTTTGCTGCAACGCTTGAAGCTTGAGCGTTCCAGCAATCGAGACCACCATACCTACAATTCAATTCTTTCTTCCATGCCAGACCCTAAATATTGCAAATAGAACCTCGTTTACCTAACAATAGTATGGCGCCGTCCAACGCAGTGACCTGGACGATAGCAATATTCATCTTGGTCTCCTTTAGCACGAAAAACATAATCAAACTCAATATCGTCGCGGCCACGACCAAGATACCGCCGAAGAGTCCTCTGAAAACGTTCGAAAAGAAGGATCGACCTTTCATATCTCAACGACATCGCATTAACAAATTAACGGACATTTTTCTTTCGTATCGAACTAATTACATTCCCTTGCTGACCTGTGAGAACTGCTACAATCTATGCTAAGATGATACGAAGATCTCGTCGGATTTTCGCCCTTTGCATCGGCCTTCTCGTCCACCCTCTTCCACATCTCGAATAGTATCACCGCGCAAATTAAACTGAACTCG
Organism: Nomada fucata; assembly: GCA_948146005.1. NCBI lineage: Eukaryota > Metazoa > Arthropoda > Insecta > Hymenoptera > Apidae > Nomada > Nomada fucata. The sequence goes on from OX411277.1 coordinate 5,110,416, forward strand.
ATTGTGCAAGGGAAAAGGAACGGACTGGCGTCTCTTAGAAGGGACTTGAGGATTCCGTCCTCGTCGTCGTGCGTGTCGCCCAGCTGTTCGATCTCTTGTTGCGTTTCCTCGACCAGAGCCTTGAGACAGAAATGAGATGCCTGAACACGCGTGTCGACGAGAAAATATCGTTGGAAGTATTTCCCCCCCGTGAACAATTGTTTCTTGAACCGGGAATCAAAAGCTGCGCTTTGTAATCGTCCGATCGTTTCACGAATTACTTTTACAGGAAAGCGTAGATGGAAATATTTGATAATAAGATAATAAAAACGCAGGATGAACTGCGTATAATATTTTTCCAATTAATTGCAATATCGGTAGCTCTACATAGAGCGTTTGTTTGATCGACGCGACAATATCCTAGTACCTGCAGCCATTCGCAGAGATTCGTGGCGATCATATGCATCAGGCCCAATTTCGCTAGGGCTGTGTGCTTCGCCAGGCCAAGGCTTGTGCTGTTGAGAAATATGAAGTGCATCTGCGCCGTGACCAACAGCAACCTGGCACCCGGTGTAATCGCCCTGAACGGACCGGAAGCTATTTCCGCCCCAATTTGCAATCCCGTAAATACCAGCGAGCCGGCGCCAAAACCCACAGCGCCAAGCCTGAGACAAAAGCTACCGTACTGTTGCGTCTGGGGAACAAAGATTTCATTGTACGTGTGTCGCGTGGCTGAATGCGATTCGCTAATTAGAAAACCCTGAATTCTCCGCGAATCAGCCATGCTCGATGGAAAATGTTTTGTAAGAAAATTTATTCAATGGTCTGAATCGGTGTTGACGAGTAATTGGCCTGCGACAATTAACAGTTGTTCAACTCGAGACACCTTAAACAGACCACCCCCGAAGCTTAGTCAAACGCAAGCCCTCGTGTTCGCGAAAGGTGATACGTAATCCCAAACGTGTCTTCTCAAGGGTGAATGAAAATTTTACCTGGCCAATGTTCACGCGCTCGCCCCTCTCGTCGAATTTAAACGTCTGCTCCTTCTCGTTCTTCTGCATGAGATTCTTTAACGCCTTGTCTCTCAAAACGATAACATACATCGTGGTGACGAATGCCACGCTGACGGCATACAGGTACAAATAGAATCCCTAAGCCAGCGGGTCAATTACATTATAGAAAACTCCTTTTATTCTTCGTTGTTCTTTTTCGTTCTTCAATATCCATGAAAATATTCATTACCTGATTCAGTGAAGCTGGTACCCTTTCCGTCACACTGGCAGTGATGGGTACAGCAATTCCAATCACGATCAGCAATTTCGCGTAAAGGGTGCTCATGATGGACACCATTTCCGCGTGACACTTTCCCTTCTCTACCGGTTTTGCCCGTTGCTCAATCAACTGTTGCTTGGCTGCCGAACGAAATTTCCAACGACGTGGGTTAATTAATTTCGGTGTTTAATCGCGGAAATTATGACGCACTTACTTTTCGCCGGATTCAAAGCGTTCACAGGCACATAAGCCATGCTGACAGGTGTCAGGGGCAAAAAATTTGGCCGCTGCTTTTGCACCTCGAGCTCGTTTTTCTCCGGATGATTTTGATCGTTTAGCAACACCATTTTACCACCTGTCGTGTGGCCTGCTAAAAATTCTTGTTCCTGAGGGATGCAGGAAGGTAACGACATGTTGCTCCCAATGCCTGAAATCAACGCTCTGACGAACGGAGGACGGGTCAATTTTTATGGAACAATGTGGAGATTCGGGGAAATTAATAAAATATAATAAAAGAGAAGTGCAGAGCACAGATTTATTAGCCGTTTACAGGGTACGTCGAATATCATAATATTTAACCGTATACAGAGGGATGCACCCGTGTCAATACTGCTCGCGATGTAAATTTAAACGAACCGTTGGACCGTAAACGTCACGTCGAAAATATCTCGTACGAAAACTGAATTCAATGATCGTAAAATTATACGCTTTTTGCGTTGCCGTGTTTCACGCTGACCACGGGGTACTCTACGATATTTTGGCCGCGATGCGTTATTAACGCTGGCAACGATCAAATCGGTCGTGCGTATTTTCGACGTGTTCCCGCAATACTTCGCGTGCACCTGTGTACACTTGGTCGGAAAATATAGCTGGGGGGGAAAATTAGAAAACGAGAACCGATATTACCCGAGAAGGCCCCGTCGATGGTTCATAACGGCAGTCAGCGAAATGGTTTGCCTTCGTGCGTGCGACGTTCTTCCTCGAGGCGGCAAAGGGTAGTCTTTTACATCGGCCTCTGGTGATAGGATTATCGATGCGTCGCGATTTTTTAACTCGGCACTTTTTTTGTTTACCAGACATTACTTACTGGAAAATATTTGTATGGTATTCGAATTGCAAGATATACTAGATACTTACGTCATCGTTACATTGGATTGACTACTGTTCATAGTCCAGTGTCGCTGTGCCTTTAGGCTCGACGAATAACGCGAACTGAAAAACAAAGAACTGCAACGCTCAAACTTTCGTTGCTATTTTATTGCGTTGCCTTAGGACGGCATTATAAAATGCTTATAGCACGTGACGTACGTTTAAGAAAATTCTTTCCCCCTTCTTTTCGCAAACGTTGCGTAACAATCGTTTCGGTTTATTCACCGGCAATGCGTCAAACTTTCCAGTTCGTCCCGGGGTTGGATAAGCTCGCTCGCCGTATTTGCTCGGCTGTTCTCGCGGGGAAAACTTGGAAATTTATTCCCAGGGAGATTCGCCCCGCGTTTTGAATTTCCCGTAGGCTGGCCAACTTCTTCCTTCTTTCTGCCTCAACTCTGTTCACCTCGCGACGCTTAAACGGCCGCGACAAAAACCGGATTCCTCGCGTCGATCGTCGAACGAGCGACACCTGTGCACCTGAGAGATCGTCACCGATTACCCCGTTGCATCCTTCGTTCGTTATTGTCTACCGCCAGCGAACTCGACGACTCGTCTCAGCCATTCAGCTGTTCGTTCGCGACTAATTTTTCGAGGGGAACTTCGGGAACTCGCGCGTTGCTTTCGTTCGTTTAGAACGCGAAACTCCGAGACTACGTTCCGACTGGAAGTTGCACCTTATTCAAGGCGATTCCGGACTTTGTGCTCGCCGAGCAACGCCGTCGCTATTGCTGTCGCGTAATCGGACCAACTTCGCCAACTTTCGTTTGAATCGCGTTAAACGAATCCCGACGAACTGTGCGACGCTATCGGCGCGTCACTCGGGTGAAATGTTTCACGTGAAACCAAGCCTAGCCACGGTAATGCCATTCCTGTTGCGTATACTGGTAACTATTCTCGACGCTGTGGATCGCGCGAAAGCCACTTCGAGCACGCCTCTGCGAAAGGTAAGCGCTTTTCCGACCCGCGAAAATTTTGGAGCGCCCGGTGTCATTTCGCGCCGTGCGACTCGATTCGCGAGTGGTAATTAGGTTTCACGATGTATCATTCACCGAACGGAAGTTCAAGTATTCGCGGCTTAGCTATCCTGGCGCGATGCGAACGATTTTGGAGCACCTGGACACGAACGAACCAATCGCCGTGAATAGCACGACGGGACGGTTCAAGTCGATCAAGCCATTACCTTTCACGCTGACAAACTAGTCGATTCGTTGCCCGGGAGTGCTACACCTTGTGGCCTGGATTATCGAGTCGGTGGCGAAACGTCGCACCAACGGATCAGTAGATTTTGTTTGAGCGTTCTCGATTCGCGATAAAGCTCGTGACAATTTTTTTGAAGAAAAATAGTAATCGTCACGAATCGTTCAACTGTCGTGCACCACCGATCATTCCGGATACTTCTCGAAGTGGACGCCGCGAACGCTCACGAATTCGCTCGCGGTTCGCGCGATTCTGACCCAAGATCCGCGCCCGGGTCTCCTCCGTGTGGACAGGCAACCGACAAACAATCGTCGTAGCGAAATTAGCGGGCGATCGCGAGAAACGTCGGCGCCGCGACGGGCAGGTATACGTCGTGCTTTCGGGGTGAACAGCACTTGACCGTACCATCAGATCGATTTGCTTCGTGATCGCGGATTAATAATGACCAGGCTGTTCAACGGCACGTTCGTCGATCGAGAACGCGAATACACGTGCAGCTCGTAGTCGTCGATTGTTTAATTAGGCGAAATAACGGCGCCCCGTGGAATTGCCATTTGCATTTGTATCGCTCGATCGTTCGAGAATTTCAACATTTCTAACGCGGATTTAGCGACGATCGGTGCAAGAAATGGGCCGCGCTCGAGATATTTCGGCGTACGAATTTTCATTCGCGAGTCTGCACGTTCATCCAACGCGAACCACACGGCGGGGAACGATTATCAAGTAGCCGGGATCAGTCTGTTGATCGGTGGGTTAAGTGAAACGAGCGTATCGTTCGAATTTGCTTCGATCGGAAAACATATGATCCGCATCGGAGCGGGCATGGACGCGTCGATACGTTCTCATAAGTGGTCCCTGTACCTGGGTTCGGGCATAATTTTACGAGACTTTTGCCCGCGGCCCGTGAGAGTTTATAGGGCGATTTTCTCGAGCGTAATCCGTACAAACGAGCCGGTTAAGTGGAGTATAAGCCGTTAATGAAGCCAGTATCATCGTCCACGCGGAACGCCTGGATATGTTTGCCGAAACTGGTACGAAAATTTAGACCGTGCCCGCTAAAAGGCACTAATTGTAGGTGCAGCCGATAATAGTTAGTACCTGCAGCCTAATTATCGCGACGATGTGCACGTCGATCGATCCGACAAATCCCGATTTGCATCGACTCGTCGTTGTCCTTGCCGCTTTCGCTCTGTACTCGTCGCGATCACCAACTGTAATAATACTTCCTGTGATGGAACGCGTGTGGTTAGTACGCCGATAATTGACGACGATCCGGGAAACGCGTGGACGTTTCTTCTTGTTTTCTTCACGGTCGAGTTTCGTTACGAATCTTCGGTAGGAAAAAAAGGATCGAAGGACCAGAGGGCTCGCGAACCGATGGCTGCGTGAATTCGGCCCGCCCCAATGGAGTCCAAATTGACGAGAGTAATTCCGCAAAAGCCGTCGGTTTGACGGCGGCGTGGCGATGAATAGTAATGCTCTGCGTTAGATACGTTTCCAGTTTAATAAGCACATTTCGTTGCGACCCAAGATTATGGGAGACAAAAGGACCCTTATTACGCGGGCATAAAATCGGATGTATAAAAATTCGTGGATACGCCAGCGCTATTGAATTACAGACTCGGAGAATTAAGAATATTTATTGGGTCGTTCTCAGCATGGTTTCAACATTATATTGCCGCAAAACATATAGTCCCCGGGGCTGTTTTTAGTGGAAAGGCTATATATATATATATATATATATATATTCATATAAATGCTCATTTGAAATAAACACACAGCGCTAAAAACGGATAAGCAATATTTGATCAAAGAATTATAACGGCGATACAATCAGACGCCATATTGGTGCACAGGTGTGACTCCATCCTGAACAAGGTTGGTAATGACGCGAGCAGTGTTGCCAGAATGACGAGCAATCAACCGGAAGGGAGGCTAGTCGTTCATCCGAGACAGAGTCTCTGCCTATCGAATCTACGACCTCGCCGTTTTCTCTCTTGTCTGGCCCTGGCCCTTTTCTCTTCCTCTCACCACTTCTATCCGTCCCACCTCCATTCCTCATCCCGCTCTTTCTATCCGTGACGTTCGAATTCCCAGCTCTCTCTTGAACGGGCCATTCAGCGAGGCCGCCCTTTCGCGAGACTCCTCTTCCCAGGGGCGGAACCAGGGAGAACCGGAAGTGCCCGGATATGAGCTTCCGGCGCGGACAATTTGCAGCGCAAAATTGAATGATCGACTCCGATAACCGTCGTTGCTCGTGCCTACCTATGGAGCCTGTCACGCTTCAAATTCCAAAGCGACGCCGTTGTCGCCAGCGTCGGCAACGAACGGCTGCCTGCCGCCATTACGACGATTCGTTATCGTCATTACCGGGGCACCGAACGAACCACGTGGAAGCCTGAAAACGATTCAATCCAAGCCAGCCGTTCGACTGCCATTTTTTGGTTACCGTCGTTCTCGACCGCTTCAATTTCTTTCTTCTCGGTTACACCCGATTAGTTCGCGGAATTTTACTCTTAATTGGTATACGATCAACGAATTCGTAGAAAAGCGTCAAAGGAGCAACGGGGTTCCCGGGGGTTTCTCTGTTACCGTTGCCAATAGTCCACCCCCCCCAACGAATCCTCTGACGAGAACCGCTGGACGAAACTCGAGACCGTCGAAACTGGCGATAATAACCTGTTACTTTGTGAAGCCGCGTAGTACGGTCGCGCACGCTCCGGCGTGGTGGCAAAGAGAAATAGGACGGTCACAGGCGAAGTCCATTTGCCGGGCCGACGGAAACGCTGATACGGCATAAACTGTTTCGACGGCTCGCGAAATAAAGGTAACACTGTCGCCAAGCGGGGCGGGGTTCGAAGGGTAGAATGGGCGGTGTACGGGATTAATTTGAATTGCCAAAACGGTTCGCTGCCTGCGAGTCGGTGGCTGCTATTTTTGAACAACCTTCGCTATAAGCTCGACCACAAATGGCTATTTACCTCTTCTGGCCCGCTCGTTGATGCCGGTGCGTCCCGGTTCCACTCGCCGCCCGTCCAGTTACTTGTTCCTCTCTCATCCCTACCTCATCCCTCCAATGCAGCCACCCCTTCCCCTTTTCAACCGCCAATACCCTGTAGCATCGGCCTCACCCCTATCTCACGGCGCGCGGTGCCCGCACAGCATCGGTGAAGCGGCAGTTTCACCCGACAATGTCTATTGGAAGATTTATTCCAATATTTTCAATTAAAGTTAGACAAAGCCGTGTTTGATAACGCCTGCGTGTTTCGCCGCTCTAGTTGCGGAGGTAAAAATAATATACTATGCGCGAATGATCAGGAGTGGCTTTCATCACCGTCCTTTTCCAGCTAGGGATGTTCCAGGGGGGCAGGGAATGTCTGTATGGAGAGCGAGGTGGCCAAGGGACTAGACAATACCGCGAATGGCGTGGCCAGGTTCGCGAAGAATGCCGGCTATCGCATATGGCACAGGGAGCGAGCACATTTTTTGTTCTAGTAATGCAATTAACTAAAAAGCGCCTTGCTGGGAGACAAATTGAAGAATTTTTTTAAGGGGACATTTTTGGTGGTACTGATACGGGGCTTTTCATTATCGAAAGGTGATTTTCGTTCTATTATGTTATTAAGAACAGCTTTTTTTCTTATGAACATATTTGGCATGGCACGTGTTGTATACATTTGCGTGTTCCCTTGGTTGTTCGTGAATATTTTGGCGGATTTTAGGAAAATTAAAAACCCCGTGTTACTAAAATCAATTGTTATTAATTTTGCGGTATCAGTTCTAAATTAATAGAAGATACACGGACGTAGTTTAAAATTCTCGTCTGCCCTTACGGATCAGCCCAGAAAGATCATACGCGATCTTTTGCAAATTTACCGAAGAATTCTCAACAACGCCGCGGCGATCTCGCATTCTGCGCGGCGAACGATAATTAGATGCCCAGTGGAATACCCGCAAACGTCACGTGGCTGTCACGGGAGCTGTCATCGCCTTCTGTTGGCATACACGTGCGTGTGCGAGAAAACGAGAGATCGAGGGAGAGTGAGAAACAGGTAGAACGAACACGTCAGGCAGGGAGAAGGGATGGAGGTATGAACGTATCGGACGGCACACTGATTCGCTCGGACAGTTCGATCACTGGCTTTGTGTACTTGCGACAAGACCGGAACACGTAGCCCCGGGGAGCGGTGGTTGAAGGCGGTGAAAATGGAATTTGAGTGGCATCCGGGTGGGATTCTGTCTGTATTTACGGTTCGATATCAACTTTTGTTTCTGCCGCCGATAGCCCGACGTGGCGCGTTTCCAGCTTGCGTCATTGCGCCAGCTTTATGGAATTTCGGGCCCGCGGAATAATAGGTTTATGGAATTAGAGATCTATCAATTAACGGTTTGTAGCGGGACCAAATTGAACGCCACGGGCTTTACAAATTCGTACAAATGCAATTGCTGTCTCGATTTGCGTCGACGTCGATTAATTATACTGGAATCCGCGGCGACAAAGGAAACGGCCATTGTGAAAATCGGTTCGAACGAATGATACGTGTATCCGTGTATTTTTCATTATTAAGGGGGGCAAGTTATTCTTAACTTTGCCAGCACGTCCACGAAGGTTGCAGGTGTACGCATGCACCCGCAAGAGGACGAAAATCGATCCCCGCCTTGGTTGAATACAACGCTAGGGTAGGATGACCCTTAACATCGCGAAATACGGTGTGCAGGCGAAGCTGAAAGAGGAGAGGTACGTCCGATGTCAGGGAAAGGGCGGCGGGGATGGGGATCATAAAAAGGAGAAGGCAAAAGTGGGAGGTATTGGGTAATTGAAGAACAGAAATGGCACGTCGAAGTAATGGGGTTGCGATGGCGAGCCCGGGTATTGTGCCAAGGAGGCCAACTTGAATGGAAAGGGATGAACGCATTCAGGGAGGTCAACGACGGTTTACGACGAATAATCGAACCTTGTTACCCGAACACGTTGCACCCGTCACTAGACACAGTTTCCCCCTATTATCAAATTAATCGACTGCTCAGTACTCTTTTTTTTTTTTTTCGTTCCTTTTCCGTACAGCCATTTATTTGGCCGACCGGTCGCGCCGAGGAACGCGCAGCTGTGTTTTTTCAAGCGTCATGCACATCGTACATGTTTGACCGGCCGCGTTACCATCGAAACGATTTTCGGAACGACCAGAGTCGATTTCACGCGGAAAACAGGCCGACGGTGCAACTCTCGTCTCGATGAAGCTTTGACCTGGCCGGTGTCAAAATCGAAACGGCAAAAATGTGCGGGCTGGAGGGCGGAAGGGGGGGAGGGAGGGGGTGATATTGCGCGAAATAGAAAAAACACCAGCGTGCAGTTATGTATCAGCACTGGCTTGACAGGCGAGAAATAACAAAAAAAAAACGAAATAAATTAAAGCAACCTGGCAGAAAAATGTCAATAATATTTTTGCCGTTTGCTGTAAACAACGTCACGTTCCCACGTTCCGTGACGCACGGGCGGCGCGGCGAACAATTTTTCTGCCTTATCACTCGCGCGTAACCCCGTGCCTGGATTCGCCTGACAGATACAATTTGTGACGTTTAAATGATTCTCACGCGCCCGATACGAATTCGCGCCTGTTCGACCGCCGTTTCGGCATCGCTATTCATACAAGCGTACAGAGAATCGTACAGAGATAGAAAGAGAAAGAGAGATACCGAGAGTGATTGCATTGAACGCTGATGGTTCGCGTGGAATTTACCTGGAGTGCATGGGTCAGGGCGGACGCGTGTCACCTGGTATCAACCAGGCCGTGCACGTGCACGAGCGCTGCACATGTTCGAGTATTATGAGGCGATAGACAATCCGGACCAGCGGCTCGTTATTATGCTGTGCGCGAGGTGCGATTTCCAATATGTCGCGAATGGCGAGCGTCATACAGGCCTGTTAAGCCTCCCGTGTCGGCCTTCGACGTTCAAATGACTGGTCCAGTCGCCAGGAGAAGAGTGCTCGTTCGATCTGCCGCGTTAATGGCCAATACGCGACACATTTCCGATTGTTTCGACCTCGTTCGCTGCTGCGGCTGCGACGGAATTTGCACCACGGGTGTACACCTGTGACGCTGCGCGAATACACCGGCGGCTGTGCGCGTAAACAGTGGAAAATGGTGGAACAACGGGTAACGATAATGACGTTAACGTAATCGGATATCAAACTCCCGGCATAACTATCGGTGGCACGGCCAGTTTCTTGTTTCTCTTATCCGGCAGCGAATGGAGATCTTGCTGATTCGTTCGTATTTTTGACGAGTGGATTTGCATAGAAGCACGGCTAACGAAGAGATAATACCCTCGGGGAAAGCGAACCCGTCGAATTTTAATGCGAGTTCGAGCGACGTTAAAACGTTAGAGAATATAATAACAAGACAGGGAAGCAGAGGGAGAGAAAGGGAGGAGAGGGACGGGTGAAAATCGAGCAAGAGAGTAGCAATAAGGGGAACGTAAGCTTGAACTTTAAACGGTTCTCCACTCGAGAGCGAGAAATAGATTGCCACGTGCTCCGACAACGTGACCCCGGTAAACTGGTAATACTGATGCTAGTGGTAATACCTAATAGCAGCCCGAAGCGGTGTCGGGGCCAACTCCTTCTAAGTGAATTAACTCCGAGTTAATCTCGAGTTAAGTAAACCCCTAAGTAGACCTCAAGTGTCTTCCGTTCTTCCTTTCCTGCGAGCCTCGCCTACGTCGCCTCCCCGAGCGGGCGTATGTTGCGCGTTTACCGTGTGATCGTTAACGATTAGAATCTTTCGAGCTCTCCGAGTGGTTACCAGTCACGCTAACTACCCCGGGATCTTTCTGTTTTACTTGCCTCGCGTAAACTCCAACGAGCTAACCGAACGCTACAGGGAAATGAATCTCGCCGGAGTGCAGGTGGGTTCTAGCTAATATATCTACTTTCCGCGGCAGGATTTCTGTATGTTCGTTTTGTTCACCGCGAAAGATTGAAGCGCGTCGTACTTTTAATCCCACCTCTGTTCATTAATATTAACCATTAAGCGTCCCTCCGACCAGCCATCGTTATGCTTCGCAACCCCTTCTTTTTTTTTTTCTTCATCGACCGGAGACGCGTATTAATCATCGCGCAACCACGCTCCGGCCTCGCGTCATTTTTCCTCCGTTTCACACATTTTTCCTTTTTCACCGCCGCTGACAGGTGGAGGGAAAACGCGTCTCGTCCCTTTTATTTTTTTTTGTTGTTGTTCGCTTTTGCCTGCGCGATTTTTCGCTCGCTTCTCACACCCCGTTACCCTGCCCCGTGTCCTATGACGCTGACGTTCCTTTCGCGGCTTCTGTGTCACAGTTTCGCGCACGATATTTATACAGCACATGTGGGGAACGTTGATCCGCGCCGCTTGCGCATCGTCGATGTGGTTGCATATCGTGCAGGTTTCGTTGACAACGAACCAAGTCGTAAAGAACGGCTCGCCTGTCACGAAACCCAGACGCTTGCATCCATACTTCCGCTTCCTGTTCCCACACGCTCCTCGGGGATGATACACCGCGTCTCCGCGTATCTTCGTTCGTCTTCGGTTCTTCACGGGTGAAAGGTCTGACGTTTGCAAGCGAAACGTTTGCAGAATTATTCACGTTGGTCCACTTGCCGATTATGGTCGCGCAATTATTATTGAGCGCATTTACATCGCATTAATGCCCCGTCGCGAACGCGGTATTCGCTCGTTATTGGGTCGATCCTTGAGCACAGGTCGTGCTTAATCGGCGTATGCGATGCGGTGCCAGGCGTCCAGTGAAATTATAATCCATCAGCTTGGTTGAATATTCCGGTAACTATTAATTGCCTGCCGAATATGATTAATAGGAATGCTCGATGAGTGTCGATCTATCGACAATCGCAGCACGATTTCGCCCGGCGCGGTTCAGCGTACCTACTCACTCCTGCTAATATCAGATACAGAGGAGCAATCCGCCGTTGAAAAATTGAAATGTTAACGAGTCGTTTAATCGCGCGCACAAGTTCCAGGGTAATTCCGTTTTAATGCGAGCCGTGGTAGTTCATTATTACTGAAAAATAACTGGCAGGCCAAGGTGGACACGGGATGGAGGAGGCGGCCACAGAGCGACACCGTGAGCCAGGGCGGAGACCGACAGGAACCTAATGAAATTACGATGTTTCTTGGCTGAAAGACACTATTCAGAGGAGGGTACACAGTGGATCGGAGCGTAAAGTCCTTGTTTGTGTCGCGAGCAGCTCGTCCACACACAGGAAGCAGGTATGACTCGCCTAGACGTGCATCAGAGAGTACGCGAGTGTGTGCACGTTGTACGGTGGCAGAGACGTTTACGTAGAACCGTGCGGTACACAAGGTATACAATATGTGCACGGGCAGGTGACGGCGTGTGCCCGTAGAAGTGGCGTGCATACGCCAGGATGCATCTGTGCTCGTTCCCTGCAGAAGAGCTGCCGCCCGCAAAGCAGCGGGAAGGGGGCTTTGTGAAAAGCGCAATTGACGGGTCTTCCTATTAGTAGACGGGGGAATATCGGGACAAGAAAAAAGTGTGGAAGTTGGGAAGGTGAGAGGAAGCGCTGATGGCAGACCGTTCAGGGCGAGCCGCTGTACTCCTATGCAATGAGCAAGGCGAAATAGAAAAAAAGGGGAGGGGAAACGAGAGAGGGGAACAGAGATCGACGAGAGTCCGTGGAATAGAAGGGAAAGAAGGGAAAGCGAGGAGAAGAAAAGTGGCACGGGGGCAAAAGCGCACGCCCCTTCAGAATCTTTCTTCCTCTTCGTTTTTCCTCCCCCGCGTCGCTTCTCCTTTTTTCACATTAAGCGGCTAAATTTCCGTTCGCGCCGTCTATGTTGAATATTCGCCCTGAAAGCCGTCCGATCGCTCCGCGTCCTTTGATGTGTCCGGGCCTTTTTGTTGCACAACGCTGAAAACACGAATCGATTTTGCGCCGATTCGCGCCGAGGTGTACTACTTTCCCGTCCTCTGCCGCCCTTTGTTCTTCCATCCGTCCTTCCGTTTCCAGATTTTCCGGCGGCTGTCGCGCGGCGCAATTTGCGTCACTTATAACAGGCGGTAGCGAGGTTTGGCGTTGGAGTCATAAAAGCCCCACGAATTTCCTATTGCATCGTAAAACGCCTTTTGGCCTTTACGCGACGCACGGCTATATAAATCGATGGGTCACGGTGGAAGAGTCCATTAATAAATCTTGTTTATGGGAAACAAAAGAACGGGAAGAGATGAAGCAACTGGAAGTGTCGACGCGAGATATTCGCAATAGCGACGCATCTTCATCGTCGACCGTGTCGTTGTAAAGAACCGGGGGACAGCAGGGGGTAGGGGAGGCTGGGGGTACGGGTGAAAACCGTTTTCGAAAATTAATCGCGTAACGCGCGCGAGCGATTGGCCCGATTGACGTTGTCACTACCATCTCTCCTTGTTCGTGATACGATTAGCGGTGCTACACCTGTGCCGTCCTCGTTCGTCGTGCATGTGCAGGAACTGAATAAAAATGAAGGGGACCGTCATCGGGAATCGAACACCGGAGATCCACGTATTTCTAGGCACTGATCGGTCCATCTACGCCACCGTCCCTTCCTGACACTAGTCTTCGTTTGTTCCACTTAAGGTCGTTGACGAGGGGGCGCCCGAACCCGCACACGCGTCCGTTGTTCGCCAAGTGGAAGGTACGAGATTGAAACGGAAATCAGTACGCGGATCGTGACCAAAGTTCGACCTTTGCAGCCGTTTGTCCCGAAGGCATCGTGCCGCGGAACAATGCGACAGCATCCTATAATTATGTTAAGTACGCCGCCGGAACACGGAAACTGTATAGCACGGCAACTGAACTACCATCACCACCACCAGTAACCAGCACTTGGTTTACAGAGATTCCCTCTTGTAGACAGTGTAGGGGCGAGTGCATATTACGACCCAGCCTATAACCTAACGCAGTTACGGGGCAAACGCGACCGGCCAGACCTGTGTGATCAGAGACTAACTAACCGCATCTCGGCAGCGTGCATATACACAGCATGGTGCACGTATTCGTGTAGGGCACACGGCGTGATTACACGTATATAAATATATATATACATGTGTGTGTGGGTGGGTGTGTGGGTGCGCGCGCGGGTGGATACTTATCGTAGGTAAAGCGGAAAATGTAACGTGTATCGGGGGAGTGAAGGTAAATTTTATCAGATGAAATCGCCGCCGTTTTCGATTCCCATGGAATTAAGTACCAACCGTTTGGCGTTTGCTCGATAAAATGCGCGATCACGAGGGTGTAAATAAATATTCAATTACTCCCGTCGCGCTGGTCCATCCGCGCCACCCTTCGCTGCTCCACGTCCGCGGTGGGCACCACGGCGAAACAATTAAATCAACCAATAGAGTTTTAATCTCCGTTCCGACGAGTATCGCGTTTCCCCGTGGTGGACGCACGCGGAAAAAAAAAAACGAAGAATAATCACGGACGAGGATTGCGCGGCCGGTTGCCAGCCGGTGTTGTCCGGCCGATGGAGGTTCCGCCTAGCGATAATGCGCTTTTCTCCGTACAATTGACACAGGTGGGCAAATTGATATCCGGCTGGTACGCGGTATCGTTCTTTGACGAGGCCCGCGTATTGGCCGGCTTTCAACTTGTTTCTCGATCATCACTAATTGGCAGCGACTGGCAAACAGAATAAACGTCGGCTGTTTAGCGAGCAATCCTTCGACTATTCACAAGTCATAGTGGAGGCTAGTCATTCGAGTTGGTTAGCAAACCCTCGGTAATACCTCGCGGAATGCAATTAACTGGCAGCACCGGGAATCGTTGTTGTGCCGTGTGACGTTTGCTCGTACGTTAGAATTATGCGTTAGCGAGCAATTATCATTGAGACTCGATCATTTGAGAGGGCTACTGTACTTGCACGAAATATCGTAGCTGGTTCAACCGCCCACGTTACGGTGGGGGGTGGGGCGGGGGATGGAAAGGGGGGACGTAGATCGAAGGGCAGAAGCGGTGATGGCTGACGTATCTGTATTCCGCAGTGACGGCAGACAAGCACGTATATCAAATAATTAGATTTCGGCCTGAAACGTCAATAACCATGTCAAACCATTACCCGTACGAGACCCTGTCGGTCGGTTCGTTACTGGTTGGTCGGTGGACCGGCCGACGGCCGACGGGGAAACTACCAGGATGTCGGCTTCTCCTGTCTGCCTCTGCTCACCCGCCTGCCTCGACGACTGCTCACAAATTTAACCGTGTTAGCAAACAACTCATTTAACAGAATTAGGGCCCGGAGCCCTCCCTTAAAATTCGAGAAACAAAATTACGTTTCGGGGCAATGGTGTGGTCGGGTGTAAAGTAATGGAGGCTTGACGCGACGCTTCCTTCTTTTCGCCCTTCGCGTCATCGATTTCCATTGCCGGGCGTTCGCCTCGGATATATCGTTGGAGATTAATTTTCATCGAAAGATGCGGCGCAGCTGCGGTGCCGAGGCGATAATTTATCCGTTCGCTACGTAACGCGGCGCGGAATCGTCGCCGAGACGGCGCGAAATTGAATTAGCCGACGGGTGCAGGAGTGGGGGCGAGAAAAAGTTGTTTTCCTGGTAGAGGCGCGAGTCTAGGTAATTTTTATGCAACAGCGCGTTACTTGTTTCAGTTTGTCTCAGAAATGGATGCGCCGATATTTGTGCATTTAATGCCAACTCTTAGCACTGATTTGTTCAATCGCGATGACTTAAAGCTTCTCTTCGTTCCCGTTGCGAAAGTTTTAATTTTCGTTCCCGATTATTTCTACAATTGCAAATCGTAACGAGTGCAGATCGCCGTGGAGAATGGCGAGCAGATAAAAGGGAACGGCAAGGGGGGGCGAGAGGCGCGGCAGTAGCGGAATAGGTTTGTTTAAAGCGCGAAGGAAACGTCGTCGACGTCAAACGTCGCAGCATCGGGCGGAACAATGGACGACGCCGCGCCTTCCGTTCGAGATACGATTCGTCGTATTCGTCTCGTTGGTACGCGCTCGCGGCCAGGCAATCGGGTACACAATTGTGCACGCGTGCACAATTGTGTGTACCGTCCACACAGTGGAGTGCGAAAGCCGCGTGCACAGCTATCGCTGCCTCGCCATCTGACAGCCTTCGCCCGACTGTTCGCCTCCTTCCTAATATCATTGTTCGGACGTAGCCGCTTACGAAACAAACTTGCGCGTAGCTATATCGCGGGAAAACTTTCGCGAACAACCCGACGTCCTTTCACGAGCGAACGGTCGGTGTCCGCTGGAAATTGGAACGACGAGCGCGAACTCCGTGCACTTGTTTTCGAAAATTGAACGCAGCTTGGGTGCAGCAACGATTTTGAATGCGTTAGCGAAAGGGGAAAAGGATAGGATTTTTGCGTATTTCGTATATCGAATATACCCTGATGAGAATAGTTTTTGTTCACGCCAATATCAGGTTAATTTACCTGCCTCGTTAAAGCCTATTAGGGCTGTAAATGTTTAGTCACGCTGATGACGTATACACCGGTGTGGATTTTACGGCAAGCGTTTACGATGAAAATTGTGTGGATATTTTGATGTAACAGAGTGCTAAAATAACGCCGAACATGGGCAGATAAACAATGGCATAAAGAGCTATTAAAAGAGTCACGAATGTTTTTGTTAAACATACTCGAGTACATATTTGATATAGTATGTGCGTAATTGTTTTTCCAAGGAATCGTCCTCTCAATTCTGCCTGATTAACGCCGTGACCGTTCTCAATTGTAAACGAATTCACGCGACGCGGTGCGAATACTGCTTGAAACGTATCTCTCGCGATGAAAGCGGAAAGTACTAAACTGGCTTGAAATTCTGAACAAACAGAGGAAAGACAAAACATGTTTTTCCATCCGCCAAGAATTTTATTTTCCGACCCGGGCCGGCGTGATTAAACAAGCCTGCTCGCTGAAACGTTTGGATAAGTGTGCTGCGAATAGAGAGATGGCCTTTGCAAAACTTAAGTATTTCCACGATCGCGGAAAGGAGGAACAACACGATGAACGAATAAGCGTTTAAGCTAAAACGTACGCGGGACCCACTTAAAAATGTTGCTGTGCTAATTATGAAAGTTCACGATTCCCGATGTTGCGCGGTCAGAGGGTGAGCGTGTATTTTTCCTCCTCAAATTCGGGATAGTAGTAAACATTTATTTGAATACCACTGGCAACTTTGAACGCCTACGCTCACGTTTGTATTACGAAAATTGCTCGCGGGAATAGTTTCCATCGATCGACTGTCAGGCGGCGGTAGTGGTGCAACAAAAGCAAAAAAAAAAACAGAAAGAGAAAAAAAGGGAAAAGAAACGATATCTCACACGGAACAAATACACCGTGTAACGACGTGTTAACCTTACGCGTCGAACGATCGCCGAACTGTTTCTACTTTCTCATTTGCCCCGGCATCCATCTTCCCGCTGTTCACCCCACTGCTTCTACTTCTTCTTCCTCCTCTTCGCCGCCTCCAACCAGTGTTTTCCAGTTGTCGCCTTCCTTTCTTGTTTCTCGTCGTTGAACGAACAGAAGGTCCCCTGGAGTTTCTTATTTAATTAAACTTCGCGAAACAGCCGGTAATGAATTTCGCTATCCCAATGCGTTTCGTTCGCGCTAAAAAGATATGGCCGCGTCCGAATATCCTCGGAACACGAGATTGCGTTTCTACCGCCCGGACACACCGTGAAGCGGTGATCCTATGATTAAACCAGTAGCGCGAGTCAACCATACGTCGGACGCCTGTAGCCAGGCGAGCTGCGGCTCGTAAGTAGAATAGGGCGTCACTGGTCAGGCGGCGCGTAGTAGATTTATAACGTGTCGCAAATGGTTTATCTTATTCATTTCGCGTCAGTCTTATTATGTTTACTTCGCACTGCACGCATTGGGAACCAGTAATTGTACCGTATTTATGAACGGTGGTGATAAAAGTTAAATTAAACACCGTCGTCGAATTTAGAGAAGCGTCAAGTATTCCTAGAACTGTTTCGAGTTCCCCGATTGCGTTACCGTTAAACGCAAGCATGAATATACAGCGAAAGCGACTCGAGTCTAACCGCAAGTTTAAGTTTGCCTTGCGATTGATTACCAAGCGTATTGCAATCATTGGATAAGCAAAGGTCCGTGGGCGTAAGGCGGTATCATCCAGTTTCACGCAACGTGCCGTTTCGTGTGATCTCTTGGGGTTAGAAACGATTCGGCCCGATTTTCTCGTCCCCTATGATATATTCGAACGCCACGCGTAAAGTCAAGAACAGTAATGGTTATTAATTCGCACGGAATATAATAATGTAGAGGGAAGTATTTATAGATAGTATTGCGTATCTCTAACTACCTGTTTGTCATTAATGAGTAACTGTATCAGTATCTCTTTGCGTTTGTTTAATTATTTCTTGGAAACAGGAATTGCCGAGAATGGCGCCGTTTAATCCATCCAAACGAGATGGATTAAATTCTCTTGACCAGGCGAAATTTACCTGCTTTCCCGGAAACTTTGAACGAAAAGGAAACAGGGGCAACACGTTTTATAAGGAATAGCGAACAATTAATTAGCCTGCCAAAGTGATGCATTATTAATTCACATTATCAATCAAATTAATTTCAATAATATTAATTTGCCCCGTGATTGGATAGTTTAATACGGTCCAGTTATTAGAAACGTTAATAACTAATTCCATTGTGATAATATATCGCTATCGTTGGCCAACATATTATAACAAGTTTAGCAGACGTTCGATTCCCAATTTTTAATAGCGGAAAAAAGTTACATTTAAACAAATTTTTAGCCGGTCGAGAATTGCTGCAATTTCCATTTCAAACTTCGTCGCCTTTTCCAATTAAAAATCGCGTCAAAGCTTCTTACGTGGCTGACAGCAATTTCCTCGCACTTGCCGGCAAAGAGAGAGACTGGATACGGAGTTCCCTGTAAATTAAGTTCTCGATGACTTTGATTATACGTGTGCTTCACCGGTCACCGTACGAGGGAACGAGAAGCAACTAGAAACTGCATCTACGACTGCTGAATCCTCCAACATTTCTCGAGACTTAAATCTCTTCGATTAACTCTTACGGACAGGATGGCCCACTATCTATCCAATGAATAAGAAAATTCTTACGTACAAAACGATTTCGATTTTTAGAATACGCGCACATTTTTGTGTACGTCAAGGTATTTCAAACATTTGAGGACAAGAATTTTCTCCCTCGTGAGAAAATGTTAAAAAGTATCGAAAACTAAATTGTAAACTGTTGCAACGAAAGTTCGACTCCCTCGTCATATAAAATTGCCCACTCCATACCAGTACCATCCATTTGGGGCTCACGCCGCAGCATATAATTATCTCTAAAAAGTCACCAAACACACGAACATCGCGCGAACGAGCAATTTTTCCAGCAATTAACTCGGATCCGCAGCACGACTCGCGTAACGGCGAAACATTACTCTTGGACAATTATCGATTCACGGCAGGTGGGCCGTTCGAATTCGAGCGAATCGCTGGCAATTTCCCCACGCGAACACGCCATGTTAATTTTCGTTGCTTTTACGTAAATAGGCGTTAAGTTTAACTGCCCGTGAAGGCGGTGGAACGCGGCCATCAATTCTGTCGCATCGACCAGCGTGCCGTTCGCTGTTTTCGTACCTTCGCCGAGCCTCGGTGATCCTGTAAATTGTATCGCGAAAAACTCCCGTGCAGCGCAAGCGGAGATCGTTTCCGTTAAGCCCGTTAACTGAAATATCGTTCCGATAACGAGAACGTACGGGGAAATGGGAAAATAGGTAAAATCCCGAACGGGGAAGAAAGAAAAATCGGGATGGAGCGTGGCACGTACACGCGTAGAGAGATACCGGGGGTGTATCTATTTGTACGAATGCCGCCAGTAGTATAGGACGGGCTGCACGCGAAGTAGTATATACTGCTGAGTACGTCTACGTACGCGTGTCACAGGCTACGGGTATGGAGCTTATGCGGATCAACGGTCGTTTAGTATCATTTTATCCGAGAGCTTAAGCGTTAATTTTTGCGAATAAACTAGGTGAACTGCGCACAGGCTTTGTCCGCCGTGCAGCCGGCGATTTAATGAATTTACAGTCGGTCGGTCTGTTACGGATTTGCCCGCGAACTACGACACCGTGTTCGATTGCGGCTTTCTTGATGATCCATTTATAGCTCGACCAGGCGAATCCCGATTCAATGTTAATCGCGACTCCATGCGCGGTATCGCGTTTAACGACACGAAAAGGAAAAGGAAAAAGTGAAAATGGTCGGGTCAGGAATTTTTGGTGTCGCCACCGCTCGTTTGTTTCCATTCATTTTTATCGGCCCCGAACAGTTGTATTTCATTGGGATTCCGGCGTTTGGATTCAACGTCCTTCCGGTAGGTCGTTTAAATCGGCACAGCCATTCGATAGTTTATCCGGACCATCAGCGTTGCTGCCCCGACGCGATGCGGGAAACGCGGTTAATTGTTTATACGACGCGGGTTGAATCCCCGCTTAATGATTCATCCAGTCAATAGATCCTGAAATTGGATACAGACGATAATGGGACCGTGATGGAACATTCGGACGCGATTCTGAAAGCGTTCGCGGTCTCATTGCGTGATCTGCCGTTTGAACGTTCAACGTGAAACCATTGGGAGCCTCGATTGATAACGTTCCCGGATGCTTCTTCATAATCGTTTGGATCACTTTAAGTTCCGCCACGCGACGATGTTATAATTCTCATGAATTTCGGAACGCCCCCGTTCACGCCGGATTAAACTATAATTAAATCGACGTCGGCGAACCATTGCAGGTTCTGCAACCTCCTCGCAATCATCTTTTTATTACCCTTTGGTCGCCTCGATGGAAAGGCTTCGTCGTCAGCCACCGTCAAGGCTCTCTCTCTCCCTCTCTCTCTTCCTCTGAAACGTTAAACCGTCGAATCCTCAAAGGAAGAGTCCGTGAAAGCGGCTGGCGCGTCGCCGAATCGTCCCAATTATCAGGTCCAATCGGGATAACCTAATCACGCGGAGATTCAACGGGTTATCCCAGGTGGTCTGCGGTTTAATCGCGAGTTGTCGCGACCACGTACAGGCATGGCGTGCAGCGCAGGGACGGGGAAAAAACGTGACGCGAAGCAAGCAGGAGGCAGCCAGGCTGCTGGCTTACGCGAATGGTCAGACGAGCTTAGTATGCATTGCATGAAGGCACCGCGTATATCCATTATATTACAATCCCTCCTGTCCTCCCCTCCTTCCTTTCCACCTTGCCGTTCCCTGCTGCTATATCCACTGGAAGAGATTTTCTGGCGGATGGTTCACCGCTATTATCCGGGTGCTATCTGCTTCTCTCCTCTCTTCAGACCCCATGTACTCTCTCCTTTATGCGCACCCGTTATATGGAGGGGTATTTACCTGAATGCTATCCCGACTGTGCGGTTCACGTGTGCCTTGCAGCCTAGGCCGGTGCCGCGTTACCCTCAGATATATTCGAGTAGACCGTACCACCGGCGAAGCACCTACGCCCTGCTTCAACCGCAATCCAATGCGAGAGAGCGTTGAAATGCACCCTCGGATGCGCGTCTGTGTTCCCCGTTCGCCCTCTGCGTGCGTTACGCTCGCGCTGTACGCGTATACCTGTATAGGGTACGCGTATCCATCTACGCGTACGTAGAACGTAGATAGGCGCGTACATAGAGCAGATCCGTAGATAAGCTTGCAGGCGTGAGGTTACGATACGCGTGAACGCGTAGGCACTGTTCTATCGTCGGACAGGTAGCTCGGTGTAAACTGGTAGAGCATGGTGGGAACGCGTCAACCGGGTCTACGCGTCCCGTGTATTTGCATTAGAGCCGGATCCCTGCGTTCACCTGACCCACCTATTTCGCGCTGTTCGGTCACATTTTGCACCGTTGATGGTGTCTGCAGATGTGCACGCGCCACCATAGCCGCTGTCGTTTAGCCGCGGCCTTCGCCGGAAGCACGAGATGGCATGGCGCGGCCCATGGTCAAGCCTGAATTGCCCTCCGGGGTGTAAAATAAAATTTTACAACGTTTCGAGGCTTCGCCTCTAATTTGATCGTGCCCCGTTTTCCCACGGCTCGCTATCACAGGCCCATTACCGGGGGGAGTGCCATTTTTTTCTTTGCTCGATCCACCCCTGTCCCTCTTACCGTTCCCCTTGTATAGGTACGGCATTAAGCGTTACTGGCATTACTATTTCAACCGCTTTTCGTAAATGATACTTCGTGCCGCTTCGTTCCGCGCGATCGTCGAGGGAATGGAGCTTCGTGGACCATCCGGCGTCTGGGGACCGTTTCTCTTAAGTCCAAATATCGTTATCGTATTCGCCGCTCGCTATCGAAACGATCTTCGGGAGCTTTAATTGCAGCAGCCTGCGGAACGGCGACGGAAGACGGAATTCCGTTCCGTCTTCGCCATAGGAGTATTTCACTTTGAACCGTTGTAGCGTTACGTTGAACGTATACACGTGCAACGTTCGAAAGCTGTTCCGCTTCGTTGCGTCGATAGTCCAATCGTGGCGTTAATTCCTTTCGTTTCTTTCCAGGCAACGAATATACCCGATGGCGATTCGTTCATTTGTCTAGATTTCACGCGAACGTTCGAACGTGTCGTGACTGCCTCTGCTTCTATCCGACGATGGCTTCGACGCTGATAGAAACAGCGGCAGGTTCATTGGCCCGATTCGTATGTACGGCAGCAACTTCCACGAGAAATCCCCGTGCACGCGGTTTTATTGCTCGTTCCGTGTCCAGTGTCGCCATCGAATCACGAAGCGCTTGTGTCCCGATGCCCGGTTTCTCTTCATTTTCGCCACCGTCGGGAGGGGAATGGGAAAGGTGGAAATGGCAACGTTAATGTCCGGCGAAAAAAAAAAAAAGAAGAACCTTCCCGCCGGCAGTTTCCCACGGAAAATTGATTTAATAAACGCACGGGGAACTGGGTGACGCGTGTGAGAGAGCCGCGTCTCGATTTTCGCGTTTCATGAGCATAACAAATCCGGCAAATCCGATTTCGCCTTCGCGGCTGCAACCTCCTCTCGCAACGTTATTCCGAACGGAAATTCGCATCGAGTTTAATCCTGATTTCACGCTGCCTGTCGATCCGGTCGCGCCCACCGTTTCTATACTCGTCTTAATTGCGAATGAACGTGTCGCGGCGGTGTTCTTTTTTTTTTTCGCGGGGCGGCAAAGAAATACGGCGGTGTTTATCAACCGCTGAATTCCATGGTGAAAATCAATCATTCTCGGAATTCAACGCCGCTCGCGTATTCGAGCGGGGGCCCGGGAGCAACGAACGGCTCTTTACGCTTCCTTTCACGACATTCCCAATCCCCTTTTCCATCGGCGGGAAAATACGTATGTATGTACGTAGATAGGATCGGGAAATATGTACATATGTGCATCTTCGACGGCAACGAATCGCCGCGCCGCGCGAGTTTGCCGGCTATGGGTTGCACAAAGCGCGTTTGATGTCGCAACGATATTTTATCGAAAAAGTATTTCGTCCAATGTTATTAGGGGTCGTACATTTTTCAACAGCCCATGGAAAATACGTAGCGTCGGGTCGTCACGATCTGTCAAAAACTTGTTTAACTGTTTATTTGCGGCGAGCAGGAGAAATCTTGAGGACACTCGAGCGTGTAAACGCCGCGGAAGTGGTCGGTACGAGACCACGATGAAAATGTCCTGGAATATTTCGTCTCTTCCTCGTGCTGGGATCAGAGGACGTTGGTAAATGGAATAGGGTGTACGCTTACAAGTACACATGTACATGTACTATATACGTAGCGGGTGCGCCGTAACGGGTAGTGCAATTGGAAGGAAGTCGACATCGTCGAGAGATCGTCTTCTGGGATAAATTTTTTAGGAAACCCGAGTATCGAGAATAGTCTACAATAATTCTGGTGTGTACCCCTTTAATGGTATCGTAGTTTCAATTCATTCGGAGGCATTCAACTGTTCAATTTGCTTAGTTAATGAACACTCGTTAACGATGTGAAACTTTTCAATGTAAATTTGAATACAAATATGGAAATGGTAGCAATATTTTCGTAAAACAGTGCATTCTGCAAATTAAAACATCCGTCGGGCTTACGAGCAAACACAGCAGTCATTCTAAATGAAATCCAATAAAGCTGGCGTTAACGAAGAGTGCCGCGATCGATCAGTATTAAACCAGAACTTCTTCGAATGCGAATGATCAAACGAAAATATTTTCCCGTCCCGTCCGTTTCATTAATTCTTCCCGGGGTAAAAATCGCCGAGTTTCAAACAGTAATCTCGTTTACCGTAAACAATTCACGAAATACGACGCTTGATACATTCGCGTCGGCTTTGATGAATTTTCCATTGGAGAAATTCTTTCGAACGTTGCGTTAAAATTGCTCGGGCTTTTCCAACGTTCCTTCGTACTTTCGTGCTTAAAATTGCAAATATTGTATTCAATGCTCAGATTTGTTCAACTTTCTATACAACTCATCAAATCATTCATTAATCCAATTGTAATTTCCCGTTTAAGTTCACGTTTACCTCTTTCCACCTACCTTTCCCGAACTGTCCATTCCTTTCCTTCGTCTATTCTCGCTTCCTTATTTCCCTTCTGTAAGCTTCTCTGCGCTTTAACCCATGACTAGTGAGCCGTGCAAGAGGCTGCTTGCTTTTTCTAATCTAGCACCCGGTTGGCTTGACGGGCGGGACCGAGGTTTAAGCAGCAATTTACATGTAAGCTTCAGCTCGGTGCCTCGTTCGTAGCGTAATTACGTTCGCACCGGGGGTAATCGTTGCCTGTCCTCGCCAGAAAATATAGAAGACGCGAGTAGCGTCCGATGATCGCGTCTCCATCGCCCAAGAGACGCGCCTTCCGACTCCCTTTGGGATGGATTTTATCGATTCTCATTCTCCACCCTCTTCCTTTAACCAGCGTTTCGACTCGACCCTGTCTAAATCTTATATAACGTTCGTTTCTGCGCGATGCTCACGGTGTGTAACGTATCGCCGGATACGTCGAGGCGACGCGACGAGAAGAAGAACGCGTCGATTGAATTACCGCCTGGGGATTCGAAGACGAGTCTTTCGATTGGAGCTTGGAGACTGCGCTGCACAGGTTGAATTTAATACGGGGGAATATATTTGGAAGTATTCGTCATATGCAATTTGGATATTTTTATAGTATTTGTTTTGCTGATAGGTGGTTTGATTCGTTAAATTTCTCTCTTTGATATTAACCAAATATTCGTAACCATAGATGCAAAATGTCTTGTACAAGGCAGTGTCGTGCATAAAAAAAAATTGTCCCCATAAAGGCCTAAAAAATTACGTCAAAAACAAAAATACTCCCTCAACGGGAACCCATAGGAGGTTTCTAAGTGTCAGTCGTTATTTTAAGAATCGTACTGTGGGGTTAATTGATCGCGGGACTCAGGCGCGGCTTGTTTGCCTTCCCTCTTCTAACCTTTAGTCTCGCACCTGCACTTTGTTCCTCATTATTGCCCCCTAATAATTGGACGTCTCGAGGCCGGTGTAGTCTTAGCATTTACCTCGAACTTTGGAACATCGGAACTCTGAATTATTGATTCGTTCTGAGTTTATATTGCTTCTGGGCTTTTCTTCTTTCGAATGCTGTTATCCAATTTATTTAGTCGGATCAGCATACGGCCACACGTTAAAGGCTCGAGAATCCCGAAGGAAAACATTCCTTCCATATTTATGTAATTGTTCCATTGCTGATACGCGCTATGCAACAACCGAACGATCAGCAGATTTATTTAGGAACTTCGTAGGAGGATCGAACGTTCAGGAGCACTTTACTAAATAGCAGGCAAGCGAAACAAAATAAACGGGTAACGGCGGTTTGCTGTTGCATCGGATATCTTTCGAAATTAATTTCTATCATGGCTTTCGGTTTGTACTGGTGCGGTTTGGTTGAGCCGCGGGAATATCGGTCGATCGGAAACGGCAAAAAAAACAAAAAACTGACGACCATGGACAATGAGAGGGGCTGTCTTTCTAGAATAGCCATCCCTTCCTTTTCATTTCGTCTGCTATCTCTGGTCGGCAGCTCGTGTTTTATATCCAACGAGCCTGCGTGGCCCCGTGCCCTCTCACGGTGAAAAGCATTCGTGCATTTCGCGCGAGTTTCTCCATTGGTTTCCAATTTTCCTATCGATGTGTGCGAACCGATTTTTTTGTTCCCTTTAGTTTCACTTGTGTTCCTTCGTAGCCGCTTTGCTTGTACGCGTTTGTTGCTCGTGAAAAATACGACTCTGGCTGTCTAATCGTCGGTGGGCGGACCCACATCGGGAACCGTATCGAGGCGAGTTAGTACACTGATAGCGGAAACGTATTCCGCCGAACAATGGATTCGTTAGCGAGCGCGGCTTATTGGGCATAGAATTTTACAGCGATCCTCTTGTGCGAAACGCACGAAAATTTGACCGAAAATAGTCGAAAGGATCACGATCACGCCTCGCCGACTTCGGTCTAGCGAAAGAGTAAAAAAAAAAAAAAAAACGGAGAAAAAAATACCGGCAAGAGGAGAATAAAGGACGAACGAACCACCGTGCGGGTAGTATGACAAAAGGCGAGAGAGAAAAGATAACTCGGTGAAATATCATGCACACTCAATTTCACTTTGCCGAAAGTTTCCTCGCAGTTCCGGTCATTATAACGACGCTTTGTTATCCATCGCCCCGTCGTAAACGGGGCCTGCGACCCGCGCCTCCAGGTTCTAACTTTTCGAAACAGCTCGCGGAAGCGTGGCCGTAGTCGCGAATAACGGGTTTGCGATGTTTTGCAAAAAAAAAAAAAAAAACGAAGAAGAAAAAAGAGGAAAGCTGGAAATCGAACGTAGTGTAAATTGAGCTTACAATCCAATCACCCCTGCCACCTCGCTTCCGTGTCGCCCCTCCTTCCCGATGTCTCGGGGCTCGTCAGCTCGAGAGGCGGAAATAAAATGGGAGAAAAGCGAGACAGTGAAAAAGGTGGCTAGGAAGAGGTAAAAAATGGAGGGGAAGATCAACGTTAGACGAAACTCGACGAAGACGACGAAGGGAAACTGAGATTGGGGGGAATGGTCAGGATCAAGGAAAAGGGCAGACGAGAAAGTGGAATAAGAAATAGCCCCGGAGGGTTGAAACAGCGACGCGAAGAAGAGAGACATAGAGAGAGAGAGAGAGAGAGAGAGAGAGAGAGAGAGAGAGAGAGAGAAGTTGAGTGCACGCAGATATTTCCAAGTACATTTTTGATGGGATTTTTAAATGAGCCCCAATTGCGTTAAACGCTACGGTGCTCGACTTAAGGCAAGATTTCCTTAAACGATGTTTCAGGTTCTCGGGATCCTCGTTAAGGGATGAAGATTAAGCCGACGGCGTCTTGTATTTCTTCTTTCGTCGCGGCCCACCAGTTTGCCGGCCGTATTAAGGAACGCCGATTTCACCCTTAATCTATTCGAGTTCCCACAATCTTCTATTCCACAGTCCGCGACACCCCCACCCCCGCCGCCCCCACTCGCTCCTGTGGAGTATTAACGCGGACCGTTGGATAATCGACTGACGAATATTGCGACTGGAATATTGTACGCCTTTGACACGTTATCGCACAGGCGGAGAAAGTTAGCTGGAAGGAGAACGGAGGTTTGGCGGAGTAGAAAGTGTAAACGCGTGTAACGAGCTGGCGTCTGTGCAGTTAGATCGTTGGGCGAGGTGAAAAACGGCAGGATAAATCGCGAGATGGTCGGAACTGGCAGATATCTCGTCGCCACGAAATAGGCGGCACAGTTTCTTCTTTATACTTTGGACAGGGATGAACGGAAATACCGCGATGAAAAGATGGGGCATCATAGAAACAGAGGGTTGCAAGGGAAAGGGGTAAGGGGAAAGGGGGGTGGGGGTGCGGGAGGTCGGAATGACGTAAAATAAATTACGCCGAGTTGAAGCGCACTTTTATGGCGGCGGTGCAGCAGGTTTTACACCGGAAACTTTGAAACTGGCTGTCAGAGGAAATACAGGGACAGGAGAAGCGCAACGAGCAGAGCATCGCTTTATCCTGATGAGCGCGAACATCGGCGTGTCGCGTAGAAAGCGACGGGACTATCCGCCGCCGCTACTTCCATTACTAATTTCATCGCAAATTTCTGCCCCAAGCGCATATTTCGTTCGTTCTCGTCTAAGTGAATGCAGTATCGTCCCATTGACGATAGGAGGACCAATCCTTTATCGATTTCCCTACGATTTCGATAAAAATTCTGCTACTATCGCGTTCGTCAAAATTGTTGCTTGCGTTAAGTGTCACATTATTAAAGTTTTCCTATCCCGGAAAATTCTCCGCGTGTTTAAAGGTATAATCATTTAATATAAAGCCCGGGAGGCAATATATGGTGAAACTCAATATCTAAAGGCTTAACTCAATCAGTTTTCATTTAATGGTGGACTGCTCAGTCATATCGGATGAACTTTGTATTAACTCTGGCAGCTTAAATGTATAAAAATTATATAAAAATCTAACGCACCACTATTCGACAAATTCCACAATACGTTTCACGATATAAAACCCTCGAATGGTAAGAAACCACCGTCATCACAGTACTGTGACACATTCGAAGCATTCCCTAAATCGTCCATTAATTCCCCGCGGAGTTAATAGAAATCGACGTGGCCGTAACGAGCGGCCTAGACGCCGTTCAAAATTTTCCCGGATATTTCACAAGTTTCCTCTCCAAGACGTATATGCCAGCATCCAGGTCCCCTCGGGCGGATACATAAAAATTGTTCCGCCGGTTTTGCCCCGCGATGCGAAATTCCTCGCGGCAATCGATCATCGACTGCGTTCGAGACACGCTCGCGATGCCGGGAACGATGATTCCACAGCACTAGTCGGTACATTATAATCGTTATGAGCGTTCGATTACCGCCACCCTCTATCCATCCCTTTCCAACTCGCCGGTATCCCGTCTGGTCCGATCGTTAATGGATACTTATCGAGTTAAAAGTTGGGTGCGCCACGCAATCTCGCGGTGCTAAGAACCTAATTGGTATTTAATCCCGTTAGCGGGAACTTCCAGCACCCTCGGACGATCTGGCCAGTCCCCCGTTGCTCGAGGAACGTGCATGCCCTTCCGGAAGAGGACGACATGGCGAACTATGTTGCGCCGCGGCCAGAGTATTTTCCGAAGTAATTAATTCCCGGAAAATAAGGTTACGCTCGCTGCATCATACACGGAAGCATGTACGCGTATACACGGACGCGTATGCAGATGCATTACACGGTGATCGTACCTGTACGACGACGGCGGCGTCTACTGTGCGTGGACGAGATTGTTTAACGACGCTTCGCGTTTCAATACGACATAATCATATTTGACGAACTTTGGTACATCGAACCGAACGACCTACCCGTCGACGCGCCTCGCAGTATGATACACGACGACGGTACATTTATTTAATATTTATGATTGAGGCTAGATTGATCGACGAAACGATTCGCTGTCGTCGGTAGGAGGGCAATCGTTTCATCGTTGCTCGATTACTTGCGGCCCCGTGCAATTGCAATAATTATTCGACGCTTAAACGTTGCACGCCGTCGGATCGACCCTGGACTATCGGATAATATTATGGTTATAACGGAGGGGTGCGCTCCCTCTCTGCGCTTTTCTTTCCGCCGCCTTCGTTCACTTTTCCTTTTTCCTTCGTTACTTTATTGAAAGTGGACGACGATCGATGAATACAAAATTTGATGATAGACGATTAAGCGCGACAGGGGCGATCGAGCGAATGAGAGAGGAACGATCGATCGGGTTCAGTAAAGTGGACAATGTCAGCTATTTTCTTCGCAGAGTATTTCCCGCTGCTGCGCGATTAAAGTTGAATTTGTAAAGTGACATCCCCGTCGATTTGAAACGGTAGCTGTCGCGTTAAACGATATGATTGTTGACAAAGCCAACGGGATGGAAGGAGAGATGCACGACACCGTGACAAAGCACGGGCTTTTGCGTGAAATTTTTCGGTCTCTGTTATCGATATCGATAAACGTTCACGCGTAAAAAGTACGGTTCATCGAGGAATAAAGAGACGTTTTCGACGCGGACAGCCCGAACGCGGTGTCGCGGCATTCAAATTGTCAGTTATTTATAAAGAGAACGGATTAATTCACGGATAGATAACCGTTCGATTGCTACACGAGTTATTCTATATACCTGGACACCGGTGTTTCGATATTTTCATTTATATATGAACGCGTTTCGCAACATACACTGCAAGCATTAATGTGCAAATAAAAGTAGCAACGATTTGAATGCTTGAAAGCTTGATTGCAATGGTACCACTGCCAATAATTCGTCCGACGATGTCTCGAATACCTTGGCAGTGCTACCATCGGTCTGCGTAAGCGATATTAGCAATATAAAAATGATTTCAATTACCTGCTGTCCGTCTTCACTGGGCACCCAGGTGTCGTTCGTTTGACTCAGCCAGGATTTCTTCGGCTACTTGTCATTCTCGGTTGATCGTCGATCGCTGCTCTCATCGCTCGGATCGGCTGTCACAGGCGCGTGGGTTGGCCCAAAAATCGGTAGAGAGAAGAAAAAAAAAGATCAAGGACTACAGTGCCGCGGGATACGTTGCAAGGCTTTAGTATAGAATCGGGAGACTGAAGAGAAGCAGAGAGAGTGAGTGACGTCGAGGGGGTCGACGAGGAAAAAAAAATCTGGCTAGAAGATAGGTGCGGAAGCGCGTTGAACCGAGAGTACGTGCTTTCCTTCGAGAGTTTGGCGCGCGACTGTGCTACTGGGGCCAACCCGGGCCACTATCAACCCTCTTATGGCTCTGTCCCTTCGTTCCAACCCCTCTTTACACCCCTCTCTCTTCGCGCCACTCACATCTCCCACCCGGCTTGATACTCCCACCAGAATTCTGAGCGTGACATACTCCTCTGTTCTCCCTCTTTCTCCCTCCGACTGATATTCACAGGAATAGTCTTTCCACTCCACGACCCGTTCTCCACCCCTTCTTCATCGACCTCTTTCCAGCGTCCACCTCTCCCGCGCAGCTTCATTACAACACCCTTTCCTCCACGAGCAGCTTCATCCCCCTTGTCTCTGTACCACCCGACTATCCTACTCTCTCACCTCTGGCCACTTGCTGGGCTACCTACCCCCTGCATGCCTCTTCCTCCTTCCCTTTTCATCTATCCGTGCCCCCTTCCTTCTCCATTATCCTTTGGTCTCGCTCCTTTCCACACCACTCGTTACGTCTTTATTTCTCCCTGCCGCGTGTCTCCCATTCGCCCCCTGTGCTCCATCGTTTACCTTTTGTCCCGCGTACGTTCGATCCTCTTCCTACTTTTCGTCCTTTCGTCCCGTTTTTCCTACTCTCCGCACATCTGTCCCGGTCTATTTCGCGAGCTACCCGCCACTCTGGTGTTCACCTTTCTCGCTTCCCGACGAGCCGCCCTCCTTCAAGCCCGTTTCACTGTCTCCGTCGTGCGAGCAACCCCTTCCTTTGACCCCGTCGTGAAATCACCAGCGATGTGGATCGGCGGTTAGCGACGGTGCGCGCGCCGCAATTCAAAACTGCGGTTAGAAGGGGTCGTCGAAGATAAGGATGAGCCCTAAATATAGCGACATGGTGCTTAAAAGATCCTCGCACCCTGCCACTTTCCTCGCCTTACGTGCTCCTTTTAGTGCCGTTGCGGGCGAATTCTCCGCACTTCCCGCACGAATGGCCGACCGCCAATAGCCCGCTCGACATGCGTCATACGTGGCTTAGGAAGGCGACAACCTGCTCGTTAATTTTTCGATCGACTGCTAATGGTCTTGCGCTTGCGTTTCCGCAGGATTGGAGGCTCAGCCTGGTACTTGGAACGATATTTCGAAACCGTAGTAAGAAAGCGCAGAGAAAGTTGCGATCCATGGATCTTTTGAAGAGGTTACATTTTACAATCGTGAGAAGGCGAAGCGATACGCCGTTCGGACGATACGTGGGTGCAACGTTGGAGACAGATATGTAGGGTCAGCTACGTTTCTCGAAACTGCAAATTAAAGCGATAGGTTTGTTTTAATTATATCTGGAATCGCACGATTGAACGTATCGGGGACCGTGAGAAATCTTTGCGAATCGTCAATGGAGAGAGGTAAGAAAGGTGCGTTAGGTAACTTCAGCGTGGTCTGTGATCAAGCGACGATTCTATCAATGGGCAGGGGTTAAACGTTTCGATGCAAGAGGTTTCGTGTGACGCGCGTCGTAACGTGACGCGTGTATAAATAAAGATCGGCTAAGCCTCGTCCTGCTCTGTAATTACGATGGAACTAAGCTGGGTATTCTGTGGATCGGTGATCCTTCGTCCTGTTCGCCATTGCAGCGTCTCCGCTTGGCCGAAACCAATTTGGAATTAATGTAACGTCCTGAGAAATTCACGTGATGTCCACCCGGATAGAAACCGGGCATCTTTCAATCTTTAACAGCGCTCGAACCGTTTCGCAATTTATTTTCTATCGTTCTGTTGCCGAAGAGCTTAACACTTCTCGTGCACCGATCTGCCTGCAAGAAATTTCGCGTCAACTTTTCTACGTTTTTGACTGAATGATCTTAGCGACGTAACGTATACCTAGAACGATGTAAAGAATAATCCCGTGGAAACGAAAGTTTTCTTGGGACAGTAATGCAATTCCAACGACTATCCAATAAAAGTACTCTCGTCCGAGTAATATTATAGCGCGATAGAAGGTAGCCTAAGCTCGGACATCGAGGAACCCAATCTACCTCTAACTACCCCCCAAATCCAATTCTGGTAAGAAAGCAATCATCCAAAATTTAATTTATGCCGCCCGTTGAAGTCCCACGAACTTTATTTTAAAGTATAAAAGATCGGTATGATCAAACTGCCGCCGTTTGCGACAGGTTTGCCGCTAACGAACGCGAATCACGTAGACGGCCAGATTCAGCATGACTGTAGCAATGTCAGGCCAGTGTCTACAGCCACGGGGATTACTGGCGCGAGATTAGATACCGGATCGCGGTGCGTTAAATGAAAGGCGACATCAGAACAATAAGTACTCGGTGCTACTTCACGTACGTGTGCTGGACACCAAACACTCCGGCGTTCGTTCCATCTCTTCTCATTAGCTCGGCCGGCCGACGTGTTTCACGTGTCACGCGCGACGAAACACCCATCCGCGTGCAGGACGAATTAATAATCCGGCGAACTGAGAAAGATTTAATGCTCGCCGCGGCGGTGTGTGCGCCACTTGGAAGAAAAGAGGGAGACCCCGTCCAACCAGTGCGTTCTGAAACTCTTTTTTCCCCGGTGTTAACAATAACACCGACGCGGCTATAATTAATCGCATCGTGTACTCTCGAGGACGGCTAATGGAACGTTCACGCGGATCTGAATGCGCAGAAAATCTTATACGCGGCGGAAAGAAACGAGAATCGAGACCGCAGAAAATTATCATACTCGCCTTGGCAATAATACGTTTGTTTGCCGAATTACATTTCGAGGAAACTGCGCCGTCGATTGTCGCAGCACTCACGCGGTTCGCTGCGACTCGAACAGAGATCGTCTGCTGAATGTCTAACGAGACATGTTAGAGGCCCGCAATACGTAGAACCGCGTCTGATTTTAAGCGTCGGACGAGTAACGCGCAAGCAGAACGAAGCCAGTTCGCTGGAACGTAAGAGGCCGGCATCCCATTTCGCATTAGACGGGTATTGTTTTGTGGACGTTTGTCTACTGCACCGTAACGACAGTAGACGATAAATGGAACGCGTTTTAAATATTCCCCGCGCCTTGGTACTGCGGGGCATTGATCGTCCCGCGATGGCCATTTCGTTCGGGGGACGCGCGAGGTGTCCGATTATGCGGCTCCAAGGTTCGTCGGTCGTTTCGCAACACCGTATAACTAGATCGACGTATAATTAGTTCGACACACGAATTTCAATTAAAGTTCTACTCGTCCGTTCGATGTTCCGCGTCGGGATCTCTTTAGAAGACGAATCGGGGTCGCGTCGGGGGATAGATTTAATTTAGTTTTAATTTAATTCCCCGAGCGCATCGACCGTTCGCCCGAATCGAGCCGAACGCCGGAGTTTCGGCTGTTTCGCGAACAGTAAAAAAATGGACGAGGCAAAGCGGATCGACAAAGTAACGAGGGAACCGGATCGACAACAACGACGAACATGAAATTACGAATACAAAAACAAAAGAGGAACACGAGAGGCGACTGGTCGTCGTAGGGGGTTGAACGAAAGAGGGGTTGCCGGTGGTAGGTCTAGGCGCGGAGGAAAGGGGAGAAAGTGAGACGAAAAGAGAGCTGGCT
Source organism: Nomada fucata (assembly GCA_948146005.1). NCBI lineage: Eukaryota > Metazoa > Arthropoda > Insecta > Hymenoptera > Apidae > Nomada > Nomada fucata. The sequence goes on from OX411277.1 coordinate 5,144,343, forward strand.
CCAGCCGCGAACCCTTGCTGATAAACCGACACATACCAAACCCTTTCCTCTCCTCCCTCCCCCCTCCCCCCTCCGGGTGGACAGTTTACTCGCGGTTCACTTGTCATCGGCAAAGATACAAAGATAATTGGTCATTGGGCTATGCCGTGGCGCGGATCGGAGCGAGATAGACGAAACCAAGTACTTTGAAGAGGACAAGCACTTTGAACAGATTTGCTTTGGCCGTTGTTTCGGCCTGGCATTTTAGTTTAGATCAAACGACTGACGCTACTGGCCAATTCAGCCGTATCTAAGCTACCGATTCACGGCGTCTCGCTTCCGTCACCGCGTCGTCATCTCCGTTCCCCTGTCTATTTACCTTTAACTACGTTTCTACGAATATCTGACTGCATTCGTGACTGCACGCCTATACAAACGCTGTTGCATATATGGAATATGCACTCCGCGTCTCGGCCCTTTGACGCGTCGCGTCGTGTAATTCCGGTTCGAATGCGAAAGGGATGAATCGTAATTGAGCGGGACTATTCGGCGGATGTGTCCGCCCGGCCATCGTTGGGAAGATTTTCTTGTTTCTGATTAATAGCCTGGCTCCCGGCTAATGCCGGCATATGTCTCGTTTCTCTGGTCCGTTCGTTTCGCCGGGACAACGCGCGCGATACGGGCACGTGGTTGGCGAAGGTGTAAACGCGGTAAGCGAGATAAATTCGACTGTATCCTTTGCGGCGGAATCATCGTACGGTTCTTGAATTTCGTTTCTGGGAACGCTCAGTTTCGTGGACGGGCTTGACCCACGGGGCCAAAGTTCGTTTCCCTTCTTCTGGATATCGTCGGGCGATTGAACGATTTTTCATTGCTGAATATAATAACAGCGGGGCGAGAGATAGAGAAAAGATACAGACGAGGAGGGGGGGGGGAGAGAGAAGGGACGAGCAACGAAAATGATAGAACGAACGGCGAGGTTCAGGAGGCGGAGACGCGGCACCGTCGAGCCTAGGACAGACATGCATGGCTCACAGATTTGCATCTCAATGGCGGGTAATATAAATTACACGTAATTACCTGGCCGTTCGAAAGAGCTGCGAATTTTATTCCGCTCTATTTCGAGGCGCGGTCACTTCTGGCGAATCGTGCGCGAAGATCGTTTCCAATTTTGTACGAAAACCGAAAATTTATTCGCAATTTTCCGGCAACGAATTGCGAACAATATTAATCGTAATTAATCAAAACGACACGCGCCGCTCGTCCTGATATCGCGCGTTCGACGACAATACGCGTGTAATTTTTATTTAGCGAGGGATTGTTCGCGGCTGGAACGGCGCGTTGGATTTTCCAATTACAATCGCGTCGCGACGTCTGCGGCCCCGCGAGTTACAGGAAACTTTTTCAGCGAATTAAACCGGCCAATTATTGCTCGCGCCTTGCGCCTCGGATAATAAACATCGGGGGCGATAACGAACCTCATTTCAGACGCCAAGAAGCTACGGCGGTCGCGGGTCCTCCGCCAGTAACGTATCTAGGGTCCACTCGATCGCACCGTTCTTTCACTTCGCGTCCGTGCCAAACCGGGCGACGAGCTATTGTTCCTGAACCGCGACGTGCAGGCGCGTAAACAAGAAATGGGCTACTTAAACCAACGCTACTGAGACACTTCGGCGGCTCGCGTTACCGCCACTTACTTGTTACCGCGACGCGAACCTTATTTAACATTTATCGGTTCCGAGGAACCGACCGAATGCCAACCAGCGGGGAATGAAGAATATGAAGAAGAAAAAAAATTCTAAATTATCCAACGCAACTTGCACCCCCCTGTACCGGGCGTATTTTAATAGAAACTTAAATGGACTACACGAAACTGGAGGCCGCTTCTCTCGAAAGTTCCGAATCACCGAAAAGGAAGCGCCTCTTCACGGCCCTACGTTGTTGGGCGTCCGTTTCGCGTCCGGGCGATAGCATCGCGTGGCGTTTAATCTTTCAACTTTTTCCTCGAAATGCCCGACGGGGGAAGTTTTCCAGTTTGCCGTGAGGAAGTAAGCCGGCTGTGCGGCCGCTAACTTCGACGCCCCGGCTCTTTTTAATGTTTATGCTTTCGAGGCGCTTAACGCGCCGCCCCATGAATATGGCTACGAACGACCGGGCGGCGCTGAGTTTTACCCAGGCCGCGGGCCGCGACCGAGATAATTAGAGAAATATCGCTTAATAAAGTTCACTCGATGTTCGAGCAGCCCCGATCCGAGGCGCGAGGAACCGTCCTCGCACCTGATCCCGCCCCGGCCAGGTGAATCCGTGCCCCGGTGCCTGTGTGCGCGTCCCTCTTATTTCTCTCCTGCGAGCTTCCGCGTTCTCGCGACGATAGCTACGTTTACGTTGAAAACATGCACGCCGGGCACAATCGAAACTTCGCTAAGTGCCTGCCAACGGTTCGGATTAGTCGAGCCCGGTTACCCTCCCCGGCAGGAAACACTTGTAATTACATGAAACTCGAAGTTTCTCTTACTTTGATTTCAATCTCGCCCGTGTGCAGCGGCGCGTGAGGTGTCGTTTAGCAACTCGCAAACGAATAACCCATTCTCACCGCCGTAGCGAGATGATTCCAGTTGCGCCGATCGTTCGTTGACGAATCGTTCATACTGTGTCCCGGCTCCCGTCCGTATTCCCCTGTTTCCGTATTGTTTTTCCTCCTTTTTGATTATCCTCGTATCTAGATCACCGAGGAGCGCGTTTAAACGACGGGATTTTAATGAGAGTTCATCCAACGATAAGGACGAGGCGACCGACGGGGACGACGGCGGGGACGGCGACGACGAAACAAGGATTTAGAATGGAGAAGCTACCGATTTTGGAAGCTATAAGTCAACCCCGACGCGCAATTATCCCCCCCCTGCAGCCGTCAGAAACCCTCTCTATCATCGTTCGCCACGGGATTCCTGTCGTGATTCGACCCCGCAGGGTTATATCTTCTGAAAATGACGAAAAAGAGGGAGAGCAGGAAGGAGGCACGAAGGCGTAGAGGCTGCGCAAAGGACTTCCCGTTCAGGATCTTCCTTTTTTCCAAAAAGTCTATTACTTCCAAATCTCAGAGGCACCCCGATATTCTGTATTTTTCACTCGACATGGACAGCTCATAGACTACGAAATAGACCGCGCCAGAAGCTTCCAAATTTGTATCGCATACCTGCTATACACCGCCTCTACTCAACAGGTATTTCATATCCAACATCTCTCTATAATTCATCGATCACGCTCGCGACACTTGTATCATTTGAAGCGTCGTTTCAGGAACTCTATAACCAGGACACGCCAAAGGAACTGTTACCCGCGATGCGCGATAAAATGTCGGAATTTTGTCAGAGACGAAAAGGACCACTGATCAAAGGCGGAACAGCTTGAAATGATCGCCAGCACCAAGAAAGAATTAAAGAGATCTCATTCGCTCGCGCAGCAGGGAGCCCGCGAAGCTTTCCCCCATCAACAATTGTCCCCGTTTCGGAAAATTCTCGTTCCACGAGGTGCTACGTCGCCGAAAGGGCCGTTCCTGACCCGTGACACAAGTCCACGGAAGGGCTACCCCTGAACGTGTGCAAGCGTAACTTGCACGACTGATATCGGCCGGGCAAAGTAAAGGCTTTGACCGGGGCGCCGTATGTAAATATACTTTGCGGCTTCTCCGCGACGATGCTTGCGACGTCGCGTCGTCCCCGGGCGAGGGGGGTTCCCTATCGATTTAGCAGCGCGTCCTAGTCGCTTCAATCCTAGAAGAAGAGAGGACGAACGAAACAAGGTGTCTGGTCCGTCGAGGATTCAACGTAGACTGACCTGACAGCGTGTACTGATGTTATCTGGACTTCCTATGAGTGGATAACGAAATCGGTCGACCTGTATACTTCCCTCTATATGTAATTTATATCGGACGATTCTACGATCGTTCGCGGGTTTCAAGGGACGGCAATGTATTTGCAGTTCGACGTGAAGAATAAACTACAATTATTACAATTGTTTCTATCGTTAGTAGCGGCAAGGATCCCTGACATTTCGATTGAAGTGAAACAACGTTTTGGTCCAGCGATTCGGACGGTGTCTCGATTAAAATTAAACGAGGCCGGTTGATCGATCGTTGGTTCTTTTTCCCCGTTTACACGCGTACGCTTGTAGCTCGGCCTGTGTGCCGACGAATCGCGTCCCATTTATGGTCAGTTTGGGGGCAACGCGGCCGAGGGTCCAGTGCAAAGGGCTAAAAAAAAAAAACAACGAATAGGAGACAACTACGACGACGTCAGTGACGTCGGTGACGAGAACGAGCAAGTACGTTCTTCCTACACGGAACGATGGGGTTTGGTGTATTCATCTGGAAAACGCCTGGACGGCCGCACGTTACCCTGCTTGCGTCATTACGTTCGCGAACGCGCCTTTTCTTTCGCACTTCCGTCTAATTGCTTCGCCTACGTGCCAGGAAAGGGAGACACGGTGTCACGTGCCGTGGCTGCGCGACAAGTAGTTCTATTACCTAGAACCGGACCGCCGGAAAATTCACCTCGTTCCCCTCTTCGTCGGACGCAAAATCGTACGAACTTACCTTCAGTTTCGCCCAACGGAATTCTGCTCCTCTTCGGCGAGCCTGTGGTCCCCAGTAACGACGGCAAGTCGAAGACCTCGTTGCTTCCAGCAACGGCTGCCAGCAACCTCGGAGCATTCGTACGGTATTCTCGATGGATCGCACGAGTCGACGTTTCGCGGCGATTAATTGCACGATTGATCAACGGTGACAGCGCGAGCGTGGCGCGCGACGATCGACGTGTCATTAGGTCAAAGGACAACGAGAGACTGACACATCCGCGAGTGACCGTTGTCGACGACGCGTCCGTCCTTTGGTAGTAAAACGTGACGCACAGTCGGAACGAAGTATCGCTTTATGTCAGCGTGCCCCGGCCGTGTAACTATGCCGGGAGTAACCGTGACGGGAGCGGCCTTCCGGGTGAAACCGGATGTTCGGTGATGTCTATTACGCGGCGGCGTTCAGCGTCGCGCGATGTCGTAGTTCGGAGAGTTTGTTGAAATTTAACTGGAACTCGAAGAATGGATCTGGTCCGCGGCTTGTTCAACCGTGATTCGACGCAGAAAATACTACCCTGTACAGTGCCCGACGTATTATTATTCCCTTCCACCCCCGCGTATCAATTTCACGTTGGATTCGCGCATCCCATCGCGCGAGTAGCTTCTTTTCGTCGATTAAACGTTACCCGACGGGATCCCCCTCGTCTACCTTTTCGCCCTCGATTTTGCCCCCGTGCACTTTCGTCCGCTGCGATGCAAGCGACGTCCCTCGCGTCTTAGCGCTTCAATCAGGAAGTGTAGAGAAACGTATTTGCCGGGGCTCGGGCCGGTGCTTTCCCTGAAAAATTCGTTAAATCCGCCGGAGGCTGCCCTCGTTACAGGTGAACAGAAAGTTTCCCACGGTAATTTCTTCGTTTCTCGTCGTAACGTGCATCAAGTTATCGGGGAGGGCGAAGAGGAGCTTAATACACGCGTTAATCCGCTTGCACGTTCGCCGCAGCTTTTTTCCCCGCTGCATTTCGTTCTTTCTCTCCTTTTCGCCGATCGTCGGGTCGTGGGGACGAGGAGGCAGAAGCTGGAATTGGCCGAGCAGACGAGGAAGATGCCGCGATATAGCATAGGCGCAGCGGCAGCCGAGCTCCGCTCTTACAACGCGCTGCTGCAAACTTGACGACAATAGATCGAACTGGCGCGAACGCTCGGCAGGAAGCGCTTCCCATTTCGTTTGTGAATAGCTACGTGCTCGCTAACACGCCTCGTGTTCTTGTGTACGTTCGAATGAACGTGGCGAACCGGATCGCCCTAGAACCGCGCTCCTCCGGCCGCCTATGTAGCGGAACAAAAAGAGCAACGAAAAAACTATAAATAAATGGCGATCGCTCGATTTGATCATCGTCGTTTCGAACCCCATTCGCGAACGGGAACGCAGCGGCTCGCGCTCCAGTGAAACGTACGAAATGGACGATCGAAAATTTCATACGGAAATCATAGTTGCACGCTCGATCCGATCCTAATTCGCGCGACTAAAGTGGCGGCGCGTGCGAAATCCTGCGCGCGTTGTTGAGTCCCATAGATTTGCATAACGCCCGCTCGTATGCGACGCGCGAACTGAATCTTGATCTTTCGCGGGAATAGTCGGGCCGCCTGAAAGAAGTCCCGGTGAAAAGCGGCCGATTCGAAGTGGAGCCACGGAGAGAGGCGGAGTTTTTAAATGCAAACTTGATCGCATGAATAAAAGATTTTTCGGCGAGGGCTCGAAGTGCACGAATGTCAATGCGATCCGGCGGTGGCCTAACGCGTATCGCGAACGATAATTGCCGGTTGCGAAACGCCGCTGATTGTCGAGCGACGAAAACGCGGTTTAGTTTCTGTTGTACATCGTCGCGAAATCACCGGTTGCCTCGATTTTTCTTTTCGCGGCACGTTCGTAGAGCAGCCGAGAGTCCATAGGGTTCAATCACCGGCCGGCGGTGATCCTTTTCCTGGTGTCTGAACGGTGGGTAAAAAAAAAAAAAAAAAAAAAAAAACAATGGGGGAAGAGGAAAAAAGAAACTGTAGGTTTAAATTGAAGTAATTAAAATCCAGGGGTGCCAGGGTGGGAGTCAGAAAGTTGGCTATTGTCAGCGGGGAGCGTGCGCCTTGTTAAATTTCTCGGTCGAGCGCAAGTCTCTATTCCAAGTGGAGCGAAACGGATGGCCAATGGCCAATGATGACGTTCCGTCTTTCTTCCGCTTCCGCGGGCTTTCTCCTCGTTTCCCTTCGTCGCTACTTTTTCGGTACCCTTTCTGCTCCCTTTTTAAGGCCTCCTTCGTTCACCTTCTCGGCGTCGTCTTTTCCCTCTCCTCCGCCTCCCTCCCGTCTTTCCTGCGGCTACTATCTCATGGGAAATCCCTTGAAAAGGAAGCATAAAGAGCGACGCAACTAACGTATAAAAGCGACGTGATACGGTAATTCCGGTGAAATCTTCTCGGGCATCTTTTCAAATTTTTTTGGGATTCAATTAGGCTTTCGAGAATCGGAGGGGTCGCGTCGTCGAAATTTGCCGGATACGTGCAACGGGCGACTGTGCCCGTTTGATTTAAGTATTTCCAACGGCAAGAACGTGATTTCGCAGTCGCGTTTCTGCTGTCGCGGCCAGACGACAACGGAACGCCCAGGCCTTTGCGATACATTTCCAATATTCCTCGACGTCTCGTTTGCATTATGTTTCGCGCGGCACTATTGACATCGGGAACAGCGAGGACGATTCGTTCCCGGTCAATGGAATCGCGCGGATTGACATCGGATCGTGTTATTTGCTATTTATTATTGTCGCATTCGAGAGCGTCGTTCGTTTTCATTTCGACGGGGTAAAGCGGCCGGGCTGCGCCGCTAATCGTCAACCTTCGCGAAATGGAAATTGCATTCGAATTCTATTTTTCTTCTTTTTTTTTTTTTTTTGTCGTTTCGCCCTCCGCTAATTTTCATTTTTCAGCTCGACCCGCTGTTTCTCAGTATTTCGTTTACCGTGTGACGTTTTATATTAAATACTCGAGTTTATTCACAGTCGCGCGAGCAGATGAAAAAAAAATGACAGCCCCGTTTCAAACCGTCGACCCCCCCCCCCCCCCCCCGCTCCCGCCCCCTCCCCGTCTGCCCCCGAAATATTATAACCCTTCGGATATTTCGTTCTCGAGCACGATTGATATACGCTCGTTGCCCCGTACAAATAATGATATCGAACGGCGAGCCGAAAATTCCTCGCTACCTGTGCGCTCGTCGAGGCTTCAGAGGTTAACCCTTCGTTTCGTACACAAAACGATGGAAGCTTTTGACATCGTGTCATCGACTGGTCGTATCGGTTACACGCACGCATTTCCCTCATTTATAAGCAAAACGGAGGCGAGAAATTCAGTAATGCTGACCCGCCCCGGCCGCCCGTCGATTTTTAATGCTCATTTCGTATTCCTCCGACATTTACAGTGGCACAATCAAATGCAATTAAAATATTCATGCACCGGGCTCGATTTATAAAGCGTTGACACAGGGACACGGGGAAGATTGTCAAAATTCCACGGGAAATTTCGAATAATTCGCTGGCTGGTGCCGGGATAGAACGGTAACTGTGAACAAATATCCGGTGGAAATTCCGACGAATGTTACACGCGACACAAATAACTACACGAACAGATCAAACATTTAATGAAAATCATTTCGCAACGACACGTCCTCGTTCGCCGCTATTTTTAGACTTTGAATTTGATCAATATCCACCTCGAGGTGCGCGAACATCTCGTCGTCTTCGACCTGTCTTAGGGCTTTAATATCCATTGATGTCAGTTTCTTCAGAGCTTCCGGCGGCGGTACCTGTAACAGCAGGTAAGAGGATTTCGTTGAATCCTCCTATAATGGCCTAATGCACGGCAATCGCAATCGCTTTAATTATCCCGAATCTTAAACGGCCTCGTGCATTATGCAGAAAGGTCAGCCGCAAAGCAACCAGCCTGCGAACGGGCGTACGAACGGCGAAACGACAATCCGCGGAAACGTTCACCGGTATAACTGATAGTGCAGTTACCTCCGACTGCTGCAACCATTCCACGAATCCTCTGACGCTTTTGAGATGCGTTAAACCCCTCCAGACAACGTCCATCGTTTCGAGATCATCCGGCACGTTTTCGCAATCCAGCCACAGACGTTGGACATTATTTTTGGGGGGCACGAAGCGAAGATGCGGCGGTAGAGCGGTTCCGAACGCCATCGTTTTCGGTGCCCTTTTCTCAGCCTTCACGTCCTTCGTCAGGTGAGTTCTCGTTACCGCGAGTTTACCTGCTCCGGGACAATTTCTGGTTCTGGCTACCTCTGCGGGCACCACTGGCGTTTCTTGGATCAATACCTGTTTTAAGGAAAACAACCAATGAAGAACTCGGGTGCAATTAAACGCGGCAGCTGAGCAAACTTCTTCCAAGTTGCAACAGAAGGAATGGCTGCCTCTCGAGAGTATGATGCTTGAAGTGATTACGGTCTCGTTCGGATATTTAGCGAAAGGGAAATATTCCACGATTGTCGGAGCATCGGTGCTTCGGGTGACAGTGTTCGCGGAACAACCGGGTGATAAATATCAGGTGTATAGAAAGCCGCGGTAAGGGGTTACTGATATTTCTCTTCAACCTGCATCGCTCTGCAAGCCTCCGCGCTGAAATCGATTTCAAACATGTCCCTGAGAACCTCCTCGTCGATGATCTTAACCGTCCCACCTAAACTGTCGAGCCATTCGCAGAAGTCCTGGCATATCCGCTTCATCATGTTCTCGGCTCTGGTTTCGAGGGTGGCGTCTGGATCGTAGCCCTCCAGGTCTCCTTTCGTCAGTGGACGCCATGTAACCACCTGAAGCGTCGAAATTATATATTTCCACCGCCTTGCTCATCCCCGATCGTCCATTTGCCACGATCGTTCGACGATTACTCTATCGTTATCAGTTCGATATCGTGCCTTGCGTCTCGGTTTCGTAAGAAATAGACCGTAAGGATTGTATCTACGATGACCCATTTTCTCTTCGTTGTCGGGCGATTCGGTGCCTCTCGGCGTCGGCGGATCTACCTTTATAATTATAAAAAAGGCTATCTTTAAAAGGACGTACCGATGTGGAGCAACTTATTAAAGTGCAACGTATAAATATCTGCCGCGATTTTTTTCTCTACTTCAAAGCGGAGAAACTGAAACACACCTCGAGACTGTTGTACACGGGTTCAGTTACGTCGACGCCAGAATGTGCCATGTAGAGATCCGTGAGTCTGGTTTCGAACGAAGCTTTCTTCTTCGGGTACCATTCGGGCATATCGAGCAGGGGCGCAACGGTGTTGTAAGTCCTTAAGGGTAATAAGTGCCTGAGGAACTTGGGGTTGCAGGCGGACGGCTGGATAGTGGAGAAACGTAAGTCAGAAGGGAACTTATCGGGATACAAATAACGTTTAGAGTCGACTAACAATTTTATCAGCGTCGCAGCTGTCCTAATGCGATCTCTCGTATGAGAATCATTATATTCCTCGTTACTCGAGAGCCGTTGCGAAAATTCTTTGCACAATATCTCCAGCATGTCTGTCGTCGAACTATTCACCTCCGCGTTCATTAAAATCTCTGCAACTTCTTTCGGTTCGGTGAGCGGTAATTTTGATCGAGCACCGGAAAATTTCTTGTCGGCTGCTGTTCCTAAAATATTATCGCCACCAGTCGCGTTCACATTATTTAATTCGACGCTTCTGGACGGGTCAGAGTGCATTTCCAATCTTTTTCTCGCGCTGTCCGTAGATAAAGTAAAGCTCGCGAAGGTGGCTCCCTTTCTGAGAACGCGTTGCTGTTTTTCCGTATCAGCTTTCGGTTTTTCGCGGGTCAGTTCCTCCGGATCAGAGTTCGCTTTTGTTAAGGGCGGTGGAACAGCTTTTCCTTTGCCACCAGGTTTATCTTTGTCGACAATTTCTCGAGGCGCAGATCTTGATTTTTCTGGGACGTCATCGAGATCGTCTATAGAGCCGCCTTTCTTCAATGTCGTCGACTCGAGCATGGCAATTCGATCTTGCAGGGTTGTCGGTTTCCTATTCTTCAGAGCTCTTAAAGGTTCCAAGCTGTGACTGAAGATCGTTGGACCATGACAGGGTGCTAAAAATTTCGGCTTAGGTTGATCGTCACTTATGGAGATGTCATTTGAATCGTCTTCCTCCGAGCTTTCGCTTTGAAACGAGGGGGCAACATACGCCACCTCTAGGGATGCAGCTTTCGTGGAACTTACTGTAACGTCGTTCACATTCGTCGAAATTGAGTCATCCCCTCGTTGATCCTCCTTAGCGTCCTTTGTAATTGTCGCACGTGGAGCCTCCGTATCTGGAATATTCTTCTGTCCCAACTCTTCTGTTACGGCTTTGGGGGTTTTCTTTAAATCGTTATCATCCTCGTTGATTGTTTCAGCATCATCGCAGTTCAAAGATTTTTCTAATTCATCTTCGAAGCTCAGTGGGCTGGAAGAAGTAGAGATACTGTTTTCGGACGAGCCAAGGCGAGACAATTTTTTCTTTTCTGAACTCAGTATTTTATGTAGAAAGGTTCTAGGTAATGATATTTTGCGTTCCCGTGGCTTTTCGAACGATTTGTACATGCAAGGTAAACATCGGTCGCAGTTCCTTCTGGGATAGCTAGATAATTTTGGAATCGACGTCAAAATCCGAGTGGAAGGACCCTCAATATTTTCTGGATACACAAACTGCGGACTTGGGCCTGAAGTGGAGCGAGATGTTGTCGGAATAGTTTTCGACATCGTTTCCTCGGATTCCAAAGCGTCTCGCTGGACATCGGTATACGTGAATTCTGAATCCCTGACTGAATGTTTTTTAAGGATCTTCTGCGTGTCACCAATTAAAGGTAAATCTTCTTCTTCGTGTTCGCCAATACCTTCGACATTAAATAAATTCTGATCTTCATCGTCACTTACCATGCCATTATTTAATTGAAAAGGCACTTCTGGCAAAGAACGTGCGATTAATTTTGCTTCGAAATTCGGATTCTTGCTTTTTGTTACGCGTTGCAGCGCTTTATAAGCGAAACGAGCGGAGTATTTTAATTCTTCGTCAGTTAATTTTGCACCGGTTTCTGTCGTAATTTTATCTACTTTACACGACGGTTTTTTATTTTTAACCGTAACAACTTTGTTTCGAGGTTGATCATTGATCCTGAAATCCTTTCTCTCTGGTAATCTCAAGTGTTCCCGTAACTCGTTTAACGTTAATTCGGGATTGGGTTGTTTAGAGAACGTACAGAGAATCGGGGGGATTGAAGAACTTTTGCCTGGTACTTTCGGTTTATTTTGGATACTGAAAGGAGCGCGAATACGATCCACTTTGCTAGGGAGGATTTTGCCAGAACTGGGTTGAGGACCTACAGCATCTAACTTTGGTATTCGTACAATTTTAGTCGCCGTGGGAAGATTGCTAGTTGTGTTCCAAAAATTCTTAGCAGATGGAGATGGAGCTGTTAATATTGCTGTCAATAATGATTCCTTACCGTCAAAACGATTTTTCTTCAATATCGATTTCGTTCTTGCCGGAGACAGCTTGTGCAAAGAATTCTTTGTCGCGTTGCGATCATCTATATAGGATTTAGATAAAGCATTCCAATTAGATGCATTATCGTTAAAACGCGAATCAATATTAACGAGATCGGGATTATTTTTGGGAAAGGAACGATAGGATAATTGAAGGAAAGGATTTCTTACTATTATCAATTTCCTCGCTTCATCATCAATTACTTTCTCCCAGTAATCTGTCGATTTTGGAACTGGCTGCTCGTATCTGCCAATGCGTGATTATTTGAAAACTGTAATTCGAATGAGAATCAAATAGTTTTAGATAATTTACGTACTTATTTCCTGTAATGAGCATTCTTCTTTTCTGATTATCAGGATGCCTGTATTTCAGTTTACCAGAGGTATCCATCGTGCAAGAAATTTCGAATACAACAAATAAACACACGGTAATAATTATTTACTGGTATAAATTACTAAACAACTTCCGCAAGAAATTTTTCCTTCAAGCCCAAGTGTAGATACTGCATCGTGACATCTAAGGGGTTATACTGCTTCGTTAAAGATTCGACTATCGATTAAACATATTTTGAATAAATTCGAGACATGCGTGTAGGCGGGGTGAAAGCAACCCTTGTGAAAAGGGCTACAGTGTGAGCTGGGAATACTCACTGTACCGTTTGAGGATACACAATGCGAGTGCTCTAGCGAACCGATGAATATTCTACTTCACCAGTCACAGTAACAACAGTTTTCTTCTATGAAAATCACCGACCAAATATATCAGTAAACCAATCATACAATGTAATCCTACGGTCTACACATGAAAACACAAAAACATAGAAATCGAGTTCGTAAGATGAAGGTAAAGGATGCTGTTATATGACCACACACGATTTATTAATGCTACTTGAGTCATTTATTCTTTATAAACAATTTGAGAATTCCTTCGAAAATTCCATCGAAGCTATCGACGCTAAACCGACAGCTTCAATTTAAGATGTCGTTGATTAAATTCGGTTCAGTAGAAGCGGACATAATTGAATTTGTTTAAGGAAATTATAAACAAATGCGATTATTTCGGCTTGCAGGCGAGCTACATCAATGGTCAATAGACATAAATGAAAGCTAGCAGCATCAGCTACCAGCTCCAATAGGTGTGGACATTAATCCATGTGCAGCTCATTTGTTGTTAACAATTAAACAATTGAAATTGTTGTTACGGTTAAACGAATAATGTAACGGCAACGGGGTATTTTTTACCGGGTAGCTTATTGGTTTCCCTGTCTTTTGAGATGTCGTTCATTAAAATCGGCCCACTAGAAACGGAGATAATAATTTTTTAATATTTTGTCTGTAACGATAAGTCGGTAATCGTGTATGTGGCGCCATCTCGCGTTTGCGGCTTTTTTCGCGCTTCGCCGCACCGCCAAAACCGAAATCCTGGATTACATCGTTAATTTAAACAATTGCATTTTTCTCGGCTTCTAGTGCATATTTCTTAACCGGGCTTGTTTTGAATTAAAGCTACCGGCCATAGCTATCATCTACAGCAGTTGCAACAATATGGCGTTCGTGGTTTAAAAGTTATTAACAATTGAATTATCGGCAAAAACGCACTCCGGGTCAATGCAATTATCTCGGCTTTTGGTGGTGCTAGAACAATGATCGACCGCTTAAAATAAAGGGAAAGGATGCTCCTACACGACAATAAACGATTTATGAGTGCTGCAAGCGCCGTTTATTTTTTATAAACAATTAAATAATAAATTTGAGAATTACACAGAAACTATACATGAAGTCCTTTTCAAAAGTAAATCCCATTGTTCCCCGAACCGAGAGCTTCAATTTGAGACGTCGTTGATTAAAATCGGCCCAGTACAAACGGAGAAAATGCAATTTGTTTAAAGAAATTATAAATAAATGCGATTATTTCGGCTTGCAGGCGAGCTACATCAATGGTCAATAGACATAAATGAAAGCTAGCAGCATCAGCTACCAGCTCCAATAGGTGTGGACATTAATCCGTGGGCAGCTCATTTGTTGTTACCAATTAAACAATTGAAATTGTTGTTACGGTTAAACGAATAATGTAACGGCAACGGGGTATTTTTTACCGGGTAGCTTATTGGTTTCCCTGTCTTTTGAGATGTCGTTCATTAAAATCGGCCCACTAGAAACGGAGATAATAATTTTTTAATATTTTGTCAGTAACGATAAGTCGGTAATCGTGTATGTGGCGCCATCTCGCGTTTGCGGCTTTTTTCGCGCTTCGCCGCACCGCCAAAACCGAAATCCTGGATTACATCGTTAATTTAAACAATTGCATTTTTCTCGGCTTCTAGTGCATATTTCTTAACCGGGCTTGTTTTGAATTAAAGCTACCGGCCATAGCTATCTTCTACAGCAGTTGCAACAATATGGCGTTCGTGGTTTAAAAGTTATTAACAATTGAATTATCGGCAAAAACGCACTCCGGGTCACCGCAATTATCTCGGCTTCTGGTGGCGCTAGATCAATGATCGACTGCTTAAAATAAAGTTAAAGGATGCCGCTACACGACAATAAACAATTTATGAGGGCTGCGCACGCGGTTTATTTTTTATAAACAATTAAATAATAAATTTATGAATTACACAGAAGCTATAAGTGAAGTCCTTTTCAAAAGTGAATGCGATTGTTCCCCGAACCGAGAGCTTCAATTTGAGACGTCGTTGATTAAAATCGGCCCAGCAGAAGCCGAGATAATGCAATTTGTTTAAGGAAATTATAAACAAATGCGATTATTTCGGCTAGCAGGCGAGATATATCAATGATCAATAAACATAAATGACAGCTAGGAGCATCAGCAACTTGCTTCAATAGGTCGGAACATGATTCCACGTGTAGTTCATTTGTTATTAACAATTAAACAATTGAAATTGTTATAACGGTGAAGCGGACATAGTTACGCCAACGGGGTATATTTTATCGGGTAGCTTGTTCGATTCTCTTTCATTTGAGACGTCGTTGATTAAAATGGGCCCAGCAGAAGCCGAGATAATTGCAGTGACCCCATGGCGGTTTTTGCCGATTCTTCAATTTTTAATAACTTTTAAACCACGAATGCCATATTGTTTCAACTGTTGTAGAAGATAGCTGTGGTCGGTAGCTTTAATTCAAAACAAGCCCGGTTAAGAAATATGCACTAGAAGCCGAGAAAAATGCAATTGTTTAAATTAACGATGTAACCCAGGATTTCGGTTTTGGCGGTGCGGCGAAGCGCAAAAAAAGCCGCAAACGCGAGATGGCGCCACATACACGATTACCGACTTATCGTTACCGACAAAATGTTAAAAAATTATTATCTCCGTTTCTAGTGGGCCGATTTTAATGAACGACATCTCAAAAGACAGGGAAACCAATAAGCTACCCGGTAAAAAATACCCCGTTGCCGTTACATTATCCGTTTAACCGTAACAACAATTTCAATTGTTTAATTGTTAACAACAAAGGAGCTGCACATGGAATAATGTCCACACCTATTGGAGCTGGTAGCTGATGCTGCTAGCTTTCATTTATGTCTATTGATCATTGATGTAGCTGGCCTGCAAGCCGAAATAATTGCATTTGTTTATAAATTCTTTAAACAAATTGCATTATCTCCGTTTCTACTGGGCCGATTTTAATCAACAACGTCTCAAATTGAAGCTCTTGGTTCGGGGAACAATCGGATTTACTTTTAAAAATTACTTCACGTATAGTTTCTGTGTAATTTCCAAATATATTGTTTAATTGTTTATAAAAAATAAACGGCGCGTGCAGCACTCATAAATCGTTTATTGTCCTGTAGGGGCATCCTTCCCCTTTATTTTAAGCGGTCGATCATTGATCTAGCACCACCAGAAGCCGAGATAATTGCATTGACCCGGAGTGCGTTTTTGCCGATAATTCAATTGTTAATAACTTTTAAACCACGAACGCCATATTGTTGCAACTGTTGTAGGAGATAGCTATGGTCGGTAGCTTTAATGCAAGACAAGCCCGGTTACGAAATACGTAGTAGAAGCCGAGAAAAAGGCAATTGTTTAAATTAACGATGTAATCCAGGATTTCGGTTTTGGCGGTGCGACGAAGCGCGAAAAAAGCCGCAAACGCGAGATGGCGCCACATGTTTGATTACCGACAAACTGTTACCGATAAAACTTTTAAAAATTGTTATCTCGGTTCCTGTTGCTTGTTTTTTATTAAATTAGGAATCAAATGGAAGGTAGAAGAGTAAACTACTCGTCTATAATCATATCATTGCTGTAACATCATTTACTTGCTCGTAATAATTAATGTCATTGTTTGATTGTTTGTAGCAAAGCAAGCACGACCACGAAGCACCTAAATATTCCTTATCTTTACTTTGTTCTATCGGTTTGAATTCATTCCCACTCTTGGCAATGAATGAGCGTATATTAGCAACTTTATTTCAGCTTCAGAAGAATTAACCATGAAAGGAAAATAGTTATAGCAGACGCCTTGATGTGAAGTATACACAGTAATCTTATTGTCACTGATTCGATAACGTTGTGCAGTTTATCAGTTTCCACCTAACATACTCTTCGAGCAATAGATATCGAAATAAACAAATGAATGAACAAGCAAACACATTGATGTATTAATTATAAAATCCAATATTACTTTTTAGCCCCCCAAAAAACATATTCGCAATTTTTCATGTATAATGATATTTATAATTAACAAATTGATGAAGGGAAATGTTGGAATATATCTCGCAATCTGGTAGAATCAGTAGAAAAGCAGTTATGGATTACAAATTTGTATATTATAATAAGAAAAGTGCCTTACTTATTTCATTCTAATAAAAAGTATGCTCCATGTTAGCGCGTATCTCTGTTAAATTGTTCGAAAAATGCCGCGGTCGGTTTATTTTTGTACAAAACCTGTTTCAAATATTCCTGATGCGATTTCTGCTCATGTGCAAGTTCCAAATTTTCCACAGCTATCCTCTTCTGAATTTCCCTGAGAACCAATCAATTCGTGAGGATTCCGAAAAGAAAAAAATACGTACACTATTCAACAAACGCAGAAGTGTTTACGTTTTCTTCTGATCTATTTCACGTTGATAAGAGCTCGCGAGACGCGCCTGGGTGTCCATCAGTCGGTCCCACTCCTGGTCCCTTTGCTTCTCCTCTAATTTCATTCTCTGGGGGAAAAAAAAAGAAGTTTTCCTTGAGCGAGCCAAACTTTTTATCTCTTTGACCGTGCCCTCTCACGGCCATGACAGCGGTTGGCACCGTTTCAGCCTTCCAACACGCATCGTTAAAATCGTGTAAAACGTCCTCCCCTTGGCTTTTACCTCGATTTCCAGCAACTGCCGCGCCTGTGCTTCCCTGAAAGCCCTAAGCTCCTCGGCAGTCATGCCCTTATAACGCGAGGCCAACGGTTTGCTGGGTCCATGAGTGCTCTCTGCCTGCTCTTTGGCTTCCGTGAGGAAGTCTCCAGTCACGTGATTGTAGATATCCGCCTTCTTGTCCTCCTCCTCTTGAAGGGCTTCGCAGCGACGACGGTACTCCTGTTCCTCCGCCTGTTGGGGGAAACAGAGCCGGTCATTCGACTAAAACGCACGAGCAACGGGGCATGGCAGCTCGGTGGAAAAAAAGTCAAGGGCAGGAACACGTGGAAAGAGATAGGGAAGCGACACGAGGATCGCTCGTCGGGTTATTACAAAACTCGCGTGTCTCGGTGACGTCACCGAGTTTGCTCATCGACCATAGCAACCTCGTCGTCACTGTAAACGGTGCTCACCTTCGAGAAAAGTTTATGTTAACCGTGCGGTTCATGCTCGACACGCGTTAGGAAGCGACAACGGATTCGTCGTTACGGAGACACGGGCAGAATTCATCCGCGATCCGTGCAACCGTCCAGAGACCCAGTAGAAGATCTCACCGCTGTTCAACTCTGACATTTCACGGTGTCGTTGTCGGCCGTCCGCGACGCGCAAAAGAGGCGCAAGAAGAGAGCGGGCTTAAAATCAATTACTACGGCGGAGAGCCATCAAGAGTTAATTATCTGAATTCTCACTTTCTCGTCGCCCACGAGCAGTACATACGTCCCGAGTAGTTGAACCGAGAGGGGAGAATAGAGATCGGCTCTGATCGGTAGCGGTGGTTGATGGCGAGCTGGCGATTCGATTTTAACCCCCGGGCGGGAAATAGAATCGTCGGATAATAAGATTCTTATCCTTTTCTTGCAGTTCCTGCCACTTTGTTCCCGCTCGTTTCATCGAGAAACTAAATAGGAGAAAGCCTTACCAGGGCTCGATTAAATCGTGCGGTGGCTTCGTTCAACCTTCGACGGCATTCCCGTTCCATCTGATCTAACGCCATGGCACGGTTGTCCCTGGAGATGACGGCTGCCTGGTACGCTTTCTCGGCTTCCTGCCGTTCTGTATCGGCCTGTGCGCGTTCATTCTTTTGCTTCTCGATCCACCACCTCAGCTCCTCCTTTTTCACCCTCGAGCGTTCCTTTAAATTATCATCGTCACCCTGGAATCTGTACAGTCGGACGAACAAACATTTCGTACACTCCACCTTTCGCGTTCGTCGCGTTCGTCGTGTTACGAATCGAATCGGGAACGACAATAATTACTTCTGTCCCAGCGTGGATCCGTCGCATTTCTTCAATGCGTTCGGGTCGTTCAGGTCGTAACTATGACGTTGCTCGGGGCGTTGATAGTGCGTACGAAAATCCTCGATCTCTCTGTGTATCTTTCGTTTCTCCTAGATAATCAACAACGAAGAAATGATAGCGACTGGCCGCTGAATAGTTCGAATCGCAAGGATTATTCTAAATCGGGCGATGCCCGCTGCGAGCAGAAAGAAATACAAAGTGTACATGGAAACGCCAACAACGGTCGCTCTTGCGAGCATTGGGATCATTAACGACGACACCGCAAAAGACGATTAATCATCCGACTGTTTGTCTTTCTTCCGCCCGTAATTGACAGTTTACCTCTTCTTGTTGTTTCTCCAGCAGCAAGGCGAGTTTGCTGCCGCGAATCAAATTCTCGTCGAGCTCGGATTCCCGGGCCAGTTCCAGCTCGCGTTGCTGCTTCTTTTCCGCGACCTGTTTGTCCAAGAATTCCTTGTCTATCTGCGGGCGTTACGGATAAAAATCATTACGCCAGGCGTACTCGAGAGCGGGTCGATGCATCGTTCGTTCACGTGCAGACGCGAGATCTTTCTCTCTTTCTTGTTGTTGTTGTTACGAGGGTCCGTTCGAGCCAGGATAAGATGTACGTACAGCAGACGCGTTTAACGTCCGTGCAATCTATCGTGGCTGCCGGAAACACTTTGCCAAAGAACTCACCCCTATTTTCCTGAATCTTGGATTGAATATCCTTTGCTTCCTTTCCGCCTCTATTTGACGTTTCCGTTGAATGGACGCGGCAAGCTTCAGGTCCTCCTTGGTCGCGGTTTGAAACTTCAGCATCGTGCCAAATTCGATCTTACACGGGGACGAACGTAACCAAAGCCGAACTGCCAGCCCAGCCACGAAAGCCGCAAGAATCGCACGGAATTCGTTGCCATGGAGCGTTTGGACGATAAACGCAACGGCGGATCCGTGAAATTCTACAGACGACCCGTCGTATCGGAGCGTTAAAGCGACACAGAATTCCTGCGTTATCGCTTATCGCCGAATCGTTTTACACGAAACTTCACTGAGCGTCGCAACTCCGCGTTCTATCGAAACGTTTAATTGGACGGAAAGGACCATTAGCCCGATCGGTTTCCATGCCGTCGCGTTTTTCACGAATTTAGGCGGATTAAAGTTTCTAGAGTGACTGTATCTATTTAACGTACGCTCGGCCGCTAATTGTTCAGACGTTAAGGACATTTGCATGAAACGGTCACGTGAAGAGCAGCTGTCGAACGCGTAAACATGTGTTGCATTATCTGTTGATTCGGCGAAAGTCATTACAGATGACTCGTGACTTCGAGTTCCCGTATCATCACGCCTCTGTCGATGTGTATGCATCGATCCCGTGTAGTTGTGCCTTGTTGAGGCACGATTGTAGATGCAGCGAGGAGGACAAGGAAGGAAATTCAGCTTCCCTCTTTAATTTCTTTGTACGAACGTCCGATTTGCCAGACACCGTGACTCAGACGACGCTTCGCTTCTTTCAACATTGAAAACGTGGTAACGGGGGCAGATTACGAGTGATGCACGCACACTTGTATCCGTGTGTACAAACCTATTGTCCAAAGGCACGTGGACGACTATTAAATATTCCGGGATCGAGTCGTTTCACGCAAATCATACGGAGCTCGAATAGATCGCTGCGAAAGTCAAAGGCTTCCATCTGGACGCGACGAAAAGAACACTACATTATCCGCAGTTCGTGCACCATGGGATAGACGTTAAGGAAGTGCGCGGCTTGCTACCCCGTTTATTGATTTTGGATAGGGTAGTTTGCTGCGCCTGGTTTCGGCAGTGATTTCGCTGTAGGTTTGCGAATATTATTAAGCGGTTGAAAAGCAGAGGCGAGTACAAAAACTTTGCTGCGAAGAATATAGCGAATTCCGTTTATTGCTGAACAGCGGACCTGTTTCTTGTTAACAGTTTTATTTAATCGGTAATTAAAGGGGACCAATGAAACTTGAGCGATTTGAAACTTGAACGATGTTGAACGGGGAACAATAGAAAACGGATAATCTAATCGCTATCACGAATTTCTTCGTGCTTAGTTTTTTTTTTTGTGAACTCGCCGTCACGATAGTTGTACCGAATTCGTGGCTGGTATTTCTAATTATTTTACGTCTAATGGCTACACACACGTGTCTACGAGTGACCTACATATTCGTTGTATCAGGCCATATGGCGATCAAGGAAAAGCGGACACGCGAATAGCGGCCTACCTATGAGAAGGAAGCCCGCCATGACAAAAGTTGATAAAAGAATCGTGACAAACATTTATAAACACAGACAGATACGTAAAACTTCAATTTCTTCGTAACTGACCTTACTTTCAATATTTTACAGCATGCCCGATGAAATGTTCAGTGTAGTTTGCAGAATAATCGCGAACGGAAACAACCGAAATCGGTTCACCTTCTTCTCAAGCCTTATCCACGCGTACGCGTTTCAGCTGGACGCCGCGGCGAAGTGTTTTACTCCATAAATAAGCCGCCTCGGCGAAGCGCGAATTACCTATTTATACATTATTTCCCCAGTTGAAGAGTTCGAAAATTTTTAAAAGCCGCGCCATCGGGTAACGCGCGGCGCAGGAATCTGCGCCTCTCGATCTTGGAATGTCGTTTAACAACGTTCACGCACGTACGAAAATCCAAACTTCCCTTACTTCCATTCCTTCCCGGAGAAACCGCGAAGGCATACCCGAAACTAGAATGGCACAAACATCGGTCAAGAGAGAGAGAGATACGCTGCCGCGTTCGCAGCGCACTCTTCGTCCCCTTTCCCGTCGCAAAAACGGCGAAACACGGAAAACTGGCGACGGCAAAATTTTGCGCGCGATTTCAAAAGAATTCGCGGGCAGATAAGCAGAATCAAAAAAAGCGCCGCAAGATTTCGCGGTATCCTGCACAGCCGACCCAGAGAGAAGATGCCCCGAAGCGAAGCGAGACTCGACGGCGCCTGCGTGGCCATGTGACGTCATTGGCGAACCGGGCAGCTCGTCCGCTAGACATTCAGTCTCGCCTCAGCATCGAACGAGGTTGTGTGCGTTCGAGGTGCGCACGGTTATCGAAGTATCACGGAAGTAGTCGGGGTCCGAATTGATCCGACGGTCGTCGCGCTATCGTTTAGAAACGCGGAGGAATCGCGCGGCGTGAAAATTAAATAGAAGTCGCTCGCTGGGCCGAGTAAACGTCAACGCTCGCGTACCGTTCGTCCAGGGAGGATCGTCCGGTCGTCATCGATCGAATTCTCTCCGCGGGACGAAACGAGTGAAACAAACAGAAGAAGAAGAGGAAGAGGAAACGCAGCAGAGACTGCGAAAGAGGAGCGAAAGGGATCCGACAGCTTGCTCCTTCCATCCGTGGCCATCGTTTGAACGTACGATTAACACGCGATACGCGCGCGCTTCGTTCCCTTTTCCACGCGTCGGAGGGATCGTTCCTCGACAAAGACAACCCTCGCGCTTCCCCCCTCGTATCGTTAGCAATTAACGTTTCAGTGATAAACACGTGTCCGCGGGAGTGCACGGGACGAGAAAGGCAGAGCGACAGCGCGGACAGAATTCTTTTCGTTCCTGTACCGGACGATGCTACTCCCTCCATCGGGCAAGTGACAAGCTCTAATCGACAGAACAAACACATAGAAGCCTTAGGCGCGTTCTATCAGCCACGGTGCGCTCGACTTCGTGTGCATCGGCTAGAGTACATGCAACGATCGGGCGCGTTATCGCATGCGTCGCCTGGCGGTTTCGCTTACTATGCACACTGAGAGGTACCCGATTACTATGAGAGAATGAGCTGCTCGGTGAAAATCTCGTGTGGCAAGAGCTGGAGCGGATCGCAGCGGAGAATCAACTCCCTCGCGGAGGAAACGACGTGCCCCACGGCTGGAAACGCGAGCTGCGCTGGCCTGGCGGCCCAGCCGGCCGTCGTAGCGTTGACGTCGACGTCGACCACGGCGACCACGTCGATCATCGCCAACACCGTCAGCCCGAGCACGCTGACCAGCGGTAGCCATAGACTCGGACCGCCGCGTCCTGTAAAGTCGATCGCCGCTAAAAAAGGGGAGGATACCACGAAACTGCTCAAGTACATCGAGGATAACGTCATCGGCAAGAACGGCACGTTCTTTGGACCATTCGGCCGCAGGAAAGGTCAGTGATCAATATAGTCTTTGCCCCTTCCGTCTCCGGACTCCCGGTGCTCCCCACCCCAAACGAAAACCCTCGTCGCTTTTCACGCCGTCTCTCTCGCCCGATCGTTCTGGTTGCGGTTCTCTCGCATCCTTCTCTCTCGCCCTCTCGCCCCATGGCCGACAGCTACGCATCGCGCTCGCGGCACAAAGAGGCGCGTCCAGCTCGATCCACGAGCCCCCGTTAAGTTCGCCGACATTGTTCGGTTGACGCGACGTGTCGCGAACTATGCGGGCCTCGTTAAATAAAGTCGAACTTCCGCAGAGTTTTCCCGGTGTTTCTCATAGTTTCGACGAACGGCTACACTCGAGGTATTCGCTTTCTCCCGGCAAATGAAAATGTTCCCCTAGCCCGACCGTTTGCCCAAGTTCAATAGCGCACCGCCTATATAACCTTACGCGTATATAGGAGCGATACGACGAACGGTCGAGTTTCTCCACGATCGACCGGCGTAGTCCCCGCGAGTTTCTCAAGGAAGCGCTTCGGCTCGAAGTCTGTTTCGCTATGCGCCGGACAGGTCAGAGGGGGGACGGGAGAGGAAAGCTTGCAAGTGCACTTGGCATACACCTTTCGTAACGCGATACTTTCGGAGCACCGCGCGGAAACCTCTCGCGTGTGTTGCAAGTATGTATCTCCAATTAGGAGCAGAAGTGCGCGTCCCGCGGCTATGCTCCGATCGATATCGTCGAGAAGAGTGACCCTGTCGCCCCGTGTCTCGTTTGTCATTATTGTTTGATGCTCTCGCGTGCGCGGTGCGTTAATTACGCGTACGAATGTTGCGAATGGAACGCCGTATTGTCGCGGTCCTCCGAACAGCTACCCGTACGTCGAGCAAGAAATAACGAACGCGCGAAGCTGCGAACGAACGGGTCTCGATCGTATACGTTGCTTGCATAATTAATTCGTAACTCGAATCCAGTATAGACGTGCGTATTCTGTTTTCGAGCGGAACAGAAAGTTGTAGGAGCGTTCGTTAACGTAAACATCGGCCTTCCGCGATGGGCAATCGTACAGCGGCGACTGATAAATATTCAATGGCGAGAATGTTTTGCGTGCCGTATTATATCGATGTCGTTGGCCTCCGGTCATCTCGGAGGCCACCTATTTTTCTGCGGCCCGCTGAGATCCACGCGAACTCCGTTCCACTGTCTCGTTTATTCGTGATTTACGGGAACGTCGCGGATCGCGCGAATGGCGCCGGTCCATCGGGCGGAAGTTAGACACGTCCCTTTCTTTCCGGGAGACCTCCCGACAAGTATGGCGTGAAATACGTTCGGTCTCGATTGATCGGGCCAGCTATTCGTCACGGTTACCGTCTCAGCGATGATTTATTTATAATTTTGTACACGACTGCCGGAATATTAATAAACGGGAGTATAATTAATTGGTGGTGACAATAGTTTCACCTTGAAGCGTCAGCACGGGCGTGTCCGTCGTTGGATGGCAGAATGACGAGGGAAGAGGCTGCGAGCACGTCGACGTAGACGATGCTCACGGGATCTCGTACACACGCTTCCTGGCCACCGCCCACGGCGGGCCACGTGTGATGCAAATAAATTTCCACCGTCGCCCATTTTAAAATGCCTCGCCATTGGCGTGTGCCTCGCGTCGCGTTCGCACCGTCGCCTCACCTGATCCAATTCCCTCCCCCTCTCCCCCCAAGCATCGAGAAACGATGCCTAATAATAAAAGGTTGTCCGCCAATTCGAGAAAATAACAGATAAACCACGGTGTCGCAATAATCTAGGAAACTTCGCGGCAGGTTTGAGATTATTTTTCTTCGCGACTGGACTCGCCCGACTTGTCCCGTCGAGCGATCCGGTTTTTTAATTCATTAATTGATACGAAGTTTGTGTGGGATAATGAAGTACGATACTTTATTGATGTAAATTGTAAACGTGGAGAATTAACAGGAATTATCGCGAGGCGCTGTGCTTAGTTAAAATATTACCGACCGTGCGCGCGAAAGGCTTATACGCAGCAGAGTTTCGAGTTGAAAAGAAAAATTCGGAAAGAGCCCTGATCATTGACGTTGAAGCAACAAATACCCCTTTAATGCATAATTGTGCGAGCATTGTAACTGCGCGCTCGCTCTTCGCATTATCGGCAATTGCACGAAACGTGGGTATAAATATTGATAATCGGAGCTCAGCGCTCATTAGGCAGGTGCTTTGAAAATATTCCAAACGAAAAGACGATCTTACTCAACGCGTGCAAAGATCAAATTAGGAACTCTGATGAATCCCGTGGGACCGACAGGTTACGCGTACTCTTAATTTAACGTTCAGCCGCGGACAGGTTCAGAAATACCCCATCCATTAATAGGTTTATGTAATCTGGCAAACAATTAATGCCATCATCCACAGAATCGAACGCGTGTCCCACGTAACTGACGCGAAAGCGTAATCACGAATAATCAGTGTTAATTAATGTGCGAGCGGGTTAATCCCGCACGTTCACGAGTCAACGGCATTATTAGCGTTAATGGCTTCGAGCGTGAACGGGGCGCGTGATTCATTGAACGATCGAAGAAACACGTCGGACCAACGGTCGTGAAACGAGTTTCTCGGAGCGGACGAATGGGCCAGAGCGGCTGACGATCATCGGATTCGACGATGCACCAATTCTCCCTTCGAAATTCCGCGAGACACAGGCCGCCCGATTTAACCGGTGTCGCGCAACTCCGACGCGTTTCGAGCCGCAGGAGATTTCTGACGCGACAAAGGTGCTACGGGGCGCGGAATCTGAACGCGAAGGCATAGGTCGACGTGTGCATTCGAATCGACGAGGATCGGACGACAGTCGCTATGGCGTACTTGCGTTTCCAGTGACTCACCTCGAACGAACGAGGAACGATAGCCGCGAATGCAACCGCGCGATAAGAGGGACGCGTTTACTACGCGAATAACTTTATCGGAGTAGGCGCAGTCAAGGACTCGGGCGACGAGTATGTACGTACGTACGTACCTCGAAAGAAAACGAAAACGAAAGTCGGACTGTTCGTGGCCGTGTCGGCATCATCGGTGTCGTCATCGTGCGGATATAGCCACGTGAATAGTTCCGTCAAGTGCAAGGTCAACCGGGTGGAGACGAGCAGAGATTCTTCTACGGGAAGGCGACGTTTTCGTCGTCGCGGCAATTCACACCCGAGGGGTAAACGAAAACACGCAACGCACCGGGATCACTGGTTAAATAGGGCTCGATCATCGTTTCGATCCGTAATCTCCGTTTCGTTTGAACGTTCTGAACGAATTGCTGTTTATATTTTCGCGACACGTGTCCCGTATCGACGGGAACACGTTCGCGATAAGATTATCGCCGGAATAGATTTCGCCGCGGATCGCTTTCGCGACGACCCGTCAAATTCGTTCTTTTGCATTCCTTCTCACCTGCGACGTTCTTGCGATTCTTACGGAACGATACACGGCCGATCATACGCCATGTGGAAACGCGTTCGTGAACGCGTGACCCAGATCTTTGCGCGTACCGACACCTCGTCGACCTAATTCTAGCCCAGGCGGCGTATAATAGCGGAGCAACGCCCACGAGCGTCCCGCACTGTGCGCAGTGCAACTTACCCGCGGTCTCTTTGCCGTTCAAAGCCGCCCTTTTTCTCCGATATCGTTGAATGGCGAATGAGCTTCCAATAAAGTCGCGTGCAATCGGTTCTCCGCGCGGTTACAACGAAATCGACGATGGAGCAACGACTATTTTCGCCGGGAAACAACGGACCTGTACGAAATATAATTTCGCTCGGTCGGATTTGCGCTCTGCTCGCTTCCTCCCTGTCCCTCCCGTTTCCTTCCTCCGTTCCGTTCAATCGCGGGCGACCGTTTGAAATTCCCGATAGATTCTCCGATTGTAACTTCCGCCGCATAACAATCCAGTCAGATAATTACGTGACGATAATATGAGCGATCGGTCGATGGAAAAATTCGCCCGGCCTTCTGCTCGTTACGCTTGGAACGGTGTTTCACTGGTACTTATCTAGTGAAAGCAGATAATATAGGGGTCAGAATCAGATAAAAGTACCGCGGGTACGCGCATACTTCGTTTAGTTTAATTGGTCGCCGAAACAGCCGTGCGCGGTTACGACGTCTAGCCACGCCGGACTTACTCTACTGCGGGCTGCAGCGCGTTCCCTCGCATCGATGATTCGCTAGTCTACTCAGATCTAATCGCTCGAAGCTGAAAGTCCAACAGTTCGGTTTCGTTGAGATGTCGCGCAAGTTTGTGGTCGTATCTTGTTCACGCCTGGCGACGATGCTTCCTTGGACGTGTATCGCGTACGTTTAGAATTCAACTCCGACCCAAATACAATAATAACAGTGCCCGGATCATTTTACGAAATCGCGAAACTTTGGTATTTTTCGATGCAATTTACTTCCACTCGTACTTTTACCTCGTCTCGTTTCCTTATTTTTGTCTCCGTTTTTCTTTCTCTTGGTTTCGAAGAAGCAACCGCGCACGAAAGTCAACGCGCGAGGTCATTCGCGATCGAGTAATTCGAATTTCGAATAAACCGCGGCGGCAGCGGAGAATTTTAAATGGAAGCAGTGACCGCGATGAATTTTGCCAAGCCTCGTTTCGCAGGTCCTGTATAAGTTGCGCGTCGTTCCCAACTACGGATAGAGAGAGATTCGCGTTACATCGCAGTTTGCGCGACTCGCGAAACAGTCTCTCCTCGGGAGGAAGCCGAGCTGGCGCTATCATTGTACACACATTCTACGCACGATGTTTTCTCACGGTCTTAAAAATGGCACCTCGACGGGTGTCCGTGTCTCGCCTACTATCACGAATCGGCTTCGCATCGTCGTCGAATAGAATTTACTCGGTTCTATAAAATCTCAGTCGCTACAGCATCGTCGAACGGCGGCTTTCATATTTGATTAGACGACACGTAGTTGACGCATCGATATCGCCCGACTAGATAGTGAATATAACAGAAAAGTAGTCGAAGCGTTCGCAGTGGAAAGTCGCGGTTCTCGCGATAACTACGATAACCCTTCCATCGCGCGTTTCCTTCGCGATATTAATCGATTAAGACATGCGAGATAACAATTATGTTTGTTTATAACGAGTGGCACGGCAATATATTCTCAGGTTCCATTACAGCGGATGTCCGATATTAGATATCTGTCGCTACTGAAAATAGATATGATGTCAATTCCGCTGGAAGGACGGAGAGGAATCCAGAGCGTGAATATGTAGAATATCTGTGGATTCTAGAATCTAGAATGTTCCACGAAGTGGACTATCCGAATGTTAACTTTTATGTAAAAGATCTTTAAGAAAGTTTCGAATATCATTTTCATTACTCCGTTGCGTACGTGATCGCGATATCTAGAGTCTAGTTGATCGCGAGATCAACTCGGTAAGGAGCAAGCGAAATCGTTTTACCACACCCATTTACCAACGGACCGCAATAATTCCACGTCGCGGGAAAGTAACGCGGCGTATCGCGGCCCGGTGCAGAGAGTTGCGTAGCGTTGCAGACCGTTGCAGACCGTTGCAGAGCGTTGCAGAGCGTTGCAGAGAGGTGCTCGGCGCGCATGCACGAAACGCATCATTGTCACCATCATTTATGCATAATGTCCTTTCACGGCGGAAAAGAATACGCAAGCACCGGTCGCCGCGTGTTATCTCGCTGCATAAGGACGGAATTACGCTCGGCGACTCGCCGAGAAAGAGAGATCTACTTTCACAAAAAAAAAAAAAGCAAACCGCGAGTGGCACGGCTGCCTGAATTTACGCGTCCCGACGTGTCGTCGAGTTTCACCGATTTTCGCCAACGTGCACTGAAAGATGCATCCGCTCGGGCCCAGCGGAATAGCTAATCGACGGGCGCCGATCGGAGTGCCGCCGGAGCTTCTGCGTTCCCCGGGGGGTCGATACGGACCAGATAGTCGCGCTTCGCGTCGACTCGCACGCCGCGATGCGCGACATTTTTCGGCGTTTGCGAGTAAACAGAGGTTGCCGACGAGAATTACAGCTGCGAAGATACCGGCCGCGACATATGTATCGAGGTCAGTGCGCGATGCAGCCGTGTACACGCGGAGGAGCAAACGGCTCACCGAGCAAGAAGATGGGAAACGGGAACGGAAAACGATCGCAATCTATGCGCGTATGTAGGTGATGGATGCGTCGCGTCGCGTCTCGTCTGGCCGCGTCGCGGGTGCCCCCGTGTCCGCTAACGGGATAAGATGAAATCCAGCAGGCCAGCCTCGTCCTCCGACGTCCTGATTTCCTCATAAGGACGCGATTCCAGCGCGAGAACCGACGACACGGTCGTGGGTTCGACCGGACTGGCGGATCGCCGAGAAAGAAGCGGCGGCGACGGTTGAAAAACACACCGTCTATTGAGAAACATTTATTCGCGGGCGTGACTCACAATTTGTCGTTTGCGCGCGTGGTCAAGCGAGACGTGGAAAAAACAGCGTGATTTCGCTACGCGACGGGGGCCTCCGTAGAATCGACGTCGATCGTCGTTTTAATGGGGGAACTCTTTAATTCAGATGGCTCGTGTTTGTAAATAACACGACAATCGCTGGTTTATCGGCGTACCTTACGTCATCGGGCTTGTATCTTCGCTGGCCGGACAGCGAACGCTCGTCCCGAGAGCTTCGTCGGGTTTGGAATTGCACGGGCGAGTAAACCGTGGGTGCGAATGCTTCTGGGACGAGAATTTGCATCGGGGACGAGTCGTGGAAAGTGTACGCAATAGACGCGGTGTCGGAAAGATTTCACGCTCGCAGGTATCCGTAACTGTTGTTTTTAACGGGATTATATAATGCCGGGTCGTGTCGTAACTCGTGGCTGATTGCTCTTATCGCATTCATTTGAATGTTTGTCTATGATGTCATCTGAAGTACTATTGTGGCGAAATTCTATTGACTGTGTGACCGGCGTATGCAAAGCCCCGATTGTGTTTAACAAAAGGGAAGAAGAAGAAAATGTACGGTCAAAGTCGGCCACGGGTGTATCTGCGATACGATTATGCACTGTTTACGTGTAAACGAACAAATGCATTTTCCCTATCTTCTGTTGCGCGTTAATCAATGTGTTTCATTCGCGTCCGTTATTTATCGACGTTAAAAGCGGTAAAGTCCAGCAAAGTAGAACGCCCGGTTATCGGAACGTTGTACACGAATTATACGTGTGCCGACCCCTCTGACCCCCGATTATTTCAGTCGCGAAATCGCCGATTTTCGTGCCCGCGTTGCGAAAACACATTTCGCAGAATAACGAGGGACGCTGCTTATCCGTCTAATCGGTCGCCCTCGGATTTCGACCGCGCTTCGAGTTAAATTTCGTCGAGTGCACGCGAACGATAGGAAATTCCGGCCGATAAGGCCGTGAACTTGCAGTCATTCGCTAATTTCAGTGTGTACCGTAAGCTTTCATAAACGGAGGCTAGGAAAAGAAGCGAAACGTGCCCCGCAGCGATCTAGATCCACGGCCAAGATGGATCGTCCGATCCATCGTACGCTTCTAAGAGACGTTCGCTTATATTCTCGGA
This sequence comes from Nomada fucata, assembly GCA_948146005.1. Classification (NCBI taxonomy): domain Eukaryota; kingdom Metazoa; phylum Arthropoda; class Insecta; order Hymenoptera; family Apidae; genus Nomada; species Nomada fucata. The sequence continues at coordinate 5,174,838 of OX411277.1, forward strand.
CCGGAAGATTCGATAATTGTCGGATACGATCCCCGGCCGGCTCGTTGAATAATTTCGTCGACTAGCTTCGAGACATTTTACCTCGGCCATCCGCTTCGTCTCAGCCGCGGCTCGCTCATCGAACGATCGTCCGCGAAACGAGGAAACGGAGAAACAGAAGGCGGCACTGGGGATCCGCGGGAATAGCAAGGAATACGGGGCACGCGTGAAATGCGGTTTCTCGGAGACCGGTGGCGAAAGAAACGTCCGTGGTGCACGGCTCGGAACACGTCCGGAAAAAAACCGTGGGCATACGTGCATCCGCGAGAACGCGAAACAAAGTAATACGCTTCGCTGGGCGCATTGCGACCCGAGAACACGTATATGTGTAGCGCGATATTGTCGCGACCATGGTAAAAAGTTATGCCTCGTCGCGCCTCGCGTTCGGTGATGTTTGCGGATGCAGGGAGCGTCGAACAGGGGCGAATAATTCGATCGTTGCATAAAACTGATTGATCGCCTTAACGTGGACGACGAGTGCGCGAAACGCGCGTACATGCAGAGCAATTGTGCAATGGTAAATCGTTCGAATCGCGGCGTCGCGACGAGCGAAGTCGAGCTGTGAAACGTACGTTTGCGAGCGTTCACCCGCCCGTCGACCGTGCGTAGATTCGATAGATCGTCACGCTTTGCTCGGTCCGCTTCTCCTACGTTGCGTAACACCCTTACGCACCACGTAAGCGGTGCAACCGGAAGAGAAGCGTCGCTATCTAAATTCCGCGGCCGCCGAGGGGAAGCGACGCGACACACGATAGCTATCTCTTCGTCGAAAGAAAGTTTTGCCGGCCGGTTTCTACTTCTTTTTTATTATCTTGCTTCAAGTCAAAATCGTATTTAACGCGGAAAAACCTTCTCTCTTATTGTTAGCCAATTTTATCGACGATTCATTGCCGTTCGTTTACGTAAACTCGTCCGGTTTACGATGTCAGAGCGATTTGGCAATGGCCCGTTACGCTGTTGCGTTTTGGAGCACGATTTACCGAGGAACCAGTCGTCGACTCGGTGTATGGGAACGTGAAATCTTTCTGACCTCTGGAGGGTATCGTTACGAAAGCATTTTGGGGTGCATGTGAACGATATTTACTTAGTTTATCCGAGGAATGCAAGATAACTATTGATGTCGTATCGAATGGACGAGATAGTTCTAGAAACTGGGACGCGTCAGCGTAGCCTTCTTAGATTGACACGAGAAGAGAATTTATTGGATTTACCGTCGTCTGTTCTACTGTAACGCGATTACCTCTCGCGGTGGGAATCATCGTAAAGTAACGAAGCTTGCGCTCGCATGAAATTCTATAACCACACAAAATTCACCCCCCTTAAGCTATCGAGTAGTTTAAGCCGGTGCAGTTCATCGTCGCCATCAAGGAATCACTTGCAAGCTTTTTCTAATCGGTACCCTTAAACCCTTAAACCTTGCCGCAGGAAGGTTCGAACGAAGGTACGAAAAAAAAGAACAGCTCGCGAGACCGCACAATGGCATGCCCCGGATGCGCGTCGAAGTTTCCCCGGTTCGATGAGAACGCGAGGTTACATCAGTCGCCGGTGAATGCACGTCCGTTCGTTTCCCAGCGTATTCATTCACTGTTCTTTTCGTCATTATACAAAGCAAACCGAAAAAGAGAAAAGAACCAAAAAAAACGGGGGGAACGAAGGAAGGAGATCATCTTGCTCCGAGCAAAAATCAGACCCGCCATGATTTCCCGCTGTTTTCCTTCGCTATTTCCCGGGACGTTCGATCCGTTACGCAGACTTGCGTACAGAAATACATCTCACGGCAACGGGGGAGATGATCGAACGCGTCGTGTCCGTCATAACTCCCGGGTGAATGGTCGCTGATCGATGCGGTCTGAGATCACGGGGGTACGAGCCCGGCAGGGAAAATTGCCGGGTCGCGACAGATGACACGCCTTTCTCCTCGCTCGTTTCCCGGATTCTGCCGCTGACGTCAGCGGGCAACCAAAATGGCTGAATGTCACCGATGCCGGGGATCGGTGAAAACGTGCATTATCACGGCCGCGGCACATAAATAGCTGGCTGGTGTTGGCCGGAAAAAGAAAAATATATATATATATATATATATATATATATATATATTTCACGAGCTGCCCGCGAAAGTGTATGCCCCTTGGAAATAAAACGCGTCCACGACGTCGTGCGATTATTTCGTCCGCGTTTTATTCCATCTCCTCGTCTCGCAGTCTCTTTGTCCCCGTCTCCGCATCTCTGCCGTTGCACCCTGCACGAACGATTCTCCGCCGTTCCATCTCTCGGGATGTGCCACTTTACCTCTTTCTCGTGCGCTCTGCTCCCCCTCCGAACCAACGCCGACCCAGAGAACTTGCGCGTTCATGCACACGTACACGTTCGCGCGATGTCGTCCTCTCTTCCAAACGGTAATTCGGTTTTACGAGAAACGGAGGTTCCACGGGCGTACGGAGGCGACGAGTCTCAAGGTCGTGCTATCGATCCGCCACCCTTCGCGGTTTCCTCGCCCCTGTCCGATTTGCTTCGCCCCGGCCTGTATCTCTCCTCCGGAGTGGCGGCGAGTTTTTTTTCGCCCCTCGCCGCCGGCGCAGCCCTCGCTCCGTTAACGCTTACGTCGCCTGTATCGATGCCACGAAACCGGACGAAACTGGTTCTGTTCGCGGGGAGACTTTTACGGGTTAAGATCGTTCGTTGACTTTCCACCTGGGCACAGGTAACGTCTGCTCGACGCATAGCCCATCGGGAAGGTCGCGCGTCGATCCCGTGTCGGTTCGTCTGGTGTTACGCCCTCGGCGAGGAGGCAGCGAGCCGCTTTTTCGTCCGCGCGAGCCGCGACCCCGTTCTTTCATTTCATCGTTCCGTCACAGCTGTCCTCGGTCCCGTCTGGATCGAAACGGGGCAAGTTCGATACTTTTCGAAGAAAGTTGTTGGCGCACAAAAGCGAAGATATCCTGCATTTCCTTCAAACATTTCACTACACGGCGATGCCGCGGTTCTAGTAGACGCGCGTAAGGAAAAATAACGCGGCTGGATAAAGGTTGAAGCTGTTCGTAAAGTAGCCGCTTCGATTTATCAAGATCGATGCGAATCGGTGGGCGCTTCTCGCGATCGAGCGCGACCAAACAATCATCGTCGTCGGCCGCGTATCCTCGTTGTTCCCGTAACGATCCGACGCGTGCGACGCGCCCGATCCCCGCAAAAACGTTTCCCCGCATTGACAGTCGAACGGTTATCTGTGCCAATGATATCTGTCGTTTGGCGTGCCCCTGCAGCCCCCCGTTTCTCAGCCCACGTTGTCGTCGCTCCTCGAAAGATTCACGAGCCTGGCCGTGTGCTCGATCTCGTCTACGAAATTCTGGCAAACATCGCGGTACACTCTATCGGCTCGTCGTTCTTCCACGAATTGCCCCTCAGGTAAATCGGGACGGTCGCGTATTACACGGTACCCGTGTACAAGGCGACCGTGTGCCGTAGATCGGTTCTGCGACGGGCACAAAAAAAAAAAAAAGAACAGCGCGCACCTCGAGCAATTCTCGGTACGTTGTTCGAGCCGAAGCCTGGTTTCTAAATTATTACGTTACATGCAAGATCTCGAAGAGTTGGACCGACACAGGTCCGGGTGAAAGTGCTCGAATCGGCGTGCCGCATGACCGACTATGGGCCCTCGCCTATCCGCGATATAGTTACAGATCGATCGATTTCCCTGCTTCTATCCGCAGCCGGGTCCCGTGGGAGTCGGGCAAAAATGTCTTGTCGCGTAATCAATTTTCTGTTCGATTACACCGGGACGGATACGGCACAACGAGCCAGCCATTTCGCGACACTCGCGGATAAAGCGATCTCGTATGAACGCCCGTCTCCTTCGAACACTTTCCCTTCCCCGTTGCAAATATTACGAAAGCTCGATCGCCGCGATCGCACGTCCGAAAGCAGAAGAATAGATGTGCACGCGAATCTGGAGAGTATCGTTGCACAAGCTGGCGCGTGCATACGTGCGCGAACGCGACTACGAATTCGCACGATTCGCGACGAACAGGAAGAGAAAGAAAACGAGGGGAGAGTTTGTACGAAAATATGTGCGAACGATCCGTCGTCGACGCAGGGTGACGCGAGTGTTCGAGTGCCTCTCGCGACTTTCGATAGCTAGTTAATTTTACTTCTTAACTTGTCGCGGCCGATGTCTGATTTGCATGTTTAAGTCGGACAACGATATCGCCGTCGCTTTCCACGGTTCTCTTAGCGAGGCGAATTTATATATACAGACAGGCGGCCCGTATATCTACATACGGATATATCTAAATCCGCGAGACTCGTTTTACATAGGCGACGATGGATTGGAAACGGAACGGGAACGCGAGCGAAAATGGTGCAACTCGTGAAGACAGCAATTCGTCAACGGAGACAGCGAAAAATCGCGGGGATTAGGATTCACCTTAATGCGCTTTAATTTCGCTATCCTTTCTGCGTCGCGAGTTCTCGGCAACGTTTGCGCGCTCATCAATCATGTATTTTTAAGAGCGAGCGTGGGCTCGTAAAATGTGTACACTCATGGAAATAAAATGATCAATAGCGAGCTGCGTCTTGGGAAATATTTCTCGCCTATTTCTACACTTTTTATTGCGACAGTAATAGTAATAATAATAATATTAACAGCTTTAGTAGCAATGGCGTGATAGTGCGAGCGATTGAGTACGCACGAACAAAGTTGCAGTATTCTAACCGCGGTACACGGAATAGCACACAGAAGTATTGATAAATCGATTATCTTTGCACACTTTTCAGTTGCATAAATAGTGGAACATTAGCCTGTAGCGCAGTCTATAGCACTGTCGTACTCGTTCCGGAAACTATAGCCAATCCGAAAGAATGCACCACTTTCCGTGCACCAATCTTACCCCCTATTTACCCTGGACGAAAGGTGAAGGTGAAGCTTTATTTTTCGAAAAACCTTCGAATAACCTGCCGTCTGCCTACCTGCGAGCCCCAGCCCGACGTCGAAGATCGATCGAAGATCGATCGCGCGAGCCTCGTCAGCAGGTCCCGGCCCGCTGTCGCGATCAACGAGGACGAGAAGCAAAAGGCAAAATTGGCGATAAACATTACCACCGACGTCGGGCTTGAATCAATTTCATAAAACAAAAGAATAGCCTCGAACGAGACGCGAGCTCTCCACCCCGTGCCCCGATTACGCCTTCTATTTCCACCGAGCGTTTCGCGGCGTGTCGCGCCGTGTCAGTCGCTCCTAGACGCGCGTCACTCCGCAAATATGTATTCCTGGACTTTGGCAGCCGGCGAAGAAGAGGCTGACGATCTCGCGGGGATTCATGGTCCCGTCGTGCCCGTCGTTCTCGACGAAACGAGGTAAGAGTGGCGATTCGCCGCGGTGGCTAACGGTAACGCGCACTCTCGCGAACACGCGACCGCTTCGGCAAACGTGCCGAAAATATTTGCACGTTGCGTGTATACGTCCGTGACCCAAAAGTGTCTGTCAATTCTGATCCGGGGGATCGGCGCTGACTAACGAGCCCCGGGGCGTACAGTGACGCGATCCGGGCGGACATGGCGAGGCGCGTCGCGACGCGCGGCGTGTCGATTAAATTAGACGTGGAGCCAATTAGAGTCCGCCGCCACTTAAGCCGCTCGAGGTTGTCATTAGCGGCGCGATCGTGTCGATGGCTCGCGTTCGTCGTTGTCGAATACGCGCAAACCCGGTTAGCCCTGACCGATTCGTTTCGGGTCGTCCGATTTCTGTGCTCGCGTACAATTGACAGCAGGTTCGTGCTCGGATAAGACGGACGTCGAGCGTTCGGAGCTTTGTTATTTCGACGAATCTGCAATTCAACGGTGCAGCTGGAAAGGGGTCAATCGCGGGAACGGAAACTGCGATTAGAATTACAAAGCAGCCGTCGTTCGTCGTCGTGCGAACGTTTTTCGGTGCCCATTCACGTTGGGCGCTTTCCTCGCTGCACTTTTCATTACGCCACTTCCTACCAATTGAAGCTCGTTAAAAGAATCGGCCGTCCCGATGCTCGACTCGCGTCATCCCCCCGACGTCAGCCCAAGTCGTCGCGTCGTCGCGTCGGCCGCGGGGTATAGCGGCTGGATTTATATTCGAAGTCGGCCGTTTGGTGAACTGCAGTCGGCAGCGTAGCTATCCTTTGGCTTTTCTTTTTTGTCCGCGCGATAATCGCATTATACGAGAACGATCGAAACGAACGGTTGCAGGGTGAGAACGGTTTCTGGAACGCGAAACGCTTCTTATTTCCAACGTCCGCGATTGACGGGACCTTGAGTACTTATGCACGGTCTTCTCTATTTATGCCGTACCACGAGCGCCGCGTAAAACTGGGACACTGCTCCTATGAGTTCCTTAGGACGATATATCCGGGTTTTAAGCAATGCGCACGAACCGATCGAAGCCGGTCGCGAAAACAAATGCGGAGCATCACCCGCGTCGAAACACCCACGAGCATTGTAAGCTCCGATTTCGAGCTCCGATTTTAAGCCCCGATGTAGCGACCCAGTTTCCATTTAACTGCCTTTCAACGATTTCCTTCTTTTTCGATAGCCGCGAAACGAGGGATGGGGGGGAGGAGGACGGAAACTAGTGGCGGCTTTTGTTCAGATTCCGTTAATTAGACGTCACTTGAATATCCGATGCAGGCGGCGAGACGATCAATTTTTTTGTCGTCCTCCTCGCCGTTTATTTCAGCAACGTCGCGCGAATCGTGCATTCCGATGCCCCCGAAGAAATTGTGAAGCGGCCGTTCGGGTGATTTGCAGTCGTCGTGTTCCATTGCAACGTGGAAACGTCGGGCGTCGGGCGACAGCCGGATCGAACGCCGCGCGTAACGTAATCCGCGTGACCGATTTTGCAATCGGGAACGAAGGTGTAGAAGCCGTGAGGAATTGGCTCGTTATCGGTCGGCCACGATGAAATTAATTGGACCGCGCCAAGCGTTACGCCGTGTCCGACAACTAGAAATTACCATAAAATATGTTAATATTTGTGTAAAAGCAACGAGTTCTCTCGGTTGAAGTGTCGGTGGCGATTTCGCCCGTGGAACTTTTTATCGGGGTCTCGGTGAACTTTTATTGGCCGAATTAGCGCGTCGAGTTGCGCGAAATCGTTGCTGCCTCGTCGGGTTAACTATTTATCCATCCGTTGTCCTTCGGGAAAAGATGAAATTTCAACCCCCTTGTAAATCGAACGGCCAATTATATCTTCCGTTAAAGATACTTCCGCCGGGTTGTTTAAATGAAACAGAAGTATCGAGATGCTCCCGTTTATTCTTCACGCTTTCACTTCCTAGTACGCGGTGCCTTCTTGAATTAACGCGGAAGCATGAATTGTTCACAGAGTAGGAACCGGTTGTGACCTCTTACGAGCTCGTTAAACTTTGGTACGGCTTTCGGTACGACCTATTTGGTATGGTCGCGACGGATGTGCTCGAATTTTCTTCTACGAATATCGGTGTCGAAAGAGTCCACAATTGGTAGACAGAGGAGGACGGGCAATGAATCGTTATTATCTGCCACGCGAGCCCTCTTGTCCTCTAAACGAACTGATAAGCGGAATCGTACCTCGTACACGCGTCTTGGAGCAAAATATGCCACGCACCGTCGCTATAAAACGAACAACGCCACGACCATGCACTTCCACGATCGCCACGACGTCGACGTAGCGCTAATTCGCTGGGTGGATAGTTGGTTTCAGCCAGCGAAGCAGATTCCTGGCTAGGTGCCTGCCGAAAGGTGCGAATTCCGTGATCAGCTTTCGCAGCGGGAATCGGGTATATATTTCTCCTGTCACGTTCCACGCGTATACACAGTGCACGTATCGTAAATTTGTTCCCGGCCGTCGAGCCGTCCCGCTGGGCGGAAGATTTTCACGAGCTTCTCCTTTTCTCGCCAGAAACTTTTCCGCTAACAACTTGTTTGTTTGCTTCCCATCTCGCGTTATAATTTAACCGTAGCGACGAGATAAGATTTTGCGACTACTCCGACCGCGACGCGATCCACGGGTTGACCCAGGTCGCGTTAGCAACGCGGCAATACGGAGTCAGCAACAGTTTCACGTGCGTGGAAACGCGAGAATCGCGCACACAATTGCGTAACCATCCTGGCGATCTAAAAACCCTCGCCACGGCGATCCCCCGTGCCGTTCTGGACGCGTGTACTCTCGCAATAGCACGTGGCTGTTGCGTCGAACAATACCGCCCCGTCTCCATCGTTATTTCCTTTGAGTCACAGAGTTCGGCACGGCCACAGCTGTGCACCGATTCCGTTTATATTTATACCACGATCTAAAAGCGACTGAGAAAAAAAATATCTCCCTCTCGTCCGTGCGTTGACCCGCTGCTCGCTGCCGCCCCGTTCCAGGTCGGGCACATTCATAGACCGAGCGCAGCCATCCTTCCTTGCTTCGCCGCGGGTCTCTTGCCGCACAGAGTCCACCCTTGTGCCGGTGTCGCATCAGCTCGCGGGGCTACCTGTCATCGTAAAAAGACAATGCCCTGGAGATGAGCCAAGCGGTGCCTGCCTATAGACCAAACTCTCTCGAACTCTACCTATCGCGTGTTAGACACTCCACCTTTCGAGCCGTCGATTCCTCCAACAAACGCGTGTCATACCTACTCCTCTTCCTCCCCCTACTGTGTAATATTCTTTTTCTGCCTCTGCTTTTGCTTCTTCTTCTTCTTCTTCTTCTTCTGCTTCTTCTGCTTCCTTTCTCTCCTTTTTTACTGCACGTCGAGCGAGGAAGCCGCGATTCTATCGTGCTCGTGACGGTCGTCGATCCGCCGTACAAAAGCGCAGGCCATCCGCTCGCAGACACACGTGTGCCAAGTCGAGCGTGTACACGGCGAAACTGTTCGCTGCTTTCCCTTGCCTCGCCTCGATCAGAACGACATCCACGTCGATGTCGTCGGCCGTCGCCGTTTTCTCTCCGGTCTTTCCTATTTCTGTAACGTTCTTACGCCGTGACGTATACGCGACCGGACGACCGGTTGCAAAGAAAACGATCTTCGTCCCCCTTTCCACGCGTTCAACCTGTCCCCGCCGTAAAGAAGCCTCTACCTGGACTCCTCCCTTTTGTCATCGTTCGCCACGGCGCGAGCCTGGCACCGCAGCGGGAGCCGGAAACGCTCGATCACTTTCTAAGCCCGGATCGTGCACCGCGTAGCCGTTGTCGCGGTCACCGATTCTGACGGCTGGAAACTGGGTTGCGTGAGCTTCGAACGACGCGACGGTTAGACTAGTATCGGGGTGAAAGTGCGACGGGCGTGGACGGAAGGGGGTGCAGCGATCTCTCGTATCGCGATCCGGGCGATAAAATCGATCGGCGGATCTTTTTCTTCTCCCCGTCGCGACGCGTCGGCGCTGATAAATTCATGGCGTCGCGTTTTCGTTTCAAGTGCCGGCGATTGACCGTGAACATGGACGTGCACTCGGTCTTATTGATTTTATCCACGTTCACCCGGGACGACGGACTTTCTATCGGCGATAACACGCTCCTGTTATTTTCACCCACGGCTGTTCGATCGATGGAGGTGGCCGGGGCGTCCTGGAAACCGGGAAGACGCCCCTTATCTCCTCCAGTCAGCGCATCCCGGCATTGTTTACCCCGGTTATTCCTCAAGCGGGATCCGACTCCCGGCTATTGAATTAGAGGCAACGCCAGCCACCACCATGGCAACTGGGTCAAGGATGGCGTTATTAGATTCAGCAGGGGGCCGCCGCCCTCGCCGCGACCCGGGAGGAGGAAGAAATTTCCGCGACGGTAGAAGCGCATTCGTTTCGGTCCGCGGGGCGGATGAATATTAACACGGTTATCCTGCGCGACAAGCCCCCGTTCCAGATGATGAAATTCCCTCGATTAGCTTCGTTCACGAGCTAGGAGCGCGGCCGCTCATCGCGGCATTCGATAATCGACTTCGCGTCGGCGGAATAATGTTCCAGCGGAATGCAGCCGGAGAGCCGCGGCCGCGGTGACGCGAAAGGTGCGCGCGAAATACAAACGACCGCGCACGTCGTTCCCCCGTTTGCCGCTGGAAAATTGCGATTTATGAAAACTCAGGGTTACGTAAACAGAGGTTCACCATTCACCTTGCAGCTGTTGCACCGATCGTGCCTGAGCCCCCGGTTATTAAACGCGCAGCGGGAGCGCGTGAAAGGAAATAAGCGGCTGAAATTCCGCAGTGGTATTATCCAATTTCGCTGACAATCGTCAGCCGCGCCGTTAAACGGCTGCGTTTCTAATAGCGCTGCGGCCGATTTCCTGCCGGCACTGCGTAACTTCTTTCCCCCCTCAACCGCATACGTCACATTTCCGCGGTCGTTCCTAGCGCATACGTGCAATATCATTTTCCGTCACGGAAACCCTCGGTTCGCCGTTTCTTTGCCGGCAAATTGCTCATTGTCCAGCGACCTCTGCATTCTTTCCACCTCCTCGTTCTCCCTCTCTATATACGTACGTTTCGCTCCCTCAGCCTCTCAGCCACTTCACCTTTGACGAGCGGCGAAGGCGGTCGCGGGCAATCCGCATGGCCATTGTTTTCGTCCGTGTGAATTCTAATCGCGTGGGAGATGACGAAAGGTCTCGAGGGGCAGAGAGAAAGAGAGTCATTAAAAATGCGACGGTGATATACTCTGTATGCAAATAACGATTTTTCCTTGAGCGGAACGTCGCCAGTTCTAAATTACCGTTTTATTGCGCTCGCCGCGGTTCTCGTAGGGACGCGGTTCTTATCGATTCCGTCGAGCCTCGCGTAATTTTCAGCCGGCGCTTTATGAACCGCCCGTAAACCGTGATCTTTCAGGGCCTCCGCTCCGTTCTCGCGTTTATATCGTTTCTCGGATACGTGTAACGTCCGCATCGTTTTGCGGATCACGTACTCGCGTACGGCGGGGAGCGTTTAAAGGACGCCGCTGTGAACCGTGCTCGACGACCGGTGGCGATCGGCCTCACCTTGCCCGAACAAACGGCCGCGCTGTACTCTTATTCGGTAGGGAGATTTCGTTTGTAATCACGGAGGAATGTAACCGAGCGGATAGCAGCAGCCTTGCTGAATGTTACAGTGTCAAACCGGATGTCAGGTTCTTCTTTCAGTGACATTTAATATTGTGGGAATGTTAGGTGGCAGGCGGATAGGTGAAACGTAAGCGGGTCTATCTCGTTTAATACAACGGAAGGGGGGGACGGCAGTTACATTTATTATTATTTTGCAACGTTCACCGCATCCTATAATTCAGTAAATTGTTCATACACAACGCGTTACTCTGCAACGAAATTGTTATTCGTCCGATAAAAATGATATTTCCGATCTCCAACGCGTTCAGTACGTTCTCAGCAACGCGCCTGAACAAAGTGATGCCTATCCCCGAACGACCTCGGCGGATCGGAGCAGCTGCTCCGAATAAGAAACCAATCCACCTCTGAAAGGGAAACAGAAAAAAAAACGGAGCAAAATCGATCGGAGCCCGCGTTGTCGCTAGGCGAACCGAGCGGAATAGAAGAAAAAGAGAGGAACCGCGAGCCGAAAGTCGAATCGACCGCCTGGCGGCAGAATTCCCGAGCGTGTTATCCTTGATCCTGGCGCGGGCATGGAACGATATCAGAAACCCGCGCTAAGAAACGAGGCCAGCGAAAGGATCATACACAAGAGCCGAAGAACGAGCACGTTTGCCACGTTTTCCCATTGGTCGCTGGCCATCGGCCGACTCTGGCAGACCCGGCGTCGCCCGCGGTTTACGTTACCGATTGCATCACCGCTCGGTTCTGTGATAACTCCGTGTGGCGGGTACACGTGCGCGAAACCGTCGGGTTTTGTTACGTATGTAACGTACTTACTCGATCCGGTCGGATCGCCATTAACTCGCGCACAATGTACTCCTGCCCGTCGTGCTCGCGACCCAGCGAAATACGCTTCGACGAACGACGGGCCTTGAACGGTGACTGGTTGTTGTACCTTGCGGTTGAATTTTTTTCCCCTCGATATCTCGCGGCTCTCTAAGCCGCTGGAACGACGGGGCAATTATTATGGAGATTGAAAAATGTCCGAGGATATTTGTCCACGGCGTTATATAATTGAAGATCCGTGTTTGGGAATTGAAATAGAGTTCCAGATATCCCGGGTGGACGATATACGACGCACGTGTCGCAAAAGTCGAAACATCTGGCAGAGGGAGGTGACGGGAGGATAGTTTACGAGGTGGCTGGCAGTAGATCATACCGCCGACGACAGTTTCGCGCAACAGACATCGCGAGACTCTCGCTGCGTGGCTGAGAAAAAGTAAACTACTCCACTCTGCCTCGTTTCACCTGCCCGTCACTTTCCATCTTATCGCCGGGAACTGGCGGCGCGGTAGCTATTCGGCGCCAGTCTATTTGCAACTCGGACGCAACTGGAATACCTGGAATGGTATTTTCGAAGGCGATAATGCGACTTTTCAATGACGCGACTCGAGGCGCGTCATTCGCACGTTCCCGTCTCTCTTTTCAGTACTTGCAAGCTTTGCCGCACGTCCCCGCGTCGTTGTGTAATCGGCCACCGAATCGGCGACATTCGTGCATTATTCATCCGCGGCCAGGTAAATCGTTCGTTTTCCACGGCTTCGATCGTTCGTCGTCTGCTCCTTTCATTGGGTCGAATCGCACCGGCGGTCTTCGTTTGTCGGTCGGTTTCGATTTGTCTCCGCTGTTCGCGCCGTGATGCGTGGGCTTATTTTAGAAGTGACAATCGTTCGAAGCTCTGGGCTTAACTGAAAGGAATCTTCCAACGACAATTTCGTGGCTGGCTGGCTGGCTGGCTGGCCGGCCGGCCGATCCGGTCGCCCTAGAAATAAAAGATTCGGTTTCGAGTTCGGGGTCCCGCGAACCTGATCGCCCGATTCCTCTTTCTCTCGCGGATAATATTGCAACACGAGAAACGCCACTGCGCTTGGGGCAACCGGGTGTATTCGAAGGAGGTCCGAAGGTTGACTTTCGTATTTATTCAGATGAAAGAATCGCAATTGTTACGCCATCGAATAAATCGAAACTGAATTGAGTTTATTGTCCCTATGGGTATGGCAGACATTTCTGCCAGACTCGATTTGCTCTAAAAGAGTAGACGGCCTTACTATATTTGAACGTGCACCGATTGCGGTGAAAACGACCCCTTCCTCTCGTGCCCCTTTACGCAAATCCGAAGTACACTATATTAAATTCACCACCTGAGCGTTTCAATGAAACCCCGAAGCTGCTCCATTGCCTGACAAACGAACAGAAATATACAAACTGTCCGAAATCTTTGCCGTCTACTGCAGAACAGACTCAACGAGGGCTTACTCGGCCATCAGCTAACATATTCCACACTTAGCTCGTTCCAACATCCGTTTTCTGTTTACCTTGCAACGGTGTTCTATTTGCGTCACGTTCGCATCCCGCGCCGCGTTATAGACAAGGTAAAAGCGGAGCATCGGTTTTTACTCGAGATGGAGGGGCGTTCTCGGTCTTTTCGCGCGTCGTGCACCAGCGAGCCCATCGCAACGGGGTGTGAAAGCAAAAGCGGCCCCGCAAAACACCATAGACCCGTGGCTCCTTTCTTCCATTTGGTACGCGCGCGAGAGCAAAGAACCGGGGCAGCCGGTAAACGTTTTCCGGATCGAATCGTGACAAAAAATCTCGAGCTTCTCTTTACTTCCCGTCGTATCGCGCGGTTGGGTCGATTTTCCAGGTTCGACGCACGCGCTTCTGTAACTCGTGGACGGTTTCGCAGTCTCGCGACACGGTGAAATCACGTCGTATTCTCGCGAGACGATTCATTGCGCCGACCTGCGTCAAATTGGCCGAGACATCGATACTCGCGGAAAGCGCGTCCCGAAGCTAGCGGGATGACGTACGGTATCTTTCCACCGACGCTCGTCCGTCGTGGAAATGCTCGACGATAGCGTTCGAGAAATTCAAGGTACGCCTGTCGTACGTAGGTTGAATCGGAGCGGTGAATGAGTCATGACATTTTCTGTCAGATTGTATCCGCGTAGCCAGATAGAGTTCCTACGTTTGTTTTTGGCACCAGACGCTGGGACAAACACCGCGGTCCGATATTTCACGAATTCCTGCGAGACTGTTGCGACACGCTTGTACGTACGTAGATACATAATATGTATTTAGGAGCGAGATTTCACACGCTCGGTAGCTTATACGCTGTATTCGTTCCAACAATTGCACGAAAGCGATCGTCAAAATAGGCACCTGTCAAATATTGTAAAGCGAACTTGTCCTTATCGCGAGTTTGATAACGTTCTAAACCTCTTTCGCGTGTACACCCTCGATCCGAAGGAACGCGTTCGTATCGCGTCGCTCCGACGAGTTACGCGTACGCTTTCGCGACACGGTGGTCGGAACGATCGACCACTGTAACGATCCGTTTTCGACGAAATCGTAGATTGATCGGTGTAATTAGCGTTAATAGCGACGCATCCGCCGGCTCGTTTGTTTCGCGCGGCTCGTTGCGTCACCGTTGCATTTCGCGGCACGTTTTCCTCGGTCTCGTCTAGAAAATGGCCTCGGGAATTAAACGGCCAGTCATGCACAGGAGTTTCCACGTATACAGAGGACTGTATTGTTCCGCGCGTGCGAAGACGCGCTTTACGTAACTGCTCTAGCATTCCAGCGCAGACTGTTCCCCGTTGTCCTAGTCGTGAAAGAATTCCGGGCAACTGTGTTACGCGCTAACGGTTACTCGAGGTGTAATCGGATGGACGGGGTAATTCCCGGCGATGTCAGAAATTGAAAGATATATTCCATGAATTAGCAGGAATGAATGAAAGGGAAACGAGCATTGCGCGCGGTTGAACGGTGTTTCATTTCTCCGCCCTTGTTGCGGAACGGTGCGACGCTGTCGCGGACGTCGTTGGATATTTCCATTGTTGCTCTCAACGGAATGAAACGGAACGTTGTGACAATGTTCTTAAATAGTCGGCAATATTGTGCGAGCGTGCCGGTGGGAGTTAATTGGAACCGTTTGCTTGGAATCTCTCACGTTAGCCCTCCGCGTACCGAAAATCTCCGAAACGCTAAAAACAGAAGCAAGGTCGAGCTATAGAGTCTTTCGTATGTATTTTTTATCCCTATGCAAGTCGTCGAATGCAAGTCGTCGAAACCGCCGTTATATTCCGCAGTGTGTCGTTCCTCTATTATTCATAGATCGATGAATTCGCCGCTTCCGGTGTACAATCTCATTCAACGAGGCTCGCAGCGACATTCTATTATCGATACAAACTGCGCAAACAGTTCTGCACGTACGTACGTGCCGCAAAAATCATCGGAGAGAGCCAGAAATATCTGTGCGCGCGAGACGTACGCAATAATCGGGTTAATTATGAGTGTTTACCTGGACATTAAATCTAACTGATAGGCGGTACGATTTACTCTATCGTAGATAATAGACACGTTCTACTTGCTATTTCTGCGACGATCTTCTACACGACGGTTCAACAATTCATACATATTTTCGTCCGCGGATTGTTTTGTTACAATTCCTGGCGTATCGTCAAACGATTTATCGATATTTCGATTAGCGTCGGACTTACGCTGTCCATCGATCATATCCCACCTTTAAAGTGCACCACAAATTGCCTTCATTGTTTCGCAAGAAAACTTTTCGCGACATTTCTAAAAATAACGTTCGTTCCTTCGGCGGTCAGCAGATATAACAGCTTATCGTGTCCATTGATTAACAGACGGATTATCGTCGAACGTAATAGGCCTCGCAAATTTAGTGCGTCCTTTATGGAACGCATCAACCTATTTCCAATATTTCTTCATGATCTATTCGACATCCCGACACTGCAACAGCCGTTCGCCCCGTTACCAGATGATTTATTTTACGTAACGCTAAGCATGCGCCGGCTAGCTGCAACTGCGTGCATGCACGACGCGTAATTCGCGAAAGAGACGCTTATCGCTTTATTAGCCGTCCTTTATTGCACAGACGACCCCATTGACTGTCTCTTGAGGCTGCGACAGCAGCAAGAAATCTGCCGTTTTACAAAGAGCTCGCAAATCTCTCGTGGCAAGATCGCCGATCTCTTGAACCGCGTGCAATCGAACGAGTCTTCGTTGGAAACTACGGTTGTCGATTGCCATTGCTGTAAAACAATGGCCAGGCATCGCTGTAACTTTTGTCCGTTCGCTGGATACCAATTCCATGAATGTTCAAAGAACGAACAAATTGCAGTATTCACCGCTTTCGCATAATACTTAATCGATCCAATTATCGCACCTCTTCTGACGCGCAAACAAGTGGAAATTCGTTCCGCGATTCTGTTAAACAATTTCTGAAACACTTTTGCTCGTCCAGTTATCCTCGTTAATCGGATTTACTTTGAATCTCGCGAGCAGTAAACCACCGGGGTAATTTTTCACCATCGACCCATCATTTATGTCCGCGGCGATCGCGGTAATTTGAGACCGGTTATCGATACCGGTCGTCATTACTTCAAGAAAAATCGTGCCAATCCGGGAGGCTCCTTCCAATTGTAATATACACTTAGGAACACGTCGAGAACGTGCTCGAGTCTTTTAGCGTGTCCTCTGTGGATATGTTGCGCAAGTGACCGAAGTGGACACGAAGCACTTATAGAATTAAGAACTCGCCGTTCGCACGCGCCACGCGCAAAATAAACGATTCATGCGTTCGCGTACAACCACGGATTGATTTATTTTTAGTCGCGAATCGAGCAGTGATCACGTTGTACGACACCAACGATCCATGGAGTAAAGGGTGTAGCCGCGTGCGCTTAAACATAGCTTCCTCATCGGCGCGCTTGAATATAGAGGCCAGGCGGCTAGATGAGGCTAAGGATAGCACAATTGGCAGAACAGCTAGCGATAGATCCGGTTCTACCTGCAGTTCGGCGGTTCCACCGATTGATCTTTTTGTCCTTTCGTTTAACAAAGTCCTGGCTTGGAAACCAGATAGCTCGGGTCGCGAAAGATATTCATGCTCCAAAAAACTTGCGTCGCGGACGAACTTTGCTCGACTATTGATTGAAGAGAATCGAACGAAACGACGGGAATATAATATATAATTATTTCGTGCATCGTCGCTGTCATTCGGATATTCTTTGCGGCATCGCAATCGAGAAGCACCTAATCGTCCCGAAATCGGAGTAAAAAGAAATAACGCTTAGCAAGAAAACAGGTTGCGGCGTGCGCGATGCTCGAAAACGAAAACTGCTAAGCACGAGCATTCTTTCGGGAACGCTGAAATGAACATAGAATGCGAACAATATACCTGTACGTATAAATCGTTTGGTCGGTCGGAATGGGTGAATCGCGAATCGAAGGTTCGATGCGTGCCGTTTGGCATTGAAATAGCTTTCTGGTCGAATCCCCGCTGGTCGGCGAAAATATCCGGGCCACGAAAAAGCTGCGCGTTATTTATGCGATTAGCGAGCTTACGAATTTCGTACGATACCGTCAAGGAAATCTACCAAGGCGTATCGTAAACAGCCGCCATAGTCTGACGTGACGATAACTGGTCGAACGATCGGTGACATCACGACCGCTATGGACCGAGCTTGCCGTATAAAAGTATTCGAGACGATTCCGATGCACCAGGTTATCGCGCAGTAATTGCATCTCGATGTTTCTCTTCGCCCGTTATCGTTTCGCCGACGTAGAATTTTCCGTGCAACATCAGCGAACAGTAAACCAACATGATTGCGTCGTAATTACTTCAACGATGAATAACGCGCGGCGAAGCGGATGGACAGATTTTGCGCGAGCGGAATGTTAATTGTTAGATAACCGCGACACGAGCAGACGTCGCGGCACCGCGGCGCGAAAAAAACAAAATTCTTATCGGGGATCAGGAGCGCGGACACCGTCGGGGAGAATCGTGGAAACGCTTTATCGGTGCAAATGGAACCGTACGCGCAACGCATGCCGCATGAATTTTGCAAACGCGTTTCAACTACGAAAACGCGCACTGGCTGGGCGACTTGCTGTGACATTGCTCTTGAACGAGCTTGCTTGTTTACGTAATATTCTACGCTCCTTCGATTTCTTTTGTTTGCTCCGTCTGCAGCAGAATTTTTAACAGCCACGTCGGTGGACGCGTAAATAAGATCGCGGCCACGTCGACGACAATGGCGAATCGTGTTAGAACGATTGAAAAATCGTGGAATCGAATGGAAAGGGAAGGGAACATTACGCTCATCCGGGGTTCGCTCGATTGAGAAGAAACACAAACATCACGATAGAAAAAGCCAGGCCACGATTACCTCACGTGAGACAGCTATGAATCGGCTGATATTACATCAACGGCCAGATACAATGCTGTATCTCTATGCGCACAATGCACGAGTATTGACGCGCAGACGTTAGATATGATGTATTGTACGGTCGAACAGGAAGTCGTTGTTCCTTGTCTGAAACGAAAGACGCAAAGCCACTTAAACTGTCCCGGCGACGCCTCGACGCCTAGATTAAATATAAATCGGGCGATCGTGTTGAATTGCAGGCTACTTTAAATCGGCCTAGATTCATCTTGCGATTCTTCTGCATTGGCCCGAACGACGATTTTCTTCCTCCTTCTGGCTCAATCTATAAGACACACCCCGCCTACTCTGTCAGCTTTGATTCTTTTATCGCTTCCTTCGGTGCTTCGTTGGTCGCGTAGCCGCGCGCCGCTCTCCGAGGCGAGCCATCCGTTTTAAGTAGAATAGGCAGGCCGCGCGCGGACCGATCAGCCGAACGAGGCGGCAGTGGTTACGTCCGCAATATTCGAGTCCAGGGCGTCGAGGATAAAAAAAACGGAGTGCAACCGGGACGAAGGTCGATAGCTGTGCACGTACCTGCGAGGTATAAGTTTACCTTCCGGCGCGGAGTATCGCGTAACGGATACAGTCAGCATCGAACACTAGTCCGTGCTTCCTCATTCATACGTTTCCACGAACACCAGTCGAAACTGGAGCAGAGCTCTTTAAACGCTCGCGGCCGCCGTTGGGACAAAATGAATCGATTCGACGCGAGCGCATCTCGCAAACTTATCGCTCGGTGTCGAACGCCCACGCGATTCGCCGGGTGTACGATGCGTAACCTTCGAGGAACGCGATATCGTCGGATCGTTGCCAAATATCTTTGCGCAAGATTCGCGTGTCGACTGGTTCGCGAACGCGTCGACGGTGATTTTTGGCGAGAGCCTGAAAACGCGTACAATGTCCGTTGCGTCCCATAGAACGACGGTGTCTTCCTGCGTTGGCTGGCAACCGCATCGAAGACGCGTTATCGGGCGTGACTATCCGCGGTCGCGGATGGACCGCAAGGGGACCGCAGAAGGATGACGGAGCGCGGATAAGCGTGGTTGTATGTGTTACGCGTTGGTGCAAGCCGCGTAGCCTTGACATTGCCCTCGGTTATCTCGGGCTTACGTAATCCAACGCAGCCAACGGACCAACCATGTGTTAATGCAGTACACGCCTAATGCGGTTTGCCCGCGTGGTCGGTTTCCCACTGTGTGTGGAGTTTACGCGTGTGCACGTAAGTAGTTGCCGTTGCATACGTATGCGTATGCCCGTGTCGCCAAACGTGGCTGATCGTCACGTGAATCACGATCGTGTGCTACTGCGCGATCGTGTGGTACACGCTTTCAATAACAGCCGGCTGTACGCGCGATGGTTCGTTTAGAAGGATGGAATTGCAAAGCGGAGGAGGGCGTGTTTAATGCGATTCAATGTGTAGATCGCACGACGATCGATGGGAATAAAATGTTTCTGTGAATGATAACGGACCTCTCGCGATATCGATTCACCTCCGGCGAGAGAGCCCCCCCATTCACCTCCAGACTCGACGGTCAGGACGCTCGAATGGATTTACCTACGCGAGAGTGACCGACTCGTTGAACTCCGACTTGGAGAAATCTCCCGCGGGGAGTGTTTTAGGTAGGTGAATTCGAATATCGTCGCGGCGTCGGGCGCGTTAATAACGTTGAAAGGCAATGCCCGATTACCGGGACCGAATATCGCTCCATATGGTGGCTGCACGCGGAAATTATCGCCGCGGGTATCGGCCGGAGGCGGAGTGGTCTGCTCGATCACTTCCGCTCGCTTTTCGATATTCCAGAGGGCCGATGGCGGCGCATAAAATAAACTGCGAGAAGGAGGTTCAATCGAGTTTGCTCCGGTAATTACCGAAGCCGGAGTGCCACTCGTGCCTTGATCGACTGTTCACGCAGATACGTGCCGATCGCGTTGATGTAACGCCGCTATTACTTTCCATCGAGGTATTTTCAGCTCTCGATTTTTAATAGAACGCGAAGGAGGACACCTGGTAGGGTGCGAGAATTTTTGGTTAAATTAACCGTTTGCCTGTCGTGTGCGGGCGTCTCTGGCTCTCGCGCGTGCAAGAATAATAACAGAATCGGATCGTGCATAAAACGTGATACAGTGGCAACTTCTGTCATACTTCACACTTCGGTGGGGCGTCATAAATGCGCCAGCCACTCTTCTTCCATTTGTTACGATCGCCGTTTCTCGAGTCAGTGGCTAGTTAACGACGGTTGCATAATAAGCACGCTGAAAGCTGTATAACTGGCCATCGATCCATTCAAATGGACTGCCATTTCCACTCTGATTGTGAACATCACAGCTGTTAGATCATCCGGCAACGGTGGGACTCCGGGAGAGATTTAAACGGGCCGAATACACCTGCAATTTTCCACCCGTTCCCTTTATATAATCTAATGCAAATACACAGCAGAGTCGGGCACGAAAATCTGTTTACGCGTTCTGAATGATAAATATTTCAACCGTGCAGAGGCTTAAATTACAATCTGGACACCCGATCGTTTATCGGCGAAAAATGGAAACGTCTAGGAGAATAATAATGCCGCGACATTTGTCATTCGATACCGATTGAGATCGACGCTTTTATTCGTTCACGTTCAAATCAATTTGCAATGGAGCGATGTTTTGTCCAAACGAATAACGTCGTTCGTATCAAACGAAGTCTATTATTTATCGGGCGGGGTCGTCGGCAGTTATCGAAAATGACAGGCGTTGACGAATCGTATCGTTCGATGGATATTTTCGCGATCATTTCAACGTCGCTGCAGCGACGTAATCGGCGTGAACATCAAACGTGTTGCATCCGAACGGAATGATCCCGGTATCCGGCGCACTTAACCGGTTTCGCAGTATGTGGACTGTAAATCATAATCGGTGTCTCAAGTTCAACCGCGTACCGGGTCGTCTCCATTCATGCGTCATTGCTCCGGGGTTAAACGGTCCAAGGGAAGTGAGACGCGGTGATTTAATCACTTTCGGTTTTTATATCGTTCCTTGGCAGTTTTGCTCGCCGGTAGTTAGATCCAGTTATGAGCCATGCGGTCCCCTGTGTTTCTGATGTGCACGATCCCGAGAGGATCGACCAGGAGACATCCGACCTTCCGCACATTTGGGTCGATCAATCAGAAATGTGTAGCGTAGCTTAATATTTAGGAGAACGGCCATTAGCGGGGGTGGGATTGGAAACAAATTTTTTTTTAGGCAACCCGTTACGTTTTTTTCATCGCTTTCGTTTGGTCGGTGAAATTTTTTGTAATATTAATAACCACCGGGCAAACCCTGCAAATCTCTATGCATATATGCAACTTCGAAGTTTCATATTCGTATACCCGCAGTTTATTACCCTTGCCCCATACAAGATCCATTACCGGACTAAGCGTGTACGACAAAAGCCTCAACAGTCTCAACAGTCTCAAACGTCTCAACCCTCGAAGCTCGCCACGAATCGGGCGGGAAACACAAGAAGCGTTATTTCCACGCTCAGCTGACCACCCTGTTCCTCGTGTGCCCTCCATTCCCCTCTCGAATCGATCGCCAGGACCACGCGGTGACCTATTCTTCGCTGTGGGAGAACCGTCGACTCTAGGAAGTCGATGGTAGCTTGCGAGTTCGCCGCGTGTACGGTCGAACGAACAAAGAACAACTATTTCGGTCTGCGGACAGTTCCATGGGATCGACCCCGCGTACCCACGACGACGAACGCTCTCTCGGGGGTCCCTTTCGTATTTAGGTCGCAAGCAACGCTGAATCGCACGCCCTGCCCCGCGCCGTGCGACGTTGGATATGAGCCTTGTTCCAAATTTAGTGTCGGGCACGGTCTCGAAAGGCTTCCACCCTCTCTTCGTCGTTTCACCTCTTCCCCGTCGCCGCCGCGGTTCCACACGCCTGCCTCGCGGCTCGAAGGTTTTTGGCGCTCGTAAAAGATTCCGAGAACGGTGCCGCGTTGTCGAAAGAGTGCCGGCACTGTGGGCCTGTGTTGCACGATTACAGCACGAACGGCTAACAGCCACGAGGCACGCTGACGCACGAAGAGATTCACGGGAAATAGACATTGATGGAATGCTTTTATCGCGACATTTTATTTATAGCGTTAAGTGTTACGCGACAGGGGTGAACTTGACGGGGGCTGGTAATTTTAGAGATACTTCCGGGTACTCTGGTAATTTGTGGCCGCGGTCGCGCTTTGGTGCGTAATGGACGACGCGATCGCCATTAGCTGTTCCCATTGTACGAATGTTTGATGTTTGGTGCGAAGAGGTCGGAATCATTCTGGGTGGTAAGTCGCGGTTGATGCTCGGCGCTGTCTTGGGCCTTGCGAAGATAAAATTAGCGTAGGAAGTTAATGGGAATAATCTCGAGGCGCGATCGCTCGTTCGCAGCCGTAAATATCGGTAAAAGTGTTAGGATAATAAAAGATATAGTGCAATAAAGAAACCAATTGTTTGAATCAGAGTACAAAGATATCGTAACGACACACTTTCTTATCGCAATATCTAATGAAAAACGGTTGTACAGAAGAAAGTCGTAAAAAAAAAAATCTCTTATCAAGAGACTGAAAATTGTCTTCGAAACGCGGCTGGCTTCGTGACTATCTGTCGACAGTGTACATATGTGTACTCCAAAACACCCAGTCCCTAATCCGTCGTACCGGAGCATCACCAAACATAAGAAAATCGATTCCCAACAGCTGCTAGGCCGTCGCGCCCCCTTATCAGATATCATTCCTGTCCCCTCTCTCTCTCTCTCTCTCTCTCTCTCTCTCTTTCTCTCTCTCGGCGATCATCCGTACTCACAATCAGCCGCACTTTATCATCCACCTTCTATACCACGCAATACACAACGTACCTAACTACTCCAATACTATCTCTAAAACAACAAGTAGAAAGC
Organism: Nomada fucata; assembly: GCA_948146005.1. Classification (NCBI taxonomy): domain Eukaryota; kingdom Metazoa; phylum Arthropoda; class Insecta; order Hymenoptera; family Apidae; genus Nomada; species Nomada fucata. The sequence continues at coordinate 5,198,088 of OX411277.1, forward strand.
ACAGAGGAGAAGTTATACTCGACCTTCGACTATTAGCTCGTGCGAAAGATTACTCGTATCGAGCAGATATACGCAAGACGGTGGACGCTGAACACGCGATCGCACACGCCGTCCCGGTAGGCTACTCCAATATTTATTATTGTTCTCGCAGTGGATCTGGTGCGCGTGAACGAAATTTCCCCTCGGAGGATAATCGCACGGATAATTGGAATCGCGGCGAAGTGAGGAGATCCCGGACCGTTTAACTGCTTCGAACAATCCGCGCGATCGTTAACTCGCGAATCGTACGTATCCTCGCGGAAACGAGCGGTCGTTATCGCATCGCGGATCCGCCACATAGACTGAAACAAGCTCGATCGATACGCTTATCTGGCGATCGCGCGCAATCTAAATAGCCTATCTGCTGGCGGAAAGGCGGCCGCCGGTTTTTCCTTTCGTTTTTTCCCCCCCGCTGTTCGCTGAAAACCATCGTCGCGTACCGAGAAATCTAACGAACGATCCTATCGAATTCGTTTGAAACGAAAATGTCTAAGAGTCGCGACGAAACGCGCGCAAGGAATTTCCTTGGAGAGATTCGTAGTATTTTCGATGGACAGAGCGAGGTAATTGGCGGGGGGTGACTAGATGTCGGTCGCGTTGAACAGCCGCGTATAATATTTGACGGGACGGACCGGTCGAGGGAACAGGTCGGTCGGGTTCAGATCGGGCTGTTGCACGATCCGAGAAGTCCGTGGAACACCGATAAACTATCATCCCGGTTGTACAAGTGGGGGTAATCGAACTCGAAACGGGGTCGCGTTCGACTCGATCGGCAGACGAGACGTGGCCGCTATCCGTTCCTCGTAGATCCCTCCTGCCCCTTTTAATTTTCTTGCGCTTCTTATCCGCTGTCTGGCCAAGGGGCGAACGCTTTATCTCGGGCTGCCCCCTCGGTCGTGACACGCGATTACGAGAAAGCGAAGATTATCGCGTACAATCGTGTATTGGCTGTAACTTCGAGTGGTAATTATAGTGTCGTGGAATATTATTGTACAGGGATAAAGAAGTAATCCGTTTGAGAGCATCCGATTCATAGCGATTCCGTATCTAACGAGCGATTACCTCGTTAAATTGTGCGACACAATTTTTGCTTTATTCCCAGGCGATAAATTCTCTCGCGATTTCCCGAAATTCTATTTCGCCGACGCAGACGAAGGAGAACTCGGCGATCCGAGAGTATTCTCCAATTACACTGGCCATGAGACGCGGAGAAAATAAATGAGACCAATTCGAAAGACGAAATCCTCGATCATGTAACAGACGTCTGCGGCTCGTTTCGGCCGCTTTCGCACGCACGCACGCACGCGGCACGGTTAAGAGCGATGCTTTCAATTACGCCCAGAACGCTTCTGTCGACCCCCGGAGGACAATTTCCTGGATCGGCCTGTAACTGGGTACGAAGTGAATGGCGGCCGGAACGATTCGCCGCGAAACACGAGCGGCGAGTAATCCAGTTAGCGAAGTCGGTCGACACGCAGAAACGCTCGCTCTCGAGCCAGCTGTCGACGATAATTGCGAGCGTTAATTTCGTTTTGGTATCCGAGAATCGAGAGGCGTCGGAAGGCGTGCGGATGGCATCGCCCGTGTCAGACAATCGATGCAGCGTCCACCGCGCGATCGTTTCGTTCAGCAGCGTGAAAATTGTTGCTTTCCGCGTGCGTACCGTTCCGAATAGGCTCGTCGAATACGGCAGGTGTTGATATTTTTATTCGTTGACGATTCTTGGCGACGCGGCACGAGGTACTTAACATAAGGTCTCCGAAGAGGAAAGGGTTAAATTGTGTCGCGTCACGATCGGATAACGCGGTAACCAGCGGTCACGCGTGACAGAACGAAATACACAACGTGAATCGGTGTCCATCGCCTACCGAAGGACACGTGATGTCCCGTTGCTGTAAATTATAGTGTTGACGAAGCACAATCAATTAAGAAACACTTGGAGTAATAAAGGCGTAGGTAGCGAATTCATTTGCGGATCAACGTCCGCTCGCGTGTCGAAACTCTGGTGAATTAATTGTCCGCCTCATGATTCTATTCATTTCGTGTTGCATCTAGCTCGCTCTCGTCTCGTACGATGATCGTTTCTTTAATTAAATATTACCTGACGCAGGTCGCGCGTGTACCGTTCGACGCTGAAGAAATCAGGGTTGAAAGGGTACACCTGCTCCTGCATCTCTGTACGCAGCGTTTCGTGTACATGTATAGAGATATAGAGAGAAGTCTTGTCGTTGGACGCAGAAGTGATTTCCGTCTATCCCCACACACGACGATCTCGTAACCCTCTTGACCATACGCGCGGCATAAAATTATGATAGTCATGCTCGCGATGCATCTCATTTGGGGCTCGCTGTGTCCCAATCGCTCCGTTTGTCTGATCCGAATAAGGATACGATCGATAGGTAACTGTTTCGGTGAATAATGTGCCAAGGCCGAAAAATGCGTGCGAGAACAGGTGTGTCCCTTTTACTAATTCCGATCAGTTAGATTCGCGTTTCTCCCGCTCCCAATACAAATGTCTCGAGGTGACGTTGCACGGATACTTAATTATGCGAAAATAAGTTGCTCGCCGGGCCTTGATTTCCATGATTCTTACGAACCTATACTTTCTGCGTCGTATTAACAGCTCGCGCACCTATGAACGCTAATCGTATGTACATTTCTGTGCAACTACAGCAACCGTCCCGTGATCGTCGATCAAATTAACGCGGCATCGTTCCCGCGAGTCGTGCGCACGATCCAAGCTTTTTTTTTCTTCGCCGGCCAAATTAATCAATTCGCGGGGCAAACTTTTCCCCGAAGTAATTGCGAGGCGGCTAGCTCCGAGAGGAACCCGTCGTTTAACAGTTAAACGTCGCCGGACGCGTGCCGTCGTCGGGCCGACTTGTCCGCTTGTAATTGAAGACTAATTGGAAAGCGGAGTTGCTTGTAATTTACCGTTTGCTCGAGACGGACGATAATGCGTCGGCTATCTAAGTTCGCGCGTGCACCCGTCCTCCTCTGTCACCGATTCTTTTTCTCCCCGTTTTTCTATCCTTCCGCGTTTCGTACGGGAACACCCGTGTGCTCTAGTTTCGCAAAGGAGAGGAGTCGGTGAACAGTCGGCGCGAATAGTTGCACGGTTCGGGGTCAAACGGTCGTTCGGGCAATCGTAGTAGTTGCCTTCGGGAATTAGGTCAAACTGCGCCCAGAAGCGAATCCCCTGCAGTTACTGGTACCTTGAACCCGCGTTGCCGTGAAACAATTCAACGCTTCTACGTAGAATCAATCGGTTCTTCGTTGAATCGTTCGTTTCTTGGTCCCTTCTTGCCACGGGTGTACACCTTTCGCGGCTCCATTAGCCAATCGGTCGTCTCTATTATTTAATTCTCCGTCCTTACCCCCCCCCCGGATGCTTTTCAAACGCTCGAAACGACGGTTGGCTTCGCGCCTGCGAGGCGGAGAAAGCGGGCACGGTATGCAAAAGTTTTGTCGTAACGCCGTCTCGCAACGAGGTTACGAATTTGCGTTTCGATACAGCCGCGGCGGCCCGAAGCCGGCTGAGAAAATTCCCTCGCACGCAACCACGATCGAAATCAATTATCGAAACTGACGGGCACCGAGCGGATGGAAGTTGGCCTACAAGTAGGCCTGGCGATAATTTCGCGATCCCGCCGGCGATTTCGCTGATCGATGACGATACTCGCCGTTTGATGGCCGCGCGACCATCGCGAACGACGAGAGTCGCCTACGGCTAAGCATCTGCGAGACATTACGAACGCGTCCCTGTTCGTACGTTCACGGAGGCGTAGCTGACGTTCAGCCTGTCCGTCGTGGCGCATTCAAATTATTCTCAAGGATCGACCGCGCTGCTAACGCTGCTTCGAGCGGTTTAGAAGCCACGATCATTGATAGAGACGCCCGAAGACTCGATAGACTAACGAGATTTTGACGTCAACCGCGGGCTCCGGCTCCGTTTGCGCGTGGCAAATTGAACGGCTCGGCTTTCAACGGTATCTCGGTTAAGCGGGCAGATAATTAAAGTCTTTAATCAATGAGACTTATAAATATCGTTTTTATTGCACGCAATACAGAGACGTTTTGAAATGTGTTTGCTGGTGCAAGTGTTCACTCGAAACATTCAGCCCGTTAACGAGGAAATAATGGAGCGGATAATAATCTGTGTACCCATTGTGGTAATGAGACGGCGAAATCGCTCGGGTATATGGAAAATCGATTAGGCGTCGAATCAATCTTCCTCGAGAGCCTTGCTTTCTGCCCTTGGTATTAAGAAATTGCAATTGCCCGGTCGTCGTTATGCCCCGGCCTGTTGCGACACACGCGCGTCAAAATAATTCATTTCCCGGCCCCGTTTAATACCGCCAGACAGTTTAACCACCGCGAATAAGCGTCCGCCGGTTTCGCACAATGGGCAGGAAAGTAAACGCGGAAGATCGTTCCCCATCTTTAATCACTCGCGAGCGAGAGAACCGCGCTCGTCCATTCGCGCGTACTTCACGAGCGTGCTCGGCGTATTCGAATGCTTTACGTAAGCAGCTCCGGCCAGTTACGAAACAGCCATTAAGTTTCGCTTAGTTTCACGAGTTCCTCCCTAAACAAATCAATGCGATTTATCCCCTTCGAACCTAAACGCCTGGAAGCGACTGCGGCGGGGCATAATATCGCCCGCGGGCCTCCGCAGACCGGTTACAGATCGATGTGTTTCGTAAGACACACCTGCGAGTCATTATCCTTCGCCTACCTTGGCTTTCCCTGGCAATAAAGCGATTCGACTTGCCCCGGCGAAGTATCTCGACCGCCCCCTCCTCCCTCGTCAAACGGTACGGAAAAGAACGATCGTGTCTAGTTTCTAGAAGTTAACGCGAATATTCCGCGAGCGGTTCGATGGTTGGTCGCGATCGAATCGCTGGCGAAAATACGCCGATTTCGTTGGAAACATATTTCCGTTGTTCACGAGTCGATACGCAGAATTTTTTGTTCAACCCTTTTGTATAATAAGCACAGCTTCCCACGGGGAAATTGTTTTGACGCGACGCGGGTATATTATTTGCTTGCGAATGAATCGAACGAGAATCGACGCTACAGGCTGCTCTACTTCGACGGCGCAAATATTGCATGCACGACGAACGTTTGTACGGCAATATTCAGTCTAATCCGAGATATAATCCAAACATTTGAAAGCCGGCGGAATGTTGCCAAATGCAATAACTGTCCATCCGTTTAATTCATCCCCGTCACGTTTATTCCGTTTCTTTTTTATCCCGGTCGTTTCCTGGCCATCAAAAATTTCGATGGAATACATTCACAAATAAAACGTCGAATTGACATGTTCGACGATAATATCTAACTGTATATCAATGAACAAATGGAGCCAGCGCGGTGGAAAGCAACGTTTTAACGAGAACATTGCGTACACGTGCGCGCGACCTTTTTTGGCAAAGAAAGGAAGGATCGTGAGGGAAAACACGTTCCCGTTTTTCTCTGAATAAACATTTTCCATTTTCTGGTAAACTCGGGCCGGCTGGCGAAGCTGAAAATAGCAGCGGAAGCAACGGCCGCTGCCTCGACGCCTCGACGTTGATGTACAGGGTGGAACACGCGAATATCGTGCGCGCAGAAGTGGTCGAGAGTGAAATCGGGACGCGAATCATTCTATAAAAAAAAAAAAGAAAGAAGCTCAGGCACGAACGACCTTCGTCTCTTCGCTCGAAATCGTAGCCAATAACTCGTCGGGGCAAATCGCGCGGATGCCTCCGAATTTTCTACGCGAAGGTTACTTCCAGACTCTTTCCACCCTTGCTTGAGCGACCCTCGATATATTTTATAGGCCTTTCAGACCTGCAGTCCATGAACGATTGGATACGAGTCGAACAGAAGCAACGGTCTCACTCGATGGGCCGGTTTCCTCCTGTTAACGTCGTTGGAAATTCGAGCATATAGGTCAGACGGAAGCTTGAAACGTGGGTGGGAGACGCCAAGGTCCTTTCAAGGTCGCTCGAAGCACTTCGACCTTCCAGCGTTTAACTGTTTTTTGCATTCGAGACCTTGAAACCAATTCTTCTTTATCGCGACCCGAGGGTCGCGTCGACTCTCCGATACCAGGGTTTTCTTTTTATTCGCCGAATTTCACGCGAAACTCGGATACCTCAACGCGAACGTATTAATAGAACGATCCGTACGATTATTCTCCACCCTTCCCCGTGTGCGAACGAATTTTACCGTATCTCCGTCCAGGTCGTTAAAGCACCACGCCCTATATACCTCCGTGTAAACGATTCCGGTGTCCGTGGCCACGGTGCTCTCGCAGTGGGCGAAATAATAGCGCGCAGTTCCACATGCGGTGTTCAAATCACCCGGATATTTCGGTGCGGCCCGAAGAACGCACCTCGCGCAAAAAGGAACGAAATGAAAACAGATGGACAGGCGGGAGTGGGAAATGCGTTCTCGTCGAAAACACAGAATCGTTGACCCGGTCGCCGGGCAAACACGTTCGAAAATACTTGGCGAGGCGTGCATGAATAAAACACGCGGCCGCGTTATCACCGCAGATTTTCCATACCCGAGCCATCGCCGAGCAGCCGAAACCTCTTTACCCCACCTCTCTCTGTCCTCGTTCTGTCGTTTTCTGCACACTCACACGGTCCGACCTTTTATTGTTACAGTGGTCTACTGCGATTACACCGCGTCCGGAAGGTCGCTGCAATTTCTCGAGGAGTATATCGCCAAGGAGGTGCTGCCATATTTGGGCGACACCCGTGCGTCCACGTCCATCTGCAGCCTCCAGTCCTCCCTGTTCAGGTAAGTTCGCCGAAAGACGTTCCTTTCCGCCCCGTCGTTTCTGCCGCTGTCGCTGCGCTACTGCATCGACCGTTCGAGCCATCGAACAATCACGATAACGATCGAGGTCGCGGACAAGAGACACGCGCACGCATTTATGCACGGTCGACGAGCCATCGAGCGCGACACATCCGCGACCAGCAGCTGCCAGCTACCCAGAACCAATTCCAGTTACTGGTCGGCTTGTTAATAAAGGAATTGAAGCTATTCGCGACGATGTCAATTCTACCACGGCGCTCGTCGATCGTCGTTTTCCGCAGCCAGTAACCGCGATCACGGCGAAATATTAATAAAATCGTTGGGGACATTGGAGCGCTGGGCGGACCGCTATGTTTTTCCACCTTGAATATTTTATTTCGGTCGCAAATAACGCGAAGAAAAAAACAGGGGCCGCGAATTGCAGGGGTGAACGGCTTCGATGAATACGCGGTGAAGTAACAAGAGTCACCTCGCGAGCGGAAGCGTCAAGGAGACACGACGATCGCCTTGGTTCTCCAAATAATTGACGAGGCAGAGGTATTTGTAACGGGCAAAGTTAGCGACCTAAACTCTATAGACATTTTCACCTCGCCGCCGGCGATCTTCGAACAATATTATGCAAAACTATCGACAATATTTATCCTATATACCGACACCACATTGTGCTCGCAATCGACGTGAATTCACGACAGACTGCATATCCGCGAAGCCGAGGAAATAATCTCGAGCTCCCTTTGTATCGCTCTCGTACAATGCGAATCGTTTGTCGTTAGAAAGTATCCGAGCGTGCGCTATGAATTCGTAATCGTCGATTTCCTACCTGAAATTAGCATACCGTACCGCGTGCAACGTACGATTCCGGTTGACGTACCGTACCCGCGGTAAATGAGACTCGTTTTCTGCGCCACTCGACCGTACACGCGCCTTTCTATTTCGCTGCCAGACCGTGTACTTTTGCCTCGATTTCGCGAGCACCCGGGGCCTCGTTCGTTTCGCCGTTTCGTTTGCGCGTATCTTGCCACGATTCGCGGTGGATCGTCCGATAGATAATCGGGGGACGGTCGGCACGGTTCACGATCGAAGCGGTTGCCCCGCGCGTAGCGACCCCGTTGACCCTAAATCTCACGCGGTCGAACGTGTTAGGGGTGGTTCCGCTCGGCGTTCCGTTCCCTGGCGCTGATGTTCCAGATCAATATCCAGTGTTGAGCTCTGAACATTTAGGGGATGGCCGGTCGCACCGACCCAATAGTAACCACGTGTGGAATGCGTCGCGATTTTTTCTCTACGTTTTTTCTTCTCTTTCGTCGGCCTACGATTTTAAAGTCAATTCGCGTGAATTTTCCTTTCCGAAGGATTGGGCGTGACACAGCCTCGTTGGTAATGCAATGAAGAAGAGAAGAAAGAATGGGACGACGCGGTGTCTCGAAACGTTTTCTAATCGACACACAGGTGTGGCGACACTATGTGGCGCAATGAAAACGCTCGATTGAGAGGGGCCTAAGAACGAAGCTCTTCGACAGACGAATAGTCGCTAATGGCGGCTGCGATCAGGCGGCGACAGACACTGTGACGCCAATTTTTCGATAGCGGTCACATGTGCGAAACGTTGCATCACCGATAGTGCTCGTGTCTAAGCCGGGTCGCCCCGTTGTCCGGTTGACAGCTGACTTAATGTCGAGGTGCCAAATAACCACAGGCATCCGAGATCGCTTTGCTTGACTGAAATAATTAACATTCGCCCCTGTATTTGCCAGTGAATGGGTATCAAAATATTATCGCGAGTCGAAGTTAAAGGTTGCCGGCACTGAATGAACTTCGGATAGGATCATTTAGCTGCTAAACGTCGTATCGTCGGCATTATTTGCGTTATTTCGTCTCTGTCCGCGAACCGTGACGTTCCAAAACTCTGATTACCATAAATCATATCGTCCTCGCGGTTTATCCGTGCCAAACGCCCTCGCAAGCGTCAAAGAATGCCCGGATAGGAAAACGTTCTTGAGAAACGCGTACGCGCGTCATCCGCCCTCGGTAGATCCGGCAGCCGTTATTTTACGATCGTTAACGGCGGCGGAAGGACGAATCGATATATCCTGACGAGAACGTACATTTCAGACACGAAGCCAGAGACATCGTCAGACATGCAGTCGGAGCTGGCGAGCAAGATGCAGTGCTGTTCACCGGTCAAGGCACAGCAGCTGCCCTTCGCACACTTTTACGACACCTCGATCTCTCGAAGTCCACCGTGGTCTTCGTGGGGCCGTTCGAGCATCACGCGAATCTACGACCTTGGCGGGAGCACGGCGTCAGGGTAAGAAAAAGAACATCAAACAAGTTTATTGAATAGGTAATTTAAGGTGGCGACCGCTGCGAACGAATATCTGCACGGGTCGGCGATATCGTCGATACCGACGTTCGTTCGCGCTAGCTTTAAAGAACGCTTCGAAGAATACTTCCTGTTCTTCGAGGTATACTCTGTTTGTTGACCTTGAATTCCTGCGAATGAACAACGATTAACCTTTTAACGAGCCAACTTGGAGTAATTGATATACTTGCCGGACTTGCGTATGGATACATGTCCTTGGCATAAGCTGGAGTAAATATTACGAGGTTAATGAACGCGAGGCGTTCCTGAAATAGATTGTCGAATTGAGAGTGACGAAGGACGGTGTCGCGGATACGCCATTATTCTGTGTTTGACCAACGTCGACGGGACATCGCTGATTAATTTATTTTGCATCGCACGGAAGAATTCTGAACAGTTGTCAAAGAGCGAAGCGAATGGCGCCCTTCGAAATAATTTGCATATTTCTGATAGGATTCGTAATTCTACTCCAGTTTTTTACTTTGAATTTATCGTTTCGTATATTACGCGTTTCAAACAGCGAACACAGCGTGACTAATAAATCATCCCCGCAGATTGTACGAGTATCCGAGACCCGGGAGGGTTTCCTGGATCTGAACGATCTCGAGCGGAGGCTGATCAAAGTTCGATCGGAGGGCGTTACGCAAATGATCGGATGCTTCAGCGCTGCCAGCTGTATAACCGGGGTTTTGGCAGATGACGTTGCCACGACTCTTCTGTTGCATCAATATGGGGCACTTAGCGTGTGGGATTACACGTCCGCAGGTAATAATCAGCTCGTGAAAACCGATACACGGCACGACGCAATCAATGATATTAATTGTTACGTACACGTAAACGCAATGGTTATTATTTCCCTTTTGCGCAAGAGGCATACAGCGTCGTCGACTGCGTTGTATTCCTTATCACTGGAGCACGCTTTTCCTTTATCAACATTTCTTCCTTCTTATCTAAACAACAACAAAAAAACAACTCCGCGTCTATCTTCCAGCCCCGTACATTCAAATCGACATGAATCCGCATCTGCCCGGCGTCGGGGAGACGAACGTGCACAAAGACGCGATTATTTTCGCCGGGCACAAGTTCATCGGCGGAGTTCAATCCCCAGGAGTGCTGGTGACCAAACGGTCCCTGCTGAAAGATAAAATTATCACCAAGGACATGAGGGACTCTCATCACTATCATCGCGATCCTGAGCTTCGCGAGGAAAGCGGCACGGCTGGTATCGTCGAGACGATCAGATGCGGTCTCGCGGTACAGCTGAAGGAAAACGTCACGCCGCGTGCGATCGTCAGCCGTCAAGATAAGATTTCCAGGTAACGTTCATCTCCGCATTGTATTTGAGAAAAACGAAAAGAGAAGGAGACTCGGCGTCGTTGGCGTTCTTTATCCAGAATCGATTGTTTCACTGCAGTCGCTGTTCACGAGCAAAGTTCCACGATACCATTGCGCTCGGTCGCTTTATCTGATAGCGTTACTTTCCACGTTTCACCCGCCTGTTCGCTTCTGACGCGACACGTGCTTCACTCGTGAAGGAGAAGCACTTCTGATACCGTAGGGATATTCGCGTTGGGGAGTGGTTCGCCGTCGACGAGAACTGGAACGTCTCGATGCGGTACAGACCACCCGGAGCTCCGTCATAGTCCGGCTGAAACCGATTGGACGCTCTAGGCTGTCCCCTCAATTAGGAATCGGGATCGAAATAAATTCTCCCGATGCAGCAGAGGATTCGCGTCGTACGTTAAACGCATTAATAGCCCCCCGATCGATTTCTGGACGAAGGGCGCGATGGCGTAGAAAATTTTCCGATGGTCGATTTGCAGCGATGCACAGTTGCTCGTACGCTCAGAAAACGTGATCGATTGCTTCCTGTTTCCCTCCAGGCAAGTGCTGGCTCACGTACGCACGATTCCGGAACTGATTCTCCTCGGCAGCGGTTCGCAGAATGTTAAGAGGCTGCCGATCTTTTCGTTCATGGTACGTCATCCGCGGGGCACGTTTCTCCATCACAACTTCGTGTGCGCCGTCCTGAACGACGTGTTCGGTATCCAGGCCCGCGGTGGCTGCGCGTGCGCCGGTCGTTACGCTCATGACCTGATGGGAATCGACCAGGAACTCGCCACGGAATACCAGAAAGCCCTGGTGGATGGGTAGGAAATTCGAGACTCGCCACGCCGGTATCGATTCCGCCGACGGCCTCGTCGCCTGGACGGGACACCGCGGCGGAATCCGTACCGTTAGACATAGCGTATTTATGCACGCGCTTAACCGTACCACCTTAACGTTTCCAGGGAAAGGAACGGCGTGAACGAGGAGACGAACACGGAAGGTCTGAGGCCAGGCTTCGCTAAACTCTCGTTCCCGTACTTCATGTCGGAGGCGGAAGTCGCGTTCGTGTTGGAGGCATTGAAGATGGTCGCGACCGAAGGCTGGAAGTTGTTGCCGCAGTACGTGCTGAACCCGGATACTGGCGAATGGCGGCATCACACGAACAGCGTGTTCAAAGAGCGAAAGTGGCTCAGCACGATCAGATACACGGACGGAAAGATGAACGCTTCCGAGAGACGTGTGTCCGGGGCGGGCGTTCTACCGCAGAACTACGGCGACTGTTTGCAGACAGCCCGGAATATTTTCAACCGCTCGCGGAAAATGGCGCAACGGTACCCTCTGCAGATAGATCGCAGCTACAACTTCGTCTCCGATCGGTTGGAGACCCTGCGATGGTTCATGCTGCCCAGCGAGGCGCAGGATCTTCTCCTAGGCAACTCGCAGAACGTGAAGCAGGACGTGCCCTTCAATCCGATGCTGTCGTGGAGCAAGCGGGGCTATCATACGCCCACCACCGCGCACGATAGCCTGGTGAATTGTCTCGCCTTGAGTAACAGCATTCGTCGACTGAACAGCGACATTCCTCGCACGGGGAACGTTCCGATTCCGTTGAATTCGCCTAGGCATCGAAGTCTTCCGGCGTTGAGCACCGTCAGGAAGAGCCTGGTGAACGCGGCCGAGTATCAGACGTGCACTTTGAGCCCGGACAGCGGGAACGAGGGGGAACGGTCCAGAGGCAACGATCGAAACAACGACACGACCGGTCAAAGGTCGCCGGCTACTTGCCCGAGCTCTCCGATGCCCGTGAGATTCGCGGTCGGCGAGGCGGTCACTCCATCGGTATTGGGCACGATGTCCCACCCGGGCACCAGGCCGATCAAAGAGCAGAGAGATCTGATGGACACTGCCAATGCTGGTCGTGCCAGGTGCAACTCTCTCGGTAGCACCGGCGGCGGCGGAAACGATTCGGGGAATCGAAACGTGGCATCGTCCTCCTCGTCGCCGGTACCACCGCTTCCGTTGAGCCCGCAGACTTTGACCAGCTTGGGCCTGAGCGGAAACAACGGCAGCTCAACGAAACACAGAAGGCATCACTGTAGCTGCAGCAGTCAGACTGACTTGAATTCGCTGGAGTTCGACAACGGCAGCCCGAGTCATTCGATCCTGTCGCTGAACGGTCACAACGCCGCCTCGCCTCCGTCCTCGTACTCGTCGGCCAGCGATTACACGGAGAAGTTCGTGGGCGGTGGTAGATCGTCCCCTGTCCCCGCAAACGGTCATAGGTCGGAGGACGATCTGAGGGCGTACGTGAAAGAAATGACCAAGGAGTTGGCCACGGAAATCAAGTCCGAGATCCGGGAGGTGATATCCAAGGTAGATGACGCTCTATCGGAGACGAACACAACCGAGAACACGCCGCAGCATCATTCGCGCAACCTGAGCGCGATCAGCCAATTGTCCGCCGAGGATAAGCAGACGAGACACGACTCGTTCACTGCCAGCGACATCGCCGAGTACTTGATGGAGTTCTCGAAGGAGATGGCCAGCGAGGTGAAGTCCGAGATCAGGTGCATGGTGAACGCCGTCGACGGATTGCACAGACACTCGCCGGACGCCTCCGCGTCCGACGTTTCGTCGAACGGTTGCGGCTCGCCGGATAGGGGAAGGGTCATTCAGTCGTCGGCGTCGCCGAGGATGTCGAAGGTTAGACGGGGCGGACCGATCGAAATTTCTGGGAAGGTCGGCGAGTTGACGCAGCAGGAGAGCAAAATGTCTAGCGAGTGTTCCTCCGACGAAACTGTGATCTACGTCATGAAGCCGTCAGAGGGCGAGCAGCTGTGCGGCAGTAAATCAAAAACCGACGACGAGGAAGTGGTGCACGACCTCGAGGACGAATTGAACGACGAAGATACTCACGAACGCGGTGGCTTGGAGATCGGTGACGCGAGGAAGATTCTCCCGAAGATTTATTCAGCGGTGAACTCAGTCAGCTCCCAGGACAGCGGGATCAATTTGTCCTTCCACGAGAGCGACAAGTCCCTGGACTCGGTGGACCTGAAACGCAGCAGCAGCGCGGAGTCCAATTCCACGAACAGTTACGGTCGCAAGCCGAGAACAACCTCGATGACCGCTCTGTCTAACAAATCCGCCGGCAAGCAGCCCGTACCTCAGAACGACGACTTCTCCGAGGACGAGGAGTGTTCCAGTGATCTCAAGGAGGAGGAGGACGGAGACCAAACGGTCACGTTCGAGTCGAAGGACGGCAAGGTCGAAGTTCCTCGACCCCAGTGGCATTGTCCCCCAAAGAACATATGGAAACCGGCCGTGGAGGCGATGCAAGAGTTCGACATGATTCGGGACAACGACAGAGTTCTAGTCTGCGTATCGAGCACCGGCAAGGACTCGCTGTCTCTGTTGCACACCCTGCACCAGTATCGATTCTACGTGAGGTCGAAGGGCGTGGACTTCGAGATCGCCGCCGCCACTGTTAACGCGAACAGACTCGATCCTCTAGAACTGATGAGCTACTTGAAGGCCCTGGACATTCCCTACTTCTACGAAGAGCAGAGCGACGGGTCCAAGTGCAACAGCGGCGTCAGTCAAGCGGAAGAGGCGACGGACGCGAACGGGGCGTGCAGCTTTTGCAATCGGACCGTCCGGACGCAATTATACTCGATCGCCAAGCGGCACAATTACAACGTGCTGGCCGTCGGCCAGCATCTAGACGACCTGACCGAGGGTTTCCTCGTCTCCGTGTTCCACGGCGGCATGCTGAGAACCATGAAGGCTCATTACTACATACGCCGTCAGGACCTCAGGGTCGTCCGGCCGTTCGTGTACGTTCGCGAGAAGGCGTTGACGCAGTTCGCCGAGAGCAAGAAGCTGTTGGCTTCGCGGGAAACCAGGTCAGGCGATCTTCCCGAGGTGAGTCCCCACTCTCTTTATTTGTATCTCTAATTGTTGACCGCAGCGTGCCACTCGGTAACATCTTCAATTAGACGTTAATATTGAAATTGAACGACACCTTTGGTCTTGTTGCAGAAGCAGAAACCGAGTAAGGAGTTGATTCTCGGGCAGGAACGAGCCCATCCCCGATTATATTGGTCGCTGAGGACCGCTCTGAGACCGCTGTTCGACGCGTACGGGCAGCACATGGATCTGGATCTCGTTGCAGGTGGTGGGAACAATCCGGGGAACAGTTCCAGCAGCTCCACTTGCAGCTTGAGCCCCGGTAGCTCTGGAAACGGTTCCGCTGGTGTCGTCAGCCAACAGAAGAGGCAGCGACGAGTGAAGACAAATTCATTGTCATCCGCTACGGGACTGTGTCCGTCGCAGGAGCACGAGGACAATGACGAAACCGACGAGGAACCGGTCCTCTGAGGCAGACCTGTCGCGAGATGGGATTTCAATCGCTCTCCGATCTCATCCTCGCATCATCGCCGAAAAGCACCGTCATCAGCGTCCTCCGTAGTCAGAAGAAGGCGGCGGCGTTTCGCAGGTGCCATGCAGCCGACTAAAGTTCAGAAATCTGACGGGGAATGCTAAGAATGAACGATCCCTCTTGCGAATAACATCGATTTGGGAAACGGGGGATCGCGATGAATGAATCGCGGATGGGTCGCCATTGTTCAATCGATGGAAGACGCGTCTGTTCTTCTGGAACATTTGTATTGGAAATCAAATGTATTGGATCGTTTGCCGGGCTACCCTCTCGCGGGGTAGCTGTTTGCTCGATCGTTTCTCTTTAATAACGATCGATGCTTCGAGGGGGTTTTTTGAAATCAATTTGTAATTCGACGGCCCCCTATTTTCTTCTTTTTCTTTTTTTTGCGAAATCTCGCGATCCGCGTCTGCCTCTCGAGGCCTCGGTGAACGCGTTCACGATTTGACGGGCGTCTGTCCCGGTTTCGCGCCGCCGTAAGCTTCGATTTCGCGCGAAGACACCGGATGACAGGTCGCCGCGCGAAGGTAGGATACTCGGTCGGACAACAGGTGCAACGACGAGCTGATTATACGTGTTTCCGTAGACTACGCGTTAAGTCTAAACTTGGATCGTGAGACAGTCGTTGGAGTTCGTACGACATCTAACGATGCAAAATGCTTCGCAAGCTACTTAAACAAAAAATGTTGTGCGCGGTTAAATGTTACTTATCTAAGGACACTTAGCGTTTAATAGCCATCGGCGTGTTGAGACTTCGATTGTACTTTTCGAGTTCAGAGCACCGCGAACACCGTGGGAGTCGTTGGCTAGGTGCCGCGGTGCTTCTTCCCCGCTGTAGGCAGCGTTTTGGAAGTCGATGGGGTCTGCGAAATGGGACACGTTACCGGACAGACGCAACGACTGTTGAAACATCAACGAGCGCAGGGAGAAGGTGAACCGCGCGATTCGGAGAAATTCAATCGGACTCGAACAAGTGAAAACGATTTGTACAATTGAACGGCACTGGTGTAACGGAGGGGACGAAAGTGACTTGAGAAGCGACAAAACCTCGACTGCTCAAAGTACCGAAGCGCAGTCTACGTTGGACACTTAATTTTTTATATTATTGTGATTTGATAAAACCAACGAGCCTCGTGACACGGGCGCCGGTGACGACTAGCTTTTAGTCGGAAGATACCAAATTTTTGTATATCGTGTTCACGAAAACGCGCTGGTCGCCGTGACCGAGCCTCTTCTTTCGAGCATTTTTTCATGATCGAATGTGATTCTTCGCACGATGTCTTTCAATAGAATGTAGAGGGGGGGAAAAGAGGGATTAACGAAATAGGGATTCTGTTGTCGCATCGAGTCGATAGGACGTTCATTTTTCGGCGGTCAAGAAAAATGTCGTCCTTGACGATTCGACGACGCGTATCGTACACGAAAGAACGAAGCAGAGAAAAAAGAAAAGAGAAAAGCCACGTTCGCTCGATCTAAAATTTCGCAGATCAATCGGAGATATATTTATAAAAACAAAGCAAACAAAAATGATCTGTTTCCGAACGTTCCATTTCCCGTAAGATGGGTGGCCAGACGCAGGGTTTGAGGGGTGAAGGTTTTGACAAATTCTCAGACGAACTGTATTTTACTTCGATAGCACGCACACAAATATACGCGCCTTATCGCGCATATACTCGTAATTATATGTATGTATACGTGTACATATACTGATTCTCTGACGAGTAAAACGAAAAAGCATGGTATATATATATATATATATACACATATTCGAATCATTAAACGAAAGCTTTTTTCTCTTAACTGGTAAATAATGCATACATCTATACATATATATCATGTATGTCGCCTTGGATCATATTTTTCGACTATTGTACAGCTCCTATTTCGTCGACGAACGAAAGAAACGAAACGTCGAGTCATTCATCAGAGCGAAAGATATTGCAACGATATACGTTCGATTCTTCGCGACATCGTGGCAGAGCGAACACCTGTCCTCCGGTCACGAATATATATTTACCGGGGGCCGTGTTCGCAATTGACGTACGGGCCAACACATTGGTATCAGTTGCAAAAATATTCTATCCATTGTAGGTAACACTAGGCTACGTGAAACCAGTTAGCTGTCGAAAAGCTGGATGGCATATGGAAAAAAATAAAATGTAAGACAGCCGAACGCGCGTCACTTTGAACTCGGTGCATAATTGCCGACAGGTGACGGTCGATGATCGAAGAAACTTCGGCTCGATACTTATGTACGAACTCGTCTTACGTTTTTATTTCTTTTTTCGCTTTTTTTTTCTTCTTACGTTCGACAGATGTATATGCTCGCTATCGTTAGGATTATTAAAGGAACCGTAAGGCTCCGTACGTATGTAGACGTAGGCCGCATGTAAAAACACACACATACACAACACGCATACGCAAGCGTAGATCGTTGTATACGTTTTTCGTGTCGTACCAGTAATATATTCTTTTTTTCTTTTTTGTTAACGACCCGTTTCTCGTTTACGAGGGGGAACGTGTGTCGCGTTGATTGGCAGAAACACCAGGAATATCAGAAGCAACAGAAACATTAACGAGGGAGGGGGGGGGGGGTGTAAAAGAGGCGTGAAACCGAATGAATGGAAGTCTTTTGGTCTATATGGATTTTCGCGTATAGATATTATCATATTTTCCGAGAGTTACGAGAGGATGTTGTTACTGTAAAGATATGTAAGTTTATTTATCGCTAATAAAAATGAACGTTTAAGAAAAATAACGTGGATCGCGATTTTTTATACTATTCCATGCAACCTGTCGCCAAACTGTTTACTTGTCCGACATATTTTCCAAGAAAATCAGATCTGTGGGGATTTTCTACGAGGCTCGTCATCTAAGACCACTTCGAACGAAAAGCGAGGTAAATTAAATTAGAACGAGTTATATCGATTAGAAGCGTAGAGCTAATCACTGAATTCACCCATTTGCTCGTATCTCCTTACACTTCACGCAGGAAAGAGGGCAGTAAAGTTTGGTGAGTCAGGAAACGTTTGTTTATTAGATTTATTAGACCCTTTAAAATATCTGAAACAGCGTGCGGCTCTGGTTTATTTGGCGTAACAGTGAGATATCGTTAATAAGGTACACAGTACGAAGCTCAAAGTGAGCAAAGCGATCAAGATCGATCTCAAGTTTTCAATTCAATCGTTCATACCGGCGGTCACGGTGTCCCGTGCGTTCTTAAACAAATAGAGAAGAAAGTGGGATGTCGTGGAACCGCCCCATGGGGAGATTTCGAATGTGCACGCAAGAATTTTCGTCGCGCACGTTCTCCAAAATGGATGGGAGCGTCGTCGGGTGGCTTTCAAAGGACTCTTTTTATTGTTGTACATAAATACAATCGATCGAGTCCGCTATGGTGCTGATTGTTTCTTAATCGTTACGTTACCTTAGCGGGAGAGAAAAATTCTGTGACTTAGATTAGACGAAATAGAGAGTAAATTCGAAAAATTCACATACTTTACGAGAAGAAATCGATTACGAGATCCGGCCGCCGTTTAAATTGATTCGGGCGACCGTGACACGAAGAAACTCGGTGAGCAATACAAATATCGAGCGAAACGGTACTCGATTTAGGAGAGGAGTACGATCGCTGTATGTTATAGCGTTATAACTATATTTATATTATTTTCGAACTTTAATTTTACGTTATTCCGTCCAAAGAATCGTGCATTGGTAACGATCGCTCATCCGTCTCCTTTGCCGAATTCTCGCTGCTCGTATCACGAAGATTTATCGATAGATACTTTTCAGCACAGTCAACGAAGGAAGTTGGAGAAGACGCTTTGCTCGTCGGGGTTTCACGTTGCACGAAACACGAGCACCTGCTTTGGCGTGCGTCTCGCAACATTAAACCGTTTGCTTCGTTTCCATGAACCGAGACGACGTTCAAAGGTAGTGGCGTCAATGCACCAGGTGAGGTATCAAGATCAATTCCAGCACGACAAATAAATGTACATACAGCGAGGAAAATATTCAGAGCTGCAAGTAAATCGTCGACAATAACTTCATCATTCCAACGCGCCGCTAAAGTAAATGATATTAGAAGAACTTGCAATCGCTTTCTAGCGTTGAATCAGTGGAACTTAGAATAGATTACGTTCGGATCTTGCCGAAACGGGGAAACTCTGACATTGACCAAAGATAACGAGTGTCACGGCGAAGCCCAATTATCGAATTCAAAGTGGCGCCCTAATTTTGCCGCTACACCAGGCAGTGGCGCACTCTGCCGGCGAGAAGCGCAACTATCTTTCGCGTCAGCGCCAACTGTAAAATTTACTTTCTAGTTCTTCCCGCTACTTCTGCCTTGATTTTGCCTCCTCCCTTTTCTTCGATATATTTATTCCGTTTTCCTCAATCCGATAAGCAACGAACGAAAGATTTAAACGCCTCGAAGGAATTAATTCGATGAACGTCGCTGCTGTACATGCAACGAAGCGAATGAATGTCAGAGGGAGAAATAGTGCGACGAACGTTGCCGATCGTCGGCATTGGTTCATCGTTAATTCGTTCTATCTAACACAGACACGAGAATAGGTAAAATGCTAGTAGCCCGGCGAGAGCACCTCTTCGTCGTCGTCTTCCTCGTCGTCGTCGATCCCCGGCTCTCCGAGCGCGTGGACGAATTCTGGAACAGGTATCCGCAACAATATCATACAAATAAATGGACGGCCACCACATAAATAAACAGATTTGTCGTTCGAATTTCCGTATCGACTCCGCTCCGAAGTTTTCCAACATCTTCACCCTCCGTTTCAAACAAAAACTCGAAATCCCCGTGGCACAGAATCACCTTCATTTAGAGAAGTTCGCCCGATACCGTTGAATTACTCTAGAGGCACATTCGCTTGTGCGCGCCCGTGCAGCGTGCAGCCCGTGTTCACAAATGGAGCAGTATTTATTAAAATATACCCCCGAAATCCTATGGAAAACTTGATAAACGAAAACGACTACCAGTTTCGTAAAGAATCCCGGAGGTACGCTAACCCTGCCGCAAAGGGGGCATGGATTAGACGCCCTTTCGAACCCCAGGGCTACAACGAATCAGTCGTCCTGTTATACTTCAGCGACATTCTAAACGAGGAGGGAACGGTACGCGGAAGCATCCCGACAGAACAATCCTCGAGGAGAAACGTGGTTGGCGAGGAAGTGAGGGAGTGAGGAGGGTAAAAGATCCAACGGTTTCTTGGGCTAGATCCCCGTCCCTCTGCGATTACCATTTTCGTGCAAGGACCGAGGTTGCGGGATTCTCTGATTTACGAAAACGTGGCCCTCGTCCATGGCGTATCCCCTTAAAAACGCCTCCGCGTTTATTTATGCCCATGTATCCCGGAACTTTCGTTACCCTTGGTTCGGGTGGACGCAGATCAGTCGTAGTCACGAAACACGCAAGGAGATACGCAAGGTGCACGCGTGGCGTGAGTATCAGGTGAGGAAGGGAATTCTCCCCTTTGCACGGATGCTCATATATATTTCTCTACTTATTAGAAACATGTGCGGGGGGTTGAGCTTACCGTAGAAATCGATCCGACCGTCCCCGTCCACGTCCACTTCCTTGATCATATCCTCGACTGGAACAGGCAAGAGAACCGGCTTACGTTTCTTATCAAGTTTATCTTCGAGAGCGTTGCAAAGACAAATATACTATGCAATATTCTCTTCGTGTGTCCAACGTTGCGAGCGTGCATGTGCGTACAAGCGTTATCGCTTTCGTGTTTAACATGTACGCCAATCTTCGGGTCTGATTATGAAAATTCGGGCGGAGCGATGGAAAGATGGTATTAATAACCGCGGCATCGTTGTGCCGCCCGTACGTATTCACCGACACGACAAATATTGCATTTGGCCTGATTAAAATCACCCATGGACGACCGTGTGCTAATTGACGGGGCAGCCAGAACGTGGCAATTTAATTTTTCGTCGGATCCGTTCCGCGTCGCGTTTCACCCGAAATTCGAAAATATTAACCCGCTGAACATTTCCCCGCGGGTAAAAAAACGCGTCGATAATGCGATCGGTTTATCGGCGACACGTGTAACGCGAATAAAGTGGAAAACGACTGTTCGTTGCGGGAGACTTCGGGGAACTGTCTCGTATCTCCCATTTTAATTCAGCTCGATAATTTCATGAATATCCGCGTGAATATCTATGCATTTCTGTCGATATGAGCGGCGCCATTATTTTAATTAATGTTTGTTACGAATTCTTATACGAACGAACGATTAGTCTTCCCCGATTGGTTTTTAATTCGTCACGCGTGTCTTTATCGGCAATAATTTTTATCCCAAATGGGTGCGCGTCGGCTCAAAATAAATACGTAGAAGAACGATGATGCAAACAACGATAATTGTAAATGTATAGGATCGCGATACAATTGTAAAATAGGTTCTGTACTTTCGCATGGATATATAATTGCATGCATTACCATTACCGCGGCCGCGCGACGATTAATTAAATAAAGTGGCCGAACGTTTGCCCAGACATTTCTTCCATATTAATATAAACCGCATCGATTTCTGTCCGAAGTAAATGTTCGATTGAAACAGTGCCATAGATAAACAGGTAATTTCCGTTTCTTTATCGCCATCCATCGGCATAAAATGGTGCGCGACTAGTTATTCTCCTACGGGTGGATTGGTTATGACCAATAACTGTTACTTTCAATCATAGCCGGCTATGCCCATCGTAAACACAACGATTCCCATATCGCTAATGCGTCGTCGAGTAAACCCACCGAATGATTAGGCATCGCCGCCCCGAACGCATTCGTTCCCCGTCGATTCCAATCACGATCACGACAGGTCTGCAAAAATCGTCCTGGAAGGTTCCTCCTACGGGTCGAAACGAGTCCCCAGTGACGAATGTTGTTTCCCCCGAAAATGTACCGCGGTCGGAATCGGTAAAAATGTAGCCGCGTCGGACATCCTCCCTTTAATACGCAATGACGTATCCGGGGAATCGATATCCAGACAATTCTACAGTTACAGTCTTCCGACCGATCCGCGCGTTTCTCGGGGCGGCTGTTTCTTTTCTTTATCCCCGTGGATAACCACAAACGATTTCGCGATCGTGCTCGTTAATCGAATCGCGGTACGATTCGACAATTTTCACGACGACCACTATTGATCGTTATTGTAATCGGCTTCGCAGCCTACGGCAATTATTAATACGTGTACAGCGCAAATTGATTCCGGTGAATTAATATCCTCATCCCACCTGCCGGACCGATTATTACATTGCCTGCTATAGATGGAGTTGAATCAGGATGGAACACGCGGCCAATTTGCCGTCTCGCATTATTAGGCTTGCTCGCGCGATTAGCGCAGCATCGCGCTCATTTGCGCGAGACGCTTCTTGATTGTTCGCCGCGAAACTTTCACGGGAACACTGAAAGGCTCGGCGGGGAAATAGTTTGGCTGTGTTTTGCGGGGGCTCGTGTTATTTCGCCGGCCCGTTCGAGCGAGTTAACTTTGTTGGTCGCTTCGTCCGGCTCGGTAGATGGTAGATCATCGTTACACGAGGCGGTGAAAACTGCAGCTTGGGGCTGTGTAAAGTTTTAAACCGATGGCCGAGTGTAAACGAATAGGAAGAAATATGTCAGTGGCGGCAAGTGGATTAAAAATGAATTTTGTTTTAATACGACGCGGTATGGTATTATATGTTTTTCAGCGGGGACGGAGTTATATTGGGTGTAGCTGTACCGGGTGAAATGTTATTCCTTGGGCAGGGGTGAACTTGAACAGGCTGATACTTTAGTGCGGAAGAGGCGGCGTGTTATTTTATAATTGTTTTTCATGCCCTGCCGTGCTGCAACGTTTTAAATTTATTATGAATAAAAGTGACCGACTTGAGCGTTTATTATCGCTTTTCGTTTTAATCAAATATCGCAAATGTCGTTCGCGTCACGCAAACCATTTATATTCAAGGAACATCTTCGGCGTCTTGCGTTTCTCCGCTTTGCGGTTGTTCCCGTATATGGAAATTGATTGCGGAGACGTGAAATATTGTTTTAACCGTTTGGCAGAAACGCGAATAGCACGACGGTAATTACAAATTGCAGAACAAATTCATAAGAGTATCGCAGGACGAGCAAATACGAAGTAACGAGGCCCGCAGTTAAGATTCAGCCCCTGTCTGGCCGGGCAACTTGTTCACCACGGTTGATCGAAGTCATGTCAGACTCAACGGGGCGCCCTTTGTTTGCCTCGCGTGACGATCGTGAGGAAACTTGTCAAAAACCGGCAACGATACTTCTAATAAAATTAGAAGGATAACAATGGGAAACGAAAACAAAGGGAACGAATTATCCTTCGGGGATGATAGCAGCTGCTCTTTTCATTTCTACCCCTCGTTTGTCTCGCTAGCTATTACTGGTTCTGTTCGCGTTACGCAGTTTCCAAAAACAAGCCGCCCTTCCCAACGTAATTTCTCTCGGCTCTCCCAGAGAGAAATCGCCGGGAATTTCGAGGGGGGAAAAAAAGTTATAACGATATGTGCAAGAATAAATCGTAGGATTTCGTTTCGTGAACGTTGCAACGGTTCCTCTGCTTGCGTTCGTTGAAACTTTTCAGCGGAACATCGTCACGACAGACGAACCGTTGATCGATTCCCGTTCAGACGTTTTAAGAATCGCGCAGACCCGTAGACCACGCGAGATTGGATCCTATTTGTCGCGAGCGAAGCACAAGCGTGGATTTGCGTTCGAGGAAAACTTTTCCGACCTCCTCAGTCTTATCTCGCGCGTCGTCCTACCGCGTCTACCGTAGTTTCCCATCGCGCGTCGTTCGCCACTTTGGCAAACTGTAAATCAGACTCTCGCGGCACGCGGATTAATCAAGCGGCGTTCGCGTAAGCTAACAATTCGATCCATTCCGGTAAGCGACTATCCACCGCGATAGAAACGACGATAGAAACTACCATCATCGTTCAATAATTTCATTTTCCTTCGCGTTTCTTAAGAAATCCACCTATAAACGTGTACTCACTCTCCTCCTCGGACAAGTCCTCCCCAAGACACTGCAGCACGGCTCTCAAATCGGACGCGGTGATGTATCCTCGGTTGTGCTTGTCGAACACCTGGAACAAAAAGAAAGAAGACCAAACGCTACAGAAGCATACTCTGCGACCGTACTATTCACCGCGCCACCGTCCAAAGAAATGGTCGCAGTTGACCCGCGCCGAAACACCGGCCGGAAATAAATGGAATATCCACGCGTGGAAAATGGCAGAAGGCTCTTATCTCCCCCCCTGCCGTTCGGAGGTTTTGCTCTTCTCGGGGGCGTCGGTAATCATGGTACCTCGGGTCCCGCGAGAAAATGCCCACCGCGGGAACAATAACGAAGCGCACGTCTATTATTTATCACTTCGTGGCCAGGTTGTAGACTTTCGTGGAAATAGAAACGTTATTGATGCCGCACTGGGGAAAGTTCCTTCCAGCGAACGCCCTTCGATTGCGACGATCTCGATGCAGCCGCCCTCCGCCGATGCCCGTTCACTTACCGGCAAATTAATGTGCTTGTCATGACAAGAGAAATGGTGGGGCGTTGCGTGAAATCGCACGCACAGCTATCGGCGAAGGTATCGCCGTGCTCATTCGGGACCGACACTGCAGAATTTCGATCGGGAATAAGGAAAGTTCATCCGCTGATCGAAAACGAGGGTGGAAATGTATTTACCTGCCGGGGAAACGGTTACTGTCGCGCGGTTTTAATGGTCTCGTGCCGGTATCGAGGGGCCACTTCGCCGTACCCCGGGCATCGTAGATTTTGTTAGGCTCGAAGAATAATTTAATTACCGGGGTGCTCTTGCTGTAATATACAAATTGCGGATACCGTGCAATCGACCGCCGTTCCGCTCTGAATATCCCGCGAATATTTACAACATTCGCCTGTCGTGAACATAATTCGATCCTCGATTTCGAACGCTACGTTTTTGGTAGACGGTGATGTTGCGCGCGGGTGTTTTTTTGAACAACATATTTGGTACGTGTTTGAAACGTCAGTTGAAGTGCCTCGATATCGCTGATATTGACTAGAAATATTAGCCGTCGTTGCTCGTTCCACGATGTACGACATTATTGCCGCGCTTCAATTTTCCACGAGGGAATGGAGCACGGCTCTCTTCTAAACGAAGATAGGTAAATTGATAGAGGGAAAGTTAAGTGGCTTAACGAGGGCAATCTTTTTATGACACGATCTCTTGCTCGAGCGCGCGTATGCAGTCGCTCCTAATGCAACTATCCGACGATTCCCTTTATTATTCCGACTAAAAGATATCTTCGGTTCTGCATCGAAGATCTATTTCGTGTCACGCGAAATGGAAATACTTCGTAGAAAACTTCCGCAAAGAGTAATGCGACGCTGAAATTTATTCACGATAAAGGCTCGAACAATAAACGTTTCGCGACGGTCCGAAACCCTTTCAATTTCTTAAAACCATCCCCCAAGAACGAGATAAAAGAACGTCATTCGACGGACAGCTTCGCTATATCCTTTGTACGTTTTCCCTTTTCGCCTCGACTCGAAGTCAAAGGCGGCATCTCCATGTACGTGCATCCGGTGATTTCGACCCGATCACGTTCTTCCGGCAGCGATAACTCGATTCCCCCATTACACCCTAACGGGTACACACTTTTCTGTTTCTCCGTCGACTGGAAATTGTTGGCTCCACTCCGATTCCGGTTACGGGGAAACATAGTTCCGTAAAAGGAAATAGCTAACGGAAAAGAAAATCTCGGCAATGCTGAAATTCGCGCTTCGAGACGCGACATTTCCCAGTTTGCTTCCCGTAGAAAATTTCCATCAGCCGCCCATTACGGCAATCGCTAAATGATTTAGCTCCCTAACTATTCCATTGTTTGCGCGTGCAAGTGGCCACTCGTCGAGTCATCGGGCGTTCCGTTGATAATCAACACCATTCTCGTTTGCATAATCGCGAACACCTGTACACTTCACACGTTCGAGGCAATTTTTGCCCGGCCATTCTGTCGCTGATTGACGAACGATTCGCCGATCGATTTTTTCTAGATTGAAATTCGAAGCTTCCTAACTCGATTGATTGCGTTAATTGATTAACTGAAGCCAGACTGTGACGAATAGTTTTGTTTTCTCGAAATCCCTGACTGTCCACGAAACTGGATATTCGAAGTGCCAGGTGAATCGGGCGGTCGTTGAAGGTACGTTACATCACCGCGATTACTGTTGACAAAATTACGCGAGCAGAAGAATGCTCGCATTACACGTCGCCCCTCTTGAAACGACATCGCGTTCGCGCGATGGAAGCTAATAAAAACGGAAAATGCTGCCGACAATTAATGCTCCGGTTAATTCCCCTTAACCGGTGCCGAACATTAAGCAACCTTCGCGAGTCGAGAACGAAGCCGAGAACCAAACGGATGAGACACGAAATGTACAATATGTATGCTAATACGAAAGACGAAGATTAAATCCCCGATCGTTCGAATCCAATCTAACATCTCTCCCTCCGTGATCCTCGATTCGAAATCGCGTTATGCTTCCTCTCCGTGTACACGTTTCGTTCGCCCCGCCGCGAGGTGCGCGAGTGGGAAATATAAATCATGCCCTTTTTATCCGGAGGCAAGCCGCGTGCGAGATAACGCGCGAACGTACGAAACAAGTTCACGAAATTTATCGCGAGCACGCCTCGAGACCCGGGACAAATCGTCGCGAGTCCACGCGGCCGATGGCGACTGCGTGCGCGACGGGAAAATCGAAAATAGGGTAACCGAACGGCACAGGGTTACTCTGTACCGATAAAACGATAATCACGAGCGTTAGAGGGCTGAAACGTGACGAACGGAAGCGAGACTGCTTGAACAACCACGAAGAATCCCCGGAACGTTGCTCGACATCGCGTTCGGAATATTAAAGGTCCGTTCCAGTTCTGCCCGTTCTCTCTGTTCGTCAAAGAGTAGACGATTAATCTGTTGCTGTTCTATAACTGCTTTTCCAAAGGGGTACATCTTGCAATATTAATCGCGGTCCGCTTAAAAGCGTTCACCTTTTCCATTTCCCTTCGATTAAAACGAAATTGGTTGCTAAACAAAAGGCTGGCTTTCTGGTGGTCCACGAAAAGCGAATCCTGGTGCACGATGTTTTCGCGTTCCCTTATGAGTTTACAGTGCTCTCTCTCTCTCTCTCTCTCTCTCTCTGCCGCTCTTTCTGTTTGGTTTCACTTCGTTCGGAGAGCGAAACCAGCAATGTATTTTCGCGCCGATACTCCGGGGAAGTTGTCTGAATTTTTGACCCGCTTTCTGCTCCTTTTTCCGATTCACGCTTTATTTCACTTTTCAGCACGTTCACGCGCGTTTGTTTGGGGAAAACAAGTTACCCGCTCCGCGGAACCGAATTGAATGTCGAAAAGTTTTTATCGCATCGCAGATGTGTACCGTCCTTTTTATTTCTTTCGATGTTCTCGTACGGTCTGCGCGGACGAAAGTTAAACTCGATCGCGATTGAAAAATAATTCATCAAAGGGAAACGAAATGATCGTACAATTGTACGCGGGGCGAAAGGGGATGCCGCGGTCGCGAGTGACGTTTCGCGCAAATGGTTTCAAATTGAATTACGCGAAGCAACTCACCGCGGGCACGCGACGTGCCCTTTAATTTGACGGAATTATCGTTACACAATGCAGATCGCGGAACAAGTACGGCCGCCTCGATCATCCTCGCGTTTCTCTCGTCACCCTTTCTCTAATATTTCGCCCCCCCCCACCCCCTTTCTTCCGCCGCTCGAACGCAATAAATCTTACCGGCCATTCCGCTATATCTATCGTCGCTTTATCTTTTTTCCCCTCGAAGCTGTTCCGCCCTCGCCTCTGTCGTTGCCTCGCTCACGCTTTTCGCCTTTTTTTTTCACGTTTTCCGGCCCCCCCTTTTATTCGCCGGGTGCCCGACTACAATCCGGCTTCCGGCGCGCTCACCCGGCCACGGAGATTAAAATATCGACTCGGGACAGTGCGATACGTCGCGTCTGACCCCAATGCCGTCTCGCTAAACTCTTTAAGCGCGCGTTAGACGATTTAAAGGGATCGAGGCGAAGCTCTCGACCGAGTGATTCGTTCTGCCAATGAGAAACGAACGCCCCTGGGCCCTTGCATATTGCCACGGTTTATCTCACGCCCTGTAGGAACGGAATAATGGACGAGAGGACGCCGATAATCGCGAGCATTTTGTATTCACAGATTCGCGTCGAATTTCGTATCTCCTCGTGTTATCGCGAATACGTTATGGGGATTCTTCGCAAGCTACTAGGTGCACACGGGGAATAATGCTGATTTATGTGGAAGTGTCATAAAACGATACGGATCGTCGGTTTACCTTACGAGGGATGATTCAGTTCATTGATCTTCACGTTGAATTTCTCTCGAGCAACTTCGGTATCCTTTAACTCTCTGACGACATAAACATTCCCGAGGTGTATCGGGCGAAATGCAATTAAAATGAATCAATCAATGAATATGCCAGTTATATATAGCAAGCAAATATAAATATATATCGCAAGCCCGAGTACAATAGACCGGTCGACGTGCCCCTTGCCATCTCGAACAAAAACGATCGAAAGAGCCCTCGCGATAACTGCTTACAAACGAGGAGAATTATATTCGAAATTTGAGGGCAGCGTTGATCGTGGCAGGCTGGCAAGTTAAATGGAGCGGTAAAAGTGGCCAGACCGAGAGGTGCCGTGCGTCCGCGCATAAGCACGTAATAGCTTCGAGAATGAGGCAAGGAGGAAGAGAGCGGATCGTTAATAGAAAGACAAAGTGCGAGCTGCACGCAGCGTGCATCTGGCCAGTTTCACAGCGATCAATTGCTCCGTACAAAACGCGACGAAAGCGGGATCCAGATTGCCAACGATAGCCGTCAACAATAAAACAACTATCCTCGTGATACCTTGTCCACAGATTTGCTCGTCGGCTGATAAATTGACCTCGCGTCGCGACGATAACGCGAGCACCGTTGTTAACGGCCCAGGCGGACGAAAACATTTCCCGCGAGCAACAACGAATCCACCGCAGTTCCTCGAAGGAACAGCAACAACCAGAAACGATAGCGACATTAATACCGCGAGCGGACAATTCGTTTCGCCGCATCGGCGCTACAATCTGCGCGCGAGGCATCGCGGGTAAGGGTGAAAGACGGCCGGGATTTCCCTGATAATCGGGAAACGCTCGAGGAAATAGTATAAACGTTAGCTCGTGAAGGGTGAAAAGGGAACGAGCTAGTCGGTTGTTAAAAAGAAAGGGAGGCCAACAAAGGCGGCGGAATGGCTGAAAAAGTGTAGGCAGACGGGCACGACGGAAGGAGAATGGAGCACGAAAACGACGGGAGGGCGAAAGTCCTTGTCGCTGGGTAGCTGCGAAGCTACAGTCATTAGAATGTATTGTGGCGCAACGGTTTGACACGCTTCCTTTTGCGACGCGCCGTTCTAAACACCCCCGTTTCGTTCGCCGGAAAATTCGTCTCCGCCATGACCCTTTTCCCGGCCGCGCGTTCGCCGTGGCACGGGGACTCTACTCTATGCATATAAAGCGGACAGCGTTGTAATATGCTGGATAATGGGGTGCAGGTCGCGGGCAGATTTTATTTTTGCGGCCGCGACCAGCCTTTTGCGACCGCAGGGGTGGTGTCCTCGCGGGCGTTAATACGGATTGGCGGTCGAAAAAGAGGATCGGGAACTTGCGAAGGCTTAGCGTGGGCAGGTGACGTGCTAAATTTTATAACTCACTTTTTTTTGTCCACGATTCGAAGTTTCAAGCCCTGTTTATTTGCAGTTTTGCGTTCTGTTTCTGCGACTTCCTTACATTTAATAAGTAATTTTAATCTGCCTTCCGTTCTCCTATCTTTGTTTACGTCTCGCGTATAATTATGTAACAGGATCAACCGCAAAGAAACCGTCCAGGTAATCGTCAGGTATTTACATACTCCGCAGACCCGCTAGATAATTATGCAATTGGCCCACTTAGTTTCGCGACGCGAAGGTTACGAGTAACAAATACAATTTCGAGTGTCAGAGATGCAAATGGCCGCCTTCGTTTCGCAGACGTCGATCTGATAGAAAACTAATCCTGCATCGCTTACACTCTGTTCAGTTATTGTAATCAGTGACGTGGTGACCACACAGGTTTGCTAAACCTGGTTACCAAAGCCAATCAGTACCGAACTAAAGTTCATGTTATGCACATGTCACTTTCTAATAATACAATTTACAGATACGATTACTAACATTTTCCCTATATACCATATTCGTTTTGAGCGAAAATACATCAAATTGTAACAGGTACGTGTCATACGAAATGTCGGACCAAAACATGCCATGGTGGCTGACACGATTTCGAACTTTGTAGTGGACCGAAACGAAAAAAACGAGATATCTGTAACTCCGTTATTTTTCCGAATTTCGGCATATTCTTTGGCACAGATAGTTTCGACGGTGTGCGCTTTAAAGCACAAACACCGCCATAATAGGCGTACATCGCACAGTTCGAGTAAGCGAGAAATAAAACTGATTCTTTGTCTCGACTAAGAGCCCAAAGCTCGCGGCACCCGCTCTACGAATCCCCGTGCATTTTCTCCACAATTTTTCTTCCCCTTCGTTTGCCCCATTGTGTCCGAAAATTACAGGCGTGCACCGCCCACCGTTGTCTTAAATTGAACAAAGACGCCGCATTTTCCATACACTGTCGCCTAGCGTCGAGCTCGCTTTATTTATTTTTTTTTTCCGTTCACAAAACCCTTCGACGGAAGGCAAACAATTTCGTTCACCTTCCATTTATCAACAGAACGATGGTCGTCGGGTTAAACGAGGCTCTTCGAGTCGCATGTTGCGTAACCATGAGTAGAAACACCTATTTGACACTGCAGGTGTACTTTGGACCTATGGTCGTGACAGGTTGAAATGTTCGAAATTGGGATTCGGAGTTTCTGTATCATCGCACGGTCGAATTAGAAGAACCGATCCCGCGAATGTAAGGCCAAGTTCGTTTCGGTGGAACGCGCATTTAGGTGGATAAGGTAGTTCAAGTAACTAATATGTACGATAACAGCGCGTGGGTGGTACATTATCGTTGCGCTGGAAATGAGGACGAATAGGTACGATCGCGTGTCGAAAGCACATTATCGACTTCTCTGGAACACGGGCACACACCGGCCTGCCGACAGGCCACGGGAGAAAAAAAAAAAAGGAAAACGCGCTGATGGACTCCACGTTGCAAGAATGTTCGTTCTAACGATTAGCACGGAAAGCCAACATTTTCTACGGAAACGGGAATCACGATAAAAGGTATATATATATATATATATATATATATATTCCCCTTTGTTCTTGTTGACAATAGATTTCGAGAACTTTACTGGAGAATCATGAAGAAAGAAAATTTCTTTTTCCTCGTGGCGGAATTAATGAATTTATTAATAGCGTCGAATTACTGAAAAATTTGTGTCACTTAAATTCAGTTAGTAGATCATAACCAATGTATATTAATTCATTCCCGTGTGCAGAATACTAAGTACAAGCACAATATACTGTCCCCACATTTATTTTTAACGATAAACATATAGATGTAATAATAAGGGACATTGAATGTAACGAGAAACAATTGCAATTTGGTTATTAAACGATGCAAGTGATACATTTACCATTGCAGTTAATGAAACGAAATATTCTGTTTAAAGTTCGAACCACCAGAAGCAACTTTATAATATTGTGCCATTGAACAACGGCCCCGTGAATTCCGTACAGATAACAGAATGAATTAAAACGTTCAAGGAAATCGATCATAAATGTACAAAGATTGAATCGTATTACGATGCCATTGAGTTTACGAACGGACTAATGGACATAGGCTTTTATACGATGTATCAACGGCTGACCATGCTACTATTTCGTTGCAGTACTTTCGTAGCTTGAAAGCCACCTTTTAGCGAACCGAATGGTTCGCAGTAACTGGAGTAGCTGCAATTTCCACGAACCTCAGATTAGGTTGCTTGCTCAGCGAGGCGTTGTTTAATTACAGGTGTACCGTGCACTCTGACACGCGTGCATTTCTCCCGTCTGTCGAAATCATTCGGCGGTTCGATTATTCTTCGGGGCGACGTACCTGCTCGAGCTTTATATGCAGCCTCGATATTGAATACGAATCCTGATACGGAAATCGATCTGCGAGCGGGTCTCATTAGCGCCATCCTTAGCGCGTTTCGCCCCGACAAAGTGAATGTTCCCACGCGTCCCAGTCTTATCAATTTCTCTGACGAAGGCTGGCGAACCGTCAGGCCGATCAGCAGAAAAGTTCGACCGAAAAACCACCCCGCGGCTTGTCGACCTTTCGTTTTTAAGCGGCGCTTAATTACCGGGGGTTCAACGTGATATCGTAGAAGGGGGCGACTGAACTTTTTCGCACGGCTCTCGTTGAATTTCGCGTTCATACGTAACGAAAGTAGGTCATTACATTACGCAGCATTCTCGTTCATTGTCGCTCAAGATAAGCACGGTCGGACTACGGGAGGCGGGACACCGGGCGTGCAACTGGAAAACTCGTGAAATCTCGTCCCCGCAATCCGACAGATTACTGGAACGAAATTCTTCCCCGTTCCGGCGTCCAGAGTGAATTAAAGGCGACAGCTGGATGAGGACATTTGTATGCGCTATTATATTAAGAACCCTGTATTATTAAGCACAGAGTGGATATAAGGGTAGATAAAAAAAAAAGAAGAGAAGAGGAGAAGATAGAACGTGGAATTAACAACAGCGCTCTTGTTGGGCAGAATTCGTCAAGTTTCTCCGGCTATAAAATTGGCCTGCAGAAACTTGTTGCTTTTACATTGCGCTCGAAGGCCAACAAACGGAACAACCATGCAGTACGCAGTATTTCTGTCCCGTTCTCGCGCGACACGGATTCAGCACGCAACTTCGAATTAAAGTTCAACCGCGCCGTGATACGGAAGGGCACGAGGTTGATAAGAAGCAATTAAAAAATAAAACTGCCCCCCCCCCCCCCCCCCCGAGGCGCAAACTTATTTCGTGACCCGGCACGATCAAGAGTGATGTCGTCAATAAAGATTGGTGTTTTCGGTAACGTAAGAATTATTCAAATGTGTGACACGCTCTCTGAATCAAGATAGCGACAAGTGAAGCGAGAGCACGGCGCAGAACGTTAAACGGGGATTTGCAAGGGCCGCCGTAATCCCATCGGTTCGATCTGACTCTGATTACGTCACGCCCGGGTTGGTCTGAATTTTCCACGCTTTCCCGTTGTCGCCTTCTTATTCGACGGATGCCGCGGCCAACTTCTTCTCCAGGCAGAAAGGGGAAGCAACCTGAAAGGTTCCGACCTGGATCCCGGAGCTAATGTCACCACTTTCGAATTCGGGGATGACTGCGTTCCTGGACAAGAACTTTCTGCCGGGGCATTTCCTCTTTGATCCCGCCCGCTTTTGAGCTTCGTTCGGCTCGCGAACTATTCCGGCGGCCCGTCGGAATTATTATAATGCGCGAACGTGCAGAAATGAAAAAATGAGACGAAAAGAAAGGAATTCCACTTGGTACCTTGAGGTACGAGCCCCGCGAAAGAGCACAGTTTATCGGGGTTTCGCGGAACAAATTAGAAAACTTTGATTCGAGAGAATTTTAAATTACTCGCAGCCGGTCGCTTTATGGCGGCCCTTGTTCCGCGATAGCCGTGAGGCTTCGTCGCGAGACAAACCCGTTTAGACTTCAATCTGTCAATTAGAACTTCGAGATTCACGCTGATCGAGTCCTGGCTCTGTTATCAACACTCTTCCGGCGGATCCGCGCAACTGTTTGCTTGTTTAAAACGTGGACGTAAACGAAGATTTATACTCCCCTTCTATCTAGTTGAAGCGTTTAGAAACTTTCGACCGATCCGAACGAATTTACTTATGGAATGCTTTTGGAAGCACGATAACGCAACGTGGATATCTATCGCAGAGCCGATCGGCTTTCTATTCAAATTCTCCATCTCCTGTTTCGACGATTTACGCAGCTCTCAGATACGTACCGCGAGTTAGGATCACGAATAATTGTAATATCTATCCGCGTGATGATTGATTAATTCAACCACAGTGTCTGCCGTCATCGTTCACCCGCCGCGGCGAGAAGAAACCTCCGGAAGGACGAAACAGTCATTTAAAGCGGCATTAAAAAGACACCGTGGCTGTTTAAAAAAAAGTCTCCTCTAAAGGGACAACCACCCCCGAGCAAGTGTGTAATGAAACAGCGAGCTGTCGCGTCGTGGGATCCGCGCAGAACTTCGACAGACCCAGTTTCTGACGTCGAATGAAAGGCTTCCACTTAATGCGCTTCGTTGCATAGCAGCTTAAAATCGTCGACACGTCGCGACGCTTTTCAAAGAATGTAAGCCGTAAAGGCAAGTGTCGTACCGCTCTTGGGAAAAGCTGCGCGGACGCGAGTTGCACGTTCGGTATCGCGCTTCTTTAAACGTCTTCTCGGATTGAACGTGCCTGTTTCGTTTGTGAAAACGGATTGGTTACGCGGTCGGGCTGTTCGAAGGGATCGCCGTCCACTTCGAACTTATAAATGTTCCACGGATTATGTTTTATTCGCCAAACGATATCTCTTCGAGAACCGTATCAGAGTTGGAGGAACAGTTAAATGGACCGACCGTGAACATTTTTGCCACCAGTTACGTTAATGTTAGTATGAAAGAATATTGAAGTATCGAAATAGAGAAATAATTAAATTATCTGAAGGAAATTTTCTACTCAAAACCGCAAATATAACTCTGCGAGAAAATGGCTGTATATTCCGAAGAACATTCATGAGGTCGTGTAAATCATCGCGATATTCTTCCTTCGTGACATTCGAAAAAAAAAATCACCCACTAAATTGTAGTCCGTCGCACGTATGTCCGATAAATTCATGACGCGTGCGTGTATGAGGAATAATTGGAGTCGGTCATAGGACGAGAGAACGTCGTGTGCACGGTTTCTTTGTAAAAGCTCTGCAAGCACTTCGCGCAAAGCTTTGTATCGTGGAATGAAATCTGTCCTTTGTTATTCGTTATCTGACAATTATTATTAACGTTTGTATTCAAGCATGGCTCCGATACGTGCGACGGTCCAGTCGTATAGTTGTTTCACTTGAACAAAGGGCTGCGTCCTCGACGATGCGATCGACTTAACCATTTCAGCGTCGTTTTTCTTACGTCCTTTTACCGGCGTCGCGTGGATTCGTTGCGACTCGCGAACGCGCGAACGAGGAATATTTTGAAAAGGAGCAGGCCTCGTTGAGTAGCGTTAATTGCGCGTTCAAGCGTCGCAATAGTTTCAAAGAATCCAATTCTTTCGACGCGTTTTTTCTGGGAATACGGTTTCGAGCAAATTCCACGAAAAGGAAGGATAAATATAAGTGAAAGATATCGTTTGCGGGGAGCAAACACGGAGATATCGGCAAACGAAGGAAACCAAACAGATTTGCGTTGGTTCAAGCTCATCGCATTGACGTCGATTTCCAAGGGAACAGTTAACACCGATGTCCGCATTCTGCGTGATTTTAAACGCTAAGCCTTCAACGTAGCCCCGTTGCAGCGGAGATTTGTTTTCCTTAACGGATCGCTAACTCTCACGTAGAGGCAGTAAGTTATATATGCGCATAGGAATGCGGGCTGCCGTCATCGGGGCTTTATATTTCGTTGGGGCGAAACTGTGCCGAAAATTTGAACGAAACCGTAACGCACCGGCTCGATCTATGGGCGTGATTTCTACCGAACCGTAAGAAATATTCGCGTGGCGAAATAATTCATAAACAAAAGGATTCTGTTATTGGAAACGTGAACTGCGATTTTTATTCCAACAACAGATACTTTCCCTTTCAAATTTCTGAATTTGGAAAAATGGACGCGTCGGTTTTGTGCGAAAACACGATAATTTCGAGCCGTATTGCGATCAGTCCAATTCTGTTAGTTAACCTTTCGCACGGTTCGACATCTCGTGACGAACGTTCGCAGCAATCAATTGATTCTCGCGAACGCGCGTTCGATCTCATTATTCTTTGTAAATTCAATAGGAGAAATTGTGCTGTCAGAATGTTTCGAGAAAATTCAATCTAAATTACCCAGCTGGGGAATCGAGCCGAAGGATATCAAGTGATTGTTAAATCGTTAAACGATCTGCTCGCTCGTTCAGTGAAATCGTATCTACGCGAGCTTTCCGTGCCGACGATCCGGTCGAAACAGCATCGAGCCGGACATTCAAAGAACAAAAGGGAAAGATAAAAGGCAAACGTACCCGAAACGCATCCCTCAGCTCTTGCTCTTCCTGATCCTGGTCGGTCGGGGCGGTTTTGCTCGCCCCTATGTTGCTCACGATTTCCACGAACTCTTCGAAGCTGACGTTTCCGTCTCCTGGAATAACGAAAGAAGAAACAAAATGTACGACGCGCAACAACGTTATTTCCATAGAACTTTTCAGCGAATTTTTGTCGACCTCGTCGTGCAAGATCACGGTTGTTTGTTCGAAAATTGTCATTCCCCTACGATTGTTCCCCGCCGTCTTGTTTCTCTCGTTTTTTAAAGGGACCCTTTATCGCGAGTGAAATGTTACTCGCGCGGATATTTCGGACCTAGCAGCGACAATTTTCCACGGCCAAGATAGCAAACCATTGTTCCGGTCGTATCGCGGCCCCGATAGCACGATCGAACCCTCCTTTAAATAAATAGCGTCTTTCCCCACGCAGGAAAATTCTCTGTTTGGCGATTACGCCCCGGCGAACAAGCGAGCACTATTTACAGGGTGCATAACGCCCTGCAGCATCGCGTATTGACAACAGCTTTAAGCTAGAAAGGCGGTCGGGGATTTGTCGTGTACTTAAAGTCTTCATCGTTCGTTCGGCGCGAGAGTATTCCGTTGAAAAATATTCCTTACAGCGGTTGCGCATAGTTCTAGGGGCTTTCAATAAATAAACGGCAACCCAATTTCGGGGATCCACCGGCTCTCGATAAGTCTCGCGACCTTAAAGACAGAGAGACTTACTCATCCTAGTCATCTATGTTTAATCCCGTATTAAAAGTTCATCCTCGTTGCAACACTTTGCTTACTGGATCCGCTTCGAAGTTTATCCATTGAATTTATTAAATTGGTTTAAATGTGTAGGCGAATTCATCCGCCTGTTATCATCGAACATGCGAAACGGGCCCTTGGCGAACGCAGCGGCCCTGCAAAACACAATCCATCAAACCTCGATGTATCTCCCTCGATCTGGGCTGTCGCGTTTTCGAAACACCGCCGCCTCGCTCGACGTTTCGGGATTTTTCACCTCCTCTCGACGGCTTAAATTTTATGTAGCTCGAGCGTCGCGACTTAGACGCGATTATATTCCCAAGAGACGGGGATTTTCGACGCTCCTCTACATAAAGCGTGCGTAATCGCGTGTCTAACTCTCGTAGCCGCGTAGTCCACGTGAAAACCTATGCACGCCGAGCTATCCGGTACGTGTACGACGATAAGCAACGTTCGTTTGTTCGAGCGATTAAACGTCCGGGCGTGAAGAATGGCCCCGGCGTCGTTGCTTCGCGCCTCTCGTCGAAAAACTCGGATTACAGGCTTAACGTCTCTCGTTTCCTCGGCTTCGAACAATTTCGAAAGTGTCTAAAATCGAACGCTTCGCGGCGCCGTTTCGTCCGCAACATAAAAGCACCG
Organism: Nomada fucata; assembly: GCA_948146005.1. Lineage (NCBI taxonomy): Eukaryota > Metazoa > Arthropoda > Insecta > Hymenoptera > Apidae > Nomada > Nomada fucata. Next base: position 5,235,804 of record OX411277.1, read on the forward strand.
GTCGTTCCAGAATTATCGTATTCGAACGCTGTTCCGAACGGTCGCATCTTCGGTGGGCAGCATCCGACGGGAAGTAGCGAATACCGCGCGCGATATTGTTACTGTAAATGATCGCGTTATGCGAGCAGGTGTAGCAAGTTTTAATTGGTGTACTGTTACGACAAATTAGCACTAGCTCGCCTTGAAATCCGAGTATCGCGTAAAACGTCGCCGCGTTCTCGATATAGTTAGTCTGGTTTCGCTAATACCGTGGCACTCAAGGAGCCCCGGTTATAATTGCGTTAGCGCGAACGTGCCGCACTTGGCCGCTCGTTTCCGTGCAGAGTGCGCCCTGCACGTGTATGCGCGAAAACACGGGGACGGATTTCGCGAAAGCTGCTCCCGGGGCGGCGTCTGGATTTCGAATGGCAAATTCCAAGGGTGCGCGACCGATGTGACCGGAGCAACCGCGCCACTTTGGAATCTCTTGACGCGTCTTGAACGGGACCGTCCGTAAGTCGGCGACTTCATCGGCGAAGAACGCGGCGCGGAACGCGAGCGGTAAACGAGCTCCCTTTGAAAATTACCGGCGACGTGATTCTAACCCGTTGAATAAATTGGAACGCGCTTTGGTACCCGGATACGGGCGGCTCATCGTGTATAAACATCGCGGAACGATACTTCGCCTGGACGAAAACGCGTTCCGCGCTTCGAGAGGAAGAGAGGTTCGAATTACATATTCCGTTTAATCGTCGGGAACAGGTGCGCCTGCTGCAATTTGCAAACTTGCGTTAAACTTGTGGATAATCGCGGACCAATTAGTGCGTAGAGAATGAGAGAAGGTGCGAAGAAAACAACGAGGGAAATAGCGACAGATTTTATCCAGCTGCAGCAGCAGCGGCATCGGGGAATATTCGTTGAAGTTGCAGAAGCGGTAAATTTAAATTCACCGCGTATTCGACAGAGGCGGAGTGCCATCGGCGTCGCGGGCAAGCATAAACGGCAGCGAAACGGATCGGGGGAAAATAAACCGCAATTCGTTGAACGTCGTTTTTGCCGGGGCCGTAAGAAAAACGTAAAAAAGAATGGCCAGGAAGGATAGCAACATAGGTGCATCCACGGTGCTCGTCCAATTCGTTTCAAACGCGAACGCCGGGAGAATGTTATCTATAGATACGCGTATCGATGCCCGTGCTCGGTGCAATCGTGCTCCGAAGCACGGTATCGGGGGACGAAGAAAGTTTCCCTCTGCCCTCGTTTCCATTTCGCAGGACCGCCTTACGATTACGCATTCCGGAGCATCCTTTATTTCATATTTATGATAGGCGTGTGAAGCAAGTTTCGTGCACTCGTAACGGCGATAGTGTCAAGTCGGGTATCGTACTTATCTGTATTCCGGTTGACGCGTGGCTCTGGATTCTCTCCGGAAGAAGTACCGGGAGCGAACAGAGGCAGATCGCATAACTTAATACGCTCCTCGTGAAACGTATCCCTGTGAAATATGTACAGGCCATGCGTTTCATGCGAAACAGGTACGCGAGACTGCAATGGGAGGGATGGTTGTTTAATCAGTGACAAGGGATCTGCCTGTAGTCTGTCCTCGTGAATAGAATTTCGGTGGTCACCACTGATTTGCTCGTTTTGTACATCGGAGTTGGATTCTATGGTTCCGCATGAAATCAAATGAAAGGTGAGCACCTTGTCGGCGGTAGAAAGCGCCGATACCTGGATCCGCCATTTATTTGTGGTGACGTTTTAAACATTGAACAACGCTCAGTTTCCTTCCTCACTTTATTTTGCCTTTAATGGTCGCTTTGAAAAGTCTTTAATAATCAATGCAGCAGTTCATAACAGTTTACAATTACGATACGCCTGGCTTGCGTTTGTGCCAACACCTTTCAAATAGATATCAGTCCCGATAAAATCGAGAAATTATACCGGATTTATCTGAAACTTAATTTTACTAAAATAAGTCTGACAATTTCTGTCCGCGTAATGAAGTTAATTTCGCACGTCGAAAAGTTTCCGATACTTCATTCCGCTCGGTAATTTCACGTTTTTGCGGGAGTATCGAGTCGAAACCCGGGGGGGATTCAATTAACTTGCCGCTGGGTTCTATTCGTTAGAACATTCCCATGAATAACTAAAACGACAATTCGAAATACGAACACCATGTTCGAGCGAATCGTACCCCGAACTATCTTCAAAGTCAAGTTCCACAAAACTTTCGGAGTAACGTCACTCGCGCGTTCCCCAAGTATACGTCGCGACAGTGCGATACTCTTACCATTACTTACCGGCCACCCAACGGGCAACGCGCTTTGAACGCTCGAACGCGTTCAAAGCCGAAATCGCGCGCGATTCACCGAGAAATTAACGATTTAACGAGATAACAGCATAATGGACACCGTTCGAAGCTCGCAATTCGCACACCCATTGACGCCATTCGTGTCCGTGCTTCCGATAGCAATTAAATACTTGACTGTAAAAACCACTGCGCAGTCCTTCCGTCAATTCCACACCCCATACGCTCATTTGCCGCAACCACTCGTAGAGTTCTCCGGCCAATTTCGCAGATCCCCTAATTCCCATGGAAGCCGGGAACACGGCGGGTCGCGAAAATCAATTCCCATCCCCCCCGTTTCTCGAACTCGCCGCTTTCAAAACTGTTCCGCCGATGAATAACGATCTCGGTCAGCCGTAGCGCGCGTCTCCAAGTTCCCGAGAGTGGCGAGTCCGGTGGATGCCGCTGATCGACGGTACAGAACTTCCTACCACGTCGTTAAGTACCACAACGTAACTCGTCGCCGTTCGATCGACGTTCGACGTCGCGCGAGCCCGCGCGACCTACACGCGCGTGTTGCACACCTGTCCACGTACATACGTCGACGCGCACACGCGTACGCCCTAGTTGGCCCTGCGACGGAACGCCGCGGCCAATTCCACCCTGTTCACAGAGGAGGTGGGTTCAAATGAAGCGATGGATATGTCGCATCGGAACGTTCCTGTGAACGCTCCGTGTCTGCAATATCTCGCGATATTTTTGCCCCACCTCGCCTTCCCGTTTTTGTCCCGGCGTCGATGTATCGACGCGAGCGTTCCTGTTTTCTTTTTCCCTTCCTTTCTTTCATCCCGTTCGACGGTATGCAATGCACACACAGACGAGCGTATTCATCGGGCAGAGATGCGCCAACGATGAAACGAGTCCCGATTACGTAGACGAGCGGCACGGTCTGTTTTCGCGCGCCGCAATCCTTGCCGTAGCTATACGCGCGCCTCTAATTACTCTGGCACGGACTACGGGGTTTTAGTATCGATATTCGAAGCAGCCCGCGCCGAGGTATCGCGAAGAACCGATAAAAGTTGGGGGGGGTGGCGGGGGTTGCGACGAAGGTGTGCTGTCCCAGGGTGATTTCCTTTCGTCGTATCCGAGGGGGAGAATTCTATGGGGCGGTAGACTGCGGCACGGACCGAACCGTTGCCGCGAGTGTTTTGTAATTCTGCGTGAAATACTGGAAACGTGCGAGGGACACGTTTTCAAGATTGCTTAAGGTGGCGTATAGTTATTACGAATTCAGAGAGCCGTGTCAATTAGTCCGTCGGGTACACTCGTTACTCGTTACGAGGAAAAAACTTGCAGAAACTAAGTTGCTGCCGTTGCGAACTGTAAGCGAACGATACGAAAAGTCGGGGGTAAGTAAATAGGGCTATGAAAATGCATGCCTCCGGCAATCAGGATTTCCGATGTAAATTGAAAAAGGTTTGGACAAACACGAAACAGTCGAAACTTTAAAGCGCAGTCGGTCGTTTTGGTGAAATGAAATTGCAAATTTGACGTCTCCGCAATACGAACACGGTTCGGCGCTGTTTTTTCGTTAGTTTCAACAGACGATGGAATTAATGAAAATTCTGTCAGCGCGATCAAGCCTCTCGCCAGCAGCCCGCCCGCCGCCATACAACTAGTCACGTGCCGCGTCGACAGACGCACATAGAGACGGAAAATTTTACGCGGCGTAAACACGAGTTCCAATTGACGACGACAGCTTTCAAAGTTGCAACGAATGAGCCGACGTGACGGCTGTTTAGACGTGCAAGTAAATTCTCGAAAAGGTTTCCGTTCTAATGGAACTTTTCACTGAAGCCTGCAGTCACCTCTGCACGCTCGAAACCTCGCGTGCATTTCCGCGCTGAGAGTCTTTCAAGCCCGTGCGATAACGCAGCGGGCAAAGGAAAGTCGAAATGCCCTTAAAGCAGAGAATCCCCGACACACCGGCTAGGGCAGTGAAAGAGTTTGCATTCCTGGCGGTCGAGGAATCAGCAACAGGTACCGATACTTTTACATGCACCCTTCGTCTATCGTCGCGAAAGAGCTAGATAAAATCGAGACCAACGCAATTCTCCACCACAGTCTCGGAATTTCGTTCCCTTCCGTCGATGGAATCGTTCGAATCGAATTGACGATAAACTCCACCGACGATATTATAAATGGCCTTATCCTTCCAAGACAAACATCTCGGTCGCGATACAGACAAACGATACAGCTCGTTTGCTCTCGTTTCTGGCAGCACCTAAATTTGTCCGATGTTCAGGAATCGAATGAAGATTTAATTAACACATTCGAAACAGGGCCGACCATTCCGGGAAATATATTTCAACGAGACGAGCAAAGTGTGCGTGGTCGAACGACTGGGAAAGCGGTTCATGATGGATCTGGCCTAATAAAGTCTCAGCCGACGAACGCCCTCCCTATTGTCAAACGGTGGAACATCCCGCGGAAATTACCCGCAATTAATTCGACGGTGCAGAAAAGTTGTAAGTGGGCCAACCCGTGATTATGCAGACGAATGGTTAAACCGCGAGTATTCGCCTGCACCTTGCCGCCTTGTTTCGCGATCCTCGTAACACGGGGACAGGGAAACGATTCGCGTTTGAAAGTGTGCACGCCACTCTCAGGCGGCACTTTATTCGAACGCGTCGCTAATGAATTTAGTCGGTCCGCGAACGCTGTCACGAATTTTAACGAACCGTTCCGCGCGATCGTCGCGCGGATTCGTTTTAACGGGATCGTTGAATATTAATGGGAAACTTTCGATTAACGCTGCGTCCGATAGCAGTGTTCGGGGAGCACTTTGCGGAGGTTGTTACTGTGGAATTTGTTTTCGATTACGTTTGGGGTTGACAGTGTCTAAATAATGTAAGACGGCGTCTGTGTACGCCGTAGGCCGGTTTAGTAAGAACAGTCCGCCGTTTTTTTCCACCGTTAAAATCCGACGGATATTTGGATGTTTTTTAAGTTCCCGGGAAACTCACCGTCGATGTCGATCTCTTGCAGCATTGTACGCAATTCCTCGGCTCTTGCGAATTGTCCCAGAGAGCGCATCACCCTTCCGAGTTCCTCCTTCGTGATGCTTCCGTCCCCGTCTTTGTCGAACAATCTGAACGCTTCCCTGAACTCTGCAATAGGGAAATTGTTGCGATTAGTGAACCACAATCGTCGCGATTCGACCGAGGTTGCTCTTGTTATTAATAATGACGAGGACCTTAAGTAGCCGCCCTCTCGGAAAGGAAAGATCGCAGCTCAAATTACGAAACCCCAAAATACTCTCAAGAAATTTAAGAAAGTTTGACACTTGATGCATCGCAGCTGAAACAATCGCGCGGCGATACGTTAATTGCCTGGCTCTTAAAAATTCTGTTTAGCGTGCCATTCTAGTTGAAAATTCTTGAAGAGTAAGACCCAATCAAGTAATGTATACAGTGGAAGGGATGAAAGCCACCCGAGGCTTCGCTTTGCTCCGCATCTAATTAAGCCGGCAGCGTCGGAATTAAAAGTTTTTTTCAGCGCAATAAATCTCGTCCTGCGCACTCCATTCGAAATAAATTGAAGGTATGCAGCCGTGGGGCGAGTCGTTTCTTAACACAGAAGCCAGAAAGATCGGCTGATGGGGCTGATTAAACGGTTCGGTCGATAACATTCCGCACTGTTTGATGCCTGCGGCGATCACGACGAGAAGGGACAAGCTTCGTAGGACTTGGATCTTGGGTGCTTGACTCCGCCGTTTAATAGCCTCGTTTCACAGCCCATTGATTTTCTACGTACCGCCGGCTATGGTTTTCCTATAAGCACGCCCTTCACCGACGTATCCACGAGCTATTGTACTCGAACCGGCGGTATACCGAGTGAAGATGAGAGGGGGGGGAAATCATGGAACGCTTACGATTTTCTGTTAATGGGCAAGGGCGAGGAAAAAGCGTGCAGGAAGAAGCGACGACAAATAGATTCCGCTTAACCCGGTTACGGCCTCGCGGGTTCCACGTTTTTTTCACCCGCATTTTTCCGCCGCCACTTTTTTTTTCCCCTCCACGCATGAGCCATGAAAGCTCGAAGGTAGCCGGAAGGCGCGAGATAAGAACGACGATTAAGGGACAACGAGACGGAAGAGGGAACGGCTCTTCTTGAGACAGGACGCGTCCTCCGCGACAGTTTTTTACAATCTGCCTCTCAGCGATCGTTCGCTACGCGTGACATTAATAACGATGAAGCAGAGGCTTCCTGCTTGGGACAAAAGGCCGGATAGAGATGTCCCGGTGAACGATACGAAAGTAGAAAATAGTCACGAATTTCATCCTGCTGCAATTGAGTGAATAAATTTTTGGAGCCCGAGAGGTTGACTGCAAGAATGTGACGATCTTTCCGTTCGGTTGGGAGGCAGATCGCCGATAAATTTTCACTCATAGAAAAATACGTAGAACGCTTCTTTTCGCCCGAAGCTCGTTAATCAACGACCGCCCGTAGAATCCAGCACCGTATATTGTCCAATTCGGTGCACGCCTAGACGTTCCTCGCGCGAAACTCGCGAGCGTAAAGTATTTCCATATACAGCGTCCCTTAAGGAACTCCAGGCAAAACGGAAGCGAAGCTTAAGTCGGCGTTAGCTGCACGTGTCCGTTTGCAATGAAAGGACGGCATATTCCGACGTCCCGTTTCCTTCAACGAACGACACAGACGCGATTTCTTTGATTCGAAGTCCGTTTGCGACATCCTTTTACCTTTTAACATCGGACTGCCTTGGCATTGGATGAATCCTCCACCGGCAATTTAACCCGGTCTTCCGAAAAGAACGTTCCTCGCAGTTATTCATATTCAATGAAAGCTGGATATTCAGGTTGCATACACTTTGCATATTTTTTTATTATTCTTTTTTTTTTTTATTCAAAGACGAGACAGCATTTGCTTGACTCGAAAGCGTCGAGCCGAGGGATTGGTGACGTCGTAAAAAAGAAATCGAAACACTTAACAAAACTCGAACCGCCGCACATTTTTCAGCGATCTAGTCGTTAATAATGTGCGTACAGGACGCGAAAACTAGTTGCTTTAATGGAAAATAACGATGCGAAACACGAAACGCTCGTTGGTTCCCCGGTTCCGTTAAACCGCGTAACAACCAGTCCCCCGAAGTTTCTTCTGACCGGTAAATCGTTAAAACTAATGAGGCGCAAATATGTGATATTTGAAGTCGCAAATGTTTCGCGGTTGTTCGATGTTATAAAGTGCATAAAAAAAAAAAAAATTATGCAATAACGGACGGAGCGATGTAATTAAGATTAATTGATTTGAATTGAGCAGTAGGACGGTACCTACCGTGCTTGGAAATCAATTCGTAAATGATAAATTGATTGCCGATGCCAGGCTTGCTTCTGTATTCTCTATGTTGTGCACCGCAATATAATTACGATTACATTCCCGTGACTAATTGGTGTGAATAATTAAAAACTCATAAACGCGGCCAGAATGAAGAGGCTCCACGTGCTGGCAGATAATGGCATGAATTAGTACCCCCGCGAATTGATTGAGGAACTTGCATCGCCGTTATTACGCTAATAGATTGTTTTACACGGTTTGAATCCACTCCTGTGCCGATATGTTATACTTGCCGCGCGTTCGATTAAATATTCCGAAAATTTATCCCGCCAGCGAATGTCCAATACTTTCCACCGCAACTGTATCCGGAATTGGATAAGAGCAAACTTTAGAGCGAACATTGTTAAGGCGGGTCGTATATAACTGGAACTGAAATCCACCTCTGTAATATTACGTTTTAGCCGAAAACTCAAGCAAGAGGAGATCCCGTGTTTCCTTCGTTTGTAACCATTAATTTCAACGAAAGGTTATTTCGTAGTTATTCGTTAAACTCTACCGCGCAATAAAGGTTACCTTATCTCCAAACGTGGTACGCAGGGGATATAAAGTATGGACTCTTACCGACACTCCCCGCGATTTACTTGGCGACTCGTGTCAATCGGCACTCACCTTTCATTTGAGACTTGGATATACCGGGCGTCTTACTGGACGAGGCAGGGGCTGATCTTTTCGGCGTGACGGGCAGAGAAAAAAGTACGTTCGTCGACAGCTTGCTGGTCTCCGCGGACGACGAAGCTGACGAAAACGTGGTGGACGATATTGCTGTGATGGGACAATTCGTCGCTTGGGACTGAAGTGGCTGTCGCTGTCGACAGAATTGCTGATCCGTCGTGGCGGACGATATCGATGCCCCTGATTCCATGGCCACAAATGGCAACGGCATTGACGTGACTGTCATCGTCGACGTCGACGTCGGCGTTGTCGGCGTGGTAGTCATCGTCATCGTTATCGTCGATGTCCTCGAAGAGCAGCTGCTCGTCGTCCCTTCTGATTCCTTGCCGTTCCCCGTCGTTCCGCTGCTCTGTCTCGTCTGCAAACATTTCGAGTTTTCCGTGTCCGTACAAAAGCGTCGCGTAATTGGTCCTTAATTTTTCAAAGCGCCGCGGTATCGCGCCGGCGGAACAAAGACGAGCGTTCCACCGACTGAACGGAAATAGAAGGAAACGAGAGGATTTATCATTCTTGGATGAGTGCCGCGCGCGATCGCGCGAGACAAAGGAAAGCGTGCACACGAAGGAAATGGTCGAGTTTTGTAAACCACGACTTAAGCTTCCACGCCGCGGATGGTAATGGGAACGGTAGCCACAGGTGGTACGACGCGCGTAACGGCGGACAGTTCATCGCGACACAGACGGAACAATAGGGCGCAGCCGGATAAAACTGCGAAGCAAGGAAGCGTAGAATTACGTTTTCTGTCGGGCAAACGTGACGCCTCCGATGCCTCGTTCGTGGGAACCACAATTTCCCTGCGACTTTTCCCCCCGCTGTTCACCTTAATGGGTATTAGCGGAGTTGGACGAACCGGGGTCACCGAAATCGGGGAGAAAAGTATGCACGGACCTAGCAGCGATCAGGAAGTAGCAGGTTTTCGTATTGTTCCAGGTGCCAACTTGAGGACACGCGCCGCGGGCGTATCAGAGAACGAAGTTTATGGGTCGAACGGCTCAGAAGCCAACCGCGAACGTGTTTTCGCGCTGTTCACGGTAATCGTGTCTGCTTGCGGCGAGGAGGATCGATTGGTTCGCCTTGACGATCGACTCGCCGCTCAGGCTTCCTCCGGGTGGTACGTATTGCCGTCGATATTGACATCGATTAATTGATGGGAGTAATTGATACAGAGCGTAACAGAAACAGATGGGATTTCGATCGAGCGAACGTACCTGTTGTAAACTCCGGTGAAAAGGTTCGTTTGAATAAACTGACATTGCCGTTTCACTTGTCGTTTCACTGTTTGCGGTACCGAGTTCTGTCAATTGGATACAAGTCGGACGCGTTATTAACCGACATTAGGAGCTTACCTCGTCCTCGGCTTGACGTATGAGACGAGGAAGCCGTCGACAGTCGATCCCGTTTCAAACGATCGAAGGGAACTTACGGCGCGGTTAGCTCTGTTTAAAGACTTACGACGCTCCGTGACGATAAATGCACACTGCGCCGCGGCTGTTTCCTCGTCCGATCTGACACCGTAACACGTCGCGACGATAAACCTCGGAACGGACGAACCGCCAAATTACGACACTCTTACGAGTACGGAGCAGGAAAATCCCGCGGAGAGCACGGGATCGCGATCAATGTTCCGGCGAAATCGAGCTCGCATATCGCAGCCATTGTGCTCGTCTTCTCGATCGGAGAAAAACAACGTTCACCGTTATTTTAATTCTCACCTGCAAACACTTCTCGCCCGGGTTACTCGACAAACATGTTTTTCCGGGTATCCGCGTTCCACGAGGCGAATGGAAAAACCAAAACGATTCGAACCGACAGAGGGAAAGACGTTCGATTTATTGAATTCCGGTCAGCCCTCTCAAGGCTGACATCGATGGGTGACCCAGAACGAAGATCGCATAGACCTTTCTCTGGATTACTTTTTTGAATTTTAATGTCAATCGCCGGGGAAAGTTACGTGAATTTTATTAATAAAAAAAAAATCGACCAAGGTTACTGGCAGAAATTTTCCCTTCCCTTTCCACTCCGTTGATTACCCGCCCCTTTATAAGGGCGAAGGAATAAAAGAACTGTGGCAAAATCGAATTCCCGTTAGCTCGTCACGGTCCTGACACTTTTGTCCTCGGATTCGACGATTCCTCGGACCGTCCGCCGATTTAAATTACATTTCATTGCTACCGCCCTACGTGGACAACCGCGACCGTGCTGGATCCGAGATTCCGTTAGAAATCGCCGATCCGACGAGTTCTTGCTGGTTCCAATTAACCATACGAAAGAGCGCCTATTTACGGGAGAGTAAAACTTCGCTGTGAGAAATCGTTAGTATACCGAACATTGCCCGGATTAACGGTTATCGTGCGTTGCCTTTAATTAGCGGCCCAATTCAAATTCTCTCCAATCTCTAATCGAAAATAGAGGATACTGAGCACGAATAAACTTCTAGGCGCACTGTCGCGCTTCTAGACTACTTCTATACTTCCGCCCCGGCTAATTCAGTTTAGTGAGCTTAATGAATCACAGTTCTTCCACGAAACAAACCAACGACCATGTAAACCACAACGAACTGCTAGGAAATTGCAAAGCACGGTAAGTGTACGCGGCGTGAAAGGGGAAAAACGAACAGAGAATAATGTTCACTGCAATTTACCGTGCAGATAATTCAATTATGGCGATTCCCCAAAGCCGGACCATCCATTCTCCGGTCGACTAATGAAATAACACGAGACGAAGCGACACGCGTTCTCATTCGTCCGTCGGATCTAGAACCGGAAATTGCCTCGCAACCGATCGTCCGAAATATGATTTTGCAGGGCCAGATAGGAGCTACTGAAAGGACGTATTGGAGTTTTATATGAAACTTTAAACATACGTTTCATCGGCTCTGTACAATTCTACTTTACGGCGCGTCTGACCAGCGCCGCCTCGTTCTACTTAAAGATACGACCGACGTTATTCGACTTATCTCGGGCTACTTAAAAACTTTATGTTGCTATTATTACTTCATTTTTTATGTAAAAAAATACGAAGGGCAATTTCGAGAGAAACAACGATGATACTAGTTGCTGAATTAGATGCTCGTCGAGTGAGGGACAAGGTAAAGGGCGGAGAAGAAGCTCGTTGCGGCAAAGCCAGGCTATTATCGTTGCCTGCCGTCTCACCCTCGTTTTCATGCTTTCCATATATACAGCGTTCAAGGTAAAAGAGTGACAAAATGAGTTTCGCACAGTGAATGAGCGGCCCAGCCTCGTCAAGGGGATATTTGCGATTTGAACTTTGGAAAACTCGATTTTTTCTTCCGCGCATGTTCCTGAAGTACGTGGCTTCGAAAGTATCTGGGTCGAAGGATACGCCGGAATTCTTGAGAATCACGGTGTTGCAGATACTCGATGTCGAGATCGTGCTCTCATGTATCATAGTGAATCGTATTCTTGATTAAACCGTTTCAGAACCGAATGTCCAACCGACACAACGAACACTTAACGGTGCGACGGATAATTAAACGTGCATAAGTCGTAACGATCTCACGATCTCACGAATGTGTCCGCGGAATCGAGGAATGCCAATAGCGATTAAAAGAAGGCCTCCTTTGAATACTGATGAGGAGACCTCGCGCGAACCGGAATGTCTATTCAGATCGCGTTATAGAGAACTCGCGCAATATTCCAGGTTAAGACATTTAATTAAAACGTGCGATCGGTGCCGTTGGTGTTTGTCCAATTCGGACCACGCGAATTTCAACGTATCGAAGCTTCGATGAAAGTGCGCGAACGACGTTGACAAACGTGACCTATTAAAATGTATTCAATAGCGAGTCCGTTCGCCTCTTTACGAGACGCGGTCGAACCCCGCGAAAATGTTTCGGTAAAGGGAAAGAAACGAATTTCGAACGATCTTCGAAACGTTTGTGGAAAAACAGGGTGGACATGCTCGCCCCGTAAATCAACGGTGTAAGTAGACGGAACAAGCTGGCGGCGGTTGTAGCTTTCTCACGGTGGAACATTCTATAGAAGGAGAAACAGAGGGACAGGGAGATGGGGCAAAGCAAGGTGCAACAGGATGGAAGCGCATAACCAAGAAACAACAAGGCACCAGCACGGGGATGGTAACCGTGGAAAAGTGGAATTTACGAGCGTCGGCTGGAAAAACGATAAGACGGAACGCTCGATCACGGTGTCTCGTATTTTGATTGAACATGAAACGAGAAAGCTTTGACTGACTTTAACGCCCGTTCGACGATTTGCACGCGGTTGGGCGATGTCTGCTGCATACAGGAGATAGCCTGTTGACTGTGCCATTAAAGGATTCATTTCTGACTTCAGAGATACAAGATCGTCGAGAGAAAAATTACTGAAGTACGGAGGAGAATTTATTACAATTTCTAAGTGCCCCGTGGGGCGAACGAGATCGGTATAGTTCAACGTGAAACTGTATCGCGAAATTTATTTGGAACTGCAGGATTTCTCGAAAGCCCGTAACAGTTTTAAGCCAGCGAGCTTGTTGCCCTCGTCCCGAATCCCATCGGCTCGACTGCGACACAGCAAATTTCACCGATTCCATTCAGGATTAGTGCAATTTGTACGCGACATGTAGTTACGCTTCCCCTCCCGTTGCAACAATACTGCCACGCGTCTTCCGCCGAGCGGAACAATGCCGATACCTTGGAAACACGCGAGCAACTGCCTCGTCGACACTATTCGATCAACGACGGGACACCAGTGTCTCTAGAATCCCGGAAACACGGCGTGCCTGAAAATCTTTCTAATATTCAAGTGCCCCGAGACAACTAGAATGAGATATCGAACGCAGCGCATGTTTGATGTTTAATGTTTAATACCTTCGTGTATTCTCGTCGGTTTTCTATTTGCAAGGCGCAACCTCGCGTGCAACTTCCACCGAACCCAGAGTCCCATGGAACAACCTGTCCCCCTCGGTTGTCGCGAACTTTCGCCAGCGACGAACCGCGAGTCATTTTCCGATCGCGCAGCTAAACTGGCGGTATCGGGCAGTTCGATTATAAACGACGCGACACGTTCCCCGTTGTGCTAATGCGGGAATGCACGAAATTACCAAGAATTAACCGATTAATCGGCCGGTTGGAAAGGGAGAGAATCACGTTGAGGGTGAACTCGTTAGCGTTGTGGCCGACCACCCGTTCACGGCCGATTTCACGCAACGCGCAACAATTCGGCTCGCTGTGGAAGGAAATGATCACGCGACTGGGAAAAATCGTCGACGCTTCTGTCAATTGCGGCGCATCGGTTTTCCCTTTCGATTCGTGACGCGAACAAAGTTTCCAGACGGCCAATTTGCCGTTTCTATTAGGAAAGGAGAATTGTGCGCTCGGACGGTAATAAATGTTCGAAGGACAGAATTTGATGTGCCTCGACAAGGGTCGATATAACGGCCGCCTGTAGCGATCATCTTCGGCGTGGGATAAAACTTTATCTTATCACGGTATATCCGTCGAGGACGACGGCTAAGACGCGAGTAAAACGAGCAAGATCGATCGAAAAGAAAACATACGGCCCATTCATCGTCGCATAATGCCGCGTGCCTTTGCCCCGCATTTCCGTTGGCGCGGCTTCCGTCGAATCGTTATTCTTTAACAAGGGACCGCGGCGTTGCATAAACATTCGCTAAAAAAATGTCAGCCACTCTGGAACTGTACTGCTGTGTGCATTGGCCACTCCCATTGGCTTTACTTTACACAAAACGCACTCGAGGATCGTTCGCGTAAAAATGGAGCTCCGTCGAAAGCTCTGTAAACAGGGGGTAAAGCCTAAAATCGCTTGGCTCGCGACGGTATCCCGGTAATACGCAACAGATCCACGTCACTCGCCCATTAAACGCTTCCCCCCTATTCGGCTCGTTTTGGAAAGCGCATTAATCGATTCCGTCTTCGCGCGAATCTCGCGAGTCGCGATGACGAGTCGGGACAGTAATACATGATCCGTCCTCGAGGCTGGCAATAAAAGAGCCATCCTCGAAGCTGAAACATTTCCCCACGAATCCCTCGTATCACGACCTAACCGAAGACACAAGCTTACGTGTCAAGTGCGACAACACACTTGGCGGAGTTCAGCATCGTTTCGCCTCCTTACTCTCCATAGGAGGGCAGGCAGGAATTTTATATCCCCGTGCTCGGTGTACCGCTATATATATTCCCTCCGGGTGCTTTCACCCGGTAAAAAGTACGTGTATCCGGTCGCGACGTGCTTCCAACGTTTTCAAAAGCGTTCTAATGCTACATTCCACCGAAAGCTCGCTCGGATCAACGTGCGCAAAGCGTGTAGCGAGGAAGACGGTCGACGAAACGGCGTCGCTGCTGGTTTCCTAACACGACGAACACTCGAGAAGCGCTTAAGTTTCCACGCTTAAGCCGCCCGACAGCGCCTCAGCTATGTAGAAAACGACGTGTCTCGTGTTTCGGATCCGTCGAAATTAACGAGGGGGAAACGCGGTCGAAGTTTTGCAAGTGGGACTAAACAGGCGAACCGCGAGAGGGTAGTCGTAAATTGTACTTCCCACGATTAAATATGAAATATACAGGCGTGCACACGCGCGCGTATAAGACGCGGATGGCGACTCGATAAGAAAGCGTACGGGATGGAACGATGAGATTTAAAATTTGACAAAAAGGGAAACTTTTCGCCATAGGGAGTTCATAACTGTGGGAACTTTTAGCTCGCGACACAGGGCACAGATTTGTGTCGCATACGGGCAGCGTGTATATACATGCGCACGTGTATTCATATATGCATGCGTGACGCGCTATCGTGTTTTACTATGCAGAAGGTGAAATCTTGCTTATGCAGATCTGAACAACAGAGTGTGTCTATCCGGCAGTTAACTGACAGAGCTCCGCCAGGCTTGGCCCAACACCTGAACGCTTCATCCGGCGTGGTGCAAGCGGAACGAGTGTTCCGCATTCAGCTTTTCCACGTTCGAATCATCGGCAGAGTGGGCGAAATAGAATGGATAGAAGACAATTCGAAAACGTCGCTGCGTCGGCGTGCTTTCGCATTACTGGCCCTCGTCTCCCACGTCTACGCGGAGAAAACTCGTTAGCCCCGTCGAATTGTCCTGGAGAAGCTCGCGGATTCGGAGGACAATGCAATTCCACGTGGGACTGAAAGGGAACGGGTGGGCTGCTTATCGGTTAATTACAGCGGACACAGTTGCTCGCTCGTTAATTGTTTAAAAGTGACTACGATTACCAAGGAGATTTTTAATTGCCGGCTAAAAATCCTTGCACGAATGGAGCTCGAGGAGAGACTCACGGTTATGAGAGAGCCGGGGAGTCGTGAATGTTTCAATTGCGCAAATTTTTCCTGACGAATATTGCAAGGGAAAAAATGAACAGAGGAATAAAAAATAAAATGGCGTTATTTATTTCGCACGTAAACGTTAGATGCTTGGTTCGGACGTTCCGTTGCCGCGGCGATACTGGTGGAAGCCCCGAGCAGGTTTGTCTATTCGATATTCATACCTTGGGTAACGAGACGGATCCTTCTCTTGGCGTTCTATTGTTCTTTTATGACTCCGCGCCAACCAGGAATTTTAAGGCCGTAATAATCGAGGCTGCTTCATTATTACTTCCCGATGGAAGCAACACCTACTCCAGAAGGAAAGCAAAGTCGAAAGACAAAAGGGGCGCCAGCCGGTAAGTGGTAACTTTTTCGTGCGCGAAACGTTTGCATATTCGATCGATGGATATGCAGATGAAACGGGTGACGCCGATTGCGGCCGAACGCAGAACGAAAGAACGAAAGGGAAAAGGAAAGTTGGGAAATTTCGCCCGCCTACGACTGCGAAATATTCGATCGCGCCGCTGCAAAGGGATGAAAATCCGTTGCACGATTTAATTGCCCCCTTTCGCGATTACGAAACTCGCCGAGTTATCAACGAACCGAGTAACGCAACGACGCATGTCGTGCCTTAATTTTAAAACGCCGGGAGCGGGTCGCCTTATCTGTATGTCCTTCTCTCTAATTGTCCCCGATCTATCTTTCGTTTTACCGCTGATACTCGAACAATGGCTGGCGTTTACGAATGAACCGGTCGTCGGTCAAGCGCCGATGGGGAAACGCATCGGTTGACTGCGTCCCCCTTCAGAGTATTGTCTCAAATTCAGCCCGAAGCGAATATAATCTGTGTAATTCGCGACACACGTCGCCGGCAGGTATCGTCGAGTATTTACCTGCTCGGGCCAACGCGGTTTTGATGAAGTGGACGGTTTATCGAGTCGCTCTGTTTGCACGACAACAAAAAGGCATTGCTGCTTTTTTTGTCGACCGGGACGTCGCAGATGGACGGTAGCCGTGTACCAGCGTAGCTGCGTATCGCGATCGTCGGTCCAAATAAAATATGATTACGTACGTCGCGACGATTATTCGCGGGCGTGCAACTGTTCGCCGTGAAGATAACGCAAATTTTATACGCGCGTCCGGTAGTTTTATTACGGGAAACCGTGCGACTCGCCGTTGGCCTTAAATTTTCCGAATTCGATGCGTTCCTTGCTTCGCGTTCTCCCTCCCCGTTTTTATTTTTTTATGAATCGCGGCGTTAAACGCTAACGGCAGGGTCGAATGCTCGTATATTTTATTAATACTATCGATAAACCGAGAATTGTTACGGCGAGCAGATATTTTTACGGTTATATCGGTGTTTCTTTGTACTGCAATTTCCGCAGCCTCCTCCGAGAAGATACTTTATTTACGAGCATTCGATAAACGGGCCTGAGTGTCTAGAATTTATCGGGATCCCATCGAAATTTCCGCGGGCTGATCGTGATGTATAAATGAAGCCGGGTGTCGTAAAGGAAATAATATCGGCACCTTAATCTCGTTCACGGGCCCCTCATCTTTCGTTCAATTAATTATTAAACACGCGGCATCTATCGGAGATAAATAAAGCATCAGAATTCGCGAGAAGCTTAACCGCGGAAATCATTTAGTTGGTATTTCTGGCCGAGTCGCCTGAAGCGATAAAATAACGCAGCTTCTACGCTCGTTCGATTGAAATCTTACCTGCCTTTGAAACGAAACCACCACACCCGAATATCTTTTAATTTACATTTCTGATCAGAGCTCGTTGTTTCCCCGCGTAGCCTTCGTTATTTCGAACTCGAAATCCTTGTCCCCTTTTCCCCCTGCCTTTTGCATATTCCGCCCTAATCTTTTGGCCGTCCCCCCGCGATGTATTCCGCAATTTTTCAACCACGCTTCCACGTCACGTTTCCTACACCCGAGGAGTCAGAACGCATATTTGAGGCTTGAGAAGTTCGCGAAGAAAGTTACGCCAATGAATAGAGTTACCACACAGTTGCCCGGAAACGTCTTTTCGACAGTCCACGAGCGATACCGCGGATGACAAAGCTGATTTAAATACGGACTCGTTTGCCTAATATATTCAAAGAGACGGAAAAGTCGGTATACTGGCGTTGATACGATCGATAACGTTATAAAGCGCTTTAACACCTTGCGAATCTAGCTTTATGATTTCTTCCGAAATGTCGGCTTGAAGAGTTTCAGTCGTCGTGGAGCCTTGATTTAACCGTAGTTATTCAAAATTGAACCGCTGGTAATAATTGCGGCGCTATCTCGTTCAATAATTCAGGAATCAGGAAGATTCGCACTCGGCGTTCAGGAAAGTCTTATCGAATAATTATTTTCTTAAGATTCATTCGGGTGGGTCGATCATTTCGTTACGATAATTGTGCATGCTAAGGAGACGTGCGAACAACGCAGCGAACTTTTTCACCGGCCTGTCTTGCGCGCCGGAACATATCGGTTCGCTGCACCGGGCAAAGTTATTAATAACACCGCGGGAAGTAAATCACCTGGACAAACGAGCAATCGCGATCCGGCAATTAGGATTCAAGGCGTTTAAATAGCGCGGCCAAAGTCGCGGCTAATTGGTCGTTGTGAAATCGCGTAGCTGTGAAATAATTGATAATGCGTGTCGCAATCGCTTGGACCGCCGTACTCGTTACTTGACCGTCCGATCAGCAATGAATGCCAATTTCCCATTCGTTTCGGATTCATTGCAATCCAAATTCATACAGTTGGCGAAGTTATATCCACGAGCGCAAAACGACTATGCTTGATTCTCCGGTTTAATTAAAATCTGGTGCACCTCGGCGTTCGCGAGGCGGCCTCTATAAAAACGAATTTCGCGATAGACGAGAAACGGGGCATTATTTATTGCCGCGTGGGGCAGGTAATATGCGCTTCGCGGAGAAATGCAGCGAAATAAAACGCCCACGCAGTGACGTGTATCGACAGAACGAAAGATTTTTCATCTCGAATAGATGGCATTGGGGAAGACGCTCTTTCACGGAGGACGATTCAATTTCGAGGGGCAAGGAGTGCACGTGAAACGCGGTGCCGCGATTCGAAACGCGCGGCCAAGAAGTTGTATTGCGCGCGCGAACAATCGGGATACTTGGAGCGAGGCACGTTCCGCTGGAACTCGGGACACGACAGGGATCGGGGAATATCGATACTCGAATTCGAGGCATCCGACCATCGCCGAACCGTGGATTTTCTGCACGCTTTGCAGGATATTCCCGGGGTGAATTTCGTTTGGGCGCGCGTTAGAAATCTTCAGTACGGGGGGAGAGGGGAGAAGGACCGGATATAAAACAGAGGAAATGAAAATTCGGCGAATGCAAGGTTCCGCGAGGTAACGTACGCGTTGCTGGAATGAAAGATTCTACGGGGCTGTTGACGCGAAGATACCTCAGGCATCTGACCGAAGAGTACGGACGGGTATATGAAATTTATAGGCCAATATCGATTAAACTCGTCGATCTTGAAGAAGGTCTATGGTTCGCCGCTTTCTTGCCTCACGGCATGGAGGCGAATGAAATACGCGTACGATGGATCATTTTCGCTTAATTTACCTAATTCGTCGGGGCGCGACTCTTACGACGACTGATGTCAAACGTGTACGGTTACGTGCGAAGAACGAAGGAACTTGTTAAGAAAAATTCATGGTGCACGGCGCTTATATTTCGATATGGAAATTGGGACTGCAAGGGGAACGAAAATTATAGGCTGTTCCGTACTTGTTTATACACTCCTACGATGGCATTTCTTTCGTCTTTCAGTACCTCGTTATAATATGAAAGCGGAAGATGGAATGTGCCTTGCTTTATGCAAGTGTCCTGCTTTATGTAAGATGAAAGCACAAGGATGAACACCGGTGTGACCGTCGCGTAAGGTGTACCGTCGCTTGCTCTTCAGCAACAACAATAAAAGGAAGAAAGAAATTATCTTACTGCACTCGGCGATACGAAATTATAAAGTACACGCCGCACACACTTCGCTTTTTAATGGAAATCGAACATTGCACGAGAATGTTACGAATTAAAAAGGTTCGAGTGAGTGGGCCGTAACGAACCACGAGGAATTTCTTCTTTGGCCCCGAAAGCGAATCTAGGAGAGGCTCCAAACGAATTAAAATAACGAAACGTTCACCTATCTCTTGCAAATTACCACGGAAGATGGGATAGCCTAATTAGATTCGACCTTCCGTTGGTCCCCCTTTCTCTGTCTTCGCGAGAGCTCGTTCCGCCCTCTTGTCCGTGTGAGTATAAAAAGAACCTGTTAAAGCGTTGCGAAGCGCGCCGGAAAATGAATGAAGGAACGCTCCGATGAGCTGCCGAAAGGGAGAATATAAACTGTATTCAGGAAATTACGATGCGACGAAGAATAAAGGCGCAAGACAAGTACTTTGCAGGTATCGCGTGTACAATGATCTTGGGAATTACCTGGCGGAAAATATTCGCTATACTCGATCATACTTTATAACAGCCTCGGTGGGGAAAGTTGGCAAGGTGCATACGGCATTTCGTAACTTCCACTTCTACTTAACAATTCGGAAAATGCACGTTTCCCCCGTTGTAATTTAGCCGACAAACCGTTCGGTGATGTTAATAACCCTTCCCTCTCTATCTTATTCGAAGACCGAAGTCGTATGATCATGGGCTAATAGTTCGACTGAACCGTGCTCATTAACATTTTCAAAGTAATCCTGTACGCTTTGCGGCAAGCGCAAAACGGTGCCATAGCCGAAAACCCGACGGTCTGGTGACTTTTTACCACAGTTTCCGCGCAGGATTCCCGCAGTCAACATGCCCCTTTAATCTACGGTTAACGACGTGCAATTACACTTGCATGTGACGTGCGAGCTCGCACGCTTGAAATCCTACCGGCTCGCGGTTTTCGCCGATTAAAACGGAGGAACTGATCCAGACCGGAGAGTTTATACTCAAACATTTGCCTCTCTCTGTGACGTTAGCCGCGATTAATTATTTCGCAACGATTGACAAACTTTCTCGCTATTGGCAAAATGAATACAACGTTCTCGGTATTAACGCGAAGGCCGATTAAAACGCATGGCGGCTACCTCGAACAGATGACACTGTAATTCTAAGATCGGTTCACCGAATAATTCATGGAAACTGATTCGGTAACGTGGACCACGGAACACTAGGACTTCCAGGGATTTCAACGCGCGGGGCAAACCTGCTGAGATTTTCGACGGACATTTGGCCAGATGCTTGCCAAAAATACGATTCGCCTGGAACACGATTTGCATTCGTCGTGCGTTAACGTTCGCTGTTGATTGGCTTATCAGGTGTCACGGGACACAGTTTCCAAACGAATGCGATTAAATGTGAAAATTCGTTTAAAAACCATTCGGGTACGACGTTGCTGTATATCGGCCGTTATAAGCGGATTTTATATACTCTCGTGGTGAACCGGAAGCTTCCGTCGGAGGAAATTGTTATACATCCTAGTAGACGGTAATCTACAAGCGGTGCATAAGTCAGGTGATACGAAGTGCCCGAAAGGTAAAGTTCGTAACCTAATTTCTTGAAGTTCTTCGAAATGCCAGAGCACTCGATACGAAGTTCCACGAAACTGAAACACTCCGTCGTGCTTTTAATGAAAATAACCGACAATTCGTTTTCCATATCATCGAACTGCGCCTCGTTGTTTTCTTTCGATGACCGAACTTCGTATCTTTCGAGAAAAGATTTCTCTATTGTAGCCGGGCGGTAACACGCCCGTTCACCAGTTGAGACTGGCAGGAACGGCGAACACCGATAAACGGGTTCTACGTTGTCGAACGGAAGACTAACAAGGTGAACACTTGCGGACCGTAAAAATTTAACAAGATTCCGTATACAAATATATACGACGCAGCCAATAAAGCCGCGGCGCCGCTTTAACAAGAACGCGAACGAAACAACAGAATGCTAATCTTATTCTGCGAGCCAACACCCCCGACCTGCATCGCTGCACGGCTCGTGCGAACTGATAAAGTGGCCCGTCCACGCGTCGTGGACGAAAGCACGATCGACTTCGCACTTGCCAACAAACGTACACGGCTGCGCCTTGCTATTCAAAGGGTCCGCTACGCAATTGAGTTGAAACCAGAAGTTGCCCGCCGATACATTAGTCAACGTCCGATATCTGGCCACGATCTGGTCGTTTGTCCTCATGTATGACACCGTGCACCGCACGGAATTTCGAGTTCCCGTGCAACGGACGCTCGCGGACGATAATGGCACGTCAAGAATGGCGGGGTACGCGACAACCCCCTACGGGGGTTTCGTCCCGTTCTGACAGAGGACAATGCCGGGACGTTCCAAAAGGTACGCACCCGAGCATACGGGCCGAAGCGTCTCGTCGGGAGACTGCCACTTGCAAATAGGAACACCTAGCCGGGCACAAATGTCAAAGGTAGCACGATTGTGCTCGTGAAATCCTAGGAACGAATACTCACGGGCGACGCAACCTTTGACGCGGAACGTCCGACTCGGATGCTTGGATACGATTAGCGAAAGAAGCCTGTGTACATCGAATTGTTCGTTCGCAGTAACTCACGATCGAAACGTGTATTCCTTTGAATTGAATTTCATTGAGGATTAGCTGGAGTAGGTCGACGAAAATTTCGACGACAGTTTGGGAAGCTACGCGTCTTTCAATTTGCGGATACAACGGGATACTATGGATCGTGTCCCCATGATCATTCCAGTCATGGCTATGCTACACAGCGGTGGTAAATTCCGTGGGATTTAACCGCTTTGGGAATACCGTGTTTACTGGAACCGACAATAAACATAGAGGAGACAGTGTATCGGAAAGGGTGCCGCGGAGCAACAAGTCAAAACCAGGGGAATGGAGTGTGTTTCGATTGCTTCATCTGGCAAGCAACCGGTACATACATATGGTATGCAATTTGGAACGGAGCAAGGAATGCACGTGCAAGGGTACTCGTGGATATTGAGCGTCATCGATTTGCATTACAGCCCGTACCAATGGCTTCACTCTATTCTGGAACACATACCCGGAATTATCCCTCTTGGCAGAACGCCAGATTCGATCCTCCCGAATCGCCGCATTTTTGCAAGAAAACCATTTGAACCGCGGTTGCATTATCCTCCCTTCCGCTCGATTCGTGCACACGTAAGATTTAATGTATCTCTAAGGAGAATCGGACAGTGTCGTTTCACGATTTTCTTCTGTTTTCAATTAGATTCGACGAGCAAGGGGAACGGAAATGTACGAGATGGAACTCGCCAGTACCGCAGAAGAGGATTTAACGTCGTGCAAAAACAAGTGTGGAGTAAGATAATTGTGAGCAATTAAAGACATCCCCCTGGCCGCATTCGCAGCCGAGAAAAAAGAGTCGAAAGCCTCCGCGGTCCATTTCGCTGGGAAAGAATTCCCGTTTTAAAACGAAAGGAACCACTTCCGGATGGAACCTAAGTACCGGAGTTCCCGCCAGACTGGAGAATCTCTGCGCTATAAAAAACACTGCACACCCAATTGCTCGCATTTCCAACATTCCACCGTAATTCTCGCGTCGTTCAAGTTATCATTCTTCCTAGGGCGAAACGTACCTGCCACGAGCCTCCGCTCGTGCCTCTGTGCAAAACGAAACAAAATCCGGGATAACCACGGATCGTAGATCCTAGAGGAAATCCTCGTTTCATCGCTCGTTTCGAATGACACTGTATTCTCTTATGGGCACCCTCGATTATGTTACTAATAAACCTCTCGCTACGAAGTACGGTTCCGTGCAGAGAAAAAAAAACGACACCAAACGGCTCCAATTATCCGCGGTTTTTCTTTTCAATTACCCCCATACGCCCATGACAATTTACCACAGATAGTGGCTTCCTCGGATCGGTTGGGAGGACAATAACGGCGCGGACAGCGCGCCAGCAACTTTTCACAATAACGTCGAAGGGAAACTGTGCCAGTAGGGAAGAAGGACGAAGATAAAAGCGGTATAGGTGGTTGGTGCGTAGCCAGAGAGAGAGAGAGAGACAGAAGAAATAGTCACTTACCATCAGTAACTTGACTTTGTTAACCAAAGGGGATGTCGTAAGGAACTTGCTGACGGCCGTCAATATTTTCCCGTCCAACATGCCAGCGTTTCCGGCGTCTCGTTCTTGCGAACATCCGGGCCCGATGTCCGCTTCTCCGGGGCTGGGAAACAACCCCCGGCAGTCTCGCGGGAAATCGCACTTCTTCAGTCTCCTCGTGGGCCCTCGTGGCTCCTCTTCCCCACCAACTCTCGTTCCCTCAACGTTCACGCTTTGTAACGCTTCCCTTCTGTCCGCATCAAACGCGATTAGCAAAGTTTATTTCGTCGACCCCTTAAGGCGTCCGCCAACACGGAGCAGCTGATTGCTTGTCCCGCGGGCAACAGGCTTGCAGTCGCAACGCCGGATGATTTCGATAGAGGGCTTGCGTGTACTTCCTTTCCACGTAACGCGTGCTTCAGAGATATTTGTGCAATGGTTCGCGCGGATTGTTTAGTCGGCTGGTACCAATGATATTTAGTCGAGAAGAGAAACTCTGATTTGCTGGTATCAGCGAGGATATTAATTTGTACGTGTTTCAAGCAAATGAGATCACCTGGCTACTGACCAGAAACGTGTCTAATTTTTGTTTCGGTTAAATTCGTCGAACCAGACGGTGAACGGGTACGAACTCGATTATCTCTCTGTCAACGAACAGTTCAGTTATGATACGCTGTCAGCGGTAGTTCGCAAGGTCTAAGAAGTCCTGTACGTCGAAGGGTCCTTAGGGTCCCGGCTGTGGCGCGTTCTCGACATGAACTGAACTCCGGAGCGGGCCGATGGAAGCTGCGAGTTGCTCCGGAGGCAGAAGAACGCGCGCGCGAGGGAAGCCGCGCGTGTTGCGGGGGGAAAGAGATAGATCGACAGAAGAGGGGAACGGTGAACGAGCGAGGGTGAGAGAAACGGCTGGGAAGGGGTTGATACGCGGAGATCTAGAGGGGGGCAGGGTCTATTCAGGGCGTAGTGAATGGGAGGAAAAGGACGGTTCACTGAGGGTTGAGTTTCAGCAAACGCCACTAGTTGCTGGTAGCCCTTGCATGTTTACGCGACAAGAGTTCCAGACTGCTTGGCGATTGTTGTTCCCGATGTATTAATCCGTTGCTTGTTACACGGAACGGAGAACGAACCATTGATCTTGCCCCGAATGGTTTCGTTGAAGGGAACGCAATTTATATGGAAAACCAGTGACCGCCGATTTAAATTTAAATCCGCGGAGAGCGACGGCTAATAGGCGTAGGAGTTGTACCTTGATACCTTGTTTCGACAATTTCGACAAATGAACAGCCCCGGCTCCGAATCGAAATTCAATTTGAACGGTACGTTTCGTTGAAGAGATTCGAATAAAAAGCACATCGGAAATTGCTTTATATCCGCAATAGGGATTACGGATACGGGATCAGGATTGGGAGAAAAACGTTTGCGGACACCGCAAAGCTTGTATTACAGAATTTTTCATCGATACTCGCCGCCGCGCGGCCACGAAAACGATGAAACGAACGCATTGCTGTCGATGCTTCGCAGCATTGTTTGCTTTCGTCTCCTTTGCGTCTCGTTTTTTTTTTTTATTTCTTCATTAAAAATAGGACAACGCGTCACGAACTCGAATTCTGGATGCATCCCATCGACGGTTATAATTAGGTGTTCCGAGTGAATATCGTTTCACGTAAAGCCATAATGGGTGGCCCTTTGAACAGTGCATACGAGAACTGTTAATTAGATCCAATTTGACGCGCCGTCAGAATGAAAACGAAAAACAGAATCACATTCTCGTAAGCGCATGTTGTTTGTGTTTCTTGATTTGCGTCAACGGCTTTAATATTTCGCTTGATCTTCCATAAAAAAAACCCTGCATGTTCATCGTACCAACGGCTACGAGCAGTCGACCATGTTCGAGTAAGGCTTCTTAACTTGTGACGAGACTTTATGTCGCCCCAGAGTGGCAACTCGAAATCTCCTCGCCGTATCGGACTGTAAATTATATTAGGACCATCTGCGTCGCCATTAAGTTCCGCGAGAAATACCGGCTTCCCTTGGTGGGCACATTTTTGCGACAAGCGTTGCGAATAAATTAAACGACACGTGTGATGTTTAAACGATGAACTGATTATTATTGATATTCTGAGGGCAGCTTTATTTCCCACTGATAAACAATTCGCTAGCGTGAAACGAAAAAGTACGAGTTGCATTAAAGGATAAATACTGTTAAAACTGTGATTTTTATTCGTGAAATTGAGTAGCTACGCGACGCCGATGTTTTCGCCATTCAATGGAAATTCCTAAATGAAGTAATTCGATTTTATATTGTTATATCGGATAAGAAAAGCGGGAAGTTCGAAAGCGCGGCACAAGTGGTGCCACCTGTTTACAGTTTCCTAAAGGCGAACGAATTTCGTATCGACGAAAAGTAACGCTACTTGCCACGCACTCGTCGAACATTTATTTATTACAATCAGACGCAATACACTCGCACGGTTCTCGTGCCGGATAAATATCGATAATGCATCACCGATACTCATTGTCAAGTCAAGTTACGAAAATACATATATCACTGATCTATGCGCGATAAACAACTATAATATCACCCTTCCCTCCGGCGTAACTATTTTTCATTCCGCGTTTGTCAATAGTCATTTCTTTTCGCATAATATCACAGGTATGGGTACTCGAAATGCGATCCGTCGTTACATAATTCATTCGCGAAGGCATACGTTCGCAGCGTTATCGGTGTCGCGACATATTCGCGATCCGTGATTCACCTACCGCGACGATATCGGCAGTTACCGAATCGAACGAAACGGAAGTGCAATCCAAGTAGTCGAGCCTTTCGCGAACACTCGGATATTCGAAAATATGTTATCGCCGACGTTCCGGTCTCTGTTTCTTTCCTTACAATATCCTTCCGAAAGGCTCCCTTTCGACGCGTGTTTGAGTATACTCACGTATCCTGGTCATTAGTAATTTCTCTTTCTTTCAATCGTCGATCAACGGGTACGTCGAAGTTATCATTGCTTGTTATCCGGCGGACGGAGCGCCATAGCCAAGACTTGTTGCATTTGTATCCGGACGTCGAGCTTCTTCTCTTCCGGTATCTGTCGAATGATCGGCAACAAGGAGAGCAAAAACATTTTATCGTAGTCGTCCTCGTCGTAGGCGACACGCTGGCTGCTGTGCGACGACAGGATATCGTGAATCTCGTTATCGAAGGATGCGAAGGACGTCTCGCAAAGCTGCTTCGGATAACGGGGGCACATTTTATAGGACGCGCCCGGTTGAAGGTATTCCCTGCCCGTAGCAATGGAGGGAGCAGCATGGGCCAACGGTGCATCGTATTCCTCGATCACCGGATTATCAACTTCACCCTCGCTCTCCTCAGATTTGCATATATTCAACGCGGTCGCGGAATTTCTGTAAATTATCAACGGCACACGTTTGTACACGCGTTCGCATACGGGTAAGTCGGATGGTACCAACCGTTTGTTCTCCACCGTTGGCATCAGGAACAGGAGCTGATCGAAATACATGTATTTCTTTCGCTTCCGGCTATCCGGCCCTAACTTCTGCGACTTCTGAAGCTTCAGTTCTTTCATGAAATAATCACGTATGTTTCTCCATTTGCCCCGCAAATTTTTCTCTGAAAAATTACGGGCCCGTTACAGAGAAACGGGGCCGACATTGCGGTCGATCAAATATTCAACGCCGCATCGTTGAAGAAAAAGGATACATGGAGCCGATGGATATATCCGCGAGCGATATCGAAGTAATTCTGATATTCGAGCCTGGGTTCTGTACGCGCGTTCATGCAACCGCCGTTGTCATAACTGCCGAACGGAGGGGAGGAAAAAGAACGCGAAAGATTTCGTGCTAATTTTAAACGACTGCAGGTACGGTCGCGAGAAGTTGCGCCGGGGTCGAGTAGGCGCGAGCGGAGGAATCCGGATCGATCGATCGCAAGAGGCTGGGGTATACCTTGTACGTTTCTCTCCTCGTCCGTCAAGCGCGCCCAATTCGGTACCATCACCTGGCAGACCTCGTCCCACGCGGTCATCTTGGCGCTACGGTCGTTGTACTCGCTACGATTCACATCGTAAATCGCCGGTCGTTTCTCGATTTCCTCGATAAATTTCTCCGTATCGAACATATCCGATATAACGCGAACGTCGACTGCCAACCCCCTCCCCGGTGTCCTTCCCCCGACCACCCCTATCCGTGTTCCCTTCCCCTATATCTTCTTCAATCCCAAACTTTTGCAACAACGTCGCGGCACAGGTGTGAAATCGGTAGCTGCTCAACTTTATCGATCGCGAACGCGTGGCGGAGCAGGGGAGGGGTGGCGCGCGCGGATGATACGGTTCGACCGAAATATCGATCGCGTTACGAGGGTGAAAACCGAGAGCGATACAGGTGATACGAGGCAGATTAATCGGTGCGCGAGTTGCGTGGCCCGCGCGAGCCAGCCGATATTCGCCGGCGAACGAGCACGCAGATCCGTATCGCACGAGAATTATTCGCGCGTTCTTGGGGTCGAACGTCGCGGGTGCGGGGGTCGCGGATGCGCAAAGCGGCGCGGGGCTTGGAGGGGAATGAAGAAACGGAAAAAAAAGAGATTCGAGGAAGAATTTTTGGACGGAACGTCGTATCCCGCAGGCGATTCTCCGATTCGTACGTGCTACGACGTCGCCGGCAGCTTGCGCGTCACTGCGGAGAAACCGTTGTACGGCTAACATGGTTCGGCATCACGGCGCTAGGCTGGCGTGCGGTTGCGGTTGCGGAGCGGAATCTATGCCGCTGCTATGCCACAGCGTTGCCAAACCTGACCGGCCTGACGAGGCTGAAAAGACGACGGAACCCGCCAAGCGCGCCCGCAAACGCCTCCTTTCCGCTCTGTGTGGAGGTGTGTGCGTGTGCCGTGTGCGACGCCGGGCGTCTTCGCTGACCGGCCGCCGCCGCCGCCGCCGCCGCCGCCGCCGCCGCATTTCCAACGCGGTGATACTGGCGCCCATCGACCGCGCCGGATTTCATAATAATGTCGCCGCCAGAGGAACTGGCGATCGGCTGGAACCGGTTGTAGGTGGTATTCCAATATTCCCGCCCGTATAAGCACGCACTTCGCCACTATAAATACGACGGCCCGTGATACGGGGGAAACACGGACGGGCGCAATTACGCAACGCTCGCGAGATACAAAGTACATAGTTTGTCGCGGGACAACCCGTTTGGTAAAACGTTGCTCATTTGTATTTGCGATTTTAGTTGGTTCAATGACGCCGCTCGCGGCCCGACCGCGACAGACAGTGCACGGTCGTGCGAAACGATTTTCGATGGTACCTGAGCGGACGGCCGGTTCTCGGCGGTGCGGAATTCGCATCGCTTGGACGTTGTGTACGCGCGTATAGCGTGTACGTACAGAGTGGAAAGTGTGTACGTACACACGTCGAAAGTGGCGCGTTGCTACGCGATCGTAGACACCGTGCTCAGCGGAAATGGTCGCGTACACGCCGCGGCCACGTCGTCGCGTTTCCACCGCGCTGTTATCGACCATGCCAGGTCGTTTGGCAAACGTAGCGAAACCGACGCCGGATGGTCGCCGGATGAAACGCTATACTCTCCTGTCTTGTTTTGCGACCCGATAAAGATGCCCGGCTGACGAGATGGATTAAAAATGGGGAAGATATTGGTCGTAATGATTTTGCAATGCATAGAATTGAATGGTGTACAGTATCGAAGATACGGATGCGTTAAGACTGATCGATCGGATCTGCTTGAGCGTTTCTGGAAATAATTCCACTCGTAATTTTGAGATCGTCGTATTGTACGGTATCGATGGATCGACGTCAAGTATCGGTAAAGATTTCTGAGAATTAATATCGGCGGAACGCGTGACCCCTGGCAGCAATACCGATCGTGCCTCGCAGTATTTTCATCGATGCCTTTTGTACCTTATTTTGGATTGTCGATAGTAGGACAGATATTGTTAGGAGTTCATACAACTTGCTCGTATACGTGTACGTAGAGTGCAAGGTACTTGGCTGAGACAGTCATTACCAGCGATTGCATAGAATCGCGAAAGTACTGATGCATAGTCTCGCTACTAGTGACCGTGTACTGTGACCTTAAAATACCACGATTGGTCGGCGCAACGCGCCTCGAAGCTCGTCCAATAAACGGCGAACTTTGGCATGGTCAGGTGAACACTTGCGCATGATCTAAAGTCTAAGGTGTCGCATCTCGTCACGATTAAATAATTAACAACCGATTAATGCAGGCCTCCTTTCGTCGCAATACTGTCTCAGTGTGAAGCGACTCAAGGGCAGAGATAATTAGAGAGACATTTGAAATTTAAAAGTATTTCACGAGTAACGCATGCATCCGTGTATCCGTCGTAGATTCAAAGAGATCACGAATTCATTTCCTCAATATCATTCTCCAGCGCAAATAATAATATTCTGAGAACCATTTGGACAAATCCTATTGGCGCGGACGTGGCGTAGAAATGAAATGGAACGATTCACCGGCGACGCGCAACGAAGGTAGAAAAAAAACAGAAGAATAAATTACGAACTATATGAACAACGAAACATCGACTCTGCATGGCAGCTGCGAATATTCTGGGAGAGGGACCGCCCAAACGCGCGAGCGAAATGGCCAAAGGGAGACGGAAGATTTTCAAATAAAAGATGAAAAGAGCAAGAGGAAAAGTCGAACGAGAATGTGCAATCGACCAGAGCAGGACGAAAAGGGGGTGAATGAAAAGGAACGCGAGAGGATAAAACGAGACGATAAAGAGCGAGGGAGAGGGAGAAAGAGAGGGAATAGATGTTTAGCCAGTTCAGACGGAGCATACCTTTAACGCACTTCGTCCTCCCGGATCCTATTCAGTCTAGAGCCGGCAACAAGACAGTGAACATCGGTCCATTACTCTCGTTTACCTGCTCGACCACAACGATCATCCTTTGGACCTATATTCTTTAGTCACGTGCCCCAGTCCGGACAATTTCAATCGATCGTCATGCTGGAATTTCTTGGCAAGAGGTACAAGCTGTTCAGCAGCGAGAATTTCGACGAGTTCATGAAAGCGCTCGGTACGTATGAATTATCAGGATAGTACATACCCTAGACGCGTGCCGCAGCGAAAGGATATATTCGATCGGGTGTAGTAATTAATCGTGCAACGGTTCGTTCAATTTAACGAAACCGCCGTATATAATTGTACAAATGTTGTACGAGAGATTACGGTATCGGGCGTTATCACCATCGCCAATTGCCGCGATAAACACGTCGCGAATATCGTACTATCGAGGGAGAGTATTTATGAGAAACATCTGAATTCCCTGTCACCGAGGAAGGGCGTTTCTTTCGTTCGTTAAGGGTGGTGTTTCGAGACAAGGTATTGCGTTCGCGGACTGTGATCGGATGCCTCGCAATCCTTGTTAGAATATGTGTAATGGCGATTTGACTGCACAGCTATATCTAATCGCGAGACTATGGTTAATGCACGTAATGGCGTAGGTGAACATTCAATTTAGCCATTATGGGAGTGACTGTTAACGTTAAACGGATAAAGCAAGATATACACGATGAAATATTTCAATTCAGCCAGACAAATCTCAGGGATGTGTGGCGTGCACGATTATCATCGCGAAATGTACCCGGTTCTGTTACTGGGAAAGTAAATCTGACCACAGACGAGCGCGGTCTCATTTGCATTATTAGGGTTGGCAACGTACTGTAATGATAAATAATGTAATCAATTTTAATACGTTGAACTATGCTCCCGCGGCTGTGCAACGACCTGACCTCACGGTTAATTCCCGCCATGTGCCGGAGACAGAGAGTCCGATTGTACTCCAATTTAGCACTTGAATTAATTTACCGGCAAGATTAATAAATCGCAATTGTCAGTCGAATCGTACTAATGTATGGTAGTTATGGGGCTGACTTAATATAAATACGTTGCGTCTGATAAGGGGACGGTAGAGTCGGCGAGTTTAGCGCAGCACAATAATGTAAATGATTCACTCGTCACATTGTGAGTGGCAACAACTTTATAAACCCGTCTGTAACATTTTCGCATTCTACGCCATGCTGCAACCGGTTACTTCATACGCCTGCCGGAAATTAAATAAAAGTGCAAGTTCAGTCTGATCGGCATCGCCCACGCGTTAAAGTGTTTGGCTAATACGGGCAAGGAACATAAATTATTCCTTCCTCGAATCGAGGGTGGGTGATACAATAATTGTATCGATCCTGGTCGCGTACGTGCAAATGTAGGCGCACGTTTCTCATCGAAGCGCTGCGATATTCGAAATCTTGAGTTTCGAATGGCATCATACAAATGTGACTAAGGATGCCGATAATATAGTTACATCGGGAACAATGATGTCACAGGTCCAAAGGTTTTTTTTTTTTTTGCGAATTACGATACTTACGCCGCGCATATGAAGTGTTAAAGATACATATGGAAATCGTATCTGTGTAGTTCAATGCGAGCAAACAAGATTATGGTAGCATTAAAATTTCTGTTCCCAAAGATACGTGATGATCTTTGCATGTTGGTGGGACCGTCGTTAATATCGACGAAAAGTTCAAACTTCAAAGTTGCCACTGTATATTTCGCATGTTAATTAAGGACGACGCGGTCTCTTGTATCATTGATAACAGACACACGGCACTGTTGTTATAAGTAGTATAAGATATGACAGTGAAACCGCTGGTGTTCAGTCACAATCGTACTTTCGCTCCGTGCTCGTCGTACTTGAATCTTTGAAAATGCTGTCGGCCATTTACGGGAAACGTTACAAGCTCCAAACGAGTGAAAATTTTGAGGAATTTATGAAATCTTTAGGTGAGCAAATTGTATTCGATAAGCGAAAATTTCGTTTAGGAGGGATATCTTGAATTTTATTTGAAATTTAACTATTAGACGCGTACGAGTGGCGAAATAATATTTGCGTTTGTCGAGTAATTGCATTTAGACTTGAGCAGACTACGAGTTTGTTTACAGTTTATTTAGTTAAACCGGTTCTATAATTTTTTCTAGGCGTCGGTATCATGACGCGCAAAATGGGTAGCAGCGTGAGTCCCGTGGTTGAACTGACGGAGAACAACGGATTGTACACGTTGAAAACCACCAGCCCGTTCAAGAACTCTGAAATAAAATTCAAGCTTGGCGAGGAGTTCGAGGAGACAACGCCGGACGGAAGAAAAGTAAAGAGCGTCTGCACTCTAGATGGAAATAAACTCCATCAACTGCAAAAGGGTGAGAAGCAGACTACGATCGAAAGGGAATTCACACCAACGGAAATGAAGGCGGTATGTATGCAAAAAAAGAGGAATAAATAAGATTTAAATAGGAAAAATTAAAAACAGGGAAAGTGGACCTAAAAAGGAATCGTTCGACTTAATCGAACGAAGGTTTTAACGGCAACCTTTTATACCTAAGCAGTTTACGTATCATAGTCTTAGCTCAATTGCAAATGTTAAACCCAATAAAACCCTGGGTGATAATAAATTACGTAATTTCGATCATTAGGGAGTTAAAGGTTTAATGTTTCAATTGAATTACATTGCATGCAATAGAAGTTCTGTAGAGTTGAACGACACAACGAAAGATAGCAGAAGGTCTAATGATAATAACAATGCCTTGGTCATTGACAAAAAGGCCCGCCTATTACCGCGTGCCTTTCGCATTCGTGACTCGAACAATTTAGTAACGTTCAATAATCGGGTTAATAATAATGGGTTCATATCCAAGGGTCACAGTCTGGGAGATATAAATGTAGTGTACTTAGGTTTATGCGTTAAGAAATGGCTCGAATATTACGTGCAATTTTTTTTAACAAAAACGTAATTTAATAAACATTTTTTCCCCCCTTAATGTTACAGATCATGAAAGTTGACGATATCGTATGTACAAGAGTATACAAGGTCCAAGACGACTGATAAGTTTGATAAATATAAGAAAAATGTAAACGTTCTCTCCGCGCACAATGATACGTATGAACGTATATGTACATTGCTGATATTACTTTGAACTAAAAGTATAATATTTCACAATATAATAAGATGTATGAATATAATATCTTATATTCACACGGACACCATCGATGATTACGTTACATTTTGAAAGAGTTGAATATTTATATATTTTTAATGTATCTTTGAATGTATGTTGAATTCATAATTCGCCATAAAACTTTGCCGTGGACGAAAAATAACTTTCAACACCTATATATGGAAATATTTTTTTTATGCAAATGTAAAAAGTAATACAATAAATAAAAAAATTAATTACAACGATATGGAACATTTTTTGCACCGCTTTATCTGATATTCGCAATCCTATATTTCTTTATTATTGGCAATAAAATTATTCGTCAGGATCTATCACTGGAGAAATCTGCAAATAATATTCTATATGTTTGTATACGTCCAAGACATATGGGATCTGAAGGGGGTAGTTGCATTTTTACCGCGTGGTTTCTGGAGAGACGCGTCGGAATTTCTGTGTCGCTTATATGAAACTTATGTGCGGGATACATTTAATATCTAGTACTCCGTTATTTTCATGAAACCCGGCATATCCGTTACCGCGGACAATCAATCGATTTTTCCAATGTTGAAAACACAAATACCCCCTTAAGGATTCGAACACAGAAGAGGTCGCACTTACATAGTACTCTATGTAACAGGTATGTCCTTCATCGGTTTTAACCATATATTGGAAACACAATAGGCCACACGTATCAGTCCTTAAAGAAACTTTATTCGCGTATAATAACGCTTTCATAGCTGGCTTAATGTGTGAAAGTTTGTAACTGGATGTGGCCGTGGAAACGCATTGAAAGTTGTCAACCAAATCACCATCGTGTGGCAATTCAATATGACAGATTCCAGCTAAGCCTGCTGTACTAATTCGAAAATAGGGCGGCGAAGGAGACAAAAGGAGCTGCAATTTATCGAGATGTAGAAATGTACCACTACCAGCAAGTAAACAATCGAATGTAATCTACCTCGATTAAATCGCTAGTTGGATCAAGTTCTGATAAGATATCCTTTAACAACTCAGTCTGCAGAACTACTTTGTTCAGAACACGTTCTGGTTCCAGATGGAAATCTAGTAACTCATCCGGAACCTGAGTTTTTAGGGAGCAATCTGTTATAATACCATCCTCTTCTATAAGTACTGTCACAGGATGCCCATTACCCTGTTTAAAACTTTTACTGGTTAACGAATTATTCTATCTGCAAAGCTTGCAGTGCAAATCTAGTTGATAATTACTTTGTAATATAATTGTAAAGCTACGCAACTTCCTTGAGAAATTATATTACTCCAAAACATACAAAGACACTCCACTAATATATTTAGATTTATGCGAAAAATCACATCTTCCTTTAGATTGAATACTTGAAAGACATGTGATGGAATATAAGCACTGGCTTGCATACATTTCGCGTCTTCTACCGTTACCTTTAAACCATTTTCAGTTCCAAAACATGTAGCACTCTAAATAAAACCATAATATGTGTCAGGCTAAAATGCATTATTTTTACTCAAGATATGAATAGTCTTACTGATAATGTACCTCTGTAAAATTAATTGCCTTTAATAATTGAACAATGGTTCTAAGATTTCCTAGTTTAGCAACCAAATTATAGGTTTCTAGTTCAGGGTGCATGTTGCTTATAAGATACTTGATATGATAATGAACTTTGAAACTGCTTCTCTGTTATGTATTGGTACAAGAGTTTTTCTTTCGTCACTGCTGCTAGCCAAGCAGCTAAAACATGTTTACATGTAAACAAAGATCTGTCCTTCAATACCTGACACCTGCAAGCATAATATTTAATGACAAAATTCTGTCTTCTCGTAGCTATCAGAAAGAATTTAAGTTTCATGCCTGAATGAAGCACAAGTACAATAATTTATATCGGGAAAAAGCATATATATTGTTCCCGATGATCCTTTAACCTGTACTAAATATCTGGCATTGTTCTTCTCACTGTGAGGTGCAACACCAACAGTTTCAGAGGGAAACACATGTGTCACGCGTACCTGTTCATATAATTCTAATGCTCTTTCAAATACGGTACCGAAAATATTGTACAGATTTAATAACACATTGTCCGAGACTGAAATCATAAAAGATCCTGTACAAAATTGTTAACAATTATCATTAAATACAAAGTAGTACGTACATTTTTGTTCTTTTTCAAAACTCTCTGCCGAGTCTTCTAATACTTTGTTTACATATTGTACATATTTTATATCGTATAATGTAGGTGAAAAAGCATTGGGTCCAGCTTGTTCATTTACACTCATGAAATAATATATCTTAACGTATTTTTACTGTCGTTTCATACAATTTTCAATAAGCTTCTGAGTTAAAAAAAGATATGTAAACAAAACATGAAACTATCTTTAGGACGTAAAATATATATACATTTTCACTATATCGGTAATGTGGCGCCCTGTATAGAAAATTTTTGTATGTTGGTATCGTGGAATATTCAAAATGGTAGGGGCGCACTGTAACGTTCCTAACGGACGCCATGCCGATTATTTGAAGAAAGTAGGTGTATAAATATTATCGAGCGTACTTAACATTTTAATACTGGTATTAAAATGAGTGAGCGTCGAAGACGTGCTAATGATTTCACAGAATCGCTAAATAGTTTCAGTAAGTAGAAGGGTAAATGGGTCATGTTTGTTTTTGTATTAATGCCAAACGCTACCTTACATTCAACTAATCGACTACTTTTCAGATTATTCTGGCATCGATTCAGATACACAATGCTCAATTTCTCAGGACAGTCTGGACGAAAGTAAATGCGAAAGTAGTCCTATATTCAGTGGTAGTCCAGGCAGCGATAAACATTCCATTATTTTGGCTGGCAGCTCTTCGAAACATTCTTTTGTACAGAGCTCATCTACAGCCTCTACGGTATTTTCAGAAATGCAACCCACGCTAGATTTAAATAAACGGATCAATTTATTTAAAGTTGATCAACCGTCCATAAATACAGACGATTGGAAGGAAAATAATAATCCACAGTATACTGTAAAAAGCAGCGATGTGGTCCAAAAATTGCCACGTGTATCTAAACAACAAGTTTTACTTTCACACAGCAAAGTGAATGCTTCAGTGAATAAAAAATCAAAGAGAGATTCCAATTACAATATACATTGTAATAAATCCAATACAAGCACCGATATTGAACAAAATGTACCTAAAGCAATGTCAATGGCAGAAATTAATGCTCTGTACTCTTGTACAAACAAGGATAAGCAAAGTGTTGAAACAGATTCCGAAAACAATGGAGCAAATAATGAAAAAAAGAAATTTGAAACTATATTATGCTCATTGGATAACCAACTGAATCAAATGAAAGAAGTTTCAAGGGTGCAAATTTTAAAACGTTTGTCCGGTCAATTCCAACATGAACCAAAAAATTTTACTGAAAAACTTTTAACTGTCATTGAAGAATCCATGATTGTTAAGGATGATGATACACGCAATACATCGGCGATCAATTTGAGCAGATTGACTGCAGAATTTAGAAAGATGTGCAAATTTATCGAAGACGAATCTGCTCCTGAATGGCCTGTATCTCCAATGGCTCTACCTTCATTTTGCCAAAGCCCGGCACGTAATAAATCCATTAAAGATTCTACAAATGAAAACATTAATTCACCTATAATTACATCGGGAAGTACTACACCCATTTCTGGTACAGAAATACTCAGAAAACGATTCTTCAATAAAATATCAAAAAAGAACTGTAATGGAAGCATTAATAACACGATTAATGAATCTGGTAATGCATCTTTTGAATGCCTAGAGGCTCAATGTCAGAGATTATTTCCCAAGGAGAAAGAAGATTCAAAACCATTGCAGAGAAGTATGTCATCACCTTCATTGTTAAGTATGAGCCAAATCCAACATATATGTGAAAAGCAAATGGCTTCGTTAAATCTATCTGATATTGACGAGAACGAGGAAAGAAATACAATGTTAAGTCCTCAGTTACGTACCTTATGTTCCTCAGATACACGTTTATATAAAAATTTGTCAAACAACAAATTGGAGTTGAATAGCCCGAAATTAAAAACATTACACAATAACTCAAAGAGTACACAGTACAATAATGTGTCTTATTCTCAGAAAAAGTCGAAAAAAATATTTGAAAAGACTGAATTTAATACAATAAATCCAGATCAGTTTACAAATGGCTACACAAGTCTGGATCCAGATGAATTGGAGAGGACACTTCTACAGGACATAGCAGAAAAGAGAAAGAGATGTCTTGATACAGCGAGGCTTATTACAGAAATTAATTCAGATCCTGAAGCAGTAGAGGCACACAAAACTTTAAAAATGTCTCCCTTGTTTACAGATGACAATGAATTGAATTCATTGACTAACAATGAGACCAAATTTCTGAGAACTCTAATGACTTGTAAAGATTATCAATCATACTTAGAGAAACAGAGACCTCTCTTTCAATTGCTACATGATTCAAATCCTTGTACACCAGAAACAAGCTACAATGACAGAGATCACGAAAGAATTAAATCTGTAGAAAAGGAAGTGTTAAGTGTCAAGAGAACACCAAACGCAAGATATCCTACATTGAGTCCAAACGTGAAATCTTGCAATTTGTATAAGTCACCATTATTAAAAAAGCAAGATGAAAAAAAGAAAGAAAAATCCGGGGGTACTAAATCGAAACTTTTTACTACACCAGGTAAAACTCCTCCAAGTAGCAATTGTAGGAAGAAAAAAGAATACTTTCCTAACATATGTGGCCCTGCGAAAAGCTCAACTGAGGAACATATTTTAAAAAGTCCGCATGCGGAAGGCTTGTATCGATTAAATTATAACACTATTATATCACCAGTTGGTATGTACATTAGAGGTACAGATATGCAACTTCTAAAGAATGTACGCGCTAAAACCAGTCGATTACACGTTACACCTGGAAAGGATAATGCTAAGGCATCACCGAACAGAAATTCGAAACAAAATACTCCAGCAAAATGCGTAATTAGAACTCAAGAAAAGGTATCTATCAAACTTAATTTATCCCCTAAAGTGGATATAAATATGTTAGAGAAGGATAATACACCTAAGAGTCATTTCATACTTCCAAAAGTTTCATACAAACTTCCTCTACAAGTTAAAACGGTATGTAACGAGTATACCTTTCTCCATTTTGCAAATCTGACCGTTTGTTATACTTTTAGATAAAGGAAAATAATACACCGAAACAAGGACGTCGTGTTAAGAATTTACTCAAAGATGCCCAAAGTAAAGTTGTTATCAGACACGAAGGTACTGTATCTAATCTTACAAAAATGTAAATATCTCCTTCTACAATTTGAGTATTTCTATTTGAATAATATTTCCAGCCCGAACAAACTCAATACGAAAAGGGAGGAATACAGCAAGTGATGATATATATGAAATCAACTATGCACCAGAGGACGAATCTATACATATCGAACAGGCAGCTAGTAAAACGAATTTTATCTTCAAGTCGAAAAATATGTAATTTATGCTTAAGTGTATTTGCAATAAAGTTAACGTTTTATATTTTTATTATAAGTAGAATAAAATTTTGTAAAAAGCAATATGTTTAATAAAGTACAAATTATTTCGTTCAAGTTTTCTTTTCTTGGAAACTCCAATTCGTACGATACCTGCAGCATTTGTGCTTAGGAAAAGTACTGCAATAAATAGTTTTGTAATTTTCCTTTATAATATATTATTTCCATATTATTGTTTATTTCAGTTGTGATGCAATGGAACGTTTCGTCGCGTTAAACTAGAACGTACTCGAATCTATCGACGCCCTTATCTCATACCGTCGTGAAACGTGCAACATTTCCCATTGGGTCCGTGTTGCGTTTGTTCAGGAATGTAGGCTTGAAATTTTGGCCCCCAACAATAATTCGATCCAACGAAATTAAAAATTAAATACGACTGCAAGCTCGCGTAAGACGTGTAATAGTACAATTACCCTTACGCTTTGGTGCTAATACGAGTAACAACATGTACGAATAATTTGGAATCTTATTTTAATCATATCGGCCAATTGTAAAATTTGTGTCGACGGAAAATGATATGATACAGGACTTAAAAAAATTATCATTCCAATTCTGGCGCAGATTCAACGCGAAAAATTCAAACAGCTGTTTTTACAAAATTAATAACTCAACTCATATTGATCAGTCAACAATATGTATAAAATTTTTAAAATTGTAATATATATGCGAACAATATCGGTGCAAGATAAAAATATATAAAATCTTCAGACTGATAATTTCTATTACGAAATCGATTTGAACGAATACACTCCTGATTTGCGCATGGCACGCACGGCGCCCGTTGCACACGCCGTTCAGGTGCGTCGGAATAAAAGTGGCCATGGTAGGAGATGATCGATAAATTCGAACGAGCACCACGGAACCAGCAAGTGATCACTCAGCTACCACACTATTCGTAAGGTTGAACGTGAAGAAAGCATTTACAAACGAAGATGCCAGGACCAGGATGCGACAAATGCACAGGTAAGAGTTAATTTTAACCACATTCAGTCTTGCTCCTTTTTCAATACCGGAAAAATAACTCAGATTTTGATGCAATTTTGATGGATAGTTTATCAGAATATTATGAAATATCTCGTAATCCTATTTCAATTTTTGTGGATATTGATACTTCTAATATTAAAATATTTCAATATTTACGTTCGTGAGTGCAATTGCGAATGAATGCGTAACTTAGTAATTGGAAATTCCTAGAACACAGTACATTCTGGGAGGATCTAGTATAATACGCGATTGCTGTTACTGTTCTATACAGGAATTAATAAGATAATTTATTCATCAGACGCTGTTGCAGCGGATGTTCAATTGATGCGATTGATAAATTTACTTGTATTTTTATTTTAGACAAGTGCCAAGAATGCAAGTGTGGCGACAAATGCCAATGCTGCGACTCCGGTTGCGCAGGTAATAATTTTTAATTTAGACCGGTTCGGGTATTTCAATTAAAAATTTCGAACGAAAATCTTTCACTATAAACTGTACTATTCCGTCTCTTGGCTTTCTAACACAATAGAAAGGCTGAGTTCATGGAATGTAGTCACGGTTTTACGTTTGGAACGGTACGCTTTTTTTTTGTCTAGTCGGGCAACGACCCCTTAACTGTGACCATTGTTTTTTTCCAGTTCACTGTATTGTACCGATAAATTTACGGTATGGTGAAGGAAAGATATTCACATTGGCTGTACCGGTTAATTCGTTAAAAATATTATACCCACCCCCCGTTATTAATTGCGATCTATTTAAAATTGTTCAACAATTTCGTCGCAAATAAATGTGCTTGAAACGCTATTTAATCTCATATTTGTATTTTGCAGGCAAATGCTGTTGTAAATCTGGTGGCCAGTGCTGCTGCAAACCCTGCAAGTGCTAAACTTCCAGACAGGCCGTTAATGAATTGATTAACGCCGAGAATGGATGTCGCGACATAACTTTAGTCGTCATCAATTTAAATTATCTTTAATGTTGTTATTCAGTAATGGTCAACGAAATTCAACCATGTAAACTATAATTGTGATATAAACAGTTATTATATTATTTAATAAAAACGTTGAAAATTATTTTCCTCGTC
This sequence comes from Nomada fucata, assembly GCA_948146005.1. Taxonomy (NCBI): domain Eukaryota; kingdom Metazoa; phylum Arthropoda; class Insecta; order Hymenoptera; family Apidae; genus Nomada; species Nomada fucata. The sequence goes on from OX411277.1 coordinate 5,277,214, forward strand.
TATTAAAACCTATGTACAAATTTACATATGCGTCCTATTGCGAAACCTTAATTCTCATGCAAATATTATTTCTATTGTTCTAAATATAATAAAAAGTGAACAGTATATATTTTCTCTCTTTTTCAAAGTTTCGTTCGCGACGAACGCCGACATCTTTAATTCGAATCGGCGGGCAACGGCTTTTCTATACTGCATACGTGCGACTCAAATTATACTTAATAATCAATGTTTATGTCCTTCATCGATTCTTTATAATTGTAAAAATTGATATCATTGCTAGTTACGACATTCGAGCTGCGTGTTAGTAAATATAGTATCATTTGTTGACTTACCTCTTACTGATAAGGGAGCGAAAACGATGCCAAGGGGAGTGAATATCCTTTGAATTAATCCATGCTTGTTCCTGTATGCACTAAACACTTCACTTCACATATGCTAAAAGTTTAAAGTATCCGGTAAATTTTTACACTCGTCATGTCGATAACGATTACTAGCTGTTGCAAATTTAATATTTATACACCTCTATCCTAATTTCACCGACTTGATTCCGCGGCACCGAACAATTCAAACTAATTTCGCCATGGTCAGGTCAGGCAACCTTAAAATGGCGCCAATGCTAATGAGAAATTAGTGATTTTTAATGAGGTGATTTTTTCAACCAATGATAGGCGAGCTTTGTTTACCCTATAACAGTAAAGGCTTCTAACTTCGATGTTCGTTCACAGAGTGCGCCAGTAGCATTAGAAGAAATCTCAAATTTAAACGTGTGCTTCGAAATGTGCATAAAATATCGTCGCGTATGGCCGCAAAAGTTCAATTAGTTGTTTAATATCATTTGTGTTAATCTTACTTACAATGTTTATATATTCCTACAGAATGACTAAAGTAGAGTGTGCGTTTAAAGTTACGATCTGCTTGTTTTCGCCTGCCTGCTGTACCGTTCACTTTTGGCAACATGGCCGCAGGGGTAAGTTTAAATATTTTCTACGTTTGATTTAGATTATATCACTGACGACAACCTTTTGTTCATGAATTTTTGACGGAAATTTTATTATTCACTTGACCCAGCGAGACACTTGACGAACGAATCGCGTAATTTAACTCTCTTCGTGCTAATCGAAAATGCACCGGAAGGATTTGGCATTTGCATTAAATATCGATCAAAGTGCACTCAGTTCCCCGTATTTACAGACCGTGTTGGTCCTTGCCGTGTCGCGAAACAGAGAGAATGATTGAGTTCGCTAGTTCCAAACAGAGTTTACATGCCTCTGCGCCGTTCCACCAACGAGAAGTCGGTTGATCGATCGTCTGTCGATAGTCTAGGGATCCTAGAGCGGGAATGCAAATCGATTCAAATACGTAAAACATCGCGCGCTCCACACTATTTAAAATAATTAAAAACTGACGCAATCCGGATGAAATATCTGTAACAAATGATTGCCAAGAATTAATTTGCGCTTATACAAGCTTAAAATGAAGATTCTGAAAAATGTCACGCACACTTGGTAGCAAATTAAATGTTAACTCCCCCAATATTCAATTGGATCTCAACTCTACGTACAATATTATCGTTTGTCAGCTTAAGATTATATCGAACTAGATGAGATTTCACAACGTAACAACGTGGCCTCGTTGACACGAGAATAGGCGAATGTATTTCCGTCGCAAGTATCACAATTGAATATCGACGTGCAGCAACGATTCGACGGTACGAGGCGGTCACGAATCGGCGGCGTTCCTTTAATTGATAACTCGATTAATTATGCATTCGGACTTTGAGCGCAACACCAGTTCGCCAGTTCAAACAAGGGTGGCAAGTCGTCCGGAATGCGGCATGCAAAGTGCCGTTTGCGTGCGAAACGGCTGTGAGCTAACGTGGCTTTTGTTAAAAGCGCTTAAATTTATAATCACCAACGTTATCGGCCGCCGCGATCGAAATGCACGTCGGCCAAATTTAAGGATACGCGAGCAGAAAGCTTGGCCGCGAGTCGTTGTCTCGTATATGAATAGGGATGAATAGGAACGTCTTGCGAGTTAAAATATTCAGTCGCTAGTTTTTCATCCTGAGAAGCAACTTAAAAAAAGAAAAAGAAAAGAAAGGTAGTACAACTTAGCGAGATTAACGAGATTAAATGTTACTTCGCGAAGCTTTCCAGAGTTGCTTTGGCGCGCATTATGACGAAAAGTCGTATAACTCGCTGCAAAGTAGGCGAATGGGAACACATTTTCTTTCTCTCGTATCAAGCAGTATACGACGGAAAAAGGAATTATAGCTCACGAAGGCCTATAAACGCGAGGTGTAAGAAAAGCGACGAGCAACGAGGGGCTAGCAACTTTCAGCTCGCGAACGGGAAAAGGTTCAGGCCGTTAACGACACCCTGCGCGGCTTTAAAAACTAATATTTCCATCATTGTTAGCTTTTATGACGTGGCAAGTTACGTAGTCTCGGCCTGTTCATTCAGACGCAAGACCTCGATGCAACGACGACGATTTATTAATCTCCTATTTCCTCAAGCAAATTTATATCGAATTTTTTCGCCCACGCCAACGGTCGCGTTCTTGGTTCCCCTTGATCGATTTATGAAAAAGTACAAAACTTTGGACGCGTCGAAACATTTACCAAATATTTCCCGGCCGTTTCGCGCTTTCAATTGAAACAGTCCCCGGAGAGACTGCGGCGCAACGAGCTCGGAGCTTGGAGGTGAGATCGTTAGCGCGAAGAGTGTGACTTTGCATTGTGCCTCGGAGTACGTCTTAAGTGTTAGTTTATTGTTACCCGCTACCCGGTGGGCAGGCTGCTCTTACATATTTAAGCCGGTCCATTAGTGCCCAGTCGCGTTTATGTTTCGAAATGCTGTAAAACGGTCGTGAAACCTTAGAGAACGGCGCACAATCAATACGTTCATTTCGCCCGACACTTTCACGCTCCTCGTACTTTTTACAACATCGCGACGCAATTGTCCTACTTCTCGTCTGCCAGTTTGTCCCCGTCGTTCCCTCGAGCCGTCAAACAAAATCGCGCCCCCGAATCGACGACTCTCACCGCAGATTCGCGACGCAGAATCGCACCCCTGTCCGCGCATCGATTAACCGAGATACACGTAAGTTGCCTCGGCCGGAATCAAGGTCTTTAAGAGAGGGAAAGACAATTTCGCCGACCGAGGACACGTGGTAGACGGGCTCATTAAACTTTTCGTCGTTTCATCCTTCGGAGGAATCGTGTCGAGAGCAACGGCTCCCGCGGGAGCACCGGTGTGGCTCGATTATACCGACCGCCAGGAGAGAGCCACCGCAGGGAAGGATTATACGGCGCACAGAAGAAGGGTTAAAATAGTCCTCCGTTCCCGTCGCGGAACGAGAATTCGAATGCTTTCGAGGGGCGTCGTCGAAGTAACCGAGTAATTCTGGAGACGGTTTCGTTCTATTCGAGGGTATCCTTCTTCGTCGCTATTCTACCATTGTCGTGCAAGTCCGCCGGGCCCAATCGGGGGAAATTAATGTCTCGCTGTTATTAGCAGAAGTTAGCCGACTTAACGTCGAGAAACTTGTGTAACGCCAGGCCGCGAGTATAACATTGCTGAGACCAGCGAATGGTGGGGGGGGCGGGGGGGGGGGCAAAAATAGCAAGCCATCAGGATGGAGTTATAAGTTTCCGGCTTGGTCCAGCTCTCCTTGCCACGCTTGTCGCACCGTGTTTCATCGTTAATGTAATTGACTGCCGGTGAAAGCGTCGATCTGGCAAGTAGATGATACATGAGACCAGCATGCTCGGTTTCCTACGAGACTACTCGGTTTCGCCTCGTCGATGTCGCGTCCAAGTCGGTCGTCCGACTTATCGAATCGAGGGTAAGGCGATACGATACATGGATCAAATTATGCGCAACGAGAACAGGCTTTGGCCGGGATGCATTGAGTTCCAACCGCAGTCTTGAATCACTTATTCTCCGATTACTCATTACCGCGGTGCAGTATCGCCCCGTTATAATTTCATTTTAATAGTGCCTTTTGTTTGTTTGTTTTGTTCGTCAACTGGACGCAATTTTCGTCGATACCTGACGTTACTCGCGGATAGTTTTCTGCGCCGTAAAGGTAAATATTCAGGCGCGACCGCCGACGTAATTAAAGTGTCTCTCGAAAACGTTTTCTCGGTTCTTCCGCGGCGGGGAATAAACCGAAGAGTCGGCAGTTACCATAAATTCTTAATCCGAATCGGTGGTAAAACTGAAAGTTAACCAAGTTCGGTAACATTAGCCGTAACAATGCTCGCAGTAAGTTCTTACGGTAACGATGCTGTAACGACGGTTTCCGGACCGTGGCAATTTCTCGCGATAAAGTCACCGATGGGACCCACAAGAATTAAACTTGCTCAAGGGGTGGTTTTGCCGAAGCTGCAGCTAGCGTCGCGTGGGGATTAAAATTTTACGATCGCTGTTCACCGTTAGCTTGTGCTCACGGTAAAAATATTCAGCCACGCGTATTTCTTTGTTAAGGCGAGTTTCTGCTTATAGAATAACTCGATCGGTGGTGTTTAATCGTTCGTTTGACGAAACGACGGAAACAGCGGCCATCCATCGCGGTCGACCGACAGCTAATCAGGAATGCAGATATCGCATAGACAATTTTACCAAATTTCTATGTAACACGCTGTTACGGTCGGGGAAATTCGAATTGAAGCAGATTACCTGCCGGAAATTAGTCAAAACTAACAAAAGCCACGCCGACCCTGTGGCATTCAGCGGTCGCAATCGCGGCTGGATCGCGATCCGCAATTCTGCAAATGGGGCGGTTCGAGCCTTCGAACAAAAGATGTAATAATTCTGCCCTTGTTTTCCAGCACCCCCCTTTCACTTTCCATCCCTCCTTCTTTCACCAACCGGCACCCCTACGCCTCGCTTTCGTTCTCCTTCCCGTTGCCCTCTCTCACTCTCTCTCTCTTTCTCTCTTTCTCTCTGTTCGAAGTCTCTCCGACCCTTAAGAGAAACCCTTTGTTTGCAAAACAAACAAGAATCGTTTGCTCACAAGAGTCAGGGAGCATGGCAGCGGAGGCACCAGGTTCGAACCAAGCTCGTAGGCGAAGGGTGCGGAATTTTAATTAGACGAATATTATCAAGCCGCGTCATAATTGCATTATTGGATTTGGAAATTGACGACCAACGAGTCGTATGATTCGCGGAAGCTAATTCGTTAATTATTCCACACATATCGCACATTATATCGAGAGCATTATAGTTTCACTTCTTCGTGCGTTCGGCTTGCCATTAACGTTCCAATATTTTATTCGATAGAATTTCGGGCACGGTCGGCGAGTTATATCGGCACGAAGACAAACCGGTCGTGATGAATGAATCCGCATCCTTTTAATATATCAACGTCATAAAATGTCGTCGGTAATCCGAACGGCCGGCGCTGTAAACAATTTAATTAAAACCTACGAAGGATATTTAATTTCGAATAATTAATGGTCGCCGGCCGAAAATTCATGCATCCAGGACAATAGCCATCGCCCTCTCGATTACTCTTGATTTCATTACACAAATCAACAATCGCGTCTCTGACGGCTATTAACCACCCCTTTTTTCGGCCCCTCGCCGCCCCGCGCCTGTCCTCTATTGTTTGCTGACAACGATTTTGTACGGTGAAATATTCGAAGCGACCTATCGACATGCACTCGAAACTTATTGGAAAATATTTGTGTAATACTTGCTCCCGGCGAGTGCCGGCTCCACGTTTATCGTTCGTCGTTGCGAAATGCAAACGGGGAAATAATAGGTGAACAAATAAAGACGATCCGTCTTTGCGTGTTGACACTTTGCCCGGGGTTTCCGTTTGATTCTCGATATGTAAACCCTCTCTTTGCATCCCCTTCGTGGATTCCCCGGCTATGCCACCCTCCCGGCACAGATTTCTTCCCGGAGAAATATTTTCTTGCCCGACCCGTAACGCAGTCCGAGCACGAACTCTCGCTATCTTACATATTTATGCATTCGCGGAAAACGAAACAATGCGGGGGAAATATAAAACGGGGACGGACCTTCGCGAGTCATCCGATACCAGGATCGAAACGACGTCGTTCTTACTTAAGCCAATTCGACACGGAGGACGATAAACGGCGTTCCTCTGCCCGCAACGCGTACGAACGAATTACGTACACCGTCGAAGTACATTTAAGCGTCGATGACGGAACGCGAGCCGGAGGCAGCTATCTATTCTTCGCGAGCCATTTTTCCGGCCAACGATTTCACGGTTTGGCTGCCGCCGAAAAAGACACGCGTAACGAAAACAATCGAAAAAAATGGTACTACGCGTACCGAAGTACAATACGTAACAGGGCGGCGTACCTTTGGACCGTACTTACGCGCCCGTGAAACTCGATTTCATCGTGCCGTACACGGCGAGCACCGTTGAAAGACGAATATATTCGCGTATTTCGAACAGCGCGCCAATTTTCTTTGAACAACAGCCGCGTCTCTCTCGCGCGCAGACAATGCACAGCGGATTCAATAAAACCGCAACAATAAGGGTGAAAACGACTGGGGTCTGGTAGGGACGAGGAGAGGAATGGGACGAGTTTGTAGCGGGGCGAGAATGGGAAAGCGGAGGGTAATTTGAATGAAGAGACAAGAGACAATGCGTGGGCGAAGCCCAGAACAGTGGAGAGGAGTCGGCGAAGGTGGGTGAAAACAACCGCGGAATCAAATTAGAGACGGTGGGATGGGCCAGGTGGAAACGCTACGGGGTATAGGGGTGGGGCCCGTGAACGACCGAGAGAAGCCCGGGGTAATTATATTTACAAGTGGCAGATCTCGAAAACAAAGGACCTCAAGATTGCTCGATTCATTCGAGAACTCCCCGAAGGATCGTCCTTTTTTCCACCGCCTTTTCCGGAAAAATCGCGGCCGATTAGTACTCGTGACGGTCCTCCCCCAATTTAATGCGATAAGATCTATTTATCGTTGGTCCACGTGAAAGAGGTACGCCTTTGTTTTTCGGTAAGGCAACGAGAAAGCTTATAGGAATCCGTTGAGACGGTCGTGGTCGGGACGATGGCGCTTATTGGAAGTTGAAATATTCGGTTCTCGCAATATGGTCATGGAAACTGCTTTTCACTGCTTTCGTACGCTGGCCGGTGTTTTCCAATTTAATTGCGCAACGTGGCTGAATATATGCCTTTTCAGTGGAGTGGGCAGCGTGTTCTTTCGAGGTGTGATTTTTTGAGGGTTTCCGTTGCCTGATACCGAAGCCTGCCAACATCCCTCGCGAAGTTTCTCCATGTAGCTTAATTTCTTCTGGGAAAATGTGAAAGGTGGTTAGAGGCGTAGGAAATTCACTTCGCTCGAAGTATTGATACCGGGCGATGCACGCGTAACGTGCATCCCTTCGTTCCGCAATCGTCTTCGAGGGAGATTAACATCAATCGACGAAACAAACGCGCTGTTGTAATTCAACAAAATGAATCGTCAGTCTCTATGTAGCCTCGCTTGCAACCCCCCCCCCCCTGTCAGGTTTGCTCTGTGCTCTCGAAGATTGCTTCCCCTTTTCATTCCTGTTATATCGTTCGACGCCGTTTTATCAGAGCGAAATTGAAATATTTCGAATGTCAAATATTCGAACAAGTGTTATATTACAATGCATCAAAATATCTCGAAAAAATTATTCCCGTCCGTGACGTAATATCCCTGTTACCGAAGTCTCACCCCTTGCATCATCGACCCCTCTACATTTTTTTATATATTCTGTCGTGCCGGACAAGGTATTATGAGAACACAGTTCGCATACCTTGACATTTACATACGTCTAGTATTACAGTGCACCATTGTCGTGTTCGTTCGGTAGAATTTTATTCTTCTCGTTTCCTTTCACGAACGTATTCGAAGAAATATTCCGACGATTGAAGCCTCGCATTCTGGCCTTTGTAAATCGTTGCACTTACACATGTGAAGCACCCATTATTATCACGTTATCTAGCGATAGTTGAGCGAAATTCCTCACCCTTTAATATTCGCACGTTTTCAAAAATACAACGTATTCTTCGTTGAGAGTTGAATCAGTGGGGGCTATACGAAAAAATATATATATACATATTTCCTCCAATTTCGAAAAACGCAATGATAAATTCATTCACGGGAGAGTAATCGGTATCGACCATGCAACGAAAAAGAGGTGCGAAAGAATGGAAAGGTTTTACTGGCCGGCAAAACTGGACAGCATCGAATGCGCATGGACATTTCACGCAGCCCTCCGTCCCTCGCGTTATGGAATCTTTGCGGAACGGCTTTTTTTAATTGATGCAATTCAAAGCAAGCCAGCCAGGACGGCTGTGGCGCTCGTAAAACTTTTCGTCGCCTTTCGTCGCCGCTTGAATTCGAAGTTCGCGTACTTTCCTTCTGCATCTTTTGCCCCTCTCCCTTTCTCTCCTTCCTTTTTTCTTTCTTTTTGTATCGCAAACGATCCCTTTGGGAAATATTCTGCCGTTCAAGTTTCAAACGAATGAAAAAACAAAAAAGAAGGAGAAAGAAGGAGAAACGAAATATGCACCTGCACTTTATAAAAGACCCTGGACACTCGAGGATTCCGATAGAACGAAGTTCGGGACCGTTTAAAGAATTTCGCGAGTTAATCCGTGTATCTGAAGGCAAAGATTCTATCGTCCGATATTGGGGATAAAGGAGCCACGTTTCCCGGCCAGGCGTCTTCGCCGTGTGCTCCTTTCGGCATAATGAAAAGCTTAGCAGTTCGTTTAACTTGGCCAAGGAGTAAGTTTACCTCGTTCCAAGGGTGCCAGAGCAGCGTGGAATTTCTACCTCTTATTTTTCCGCCTCCTCGCCCGTGCCCTGGAAAAGAGCGCTCCGCTAGGTATTTCTTAATTAGCAGCGAGTATCTCGTTCCGCGGAAGTTGCCTTATTAATTAATATTACAAAAGGAAGTCCCAGCTGTTACAGGAGGGGCGGGGGAGATTTCTTAACGTTTGAACGCTTCGCCCGCTGTAATTTTCAGTCCTGCGGTTCGTACAGATTTAATGCCGGGGTAATTGCGTTCGCCAGCCATCAATTAGATTAACACGATTTCAATTCCCCGTTGCTCGTTTAAAGGCACTCCCCGCTCGCGTTATAAGCCGTGGCAACTGTTGTATTCTTTCCACTCGTCGCGCCCTATCACCCTCCACCCCCCCGCCCGCCCTCCCTCCCTCGGAGCGTATCGCTTAAAAGGGTTAAAAGATGCTCGTTGCGCAGAGCTCGGGCATGAAACTTCTTCGGGGCGTAGTAAAACAGCGCCAGAAGGTGGTCGGAACGGAAAGAAAAGGAACTGGGAACGAGAAAATGGTTATTTGAGCAGCTAGACTTACACCTCGACAAAGAGTAGGAAAGAATGGTGACCGTCGTGGAAACGGGCGGTTGGGGGGGGTTGGGGGTGTACAGTAGCATTGAAGTGGCCCGGTTCAAGCGAGAAGAAAAAATATGTAATATCGCCCGGGGCGTTTTAATAAACCGAGTTGGCCAATCAAAGCGGGAGTTAAGAAGCTTTCTTGCCTTTTAACGGCCGCTTTTACGCGCGTTTAAATCACACTTCGTGCCACTCCTGGTCGTCCGGAATAACGGGCGGCCAGGAGGTAGCGGGGTGTAATGGAAAGTGTGCGAGGTACCGCGGCGGAAGGAAAAAACAAAGAAAAGAAAGGGGAAAAAAAATATATCCAGGAAGGCGTAGAAATATTTTTATGACTGAACGGCTGTGAGATTGAATGGAAGCGAGGACGAGGGAAATCTGGCGGACAAAAGAGAGAGAGGGAGAGACGGCGGAACCCGGGCAGGATGGTAGCGGGTGGGTCGACAGGGGACAGAGAAAAGAAGGAAAAGACAGAGAAGATTGGTTGCTTTGTAAGCGGTGTATGCGCGATACGCTCGCGATGCCGGGTCAAGAGAATAAACGCACTCACCCACACAAGGGGCGGCGCGATAACGTATATACGGTCCGCTGGGCGAACGTAAAAAAATGCGACAACTTTCGCATTTCGTCCGGCCTCCATTTTTATTCACGTCGCTTTTCCACCCGGGCATCGCGTCCCCGCGAACACCGGCGTGCCGAAACACGCGCGCTCATCGGCCGGATATTATTTCAGTCGGCGCATATTTCCGCAAATGAATTTTATGAAAACAGTATTTGCTCTTTTAATTAATCGCTCTTCCGTTGCCGGACCCTCGCACGGCCACCCTTTCCTCCGTGCCACGGCGCCGTGTGTCCACCGCTCTTTTCGTCATTCCGTGGACTCACGTGGCTCACCGGTCCGCACAGAGCTTTTAATAATAATATTGTTTCAAGAATCGCGAGGAGCCCGACGCTCTCGTTCTTCCCTTTTAATCGCGTTCGCCAGATGGTATACGATTTCCGTTTGGCCCGTGCGTGTTTTCCCCGTGGACACGTGGATCCCGTGGAAAAATATAACCGTTTGGTGGGTGGGGGTGGTGATTAACGGTTATCACTGTCGGCAGGAAGAATACGTTCGTCGAAATTATACGAAATCGAACGAAAGCTCGACGACGTATGCAACGGTCGACTCAAGCGGCGTTCCGCTCTTCGATTTGAAATATCGCTGGATATTTCCGGGCGTATTGTAACGAGCATGATCAACACCTTCGGCTAACGAGGTGATAAAACGCCGTCCAGTTAAGTTGTTCGCCTGGTATCCGTGATCCGCGTGCATTAAATCGATCCGCCTGGTTCAGCAGAAACACTCGCCTGTATATGTGTGACGAAGTAAAGTGGCGCTTGTACGGACATTTTGTACAAACAGGAATAATCGCCGACCAATTAGACGGCCGACAGGGGGGGGTGGGTTTCATAGTTGGGCGAACCTTCGAGCAGCTAGGTGCGCCACGGATAATCACGGTCATAAATAACATTTATCGGTGGCCCGTGGTCTAATTGCCAATGATTACCGTGGGCCGCACGAGAAAAATTGCCAATTTACATCGAATGCTCGCTCTTTCGGCCGCCCCTCGCCCGCTTAGTTTACTCACCCCAGACATTGGATCGCGGATAAGCAATTTCTCTTATAAAACCAGACTGCGCTTTATTATCGCAGCCGTCCCCTTCTCGGTCGATTTGCAGCGCTCGCCTTCGCGCGTGAAATACGCTCGTTACAAGGAGAATTATTCGAAGGATGACCCGTCGATGCTCGTCGACGCGTTCGACAAAATTTCAGTGATACCGCGGCGAAGTATTCGATCTTCAGTCCAACGGCGCTGATTCTCGTTCGCTTTTTCTTTTCTTCTCGGGGCGAGGGCCCGCGTTCACAGGCGAATAGAGTTGAATTTCGCTCTCCTGAATACGCAATGCGATTTATTCGAAACGTGGCGTATAAAACACAAAGGACCGTGTATGATTGGTAAATTATTGAGACATAGCGGATTTGTCGGCCAATCACGTAGCGGTCTTAAATAATTCAGAGGAAGCGCGAAGGATGCGGGAAACGCAGGGAAAATCTCGAGACGGCCTCGGGGATGCGAGGATATTACGAAACATTGACTTTAAAGTCGTGGCCACGTGACGAAATCAATAGCATATTCGTTCGTGGGGGAGGAATAGACGGCACAGAATGACACGGTTAACATCGAAACAGTAATTTTATTTTAATTAATATTCCTATCGTAGAGCTATGATACAAAACATATCTATACTAGCGAACGTACACACTTTCTTACGTATTCTCGTTCAAAGTTTTTGACACGCACCGTACCATGCGCCCGGGACGAAACGAATTCCCTTCCATTCCAATTGTCAAGCGGCCTCGATACAGCGCTACGTTCGATAGGACATAAACGACGGTGTACGACGGCGTGTCTAGAGATTGCCCTCCACGGTCGCTGCTAATCGTAATCTACGCGAGTTATTTGGTTAGACAATCGGTTAGTAGTCGAATACAATTTTTGCATTTTTCTTTCTCTCATTTACTGATCATTGCTTGCTCTCTTCGTCGCAGATACGCTTAGCCGCAGGAACTACGAGCGCGTTCGAAAAAAAAATCGCAGACAGTATCGCGACAGCATTCGTTATGCTTACCGTAATGTACAAACAAAGGCGAATCGATAGAAAAACTTGGCAATGAAGAACGGCCGTGGGCCGCCCAACAGGCGAACGCTTTCGTCGCTCGAGCGCTCCGCGATCGTCGAACGGGGAGAATCGGGAGAAATCGGGGAAAATTGGGGAAAATCGTGGGAAATGGTGCCCCAGCGCGTTCGAGGCGCCGTAAGTATTCGTTTTGGCGAGACGTATCCGGCAAGACGTAAGCCTATTGCCGTTCGAATCATCGCGAAACTCTTTCCAGAGGCGTACCGCCGACAAATCTCTGGAGCGTATGGCACGGAGGGAAATGAAACATTTTCCCCGGCGCGGCCGTTCTCGTCGTTTCCGATAGCGCGCGGCCAATCCAAGAGGAAGAGAGAACTTTCGGCATAACTCAGTCTCGTTATCTGACTCGCAAATAAGGCAACGGAAAAGTTCGCGACATCAATCTGGCCCTCTACCGGGAGATTCGAAGTTGAAACAATGCTTAAGTCACCCCTAACGTATGAGCCCCAAGGGGTAGCGGCGAGGCTGGCTGGATGGTTGGATGGTGGAGCTGGCTACCGATTCGATCTGCCGAACCGGCCTCGCTCGCCAATTTCACCCCGTGGCCATTCCTCGAGTTCTACCTCCGGTGGTCCGTTGGTCCGGTAGTCCGGTAGTCCGGTAAAGCTAGATTTACCGGCGTTGCCCGCAACGGACAGCAAAGTCGACTACAAGAACGGCCAAACTTTGATCACCCCCGAGCATTCGGTTTACCCGCATTGTTTCCTCGCGCGCTCTAACCTCGTACTGCTCCTCCGCCATTCTCTCTTACTCCTCTGTCGGCTGTCCATTTCACTGCCACCCCCCCACCCCTAACTCTCGCTTGATTTTTACGTTCTACTTTAGCCTGGGAAATTCGAACAATTAAACTTCGTCTAAACAGCACCAATGGTTTCACGCGCAGACCGTGTCGTATAACGTTTAAGAGTCTGTTCGCGTATGGTGTAACGTTATAGGGGTAGTATCGAGGAACTGTTTTTTTGGTTTTTTTATTTTTGTCTTTATGTAAATCATACGATCGATATAATTTGCGATGCGATAGGTATGCAAACATTTAGTAGAGTCTCGCCGAGCAGGTTTTACGGAACGAGACGTTGTCTCTTGGAGGACGATGCGTATACCTATAATGTGCGCGTGTCTACAGTCGCCGGTTTGTGCTCCAAGAATATTCCTTGTTCCTAGAATAAACTCCGGTGGTTGTTTATAAGCAAACCTCGAGCGCGAAAGCAGACTCTTGAGATTCGTGTAACGAGCGAACCTCCGAGGGGTTACTACGGTGGCGACAATGATGATAGAAGACGCCCGTGTCGCTAAACGAATTTGGCAACGCATTCGCGATAGGGTCGATACGTCGACGTTTACTTCGTTTGTCATTTGGTGTCGTAAGGTGTTTGCGCATTGATGCCGTTTAAATTATTCATGGAGTTCAGTATGTTATGGGCGCTCGAGCTTGCAGGCGCGGCGTATCCGTTGTGGTTATGAGTTGTTTCCCCGTTTGCTTGTCTCTGCGGGCTTCCTGGTGATATGGTCTGGAACACAGAAGGTATTCCAAGTTATAACGAGTCCAAAAATTGAAACGGCCGCGCGCCGTGCGGTCCGGCGTCGGCAATTCGCGCGATGGCCAGCGGCCGCTTCCTTTCCTCGCAATGGAATACGTTTTAAATTCATTTCGGTCGACGGGGTGTCCCGAGGTATCGGGGAGGCAGAAAGAAATTCGGTGCCTCCATAATTACATTCGCAATCAATCGACCAGGAAACGCCTTAATCTGATTCGTGCAATTATTCACGACGGCGACTTAAAACTCGAAAGGGGGAGGCATTCTTGCAGCGAAAGGGGTCGGTACCACTAACGAATTCGTTTTAGACGCGGTGTTCTTGTTCCCGTTCCACCGCGTCTACGGTTCTACTCCAAAAACAAAAGGCCAGAAGAACGAACTTGTATCTCAGCTCAACCGAAGCAACTCAACTTGGGCGTTTCCTCTCTCTTCTCCTGCCTTTTTCCTCTCGATATCCTCTCTTTCGTTCGCGGCCTCCCCCCCCCATCCCTTTCTCCTTTACCACTTGTCTCGGTCTTTAACCGTCTCTATCTGCGAGCCATATTTACGGCACCAGAATAGAGAGAGAGAGGGAGACAGTTGTCGTGGGAGCGGTAAAGGGTACCACGGGGAACAAGAGATACCGCTAGGATAGGTAAGTGCCGTTGAAAACTTCAAACTTCGTATCTCTAGCTCCGTTGTTCCCTGCACCATCAGTTTCTCTTAGTTTCGCCGGTAAAGGTGTTAAATTATACAGGCTTAAAATTCGGCAGACCGTGCGGCGCCGCCCCTACTGACGAGATCTTTCCCTTACCATGATTTTACTCCGTCAGTTGATCGCACTAACTTTCGTACGCCGAACGAACCTGCCATTCTCATGATTTCCCTCATGCACGACGAACTTTCGTCCTCGCAAAGTGCGTGCGCTCTACAAGAGCCCGCCGTGGAGAAAGAACGTTAGGCCCCCTTAATGATTCATACGAGCACGATGCTCTTAAAGGAGTCTTGAAAAATACCCTCTTTAATTGGAAAGTCTAAGGTGCGGGCGACAGGGAAAAATTCGCGCTGCCCAACGGGGTCAGTAATTAACTCGTAAATAATTACGATAAAAATGACAAAGCGCCACCGAAGGAATGCTTTATCGCCGTTGCAAGGGTAACGTTTCCGCTCGGCAAGGATTTCTAAATCTTCTTGCCGCAACGAGAACCCTTTTTAGCTTTTCGCGACTCGACAGGGACCACTGTTACTTCTCCTTTCTCCTCGATACAATCGCCCTTTCCTTTCGTCCCTTTCGCTCTTCACCCTTCGCTCTTTTCGTTTCTTTCCGCCTCATCCCTGCCAGGGACCATCGCCCCCTTCCCCCTCCTCCCGCACGTAATTAAGAAATCTCCGTGGAAGGCACCGCGTCGCTGTTAGTTGGTACCACGGTTTAAATTAAGTCTATGACTTATTCAGGTTTTATCTACAATTGCCAGAGGAGGAATTACTGTCCCATGGATTTACTGCTCTGTTTGTAATCAAACGGCACGACCCGCGTAAATCGCCGGCACAGATACGTTTAATAACACGTTCGATACCACCACCGCTACGTTCCGCGATATTACAATTACGTTTTTCAATTCGACCGTTAACGCTTTCCTCGCTTCAATTGCTTTATCGCCATTTGTAATTTCTATTCGAGAGAACGCTGCTCCGAAATTCTCGCGTCCCTATGCCGCAGCGTGTTGCGCCAGAGTAAACGGATCTCTGCACGTGGCACACGAGTAAGACATTAATCGCGAGTCGACGAGAAGGTGAAGGCAGTTTGTAGCTGACGGTAAACGCGGAGCATCAGGGGGTTGTCGGTGGTTCTCGGTGTGCTACGAGAATCGCGTGTCATTTGTCCGTTGATCTCCCGTGGCTGGGAACCGGCCAGGTGCGAGCCGGCTCCTCCACGGTGCCGCTTTTCTTGAGCGTAAAAATTAGCGCCACCCTCTACGCCATTCGCCGCTTCCCGCACCACGATCCTCGCCTGGCCATTCACCGCCGGGGGCACGAGATGAGAATTAGGCACATCGTTTATCGGGGCAGGATCATTTAGAACAGAATACCGTGAACCTTGGTATTTTAACGGGGATTATTATATCGCGAAGGATTTCCTTAATGATGTGCTTCATCATTTCGGATTTCCAAGAGTTCACGAGTTACCGGTGAAATATAGACCCGCGAGGAACGATTGTTCTATTTGCCAGAGGAGCATCTCGTGTTCCGGTACGTTTTCTGACGTTTAACGAACCTTCTTTTTTTTTTGGGCGTACATTTTCCTTCGTCGATTAGATTCGATGCCAGCGAGCTTCTTATTCCGGAGATACGTTTGTGGAAACAAGTCCACGCAGTGCGAATAATAATCGTTGCAAAAGGTAGTCGGGGCCGCGCAGCGTTCCGTTGTTTCCCAACTAAACTCATAAGCTCGCATAAGCTCGCAAACTGGGCTTTCCCATGCGAGCTACCTCCGCGTGCATCGTGCATAAGTGACTAGGTGGAAGCTTTGGATGAAATTCGGCCAAGTGCGATGCATCTAATAGTGCTCTCGTTACCAGAAACGACGTACGTGCCAATGTTCTCATGGTATTTCGTTGCTTTCGCGTGCTCGTGTTTTGGTATTACCCCCGTTAATCAATTTCGCGTTATCCACGCGGGCGGAATCGTTGATAATACTTCCATCGGGCGCTTCGCATGCTTCGATACGTCCACGTTCAATAAGAATGACGTATATACAGAAGTTTAATTTAATTCAGTTCGAGCGTGCACGTTTCACGAACTTTCGAGGGTCTAATCGTCCGGAAGAAGTACAGAAGACGTTGTAATACCTTATTCGCCGTACGAATCTCGTACTGCACATTGATCCTCTTAAATTCCCATGTAGTC
Organism: Nomada fucata; assembly: GCA_948146005.1. Classification (NCBI taxonomy): domain Eukaryota; kingdom Metazoa; phylum Arthropoda; class Insecta; order Hymenoptera; family Apidae; genus Nomada; species Nomada fucata. Next base: position 5,293,758 of record OX411277.1, read on the forward strand.
TCCGCCTTGGCATTAGCATATTATCTTCCGCAGCCTCCTTCTTCGTTCCCCGGTTCCACCCCCCTTCAACCCTCTGATTCGCAGAGGACTTTGCAGACACTTGAGAGTTTGTTTTAAAACTCAGATAATCGTTTCGAACTCCCTCCCGCCCCTTTCTTCATCGCGTTCTCTGTTTCACCCTCCCCGAGCCCTACTCCTTTCCCACGCCGTACCCCCTTACTTCGCTCGGTCCCGAGGGGAAAATTAGATCAAAATAAGACTTCTCGCCAATTTTTAAACGCGTTACAGACGTCTACCGCGGAGGGAGAGCTCGCCTCGTTGAAACGAAGTTTCTCGCGTTGCGATAAAACACGATCTAACGATCTCGAATCGATTAGAAGTTCGCCATTCGAACGCCCTCGTGACACGTTTGATAGATGACCAGCCGCAAGTTTCTTCTCAGCGCGAAATATTCGCTTTCCGCCCGTAAGTAGCGCGGACCGGGAAGGAGCGGTTGTACGAGGGAGAGAGCGAGAGAGGTCGATGGTAATTGAATTTATCGAGGGTGATGACCGTCGTATTTTTCTCCATTCTCTTTCCCTTTTTTTTTTCCACCCCTATTACCGGTTTACCTAGGATCACTCGGCACGCTCGAGTTATTCGTAAACGCCTCACGGCCGGGCATTATTTACAAGAGCCGGCGGGATCCTCCCGTGCTCTGGCGCTACGTTGGCGAAAGATTGGGACAGCTGTCTGTTCTCAGGCAATCAGAAAAACTACCTTCTCCTCCTTCAGCCGAGGCAACTTTGCCATTCCCATAGCCACGGCTTAAGGAGAGCGTTAGGGCGGCAGCTGCCACGACCGGGATGAGCACCCTCTTCGCGGTTTTTAAGAATCTTAACGCCTCCCCGTACCCGCTTCTTCGCTCTTGATTTTGTCAGGTCGAGATAGCGTGGCCACTTTGCATTTCGTCGCGACGTCTAATACCACCGACGAGCCTGCTGTTCCGAGGGTCGAGTTCTCCGTTCCTTCCTAACTCCTGTTGATCGTTGTCCCCGCCTATCCATTCCCACGATCTTTAGACAGTCGAACGAGCAATTCGATATGATATAGCTGTTGTACGAACGACACGCCGCTGTGGAGAACTTTGCGGCACAATTAACGTAAGGCACGTAACTAGCTAGCTGAAAATTAAATTCGTTTGTGTCGAACTGCCGCTGTAACGCAATACTACGTTGATACTTGTGACAATTTGTAATGAGAAACTGCACGCAGCGAAACGATTCGCTATCGAACGCTATCTGGCCTGTCGAACTCGCACTGGAAACTAATTGTCCCGGTGATCGTCTTTTCCATTCAGATGCTAAATGTCGGCGCGACATTCACTCGGGAAGTAGAACGGTTCTCAACGTTGTCAGACACCTTTGAGCGTTCTCCGCCGTCGGAGGTATTCACGCTCCAGGAGCGACGTGTCGGTAGGGATCCGTCAGGCTTAGCGTAATAGATGCGCAAACGACATTAGCATGCCACGCCGATTATTGGCATTAGTCTGTCATCCCGTTATTTCGCGGCATCGGTCATTAATAACTCTCAGCCGCAAGCTCTGGGATGTAATCGATACTGTCTGAACCCTGATTCTCGATCCTTGAAGTAACGAAGAACGAGCGCGTGAGAAATCGCGAAAGAAACGAGAGCAATTTTGTGGAACGTGTTATTTTATGGTTTACTTAAGTTTTACATAAGGAGCAATCTTAATTTTCTATAATCGTTTATCACGTCGAACGCGCAGAAACAAAAATAAGACATCAACTTGAGGTTCAAAGTGTCGCCATTTATTTTAAACAACGAGACTTTTTAATCATTCCGGCACCAGCTATGAGCACTTTCATCTCGAAGAAAATACCTTCTTGTTTTATTTTTGTCTCGGTCCCGACGTCTTGGAACGACGCGTTCCTACAATTCCGTGTACTCGCACTTGAAACAAATATATTATTATAATGTGCTTGACGTATCAGCAATCGTATGTGCAAAAAATTAATACAAAGCAGTGTCCCGACTGAAAGAAGCAAAGTGCTAAAAGGGGCCTAAGAAATGACGTTAAAAAACACAAACATTCCCTCCCGAGAAAATCGTTACGGCACCGCGGCGTTCTGATTTATGCGTCGTAACGTCGCGCGCAATATTTCTTTTTAATACCCGCGAAACAATTGTCGATCGCGCCTTTCCTCGCTCGTTACCTTTCCATGCTTGCGGCGTACTGTTACATTCGCCGGATGTGCGAGCCGCTTAGATTTTTCTTTCTGCACGACACGCGGATTCCGCCGCGCCGCCACTTCGTTTCACGGCCCGCACGTGTAAAATGATATTAATTGAGCTAAACACTCACGCACGCGGCCGCGGGCCACGTAAACGGAAGCGAGGTCGCACGCAGAAGGCCGGCTAGGGCCCGGGAACATGAACACTCACGTGGTGTAGAAATAGAGTCGCAAGGGTTAGCAACCCCTGAATTACACGCAGCTCCCTGGCAGGGCGGTTAAGGGGCGGAAATTTGCATATTATAAGTAGTACACGCCGCCTAGCCTGATATCATCAGGCCGGGGACCTCGTTATTCTGTGCATGCGTACAATTCGAGCGTGTGCACCGGCAATCTAGCCTCTTCGACCGGTATTAAAAGTTCGTCTCGAAACTTCCTTAACGACGGTTTCAAGCAATTACGCGAATCGGTCCCCCGACGGAACGGATCGGGTCCGAGCTCGCGAAAAAGAATCGCGGCCAGTCCCGCGAGAACGGTGTGCGCACAGGTATCCTCGATTATACGCGGAATAGAATATCTATTGTCGATAGATTTATCCGCGTTCAATTATTGCACGAGCCAGTGCAGGAAGGTTACGCGATAGTTTATCGGTAAATATCGCGCTCGGTAAATTAATGTACGTGACGCAAGCGTGCGAGAGGACGTAAACATCCTTGGAAGACGGAGATCGGATTAAGTAGATCGGATCCGCCGTGGGTCAGACATGCCCGGGTCCGCCGTATTGCACGGGCTTAAGATATTGTTTCGAGGCAGGGCTGTTGCCTTAAGATAATCAAGAAACCCAAACGGCTTAACGCGACGAGTTCATAATTCCAACTCGTAGAGAACTCTATCGCCCTCTGCGCCTCTGTTCTACGAACGCTTCGAGAGCGACAACTTTCCATCGCGTTTACGTTGATTTACAAGATTCTTTATTGCTGCGCCCGAATTTGCCGATCGACGTAGCTGAAATGCCGTCGCGATCTTCGCCACCGACGGAGGCCTTCGCCCGACAATCCGTCGCGGAACAAATTCTTCGGCGGATGCGCGAATTTCGCCCGTGTAATTCCACTTAAGACGCTGGCGAATCCTTATGCAAAGAGTACATTCTTTCGCACGTTCCGATCCCGCTGAAGAGGACGGATCGTTAAGGTATGCGTTGTAGCTTGCTTAACGGAGGGGCTTAATTAATAAGGACACGCGATATCCTAACTCGTAAGGCGATGGTCGGGCCGTAAAGCATAGCTGAAGCCTCGGGGGAGTCCTTTGTTGTCGGGAGGGTCACGACGAGCGACCTGCCACTTTAACCCACCTTAAGGGGTTACGTCTTGAGGAGTTTCGAACCTTCCCGAACATCCGATGATCGTAATCTCCGACAGATTCGAAGCAGCCCGGTCAACATAGCGCGGAAAACGATACGCTTGCGTGGTCAGCGAACACGTTTTCGACGGAACAGGCATATCAGCCACGTTCGCGACGGTGTCCCCGTCGAAGGTTGACAACCGACGTTCTATGGGATTATGTAGATATCTGGATGGGTGTAATCGATGATCGCAATATGCGACACGGATTTCTTTCGTTCCCCTCGTTTCGCGCGTGTGGGACGACGAGCAGGTGGGCCATTAATGTACCTGTGATTGAAGATGAGTGATTTGTCTCTTGATGTGTGCCAACATCGCGGTCGGCGGTGGATGTATGGCCATGCTGTCGAAAAATTGCCTCTCTTTGTAGTCGTTCCAGCATAGGATTTTATTCTCGTACAAGTAGAAGCTGTCCCCCACGCAGAATCTGCGAACAAGCGAAATTCTTACTTAGATGTATCGAAATGTATGCGGTATGGTTTCTTTTTTTTTTCGTTTTTTTTTTTCTAAGCCTTATTCGGGTAATAAGGCGTCAACAAGTGCGGAAAGGTGAAGCTCGAAAATGGGAAAGATTTGAGGCAACTCCGGCTAAGGGTTGTCGGAGATAGGCGGAGTAGTAAAGCGTGCTAATTCCTTTTAAGGCCGTTTTCCGTTCTGCTCCGTCGAGGAAATTGCGAGAAAATAAAAACAAGCAGCGAAACGCTACCGGTGCCGTAGTTTCCGAGAGTGTCTTCGAGGTCCTTTAAATGTAAATTTCCACTCGATTCGCAGACGGTACATCGTACCTGGATTACAGTCCTTTCCCGAATTAACCTGCCTCCCCTGACTTTCGCAGACGTTGAATACCGGAATCGAAGTCGCTTGAAACGATGCGCCGATAGGCGTTTGCCCGTGGGTATCGTTGTCGCGAGAACGTTTCACCGGTTAACGATCCAACAGAAAAATCGAATGAATAGAATTATTCAGGCAGCGGCAATCATAATTTCCAGCGACGTTTCGGTAACCGGAACCATCGAAGTAACCGCGTTTTAAAATTCAACGTTGGAAATCCACGGGATTTTCCAATGATCCTACGCGTTGTACGCTACTGTATAAGCAAACGTAGTATTTCGAAATGGTGGCGAAGTACGAACGTGCTTGGCTTGCGATATAAGAGAAATAAGGTTGCCGCGAGGGTTATACGCATCGGCCAACTGTCGCCGGGTGCGAGCGACGGGGGAGAAGGGGCCACTAAAATCAAAGATTTCGCATTTTTCGTTTTTATTGCCGGCTTAAAAGTCAATTTTTTCTGTAACCGCGCGAGAGAATGGAGAACTGGCTGCTGGGTGTCCGCATAAAGGACGATACGCCGGAAATGCTAAAGAGTCTTGGAAACGAGGATCATAAGGGTGGCTGGCTTCCAACGAGCACAATAGATCCGCACGAGATCCGCGAGGGACTCGAAAATCGTTTTGTCAGGATACGCGACGACTTGAAATTCTTGTCAGGTGCCGCGAACATCGCTCTCCGAGTGTTATACGTACTTCGTATCGACCGCTATATGACGAGTTCGTTCCTCCTATTTGTCTTGCGGGAAGAAAATTCTTGGCCCCTTATTATTTAAGGGTGTATTTCCGTTTTGAATTTTGAAAGAAAATCGTTATCTTTTTTGCGTTTTCTTAAAGTACACGGCTTCGGAAATGTCTGTGTCAACGGATATGCCGTCATTTTTTTAAACAATGAGATCCTTCACCCTAAAAAAACAAAAATATGGCACGTTTTCGTAAGACTTGATGACCCGTACCTGCCACACTTTTCTCTACTTTGACTCGAGGAAAATATGTGACGCGTAAAGATATAGAATCGGTCAATTATTATAACAGCCTTCCACCGTCCTCGTATATTTTTTCTCTCCGGAGTCCAGCTCGAACCGATGGTTCGGAGCACAGGGATGATGGGAATTCATCGTTGAAACGCGTAAACATTGTATAGGTGTAAACGCAGGGTGTGTATCTTAGTATCGTAGCTCACCGGTGAATAATAAAAGCATTTTTTCGGGGAGGGGGACAGTACACCGTGTACATACGGACATTGCGTATTCAGCGGATGTGCTGTCCCGTGCTGGGATCCTGTTTGAGTTTTATGTCGGGATTTCTGTCGAGTGGTTTATACCGGCGCTTATGCAAATGCAGACGTGATTTTTTTCAGCACCTACCAGGACCACCTGCACGAATACGCCAGGCATTTGCAGCATTCGAAACGAGTTGAACCAGTCATCGTAACGTGAGTAACAACAACAACAAAAAATAAACGAAATATTGCACGCCTCCTTTATAACAATATGTCGCGCGAAGTGTCCCTGCTAAATTCCACGGAAATGAATAAAGAATCAGAGGCATATTCCTGCCTCGCGTTCAATCGGGGAAAGGTGGAACGACGTCCAATACGCGACGCGATCGATGGCAGGAGACGGGAGGGGGATGATTTAGCATCATCAAAAATGAATTGAGATAGCATCTGTTCGCGTTCGTAACTGACATCGCAGAACGGTGATCACCCCTTCGTTTTTCCATTCTTTTAATTCCGCGATCCCGCAAGGGCGAACGAACGGAAAGCAGGGGAACAGACAGGAGAGCGTGGGCGGTATAGGTTTACCGGGAGGGAAGAAAATAGAGGAGAGAGGAGAGCGATCGGAACATCTAGCATGGACCGCCATAAAAAGCAATGCTCCACCGTAACGGGGTACGATAAGTGCCATGGTGCGAAGTAAAATCGATCCCGGGGGCAGCCTCGAATCGTGCGCCATAAAAAGGGAACATTAGAGCGAGAAAGTGGTCGAACGCGACAGACAGAAAGGGACGGCGATGGCAATGAGATCATAGCATAATGGTGTTGTGATTTTCCGCCTAGATGCGCGACACAGATTGCGCCGGTGCAACGTTAAACGCTTCGGGCATCAGTGTCGCCAGACGACGTCGAAATGTTCGCGGAGATTTCGTCTCGAAGTCCAGCGGATCTTCGCCCCGCGATGAACTCGCGGCACTTGGGGAATAAAAACGTGCATTCCTTGGCAACCGTATCCGGTGCAGCGGTATTGGAGAATGCCAATGGCGGATGGGGTTTGTCTCGCGGGGTCGCGTTAACCGTTCGCCGCGTCGCGAGTCGAAACGTTGCTAAGTCTGGCGGAAGCCTCGGAGATTCGCCTGCAAACAGAGCGAGTTGTCGAGGTTGTAGGGTGGGGAAACCCCAAACGGCAACACTTCGGCGGTAGTCAAGACCAGAGATGATGGTGGTGGTGCAGTGGCGGCGAGGCGGCGGTTGTGGGGAATAAATTTTGTACTTGATCGCGAAGTCCCCGCTGGGTAGAGAAGAGCCAGAGAAAGCGTCTATATTCTTGGTAGTTGTCGCTGCTCCTACTCAATTTGCATCAAACTATAGAGAGACAACCAACCCCGTCCCCAACCATCCCCAAACCCTCGGCCCCTCGCGCAGCTAACGTTCTAGCACCTGATGGAGCTGTACACCAACCTCCTTCGGCGTTCTACAGTCGAGACTAACGCGTTTAGCAGAGACTCGAACCCCTAATCAGATCTTCCGCCGGCACCGGGGTTTCTAAGGTGCTGCTAAGTGTGAAGTTAATGGAGTCAAGACGTTGCTCCTTCCTGACGAGACGTTTGCCCGGTATGCCGCCAGGCAGTCTTGTCTTTTGAAAAATTCAGGACAATGTTGCTCCCCGAATGGAACGTTGCCCGTCGTTTCCTTCGAACGCATACAAGTTTCCCTGAAATTATCGGAGGGGTCGAGAACAATTTTTTCTTGTAACATTTTTCTTATAATCTGTCAAGAGCGTTAAACAATTGGAAGAAATGAACGAAACGCGCCGAACGTATACCCGGCCAACGTAGGACGGCAAATGAATCCCGAGGAGTGTCTATGCATTTTATTTGAACAATGATGGAATGCGTACGATACCGGTACACCTGAAACAGGATCCTGATTGAAAGCAAACACGTATCTCTATTTTCGCCTATCTCTCTCCAGATTAATTTGCTCGCCTGTATCGATGGGACGCGTTTCGTTTATTTTATCCCTTTTTTTTTTGCTCGCGTAGCCAAATTATTCCCCTCTCCGTAAGGTGCGACGAATATTCGTAATATTTATTCTCGCAAGGGAATATCGATGAATTTTCTAATGGCCCTGTCTGTCTCCGGTGGCGCGTCGCCTCATATCAGTCCGCTTTATTTCGATAATGGCTGCTTACCTAGCGCGTTCTCCTGTTAATTAATTCAGACTGTCGGGGTATCAGGGAACTGTGACGCGCTAATTCGATCAGAAGTGAATTCGCTCGGTTCGGTAGCGAGGGCCGGTCGCCGCCGCTTGGGGGAAGTGCGCTGCCTTTGCTTCCAAGACAGATTTACCCCCGTAGACAGTTGACATCGCTATCTAAATGTCGTTGCAGAGACGCGTCGGAATGCCACTCGATAATACATAACGCGACGTCTCGAATCGCGACTCATTGTCCGACCGTGCCGGTGCACGCTGACATGGAAATGTTCACGGGCTCTCTATGTCATGTCACGTGTCCCATCGACGTCGAAGTTAGGGGGCGAGTCTGGTAGGCTCGAGACTCAGAATGGACTGGACGTTTTATTTTATCTTTCGGGGGGGGTGGTTTTTTTGTCGTCCACGGCCCCGGAGTCGTCAGCGACGTCGTAACCCGTTCAGCGTCGGGAAAGATGAACGCGGAGCGACGCGAACTTTGGAAATAAAAAAAAAAGTAAAGATTCGAGGGCCCGAGCTTCATTTGCTATTCCGTTCGGGTGTTCAGCCGTAAAGTACGCGAAGGGAGCATTCGTCTTTCTATTAATTTCTATGCGGCGTGAAATTACGGGCCGCCGACCCTAAGCTATATTAATAACCTAGATCACGAAGGAAATTAAGACAGCGATGGGTCGTTGATACCTTTAGGAACGCGGCTTTGTTGGTTCGGTCGAAAGGGTTGAAGTGGCGGCGCGGAGCCACGATATTTCTATCCCGTCTCTCCTTGTCTCTCGTCATCGTTGGAACGCTCCATAATGCCGTGTCTTATCGAACAATTGGAACGCATCGCTCTTCGTTTCACGGGAGGAAAATCATTTCAATTCTTCCCGCGGCCCCGTAACTTTTTGCCCGTTTATATACGCCGTTCGGTGGTTCCTTCGCGGCGATAACGCCCGATGTTATGCTAATACGGCTCCCATTAATATGTAACGGGCTCGAACGAGAGAGAAATAATACGGTATCGTAAGTATGCCGGGCGGAGTGCGGTCTACGCTGTCGAAGTTCAATCGGCTACACGCGTATCGCGAATCGATCGGCCTGGTCGCCCCCGTGGTCTGAGAGGAAAAAAAGTTCCAAGGCAAAGCGCAATCACATCAAAGATTATTTCCGCCAATAAAACGGAAGTCGAGTTTCGTTCGATGGGTGTAGGTGGAGGGATGTTGTACGAATCGTTCCCGGTCGCGGAACAAGATGAGGGCAGGGACCGCGCTAAGAAAACGAGAGGGGTGGGTGGACGCGAAGCATCGGCGAGGGGAAGGGCGGGGTGGCGTGGAAGATAGAACGGGAAGAAAGGGTGGCAGCGAGAGGTTAACCGACAAGCTTGGCAATAAATCTGCCGTTCGCCTCGAGCAGGTACTTATCAGTTCTCCAGAATCACCCGCGACATCGGTGACTGCGAGAAAAGCCTGGCGGGCTCTCATCTCTTGAAATTGACGCTCGAGTTCCAAGGCAAGCTCGTCAATCCCGAGCTACGTACATGTGTGTATGCGCGTCGAACGCGATGCTGCCCTCGTCGGCCGTATAGTCGGGCGTATAGTCGAGCGTATAGTCGACAGTGCGGTCCGATCGAGGAGAAGGAAACAGCGCCGGCGTTTCCAAACGTTTCATCAACGTTTAACGTTTGGAAGGAGGTGGAATCACGGGGTCTTCGTTCGACGCGCGATTATCTCGGTTTCGCGGACGCGCGTCGGTTTCGATACATCAGCATAACCGGCGCGATCGATGCCCGTTTCGAAAGGCCAAACTCCCACTCCGCATAATTGCCAGTTAACGGCAACGAACTATTAATGCCCCCGTATGAACGCACGGACGCGGCCCATTGTGGCGGCGTGCGCGTCCATCAGCCGCGGATACACCGGCTCAACGGGACGGGGTAGGATCGATTTTGTTCCTTTACTTTATTCCTTGCTCGAACGAAACGCGATCGGATTCTTCATCGCGATGGGAATTAGGAAAATCGTTTCTGGCGGGGCCGGTCGAGGGCTTCGTCGGTGAGCACGGCGAGGGATATCTCTGGCAATTATGGCAGCAACCGATAATCGATCGATCTGTTGGCGAGAACGCGCTCGCGGCCCATCGAGGAGCATCGTCGAGAAGTACGCAACCGTACTCCATAATTCCAGATAAACTCCGGCTAATTTGAATATAGTGATGCGCGGCCAGCGTATTCGAGAGACCGTGCCGGAAGTGGAGGTCTAGGTTCGCTAAGTCGGTTTGGCCTACGAGCTGGCGGACTGCTATAAGGGGGATCGGGTTAAACACGAGTCACCTCGGTGCTTAGGTTTCCATCATTAAGTGGCCCGTAGCGATCTGTACACGCTGGTGCTTGCAGCCCCGAAATCTTCTGTGCACCGATATCGGATATCGAAGGTAGGACGTGCGGCTATGGAAAGTCGTATGGAGTTTGCTGTGACCGGCGGGCATTGTCGATGTTTCGCCTCGCCGTGCTTCGTCGTCATTTCGCGAACAAGCTCGAACCCAAGGGAACGATGGCACGATCGTGACGTGCTGGGGTAAGTGTGCGGGATGTTTAAAACGCGCTGATTCAATTTTACGCTTGAAAGAGAGCTCGCTGTCCTCGATGCATAGCCGAGCACTGTGGATGACAGGGATAGCAGCGATGGCGTTGACGTTCCTGTAATTTGGCTGGAAAATATCCAAATCGTTCCAGCAATTCTACCGGAAACTACAGATCGCCACGGCGTTAATCCTGTCGTTAAAATCAATTTCAAAGCAGCCCACGCGGATCATTTATTCCACGTGGCGCGCAACGAAACGTCATCGGTCGTTGGATAAACTAATTCCGCGGAAAACCTTTGTATCCTATTCGCGGTGCAATCATATTTTCGATTTTATAGTCGTTCTTCGCTTTTCAGGCGTGCCCATTACGGGCACAAAATCTCGAGCCTGCCATACGAATCGAGCGTATTCCGGAACGGATTTAATAAATTGCACCCCACGGCGGAATAATACAACCCCTCTCCGTGGAAGGGTTATGAATGTAAACCCTAAAATTAAGCTCACAATTAAAGAGATCCATAGAGCCGATTTAAGCGGCCAGAACTCATTAGATGACTTACGGGCGACGCTCACTCTCGTAGGCTTTATCGATTTTCCGCCACGAGCATCTCGGACGAGCGACATAAAAATAGCCGCGGACCCGTCTAGACGAACATTTAAATAGATCCGGAATATTTTGGGGAGCGCAGAGGGGTTCGTCGGGGCTCCTTGGAATTAGAGAAGGTAAGATACTTCGAAGGCTTAATCAACAAATTGGTCCCGCAAGAGTTCTCCGGCGCAGGACCGTGAACACGCATAATTCAAAGTTGCACGGACCACGGTTTAATTACCAAATCTTGTTCGGAGTTCGGTGCAGGAACAAGGCTGCGAACTTCCCGGCTCGGTTAATGTGTGCGGGTCCGTGCTTTATTATCGCGCGACGAAACGCATCGCGTATTATTCAAACCGACGGGACGGAGTTTCCTTGATACGATTGCCGATTTTCGAAAAACACGGGACGAGCTTCTTATCCGGTAAATTACAGGGCCGGCTAACAACCTTATCTCGCTTAGGGCAGCTTGTTTGACTTCTAACGACGCCTCCTTCTGACCGGTAGCACTTGATAACTGAATATCCTAGGAGGGGTGAAACAGACAGAGAGGATGCTGGAGTTCTGGTAGCGGGCTTAGCGAGCCTAATCCTTTCTGCGGGTCGGCTTTGCATTAAGCAAAGTCCATCAACTTGGCGTAAAGCTGCCGGAGTCTCGAAGACTGGTCCATAGTCGAGTATTAATACGATATTAATCGATAATTAGTGAAAATATAGTAAACCCAATCCTAATCCCGACTCGAACTTGCCGAACGAATATTACGGACTCTCGTCTATCGCCGTCGTACGCTTTTCTTTCTTGTCGTTCCGTGTGTTTTATGGAGTACGTCGAACGTTCGGAATGAACGAGAGAAGGGGGTTAATTCTAAGGAGCGAAGTAACGGCTATATTTCTCAATAAACAATAAATCAGCTAGGACGCCGAGTAAGGTATAACGCCCTCTCTTATAGATCGACCTTCCTCTTTGCTCTTTTCGTGACACGTGTCTTTACCCGCTTTTGCCCTTTATCCTTCATTCCCGTTCTCCGTCCTTCTTCGATTCACCGGGCGCGTCCCTTTCCGTCGCCTTTCGAGTCTCCAAGCCCCATTAATCTATGGTTATCTACGGCGTGCGCCGGATAAGTGCGCCGGAATGAGCCATTTCACCCTTGGGAGTTCGGATCCATCCTGGACCCTGAGAAGAGAAGGCCATCCATAGACTGGCCCTTGGGCATCCTCTCTGACCCTCGTGATGAGCTGTGCAAAACTTTCTCTTTAACGAGATCATAATGACAACGCCAACTACGAGAAACGAAAACGTTTTCCGTCTCCGCTACGCTCTCCGATTTGTGCCCAATCTCTTCCTTCGATGCTGCGGTTCCGATCGCTCTTTTTCGTTTCAAATAAAAGCTACGTCGTCCAAACGTTGCGCCACTTGCGGTCGTGCAAGCGAGGGTAAATATTGGGGGATGACGAGACTGTATTACGTCAGCAGGGTGCCATCATCCAGTTCTTAAAGTCGCCCGGAACATCCGCGTCAGCTCCTTTCTACCAGTGAATAATACCGGCAGGTTATCTTCCCACCTTCGAGTCTCATAAGTAAAGCGGAAAGCGGCCACCCCCGCGCTGTCGGCAGATCCGACCTAACGAACTAAAAGAACAACTTCACTTTGCCTTGCGTTCGGGGGAACCCCTGGCACTGTTCCTTTCTCGCGGCGTCGTTGGAGCGTCGTCGACGATGCCGGCCTCGCCGCCCTTATCGCCGTGGAAGTTAAGTGGAAGAAAATGCGTCCTCGAAAAACGAAGGGGACGGCGAGCAAAGTTGAAATTGATGCACTGGACGGGACCCTGAACCTGCGAGGTTTACGGCGGCATCGTGCCTCAAGTTACTCTCCGGAGAATTTTTCAAAAATAACTCGCCCCGATAGACAACGATCCGCTATCGCGATCTGTCGGGCTGCGACAAGTTCGTAAAGACGTAACCGTAGTCCGGACGATTTGTGGGCGAAGTTCGTACCAATCGAATTTAAGTACAAATGGGATGCTTGTCCGAGATAAGCAGCTGGCGTTCTGCTTGGTTCGATAGCCACGGGTGCGCGATATCAAGCGGCATCGGCATACCGCGGATATCGTCGCGTCCCTTACGGCTGTCGACGAAACGAACCGAATGGACGAGCTGTCGGGTGCCGCGCGAGTTATACGCGCTGCTTAACTATAGGCAGCGTTATTGCAACCGTACAGCAACCGAATAGTCTAGGTTTCCAAACTGACGTTGGACGTGACAAGTGATATTGTACCGAGTCGTCTAACTCCGCTGCAGCCCGCTAGATACGGGGTGTCTGCCGCAGACGGTGTGTAACTCAGAAGCCAACGTGTCACACGGGAACGGGCTTCAGATTGCGCCTTAGTTTCATTGTGACCTGCCCGAGACAGGCCGGTAAGCTTATCGCCCCGTAATAAGCAATCGCACGAACGACTCGCTGCGCACCGTTTCAACGATTCCACGGAATCGCTTGCATACGCATTCTTTTCGTTCCGCGTTGTTCGTAACGTCCCCGGCATTGTTTCGCCGCGACGGGCGATCGTGACGGGGCATCGGGAATACGGATTATAAATCGCGGACGGCCGACGGGGCGGGTTCGCGTCCGATAAATCGGTATTTTATTATCGCTAATAACCATCGCAAATTATTGTCTAGAGATATTTACGCCGAGGCTAACCTCCAGCGTCACGCGTACGCTCGACCACGTCGCGCACAGACGCGCCCGCACGTTTCGATCGAGCGCGTGAACGAATTCGCCACCACGTACAGAGCTTGCACGCGCTTTTCGCGATCGTATTTTCCCCATTATTTACGTGTCGCGTGCATACGGTTTTCGCTTCTACGCGGGCTTACGAATGTTTATCGGCAAAAATTAACGGGCAATTTGTACCGGGGCGCATTGTCGCCGGTAATTATTATTTTATCGACGGTCACGCGCGGCCGAGGCAGATCTCTCTCGCCCTCCCATTATTTATCGGCTCTCTCGTGCTCGATTCGCCAACGGCAGCCAGCCGAAGAATTTGCTTAGCGGGCGGGCGCGTAAATCCGCGCGATATTATCCACCGCTCGGCTATTAATGCGTTCGCCGCATAGTTCCCGAAACTAATTGGCAAATTAAAGTTTCCTTTTATTGCGCGAATCGTGCTTCCCCGATTACGCACCGCCGGCCTCGCGTCGAGACGGTTGCGCGACCGGGATTTATCAACGCCCAAAGTGTTCGCGTTTGATACGCGCTGGCAGCTAATTCGTTGCTCGGACCCGCGCCTCTTTTTTCTTTTTTTCACCTACGCCCCCCGCGGTCGAACGTTGCCGCGTGTTTCCGTTGTTCTCCCAAAGACCGGGTTTCAATTGCGAACGCGAACACGTTTTCGCGTATTTCGACCAGGCGATGTCGTCCAGACGCGTACACCGCGGCCGTCAGCCGGCCGTTTTTCGTAATTGGCTCGGCTCATGCCAAGTCATGCACGCGGCGGGGGGGGGGGGGGGGGGCAAATAAAAGTTACATTTCCCGGCGCGGCGCGCGTTGTTTATAAACCTATATCCGCGCGCCGCCGCATGGAAACGAATGATGTTTGCGAAACACGAGGCTGGGGCCGCGCGGATACCTGGCCGGTACCGTTGCTCGCATAGGTGGAAGCCGCTCCGGTCGGTCGTACCGGCGTGACGCATCGAAAGGAATGTCGCGATGCGACAGAACGGCACGTTGGCGAGCAACGCGACCCCGTATTGTATACGGGGAGTCGCGTTTCGCGCGTCACGCATCGCGGATGCACTCGATTATATTTCGATTATGGTTATAGTAAATCTAGGCGGGGGTAGATAGCCCGAGGGAAATCGCATTAATTTCTATAACGACATTCGCCGCGGTGCGGCAATTTCGGTATCGTTTTATCGGCGGCCACGTAACGCAAATACGCGTCTATCTATACGCGCGGCCGACGCGACGGCGTGTATATAATATGCCGTGGTACATGCGAGGGGCGCGCTGGCTCCGCGCGTCCGTACACGCTCCGCGTATCCGCCGTCCGCTTCAGCTAATTTCGTGTTTGCCCGATTAATTTCCCGCGTTTAACGGAATTTGATGTTTCGTTAATTATTCTGTCGTGCCCGCTTCATACCGCACGCACGGCCCCGGCACACCCGTGCAGCACTCGCCCCGCGATCGTTCGCACACTCTTTTGCCCGCGGCCGCGTACAGCAGCCGAAAAACGCTGCAGCCTTGCCAGTATCGACGCTCGAATCGACGGCTGGCCGGGACGTAATTATGCGCCGGCTGTTCCTTTTCTTCGTTACGTTACAGGAGGATATAAATGTCGGTTCGGTTGTGCTCGCGGGGTCAGGCAAATCGGCTCCCGACGTATCGTTCTTGAATTGAAAATTAGCCACGCTAATGTAGGAAACGCTACCGACGATGTCGACTAGCGCTCCCGGGAACTCGTGCCGGGGAACATTCTCGCCACTCGGCCCGGTTGATTCATAAGTTCGTCAATTAAATTGTTTTTATGGCCCGTGCGTAACGCGACGATATTTTCCGCCTGGCCGCGGAGCGAGCCACGGCGGAATCGGTCACGCGACGAAACACGCGATGAAATATTAAAACGGGCAGAAAGCGCGAGGCGTCGTTAAGGCGGTAAGCTGACATTACTCCGGGCGAACTAATCGCGACTTGTCAGAGTGATATAGGGCATGTGTATGCCTTACACGGGAGGAGTTTAATGCCGCGTTTAAGCCGTGCGAGGCTCAGCCACGTCCATTTTCTAACAAGACGCCCCCCTAAACCGGAGATTAAGCCATCACTTTGCATGAGATCGCCTCAAAAATCCAAGGCTTGCGTCTAGACACCGGGGCAAGGAATAACCGTCGGCGGGCAACTGCAAATTAATTATGACACCAACGACGCGATAAGTTTTTCCTATTTCCTTCCGCCGCGACGGCGACGGGCACTCTTTAATTTCTGCCGAACGGTTCGTCCGTTATCGTTGTCACCGTGGCCCGTTGGCCCGACGCCGCTAATACAACCGGGTGAATCGAAACGAGAAATTTTCTCTCGCGCGTTCCGCCCCCGTTTCGCCCGGCCCGCGAATGGTGTCAAGTTTATCGGCCCCGAGTAGATTTAATACCGATCCGTTTGTTCGCTCGGCTTCGCGCAAAAGCGTCACTCATTTTTTCCATTAACATTGACGTCGGTGTAACGAAAGCAAAGTCACAAATCTTGCTGCACCGGGTACACCGTGGCACGCGCAAACACGCGCGCACACGTTCAATCGTTTTCTCGAATGTGGGCGCTGAAGGGGGCAGCGGGGGTTCGCAATGGTTGACGGCGCGGGCGCGAGCACGCGTTAGCGTGTGTGTATGCATTTACGTGCTACGTTGCCAATGATTTATGTATACCGCTAATTACCAGCATGCACCGCACCGTTTTATCCGGCGATCATAGTTTTATTAGGCCGACCTGTGCATTGCGGTATTGTCAGCGCCAAAAGCACCGCCGGCGAACAAACCGTGCCGGGTGCGTGAAACGTGGAACGTTCGCGAGACCGAGCGATCGATTGGCGGTCCGCGCAAAGATTTCTCCGTGTCGGGGGGCCATCAATCGGGACAGGTATCGGTGATTGAGAGAGACGTATCACCCGCGAGAGTAACGGGCAGAAGAATTGTAGATCGTCGACGTTAAAGTCTCCGGCGATCTGGTCCCATTTCTATCTCGCGTTCAATTTCCATCGATATTTATCCGTCCCGCTTAAGTAATTTCGTTTCCGTATTTAAGATCGGGCAGGAGAAAAAATTCATTTCTCGTTTCGGTACGCCTCGGTCTCGCGCGCGGTCTCTGCTTCCCCATTTTTTTTCTTTTTGCCCCTCGCATGGTCGGGATGACCGTAACCTTTTATTTGGTATCTTTGGTTCAGCTGCGCGGCCCTTGCCGAACCTGTTGCCATTTGACCGCAATGTTCAATTTGTATCGGTTATCGCGTTCAATTAAACTCGCCGAGTTTTTGGCTCGGATTACCATACAGAGCTGCCGCGTACGTGTGTCCACCGTAACGGCCGCGGCGGCGTTACACAGGTGTACGCGTGTTGCCGTGAAGTGTACGTCATGACGGACGATTGTTCGTATCACGGTCTTGGCTATCAACCATCGTCCGTATCGGTTCTGACGCGAGACAGTTTAACTGCGTTTATAAAAATCGTCCATCCCGATCTACAATTTGGTCAGGCCAGGTTGGCTCGAATAATTTTCCGATAGCAACGTTATCGGATTAGCGCGACGGGGGCGCACGATTTTCCGCAATTGTAGCACCTGTTCTGCCGCGGGTACCTGTCGATCGTTCGAGTAATTCGACCCGCGTGACACGCGTTTCGATTTATAATCGCGCTGGAACGTCTATTATCTCGAGTGTGCGTATCGCGAGAAGCGTAGGGGGTGGCGGAAGTATGCGTGTCTGTTTCGTTCGGCCGTACGCGGCTGGTTTCGAAGGCAGTTGCGACGAAAGGGATGAAACGGGTTGGCGAAAGGGGTGGGTGCGACAGCGGTAGGACGAGTAAGAGGCGGAATGACAGGGGGGGGGGGTGGTTGTTGGCGGCGACGGGGTAGGCGAGAGGGGGTCTATCGGTGCCGCTACCGGAGCCGGCAACGCGAGCCTAGGTTATCCGGTGACAAAGCTGGTTCGGTTCGTGCAACGAGGCCCTCGGTACGTCGGATTATCACCATTGAAAATGGTGCAACTGAAACCCCACTGTTCGGATGCAGCGGCGCTTGAACGCGATACGCGGCAAGCTTTGCATCGAAAACCGGAAGCGAATTCCTTGTCTGTCGTGTATTTTTTCGACGATCACAAAAGTCCGGCCGGTGTTGTTTTTCCCGTTATCGAAATTTTGCCTCCGATCGATGCCTTTGGTGTATGATTACCGATGTCCGTCCCGATCTACGCAGATTTTTCGACGCGGCGTGCCTGCGGCGGCGACGGTCGGACAGGGGGGTGGGCCGCCTTCGTTTACCGCGGACGGTGGACATTATTGATGGGCCGACGAGAGAGCGAGAGGCCGGGTCCACCGCGTTACCGACGCGTCGGTCGGGTCTCCGGCACGGGCGATTAACGCGGAGATGAGATAGAAACGACGATCGCGGTATTCTTCCAGGCCACTAACGTCGGATGCCCGGCGAACGAGGTAAGGCGAACCACCCTCCGGGGGGTTGTAGCTAAATTGGCGGCAGTATATTACCGGTCGGACTCCCGCATTTAATTTGAATATAATCGTGAAAGGAGATCTCAGGAGCTCGAGGGCACTTCGCGACGCAGAACTGCGTGACGGTGACCGGAAGTGCTCCCGGGACACCGGAAACAAAATGGCCGCTCCCTTCTACGCGACTCACCTCTTTCCATTCTGCACGACCTTTCTGCCCACCTACTGCCTTCGAACCTACCTACCTACGCCTCCTCTCCTTCCTACCCCCCGTTACCCCCCGTTACCCCCCTTAACCCCCCCCCCCCCATGAAAGAGCGTGAATTCGTAACGCGAGAGTTAACTTTGCATTGTGCTGTTTCGCGGTCGTCTCGCTCGAACATCGAAATGCTCGGCTGTCTTCGCGTACACGCGCGCGATAAGGCGGGGGTCGGGGCCGGGGGCACTCTCGTTTTGCCCGAAATATAGTCGTAACGAGTTGGAATGATATATCGTCGCTATCGGTAATTTCTTCCAACCGTTTTGCACCGACCCCGGTATGGCTGAAAGATTGGCCGGAAACGTTTCTATTAGTGATCGTGAGTTACGGAGCGTTTCGCACACCACCCTGGAAGTTTAATGATTTTCGAGTAATTGCGAGGCAAGGCGATGACTCGCGTGGGAATGCAGCAGAGCAGCGTGTTCGATAAGCGCCGCGGAACAATAACAATTAAACCGGCCTGACTCGTAATACCTAAATACAATATAAGCACGAACAATGGACTATAGTCCTGCGAGGGAGGAACCGCGCAGTGGCTTCACAATACCTGCTGTGCCTTCATAGACAAAGGACGGGTTCGAAGTTTACGTCGTCTGGATCGTAAGTCGAAAAAGCTTGCGGCACCTCTCGCTCGATACGATTAAGCAATTTTAATTGCCCCTCGACCGTGTACGGCGATAGCTTTCGGAGAAACGGAAGTAACTCCTTCGTCGCACAGCAATGAGGATACTTCGTCTCGCTCGTTCCTTTTTGGTAATTGAGATAGAATTTCGATACCAGTTTTTTTATCAGCCCCCAATAATCGGCAAACGTAATTACGCTTCTTACGTGCGGCAGTTCATTTCTCGGCCGTTACATCGATTACCTTTATTGACACTGCAAAGTCAACGGAACATACCTGTTAATGGATAAACGGAGTACTTTTATCCGGTCGAACATCTCGAACGAGAGAATGTCCGCAAGTGGAAGCGAGCGATCGACGGAGAACGAAAGAGAAAGAGGCCTACCCTTACGGGTTTACGATGCACGACTCAGCTTAGGAGCGTATGATTAAACAACTCAGGTGTTTTATGCTCGGCTCGTGGAGATCGCGTGACCCAACGGCCACATCCGTTTCCGCTTTACCTACGGTCAACCGCTTCGACCCCTAACCAATGGTTCGCCTTAAGGGTTGCACGTTACCTTCGACCACGAAAGAAAGTATACTTTCGACGTATCTTTAAGCAGTAATCGGGTTCGCTCGATAGTCACGTGCTACTCTTGGAGCACGCCGCCTCGCTCCGTGTTTCCAACCTTAGCCCGTGCCCCGGCCGTTCTTTTCTCTTCTTTTCATTTTTTATATTCCGCCCGCGGCCGCGATACCAGTCGTTTACATGGCAAAAATTCTATTTTTACCGGTGGATTACATTTTAAACTCGCCGTGGAACATGTGAACCCGTTCGACGTGGCAACGGCCACCCGATTAATACCGGCGACGATCGCACGAACCTTCCTCGCTCACGTGCACCTCGTTTGTATCGATACCAGACGCGCGACGCGCCGATATCGGTCAACCGGGACCCAGTTAATTCGAGAACGAAGATTTCACGACGCGAAAGGTCGGGGAAATGCCGCAGTCTGACATTAGGCAAAATGTCGCGCCTGTACCCCTTTGGGGCTTCTCCCGTCTGAACGCGAACGTCTGGAACCCCTGTCCATTACTTTCGAAGCCATCGCGCGATCGATGCGTGCTCGTTAATTTCGACCGTACCGTTCGACGTTGAATATTCCGCGAATAATTCCATCGGCAAAATTAATTAATTTGCTAATTTCGGATTATCGAAACGCGTTTACGCACGAACGTATCCCCCCCCCCTCGCGAACGCCGAGGGTATTTGGATCCCGCGCACCCCGGATTCGTTAGTTCTCCAGGAAATTAGTCAGCGTGATTTGCATCTGACGTGCACCTCCAGGCACCTACACGTCCCCCGCATAGTTCGGAACTCTCGACCTTTCGCTCGGATCTCCTCTCTCGCTGCCGCGTCTCGCAACCCCTACGTGCCGGCCTCGCGTCAATTACGCCCGTCACGGCTGGAAATTTCGACGAGCTTCTTCGTTCGCCACGTTTGTAGCCAGCCCATTTTTCAGGGATTTCAGTTTTCGACGATCGGCGTGTAGTATTGCGCGCCGTCTGGCACGTGCAGCGGCTCGAATAATTAATCGCCCGCGATCCTCTTCGACGAGAGTCGCTCGCGTCGCGGCGAGGAAAGTTTCGCGGCGAGCGGAGCGTAATTAATACGACTTTATCGCACAGTCCGCTGAGAAAGCACGACGCTCACTCGCGGCTTCTCAATTCTTGCGCCGATTATCTTCATCCGACGGAATCACCGGGGTGTCTTGACTTAAACACAGACTGCGAACGAGTCGTCGGGCTTAACTTGGCTTGTTGTGAATAAGTAAGCGAAGTGTTGCGAAGCGCTGCAGAAGTTTGGCCCGGCCTCCGCCTCCACCCGAGGCGCACGGCCGGGCTGGCTCGAATTAAATTGTTATACGGATGAGCTGCCGCGACGAATACTTCGTAGAAACCAGCGACCCTCCCGCCACCCTCGGGTGTGAATGTTTAATCACCGCCACTCGTTATGTTTGATAAAATAATAGCGCTGTCGTATCGCGAATTTGTGCCGACGTACGGACTACCGGGTAGGGATATTCCCTTCTCTCCAGTTCGCAAATTATTCCACGCCAAACGACTGTCTCATGCCGCGACAAAAATTTCTAACAATTCGGACGACGATTGCTCGATCTCCTTCGAATCAACGCAGCCCTTACCTGTAACCACACAGCTGACAGGCGAAGCACTCCAAGTGATAGACGTTCGTTCTTGCCCTCATCACCATCTCCAAGGCTGGGATGATTTTGTTACAGGCAGCGCAGTGTCCGGTACTTCCGAAGAGGCTGCGCAGTCCAGAAACAAGGCAGGGTCGGTTAATTTTATCTCGACGACGAGTCCGGTGAATCGAATGTTTGTCAAAGATATTGCTCTCCCTTTCCCCCCCGTCGACGATATTATGTCATTCCGATTGCTAAAACGCGTCCCCGCCGACGATGACATTAGAAGGGAAGGCTTTCGGCTCGCGCGGAGCGGGAACCAATAAGCTATCGACCACCACGAATATGCCATCTTCAAATATTGGGCCATTAATAAAGACCATGGAGGTTCGATGGCAAACGCTCTTCGCAGACGCGCCACCTGCGCCTTTTCCCCCGGGACTTTGTAATCTCAACACGGTTTATTTGCCCTCGCCTGTTTATATGGGACGCGGATGTATTCAATAAGGGAAACTCATCTGTAAAATTCGATTTGTTGCTTCCGTTCGCCGCGACGTTTACCCGTGCGTGCGCTTCAACATCT
Organism: Nomada fucata; assembly: GCA_948146005.1. NCBI lineage: Eukaryota > Metazoa > Arthropoda > Insecta > Hymenoptera > Apidae > Nomada > Nomada fucata. The sequence continues at coordinate 5,315,653 of OX411277.1, forward strand.
CCTTTTCATCTTTGCCCTTTATTCGCGTTCCCGTGCATCACGGAACAATGAAATACGGAACGTCAACGGACGCGAAGGCGAATGGTATTATAATCTCGCCAGTTTCGCTAAACTCTGCGCGGACATTGTCCGATGTATTGAACGAGGGGGGAATTGTTCGTTCGATGGCTCACCTTAGATAGTCCTTCCTGCACAACATAAGATTCGACTTTTCGTAAAATTTTGTGTCGACTTCCGCGAGTCTGCAGTTGCAGCTGCTACACTTCAGGCAGTCCTCGTGCCAGTACATCTCCAACGCCTTCAGAAAGTATCTTTTATATGAAATAGAAACGAGCCTTATTAATTTTCAAGCTGTGGACTTTATCACAAAATTAAAGGATCGTCAAGTTCTCGTCGAAAGATGCTCGACATTCCAATTTACACGAACGAGGTTTCATTCAACGCGCGATGAAATAGCGAGAGAAAAAAATCGTAGGTCAATTTTTCTTTAGTCGTTGCAAAGGGCAGATTTCAATTTTCAAATCCATGGTGATCTTAGTTCAGAGAAAAATTTCTCAAGATCCGTGCAGACGTTTGAGTTTGCACAAATTTCCAAAAAAGTACCTTCACTTTCCGTTCCCTACATGATGTGTCAAAAAAATCTCGAAGGAAAACGGGCTCAAGTGCGTTGAACTGAAGACTTCAGTGTTCAAAACGAGCCAAAGTGGACTTTGATAAAAAAAAATCTTTCGCGACGAATGGAAACAGCAATTGAAACGTCGACAATTTCTCGACGAAAATTTCGTGATCCTTTACCTTCGTGGAACGGTGTAGGGTAATTATCGAAGGTATCCATCGAAATATTTACCTCTCCGTAATCACCTTGCCGCAGCCAGCGCACTCCTGTTGCACAGCCCCGTTCTTGCTCGGCTCGCTTTTGCTCACATCCATCGTCATTTGATTCACTCTTTGGTTATCACCCCTGTGCCCTGGAACATCGCGAAACCACGATTGATCACCACGATTTCGAACAACCGGACAACGAATAACAAGGACACCGCGAATTAATACGAACGCCGATTATTATATTCGCGATTGGCCAATTAATTTGTCCCCGATCAACGCTCGATCAGCCGTGGCGGTAAGTCATTGTCCAACCGGATCGAATGAATAATCGCGTTTGCGTGCCTTTAACAAGTTTCAACGGCATCTGGCACTAGAACGTCGGCATGTCTATGAGCAATTAGAGTTACAGTTTCAGAATTTAACGGCGCGGTTAGTGCCATCTGTGTCCATCGTGGTACGGGGATGGCCTTCCTCTGGCCTTCCTCTGGCCTACCCCGGTTCGCCTCTTTCTCGCGCGATGCGGTCAGAGTTTAGAATCGAATTAGTTTGACCCTCTCCTTCTCCGCTTATTGCACGTTTAAGCGCCACCGGTTCTGAAACAACCACCAGCTTGTCGGGCAACGGCCAGCACAAGCTACCCGATAAACATTAATTGTTTTCGCCCGAAGACGTATGCGCAAGCCGCCCCTGCCGTGCCGTTTAAACGAAATTTCGGTCCTCGTCGTTTATTTAATCGAGACCGTTTGGGCCGTTATACTTTGCTTCGCCGGTCGTTTATGGATATTTCGACGCGAAGGTATCGCGTGTTTTTCGAGTTGCCATAATTATTGGCAAGGGTGGCGTTCCTTTTTCTACGTCGCTCGTTCGTTTGCTGTATCGTTCGTAGAATCATCAATGGTATTTTTCCACTTCGTATTTTCTGATGCCCGTGACGGGACGATCATTGTATTGGCACCCGATCAATATCGGAGCAGATTCTTTTGAAAACGAATCCAAATTTAGTCTAGGTCCACCGAAACATTCGATCTTAGCCACCCTGTATATTTACGAGTACCCGTGGATGCTATGAGCAAAGTTTGTGCGGTTTCAATATGTCCTCGCCCCTTAGCCTGGACACAATATTACAGGGACGTTAATATCTTCTATGCGGTTGAGACTCCGAGGCAAATATTAATACCGTGCCTTTGATACGTTAATTATTAAAGACTGAAGTATTAGGAACTCGTGCGGTCATGGCAGACCTTGTTTTCTGGCCGTCGCGACATTACCTTTCTAATCCACGCCGAGCCACCGACATTTTTAACCGAAAACGTTATAATGGAGTTTGCAATTAGCTCGGCAATAATCAGCCGTCCTTGTAATATTACTATTTTGAAACGGGGCGAAACCTCAAATTCGATCCCCACATAATGGTGGAGTTAATTAATTGTGTTGTATCCGTTGCGTGCTGACCTGGTTCCCGATACATCGAATTTGATATAAATAATGGTACAATTATTATGCGTAAGCTTATACCCCCCGTGAGTGCAGTGATTAATGGGGTAACTAACTAGCCAGGTAAATTATGCAAACTATTAAATCCGAATGCGCGCCGCACACCGAAAGTAACCCGCACAATAATCGGCGAACGATCGAACGCTTTCGCGTTGAATTAATACCGGACGTTAATATATTTTATTGCTATAATGGATTGATTAAAGTCGCCATTAATATTGTATGCCCGTCGGGAAGCATTACATCGGCGGAGACGTCTGCACCGCGGACACGCATAGAATTCCGTTCGCGAACTCGTTGACACATTTATTGTTTGGGAACACAATTTCTATTCGTTTCCCCGTACGCTTTGAACCCAAACGAACACGAAACTATCCAGCACCGGTAATCACTGCGTTTGAGACGCGGGGAAACGCGCGTGCACTCTCCATATAATAACAAAAGTATTTCGGAGTTAGACGTAGCGGAATTCGGCCGCAGAAATTCCTGCGGAGACCGACCTGGATGCCAGCGACGACCTCGAAAACCTTCGCCGACCCCATGTGGTCGGTCCATTTCCGCTTTGTTCAGCAAATTTTCGTAGCGCGTCGTCGTCGCAGTCGTTTCGCGTCGACACAATTGTTCGCCAAGCGAATAGTGGGAACGAGTCGACGAGCATCGCGATAAACGACGCGCTCTGGACTGTTCGCGTCACTTGACCAGCGAATCGAGTGCAATCTTATCGATATGTTCGCAATACTCCGGTGAATATTAAAAGGTCAGTTTTGTCGCCGATGTGCGCGCCGCCGCCGCCGCCGTTTCGTGCATCGCGTGGCTTTAATTGCTCGGCAGAAGTTACTATCGTCGGGAAGCCAACGGAGCACAGTCGAAACGGTTCGTTGGAACGTAATCGTGAAGGGTCCATAACGAGAGCTTTCCCTTCGAAAGCCGCTCGCATCGCTGGCGATCTGTTCATCAGGTACGTGATCAGATCATCCACGGACGCTGATCCTCAAAGCGACGATAATTCGATTATCTTGTACATGTTCGACGACCGCCAACATGTCCTCCAATCGGTAGATCTTCTTGGTTAACCATTTTCCTGAATGTAATTAAATCACTTCCGTGTAATCTGCGCTTGCCCACTGAATTTTTGCCCCGTCGCCCGACGTCGCTGCACGGCTTTGTGCCTCCAATTGCAAAATTAATTCGCGCGTACGCAGTAACCACTCTCCTCGTGCATCTATTAGCCCATTTATTGTCGCCGTTGACGATTTTCCATCGAACGATTTATTACCCAACGGTACAGGCTCGCGAGAAATCGGATCAACGTTCGGGCGGGTGTGAAGATAGGTCTGAGGAAAATCGTCTTAAAGCGAAAAGCACGGAAAGGAGGTTTCTCTATTTATCGACGTAACTGGGCAGTCTCGATGCAGTTCTCAAGGCTCCGCCCTCGCAGCATCCGTGACACTCCCAGCGCACCACCCCTGGAATCTCTTCAGAGGAAAAACAAAATTTTCCGCGTTTCCTTCACGCGCGCGTGCACGTCGCGGGCACAGAGGTCGTATGGGGGGAGGGGGGTGGCGAGGGTGTGATGCGCTGTACAAAATCGCCAGGACGTTCTCACGCGAAACGCCTTTTCGGCGTTGCCTTCGTCGACCTAGGAGCGGAGGCTCGTTGGAAAAATTTCCAGCCGGCTTTCGCCCGGCACGAATGCTTTTGTCTTTAATAATGCTCCTGCGGAAGCGTTATCTTTTACTTTTAGGACGAGAGCACGAGCATCCGGTGAGTCGGTCCATTAATTAGGCGGGCCACATTAAGCCGAGCATTAATATACTCCGCTGGCTGTTTTGTTTTATCCCGCAGGAAGGACGTAACCTCCCCCGGAGGTTCAAGGGGGGTAGCCAGGCGAGGGCAAAGAGGGGGGAATTATTTCGACGGCGGCAGCCTGCTAATCCGACCTGCCATGCCGCCGCCTTATCCCCAGAGACTGTTTAAATTCTGTAAATCGTCCTGAACGTTCACCCTCGTCCCTCCTGCTTCGACGGACACGCGCCGCTGCTGCCCGTTTCCGGGAAATTAAAGAAGTCGCGATGATAAAAACGAACTTGGGGCTAGTCCATGACTTTCGCGGTGTGGATTTGTGTACCTGTAATTTCATTGCTTCGATGGTATCAATTTGTGCCCTTAATGCTTTCAATTTTAATCGGTACTGGCACACTATTTCCGAAGCAACGTTTCGTTTCTATAGCTTGAAAGTGAAGTAAAAACGGCATGGGCGGAAAATTGGCCGGCACGCCTGTTTAGGTCAACTTGCGCGGGGGTTGGAGAGGGGTGGTTTGTAACGACGTAATTTAACGGACGAAAGGAATATTTCCTACGGAATAAATCTCGCGTAACACCGCCAGTGAAATCCTCGTTTACCCGGCATTCAGCCCTTGCTAATGGGGGTAATTTAAGGGATGTTTTAAGCGGGCTGCGGCACACGTGAGTCGCACAAAAACTTCACGTATTACGGCGGCGGTCGCACCGTAATCACGCATTAGCATTCCGAACGGTCTGCGTCCACCGGAAACACACGCCGTCTGAGTGGATCGCTGAAAATCTTCGGCCTCGTCGAACGATCGACCGAAGGCGCAAGAAAGACTGCCGGATTAATCGAAACGAACGAACCGCGAACGGCTTGAAAACTTTTCTAAATCAACGTTCCGCTTGTTCCTACGGTTTCGTGTGCCACGAAAATTGATACGTCCGACAGTCCCATCGAGAAGAGTGGGAACGGTGCTGGCAGATTAAGGCGGTCATTCTTCCGTATAATTCTCGTCGAAGGACCGTTTAAGCAGGACGGAAACGACGGAACGGACAAACGGTCTGTTTAACAAGTCCTTTCGCGCCGATAAACGCGCCCACCGTAGTCTCCACTCTTTTTCTCTTCATATTTGCCGTTCCCTTCTGGCCAGGCAGCGGTTAATGAAATTCTAGTCAGGTCGCGGAATTCTTTCGTCAGGTGGCGATGCCACCGTGCCCCCGGTCCCTTCGCGTTGCGTTTGTCGGCTCCGGTGTTTCCCCGTTTTTGTTTCTCCCTCTGTCTTGCTGCCTGTTCCTCGTCTTCTTCCTTTTCTGTCCATTCAACTGTCTCTCCTTTCCACTATCTCTCCATCTCGAACCACCACCGCCACCACCACCACCACCACCACCGCCGCCGCCGCCGCCCCCTCGCCGGTCTTCTCCACCGGTACGAGAGGGTGGCCGCAGTCTTCTGGAGTATAGAGGACATGGGGTAACGGGGTTTGCGTACGTCGTGGCGCGGAGGGTTGGTGGCTGAAATGGGGTGGTGTGCAGTCAGATTACGCTAAGCTATGCCTGTACGTGCTCGCATGGAAGTTCCACCCCTCACCGGGCTCGCCACCCCGCCTGGGAAAATGTATTTATTGTTGTTTGTCCAGCGTTCTGTGTATGGCCACCGGCGAGGAGAGAACCACGAGATGGGCGACGGCGGAGAGGTTGCAGGGCAAAGGGGGAGGGAGAGAGAATCGCTGGAGGTTGAAGTTGACAAAAAATTGCCCGGGGACGACCGCTAGAATGCCGAGCATAAATTTAAGCGACGCTCACACCTCTCTGAACCCACCCTCGTGGATCTCGCTTATCCTTCCTTTTTTCGTTTTTGTTTCGTTGTTTTCGTTCCTTTTTTGGAATTTCAATCCCGTCGTCCGCTTAAACGCATCGGGATTATGCCGCGCCGTCACGTGTCCCAGTCAAATGGAGAGGTTTCTCGCCGTCGAGCCTCCGGAGTGAATTTTTTTTTCACCTCGTTTCTGTTTTTACTCGAGGCCGGCGAGGATAAAATTTGCAAGAATTTGTACCACCGAGGTGTGACATTTCTTTCCGTCGTTCCGTCCTAGCGATCGATAGCACTCGCACAGAGATCACAGTTATCTTTCGTTCTTTTTCCATCGGCCGTTCGGCCGGCGACTGATGGGCGTTCAACGAACGCTAATTACGCCGATGGGAACAGATCGGTACGGTCCTTATCGTTCGGCTATTGGCTGGACAATCGCGAACCGATACGTTGCTGATGTCGGCGACAAAGGGGTCGTAACTACTTTGGAAACTTTTATCTGGCAGGATTAATGGACGGATTAAAGTATTTGTGGCGGGATGCGGGCTGATTGGGGTAAATCGTGCTGGGATTAGAACTTGATTGGCTAATTTGTAAGTGTCCCCGGCAGGCGGGCACGAACTTAACGATCGATCGGTGTCCTCCTTCCACATACGTGCTCAGCAATTCTCGCTCGAGACATTGACACGAAAACGAGCACGGGCCATTCCCGGAGATAATCTCGCCGGCGAATCGGATTTCGTGGGCTATTTCGCGTTTGGATTCCCGTAAATAGCGTCGAAACGGATGCGGACGATTAAGACTGCCAGTGGAAATCAGACCGGCGTGGACAGGATTCCGCGAACGATCTCGAAGTTCCAAAATTGTCTATTTCGAACGAGCGTGCGCCGCCTCGTGCAGATTGACGAATAACACCGGGACGGTCCTTCTTCCGCGCGAAAAGATATTTAAAAGGATCGCTCGATATTTCCGTGCCGCCCGTCCATCTTCGTTTGCCTCCCCGTCGCAAACTTATTACGCTACGGAGACGCTACGCCGCCAGAGTTAATCGTTTCGCATTGATTTCTGAGGGCCGATCGAAATTCGAATGCCGTTACACGCACGGCCGAAACTTCGCGCAGCCACTGTACACGGCGTCGTGATTGCATGGTTCAAAGCGATCCAATTCGCTGAATACTTTATCAGCCCCGAGCAGGTAGAACGTTGCGTCGCGGAACGAAGGATCCGTACAGTCCGACTGTGAGATTAGCTTGCCTCCGTCTCGAGTGGTCAAGGCTACTTAATGTGCGGTCGGTGCACGCGGCCGGGCGTTAGACTGATTTACATCGTATCCCTTTACCGAAAGCGAGCGCGAGCTGGGGAACTGTGGTCAGCCGAGAGATGTAGCCGGTGATCGAGAGGCATCGATTCGCATGCCCCGCCGCCGCCGTACAACAGCCTATATTTTACCAGCCGACGGACTAAAAGTCCGACGCGTCCAATCTGCCCGCGTCGAGCCGACGCAATAATCCGCGGAAGGCGAGCGTCCGTTCCGTGTCTAAGTGAAAACGCTGAACCGACCGAAAAAGAGCAAACGAGAACTAAAAACTAAAAAAAAAAAAAAAATAAATAAATAAAGCATCGACGCGAAGGCAAGGGACCGTGAAGCGTGCGTGCCCGTACGAAACGGCACAAAGAGAGACGCGGCACACTTGCGCGTAACCGAAGCCCCATCGCATAACTCACGACCCTTGTTTCGCGGCTGATCGACGTTTCGAAATATTTCCCAACTGAGCGTCCAGACGTTACACGCTGTCCAGCTTCCTGTCTCCTTACAATTCGCAGACAGTCCTAACGCCAGAACCCCGTCAGGACAAAACCGGTCTCCGGTGATGGACTCGCGGAAGATAAGGGAGCATTCATGACAAAGACAAAACGCGCGCGCCAGTTGTATAACCGCGTCTCGTGCTACCGTGCTGCCGTGCCCGTTGGTTCCTCTTCTCCGCCACCTACCGCCCCATTCCTCCGCTGCCCCTTCACGATCGTCCGTTTGCCGTTTAGCGCGACGCCACGGGACAATGAGCGAAAACTTTTATTATTAATGTTTCGCGGCAAGATAACGCCAGTTGAAGCGAACCGTGCCCCCGCCCGCCCTCTCTCTCTCCCTCTCACTCTCTCTCTCTCTCTCTCTCTACCCCTTCGCGCGATTCGTCACCGTCCGACTCTCTTCTTCCCGTTTTTTACCACCATCCACCCGCCGCCGCTTCATCGAGCCGAGCCGACGCGACGATGATACCGCCGCGTTGTTTCCAGAGAAACGTCTTGGTGATGAATCCAGGTGCTTGATCGTTCCGCGAAACCTGGTCCCAATGGAAATTAGCATTTTGACAGTTGCGCTCCGGCGTCGCAGCCGCTCGGTGATTCGCCCGGGGGGGCGGGGGCTCCCGGTGAAATTTTACCAACGATTTAATTAGCATTCCTACGGGGCCGCGTAAATCGGACGCGAACGGTATGCGCTCGGGGAGGAATCAGCAACGGGTCGTCTTCGGCGAAGAATGTTTATTAATTGTTTCGCCCGGCTCGAAGCGATTGCGACGGCTCTCGTCGCTGGAGAACGCAGCGCGGAATTCGACGAAAGTCGATCGCGGATCGTCGACGAGTTCGCGTCTTAGGCGGCGACGCCGCCATGAATATTCCTTGGAAGCGAGCACGGGGGTATGATTAACTCGAGTCGGCCTTGGTTTGGGCCGGATAACTCATTCAAGACGGTCTGGCCGCAATAAGACGAAGGTCCGGACGCTCGGGACATATTCTCGGTCGTTGCGCGTGAGTTAGGACCGCTCGAGGAACGGTTAGCTGTTAGCAGTTAGTCGGTAAATAACCCGGACACCCTCCTCGACTATCCTTCTACGTGGATAGATGCGCTATCTTCGAACGTTGGACCTTCGTCTACCTTTGGATCGGTTCCCGTTCACGCTACCGTTTGCCGGCAAACGGCAACCTATTTCGGGTGTTCAAGCGTGGACATCGGAGATGTACGGGTCGACGAAGGAGGAAACGAGTGGAGAGGGTTGGGACTCGTAATCTTTCGTAACTAATTTACCTAACGGCGCAACGCGAGGTGAAACGGTCGAACGATAAGGTTAAACAGCAGCCCGATTTAAGCATCCCCAGAAGCAGTCGATTCGAACACTTCCAAAAGCATTCCGCTGTCAGGTGAAATATTGAACTGTCGAGCAACGTAGCGGAGCAGGCCGAGCTTCGACGTTCCGACGGATTCGGCAGGACGATGTCGAGGACGAAGAGATCGCCTAAAGGCGAGGGGGTCGTTCAAGGGGTCTCGAACGGCCGTCCTTTTAGCTTCCAGCTGCGGAGTAGTTTCGTTGTTCGCCGGTCGAGGAGTACAACTCGTTCAGGAAAGCGTGAGCGCTTAATCGGAGAGGTGCTCCGTTAAGTCGTTGACAGGAAACGTCGAGCCTCCACCGCGGCCAGTGATGTATCGATACTCGCGAGAAGTGTCCGTGCTTCGGGGTGGTAGGAAACGACGGAACGCATAGTCAGGGTGTTTGTGATTCGACGGCGGAGAAGTTTGGCGTTGGGGAAGTTCGTTGCGTGTAAACGGTACTTGTTGATTCGTTGACAAAATGATCGATCGCGCGGAATTATTACCAAAATGCTCGGTCGAAGTTGGCCGGATTAATCTGCTTGGATAGTTGATGCTTCCTGGCCATCTTGAGCTACAAATCAATGCGCCACGAGAATTTGTTAGAGATTATTGCCCCTCTGTATCGTTCCTGGAATCGTCCAGGTGATACCGGGAAGACGGTCGGAACGATTCGACAAGTGCTGTCCTTAAACTGTATCGCCCGACTACATCGTTCCGTTAATTAACTCTGAAATCGCTAATTTACCACTGATAATGTACGCGCGGCACTCTAACAGGCTTTATGGAGTAGAATGGGTTACGGAGAATAATCAGGCAGGACAGGGCAGTTAGGATAGCCTGTGAACCAGCCGATAGCGGCGAATGACCATTGCTGACACCAACATCGTCTCGGTGTTCGCCTCGATAATTATATACGCGTCTACGCAAACGAGCCGGAGTGCTATGTCAGCCTTTACTTAGGACTCTAATGACTGAGCCTCGTTGCGAGTGTTCGCCAGATAACGCGATTGCGTCAACAAAAACGTTGCTGCGTGATAAACGAAGCGTTTGGCGCGGCGTGCGAGCTGCGTAATTCGTAAACATTTTCGCCCTTTTCTTTGCCTCGCATCGTGCAACGTAGACGACCAATGACGATGAACGGTAGAGTGCCGCGGACAGTGAACACCAGCCACGCGGATGGCTTTCGCAGGGGCGACAACGGCAAACGACTCCTGGCGCGAGCGGTGGATCGAACGGGCGCCGATCCCGTTTCGAATGGAAAAAAGAAAGGTCAACCGAGTTATTGTTTCCGTGATGAATGCACATAAAATAATGAAACCTCGAAAGTACACCGGTCTGGGAGGGAAAAAAAAAATATATATATATCGCGTGTAATACGAGCGACAGCGCGCCATAGGGGTTCAACGCGTTTCACGTACGCCGGCCGTGTATATATTGTCCACGGTCAACGGGGAGGATGATACGGTCGCCGTGAAACGTCACGGACAAGAGATTCACCCCCCGCCCGGGTACTTCGGATTTATCGCAAGTTTAACATTACACAGAAGTTGGAAACGGCACGAGGGATTCCGGCGGATATTTATACGGTTTGAATGCGCGTACGAGGATCATTCTAATCGTTTTATTATACTGATACCCGCGGGATTTCTTGGTGGACGCATTCGCACCCGCGGTTTCCACGATTCATCGTGCTACGCGCTACCCCGAAATCTCTGCCGATAGAGAGAGAGAGAGAGAGAGAGAGAGAGAGAGAGACGCGTCACACCGAGGGAGAAAACTACTTTCTAAGGAAATCGTGTTTCGCACTCGAGCCTCTGTTTTCGTTAGACGTTTGCGACGATAAATTTGCGAAACTTCGACGCCGATACATACATCCGCCAAACGCGCGAAGTACTCCCACGTAATATCTAAGGTATCAGCGAAATTGGCAAATACTGGCCTGGAAGGAGGACGGATAAGGGACGGAGGAAAGAAACGACGGCGTTAAGATGCCATTGACCATTTCAACGGGCGGCAAATCCCACGGGATCCCGTCATTGAATTGAAACGGAGCAAACAGAGGCACGCCGTCGAACCAGGGGGGTGGTTCGAGGCGCTAGTCGACGAAGGTCCTGGAACGTGGTTCCGACGCATCTTTCCTATCGAGAACGACGATTTATCATCCCGAACGTTCCATAGGAATATTGAATACGACAAGATAATCTCTCGACACCCTTCTTCGTCACCCTCCCCCCGCCCCACCCGAGCCAGCATGACCGACAGCATCCCCGTTTTGCGGTAGCGCCAGTAAACGGTCGTGCTTAATGTACCGCACCGACCGATAAGCCGTTATACCGTCGTGACGTAGCCTCTAGTTTTTGCCTTGCAAAACGCGAACCTGCACCCTTTCTTCGTTGACGATCCTCGTGACAGCGGCAGCAGCCACTGACAGAACTCGTTATCGTTGGCCACGTGTACTCTCGCGCTCAGACCGGTATCTGTCCGCGTGTGTGTTGTAACGTACGTGAAAAGGGTTCGCTCGTTCGTTCGTTCTCCAACCCCTGTTCTCCTCTCTGTGACTCTCGAAATATTTCTGCGCGATATCATCGCCGTTATTATCGCAACCCCAATTATACCGCGGATGAAGTGGAACGCGGCGGAGTAATAATTGAAAATTTTATCGTTCGTCCATTACAGCGGATCCGAAACGTTTAAGCCCGAAACGTTTGAACGATCTGTCGACGTGGATTCGCGTTCGGTTCGCGTATATACCGTGGAACACGCAGAATTCGCGATGAACCCGCCGCTACGCCACGGCGGATAAAGTTCGTATTTCGTGGATCTCCTTTGGACGCTGAGGCGGCTTATCTCGCGGTTAGGAATTCCAGCGGCGAAGATAGCAATCGGCGGGGTCTTAATTATGCGGAGTTCGGCGGACGAATCCGAGTAGCAGTTATGCTAATCCGACTTTATTAATAAGGACTCGAGCCGAAGTGGAGATCATTGTAGGAAACGCGGCTGGCGTTAACCCTTCGCCGTCCACTTCGGGCCACACCCCCCGAAGTCGCTACGCTGTTTCGAGTACTCTTTACCCCGTTCGGTGGAAAGGGACCGCGGAGATTTCCTCGTGTAACCGTTTTATCCTTTCCTTCGCTTCGGGACGATAGTCGCGCCGCCTGGGAAGATCGGCACGCTCGGTCGCACCGGGGCGATTCGCCGTCGGAGTGCCAGTTATTAATTAAGACCGATAGCCTTCACGGCCCCGCCGTGCACGCCGATTTGCAACGGCGTTCCGGACTTTCAGGGTGGAAACGTCGTCGCGTTTCGCGCACGTGGCCCTCGTCTTCGTTCCGATTAGCATAATAAACGCGAGCGTTGCGAAGTCGCGCGAACGTTGAGATCGACGAACGCGTTCCGTCGATGGCAACGATATCTCGCGACGAATTCCCGGAGGGTGTATCGCAGCAGCGAAAGAAATTAAAGGCTACGGTATGAATGGCAGGATCGTCTAAAGGGGCTGATCAGATGATCGGAACAATAATAGTCGAGGACTACGTACTACGGTCGGCACTCGGGGCGCGACGGACAAAGGTGCTGTCATCGTTTTGGACGACACGCCGGCGGGCTCTGAATAACCGGAAGTGACACAGGTGTCAGAACAAGTGGACTGTTCTGACAGCCAGTTATCGGTTATCGGCAATTTTCGAATTTATCGGTGCTCGACAAGACGACGCTTCTACCATTAACGCGGACGCGATATACGTTCCACTCGATAACGATGATCGAGTCGAATTCCGACGGGGATTCTTCTACTCGAATCATTTTTTTTCTTCTCTTTTTTGCCCCCTCGCGATAATGCGATACACGTTCGCGAGCGTCGCACGCATGCCGCGTAAGCTCGACCAGAAGAACAGTCGATTCTATGCTTAGTTAATCGAACGGGGTTGGCGTAAGATGGCATCGAACCAAACACCAACAGAATACAGAGTACGGATCTTGTTCCATGGCGGCCTCGCTGGCTCGGGCGAAGGGGAGGAGGGTCGAAGCGAGGGGAAGCGGTGTTAGTTTCCGTGGCATTGACGTTCCACAATACAGGCCTGATGCCGTTGACACCCCCATTTGCAACCCCCGAGCGCAATCTCTGCCGTCGCGGAACTGCCTACCGAAAGTGCGCCAGGGTGAATCTTATTCATCCCCCTTCCGTAGCTCTCACGATATTTCCTGTCGACCTCGCGTACGTCCGCGAAATTTCGCCGGGGCCACTTTTCGAGCCGCGAAGAATCGTAGGAGCCGCGAGCGGGTATTCCGCGTGCGTTGCGACTGGCATCGATATCCGCGAATCTGGGAACCGGAACGGGGAAAATTATGAGGAATCACGACGAATAGAACGCGACTTTCGAGGAGTTTTTATTGGCCTCGTGACCGACGACAGGTCCGCCGTCGGCAGAGGAAACGGAGCATGAATTCGTCCCGTAAAATCTATCATCGGGCCGCTTATCGGTCGTGCTCGGAGGACAATGGATAATATCGGGCGTTAACCGTCCTCGAACGACCGCGAGTGTCGATCGGTCGCGTCGCTATCAGTTGTTTCCGGCTCGCCAAGCACTTTGGGAGTTCTACGGCTCGGCAGGACGGCGTCGGTTCGACGGAGCCGAGCTGGCTCCCGGGTGAACGCATATGCACGTACGCGGGGCGCACCCGCGGCACCGATGGAAAAATCGGGGGCGACGAAAATCGGATCGACGTAGCGCCGGTTCGAAACGGAAGCGCGACACCCGCCGGCAGAGGCGAGAAATATGATCGCTATAATTTAAATTGAAACGAACGCGCGGCCGGCCGTATTCGCGCATCGCGGCGTTAGTTAACGCGACGCGTCCGCTGTTATCGCGCAATTAAAGGGGATTACGGGGTTAGAATTTTAAGTATCGAATGGCACGGCGGCCGGGGCTCGCGGTTCCCGTTAAAATCTCGTCGACAAAGGAACGCGATCGTTGGCACATGAAACGCGATGAACAATACGAATGAATAATGATCCCGACTATTTGCGCGCGCGTGCACGGATGTCGCGAGCGACGGCGATACGAGGGCGATTGTCCGCTGTTGCGGGGCGGGAATCAAAGCGGCTCGCGTTTTCGCGCAATGATTTTGTTTATACTAAATCGGCGCGCGGATCCGGGCCGGGTCGGGGGAATGTTTTTCCGTTGCCCCCGGGTATTATCGTTCGCGCCGGACCATACCGATAATGGCGGATAGTCAGCCGCGTATGATGCGGCGGAGATAACCCGTGCGATAGGCGAGAACGGAAAATGCGGCCGGCGACCGAAATCCGGCTAATGGTTTCACTGAATCAAACCAGCGCCGGCGTTTAACGGAGCAAACAGACAGAAAATGGAGCGCAACCGCATATAAAGAGTCGATGATAACGAAATGATATATGACTCGGCGCGAAATAACAGAGGAGAACCGAAACCGACGGGCATGCCCTGCGCTGCCCTGTCCTGCTCTCTCTTCGACGCGTTACTCCGCCGGCTCTCGCCTCCGGCTAGGGGTTTACACGGCTCCCTTCTGTGATTGATCGGCTCGGAGATATACCACAGGATATTCACTACGGGATTAAGTGAATGCGCGAACACTTAATAATCCGTATAATATATATCTTTCTATCTTAGGTGTTGCCCCGAACGTTTCGCCTATCTGTGCCCGCGCACGTCCGTCTATCTATAACAATTCTAATGCGTCGCGCTACGAAACGATAGGTTCGACGCTGTTGTTCCCCGGTTTAATGGCCCGATCTAGGGCCGTACCGCGTTCCCAGCGATTCAGCCTCGCCCCTAGACGGGGACGCGATAGTTCCCGATCTGATTCGAGTGTTCGCTGGAAAGTTGAATTATAGTGGAAACATTGCACGACGTCCGTAAGCGTGCAATGTATCACCGCGTCAATAAAACTTGCCCCGCTCTGCGCTTCGTCCTCATAAGGAGCTCATTGAGACAAATGTCGGCGAGATAACGCCTCATGATGTCTTGCGGCGATAAAGCACGATTAAGTAAAATAAAGATCAATACCTTGCCCGCTAATAAACACGATACACAGGTGAAGCAAAGCGCTTCAAATTGCATTCGAAAGCGACATTAACGCCGGAATGGCAACGATAAATCTTCCCTACGGTACACGTAAAATTCCTTCCCGCCGTGCCACCAGAAGCCCGAAAAATATGCGCTTCCGGCGGTTCGCCGAACCGTCGCGCAATTACCGCCGCAGCCAGCGGCGAGATAATTCGATAACAGCTTCTCGAATGGGTATCGATTCGATTAGCTAAAAGTGCTATAAAATTGTGCCCGCGACTGGCGCCCGCTAATCGACGGTCTCCTTCGGACGATTAACGCTCTCGTAGCTCGTGCGTCCTCGGGGGTAACGTTCCTCTCGTTCGAGAACGAATCGAAGTGTCGCTGCTCCATAGAGAAGCGTTCGGCTTGCACCCGATCGCGCGTCGCCCGATCCTGGCTGGATCGCGGGGAACCTGGTGCACGGTCGCGAAACCGAAGTTGGATTACCGCGTGGTTACACGGCTCGCGTCGGGGCAGGGGCCAGCAAGTCAAAAGGGGATTTCCGGTAGAGTCGGCCCCGTGACCATAAAGTATCCCTGCCGCGTGTGCGGGAAGGTGTGCGCGCAGTAAGTTAATACAACGGCATTACGCGAGCAAAGTGGGCCGTTAACGGTAAATAATACTGCAACTATCGCCGCCAAACGGCGCCCTTGCCGAAGAAATATGGCACTCGTACAAATCGTGCTTAAGAAACCGAGGTGCGCGCTGGTGCCTCGAGAAGAATGGTGTAAGCGCCAGTCCCTGATCCTTCTCGCAGACGATTCGTATCTAATTCCCGTCTTTATCGCTCCTCCCGCAGTGAAAAACTGTTTTAAACGAACGATCCGGGGAAGGATCGTGTCCCCCCTTTCATCCACGCGGTGTTCCGCTCGGATTACGAACCGTATATATCTGCCCGTGGAATAGGAATAAGACGTTCGGGATAGCTTTAAGCTCGATCGGCTGTGGTTCCTCGCTACCCTCGGCGATTCTTTTTCTATGGACTGCTGGTCGAAGAAAGGCCGGGCCACGTACACGATGTCCGTAGGCGGTCGCTGAAACCGGGGCGCAGAAACGATTGCTTTAATATTCAACGATCGTAATAGCCGGACACGAGGTTTAGGATTCGTTCAATTATTCAATCTCGCCAGCTAGTTACGTCGGTCCAAATCGAGATCTAGGCTACGCCCGGAGTTTCCCGGGGAGGAAATCTAAATTTGCCCCGACGATGCTTTGAATTTTGCAATGCACGTGTACGCGAGCCGTTCCATCGACCCGTCGCGCGGCGGTGCGATTCGTCGATATGTGCATAGCTCGAATTGACCGATCGATAGACCAACGGGAAGACGAGTTTTACACGCGACACGTTTGCACAGGATCTTCGACGTACATCCACGCATCTGCCGTTCGATCCTCGAGCGATTCGCGACGGGGGCAGGTCCGTCCCCGGTTTTAAATCGACTTACAATTCCACGTTTCTTAAGAACGCGCCTCGGCGAACGATCGATTACGGGACACCGTTGAACAGCGACGAAATCCCCCGTTAGAGAGACTTTAACGCTCGTTTCCAAGGTCCGAGACTTAAATAATGCATGAAGCGCGCGGCCGAAAAATGAGCGGCGGACGAAGCCGGAAGGGAGGCCCTTTCTTTTCTGCTTTCCTGTCCGTTCCGACGGAAATGAGAACGGAGACAGGCAGCCGGCTGCTCATCACTGATTCAGACCGGACGTCCGCCGGCAGAGATGTAGCTCGGATGTACCCGGTGTAATTGAATCGTAAGACTTGTCGCCGTTTTCCAACGGCCCTTCCGACGGGACCGTTCGCGCGTCTCCGCGCGTAAACGCCTCGCCGAGTTCGTTCCCCTCGCGATGCTCGCCGGTATTCGACGTAGGCGTGCAAACACGCCGGCGAGTCGATGGACACGGCCCGCTCTGGAACTCGTCGATTAGCGAGAAACGATTGCTCGTTCGGGGTGTCCGCTTTCGCGCGGATGCCGGTCGTGTTGCGCGTCGAACACGGGCGGAGCGATTCACGGGTAATTTGGTAAACGGAGCCGCTTCTTATTTGTTCAACGAACAAACAAGCCGGAAGGATCGTTTCGCTTCGCCGAAGGAATGCTCGCTTCGATTGCACGGGAGCGTTCGTTGGTAACGTGCAAGGCGGGGTGTGCGAGGGGAGCGAGGCGGAGGATGAGCAAAGGTACCAAAGGTGGAAGAGGATCGGCAATCGGGACGTCTCGCTAGACGGTTAACACCTTTGGCCCCGGGTCGCGTGTAATTTCCGTCCACGGCCGCCCGTTAGGCCTTTAATCGATAGCGGATTAAAAATCACGGATTAAGGACGCCTCCGGGAGTTTTCAAGTGCGGCTGACCAAGCTGTAAGTGAGTTTCGCGCCGACCCTCGGGGCAGCGTTGACCAAATTTCTCCCGTAGATAATTACGAGGGTCGGATATAACCCTTGGAACTTTCGAGGAAGGGTCTGCGAGAAGATAATGCACTTCGGATGGTAGCGGAGTGCGCCGTTGCCCGTCTTATTTAACGCACGCCCGACCGAACGGCCCGTCGGCCTCCGGTTTCGCGTGCACGTTTCAATCGGTCGGAGTAATTCGATCGACGCTGGAATTCGCCTGTTTGTCCTTTATAAAAGCGATAACGTGTTTTCCAACGCCGCGCGGCGTGTAATTAATTGCTGGCGTGAGTGTACACAACGCGCGTAGCCGGCCGGCATAGTTAGCATAAAATGTAAAATAAGCCGCGGCCAGGGAATAAATTGTATTCCCATTAAAAGCACCACGAGGTACCAGCGCGTTCGCGATTTGAATACGCTCGGATTAAAAATTAAATATTACCGCGGGACGCCGCGGCGATTAGAGCTCGCGGCGCGAACGAAAAAAACCTTGGAAAAAAGGGGTCGAAGTTACGCGATACGGGGTGGCCGCAGCCGTTACGAAAATATGAAATGCTCGTTAATTATTCTCGATCGAGGTGGAGTCCGTCGCGTCCGTATCAAATTATTTCCCCGTGTTTCAAATCTGAACATTATACAGCGGCGCTGAACTATATTACAGCCGTGACCCCGCCGAATTTTTCAGAAATTCGAAAAGAGGAAGAAAATCCGCGCAAAACTCCAAGCTTCCACCCCCTGTCGGGGTGGAATTCCCCGAAAGAAGAACGCCGGGGTGGGTGTGGAGCGATCATTGTAGGGTGGATTCGAAACTTTTTGCAATATTCCTTGGTTCGAGCGGAAAGGTGACGCAAATGCGCGCGGCAGCTTTGATTTGCGAGCGCTCGCGGGATCGTATCGCGTGCACGCTGCACCATAACCATCCCTCACAATTTCGGGGGCAGAGCGCGGAGCGCGGCCGACACAAGTGCCTCGCGTATCTCCCGCGAGCTTCTTCTTTTTTCGCCCCGCGGCATTAAAGCCTCGAGCGTCTCGCCGGGACGGTTAACTAAGGCATCAGTCATAATACGCGAGACAACCGGATGCGAAGGCAGAGGTATAAAGGGCCCTCGTAACTTCTCGTTTACCCAGCTTTTGTTTCTAATGCCCCGGCGTCGCGAGAACTACTCACCCCCGTAACAGCGCCCGCCGCGGGTATCTCCCGATTCCGTCTTTACGGTAGAAGATTTCCGGACACTCGGTTGATATTAATCTCGAGCTCGAGTCGATCCTCGTCTCGAGAAACGGCGGATCGTTGGTCGACCTTCGACAGGGGGAACAGGCTACGTGAAATTGAGCACGCGTTTCGGACGAGCAATTAAAAGTTGGCAACGATTGACGGAACAAAGGTTTCCAGCGAGACACCGTTTACCACGCTCGTAAGACAGACAAATGCGTTCTGGTCAGTCGGGACAGGCTTCGGCCCCCCGGACGGTCCGGCAGAGAGATTTACAAGTTTAGTTACCGGCGATCGCACCCGCGGGATTCGAATCGATGGAACCCGTTGCCCGCCGATATGAACCGTCTCGAAACATTCATCGTTCTGCTCCAGCAGTTTGTTCTCTCCTGCGACGATCCTAAACTCGCGATCATATTTCCGCGATCGTCCGTCCCTCGAAACGAAAGACACCCCGTATCCGTAAAGCACGCGTCTAAATCACGCAGAGTGTCGCGGTTAGTCCATTTATCGTTATCTGTTTGTCGTTACGGACGCGTTCAATATTGGTCGCGATATCGGAGCTCGTCGAACGCCAGCCACCGCGCCGGAGGAAAGATTTCTTTTCCCTCTTCTACGCGACGTCGACAAATCTCGCCCACTTCCTAACCGTTACAGATAGCTGGCCATTAGAGCGTTACATTTTTTTCCCCCCCCCCCACTCCCGCGCGTATGAATGACCGGACTCGGATAAGCCCGACGGAATATATCGTCGCAGGACCGTTCCTCGTGCCGGCGCATTTGTTTGAATTATTTTATATCCAGCGATTTTTTATTATCAGTATCTCGTGCGACCAAACGGCTCCAGGCCGCGTGCACCGAAAATCGGATCGTTCTCGATTACACGGTAATACGACGTGCCCCCGTTGCCGATAAACTCCAACGACCGCGCGGATTGCCTCGCAATGGAATCGCGCGAATACGATAGCACGCCTAGAACTCGGCCAAACCCGTACGCGCCGAGGCCCGTCAACAGTTCCCGAAAGGGCGACGAGGCAACGTCAAAACCGGTGCTCGCGGTTTCGTGAAGCTTTAAGCTCCCTCGTAGCTGGAGAAAATGACGCTCGTTCCGACGGTCGCAGGGATCGTTCCGTTTGGCGGGCCGAAACCGCGTCGCATAATGGGAAAATTTGCGTAAACGGCGTGGTCATTAAGCACCCCTCTTACGCGCGAATGTGCGTGGCGGTCGCCGATGTGGAGACGGGGCTATAACTTGCGGTAATACCAACCTAACCGTGTACCCATGATTATAACGCTACCAATTAGTCAAGCCGGCTTAGGATGGCAGCCCTGCCCCGGGACAAGGGGCCGCGCACACACCTATATGACCACCTTCGCCCGCACACGAACACGGCCGCGCCGCGTCGGCCTCTGTAGAGCCATCATCCACCTAACGCCTAAGCGCGACTTTGTCGCGGCGAAATTCTGGTTACCTCGGCATTCTTCTGACACTCTTTCGCTTGCAACGAGAGATTCGCCCTGGGTGGGGCACGCGATTTCGATTCGTCGGACGATCGGGGACTGCAATGGACCGGCTCGACTTTTTACCTCGCGTTTGTGTAGGATTGCAAAGTGCGATTCGCGACCGCGTTTTGGGTGAAATTTTGAGCGAATCGCGGGTTATTTCACGTTTCGATGCATCGCGGGGCGGATTCGATCGGCAGGGGAAAGAAGAGCAGAGCGACGACTGCGCGACTCCGTTACGTATGAAGTTTCGTCGGCGGCTGGCAATGCGTCGTCGGCCGCGGGGGCAAGTTTGGTAATTATTTAGCTAAATTGCGAGACAGTTGGCGGCGCGCGGTAACATGTGTTCGTAACCGGTGAAAAATCTCTGAATTAATGTGCCGTCATTAATTATGTTTATGAGGCTAAATTGTCTCGGGGAGGCGCGGATATACGCAAATGTAATTTGCGAATACGTCGTGTAGGTAAAACACGTGCTGCTAGAACCGGCTTCTGCACCCTTCCCGTTCGCGGCGACAAATCTACTTCCCGTGTATTATTTACAACCAGCGACACGCGGCAACACGAACGTCTCTCCTTACCGAACACCGGGGAACACGGTTCGGGCGCAACGAAAATATAATACGGTTCGGCGTGCCCGCTCGTTCATGAATTCCACGCGGAATCAATCAGCTTGCTTTTTGTCAATTCTACCGTGAACACCGGGCGAGCAACGTTGGCCGCGCACGAAAGGGTTGCTCCCGATCGCTGATCCCCTTTCGCCGTGCAACATCCGGTTCGACGTTTAGTCAAAACTTGCCGATTCGATTAACTCGACCGTTTGACCGGATCGATTTTTTACTTTGTTGCAACGGCGCAACAGTTACTCCTTATCGGGGCGCGCGTTGACAGGTATGCACGCTGACGTAATTCACCGGGGCGAGCAACCTGTTCCTGCATCCCCTTAGAGCGTCCGCAGTAAATTGAAAATCTCTGCCGGTCCGGAGAGCCGATTTCCAAGAGGGGATGCGTTTGTTCTGCCACGGTGTGCCCCTGCCTCTGCCCCCGGGCAGGCAGGCTGCACGAAGTGGTCCTCCGCCGGCGGCGTGCCGCGCGTATCAGCTGTTTAATTAATTTTACGTCTCGCGCAAATGAAACGGAGGAATATAATATACGCGGTCCGGCGTGGCGATTTAAACGGCATCTGAAATCCCTTCGAGCGTTTACCGCTGCTTGTCCTCGACCCCCCAGTCCCGCTGTTCCCTACCTCTCGTCCCACTTCCAACCATTATCTACGATTCTCGTTTTCTATCTACTTAAACGTTTGTTCTTTTACAACGAACGTCATTCGTCAACTGGAGTTTCCTCAACGGACGAGAGCGACGAGAATATTCCGATCCTTCCATTGATTTGATTCCCCGCAGCGAAGATCCTTCGTTTATCCAGGAACCTTGACAAACGCCGCGCCCACTAATTTTCTTTTATCTTCGCGTAGCCAGCCGCCACCTGACGTACTCGTTACCGATTGCATTTTCAATTCCCGTCGCCCCGCTAAGCCGCCGCCGTGGTGGTCGCATTGGCCCCGTCTACGACGGACAAATGCGGTGAGATTAATCAGTTCGATTTACCGGGGAACGGAAAAATGCGTTGTCGCTCGACGAAGACGGAAATTTAGGAAATTCAGCGTTCTCCCGTTGTTCCCGCACAGCGGCGTGCATCCGTAATAAGACGGGCAACGAAACGCGCGATCATCGTGCGTTCACCGCCGATATCGCAATAAGCGATACGACGAGAATTAACAGGTTCGCTGCTTTTTATTAGCGCGCGAACGGAGTGGAACGATTCAGCGTCATTTAATTTCGTTCGTTAATACGCCAGCGGTTATTACTCGGCGAACGTCCGTTCGGACGTTCCGCGCGTTTCGAATTCTGGCCGCGTGGAAAGTATAAATTTACGGGGTATGCGCGAACCCGAAGACACGGGGATTGTATGGCCGCGATAACGAAACTATTTTCACCGGCGGAATTAAATTGCGCGGCGCGCACGGCTTGGACAGCCGTCGATGCGTGCCTCCATTTGTGCCGACCGAAAAGTTATTGATATTCGATCCGACGGGCGGCGGGTCGAAATCAAATATCGTTGCGAATCGAACGTTCGCGCGCGAGTCGAGAGCGTCGTGGAATCGTTGCGTTCCTCGATGTGCCTCGAGCGTTTTCGATCTTCGCCGGAAGAAACTCGCCCGAATTTGTGCGCGAGCGGACAGTCGACTGCACCGGGCGTTTCGCGTCGTTGCAGGAATCGAGGCTGAATCGTTGCAAGCTGCCGCCCGCTGCTGCTTCGAACGTTGACGCCACGTCGAAATCGCGGTTCCGCGGCTTTTGTAAAGTACGGATTTGTACCAGTCCAGGCGAAACCGCCGCGATACGGCTACCTATCGGCTGTTCCGTGGAATGCCGCGGGCCACGCTCGATACCGGGCTTTATTAGTTCGCGGTAATAAATCAGAAGGCAGATCAATTTTGCGCCGTTCCCTGATTTCCGTCCCGCTGGAAAATCAGATACAAATTTGCTACTACGATCGTGTTATACGCGCGACCCGTCCGACCGACGGCCGCTGCGCTCATCTCGCGGCCACGCAGATGCGGCTGATATCGCGACGATGTTATTCGATGCTCTTAATTTCGTCCAACAGCCCCGGGCACGGCCCGTTTCCATTGTTCGAAATGAATCCGATCGATCCTGCATGCCGCGCGATTTGTCCCCGTTATTGGAGTCAAACGCTCGTCCGTCGTTCAGTTCGACCTTATTTTCGGACTTCGACTATTCATACGCGTGCAGACAAAACGGCGACGGCCAATTGGGCCTGAATAAAAGAGGAGGAGTATCGAGATATATTGAAAGGAGAAAGTTCGACGAATTTTTTAATTCTGCTTACGCTGCTTAGAAAATGTTTTAAGGCGAGGGATGAAATATTATGGAAGCGTGTAGAAAGAGACGACGAGTTCAAAGTGGTCGATATTCCGTTTAATTGCCATTCGGTAGCGCTTGGGAGGAAAAAGAATTGTAGCGTATTTAGCGACACTCGTCAAAGTCCACGGGAACGTTTGACGTTTCTAATGAACCGCAGAATAATATCGCCAGGCAACGAGGTAAGGGAACAGGGAGAATACGTGGCGTATTTTTTGGCACAGTAGCAGGACACGTCCAGCGCAGAAATTAGCGTTACCGCGTGCACTGTTGACTAACGGCGGAGGGGCTCGGGTTCACGAGGGTGACCAGGCGGATAGCTTCCATATACATACATATATATCGACGGGCGCACATCGATTATATGCTCGATTAATTCGCGACCGTCCCGACCCTTGATACGCTCGTTCGCCTACTCGTCTGTTCGCGCGGCCACGGCGAACGCGATCGATTTCACATCGAACCACGTTGCTCCCACGCAACTTGCAATTTTTCTCGCTCCTCGGTCGCGACTGTTCCGCCCTCGAACCTCGAGCCCATTCACCCCGTTTTATTTTCCACCTCCCGCCCCGCACCCCCCCCCCCCTCGCCCCTATCGAGCCGTTTCTATCTTAAACAATCGACGTTAATTGAAGATCGAATTCCATTCGAAACGTCGACGAAGGATCGAATCGATGGAATAGCAAAACGGCTATAACGATCGAACAATTCGAGCAGCCCTAAATGGAATCTTCGCCCTTTTATCGGAATCGCATTGATACAGCTATCGGAGCTGCGGATGGACGAGGAAGTTTTGGAATTCTGGCGGACCGGCTGATGAAACGGGAGCGCCGTACACGCTCGGAAGCATAGAGACGGGGTATAGGCTCGATCGATGAGAAATCTGGATCGCAGTCGCGTGCAGTTATTTCGGTCGTTAGCCGAGAAATTTCGTCATCATACGATACTCGAATGTATGCGCGCAATTCTGAAAGGACCGGTAGTATCGGCCGCTGCGAAGGGATGAATTTGGATTTGGATTTGAAGGGTAGCACGTTGCGAAGGCAGGGGTGGCCTGGAGGATTGGAGGTTGGTCGAGCAATTAGCGAGCCGTCAGTGGCACAGTGGCTGACAGGGGCTATACAACCTACTGGCTGCCTCTAGCTTCACCGTTTCTGGCTTCAGCATCGTTTCCACCTACAACCTGGCCGGCGTATGCCTTACTCAGCCGCCGAAGTACCGGCTCGTGTTACCTCTAATTAGAATATCTAACGGCCGATCGGGCCATTGGCGCTCGTTGCTATCGACATTTCAAGAAACGCTAGCGCTGCTTGTCCCGGACGCGTCGGGCAAAGCCGCTTCCACGTTTCTCGGGACAAGCCTATTCTTTCAATCAACGGGTTGCTAGTCAACGGGTAGAGTGCTCGTAGATCGTCCTACGATTTTAATTATCTTTTTCCTTCCTACGAAAGTGGTAGGTTTTCGAGGGCTTCTTTATTGTCGTACAATAATCGATGCTCTCCCTTTGGATCCGCCACGATCTTTCCCTGTTTTTAATTCTCCGCAAATCCTTCACGATAGGGGGGGGCCCCCAGAAGAGGGTAGCAACCGAGTAGAGAAGTATCCCGCGCCTGGTCGCTGTTCAGCCAGGGGGTTAGCGAATGCAATTATAATTTTAATTTCGATGGTATTTAATAAAGGGGCGTATTGCACAGCCTGCACCGGCGGCTGTCCAACCCTCGAGCCTGCCATACAGACCTGCATGCGCTAATTAGCAGCTACGGCCCGCAGACCGCACGAATGCATTCTGCTGCTTGCCTGCGTGCTGCCACGTTGCACTTTCGTCCCGAAACTCGTTCGCCCCTTCGAATCGCCCGGTCCACCTGACTCGATGATCGTCGAGCAGGATCGAATGGAATCGCAACCATGCCGACCTATCCGGCGAGCGACCGATCGTTAAATCGCGGGGCTGTTAGAAGCTCGGGGATAAAATATCCGCAACGAAGTTACCATAGAAGAGATCAGATAACAGCCAATCAGCTGATCAACGAACGAGTTCAACGAGTTCAACGATGCGAACGAACCCGCGAGCTAATCGGCAAAGAATCATCGAGCGGAGGTCCGCAGAGGTCCGCAGCGAGCAAGAATAATTAGATTATCGTGCTACAGGCGTTTCGAGTTCTTTCCCCCTCGCCCGTTGTCTCACGACCCGGCGCCCGGGGTTTTTCGGTCAATTTGCGTTCCGAGTCCGACGGACATTCGTTGCGATTCAATTATGATTCGACGACGAACCTTCCTCGCGTCGAAACAGCCGAAAGGTTGAAAATCAATCCGTGGCGCGATCGGTTTAACGGGGGCACGCACCACGTGCCGCGGCCATTACGTGCCCCTCGCGCCCCGCCGCTGCCGTGTCAGGACCTCCAGCCAGGGCACCCCCGTCGGCCCTCCGCGACCCCGCCATACTCGTACCCGCACCGCAGCAGCCGTTACCTCGCGGTACTTATCTGTACAAACCCTCGCAAAAACGCCGGCCGATGATTGGCATCGAAAGCGAACGGGCTCTCCGATGCCTCGACGTATCCGAGAGTCAATCAATACTCTTCCGGCTGCGAGCTGGTAAAAAAGTTTCTACACGCGCAACCCCTTTCGTTCCTCTCGGTAGCGACTACCGCGGCGATCTATTTCTGACGGCGCGCTGTCCCTCCGGTGAACGTCTGACCACGCGCGCCTCGTTCCACTTGCACGCCAATTCCGAGGCCCGACCGAGCGCGTCCGTAAAGTAACGTTCACGTCTGTAGAAACGGCGCGTCGCGAGCCGCAGGCAACGCGGGATCAAAGATCCACGGATCGGTCGGCGATCGCTACCCCTTTAACCGGTTCTGAACGTTTAATAAGCCGCAGCTGACCGATCGGTCCGACGCGGGATGCGGGATACGCTCGGGGAAAGGTCCGAACGGGCGGCGCGCGTTCGCGTCGGGGGCGAGAAAGATAATCGTGAGAGGGTGAACGGTAGGACGGCTGGGCAACGAAGGGATGGTGGCCGTGGGATGAGTTCGAAGGTGGAGAGGGACGATCGCCAGGGGTACGGGGCAGTTGCATATGAGCGATTGCCACACACGGCGTGTAACGCCGGCCGTGGCGGCGGCATTTACGTTAATTAAATTTCCCCAGGCCGTAGGACCGATCCTCTAGCCCTCCTCACTTTCAGCCCCACCACGCCGGCCCGGCATCAATCATTGCACGCTCAGCCTCACTAGCGTGGACTCCGCTATGCCGGAGGATCGAGTCGCCGGAGACTGTTTAAAATTGCTAACCCCCCACCCCCGCCCCCGCCCCGTCACCCTTTCTATTCGCCTTCTCTGTACCCTCTGTCCCCGGCAACCCCTTTATTTCCAACGCTGAGCACCGGACCGATCCGCCAACGGCGCCTTCCACGACCTTCTGCTACCGCCACGCGTCACACGAGTTCTCCCTCGTAACCTATGATTTCTCGTTAACCACTTCGACGGCTATCAATTAGAGGCTACGCCGGGTCGGCTTTTCCGATCGTCCGCGCATAAATGCGCTCCGGCGTTCTGATTTCGATGAAAAAGTCGACCGGTCGTTTAAAGCGAGAACGAGCCTTGATTGGCGTCCGAACGAGCTGGCCGCGCTGGGTGAAAATTTGATCTCCGAGTAATTTATACGCGAAATAGGACCATTAATTAAGGGGTTGCAGCGTTATATATATATATTTTTTTTTTTTTTCAGCGCAAAGTAATTTATCACTTGACACCCGATCGGTGGAATATTTTTTTTCGTGTTTCATAAATTTTTTAATTGAAAATCTGAAGTTACATTCTTTCGCGTAGCGCTCGGCTCACGGGTCGGCTGTAAAATGTGCGTCTCGCTTGGAAAATATTTTCCTCGAGGTAGACGAAGTTCGAACAGCGAATAATTTGTTGAACGATCGCAGGGAAATCTGTCCGTCTGTAGGCTGTGGTACAGATCGCTACAGCAATGAACCAGGATCGGTCTCGGATGTCGCGGTCAATGCGACCATGTATCGAGAAGAAATTCATCGTAAATCATTGGAACCGTGATCAATGGCACAGTCCGTCGGGCATGGTTTTACGCTTCTCCTCAACGGAGACACGCTGACCCCTTCTACCCTGTATTTCCGCTTCGCCCGTGCTATAAGAGCCAAACTGGCCCCGCGGCGGTCAGTTCGTCACTACCGGTCTATGCCAATTCAGGATCGGGTAAGCCAGGATCGAGCCATTTCCTCTTTACTTAACGGCATTCCAAGGTGAAACGTACTAGAAAATTGGCTTTGATTACATTTTGCACGCCCACCCCCTGCCCCCCTCGAACTAACTTTACTGCGTTTCGAGAAATCCAATAAATTCCAGTTCGCAGAGGCATCGCGTCTCGAAGACTCCGGCTACTTCTTCGTCGTCTGCCCTTCCGCCACCAGGCCGTTCCAATCTCGTAATCGACTTTGCCAGGCAATTCTATAATCCCTCGAACCTAATTAGGGTAGAGTGAGCCACGGACAAGTCCGGGCTCGAGTTAACTTCGCTACAAACAAGAACAATATCTTCCTTC
Organism: Nomada fucata; assembly: GCA_948146005.1. Lineage (NCBI taxonomy): Eukaryota > Metazoa > Arthropoda > Insecta > Hymenoptera > Apidae > Nomada > Nomada fucata. Next base: position 5,343,414 of record OX411277.1, read on the forward strand.
GTCGAAACTTCGTTAAAGGGGAGGGATGGGCGGCGGCGGAGCTGAGCGGAGCAAGTCGAACGATAGCCAGAGATCGTCCCGAGTCGAGGGAAACAAAGGTCGCCCCGAAGGATCGCCAGCGGCTGGCCAATGTAATCGCTTGTAAAAATGTAATAAAGGATCAAAGTGTGCCGGTGGAGCAGCTATTACGAGCGCGAGACACTTTGTACCCGAAGAAACGAAACACTCCTCTCTCAACGTTTTTACCCCACTGCTTCGCCGCTGCCTTCGCTTGCATAAGCTGTACGCGATTCAATTAACGGAGAAATCAAGATTCTTACGAAATTCGTGACGTCCGATTCGCGACATTATTTACAGCGGATGCCGTCGTTAGATCCGCCGCGTGCCGCGACCCGCGCTTCATCAGGGCCGGCCCTTCGCGAGGAATTCGGACATTCGACATTCGTTCACGGTAAAAGTCCGGACATTCCGGCGACATTCGTAGCTCTCAAAGACTGGAGACGGCTGGCCCCTTTGCTATAGAATATTCGAGACAGCTGGAGGGGGAGGAAAATATCGCCGCTTGATGCAGTCCAACGAGACGGTCGAGCGCACCCTTCAACAGGGGCGGACTGTCTTCGGAGGGGCACTCCTCGGACCGGAGTATTTCATATCTGACTATCAAAGGTGGAGCTTTGTGCAGTTTATATTAAATCACGGCACGGTTACGGGATGTCAATAGACGTGCCTTTCCTCTGTGCGTTGTATCGCGCACGGTTTCTCGGCGCCGGCTAAAAGGAGAATTCTGCCGAACCGTTGCGTCACCCCGAAGGAATATCGAAGGCTGTTATATAAACTTCGGGCGATTATTTTTGTCGCGAGCCGGGGGTAATCTTCGAATCGATATGCAACGCGGAGAGAATATAGTGATTAATTGAATTCGCAAGGATGACGTTGGAAGTTATTTTAGCCGGGCCGCAGACTGTCCCCGTTGCATTCGGCTGACACGTAATGAAACGAGAACGGTGACTTGTACGGGAGAACTATTTCTGAGACCGTTAATTGACATTTAACGCTCACGGGACACGGAATTGCTTCGAGCGACACACGCTCGCAGACGCGTTCCAAATGCGGCCGCGGACTTCAAATCGAAGTGAACGTAGTCGTTCAGAACGAGTGAATGGGAATCAAATCGGTCCCGTTTGTTGTTTGGCTGCCGAACGACGAAGGTAGATCGAGTGCATGGAAGAGCCTGGCCGGGCACAAGAGGGGTCCGTTGCAGATTCCGATCGATATGATGCACACGCCCGGATACCGACGGCGTTATTACGTCAAGTGCTGTTAAGACTTCCAATTAGTTCGATGCACCAATGCGCGGGGGTTCGCGTTACATTCAGGAAAAAAAACAGCAGAAAATCGGCCGGTTGTTTGTAATATTCGCGGGACACGCGAGTCGAGTATCAGTTAGGAACAACGTGTTTTTATTTTCGAACGGGACGAGTCCCTTTCGAGCGCATTCCAATTTTTCCCATCGTGAATTTTTGCGCGGCAGCGAAAAAAAAAGAAGGAAACAATGAAAAAAAGGAATACATTCGCGAGAACATGGGAAATATTTTTTTTCCCCCGTGCGCGTGTATCGCGGCGATGGTATCTTGGAGCAGGGTGGTCGAATTGAAACGAAAGGAAGAATCTCTCCGATGAACGAAACGTATCGTATCGATAATGCCTTTTACTCTCGGAGGAATCTATCCGCTTATCTCATTTATTACCCTCGCCGCTTTGCTCTCGTTCGACGGTTATTTTACAACCCCAGATAGGGGCGAGTAACGTCTTTGTTTTCACCGCAACATCCTCCGGCCAGCGACCCTCAGTCGTTCGGTAACCGTTCCACCGACAGCGACCAAGCTGCGGGAACTTACGAGATAAGGAGCATCGTGCTTTTCGATTTTCCGTATCGCCACCTTCTCCGCTTTCTCTATGGATCTGCGCGGAACCAAATTACGCTACCGTTTCCTAACCCACCTCTGCCTCGTTCGGAAATATGCGGGGAAAGAAGCACGAAAGAAAGGAGGAATATTCTTATAAGCTTTCGAACGAAATCTGATTGTCCGTAGAAGAATGTACGCGCACGTTGGAACAGTGATTGATTCTTTATTATCAAAGTACCGATTGAGTAGACGGGGGCACTTGTCGACCGATGTCCCGAAGCTAGGACATGAAAGGAACGCCGATATTGAACTATTCAACCGTGTAAACACGACGTCACAGTTTTTGATACGAAAAAGAACAGTCAGACGCATTCCCGTATTTCCCATCCCTTCTCAAAGGTCACCGCAAGAGGCACGGCAGTCGTTAGATAATAATTGTATCAATTTGCCCACGAGACCTAGAGAAGCTATAATTTCGCTTGACATTTAAAAAGTAACACTCGGCAGGAAATTGAAATAAACCCAGCTGAAAGTGGAATAGGGACGTCGGGGAATAAATGACGAAGCAGAGACAGGTCGAGGGAGAGAGACGGGGAAACTTAAGGTCGTTTCGTTCGAGGAAGGAGATTGGCTTGGAAGAGAGAATACCTAGTTGTTAGCAAGCACGAAACAGTCCGGGGTTGCTAGATAAGGCGTGGGCATAAACGTCCACAGATAAGGGTAGTTTGCACCCCCGTTGTGGACAGTTAGCCTTAAATGAGCCGGTGGACGGGGCGAGACGTGTAAAGCCTTTTGTTGCGTGGATCCCATCTTCTCGCTTTTGAAATCAGTTTCGCTGATGTCGGTTCGCCGCGATAGCAAATCGAATATCCAGCCCGGCAAAGAAGCTTCTCGTCGCGGAAACGCGTCGCTTTAAAGCCGACGCCCGAATTGGTAAATCGTTTGCCGTTTCTGTTCGCTCGTTTACGTTCGAACGGCCTCGAGGTAGGCACCGGCGAGCAATCGAAACAAGGTGCCATCGGTCGGGAACGCACTTCCAGATGCGAAAACGCGGAAGAAAAATGTCCGCGGCGAGGCTCGTGGCCGGTGATTTTTCACGAACCTCGTCCGTACAAAAATCCTGTCTCGCCGTTCTAAATTCCGCTTATCTAATGGGGTTTCGACAGTAATGTGCCGGCGTATTATGTAGAACCATCCTGCCAGGGCCATCCCTTTTACGTGGAAGGCCACGAGCAGCGGTGCCGTTTAGCGTCAGATAGCGGAAACGTATGAGGGACGGGGTGAAGTCACCCTTATCTTAAGGGTAGCTACTCAATAGCTAGTCGCACCGAAATTTCTACCGCTCTCTCTTTGCCGTTTCATCGTCCCTTCCAGTTCTATCTCTCGCTGCACATTCACTTTTCCCTTCATTTTTCGTTCTCCTCCGTCCAAAAAGGAACGATCCTTCGTGCCGGGTCGTCTTTGCGACTGATCGAAACACGATCCAAGTCGCCCCTTGATTGAAAATTCGGCAATGATTTTCCAGCGCAATGTAATCGAAGCGTAACAGGGCGACAAAGTACGAAGGAATGCCTCTCGTTCGTAGCTGCGGGGCACACGCGCATAATTTAACGCACAAGACAGCGCAGGCACGAGCTAGGCCGTAGCTGTGCCGCTTAGGGTTACTTACACTTCAAAACGGTTATGTGTGTAATGTGCGGGAGCGCCTCGGGGGTAGGTGCTTGCGGTAAATCTAATAACGTTGTAATGCTGTTACCCCCCTCAAAGTTAGCCCGTAAGTTTCTGCCGGGCCTGTTGGCTCTGACTGCCGTGCCGAGAATTCCTAACGTTTGCGTCGTTTCGGCTGCATACGCGACCCGCGCACGCTAACGTCGGAAAAGAAAGCTCCTTTTCTTGGGGAAACTTGCGGAAAATTGGCAAACCCTTCTGCGTTAACTATCGAACGGAACGAAGATTCCGTTGTTGCGTCAACGGGGGAGGATTTCGACACGAAAATACCCGAGAAGAAAACGTGAAGAGACCCGCGGCTTTGGCAACGTCAGTCGCGTTACAATTTCCTCGCGGCAGGGAATTTCGTCGCGAAAATGATCGAAAAGAAGCGGGTTCGCAGCACCCGTTGCGCTCCTGTTGCTGCGAATTTCATTAAAGCTAGAATTATCGCATTAACCTGTCGATTGACGTGCCGTCGGGCAACAGGTAGCTGATACGAATTTACCGACTTTTACCAGGGGGGACGTGGTCGAAATCGAAAGAGAAGCACGCGGCTGACGCGTTCTTCCGCAAATTTCGTGCGGCTCACCTCTCGTTCTCCCGTCCGCCACCCCTTCGGCGACGGTTTGTTAGAGCCGCGCGTATATATATATGTCACGAGCCAAGGTAAGCCTCGCAGTCACCCGAGGGTGTTCTGCAAACTATGCTCGCGAAAAGTTCAACACAACTTCATAACACCGGTGTTCCGTGAGAGAATTAGAGGGGGGTGAGAAGGGCCTCGAAGTGGATGGTCGGAGGAGACGTGGCCCGTCTCGGGGGTTGGTGGAGTAAATTTGTTCTAGCGTAAGCTTACATGGGTTGCGTTAAGTACATAGGTGTTTGGGGGTAGTTAGCTGGATCCACCCGCGCAGAATACCGGGTCTGCGTGTAGCTCGTGAATGTCCTGTACACGTGACCAACAATCCTCCTGCGGATTCGGCAACTTTCTTTGCGGCGTTCGCCTAATAGCGATCGGGGGCATTAACGCCCCGGGCTTTCGGAGCTTTTCCCTGGGCCGGGCATCTCCGTGATGGACGTCTATTATCTGGCGCATATCTATGTTTATCGAACGCATTGTTCCAGCGGTGGACAATGGTCAGCAGGGGAGCTGGAAAAGAATGTCTGGAAAGGATCACGGTTCAATGAAATCGTTCATAACACGATATGATGGTTCCGAATGGGACGAGCGGTGATAATTGGGTTTATCGCGAAAAATTCCTCCGACGCTTAAAATCGCAACACAAAACGACCGTTGACCCGAATCCTATTCTTCTTGCGTGGTCTCTATTTCCACCCCTCCTGACGTTTGTCTCTTTCTAACAATTTTTTCCCTCTGTCCATCTTTCTCCGTCTCTCGTACACGCGCGCACACACATGTATGCCATCTCTCTCCGTGGTCGAGCAACTCTTTCTCGCAGTACCGACTCGCGGAGATAAAAATCAGTAATTAGCCGGGACCATTATGGCGGCCGTTTGAAAAATTAGCAGGTCGTGGGGTAACCACCCCCCTGGGCATAATCCTGCATCGGTAACGGCGCATACCAACGTGCATCCAACCTGTCTCTGATTTATACGGGTTTACTATTAATTACACCCATTCCCTGCAACGCTCTCCGCCGGCCATCCTTTCTCCGAACGTTTTTACGCTACCCTCCACCTTTTTGCGCCGGGGCAAAACACTTTCGGTCTATTTTTTTTTATAACCGCCACCTTCCCCGAATGTATCCGTCGCCTCTAAACAGGCTATTGACGCGCACGGAAGAAATAAGTGCGTCCATCGAAAGGGAGAAATTTCACACAACCACCCCCCAACACCCTCCCCCTCCCCCCCCCTCCTCCCGAACGACCACTTACCCATTCAATATTTGCGCCCATCCATCGACGTCCACCGGTCGCCGTTTGTTTTCACGCGAGCGTTTCTATTTTTTCCCGTTTGTTTGCGTACGAAAGAATTCGAGTCGAGCGCGCCGATCCGAAAATTCCGGCCGGTTCCCGCATCAGTTGTTGTTTCGACTGAACGCTGCACAGCCTCGGCGGACTGCGGCGCAATTAAATTAAATGCTTCGGATTAATTGTTCGAAAGCAGTTAAATTAGTTGCGTTCGTTTTGCCCGATTTTTGCGCAATCTCGCTGCGGAATGCGCGAGGTGCACGCACACATCGTGTCAAGCGAGGGGTAGCCGGCGCAGGGGTGGTGGAAATGTTGTCCGCGGCCGCCTATTACCCGGGCGCCGCGACCGGAGCATCGAAATATGCGCGAGTCCACGCGAAAAGGACGCTTTAAAAAAATTCATTTGTGTGCACGTCCGTATGTTATATGGGAGTCCGCGCAGTTCTCCCCGTTTTCGCTCGAACGTTCGCGATTTTGTCTCGCGTTCGGAGGGGGTCGTTCTCCCATCGAACGAATCGAAGGCCTGCCGCGTCTCCGTGACGCGAGCAATGCGGTCCGTTTGAAATTTGATTGACGCGATTGTAGAACAGCTTTGTAATTGTAGTTAACGAATCCTTCGTATTCCGGAATTTGATCGTAACGAACTTTATAGGACGATTCAAGCGCTGTCGCGTTGCCGCGTTCAGTAAGCGATTCTTACGGAAATGATATTGCCGTGCAGAATCTCTGTATTGCACAAATATTTCGAGCCGATGAACGACGAGAAGAATTTCGAAGGTTGCACTCTAATCTCGACACCACACTCCCATCGTGTCTCAACGCTAATCCTAAACAAATATATAATATCGTTCGTCATAGGGCCATTATCGTGAACGCCGTCCCTCAATATTATTCCCATTCTACATATTCCGAGTCACGTTTTCCCGGCGGCTGCCGAAACCCGGTTTCATCCCCCTCCAAATTGGCCAACGACGAGGGGTCCAATCCCCCGCCACGGAAACGCGCTCGCCAGCAGCCTGCATCTTGGAGTGCATCGTCAGCGGTGACTGGGACTCTTGAGCCGCATTGCTCGGATTCTGGCGATACGTACGAGCGTCTGGCAAGCTTGCAAGTAAATGCACGGCAGACATGGTTAGACTGGCATCCGGCCGCAAGCTCTCAACCTCATTGCGACCATGCACCACCCCGAACCCGGCTAGCTTTCGTGCATCTCCCGTCGTTCAGTCTCCCTGCTCACCCTCTAATTCGACCTCCTCGACCGATACAGGTCCGCCAGACATCGCATCGTCGAGATATCCAAGACATAACGCGACGAGGACAGATATGCATCACTAGGATTGCCCGACAGCCGACGTACGCGCGCCCACTGGGCGCCAGCGTTCCTGTTATCCTTCGATTCTCGATCGGCCGAGATCGGTGGAATGCCAAGGGGTGCTCACTTCCTTAGATGGCCCGCATAGTCGCGTGTGCATGCCTCGGCGGGTGTCTGCGCGTGCAATTGGATTGGGAGCTCCGGCTCGCGTGGGCATTGGTAAAATTGATCGCAAGTTATCGAATTGCAATCGACTCTTGTTAAAACAACGCGGCCCCTTCGAACGCCACCGCGTGCTCGATGAGAAATTTATGCCTCGCGATATCCTATGTTCATATATTGTTAAACGGTGACTTATTGTTATAGCGGCATGGACCGTTTCATCCCTCGTGGCGCGCTACGAAATCCCATCGCAGTGGAATGTTCCCATCGCAAAGGAACAGACCTCCTCTTCCGTGCACAACGAACGTGTCCACGTTGAGCTCATTCGCGCATTCCTAATACCAAAATTGCATGCCTTCGTGTACGCGTTCATACGGGCTGGAAACGAACGAATAGGGTTGTCCAGGGACCATACAGCCTCCGTTGGGACGGTACAGGGCCGGGGGCAAAAGGGGGTTCGTGGACACGATATAGGGGTAGGGATACGCGGGAACGAAACGCGAGATATGGGACGGGGAGAAAGAAAGAGAGAAAGATAGATGGCGGTGATAGGATGTGGGGGGGGGTGGGTAGATACGGCGGTGGTGCCGATGGTGGTGCCAGTGGCGGTGCCAGTGACTCGGTCGAACGACCAGGGGTTTGGAAAGCGTAATCGTTCTGGCCCCCGCGCCTCGACGAACTATCCCTACGCTTCGTACCTGCCCTCTCCGCCCCCACAACCCCCGGTTGCCCCGTGGCCGGTCGCGCGCTCGCTATTTATTGCCCGCACTCGGACGGTTCACAACATAAATATGTTACACCTACGGCCACACCTATTGCCCACGGCCCGCGAATTCCTCCGCAGGCATCCGGACCGCGAAAAGAGTTACGCCGATAAGCGGATAAACGTTACTCCGTTCTTTTGCGTTGCGTTTCCGTTGCTGGCGGTGCGAGGCTTATTTTTACCTTACTTATTTATTTACTTTTCTTAACGCCTTTCACACAGGACAGGTGCGAGGGAAATTTGTTCGTCTCGTCGGTGGACGAACGTTGATTAAATAATGCTATGAATTTGTAATTATAATATTAACGATCGATAACGATACATCGCCCCCCTCCCCACCCCAATTGTTTTAAAACGGAAACCGTCGACAGCCTCTTACGCAAGAGAAACGGCCTCCCGCTACAGGAGTAGAGGGTGACGTAAGAGGGAACCTGTTAAGGGTTCGTCGCAAGGGGTAGCACGGAGGGTAGAATTTTCGAAGTTAAAAGAAGGGCCAACTGTTGAATATCGCACACATTTTCCCCCGAGTTAATAACCGACGTCTATCCACCTGTCGTATCGATTCCCCTCATTGTACAAGAACGAACAAAATAACAAACTGCAACTTACCTTCTCCTCGTGTCCCTGCCCCGGTCAACTACGTTAGCTCCTCAATCTATCAGCCCTGGCAGGACAGCGAAACACCAGCGTCTTCCCGTTCTATGCCGGCCAGGCAACGTCCCCTTCCGGCATACAGAACCAAACAATGGAACGATAGTCTAAACTATATTCAACGATTGTCGAACGCAAGTGAAGGGGGTGGGGTGTGCCCAAGTGAAATGGGCAACTTGAAAAATGAACAGAGACGGCCGAACCCCGACTTTAGTCCCTCGAAAGGCGAGTCGGCTGGAGGGTTGTTCGACTGGCGAACACGACGCGCAAAAGCTCGACAGCTCCGCGGACGCACGTGCAACTCGGCCGCGTGGCACGTGGTGTTTGTCGGAGTGGCTCGGCTCGAAAGCCGCACGGCAGAGCTTGCAAGCTCTCGGGCTTTCATTGGCCGATGGGTGGAAACTGCGCATGATTGCGGGTGTGGCTAGAACTTAAGGGGCGGAATAAGCACGGGGTGACGATAGGACATCGCGAAAGGGGCACGTCTTCGTGGGTGTCCACGGTCCTGTCCTATCCCACCCCTGGCGTGCTTTTTCCTTAAGCTCCTAACGAGCGTGAGAACCGTTCTGTCTGCCGTTCGGGCATCGAGAACTTGCGAACCGAGTTTTTCGATACGGGGACCACCTCGCGGATGGTCCGGGGTAATTACGGGAAACGAACGACGGCGGGGAGTCTCGAAGACGTGCGGGGGTTGGCGGGCGGTGCCCCTCGTCGCGGTGTTATTCATCGAACTTTTTTTTGCCACGTCGATGGCCTTCGGTGAACTTCTCGTCGGTATTTTGAGTGTATAGTTGGAAGAACGTCGGCCTTACCTGGCCGGAGGGTCTTGAATATTGATGATCGTACGAGAGTGCGAATTTAGATGAATCCTTCGGCGGACGGGGATTTTTACTGGGATGTAATTTTTATCGGCCAGCGCGAGGGTATCGGCGTTACGGTGTTTCAATTGTTCAGCGTTATTTTATAATTAACGAGCAGCGACATTTTCTCGTTTATGCCAGCCGGGCGTGCATGATCGATCGACGCGACGTATTTTTCTTTTGTAGCAACAGGTGGAAGTTATTTGGCGTTAACGCGAAAAGAAGCAGAAACGCTCGCCGCCGCGTTGGGGGGTTGTTTTTCGCCTATAGCGATACAACGATCGTTAACAAGTCAGTAGAATCGGTCAATGTTTGACGTGGCCGTGTATCCGGGGTAAAGCGAAAGTCTAATCACGGCCGACCGATAAATAAATCGGCCTAGCTAAACAGCGAATCAGCTAGGAGGATGGTGTGATTTCAGGGAAGAGCACGCGGCCGGTGTTTCACGTGGGGGGGGGGGGGGGTTGAGGGATTTCCATCACGTATTTGCACGGTATGCCTACTGATTGGCGTGCATGGCTGCTGCCGTTTTAATGATTTACCCTTGGAGAATGGCGTTTAGCCTAGGACGACGTAATGCAATTTATTATTGATTGCCGTTGGCGCCGAATAAACGTGATTCAATTATAAACGGTCGGTGTCGTTCGAACTATCGACTGTCGTGCTGCTTTTCAATCGATCTCACCGCGCTAGGAAGACAATCGTATTGACAACGTTCCGCCAGGAAGACGTCTCGTAGCCGCGATTATTATTAATGTTAATGCACCGCGACCGACCCGAACCGTGTTATCCGACCCGCGTATATCGCATTGAAACGCTTTCGATTCGAGACGAATCCTCTTCGCGACGACGAACGGAAGATGACACGGACGGCTACGCGTAAATAAATGATCGACCGTCGGCGTCGTCCCGACGCCGACCAACCGATCGTATGTAACGTCGACTATTGATCGCAATTATGACGGGGCCGGTGCAAGACTCGCGCGATACGGATAATAACCCGATCGCTATTTCATAAATTCGCAATGACGCACGTCCCGGCCGTGAGTGACGCGTCATATATCGCGCAAACGGCGAACATTTATGTGTACTCGCCGGCACATAATTACAATTAGAGCGGAATTCATTTACATCGGGGCCCGGCGTTCGATTTGTTCGCGGAGAAAGCACGATGATTGTGCGCGGGTCTCGCCTGTCTCAATTTATTTCCGTGCACGTCAATTCGGTCGCGGTGTCGCGATGTAAATTTCCGATTAGATTGGCCCCGAGAGCAACGGGCTGTATAGATGTAAAACCGTTCACCGGCGGAGAAGAGGGAAGTTTTCATCCACCGCGCCAGCAATTTGCGTTCGCGAGGAACAGGCTATTGCATTTCGAAAGGCGGATATGCAGGCTGCGACTTGGATATTGGATTTTCCTAAATGTACCGCGGAAACGCTGCTTTCGGTTTGGCAAATACGGCGCGATTTTAAATATTTACGGTATTCCGCTATTCTCTCGCGCGGCTATTTTCATTCGCGATATGTTTCTTCCACTCGGGGCACGCCGAGCATTCGACGCGTCGATGCGAATTTAACCGTGGAATACGATTTTAGGAAAATTAACGCCGGCATCCTCGACGCGCGCAAATAAATGCGCAAACACGTTCGTTGATTCAGAAGAGTTTGGCCCAGTTTCCGTTCGGCGATATAAGCGCGGCGGCAAGGGGAAACGGCGAAACTGTTTAGCCGAATGAAAGATCGGCGGCGATACGCGATCGGAGCGAAGCCGAGAGATCGGCGGGGAGAGAAGTACCGGCCCGCCCTCCTGAAAATTTCATTTCGATTTTTTTAAACACCACGCACGCCACCGTCGCGCCCGGGATTAAAAGCTAATTCGAGCGCTCCAGTTTAATTGAGCGATTAACGGCTAAATAAAGCCCATTCCTCTCTCTCTCTCTCTCTCTCTCTCTCCCTAGCCCCTGCGTCGCTCGTTTCTCCTCTTCGCCTCTCCGTCCGACCCTCTCCCCCACCACCTTTTAGAACAAATCGTTCGTGATGGTGTCCAGCCCGGTGGAAAATATAATTCAAAGATATTTATGGCTGGATTACCGCTGGAATTGGGTATCTAATATACATGACCGGTTCCGCGTGCCGGCCGGGCTTCAACTGTCCACCAGGGGTTTCCGTTTCACCCTTTTAAAACGCGGCACGCTCGGCCATTGTCGCGTAAACGATAACCAATCGCGCTGCTGCACGATTATCGTGACAGCGTCGAGTATCAATATTCACCGGCCAACCGGCGAAAATTCAATAAGCAGATCTTCACCTGCTCGATTGTACAGTTCGCAGCGGTGTGCGCTCGGCGAAGGGACAAGAGTTTCCCGGCTACCCCGGAAAAGGATTAGCCGCAATTGATAGCCACGAGCGCGGAGGAACGTGCTCGAACCTCGCGTTACGCACTGGAGCGTCGACCGTCCAACTATTCGCGTTCTGGTCGTTCGGAAAATTTGCTCGCCGCCCGGTTTAGACTGTAACGCGTGTGCGCAGCGTAAACCGTGTAAAAAAAGAGCCGAGATAGCGAGGCGGGCGTAAAAACTCGAGGGAATTATTCGACACCGACAACGCAGGCCGTCTTTCGCCAGTTTCTAAGCGCGTCGAACTTGTTCGGGAAGAAGAAGTTTAGCGCCCGTGCAGGAGCCGATCGTTTCAGCGTGGCCCCAGGCCACGGAGAGGACCGAACGCGGAATTAATTAGAAGCAGCTGCGGACGCTGGGCGGCTAGACGCTATCGCGCAAGGATAATTTTGATTCTGATCCTGAGTTAGGGCCAGTCTAGTGCCCGGTGTCCAACGTTCCGCCGGTGTCCGGTGGTTAGTGCCGGTCCAGATGTCGCCACGGGCGTGACGTCACTGGTTAACTACCCCTTCGCAACCAACACCACCGCCGCGCGGCATCGCCAACGTCGCCAACCCCCCCGTTTACCGTTCACCACACCCGACGGACACGATATACGGGGATGATTCTGATTAATTACCGATAGTTACACAAGCTGACGCCACGCCGTTGACAACCCTCGTCAACAGCGCCGACCTTTCCTCCCTGCTGGCTATCGAATATCGCGATGTCCGATTAATTTCTTCGAACCGCGGGATTCGTCGCGTATCGCGTTTGAACGGAAGCTTCCCGACGAGGGGGAGGGAATTTCGTTCGGGCCGATCGAACGAAATTTTCGACGTTCCCGTTGTGCCCCTCAAGGAACGCGGAAGAAAATAATACACCGCCACGGCGAATTCATTTATCGATTCTCGTCGAGGTTTAATTCATTCAGAGGGCCGCCGGGAAGGATTGTTATGCGAGAAGGGATGAAAACGTGCGAGAGCGCCGGCATCCCCTCGCGAGATGCATCGGGCCACGACCAACCGATCGGGCCGCCAATATTTGGCAATTACGAAATATGAGTTTACATTTAATAATTGCGGTAAACACCGGCGGACGCGGCGAGTGGCCACAGGGGGTGAGCCAAGCGAGATATGGTCGCGCGTTCGTTTGCTCGCTCGCTCGCTCGTGTTTGGGGTAAATTCCGATTTACCCTCCGTGATAGGCATTATTCGACGCAGCCCGCGACTACGTTTTATTCGCTCCAACACGCCGCGAACCTCTGTTTCCCTTTATCATCGTCCGCCGAGATAAATGCCCGCCGCGCCCCGAAACTTTTTGTTCGCCACCCTCGATGTATGCTCTCGAACGCATGAAACACACGCGCGGCCGCGCGCGAGCGTTTCGAAACTTTTCACACTGAACTCCGCCTTCGACGCGTGCATATTTCTTTCTTTTGCTCGTTTGTCTCTTCCGCAACCCCCCTATTCGTTTCTCGACCGCAGACTCGATCGCTCGTCTATCGCGCCGATTAAAGCGCAGAACACCCGATGTGCAGCTTCGAGGAAGGATTGACGGGATTGCGGTAGACGCGAAGGCGCGACCCTGTTCCGCTTCCTGAAGCCGTGCACTATTAATGAGAATATGATCAATATTAGCAAACATCTCCCGCGGGATGCTTTCCGTGCGGCAACCGCGCGTATATCGATACCCTATTCGCGATCTGTTTGCGACCGGTTATCGACGGCGACGTTTATTCAAATGTAATATCTCGTCTGCCGACGAAGATTACCTGCTTGGAAAATGTGTCCCACAGGTACGCGTCGATTTTCCATTTGCCCCGCGACGATCCGCCGTGCCTGTTTCGTCCCTTCGTCTTCAGCCCGCAGACACTAGATAGCGTCTTTGGATAGCAGATCCGGGTTTTCGCGGATAGTATCGTTACCCTCGCAGGTCGGATCGTATCGTTAATTCGTCGGGAACACGGAGTCGACTCGTTCCAGGTTACGCAATCGCTGGCTGCGATACGCGCGCGGAGGCACAAAAAGAGCCCCGACAAGCGTCAGGCATCTCGTCGACTCCTCGAAGGCTACGGATATATATTTACGCTGTTACGTAAATCCGCGAGAGCACCTTGTCACCTTTTATTCCGTCGCCTCGAAGCCCGTGCTCTCCCTCTTTTCCGCCTCGTAGACGTTCTCCCGAAGGGCTCGACCACTCGCACCGGTCCACGCGCACACGCGCGCATACAACCCCGCGCCAACACAAGCATCCCCTGTATTCGTCGTACCTCGCTCGCCTCGCGTCTCCCTCAACACCCTCCCCGTCTGCTCGGTGTCCTACAGCAGTTCAAAAAGTTCTCGGGGCACTCTCGACGCAAGCTGTTTCACCAAGGATCTCGCGCCTTTTTCCAATTTCTTAAAGAGCTGCGACAATTTATGTGGAGCGTGTTCATAAAGTACCGCCGCCACCCCACGGCTATCCACCTTTACCCCTCCCAACCCAACCACCCCTAACCCGAAGCACAGTGCTCCTACCATTCCGCACCCCGACGAAACCTGAAAATTCGAGCCCTCGCACGTCGATCTCTCCTCCTTCCACCTTCCACCTCGTTGGTAGACTTCTTGAAAGTTGCTCGGACCCCGTGTCCCCCGATACTTATTAGCTCGACCCGGGCGATCGGCTTCCCGCACGTATGCGCCTCCGCCCGTTCACGCGTCGAGAAAGTTTCGCAATATAGGATCGTGTGTTTTGGGAACGCATGCGTTTCGCGCCCGCTACTTGTGAGCGAGCTCCTTCGATATCGCACGAGACGCGGAAGAAAGGTGCGATGCACGACGAAGCGGAAAACAATCGCGGGCAGGCTCGATGGGCAACGATGGATTTAACGCTCGATATCGGCTCGTGGAAAAAGCTGGCCGCGAGAGTCGTCGCGGTTTACTCGTCGCAGATCAGCCGGCCGCAATCGTTCCGAGGGGATGATAGCGCAATAACGGTTGCGCAGTTAGCCGAAGTCGAGACGGGCTGAGAATCGGTCGAAATTTCTGAGGAAAGATCGTGATCGTACGTGGATACTTTAGGAAATTGATTACGGGGGTGGTAAGGGGGCGGCTAGATGGTTTATTGTTCCTCCGCGACGTGGCAGCACCCGTTCCTTGCCACGACGGAATCCATTTTAAAACGATCCCTTAAGCTCGCCGAATGTTTCGTCGTCTGTCGTTAAACGGCCCGAACTACTTATCCTATGCTCCATTCTGCGCCGAACGAAACTATTCACCTGTTGGAAACGAATGTGTCGCGAGATTAGTTCTCCGCGTCGTGCTCGCGCGAAAGCAGGCCTGCGATATTTATCAAACGCCAAGTAGAATTATCTCGCGACGAACAAATTCTCGCTCGCGCACCTTCCGCCGACCCAAATTAGCTCGCCAGACGTTCCGTGTACCATCATCGACCGAGATTCGTACGAGCATAAATGGTCACAAAAAAGGTGAACAGACATGAGCCCGACCGATAAAGCCGACCAGTTAATATCGCGATTCGCCTAAGAGATTCAACGGGTCCCGATTAATCGCGAGACTTAACGAGCGTGCTCCTCGGTCGCGGGCGCCAGCGCCGTGAAATCTTCTCGTTTGGAATTCACCGGGAGTCGAGGGGGTGTCTGCCACGGACACGGTGCCCGCCGATCCCGCATCGTTTCCCCGAGCTTCGTCCCGGGCCCGCGCCGTCAGGAACAAAACCAGACCAACGTCGGAGGCATCCGCACCTACGCTTCCCCAACGCGAGATCGCGGCTCAATATAGCCGGCAAGGAGGGTTTCCGCTCGCTTCTTTTCCAATTAAAATTCAACGCCCGTCAGACAGGCCGCGTAATTGGCCGAGATCTCTTTAAGCGGGAAAATTACCCAGAAGGGCTTGTCGAGCGGCAAAGGTTTAACAGTCGGCTGGAAGATGGAAAGAGAGAGGGGGGGACGGGAGAGGCGAGTCCAGCTAGGACGCTTCCTCCCTCCCGGCGACACCCTCGCCGGAGCAAAAATCCTGCCAATAAATAAATTTAAATACATGAATATCTAACCCCATCCTCTTTCCCTTGGAGCCGCGGCGGTCTGATCGCGCGGCTTTACAGGTTCATCCGTCGGGTACCGATGGATCGGTAGCTGGAAGCGATCGGATCGGGCAGACCGGCCGGGTTCGATCGACGCGCAACCCGTTTCCACGCGTACGCGTCTTACCTGGGCCTCGAAATGAATCGCTGGCCGTTTCGCTGCTTCCTTTATCCGCGTAATAAGTGTCGGTATCGCGCGGCCGTTCGACGAATTAACGAACGCGGTCGCACATGCCAGCGTCAGGCTCCGCCGTCGCGAGACAGATCGAAGCCGCTGCGAACGGTGCCGCCGTGTAATTAGCCGCACAATGTGGCAGCGCGACGAGCGACGTCGATTTCCGCCGCGGAACATCGCAGCCATCGAAGAAGAATCAAACGCGTGTGTCTCGTTCGACGCGGCGCACACCGCCGGCACTGGGGTACAGAAGGTGCTACCGCGCAGGGGTGCGTTGCAAGTACAAAAAAAAGGGGGAGAAAAAAGCTGCAAGACAAAAAACGAAATTCCACCGCGAGCTTCCCACCCTCCCCGTCCCTCCTCAATCGACGGTATCCTCCCTGGCGGAAGCTCGGTTCGCACCGCTCGCCACTGACGTCACGAGCGTCTCTGAGTGTTCCCGTGCCGCTTCCACCCCCCGGTGCACTCTCGGTACACACTCCCCTGGCGGGGGGCCAAGGGAGGGGTGACACCGCCATAAAATCATGTAATTAGCTATATACCTCTTGTCCGTATTGCTCTGTCAGTGGTGCGGTGCGGTGCACTTTAGCGGCACGAGGAGGGGTACAGAGGTATAGAGGGAGAGAGAGGGAGAGAGAGAGAGTGAGTGGGTCGACGTACAGGAGAGCCATCGGTAGCCGTGGGGGAGAGGAGAGCTTCGTCCGGGAAAGGGGCAAGAGGCGGCGGTGGGCTAGGCTGGCTCGGGAAGCGAGGAGGGCATGAAGTACCCGCTAATTAATACCCTTAATTGCACCGACCCCAGCCTACAGTCGCTGCCAGGGCTGTACGTACCTGGAACGCTCCATGGCGAACTCGTTTCAGCCGATCGTCGCTTCGCTTGTCGTCTTCGATGGACTTTGTCGGTGTGGATGCGCCTCCACTCGAGGCCGGTCGAATTCTATGCCCGACTTCGATCCGACGTGCCGGGTGTAAGCTAGTTAGACGGCAGGCTCGGATCGAGCCGCGATTGCTAAGCGTTGAATATCCGCGGGTCTTGCTCGGTTCCGTTTGCAAATTGATCGTTTCGCGTAAACACTTGGCCCGTTTTATTTTTCTCGTCTGGCGGTTTTCTGTTCCGCGGATGCATAATATTCGGCAATAATGAAACGGCGTGGCTTATTTTTGTCGCTTGTAACTCGGGTCGATGATACGGGGAGTATCGCGCGACAGGTGGACGTATTATATTATTGAATAGATCAAGGGTTAGATACAATTACGCGAATCGGACGCAATTATGGCGCATCGTTTTTCATAGCGAACGCTTGCGCTAATATTTTCCAAAGCATCGTCACGCCCCGCTGCAACTTGTACCCATCGCGCGACTTCCACCGTCTCCTCCGCACTCAATATCTGCTTCGATGCTCCGTACGTTGTCACAGCCGTGCGTGTCGGCGGAGGCCTGTAAATCGGCCCGACATATTTCCATCGTTTTACAAAAGTAGCGTGCGGGGCCGCCCTTAAGTTCGCGCTGTCGCGGGTACACCTCACGAAGGGAGCTAGCTGAAACGTGGGCAAAATCTATAGGATGTTTGATGGAGGAAAAGAGAGGGAGAAACGAGTCGTCTGCCGCGCCGACAACGGTGTTAAGTTATGGCGCTATCCTGGCAACATGTCGCCGGGGCTTGTTCGACAAACTTTTCAATGTCGATATACATTTTCCGCGGGCGCCCTTTTTATGAGCTGTTGAGCTAGTCCTTCGAACCGCTCAGCCGCCGGCGGACCGATTCAACGTGCGTATCGATCTACGAGTGCCGTTCGCACACCCCCTCTCAGCTCTGCATCGTCATTTAATCCCCCATAATTCGTGGAACCACCTCACTTTCGCCGGTAGTTCGGCGAGCAAAAATAAATATACAAGCAGGAATATAGAATGCAAGGGTACCTTGACGAGACCCAAGTTTCCGCCGCTAGCGATCTCTTCCAGCTAGTAGCCCCCACGACTTCGAGACGATCCAGGTCCGGTTCCGTAGTCCTAGAGGGTGCTGGACGTTCCAAGACTCCAATGTCCTTCCGCTGGAGGCTCCACAGCATCTCTACGGCCCCGGCATAAGTCGCACGACTCCGGGATCATGCCGTTCGCGGTCCCGCGACTCCGCGGTCCCTGGGTCGTGGGAAAGCAATAGGATGGACAAATTAATGGAATGCATAGATTGTAATTCTGCAAACAGCGGGTCGCGATGCCACGGTGGCAGCGTGTTATGGGGCCTTTAACGAGTGAGGTTAACCAGGCCGCCGGAAAACACCGATGTCGTCCTCTAATATATACGGGTCGCGTTCGTGGCAAGCCTGTCCGAGCATATGTTGCCAGCTTCCACAAGTCTTGGCATCGTTCTTGCGTGCCGTGCACCTCCTATATCTCAAAGAAGATTCTAATAATCCCTGTTACGCTTGTCGCGCGATAAATAGTCCCGGTAATTGCGAGCAAATTAAACGGGAATCGTATATCGAGATTTTTTAATTTCATTATCATCGCTGCAGCGCGTAACGCGCATTTCTCGTCCGCGAGGCAGGATTTCGTTATTTCGACGGTTCGACGGTGTTCAATAACTCGAAGACAACGGGCTTTCTCGATGAACGCGGTCGCGGATAAACGAACGGCCGGAAGCGTGAAACGAGTCGAAAAGATCTCGCCCTGGAACGCGACAGAGAGACAGAGAGAGAGAAAGAGAGAGAGAGAGAGAGAGAGAGAGAGAGAACAGCGACGGTCGATCGTTACAGGATTCCTTTATTGGATGTGAATGTTCACCGACATTTTGATAAATTTGCGCGCACACGCGTGCACGCGCACTTCCAGTACACGCAATCAAATAGACACGATTAACGGCGCCATCGTTAATTATCGTTCGGTAAATAACGAGAGCGATCGCATCGGCAAATTGTTCGAGGCGCTTTAATTGAACGCGAATTCATTTTCAAGTGCTTCGCTGGCCCGATTGTATCCGTTCCACGTCGACCATTACTCGTAATTGAATTTTTCACGAGAAACACCGTTGCGATCCCGACCTTCGCCGCGACGCGACGGGCCCGTCGTTTCGTCGATCTCTTCTCACTTTTAACGCGCGTCGATGTATCCCCCATTCGTCGGTGCGTGATTTACCGACGGGGACGATTAAATCTGTTGATCAGCTGCGCGGCGATGCTCGCGAAGCGAACGCATTATTTTCGCCCCGCGTTCCCAACGATCGCTTTGACGTTGACCGATACAACGGGAGCTCGGGACCGGCCGATTGCGTCGCGGTCCGTCGTCGACGAAAAAAGACTCGCGTCCCAGAGAACCCGCAATTACTGATCGATCGACTGTTTCGTCGCTTGACTCGCCAGCCGTTCGTAGCTCGCAGACCACGACGAGATTACCCTGGTGCTCGGTTTTACCGTGCAAGTGGATTCGATTCGCCGGGCTTCCGGCACGAAAGCGAGTCACAGTGTAACAACTCCGCGCCGTGTATATTATTAACATGTAATTGAAATAGCATAGGCTTGCACAGAGTGTATATATATATTTATATATGTATCCACATATAATACATATACATACATACACACACATATATATATCCCATTGTGTAAAATCGCGTGAACGCCGCAAGTTAATTAAGAGTCTCTAATGAACCAGTCGCACCGCAAACGACGGCAGCCCGACGCTGGGCGTCTCGATCGATTAATTAAAAATCTTGCACAGCATCGTCGGCGGGCGACGCCGCAGACTGCGCCAGCCTCGAAACTTGCCCGCGTCGCGCGCGTAGCCAGCCTCGAACGTTAATAAGGATGGCAATTAATCCTGTTTGGCCCGTCGTTCGCGACCGTACACCGACTCCGCTCGGAGTCGCGAAAAATCCGCGCATCCGCCGCGCCTGTCTTTTCCCCGTCCCCTCCACGTTCGTGCTAATTGGGCAGCCCTGTTCCGGCTCCCTTGGGCCGGGTAATTAACAATCGTGGGATTCGAGTGTATCCCGGTAAACGGAGCGATTAACGCCCGGCACCGCCGCGCGGAACCATTGTTCCAAGTTATTGACTCGACGAGCTGCCGGCCGGTAACGTTCGCGGGATCGCCCGAAATGTCTGGTCGCCGCGTATCGAAACGCTGATATACGCGCTGATGATGTACGCGCCTGCGAGCCGACGCTCCAGATTTCACGCGTTCAATCGTACGTACAATAATGTAACGATGCGCGGAACGAGCGCGATCGCCGGCCCGCGATAAAACCGCGATAGAAATCGCGTGCCGGATAAGCGGAGCTTTTTAAATACTCGCGCAGGCGTGCGCTCGACCGCGAGGCGCAGGGTGGTTCGCGTGGCGCTTCGCCTGCGAACGAGGGATTTTCGGGGAGGGAAATCGTCGATGGCTAAACGGGACGTATTTACGAGGAGAAAAGTGGCAGCAAAGTAGTATCGATCCGGATAATCCTGTATAATTGGAACGATAGGATCTGGCGAGTTTAAAGGGGCTCCCACCGGGGGGTTGCGGGGGGGCTAATCGCGATTGTCACGCGCGACCGCGTATACGCGAATCGATGCTCGGGCCTACGCGAGGAAACGTCGCCCGTCGCGTCGACGATCGAGACGACGCGAGACCTCTGGTCGCAATTTTATTGGGCCACAGTAGCTGCTTAGGTCCATAAACTATTATACTTTTACGCGCGGTTTTATCGCAGCAATTTCCAACTTCGTGCTCGAAGGGACGAAGATGGAACGCGGATCCGACTGAGAAATAAGAATCGAAGGGGCTCGCGGGGCGGTGGGTGGAGGACGAAGGCGACCCTGTGCGGCGCCAGTTTGACAAACGTCGGGTTACGAGACGACGGGATACGCTGGATAATGTTGAACGCGATATCGGGTGGGGGGGGGGGGTTTAACAATTGCATCCTATTAGAGGTTACTCGAGAAACGGGAATATACTTTTAGCACGAATCCTTCCGCCGATTCCATATTTAACGGATCCCTCCGGTAGCTTCTACATTCGACGCCGATACGTAATTCAGTGTCGGTGCTTCGTCAAGCATAGACAGGCGAGAATGCAATATGAACGAAACTCGTTGAGCGGGGCTTGATTTCGGTGCACACGAAAGGGGAATAGTCATGGTCGAAGTGATCGATGTCTCGTCGGCGTCAGCCTGAATACATTAACCCGGAATATCGTTGGATTAAGTGTACCGCGTGTTAAATTCGCACTCGCGCGTGAACGCGCGCGTTGCAACCGGCATCGAACACGCTCGACCATCGTTTCCTTTCGCCGCGAAACGATTCCGCTCAGAGGCGCGTATTTGCTTCAAAGAGGCGTCGCACTGAAAGACTCGCCGTAACGGAAGGTTCCGGCTCTTGCGTACTTCTGCCTCCGCTCTGTTCTCGTTGATCGGCAAAAAATGTTCCGGCAAAACCGGTAACAAAACTAGCGCGACATTTCGGAAAAAACGGGGTTCAGTCAGAAAGCTGCACAATGGAACTGTAACGAGCATCAAAGCGTCGCGACGAATTATTCCGGTGGCATCGGTTGTTCGACAAAGAGGAAGAATAGCGATAACTATGTGGCCCCGTGCGGGGGGATGAGACGGGCATAGGGGACGGGAAGGGGAGGTGCGAGGGGGGGGGAGGAAATAAAAGCGGGACGTAGCCGTGCCTACGCCGAGCCAAATGAAGTAAATAGTCTGAATGCCAGCGGTACTAATTAGTTATATAAAGGGCTCCTTAAAGTTGTGGCACGGGGAGCTTATACCGTTAATTAACATAGCGAGCAAGGGTGCCACTTGGTCCGGCCAACTTTTAGCTGAACCTACGTCCTACGAGCCTGTGGGTCGTGCCCACTGAACTTCTAACCTTGGATCTGAAGGTCGTAGGTTCATCCAGAAGTTGGTCAGAACCCGTGGAAGGCCAGTAGGTGCTACCTTGGGTCGTACTTCTGTACGAACCTGCGAACCCGAGGTCGCAGGTCGCGTATAACCGAGGGGCAATAATCCACGGATGTTCTACAGCGCTTCAGCAGGAAGAATCGTGGGCCGTGGTACCACGGTAGAGGGCTAAGACAGTAGCGGGCCAAGGGCGAGGAGAGGGGCGACGTAAGAGAGTTTATGAGCCGTGAAAGCAGCTTCAGTCAGCCGCCTACATCTTCTCAGACGATGTTATCGAATATCGCGAGGCTCGCGACCCTGTCGAATCCACTCGTCGACCGGATCTTTGTTAACGGAGCCGCGATACACGTCATAAAGGAGCCTCCTACGGCGAGCTTTTAGTATTCGATTCGTATCGAGGCCGTGACACGCAGGTCACTCGAGAACAACGGGGTCGCAATTATGCCAGATACGTATCGTCAGCTACGAGCTTGGAGTATCCCCGTAAAAAGTGAGTGCGAGACGTCGCAGGCCACGGACAAAGATTTCGAGTAAACAGGTGTCGGTAACTAAATTCGTTGGAACGTTATCGGGGCTGGTTCGGATAAAAAATATCTCGGCAAATTTCTCAGAACGACGCCATCGTCATCTGCGCCTGTATGCTTTACGGATAAAGCTCGGCTAATCTATGCTACAGAGGGGACAAGGATGCGTGGAGAACGAGCGAAAATATTTCGGAATTTATTAATTCTACGCGGGCCCCCGTTTCAAGTTCGCAGACCACAGGTAAATTTCCACCAGTCCGTGTCTGCAAATCTACGTAAAGCCGTTTCCCTGTTCCCTACGTAAGGCAGTAAATTTCGATATTTCCCGTGTTTGAGGAACGGATTTTTTCTGGCCGTGCTTCATGCTTCGCGCCACCGGCAAACGAGCGATATTTATGGCTGGACTTAAACGTCCGTGCAGCGGCGGTCCGAGAGATTCCGCATTGCTCGAACTGTATTTTATTTGTCCCCCACCCTTTATTTCATTTTTCCCCTCCGCCCCTATAATTGCAACCCTTCGTCAACGATATCTCCGTCGCTCCGATTCCGCCCGGTCGAATTGGTCGCTGAAAATCCCCCAAGGGGGAGATTATTGAAAACTAGATGTAGCTCGCAGTTGACAACTTGTTACCAGTTAATCAACGCTCGTTAAATAACGCGAACTTGCTGACGGGCCACGGCACGAGTGGCGAGCGCAGACTATAATCGACGATAGGGAGTTTCACGGGGTAACAAAAACTGGCGGAGCAGAACGAGTTTCACTTTTTCCACGTCTGCGCTCCTTTATACGGCGCCGATACGCCGGACGCCGCGGTCCACGGATCTAACGAGACTTTAACTCACACCGATGCCATAAACGTTGCCCACAGAAAGTCTCGACGATCCTAATTCCCACCTCTATTCTTCCGCTACGTCCACTACCCTCCCGGGTATCGTAGGATAACAATGAGGCAAACCAGTCGCCCAACGAGGGCTCCGTGGTCGCTCGTGAGTCTTAGTTAATTGTACACAACGGCAGCGGTGAGTGCGCGCGACCTTTAAGCAAGTTTTTGCGATACCTCGAAGCAGCAACCTGGTCGACGACGTCAGCCATCAAGAGGCGAACGCCGCCAGGGCTACGAGTTGGCATGAGTTCAGCCCCTCTGACGTGCCGCCATTTACTGTACCTAAGAGGCTCGCAGGGGTGCAATGATCTTCCGCGAGATAGCGGTGTACAATCGTTGAGGTACGAGACGGTCGTCAGGTCGCTGGGGAGAATCGAAAAGCCTGTTGGACACGTTGCGTCGTACAGAACGGCGACTGCTCGCTTGCCCTTCTTCCTGTTCGACCAGACAATACCGCGAGAACGAAACGCGTTCATCCGTGGGGTTCGCTTACAAATTGACAATGGGGTGAGCTGCTCAGAAATTCGGATAAGATCGACCGCGGTCGCCCGCCGGTGCGATTTAATTCTTTGACAATGGCGCGGGGAGATGTTGCGATGTGCGACCCGCGACGACGGGACTGCCAGTGAGAATATTCCGCGCGGTGGAAAGAAGAGGCGTTCTTATGTAAAAGATAACAGACCTTCGAGCGACCGATCATGATTTCTAGCCGCTTTGCAATTGAAAGGGGACCAGAAGGACGAGGAGCGACGGGGTGACGCGAAAGAACGCGAAGGATTAGCCCCGTTGCAGGTGCCCCTGCGCATTCTGCTCGATATTCGCGGTACAAGTCGAAGGGCGCGCGGCTCCTCTACCGGTACGCACCAGAGCCACCACGGTAATCCTGAGTTATGGCGGATTATATCATCAATTTAGCCGACCAGGATCAGGTGCGCCGAGTAGCATCGGCAGCCAGGATATATCCATGCGTCTATACGTAGCACGGTGCACCCTTCCATTCGCTACACCCGCAGTATCGTATCGTTCGCGTCCAATGTCCCATAACGCAACCATAACGCGAAACAACTTAACGGGCCTCCAACGGCGGAACTGCTGCCCCCCTCTCTCTGTCTCTAACTCTTCCATCAATCGCTCCTTTCTCCGTGCGCGTCGAAAAATACGCCGCTCATATTTTGACACACGAAATCCCTGCCGCGAACTGGACAAACTATCCAGGTAGTATTTATCTGGTCCCAGTGATTATCCGTCGCATCACAGCATTATGGTACGTGCACGCGTATTCGATAATAGAGCTGGCCTACGTAACGAGACGCATCGCGGCTTAATAACGACGATACGTGTTCCCATTAAAAAAAAAAAAGAAAAAATCGTTACTGAATACCGCCGCTCGCTGATATTTACAAGCACCCAGCGCGGCCATTGATAATCGCTGCTTTTTGTTCGAACACGGTTCGGCGCAGCGGGGTCCGAGGGTGCGGGCTTGCAATCCAGAGGAACACGGGGGGCGATCGGAAGAGCTCGAAGGAGGAATGATATGCCTGTCGTACGTTCCCCTGCAGATATCTCGGGGGATCGAGCCGCGGTAGAGACAGTGCAACCGGTGAAAATATAAATCCGCTAAAATATCGAGAGATTAGCGCTCGGACACGTCGCTCGATAGCCGGTCGGGGCTCAGGCCCAAAGCCAACCCCTCTCGCCACCTACACCCTTGCACCCTCTATTCGATCCCACGTTTCTCTTTCTACGCGCGTCCACGCCGACGCGACGCCGGCCGCCGTTGCGGGGAATTCGTCCGGCGAGTTCAGGGACACAGCGTTCGAAAGGTAAAGAGAGAACGAGTGGCGGCCGCCATTTTTTCTCGTAACAATAATTTGTCGTTATCAAATAAACGCGGGCGTAGCGAGGCTGGACCGCGGGCGGCTTTGCGAGCGTGCCAATAAATGCCGGCGAAATAAAATTTTACTGCCGAATAATAACCGCGCCGGGAGTTTGTTGCTATTGAATTCCGCGGCTCTGTTCCGAAACGATCCCGGTAAGCTATGACCCTCGTCGTTGTTCCGCGGGATTTGCTCCGGGCCGCACGTGAATTTCGCGCTGATTTTTCGCCGGAGCGTTCTCGACAACGATTTCTCTAAACTGCGGATCGCTGTCGTTCGTTGTCGATCCCCTGATCGATCCTCCGTTGCTGCAAATTGAACGACAAACTTATTCCCGATTTTCCAAATCGCTCATGCACGGAAATGTAACGCACGGGAAGAAATCGGATCGACGAATGGTAGGAGATCATAGATCGCTGCGATTTGTTTTTCCGTGAATTAACTTTTTTTAATTATAACTATAAGACAAATGATTAATATTTGTATACAAATGATTTAGGAACATTGTTTAAATATAGAGCCCTAAGTGAACTCAACAAAAGTTGCTAACTAAGCCCTAAGGAAACACAACAAAGTTGGAAACAACCCCTCCCGAAAAGACAACAATGTTGCAAACAGGGCCTCGCAAAAAGCAACAAAGGTTCAAACTAAGCCGTACGAAAACGCAACAAAGTTGCAAACAATGCCTCACTAAAACGCAACAAAGTTGCAAACAACGCCTCGCGAAAATGCAACAAAGTTGCAAGCAACGCCTCGCGAAAACGTAACAAAGTTGCAAAAATTCTCGAGAAAACGTAACAAAGTTGCAAAAATTCTCGAGAAAAATTTGCAACAATGTTACGCCAAAAAATTTACAACAAAGTTGCAAACAACGCCTCGCGAAATCGCAACAAAGTTGCAAAAACTCTCGAGAAAAATTTGCAACAATGTTGCGCCAAAAATTGGTCAACAAAGTTGCAAACACGCCTCGCGAAAACTCAACAAAGTTGCAAAATTTTGGGTGCAACATTGTTGCAAATTTTTCTGGAGAATTTTTGCAGCTTTGTTGCGTTTTCGCGAGGCGTTGTTTGCAACTTTGTTGCAAAATTTTTGCGGCAACATTGTTGCAAATTTTTCTCGAGAGTGTTTTGCAACTTTGTTGGCCAATTTTTGGCGCAACATTGTTGCAAATTTTTCTCGAGAATTTTTGCAACTTTGTTGCGTTTTCGCAAGGCGTTGTTCCAACTTTGTTGTGTTTCCTTAAGGCGTAGTTAGCAACTTTTGTGCCTTTACTTAGGTATCTATACGTATAAAATGTTCTTAAAACTATTCCTCCATAGTAGAAGTGTCTCCGATTTTTTCCAAATTTTGTATGCGCTATGAGGGAAGATACTGAGCAAAAACTATAATTTTGGTTGTTCGCTGTAACTACCCTCCCACTCGAGCTACAGGGTTGAAACTTGACACGAATTGGTTTTTCTTGATAATCTATCGAACGGTATCTCACGAGTCGAATTTGGTTTAGAGGAATATTTGACACCCTTATCCGGCTATAGCCTTTAAACGAGACTCTGCGCGCAATCAGTTTCTAATTACGGGACTATAGGCGCGACGGGGACCCCCGTGGGGGAGCAAGTTTCGCGGAAGATCGCGAGCAAGACATCGGTGGAAGGGTCTCGAACGCACAATCGAGTCCCTTCTAGAAGGAGCCGTTTACCACATTGGGGTGTCGCGGCGTACACGGAACACACAGGGACGGCAGAGAATAATGTTAATGAAATACAGATATTATCTCTATACAGGGGTCCGTTGCGCCGCACAACTATTGACCGTTTCGTTCGCGTTTCACCTGCCTGTTCCATCCAGCTGCCGGTTACGAAACACTTTCGTCTCGTGGTTAATTTCGCGGAAAACGTTTCTTCTTCGCTTGTAACCAGACGCAACATCGAAGGGGGAGAGAAGCGAATGGGAGATAACGCGTTTGCCACGGACACGACGCGCCGCGACTGTTCGACAATAGTTTCGCCGGGGCAATCTTACGTCGGGGAGGCAGCTAAATAACGTGTAAACCACACCGCGCTCGATACGAGAAGGTTATGAACCCGCTACTCGTTTCGACGATAAGGAGAGAGAGCGCGGCATCCGCGAATTTCGGCGATCGCCGGGTGAAAATTTAATGGCGCGTGATCATCGTCGGCGAGAATTCTTGTTCTCGGGTCAGCTGCGCGAACCAAGGGAAACGTCCTCGACGGTGCACCGTGAAATCGTAATCCGGAAAGCAATTTCTTAGTCATGGTTTCACGAAGGTTACTTTCGGACACGGATCTTTGGCCATCTGGTCTTCGAATGATTATACGTGATAGACGGATTGACGTGGAACGATCTTAGGATAACTTCGAGCGTATCGAACGCTAGATGTGATTCCCAATGTAATCATCGAAAAAACATCGATCGTACGTGCGCGTTGACAGTTTCGAGCGAATGAATATTCTGCGACCCAACATCTCAGACGCGAATTGTACACGAGTTCCAACAAATTATCACGCGAGCAAACTCCATCGCCAAAAACTTTAGCCCAACGGGTTGGCTAAAATTTTCGATTCCATTGGCAAAGCGTCGACCCGCGGCTACAGAACGTGTCCGTTTCGTTGCAACGGGAACGAGCCGGCGCAGGCCGTCGATACCGGTGAGCGATTTTTCCAAAAGCGGCCCAATTAAAGAACGCCCGACAAAACGTTAATTAAAGCACTCG
Source organism: Nomada fucata (assembly GCA_948146005.1). Lineage (NCBI taxonomy): Eukaryota > Metazoa > Arthropoda > Insecta > Hymenoptera > Apidae > Nomada > Nomada fucata. The sequence goes on from OX411277.1 coordinate 5,371,238, forward strand.
AAAACCGAGTGGCATTAAAGGAAAACGGAAGGAGTGGACGGCGGAGGAGAGAAATTGCGAGCGCGTAGAGGAGGACACCGCGGGACAGAGAGGAGGCAGCGGCGAACAGAGAACGGACGACATGGCGAAGGCGAAACCGAGAAAGGTGCACGAGAGAAACGCCGCGACGGGGTAAGGGAAAGGCGGAGAAGGGCTTAAAAGTTCTAGTACGTCCGTGCTAGTAGGTATAGCCTGGTTAGGGCGGACGGGAGCAGCCAGCAGGCAATTCCTAACGGCTGGAAAGATATGCAAATGCGCGAAAGGGAGGCCGCCGGCTAATGTCTAGCTACCTGTTCCGACCGCTGGGACGCAATAATCATTAAAAACTAAAACGCGTGCCCCTTTCTCCGTTTCTCCCTCGCTATCTCCCGCTGGATGGCCGCCCGCTCGCGGGTACCATCGTCGCGTCTTGGAAACGAGAATTCAGTTGGAGAACGCGAACGCAGGATGGAAAGTTCGCGGCGGGAGAAGCGAATGGGTTTGGCGAAAGGACCGAACTTAGGCCGAGCTTAGGAACTTGGTGCTTCTCTCCTCGGCGGAGAACGCTCCAAGTGGTGGGGCTTCGTGCTAATTTCGTAGTCGCGCGGCGAACCTGACGCGGCGTATCGAGCTACGGCTCCCCTGGGATCGTTCAACCTGCACGCGCGTTTGATAATACCGAGATCGATGCTCGAAGCACACAAATGTCTGTTGGCGATGTTAACAACGGCCTCCAACTATTAACGATTCGCGTTCCCCGTTATATTATGGGCGGGCGACTGCATTTGGTAGTCGAGGTTTGTTTCAACTGTATCAAGGTTGAGGGGGTGTTTGCGCTTTGAAGTTTGGAAAAATCGATTTGCCGTTCTCGCGTTTCCCTAGAGCACGCATCCTCGAGACGGGCGAAAAATCGAATTAGATATTTCTAAGTCGCTGTTAATTTTTTGGACACTGTTCGGATTACCCTGCTTTCGTTGCAACACATCTATCTTGAACGAATGAAAATTGTAACCCTATTAAGATACGGGAGAAGCGCAATGCACCGTGATGTCTGTTTGATATTTAACAAGCGATACCCGATTTCGTATATAATAACTTTCGGAAATAATAACAATAACGACTCGGTGTCTAAAAATCGGACGAGCTTGCAAAGAGATGCTGCGAGCATTTATCAGCAATTATTCGGTACCGCAGATGTGGAGGAAAATCGAGAACGAGCCTGGCGAGCTTGTAAGTGTAACACGTAACGAAGTCCATTGTAACGTTAATTTATGAATATTAACTCAACGACCGGACGGTATTATTAACGGTCCAGGCTTCCAATTATCCGGGGCCGGCCAATATTGATACGCCGGGTAAATAATAATTAATTACAGAACGTTAATCCGGTACGGTCTTGGAGAACACCGCCAGTAGACTTCCAAACCCGTGACGACCATACGCTACGATATCGACGAACGAAACATTCTTGGACGTCTAACGCTATTTAACAGTGATCGCCTGAGCGGTTGAAAGGGGTGACAAAAACGGCGGTCGATGAAAGAAAGAGGGGCTTCGATTACAGCGTGCAATGGAAAAGGATGGAAAAGAAGAAGAAAGCAAAGAATCTGGAACACGTGAACGCGTAGCGTTCAAGCATTAAAGCGCCCGGCTCTTCCAAAGGGAACTTCATTTAAGAGTCCTTGTTTATAAACTGAAACAGGACGCGGCGGAATATAATTCCGCTCCTAATTACTCTGAGTGCTTTGCTTCTTTCATGGAAAGCGAGCCGTCCCATTGCCGGGCGTGGCAAAAGTTTCGTCCGACCGGGAAAACACGCGAATCCGATCGACCGGCGCGCGACGAGGGGCGATTGTTGTACGGCCGACGCCATAAGTAAAAACTAAATAAATAGCCGGAAGAAGGACCGAGACAGGAAATGTGAGCGCCGACAGAGACGATCGGCTAGGAGCTTGGCGGAGGGACGAGCGCGAAGATAGCGGCGGATGGTAGGGGGAAGAAAAAACGGGGTGAAGGCGAACAGGGAAGAAAAGCTGCGGAGGAGAAAGGGGAACGCGAAGCCAAGGGGGGAGAAAATTCCCTGATAATTAAGACCGTTTTAAGGAAAAAGAAGAGAGTCGCCTATCTCGCTCGCCCTCCGCTGCAGCGTTCCGCTGGTTCTCTCCGTCGGCATCCTTGCATCCTCGAGGAGGCTAATTAATTTAATTACCGCCTTCGCCAGATTTAGCCCCTCGCCTCCCCACTGATGCCCGGCCTCAGAACAGCTCTGTGTTTCTCGATTTTACCGTGGAATACAATGATTCCGCAGGTCTCGCTGGCTTCATCGGACCGTGAAAGACGGGGGAACGATTCGATCGACTTCCCCCTTCATCCGCTCGATTTCTTCGTGCTCGAGGCTCATGAATGACGAAAGCGACGAGAAAAAGGTTAACTATCGAGCGAATATTTATGAGAGGTCGCGTCGCGGGCCAAAGGAAACGTACCGGGGGCCTTGGTGGAATTCAAATTAACGGGGCCACTTACCATTCTTAATTGAACCGATATTCTTGCAGATGCTCGATCCAATTAACACTCCTCGGCGACCCGGCCGTACCCTCTACGCGGTGGTATCCGCCGGTGCTGCATTCGCTCGCGTCATCCCTTCCGCGTTTTTCGACCCCTCCCCACGACCGTTTCGCCCCTTCTAGTATCCGATCGAAATTGATATCGCGCGAGCGAGGTACACACCGAGGTATTAGATACGAGAAGAATGGAAAGAATAATGGAAATAAAAAAGGACGGCCCCGCACCGATACCAGGCAACGCTTCGCGCACGTATCTGCATACGTGTACGCGTTCGGTCGCGTTACGCGTTCCCAGAGGCTGTAGCCGGCTCGCTTATAGACCGTAACGAGTAGTAACGGCGTGGCGGAGGGCGGCTCGTTAAATTTAATGTTTATCGACGACAGAGGGCGTAAAATTTAATTAATCGAAAAGTGATTATGAGCAAAAGCACGGAGGCAGAACGCTGATTCGATCGGTCGCGATCAGCCCATAAGCCCACGGATGGCTGGCCATAACCCTTCGAGTCCATTTTACTTCACTCCGTGGACCTGACATAGCAGCCGCTGTTACGCGACGCGATTTCGATCGGTTCACTGCCGCCCAGAGGCCTATACAAACCTAATCGACCGGTTCCTCCGATTTTCGTTCCGCCGTGTTTGCCTTTCTTTCGGCCGGGATTTGTCAATCGTTATTATCCGCCCGCCGCCTATTCGAACCCCGAGAACCTTATTATTTCCGGATCGCAGTGGGTAATTCGATTATTTCAGAGGGCCGCGCGAATAATTTGAAACGGAGCCTTTCAACTCGGCGAAGCCGACGGACAGCAAGTTGCCGTCGACGTGTAACATCGGGTTCGGGGGGGAACTCGGTCACCGGTGTCTCGATTATCGAAGATGATTCGTTAGGTCGGGTGGAAAGAATCTACCGGTCGCGCGAATAATTTCAATTAACGGACCGGTCGTGATTCACCTTTGAATACGGTCCTCCTTCCATCGTCCACTCTCGAAGACAGTTTCAGACCCGTCGCCGAGAAATCTCGAGCATTTAATCCCTTCGCGATTATCCCGGGATCTCGATTCGACAATTACCTCGTGCCGGCCAATGCGTGCGACGAAATAACCATCGCCGAGCATTAGCTAAACAATCGTTCCTCCTCCCATCAATCCTTCGGGCTCCGCCGTTTTCGCGAAAACATTCATTATTGCCCCGATCGATCTGCTCGATCGTTCGTTCGTTCAACCGCTCGAAAATATGCCGGCCAATCTAGCCGGCAAATATTGCGATTCATTTCATCGGAGTGCTCCGAACGGATATTGTCGGCTGGCGGAAGCCAATAAAAATTATAACGCGGACCGTGAAGGATCGGAGTAAATAAAAATGCAGCGGAACGAAAAAGAATAATGCCCGATACGCGAAACGTGTACACCGTTCCCCGGAAACGGGGCTACGCTTATTCGTTAAGGATGAACGGGGTCGACGGGGTCGACGGGGTCGCGTACGCGCGGTACAAACGCCTCGCGATCCGTGGATCACGATAGAGGTAGGACCAGGCAAATTGGAACAAATTGATTTTCCCCGGCGACATCTATTAAAGTGACGGAGTAGAGTCGCGGTATTAACGGGCGTCGCAATATCGAAACGCGTCCCGCGCCGTATCGGCCAGCCTTTCGGACAAATTGGATTTTCCGTGAGAAACATTATGACACCCCTCACAATCGCCGGCTCGAACGGCGTACGCGCGTTTTACGCGCGCCGATGAACGCTCGTCTAGGACGGGGCTAGGCAGGACCCTGGATATCTGGTGCAGCATGCCGTTCTGGGAACGCGTCCCCTTTGTTTCATAATTTTCGCGTCGATTCGATTAGCCGTTGAAAAACAAGTAGCCCGAAACAGGGCCGGAATCAGAGAACTCTGCACGGCGAACTTGATTGCAGATTTTATCATTTTGTTTGCAAATTGAACTGCGCTTGCTGCGCCGAAACATTACCGGCCCAGAGGGTGCGTCGGGGGTGGGGGTGATTTAACGAACTGGTGTCTGAAATATTCAGACGGCAGATTGATCGAAAATCCTCTCTCTTGTTGATTTTTTGCTCAGAACGCCGGACTAATAATAGCGACGCTCCTAATGAATACGAAATTAAAGCTTAATTGATTCAGCCCTGCCCGATTGTAATTGTAATTTATCCGCGTTGCTGCTCGAGGCGCACCTTAAAAATTCGTAGAATATACTCTCTCCCGAAATTGGGCACGGACGGAATTGCTCGCTACTCGAGGCACTTATCGCAGCGATCTTCGATTACTCCACGGTCATTTAAAACTGGCAAGTTTCGATATAGCGCGAGGGTGAACGCAGACGACGCCCTCATATTAATTCCGTAGGCCTACCGGTGATAATGTCTCCGGCGTGCCGCTCCCAAGGGTGGCGTGAAAGGATTCCCTCGAACGACACCGAATCGAGCCGCGAGATAGGCGATCGTCTTTGCCGATTACGTTAAGGAGAACGGGTAATTACGCGTCCGCGTTCCGATTTTCCTTCAGACAATCGCGGCCGTGTCGCCTATTACATACGGCGAACCCGTCCGCCGGACCGGCTTCGTCGAATAAATTCCGTCGAAACGGATTAATCCGCCCCGAAGCTTCGGGTTTAACGAAATGTATATGCTTCGCGATACGATCACTGGGCCGAACAAAGCGAAAAATCACGGGGAACGAAGGTTCGCACGCACGTTCGAAAGGAAGCAAGGGGGCAAGCCGGGGAAAATCAGGTGGCACGTACGAGACGTTAAAATTAACGGCGCAGTAACAAAGTATCGTAAGTCTGTCGTGCGGGGTGGCTCGAATCGCGTGCAGAAACTAGCGTCCCGGCTATTAACGAACAGCAACGGTGGCTCGTTCAACTCGTACGCGTGTTACGGCACTGCCGGGCGGTAATCAAATACTTAAAACTCGACTGGGAACCGGGGGGGGAAAAAATCGAGACGGCGCGAGATGAGAAGAAGCCCGGCGGTAAATCCTGGTCCTTCGACCCTGACAGCCTCGTAAACCGATTCGTCTTCTGGTCCCTCGACTCCCGGCACTTACACCGGCGACCTACGGACTCTGTGATTCGGTCTATGAGCGCGGAGAAAAGTCGTATCTCGCGATCATTAATAGCTCGAGCAACCGGAACCAGCGAAACGTGCCTCGTGCCAATGGAGCGATAAAATATCCCGGCGAAACGCAACCGGCCTCCTCGAATCGAACGTTAGACGGTGGTCGCGTGGAACCGGAGAATTATCAAAATTAATCGGGCCGGCTAATTCGCGGAAGAGAGATTGAGAGAGGGGGTGCGGGAGGGTGGCGTAAAGAAAAGTTCGCGCGACCGCCAGGATCGTAATACGCCGGTAATGCCGGTGCTTAGCGGCGTATAAATAAGCATTAAATCCGTGCTTAGGATACCTTAATCTGTATTTTTTCACGGCCTGCCCGCCGGAATATATTATCACCCGGGGGATTTTATCGCGGCGGCGATAATGCCGTTAACGCGCGAATATACTCGGCAGAACTTTTTTAAAAGAGTAAGTTACCGGAGAACCGGCGCTGTTTCCACCGTCCTCCCTTTCCCTTATCAAGAACGACTGCTCGAAGCCGTTCGTTATCGACCGGAGAATATTCGGCCATTCCTGTACGCGCGTCCCGTTTAATTGTTTCGCAATTAACCGGCTGTGCGCTCGACGGACTCGTCCGCCGACAGGAGAAAAGTCGAATTATACAACCGCGGCAGGACGAATCCGGGGACGCGAAGGAATGGAAAGAAGCGACGTCGGACGTTCAACCTTCGATGGAGGGGTGCGGGCTATTAAAGACCGTTTCCACGATGCACGGACGTTTCCCGCACGCTCATCAGTGTCCGCAGCAACGGCAACGGCTAACGGAGCACGGATTTGAATTAGGAGACGGTGCGGCACATGGCGGGTGGAGAGAGAAAGCCGATGGTACGGATGGGAAAGGGGTGGGCGGGGGGTGGGTGTGCACGAGTTGGTTGCTAACGACCGTCGCCAGACCAGGGTTGTTAACTGCTACCGGGTTCAGTCGTCCCGCTGGATGTGGTGGTTCTTCTATGTGGGAAGAGGTTCCGCTGGAGTGGGTGTGAGGGTGGAAAAGGGCCACGACGGGGGAGAATGGCTAAGCTATTCGGAACAATGTCTTGTTAGGCGGTTTGCTTTGAGGTAATCGCCGGGAAGACCCCGGCAGTCGTTAGACTTTCCCTCGCGGACCTGTTTGTTTCGCGGATAATTGCCCACCGATACTCGACTCTAGTCCCTCGTAAAATCGTGAACGATCCCCGTCGGGCTTACGGCCACGGAGTAACAGAGGAAACGAGAAGCGACCCGGAGAAACTTCGCGACGGAGGGAAAATGGTGGCGACGAAGGAGGAAACGAAAGGAGAGGAGTCGAAGGAGGAAGGCGATATCCGTTTGGTGGGTTTTCGCTGGACGTTTCGGCGCAGAACGGATCGTCTTAGTGCGAGGCGATCCGCTCGCTTCGCGTCGCGTGGTACGACCGGTTGTTCGCGTTAATCGATTGGCCAACGTGTCCCAATTACGGGAACGAACGAGATCGCGCGGCGGCTCGCCGCGGAAAAAGGAAAAGATTCCGCGCCGCGACGGCGACGCGATCCAGAAACGAGCGCAGGCGAAACGGCGAGCGGCAGCGCGCCGTCGAGGGGGGAAGAAAAAAAAAAATACTTCCAAGTTAATTAGCGCGAATTACATCTGCACGAGTACGCGGTAATTGCAGATTTTCCTTTTTTTTTTATTCCCGACAGCTCGTTTCAGCATCAGAGTCCGTTAAATAGATTCGTTTAAGCGAGTCGCATTAACGTATACCCCTTTGACGCACAGGGGAATAAGACAAGCGCGGTTCAAGCCCGCGAAAATCTCTTCAATCGAGACGGAGCCGGGGACGACGCGCGTAGATTGTTCCTTATAGGTAACATTTACTCCAGGATTAACGACGCGCACCGTCGGTTTTGTCCGAACGTTTAAAGCGCCGGGCGAAGCGGCTAATTTCAACGTTTTTCGCCGCTGGATACGCGTTTAATGGACTCATTCCGTCCGGATATACCCAGCAATCCGACGAAACGGCAGAAGCAACAGCGTTCGAGTGTCACGGAGGAACGTTAACGGAAATATTGTCGCCGCCTTTCCCGTTGATCATTTTCCAATTTTCGCCGGCGCGCTCCTCGATCGCGGTGAAACGTTTTACGCCCGCTCTATTGATTGCGCAAACGAAACGCGTGCCCCCTAAATTTCGAATATCGCGGTAGTTAGTATCGACCGCGCACTCGGCGCGCATCGTCAGCTAATTAGCATGTACCACCTTTCCCTGGGACGTACTTTAATCGCTTGCGTACACCCCGGCGCTGCCCCGTTACTTGCGCGAACGTGACCGCTATTAAAATTGAAATATCGTCGCGCTTAGCATTTGCTCGGCGATCTCGACATCCGATCTGCGTGGCACTCGATTTTCGATTGCACTCGTTCGGCTCGGTGTTCTTCGGATTGAAGCAACGACGACAAGAAAAATTGATTACTCTCTCTCTCGCTCTCTCTCTCTCTTGGCGGTGTACGATCGATTGAAGCGAAAACATTCTCGCCGGTAGTATAAACTGGACGAAATAAATCACCGCATTTCCTTGCGGCACACTGCACACTCATTGTCGGACGTAACTGCCGCCTACGTGACCGTGGCCGCCTGAAATTGAAATACCGTGGCTGTTAGTATCGGCCGCGCAATTACAACGTACAGTTGGCGTGTTCTCCCTTGCGGTAATATTCTTAGTTCGATCCTAGGGCTATTCGCGCGCCTCTACGCTCGTATCCTCGTGGTTAAGGGTCCCCCGGAAGTGCGGGCTCGAACCAAAACTCGCCCGCCAATGGCCGCACACTAATTCGTACTTTGGGGGGCTTACGGACAACTAACTTGCCCCTAATGCCCTGCTTAAGCGCGATTATTGTCTTCGACGAGTTCGAGACTGACGGAGTAGATTTCTGCGCTCGAATGATCGTTCGTACGTTGCGTCCCTCTCGTCCCGTTGCAATTCGGCTACTGTCAACGCGACGCGAACGCACGGCAAGGGATAACCGAGATACCCCCGTCGCGATATCGAGCGAAAAATTTCAAGGCAACGCAAACAGGGATTACTCGCGGTCGAAGGTAGACATCGTCGCGCACCATTTCCAGGCTCGTTCCTTTCCCCGTAAAACTGTCGGAACTATAATTCCTGGCAGCCAGGAACGTTGGCCGTGGCCAACGCCACAGATCACCAGTATCGTACGCGATTCGGCGCAAGATTGTTCATTCTAACGTATCGCGGGATAGCATCGACGCCGCGGGCGATCGTTATTTGTGTAATACACAATTTATCGATCGTCCAAGCCGCTCGCGACCGAATTATGTGCCTGCCGTCGCGACGTAACCGTCGACTAATGTACACGCGTACGGTTAACGGGACGCGAGAAGAAACGAGACGCGCGTGCAGACGTCGACCATGGAACCGTAACTCGAACGGGACGTCCCGGTGTTTCCAGCGAGCGCTGGAGTCCCGACCTGACCCGCGGTGAACCGAACAGAAAGGTCGATCGTTCCGATCGCAGAGAAATTCGCGACGGCCCGACGATACCCGTCGAATAATTTACCGGGGTCTTCGCGATCGGGCCAGGAGGTCGCGTACGACTCGCGCGAGGAAAGGAATGATTTAAAAGCGGACAGGCGCGACGCGGGAGGACGTCATGGGAGCAGCGCGCAGGGGACGAAGAACGAAACACGATGGCACGGCCATTAATAGAGCGCGAAATCCGGCGGTCATGCGCCAATCTGCTTTCGTGACAGTGCCGTGGAAACAAGTATTTCCCATCAATGAAGCGGCCGACGCGCCGCAGCTATATGCACCTCGGGGGGGCCGACCTATCCGGGATGGCTCGCGAAAACAGCCGCCTCGATATTCCGTTTATTATTCCAATAGCCGCGATTCGTCCTCTTTCTTGCCCGTTTAGCGACCCTGTACCAGCCAGATAGCGGGTATCGATGCACTCGAACAATCCCTCCTATCTCGGCCAAGTCTGTTTTTATTTTCTGTTAATTGATTTTTACACTCCGATACACCCTGACGAGGTTACTCCTTTATGATGCCCGCAACGATGCGACGCGCGTTTAGCCGCGTATCCATGGAAATGGTCTGCCACCGGAGCTACGATATTAACTGGCTGATACAGAGTGGCAAAGGGGTGAGGGCCGAGGCTAATTGAAATCGAGATTCTCGCGCACTTTCTCTACAGAGACACCAGACGTGGAGGAAAAAACGGGGGAGAGAGAGAGATTTTTCGGCGTCCAGGGGAAGAAGGGTGGCGAGAGGAGAAGAAGGAAGAGTTTGGCGACTTCTTTTGTCAGGCCAGCCAAGCAGCCAGTCCACTTTCGTACACGGGGACATACAGAATCCCTTTTCGCGAAATACCCCTCATAAACTTTCTTTCCTACGTTTGCTATCTTCGTATCGCCATTCAGTTACCCTGCCCCCGCGGCAAACGCGCCCGGGCAAGCGTTGCTGGTGGTGTATTATACGTGACACCACCACGACACGCTCGAAACGTCTGCGAAGTAGATTTTTCCGCACCTCGATATGATTAATACCTCGACGAGATAGGAGGGTTGGCGGACCGGGCGAACCAAGACCGAAAGGTGGGGGGGGGGGGGGATAGTAAACTGGGGAAGGTGTCGCTGGAAGAAGGAGAAAGTTAGACCGACGCTGGTGAGAGGAGAGAAAGAGAGAGAGGGGGAGAAAGGAGAAAGAAAGCCTGGACGAACGGGAACGGGTGAAGGGGGGGGGGCGAGAAAAAAAAACGAAACGAGGTGGTTGCGAGAAAAAAGGAGAAGGATGACGGAGGGTGAAGGCAGCCGAGGTAAAAAGGGAACGGTTATGGGCCTGGTGGTCGCTCGCCGTACAGCAAATCCCCGTCAACCGCATTCAATTACGATGTTATCGCGAATACAGATGACGGTTATTTCCTTCGGTACACCCTATACGAAACGTTCGCGATGCGGCGCGACGCCGCGCGACGCAGGGCGACGCCGACGTCGCTTCTCCGTCCAAAGTTAAGGCAGTATATCGTGTAATGGTGGGTTGGCCGGCCGCCCGTATGATTGCTTTAGGATGCGCGCCGACAATACACCGGGATAAAGCGACTCCGATTTCGACCAACGGCAGTTACGCTCACCAGACTTCCGTTCCCTTCCGTTCGACCTAGTATTTCCTTGATATTCATACGCGGTTACCATTTCAATGAACGGTTTTCCACACTTTTCGTTCGAAAACTCCTGCGAAGGAATTCTCCAATAACTTGGGAGAGATCGAGGTTCCATTTGTGTAAAGAAACGTCTCCTGTCTAATACGTTCTCCCGTCGAGCGGAGGTCCGTTTGTTGAAATCGAATGCTGTCGGACATCTAGCTGGTCCACGTATTTAATAGAAAATGTTCTACCGAACTGACGGACGCGGCTGCGAGAAGTATCGGTCTTGCGGTCGAGGCACGTCCTTTTTTTAAATACGCGCGATCGGTACAGCCGATGCCCCGAGGCTGTATCGATAACCCGGCTCATCTACCAGGAAGGAGAGGCGCCGCGAGTCGCGGCCGGGTCTCCTTGAAATCGCGCTCGCCGCTTTTCGGTACACGGTTTGTCGAGCACGACGACCGACCCACCCTCGCCGTTTTCAAACGATAAAACCTGAAATACGAGCGCGCACGCTGGTCGAACTTCTATTCGCCTCGACCGAAAGGGATGTCCGGATCATAACGCGGCGCGCTCCCGTGCACCCCGTTGCTACCGTGAGTTACTTTACACGGCCATTTCAAAGGAAGCCCCCCCCCCTCCCCCCACCCCCATATCCACTTGATTCTCGAGCCCTCCACTCTCGCCCCGTTGTGTACGCGATACTTTGATCGCCGCGGAAAACTCTTTCGCCCCCGTGCAGCGGCATTCTTAATATCCCGTTCGCGCAGTTCCCTCCGATAACAATGATATTAAGTAAAGAAAACTTACACCGCGCCCCGATCGCGTACCGCCGCGTTTGTCCAAAAAATGAGTTCGCGCTGGAATAAAGCAATTCGACACATGTCGAGGGGACCGCGATACTTCCATGCCGGATGGAGGGGTGGATAGAGCACGAGGGAGATTAATTGGAACCTTCTTCGGGCGAAACAGAGACAACGAAGAGGAGTCAAGGGTGGTAGGACGAATCGAGGGTTGGGGGCAGGAGGAAAAGAAGAACAGAGGGGAAATTGAGAGGACGCGGAACGTGTAAGGGGGTGGGAAGAATCGCGGGGGCCGGGCGAGAACGAGACGCAGCATAGCCCGGGGGTGAGCTTTTTGCCGAACACATAATGCATAGCGAAGGATGACACCCTTATCTCGGGATCTTTAATTCCGTGGGCCACCGCGAGGGGGTTGCCGCGTCGTCATTTGTCGGTTGCACCGCGCTCGAATCAGGGACGCCACAGAGTGGATGGATAAAACCACCGCTGTTAACATCACCGTTGGCTACAGGGGCTGGAAATTGCCTTGGCTGATTTCATTTCGGGCCAGATTATTTTAAGGGGTTCTGCTTTTCTTTCCCCTACCAGATACCGTGCCTGCCTCCGCCGCCACCCCCCGCCGACGTCCGTCCTCTCTATCCTCGTTGCTTCGCCGTGATTAATGCGACTACGAGACTAGAGGGGGTAAGGGTGAGCGATCGGGAGGTCGCGTCACCTTCTAGCTACGTTCGTGTGCTAACCGATTAATTTATGCAAGCGCGTGGAGTCACGGTCGGGAAAAAACAGGGCGAAGCTAGCTTCGCGAGGTTATTTTTGGGGCTCGCGATTCCTTGTTATCGATAACAGCACAGAAATTCTTCTATCGTTTCTCTAATCTCCTTGGATTCGCTCGGAGGAGCATGCAGTACGAAACGTCGATGTACGCGCAAGGCTTAACTTACCAAAAAATCGTGCGGACCTGACGCGCGATAAACATTGCCAGCTTTCCGTGAAACGAAACAGAGAGCGTGGAGCGAATAGAAGTATGCTGCGCAGGGGTTTCAGGGCAGCGGGCGAAATCGTTTAAGTGTCGAAGGGAGTGACGAGCCCTCTCGAGGACAACGCAACGAACAGAAAAGGGGGTTAGAGGATCCGCTCTCCGAGAGTTTTAAAGAGTTTCAACGTCCTATTATAAAGTCTTCACCGTGCATAATAACATTCAACTCCGTCGGTTGGAAGGCATTAGGGAAATCTCGTTGCCTCCCCACGACTGTTTCTCCCTCGCCCCTTTTGCCCCCGCTCCTCGCCCCGCTTGTCGCGGCTACGTCCTACCGATTTCACTGTGCCACGCGGGGACATGAACGTCCATCGCAAATCGCTGGACATCGCCACGGCCATACACGATTTTTGTTTTCCGTTGATTTCATCGGGAACGCCGTGCAGCCGCGTAGCCACCTGGATAAAACGAACAGCGTTACGTGGGAAAAAAGGGAGAAAGTATTTCGGGGGAAGAAAACGTCGCCGGAGGATTCATGAGTTGGCGAACGGTAGATAAGATCGCGTGGAGTGCGTTGTTTGGTCTGGAGATTGAAATGAAGGCAAGCCTGAAACTCGTCGTGTTGTATTTATAAGAATGTTATATTTTCTCGGTAGTAATTGGAGCCCCTATAGAGGCGGTAAATATATTAATAGTGCGCTAATAAATGATATTTATATACAGATGGATAAAAAACGAGAGGAAAGTGTGTATTTTTGTTTTCACTCGCATTGTTCTTTCCCTTTCATTCCTTCCTCTCTCTCTCTCTCTCTCTCTCGCGCGCTCTCTCGTTCTCTCTCTCTCTCTCTCTCTCTCTCTCTCTCCCATGCACAGTTGCTACAGCCTGCTTCGTAGTTCGTCCACTTCGCGTAACCTCTTTTGTACTTAATCGATTCGGTGGAGAATTTTCCTGATTGAAGATCACGCATTGCCGATCGGCAAGGGATCAGAAATTCGTCCACGCGTTCCTTCGCCGTCAGCCGAATTTTCCACCTCGCCGTAGCTAGAACCTGCGCTCCCGATGCGTGTGTCGCTTAGATGAAGTTCGTCAGCGGTGCCCAACGAACGCCGGATTGTTCGAGGTACCGTCCTTCGGTATCGTTGTCACACGTTCATCCCGTCGTACTTTTTGTTTCACTTCGTTGCTCCCCGACTCGTCCGTTCTTGTCCGTCTTTTGGCGTTAAAGCGTAAAGCCGCGACTAAGCCCCTCGTTTCTCAAAGCTCCCGATCGCAGGCCGCGTTAAACATGCATTCGCCGCGGTGCCCGAGAGGAGCCACGAGCAAACTATTACGGCTAATATCACTGAGAGCGAGCAAGGAATATTCGAAATCCGAGACGACGCGACTTGCTCCCGAGGGGCAGCGAAACTTACATCGTTAGTCTTTGGTATTAGCCATCGCGTACGCCTTTGCTCGCGCTTCGTATACCGTGATTTTGGAAACGTCTCGAGATTCGTTCACATCCGCGCCCCCACCACCCCCACCCCCCCGATTCCCACCCTCCCCCATCACCCGACCGAGGAGAACGAAACGTCTCGCTCACCTTTGGCATTCGATCGGCCGTTCCATCGATTCAATCGAGCGCGGCTCGTCCCTCCGTCGAGCGGCCGATGAAATTGCGTGAAACAGCGAAACAGCAACTTGCTGGCAAACTTACGACGACCCACTTCCTGGATGTTCCAGAACAGAAAAAAAAGAACATACTCGCGATTTCGATCGGCAAACTCGCCGCCGAACGCCGACGAATCACGGGTATCATATGGAGATCATCGATTGGTCTGCGTATACTGATAGTCTTTCGGTGTTCGCAGAGTCGACGGTACAGATATTTACAGGGGACTCTGCTCGATTCGCGCAACCTCTCACGCCGCCACTTCCATTCGTACGTAACACCCACTCCTCTAATCATACCTCGCCTCGCTAGAAATATATCTTACATAGAATCACCTATTTTATCATGTTACATGTTGTATATTACAAGGCGTGCGTTAACGTATGCCCGTCAGCACGCGTGAGACGCGTCCGTGCGTAGACGATGTCCGCGTCCTATCCGTCTCTATCGCGTATCCTTCCATAAATTTATTCATATAACTCCTCGATCACAGTGATTATTCCCAACCTCTCGACGTACGTCTCCGGAATAGATTCGGTCATCCGACAGTGTCCTCGAGACCCCATCCTCACCGATCTCCACCTGTTACATTTGGTGCGCGAATTGTCCGTCTATCACTCTCCTCCTTCCCGTCCACTTTGTCACGACGCTTTCAGCCCTGTTCGTTCCACCTTCACCATTCCGTCTCGTCGGTGAGCCCCAACGGCCTCAATAACCGCTAAGACATCTGAGCTTCTTCAGAGGTGGCGATACCTCGTTTCAGCTGGTCGGCGCCTGCATAGACATCGGCGGCGGCTTCACGGGGCCCAAAGCTGGGCCCGACAGGCCGTTGTTGTTCATGTCACCAGGAGTCCTGGGACCACCGACGCCTATGGCCGTTCCGTTCATGGTTGGCGTGCTTCCTGACATCTGACCCTGCGCCAATAGAACGATCATTTTCAATGGGAAACGAAGACATCGCAAGAAACGTTTCGAAGGAGCAAATACCAACGACAGTTCGAAATCATATTCACAGTTCGCTAAACATTTGTACGCGTCTATGTTGATGCAAGAAAAAGGTATGCCGGACCAAGCGCGACGCAAAGGAAGCTAAAGCGGAGCAAGTGCCCCGAAAACGATTCTCGGTTCGACGGGCGAAACCGATCGCGCGGACGGCGCTTCCCCGCAGACTTTTCAATCGGAACACCACCGCTTCCACCTGTCATCGGCGAAAGCGTGTGCACCGACGAAGGCGTCGACGCGTTTAACCACGCGCGCGTGAAACAACGCTTCAAACGGTTACGGTCCTCTCTTAACTTACGTTCGACACGTGATTATGTTGACCCACCGACTGGCCAAGTCCCTGATGAGGCTGCAGCGGATTGTGACCCGGATGCATGTTCTGCCCAGGCGGTGTCGGGGTTGGCGGCAGTTGCCTTTTGATGTACGCCAGCGAAGCAGGTGTTTGTGGTGGCATATTGGCGAACGCGAGCCTCTCCCTGTAGTCTAACTCGCACAGGATTTTATTCTCGCACAGATAGAATCGATCGCCCACGCAAAACCTGTAATCAAAACGACAGACTCTACTGGCTTCCGTTCTGTACGCTGACGGGGCTCGCCGAATCGCGCAGGCGGTGAATACTCGCGCGATGCGTTTCTCATCACCTGTTACGTTCCCGGAGTCCCACCGACCAACGCTCGACGCCAGGTTAATTCTGCGGAAGCTTAGGTTCGAACGAAAGGGTCCGACCTAGCAACTAACATTTCCACGGAACACCCGCGAGCACGTACGTACGTACGTACAAGTGAATTCGTTTTTCAAAATCGATATCTCGTTAAAAAAATTTATTTCACGCGCAATCGACCCCGACGCGACTGAAAGAACTTCCCGGACCGCGAATTACTTTGGCCGCACGCAAACGTTACAGAAGTCGCACCACCCCGTGGCTCGTCGATAATCGGTTGATCGCTGCGACGAGCAAAAAAAAAACCGGCTGCTGGCGGGGAGGAAAAAAAAAGGGGAGAAACAATAGCAGAGGGTTGCGCAGCGGACGAGCGGTGGATAACGAGCGTATCGCAACGTGTCGGACAAATAATTATTATCGGGCTTCTGTCCGCGAGCGGCCTCGCATCCGCTTTGATCCCAGTAGGAAATACGAGAGCGAAATACGAGAGCGGCAGAGTCTGGTTCGAGGTAGATACTCTCATAATCGTACAGCAAATAGAATTATCGCGTTCCGCGCGCCCGTTCCTGGCGGGCATAGCTTATACCGGGTTTCTCTCGTTTCCCCCATTATACGCGTCGTCTGCTAAATGACGCTGTACTCCGATCCACCTCCATTCCCTCGCTGCCTCTTTTGCGTTCCCTTCCATTGCCCTTCTGTCATTTCTGTCCCTCTTTCGCGCGCGGCCTCTGTCGCGATTCAGCTGACCATCACCTGCTGGGTTCCTGGCCTCCATCAGTCGAGACCGTTCCTCGCCAAGACCGGTCTATCGTTCTCAAGGTGCAGCGTGTATCCTCCTTCTGGCCAATTGCCTGCCTGCCAACCGTGCCCTGGCTCTTCGCTTTGATTCTTATTACACTCCGCAGATTTCCTCTCCCAAGTTTCGCTCCACGTTTGCATCTTTCTCTTTCTCTTCCCTTTTTTTTTATTCGCCGGTCGCTGTTAACGCTCCTCGGCGAAGATACAAAGGGATGGCTCTTAAATTAATTAATTCGAACGGGGAACGGTTCGGGCGTTGGACACGATAGAAACGTTAGAAGGTGCTCGACTGTGTGCATTACACGACCCGGGCAAACACCGCACAGCTCCTGGAGACGGGGCGAAGCAAGGGGTTCCAGTTTACGGGCAACGCGGGTAATTGGAGTCTAAAGTGAATTTAGATTTTATTCGACGATATTAAGTCCTCTGTATTGAGAGCGATGTTTTATTTGTTTTTTTTTACCGGATATACTTAATACGCGACGACAAGGAGGGCCAATAATTCATGGGGCATTCTTTCGGTCCCGCGCCTGGATCGAAGCAGATATTTCCATAACTAGCAGCCGACAGAATTATCGTGTTGCACGAGCGCACTCGTTCCAGAGTCTCTATTATGATCGCGGGAATAATGCCGCCAGAATCCCATTCCTCTAATTCTCGCGACCTGCTGCACCTGTCTGTCGCGACACGATACCAGCGCGCGATACCCGCCGATTTTCCACTTTCATCTAGCGTTTTGAACGGTCCGCGCCAGCTACAGTTTAATCCTCTCAGTTAATTGTTCGCGTTTATTGCCATTCCGCTAGAAGTCTGTTTCGACGCCGGGGCAAACGTCAGCGGGAATTCAGCGGGAATTTCAGCCCCATAGATTTTGTATGAAAACAAAAAATTGTCATCCCCTTCATTTCGCCCCCGTTCCGTCAACGAAGGATGAACTGCCGAGAACACAGCAGCGATTTAGAAATTGCCCGCGTTGGTGTACAAAAATATTTGAATAATTGCTACCTTGAGAGGCGGTATTCGCGTTTTCAACGTCGTTTTTTTTTTAGGCTCCATTCGGAATTTTTTTTTCGGTAATCCGAACGCTGCTTTGTATTAGCCTTCGGCGCATATGGCTACTAATATTTCAGCTACACCCTGCACTTTGTCGAATACTCGACGATCGAAAGATCGTCCATACGTAGAACATAAGGTTTCAAGCTTTAATCAAAGGCGAACATAATTCACAATTTTTCCATACTTTATCCTTCGCGTTCCTACTCCAACGTCCTCTCAAAGATCGCGAGATACTCTAGCATCTAAGAACCATCAACCGCGACAACAGTTCGACTTGAAATATTAACTGACCACAAGCAGAAGCCGTACCGCGTCGCGACCGGAGTCCTCCATTCCAAAGACGCGGGCCGCACCTACAGTTCGCATACGAAATTTCAATCTAGAGAGAGGTCCGGGCTCTCAGATCGGTCCGGTTGAATGTTTAACGAGGGTCGCGCAAGCCGGGAGGACCTCGACGTACGAGAGATCGAGAAAAATCGGACACGGCTGGGTCTCGTGGAAACGAACGGGCGCAGGCCGAGGCTGGACTACGTGTAAATAAATAAAATAACCAGTGCCAATGCGTGACCCCATTAGACTCGCTTTACGGTACGTCCTCGATGCAGTTGTAACGTTCGAGAAGCGACGCCGGCGAGCGCCGGTGAAATAAAACATTCACGGCGCCCTCCGCTCTGAATCCTTTTCTTTGAAGGGACACAGGTTTCTTGAATAAAATTTGCATACGCGCCGTGCCGCAGCGTCGCGATCGCGTCCTGGGACCCGTGCAACGTTACCGGTTTAATTTGCACCGCTGCCACGGCGAGACGAGTTTCCTCCGCGTAGAAAAGAGGATTAAACCACTCTAGTTCAGCTGCGAGACGCCGTCGTGCAAATTAAGCGTATAGGCCGGCACGACGACGATGGCCACGATTAATGGCTCGTTCGCGGCGGGGGGAATTACGTTTTGGCCGATTATTTTGTTGCTCTAAGGCCTAACCCTTTCGCCGTGGCAGGTTTTTATTTTCATAGGGCACGTATTTTCGTTCAACGCGGAGGAGCGATTTAACTTGGGCGACGCGGCCGACTTAGCCGAGACGTAACTCATTGAAATTTGTACCGATCGTTTTCAACGAGTACGATCCGGATGCTACGCGCGTTGCTCGAAATCGCAAAGTGTACTAATTCTCTGTTCGCGTCAAATGACTGGTGGCGGGCAGAAGGACAGAGCTAATGAAGTGGCACATTCAAGATACGTATCAGTCTGTGGTTTTAATGACGCATTTTAGAACAGGTTTGCGGACTTGGTTACACGTAAACAGGTGGAACTCGCTTATCAACTTTATCGTATCTCTTCCTAGGTATATCGACTCGCCCTAAGGCACTCTCCGTGGCGTGCAAACAATTTCGTAGCTGGATGCAAAAGCAATTACTATCGTTTTACTAAGAAGAGAAACACGAGCATAAATGCTTGTATAAATTAACTGGAACACGTATACGCGGCGAAGGCACGAAACTTTAAATATAACAAATTCGCGGTGACAGTAACAATAATAATAATAACGCGAGAACTAGACAAAATATAGCCAGCCTCGATGAATCGATACACGGCTCGCGAGCACGAAGAATTTTAGGGAACGTACCGAATTAGCGACGCCACGACGGCAAACTGCAATTTGTAGTCGGCGATGGCATTAACTGGGCGGTCGTTAAATTTGACCGGACGTCTTCTCGAGAGGATCGAAGAAACGCCGAGGGGACGCGTATTCCACGGCTCGCCCGTACGTGCGCCAGCGCGAATGTGTGCACCGGTGGAGAAAAGCCGTGTCGGTGTACCGGCGTGAGAGAGAGAGAGAGAGAGAGAGAGAGAGAGAGAGAGAGAGAGCGAGGGAGATATCTAATTGGATCGGTAAATCATCCTCTAACCAGGAGGGTGGTAGGCTAGGCACCGCCACCGGCAACCCTTTATTCTGTGTTATTACAGTCTAAAGTTACCCCGTGTAATTGTTGCTGTTTAATTGCAAACTCTAAGTCGTCGCGTTACACGTCGCGGCGCCCCGCGTATAATTGCCCTCCTCGAGTTCACCCGCTCGTTTTTTACTGGCGAAATAATTGGAAACGATCCGCCGCCCCCCCGTCCCCCGACCGGTCGCGGGAAATATCTAAATACGGGCGAGCAGCGGGCGCCCGGAATCGTTTCGACCCGAGCTCTCTCGGTACGTTTCGGCGCTTCGATCAAACGGGAATAATTGGTCGAGATTGTCGGTATGCTAAATGGCCAATGAAATCTAATCGTTGTGTTACAACGAAAGTGGTTCGAGCCGGGTCTCGCGTGTGTTTGCACAGACGCTGCGAGCTTTTACCGTGAATATACCCTCGCGCGGAATAATGATAGGCGTAGTCGCACCCGGGGGGTGGGTGCAGGAACGTTTCTAACCGATCAAAGTTCGCCGCCGCGAACTGCCATAGAAATTGGGTCGGCGACTACCCGGCATGAAAACGATTCACTGCCGCGTTCCAGGACGAATCGCTCCGCGAAACTCGCCATCAACGTTGGCCATCGGTCCCGGCGTTCGTCGAAAAAGCGTCCAGCGAACCGCAAGAACGTCGACGCGAAGTTGCCTTGGGCATAGCGACGCGGCTCCGCCGGTGACCATTGTCGAAGATAGACAATGCCGCGCGATAAAAACGTGAAATTGATGCTCTTTTGTTCGCATTGTTTGAGAAGCTGGACAACGTTTGTCGCACGCCTGGACGAGCCACTGTTATTGGCCCCAAACTACATTCTCCTGTTCCGTTCTCGTTCTATCCCTATCCTACGCTCGCGTTCCTCTTGTACCCTCTCGTCGTTCGGCACGCTCGTCTCTCTCTCTCTATCTATCTATCTCTCTGCTCCTTTCTCTCTCATTCGCGCCCCGCACTTATATCCAGATACCGCTGCCAACGATTCGCTTTTGCTACACCCCCCCACCGAAACCGTTGGTATCATCAATAAGCCGGCATTGTGTTTCACCACGGTTCCGTAGTTTCGCCGTTTTATATTAACCGTTTCACCGAAGGTTCGGTCTCGTCCACTTTCGACCCTTCCGCCCCGTGTTCCTTTCCGCCGGTGTCTTTTGTTGCGGTTTCTTATCGGCGGTCAACGATACGACACGGTCGCCCCGTTCGGTTAAGCTCGCGGTACCCCATTGTTTCCGAGCTAACGTCGAAGGCGCGGACCGGACACCGCCGGGGACGATGGGGGTGAAAGTCGCGAAATTACTCGTGCCTCGTTACCGGCGGCAGTAAAAGTTCGCATCTCGGCAAATTGCTCGCCGCTGCGCCTGTTGTAATTTACGCGTCAGATGGCAGACCGGATGATCAGGGTTGTGGATCGCTCAGGGCCAAATTGCGGAACTTTAATGAAACATGAACGCGGGGCGAACGCGACAGTACGGAGGAACGGTGTCGAAGGACGAACCGCGGAGAATCGTGGGCGACGCGATCGCGATCCGCGCCTACGTTGCGATCAAAGTTTCAACGCGACTTCGCGATCGAATTGGCGAAGGCGCGATCTCGCCGCGACAATTCGCTCAGCTCCGCGACGACGATCGTGGGGTCCATCCGGGAGGGGAGGGTCGCGAGCGCTGCACGGCATTTAGGGACAGCGTCGACCGTCCGCGCGGAGCAATATGATACAAAAATGTCAGCAGTATCCGGATAATTACATAACTGGTCTCGAGGGTCGGGGAGAACAGCGGAAAGAGGACGGGACACAGCGGCGGAATAACGCGATGAGAAGCTGGCCTCCTCCTGTGCAGAACGCTGGCGCGAGCGGAGGAAGTGGTCGCGACGGATAGAGCGCAGGGTGATTTCCCAGCTGACCTGTAAAGCAACTCCCGAGCGGACTGTGTCTCTCGCAAACCAGCACTCCCGTTTCTTTCCTTTCGTCCTCTACGCGTACACCCTGCCGCCCACCCGTGAGCCATTCCTTCGCTTCACCCCCATTCTCGTCTTTGTTACTTTTGCATGCGCGCCCCCCCCCCTTTGTTCGTCTGAATTGTAGTTCATCGGGGCACAGGGACGAGAAACGACGACAAAGGCCGCGGAATAGCGTCGGCACAATTGATACGCAAGACGGAGATCGATCGGAACGAGGTATGAAAACTTACCGATGACCGCACTGCTGACAGGCGAAACAGTCCAGGTGATAGACATTCGTCCTGGCCTTCATGACCATCTCGAACGGCGGTATCTGCTTGTTGCAAGCGGCACAGTTCCCCGTGTTCCCGAACAGCCTGAGGTAGTCCCTCTTGCAGAGGATAAGGTTGGCCTTGGTGTATAGACTAGAACCGACCTCCCCTAACCTACAGTCGCAGCACTCGCACTTGAGACAGTCCTCGTGCCAGAACAGGTCCATGGCACTGAGGAGATACCTGAAGAACCGACCATAGTTTTCCATCTTACCGACCAGTAGTCTAGAGTTTTCATCTTTCGGCGCGACTTTCGTCGGAGATTTATCCTCCAAACGTTTTTCTTTTCTTTTTTTTTTCCCCCCGAAAAGCGTGCAATATTATTTTGTCAGTCGGGTGCTCACCTCTCCGTGATCGCTTTCCCGCATCCAGCGCACTCCTGCTGCGTGGTGCCATTTTTATTCGGCTCCGACTTGCTCACGTCCATCGTCATCGTGATATCGGCTAGAACGCCGTCTGCAACAGGGGGGCAAGAACGTCGACTCATTAAATTCGCGACATCGTGAATCGTGTCTCCCCGGCATTGTGCGTGCGTAACAATGGGGGCCCGCAGACAAGCAACGCGTAATGTACACGTACGTCGCGATAATAAGCGTCTGCTAAGTGGCCGACAACACGTAATAACGATCCACGCTAATTGGACTGGTCGTTCGTCGTCGAGCGCCAAATCTCCCGTGCGCCCGTGCACGCCGATGGATCAACGTCGAACGTGAAATTCACCGTGCACGGAACAGACGCCGCGTCGTTCCTAATTAAACGAATAATCATTTCGCTCGTCGAACTTGTGCGCGAGCCGTCCGATAATGAACGGCAACAATAAGCAGCGAGAAATAGCCCCGACGAAATAATATCAATTTAATTTCACGAAGGCCGATACCCACGGTGTTCGCAAACTATCCGTTCAACTCGCGTGGACAACTTTGATACGTGGACAGTTGATCTCGTTGCAACGGAAACGTAGTTAGGCCCGAGAGCCGGCGCCGCATCCGGTGGCCGCGTTTCGAAGATCCACGGGGACGACCAGGGGGTTGGCGGGGGCGCATCGATCGCGGGAACCGTTCGAACCGACGGTGCCGGTGAAAAGCGGCGAGCACGAGGGTGGGAGAGAGAGAGAGGAGGGACGAACGACCACATTCGCAGGAACGGACGCGTTCTAAAAGCGATCCAAGGGAAGGAGGACGACCGGCTAAAATGGTGAGTGGCTGCACGAGCGAGGTGCGGGGGCTTAATTAATTAGCCGGATACTTTGAGTAACAATCCATTATTACATACAAACATCGTCGGCCCCGGGGCCGAGCTGTAGCTTTATGCTGCTAATTGGCCTTCTCAAAGCTTGGAGACCCGGGCACGAGTTATAAACGCCACTCCTCTAACTCGCCAGCACCCCCGACCCCCATCTCCCTCTCTTCCATTCCCTCCTCCTTCGCTTCCAACCCATCTTCCATAGCGATCTCTCTCCCTCTCTCTCTCCCTCTCTATCTCGCCTCCCTTACTCTTCCCACCGTTTGTCCCTCTTCCTCTCTTTTCATCCACCGCGCCACCGCTATCCTCCCCTGCGCAAAAGTCCGCGTGTCCTCCCCCATAGTTCACCAGCATCCGTGCACTTTGCAATGCACATGAAAGCCATACAAACGCGCGCAAGTACAGATACCGATACACGGGGACGCGTGCTACACGCGCGTAAAAAGCGAGGGTGACAGAGTGCGGGTGGGATGTGGACGAGCGGATCGCGGGAACGAAGAGGCGCGACGCCGGTAGGAGGGATGCGGTGGTAGCGGTGGGAAGAGGATAGGGGCATGTGAAGAGAGAGAGAGAGAGAGAGAGAGAGAGAGAGAGAGAGAGAGAGAGAGAGAAAAGACGAGGGCGAAGGAGGAAAGGAACACAGGAGGCGAGGAGGAGCAAGAGAAACGACAGATAGCGCTAATAACGCGCTCGTGGGGCAAAAAAAAAAAAAACAGAAAAAAAAGAAAAAGAAAGGAAGGAGTATAATTGCCAGCCCTCGTGGCAGGTATTTTTCAAATAGGACCCCGTTCGTTAATTGGAGGGCAAATTAAAGAGGCGCCGCAGAGGAAAAAAACATCATCCCTCCGCCGCGTATCCCCTTGGCCGTCACTCTTAGCGTGCCTCACCCACGCCGGTATCCAAGAGACGCCGCGCGATTCGTCAAACGATCCGGCCGCTTAATTTTTTCGCCGAACTTATTTTCCCCCTATCCCTCTCCGCACCGTTCTAACGACTCGTCTGTCCCTCCGCTCGCTCGCCCCTCTTTTTCCGCGATTGATAGGATCGTCGGGAGAGTAGCGCGCGAAATTCGATTTTGCCCATCCGCGTAGCGAAATTCAGAATTTCGATGGCCAAGGTCTGATGGCAGACCCTGACAACTGCGGCTACGCGTCGTGAAAGAAAAAGAAATGGTACACCGCGCGTACCACGTGTACCCGTTTACGGATGAAACGAACGGGACTGTCTGAGCTTCGACGACGAACGGCCGCACCGTTCGAGCTTTTCGCAGGCGCACAGTTATTTGTCCACCGCGCGCAATATCCAATTCCGTCGTGCGGTGTTCGACGGCGGTATCGCGCCTGGATCCGATGATGCACTCGATAAAATTAAATTAATCCTGTCAATTTACCGTCCCATTATTTCGCGACAATGGACAACGGTGTATCGCCAAACCGACCGACCGCAGCGGCCCGACGACGTTCGGCAATTCCGATCCGCGCGACCTCGCCGCCGAACCGGACGACGGGAAGAGGACGAATTCTACGTTCTGTCGGTCTCCCCCGGAAGGGCGAGCCACGCGAGATCGTTCTCGCGCAAGAAACAGCCCGCCGGGGTTGTAGCGGAGGAGCGCCGTCTTACGGATTGTAACGCCGTCGTAAAGTGAAAAATTGATTTACGGGTGGGGACGTGTACGGACGTTCGATAGCTCTGTACACGATACAGAGGGTCCATCGTTTCCGCGCCGACTGTCTTTCGAGGTTGAGGAGATCGCGGCCGCGTATGGACGATCCCGGCCGGTGTCTGAAACCGGGATATCCGATCGTCGAATCGGCGGCGAATACGACTTTTTATTCGGTCAATACAGGAGGCACCCTCGCAAGATTACGAAACTGCCCTAACAGCAATATGGGATAACGTGGCGAGCTCGTCCCGGATCGCTTCCGTCGTCCCGAGATACCCTGTCGCTACGGACACGGGACTGCCGGCTGGTTTAATAAAAATGTCAAATATAAAGTAGCCGGCGGGGACGGACGTTTAGGAAATAAATAAATGTAAAAGAGGCGAGGGGTAGAAGGACGGTACGGTCTGGCCGTAGTGGAGGGCGCCCGGGGAGCGGAGGTAAAGTATTATTTGGAAGGACCGGACAAATTCGGTCGTATGTAAAAGAATGACCGTCGTATAATTCTGCGAGGGATTCGGATCGCGTATTATTGGATTACGCGTAGCGGACGCGAATTGAATCGATTTTTACGTTAAAGCATAATTCGATCGTCCGGCTCGAGTCACCCGACCGCCGTCTACGCGGATACGCCCGTCCTTTGCGCGCGTCACGTTACAGGTCCGCGCGTTGCAATATTGACACGCAATTAAGAATCACCCTGTACTTGTCCGGATTCCTGCGCGCACCGAGGGAGCCTGTTTAATTGCGTCCAGCGTCGAGGCAATTAGGCAAGTAATTTCACACGTATCCGTTGTCCGCCGATGAAACGCAATATTTCCTGGTCCCGCGTACGCGGAATGGAACAAGCGCGAATCGAACGAAATCGGTCCCACGACGGAGGGATCCGTCGGTGTGTAAGAAAGGATAGGCGTGCCAAAGGGGGAGCAAGAAGTTCGCGAAGAAGAAGAGTCGAGAAAGGGAAGAAAAAACCGTGGGGAGAGTGTCGCGTGCAAAAGGGGTTGCAAAATCGAAACGAACCCTCCTCGTCCTCGTCGAGTCACGTTCCGCGACTTGTCGCGTGTCCTTCGAGCCGTGGATCGAGCGGGCGGCTAGTCGGCGAGACGCGTCGCGACGCCGCGCGTCGAACGCTACCGGGTATGGAACGCAGGATAGGGCGAAGCACGGAGCACGAGGCGGTGCATAACACAAGGCGCGACTGCAATTTCGGGGTTTAATAATGATCCCAGCCGACGGCTCAAGGCTGCGTCCCGTGTCATTATACTGTGAAGTGGAGAGGCTGCTAATTAGTCATTAGCGTAGGAAAAAGACACCTTCAACGGGCTCGGTAGCTACAGGACGGGCCGCAACCCCATCCGACGGACGGTGGTGCACAGGTACGGCAAACTTGAGCAAACAGGGTGTAGCTTCTAGCCTACGTCTAATTGGACCCTAGCGACGTAAGTTCTACTAATTGAGACCAGGCCTGTAACTATCAGAGCCGGGACAAGGGCCTTCGTAAATTCGCCGAGGATCGACGGTCGTCGTTCTGCGTGTGCACGCCGTGCACACCGAGAGACCCGTACATCTACGGGTGTCGTGGCGACACGCGAACGCCCGTGCTTCCGCGACTTCTGCTCCGCCGTTTCCTTTCGTCCGAGAACACAGAGAACCAACGGGCGATAGAGATTCGCGAGCCTTCGCCGATGCGTCCAGAAATGGAGCAGGAAATGCCAGGAGCCGAAGGGGTCGGGAAACACGTCTAAGGAGACTCGTACCCCTGCACCGATTAACGGCGGTGGCCGAAAATTTTTCTTCCGCCAGGTATTCCATAAACGTCCGCCGGGCCGTGCGCCGCTAATTCGCGTCGTGTATCTCACGGTCTAAAAGTTATTAGTCTCGCTCCAGTAAGCGCTGTACAGTTTGCAACCTATGACTAATTGGAAGTCGGTAACGTAACTGCAAGTTTCGCTAATTGAGACGACCAGTTTAGTAACTACTAGAGAGCGCACGAAGGGCGTTCTCGGGGAAAGGAAATTTCTCAAGGAGAATTCGAATCAACCGGCGAACCTTAATTTCGCCCCCGCAACCGCCCCCCCCCAAACGCCCCGACGCCCCTTCCTCTGCCGGGCCGATACTACCACCGCCGGCGCCGCCACTTTCGTTCGCCGCCGTGCGCGAGATTAACGTTTAATTAAGCATCGGCGGCGCTTTACTACGGGCCCGGCGTTGATTTCACGAGTCATAGTTTCCGGTGATATAAAACGAAACCGCCGTTTGATACGATACTTTCGAACAGGAACGTCCAATTAACCGGCGCGCCGAGAGGACGTGCTTAATCGTCGCAATTATTGCGGGCCTCTCGAAATTTCGACTGCCACTCGGGGAAATTCGCGCGGAGGCAAGGTCGTTCCCGTGGCGGATCGGATCCGTCGCGGATCGGTTCTCGATGTTTTAACGACGTTAACGGTGGCCGGGACCGAAATGGCGAGAGGGTGGGGTGGACGCGACGCGCGCGTGACGAACGGGTAGGCAGAGGCAAGAGGGACAGGGGGTGGAGGATAACAAACGCAATTGAGCAGCGCTCAACGAGCACAGCGTTTCCAAGGAAAGGTCCTCGAGGTTCGCGCGACGCGAGGATCGCGATCTTCCCCTGTCCTCGTGGACGAATCGCCGTCTACGGGAGAGGACGTATAAATCACGGCGGTCGCGTAACGAATCCGCCGGGGGCCGACGGAGGGGGGTGGCAGCGTAGAGGGCGAGAAGAGGAAGCCACGGTTCACAGGTGGAACGGAGACGGCGCGAAGGCTGCGGGTGGGTGAGTGGGTGCGACGGAGAAGCAGGGAGAACAGTGTGTCGAAGGGAGAAAGAGAAAGGGGTGCGGGAGGGTGGGCGAAGGAGGAGGCAGAAGGTAGAGCCAAATTTTAATTTCACCCCTAACAAGGGAAGGCACGGAGTAGGGTGCTCCTCGGCCCCTTCAGGACTATGCTATTCCATCCTTCAGAATCATTATATCGCCAATTAGAAGATAGCGGAGCTCGCCGACGCCTAACAAGCTTCCTGGGGAGACAGATCTACTCCCGATCCTGCCGTTATACGCGCAGGCAACCGCACTGGCGGCGCTGTCTTCCTAGCGAGAGCTCGTTATAAAATATTCTTCTCGTCGCGCTATGTCTTTCCCTCGTTCGACCCGCGTCCCGCCGTCCTCGCCGTCTCTGGCTCTGCGCGTCGCGACCGCGGGGCCGGATATTTTCGAAGCTCGCTGCGATCAGCTGGTAACCGCGTTAACGAACATCGCCGCGAATTATTCGGTTCGGTCGGTTCGAGTACGGGAACTCGATACGGTCGAGCTCCATCGGCGCGGTTCGATGTTTATCCGGCCTTGATTGAGCCAAGGAAACTGGGACGGCGGGCTTGTATCGAAAGACAATAAGTAGAGAGCGATAGCAATGATAATGGGTAGCGGCTCGATGGAGAACCTCGATTTTCAAGTCTTATCGGGGTGCCCACCTTCTGCCACTTTCAGCGCGCGCGCACAGGAAAAGAAGAAACGCGCACCGACGCAAAACGTTTCCCGTTCGACGTAGCCTCCGTTAAATCGTATTCGCGGAAACGAGACCCGCGTAACACCCGCCGCTACGATGTATCGAAAGGCGACAGGCTCGCAGGCTGCTGGAAAAGCGAAATAGAATTGTTCGATGGTACGAAGAATACGGGGATAGATGGCAGACGGATGCGCGTGGATGTCGTCGTGGATAGGGGAGGGCGGAATTCAATTTAAACTTATTTTTGTTCCTACGAGGAGCCGAAATGATAAATTTAAATAGGGGAATAAGATATAAAATTGTTTCTGCCAACCGTTTAGAACGACGGCCATCCCGTATTGTACATCGTATGTTTCAGCCATCTTCGTCCTATTCCGCTTTCGCGAAGAACGTCATCCGTTACTCGGGAGAAAGAGCCACCGTACGAGGACCCCTCCCCGTGTGTTGCTCCAATCACAGTGATCGTTTACGAGCGAACGTTTATTAGCACCAGGAGCGGGATTTATTCAACCCATCGAATCGACAGCGCGCCGCGATGTTTACCGTTCGAAGTCGACCAAAATATTTGCACTAGAAAACGACCACTCCGGGTATTCCGATCGCGCCAAGTTTCGGCCCGACCCGATGACACAGAGACGCGTGTTTCGAATTATTTATTAATAAGCTTTCTCTATTGCCGCCCGAAGGACCCATTTATTTCGCGATCCCGGGCCGCGCACGTAACCGCCCGTAATTAATACTCGATCCCACGATAAAACGCGAAATTAATCGCGTACGTCGCGGCAACGAGGAACGGCGCGGCCGATCCGCCGCTGAAGCTCCGCAGCGTTCCAGTCTGCGTAATCTCGACGATCGCCCAGTCAACGTCGCGGTTAATTCGCCTCGTCGATCCACGGTGCGCGTCCTCTCTACGTCGAACGATTGGCAGACGTTCGTTTGCAAAATTTCCGACTCCATTGGCAAACAGAATTTCATTCGTCGACGAGCGACAGGACAACGTCCCGCGGCTTCAGACCCGATCGGTCCCCGTTTCCATTTTACCGGGCCCTTTTCCATTTCGCCGGGTCCCGCTAATCGGAACGACGAGAATGCCGCGGAAGAAAGTTCGCGTACGGATGAAGGCGCGCTTCAAAGTCCTCCGGGTCGAGGTAAAATCGACGCGGCAGCGCGATACACTTTCCTCGGTAGGCAATATTCATAAATCACCCTTCAGCCCACCCCGGGCATTCTCCTGCCCCTCTTATATACGCTTAGAATAAGCACCCCTTTTCCTGATAGAGGGATGCAGCGCCGGGGTCAACTCCCTTCCCCTTCCATCTCTCGCTCGGGCAATAGAGAGAGGCCGGGCGACGAAGTAGAGACAGGGGAAACGAAGCTTTCTGGCGGAAGAGGAGAAACACCGGTGTAAGAAAGAAGAGGAGGAAGTAGAACGGAAAAGAAAGGGGGAGGGAGTTAGAAAACGAAGGCTACAAGGGTCTGTACTCGAAGACGGCGTTTCTTCGTGCTACGGGACTCACCGAGAGGGGGGTTGGTCTCAGATTCTATTAAGATCTCAGTAAGTCTTGTTACACGGAGAGGCCACGCCGCAAATCTCGCAATAAAACAGCCACCGGTATAACACCGATTCGAGGGACCGTCTACCAGGCAAGACTGGATATCGCCGGTGCTGGTGGCGACGTAGACGCCGGCGTCTACGGCGTCGCCGCCTCCTCGTATAACCGTTGCCAAACGCTCGCTACGGGGTGCCCATTCTCCGCGTGGATGCGCCGCGTACACGGGCATCGGAAACGGAAAAGTCTCGGTTAATCCTGGGAGAAAGCTGCGGCTATGGATTATCCGACAACTTACCCCCTCCCGCCCCGGATGACTTTAAATTTGTTCGCCGTTTGATTTAAACAGCGCGAGAATATGTGGAATTCCGTGGGGATTTCATAGAGGTACGCGGCAGAGCTTGCGCGACATATGCCGCGCTGCGAATTATCCCAGTTCGCGAATATCGTTGACGTTGTTGTTGCCGTCGCGACGCTGCAACGGGAAAAAATAATTGACGCGTCAAGAGATCGCGGGCTCCTCGACGCGGAATAATCGATCGGAACGATCTATCGTCCGAGAACGAGCAGATCCCGAGGAAAAATCCTCGATTGGCCACTGCGCCAACTCTGTACGCAAACGAGGGTCGAGCTGGACGAACAGCGCGTCGCGTTCGACGCGTTAACACCGATACGCACCGTATCCCATCCGGTTCGAATATAATCCCCGTCGAATGAAGCAGAGAACCGCAATAAAATCTTGAAAGGTAAACACGAAGATCGGCGACGCGTTGCGAGGGAGGAACGTCGTGCCAAGAATCGCGCACCGCGGAACGATCGAAGGCGAACGAGCGTGCCTCTTGCGAGCCGGAAGCGGAGGGGTCGGCCGCCGGGCTAGGGTCCGAAATCAATCAAAACATTAATTGAAAGAGCCGAAAAGACAACGGCCACTGTTCTGCCAAGGCGGCGGCTGCTGGACGGTCTCGATAATCGAAAGATATCCCGGCCCAATAGCCGGCCGGTCAGATCAACGATCGCCGGGAGTGAAACAGAAACGGGACAAACGGAGGGACAGAGAGAGGGCGCGGGTAGTCGCGAGGGGTGGAAGTTTTCTTCCGTTTGTGCCCGGCTACCCGCGGAAGCGGAGGGGGGCCGGGGGGGGGGGGTTACGGAAAAGAAAATTCGCGGCACGAAGAGAGACGGATGAATCGGCCGACGACGCCCGATACCGCGGCAACCGTGTCGTGGAGATGGAGGAGGCGTTTAACAAAAGGAACAAAGTCTTTTTAGCCCGGTGACACGAAACGAGCCGTCATTGTTCGCGGTTTAAAGCCCGGAAACTCTGCCGCTATCCAGCGCACGAGGGGGGGGGGAGGAGGGGGGCAATATCGAAGGATCCGCACGTAGACCAGCGAGTCGCGACTCCGGGGGTGTTCGCCCCCTCCCGGCCCTTTTACCGCGAGGGGTGGAAAAATTGTTTACCGGCCCGGCAAACTCGACGTACCCGGTTCGGTTGATCCGATTCGCCCGTAATGCACCGCAACCGCTGCTAATAGTACACGGACAGTTAATGAACGCGATCTCTATTCAATTGTGGACCGGCGTTATTAGTAGAAGCGGGCGTAGCCGCTTTATTAATTAATGAATCGATTTTAGTCGGTGGCCGGTTAATTATTCAACGTCGGTCGGGATCGGTGCAACTGCAAATGGTTCTTTAATGATCGAACGGGGGTGGGTTCGAGGGGGGGCGGCCGGGGGTTAGCGATATTGCGGCTCGGCGCGCGTTCGAGCCGCGTGGATCCTGCGTTCGATCGGGCGACCCCTGGAACCGGAAACGGTTGGAAACGACGTTCTCGTTCGGTCGATCGAACGGCGAAACTCGCGTACTTCCCCGATCGCCCCATCGGGCCTCGGGGTGGCGGTAGGTTGGAACGAAGGAAACGAATTAAAGTTCGAGTTAATTATATTCGCGTTCGCGTGTGCCCGTGGCCCGCCCCCGTGGCTCGCCGAGGGCGGCACGCGAAAAACCAGCCCGCGGCCGAGGGGTGGGCTTCCGGCGTCCGGTCTCGGAGAGAATCTCCGCGAAACGGCGAGACGCGGAGAGACGGCTGTCGAGAGATATTCGAGCGTCCGAGGCTGGATCTCGGAAAAATCTTGTAAATGGAATAATATCGGGGGCCGACGCCCAGAAGGACGCGGCACTGCCACCTGGCGGAGTGCCCAAGGACCCACGGGAAGCTTCAATCGCCGTAAAAGCAACGCCTGTGGATAGGAACGGGTAGCGAGGGAAAAGGGTGAGGGGTTAGAAGTTAACTTAAAGGCTCGCGGGTGGATCGCTCGGACGCGACGAGGATGGCGAATCGAACGGTTCCCGGAAAGGGGAAGCGAGGGACAGGGAGAGAGAGAGAGAGAGAGCGTGCGTGTGTGGGCGCGGGCGTGTGCGACAGGGGTGGAAGGAAGAGATGAGCGAAGGAGAAAAGGATAGCATACGATGGTCAGACCCGGAGATACACGTTCGACCGGTGCAACCGACTTAAGAGGATTACATTTGATATTTCGATCGGGCAAAGTGGCTTTTTATTGGACATTCGCCTCGGAATTATCGCTGACGCGTGTCGAAAGACATTACGCGTGGCCGGCATTATTAAATTATATCTCAACCGACTGTCCCCTATAATTTCCCGGCCGTCGCCGACAGATACGTCCTGCACGCGTATCGCGCTGTCACGATGGAGCGCAGCTGGCTTTTCGAGACCAACGTTCGAACCCGTTTAACGCGAAACTGGCGAGAAGAAAAACGGAGGGACAACAGAAAATACCAGAGAGAGAGAGAGAGACTTAAACGGTAATTGCAGCATTATCGTGGCTCGGTGCGTAAGCGGGTGCACAGAGCGCTCCAGATTCAATTGAAGCGGCGCATAAAGGGAACAAATACGAAGCAAGAAACAATTGCCGTGAATCGTGCCGCGTCTTTGGGCCGCAACGGTGAACGCAGTTGCGACCGCGTTGCTCGTGCAGCAACGGCAGCGACAGCGTCGGCAAATAACATCGGTGTAGCCCGGCGCAGCGTCACGGTCGTACTGCTTCTGCTTTTAGTCGCAGCTAATTAGCCGCACCAATTTGTCGGTGTAAAATAAACGTTCGCCTCGCTCGACCGTCTCCCTCTCGCTCCAATTTTCTCAATTTATTTGCGAGCGCGGAACGCCACCGCCGACGCATCATCCGTCCGTGCATCGTCCAAAGGCTCGCTCCACCCACCCGTCCTGCTCCTTCGCTTATCTCGCTCGCCTCCCCCGCGGACTTCAAACGAAATAATTAAGTCACTCCGTTCGGGAGGACGACTAACGAGACCACCGCCGCTACTAAAACCGGCGCCAATTATTGAAATTCAAACGACCGGATACCCTCGCGTCTCGCCGCCTGGACGGGGCGGTCGAGGTGCAACCCCTTCGATATCCTGTCGCGGTGGACCGTGGGCGAGCGTCTTCGCGGAGAAAGAGAAGAGCGGTGCGGCGCAGAAATAGATAAACGGTTGGACGATAAATCGCGGGGACGTTAATTGGCACCGCGAAAGGCAGGTGGAGCATATTGGGAAGGGGGGAGCGGGGGTGAAGAATTCGTACCATAGTTTAATAAAAAAAATTGCTACAAAAATATATACTGTTACCTTTTCATTAAGTAACCGATTGTCCTCCGACCGTATTGTCGAACGTGAATAACGTTTCCGTGAATGAAATTTTTTGCCCGCAGTTTTCACGAGGGGGATAAGCATCGGCTGGCGGCGCATTAAAGTCAATTAAAGCGAACGACCGGTGTCCCATTCGTAATAACAGCGGCATTGTGTTACGAGCGCGTCGAAAGATCGCGTTTCGTGCGTTAATTCCCGGTGGCTGATTGAAAAATTCCCGCTGCCCCGAGACCCACGGTGACCGAGCGCCACCTCATGCGGCAATACTTAGCGGAGCAATGTGACATTTGACAGGATGCAGATTAAGCTCGCTTCTAAGGAATCGGTATCGCTAACGGCAGCCGTACGAACGCGTCGTCTTCGGTGCGATCGGGGGAGGGTGGAAAAAACGAACACGGCAGGGATGATTAAACGCCACAGGAAAATTGGAAACGTCGCGGCCGGATCGAAATAAAAGAAATGGAAATAATTGGAGGGCGTTAACGGATAACACGTAGCATTGGAATGGAGCGTAATTTTCGCTCGATCCATTTGTCTGCCACGCACACTTTTTCACCTGCCATCCTTCGTACGCGAAGCGGATCGCGCGGAATTTTTATAATAAATTTCGAACGACGCGAACGAGCGGGATTAAGCGCGCGGGCGCGCTTTAATCGCAACGCTATGGAAAGGAGAAAGAGATTTTTCTTTCAGCGAAAGAGCCTGCTAAATTGAGCGTCTAATTGCGCTCGTATCCGACCGACCAAGTCGGACTCGTGTGATTTAAATTGCACGCCGCGATGGCCGTACCAATGATCGAATGAACGACGGCGTTCGATGAAAGCATGACGGATCGTTCACGCCATCGCTACCTGACCATAGTCGAAACAACGTAAATGTTCAAAAACTCACCTGACAAAGTTCGAAACCCCAGCCAGTTTCCCCGGACACCTTGCGCTCCGCAGAATTCTCCCGATTCCCTCCGTCACGTGACACTACACCAGCTGCACAGAACAATGTTCACTGTTTATCGTCGAGCTCCCCATTAAAAATCGAGAAAGTCATTTCCGCGAGTACAACTCGGATGGGCGAATATTCGACTGTACGAAGTCAATCTTCGAGCCCTGATCGCGACCGCGTTTACTCTACTCCGAATCGCGACATCCCGCGTTCCCCAAACACCGTCAGCGACTGAACGTAACAGCGAGCAAGAGAGTTCGCGAAACCGCCTGTTCGGCGGTCGGTTGTAAACTGCCGAGTACCGCGTGCAACCGCGGCACGCCACCGAAAGTGATAAATCCCCACTTCTGACGCCACCCACCCCTACGGCAGCCCCACTTTCCAGCCATCATCCCTTCTTCCGCACGAAATGTCGCCCCTCCATCGCTGTTCGTAACTTCTCCGCCCGCGATAGTCGCCCCACTCTTGTCAGTCGCACTCGACCGTCATCGCGCCCGTATATCCGAACCCGAGGAACTCCCGAGAGCCGAACCCGTATTTGCACCCGCCATCAAACGCAACCCGCACTCGCTGTCCCGCTCCTCCGCCACCTATCGTTGAACCATTCACGCTGCGCGGCGGTTTAACTGCTACTCGAGCGGAATCCTCGGCGGCGAGCCGATTAAGACGGTGATCAAAGTGCGCCGAGCATATCGGTTCGGAATATGTTCCCACGAGTCGAGCGCGGGGTTCGATCGGGAAGAAATAAGGGGATGGTATCGGGCCCTTTTCGTGGTTTCCTTTGCGAGGGGTCGACAGAAAGATCGACGTTTCGCTCGTGTATTCGATGCGAAGTTAATTAAGAGCGGGTGTAATGGAAGTTACGACGCGGATCGTCGGAATGGTAAAGGGACGATGCCGATGGAAACGTATCCCCGATGCAAGGATTTAATAACCACGCGGACCTTGGTCGCAGCGACGAGAGTCCCTCTAATTACCGTCCTTTCGAGGATAATCCGACGGAGAAACTGGTGCGCCTCGTCCGCAGCGGGTGTACGCGTGCACGTGTGCGTACGCTGCGCGCAACGGGGTTGACGGCGAGAGAACAACGATAGAGAAACTGATACGGAAGCTGGAGGGTGGAGACGAATGAGAGTAGGGTGACAGAGAGTTACAGAGAAAGCAACGCGGTAGATCGTAACGCGAGTCAAGACACAGCGACGGAGGATCAACCGCCGAAGCCGGCGTGCTCGCGTCGTACAATTCCACCCCTAAAATCGCCCCTGCGAAACCCTACCATTGCCTCGACGCGAGGCGAACGCAGGGATGGCATCCCTACTATATGTCCGGTTCTCCCGACAGGAGACGCGTCTACCACCCCTACGAGGCCACACCTCCCATTACAAAAATTACACCGGTCGCTGATTTAGTGTTCTGCGCCGGTTCTTGGGGGGTTGCCGCGGGGTAAAGGAGGAACAGTGGCCCGAGGGCCGCCGTGGCGCGCGAGTTTGCCTCTCGTGGGGTACAGGGTGGGGAGGTAAGTAATGAAAGGGTTGCCCGGCGGCTTCGAGAATCACGGAATCATTCGCCAGATTAAATTAGAAAGGCTACGACCTTTTTTCCACTCCCATACTATCCGCACCTATGGAGCTACCCAGCGAAATGGATTAGACTATGTTTACTGCCGCCATCGGCGATGGTCCCGTTTAATTACTGCCTGATTTATTACCGACCGCTGATTAAATCAGGAAAAAGAGTGGATTACCACCGTGAAATGACAATCCCGTGAACTTATTCAATTCGCCGATCACGCTCCCCCTCCCCCCACGTACCCCCTCGACCCGCTCCAATTTTACCATCCAACCCTATCCATCCGCCCGACCTCAACGCTGCCAATCGACGCGCGGCTAAATTTAACATCCGCCAAGTTTCCGGTTCGCGGGAAACGCGTCACTCTATTTTTCGAATCGAGATTTCGGCGTGCCGGTTTGCAGCCTGCGTTCGCCTTTCCTTTTTTTTTTCTTTTTTTTTTTTTTTATTCGGCTCGCCCCCCTCCTCCCCCAGCCCGTATCGCCATCGTTGCTGCAACACGCGCACACCGATGCCTCCGCTTTATTTTTCGCGGGAACGAAATGGAATTGGGGCGATTGCCAGGTTTCATCTGCAATCAGGAATGAAACCACCTATGTTGAATTAAATTTCGTAGACTGTCGCTGGAGGTCCGGGCTTTTAGCTAGCGGTGTCCAACCGACTCGCCGCCCGGCAAACCCCGATGTCGCGAGATCCGCGTCGCTTTTCCCACTCGGTGAACGGCCTTGTGTCGGGTGGCGCGTACAAAAAGCTTCGCAACGGGGTCGAATTTAAAAGGCGAACAAAATACATCGTGGGGGGGGGGGGGGGGAGGGGAGATTGGCGATCGATCGTTCCCGTGCCGATCCGAATTCGTTTTCTCACGCCCGTTATATGCATCGCGGCGAACTGGCGTTCGATAAACCAAAATCGTGACCGGCTGAAGGGTTTATCAATTTGTACGGCCGAAGCGAGACGTCTAACGGAACGGGGAACGTCGAAGCGAATTCGAAACGGGAAGAAATGTTTAACGAAAGTGCAGGTGGGGGAAGAGGAACGTAGGGTTAGTGAAAACAGGGTGGGCGGAAAAGGTGGGAAGGGTACTAATCACTTCTAGGGACTTTAATGGAGGTTTTCTGTACGCCGTCTACTTTGTCCACGACTTATACTACTTCGGACCGGTTGGAAGTAGGGTATTTGGGTGGAAAAGCAGCCGGAGAGTAGCGTTACGTGTATTAAACTAAACGGCACCCGACCGTCTCGCTCGCTCGCTCGCTCGCTCGCACAATAGCCGGCCTGCCTCTCTTGTCTTCCAAAGAAACGTTCCGTGTCGATGGCGAAATAAATTCTACGGCTGCCACCCCGCGCCCCACGTGCCCGACCCATTCGAATTTCGCCCCGAACGGATTTATTTAGCCTTCGTTAATTAAGAGAGGCCGCGCCGGCTTCAACTTCCAAATTCGATCGAGCTTTTCTTCGATAAAACCTAAATTTCCCGTAGTCACGCGATACACCCTTCGTTCCCCGGTAATTGCCGGGATGTTGCGCCCGGAACAGGGAGCACAATTCACTGTCCGTTCCCGTTAACGAGACCGTAACGATAATTACGTATTCGTTTTTCGACGCGGGCCATTCGAAACTTTCCAACCCCCCAGGAAAATTCCACGTCACGGTGTTCGCGACGAACTCGAACGGAACAGGCGTCGAGTCGAGCCGGTTTCGCGACCCGCTAAACGTCCCTCGCGGACACGGCAAGCGAGTGTTCGCAAAAATTTCCTGACCAAGTTTTCCCCGCGACTCAACCGTCCGCTGGATATTAATATCCAAGAACGACTCTCTACCGACGAACGAACGAAGAAAATATGCGTGCGACGAAGAGACATCCCGAAGTCCTGTTTTCGAAGTTCCCACTCAAGCGCCAAGTGCATCGTCCTGTCCCCGTTCCGTTGAACATCCGTCCGTCCAATACGGCCAAACGTGGAACGCGTGTTCGCCCTCCGCGCATCGCTCGGGTGGATTTATTATGCATGGAACTGATGTATCGGACATCGGCCGAACGGCCACGCGAAGCGGGCTCGGGCGAGTGTGTTAGTACCGCTCAAGTGGCATTACCCATCAACGGGGGTAGACGTTACTCTCAAGAGTGGACCGTGAAAGGACGACTGTGAGGGACGAGAAGAAGGATGGCGCAACTCTTGCCGGTGGTAGATGAGAGTAGCTGGACTGCCTCTGGCTAATGCTCCGTCCCCCTTCCTCTGAAATCCTCCCGCTTCTTCCCGTTTCACCCTGTGGCAACTTCTATTCGTCTGCCCCGTCGGTCTTATCCCTCGTGACACGCAGCGAACGCCCGCGAATCAGACGGATATATTTTCATCGGAACTTACACCCGGTTATTTGCTAATTGTTGTAGAAACGTTCTTGCCTCGGTGCTTCGACGGCCGTCGTGCGTGTACAATTGTGCACGCGTTCGTTCGGCCATCGAAATATTTAACGCAGCTCGCGGAAAGTTGATGAGAACCAACGACCCGCGTATAATGCCCCGTGGAAAACACGTGTACCCTCTTAAAAATGCCCCTCGCTTCGCGTCTGCACGGGGGAAATATTTGTGCACTCGCGTGCAAGCACGGCCCGGTGGGCATCCGACGCGATTCCCTACACGCTCGACCCGTTGTGGTCCGCTATCCAAACACGCAGGTATCCCCGGCCTTCCTCCGTGCCGCGTCGAATATTTTTTCGAGCGTGAACTCGGCAAACAGCGGACCAGTTTTTCGCCTATTAGGCGGATGCGCGGTGAACGCGGCGCCGAGGAGAATAGATTCGATCGTGAAAAACGTACGCCACCTTCTGCAGAGCGAACGCCTCGGAGAAAGCTTCGATGCCGATACACGCGGCGCGGATTTTGGAAGGACGCAGCCCGACGGCGTCGATGCTCGTGTGGCACAGATACAGAGAGCTTTTCTGGAAGAGCAGGGGTCCATTAGCCGGCTCGCCTGTCTTCTGAGTCCATTACAAGATGAGCCACCATCCCCCCCGAGCGCCCTACCCTCCGTTTCCAACTTACTCAACGATACGGTACGATCTATACCGTAGGTATAGATACGTTTCTCCCTCTGGTGCCTTCTCCTCTCTTTCTCTCTTTCCCTATTCCCACCGTCGGTCCTCCCAGCCCCGATATAACTCCTGCCCGCTCAACCTCTCGATCCTTCTTGTCCGGCCTCTTAATCCTTTTTCTCGCAAATAGATAACAGCGTGAAAGCTATCGAGCGCTACCTCATAGCGTTCCGTAATTACCGTCTCCTTCTGCTCGCCGGTGATCCTAAAACCGGACCAGAAGGGTGCGCCGAAAATCCACGACGCCGCGCAGAACTTCGATAATCGAATCCCACGTTACAATCAACGTTCCTCTCCGCTGAACCTCTCCGCGCCCCAGCACCGGGATGAAAAACGACCGGCACTGTTCAGGCGAAGAATAACGACGCGCAGGACACCGTTGCGGTACAGGAAACGCGACAATGCGTCGAGCCCTGATATACATGGTGGCCGGGCATGGCTAATCGTATCTCCGTAACAGAAGACAGCGCGGCGAGCTCGTTGCAAGGGGCGCCCTAAATCATCGCGCGCCTGAGGACGGATCGGAGGATTAGGCAGGAACGTATACGTGGGAATGTCCAGGGCTGAAACAAGATGCGCGTCGCGCAAGGCCGGCCCCCGTCCCTTTTCACGCATTATTCGCTATAAAGTATGTACAAAAGGAGAGGATCGTCGTGCCGCATAGCGGGCACACAGAAGAAACGGAGCGCGCGGGGCTGCCGCTTCTGCGACGCTCCTTGATTTATTCACCCCCTGAATTTTTTACCGCGCCAACCTTTACCGAGGCCTCTGCGGGCTTGCCCTGCACCCGAACGTACTCGCGCGTCCTTCCGCTCTGCCTTGGACGCGGATGTATTACCGTACCGGTCTCCAGCGTCCCCGGCTGGGCCTCCTCGGACGCGATCAGCCCCGGGCAAACACTTCGGATAATTGAGTCGGCACGCGGGCACGCGGTTCGTCAAAAATTTACGAGCACAATTTTAGTATTTTAGCGTCGCGACGATTTGTCGCGCGACGAGCGTCGTCGTCGACCCTCGTTAAACCGCGCTCGCCCTCCCCTCGACGTGCGATCCGCGTTTTCGAAAAGCGTGGAAGGCGTAACGATAAATCGGTGGGACACGCGCCGCGATACGTTCCACGGTAGCGATAAAGGCGCGGCGGGCTGTCAATCAAGATGGTAGCGCGACGTCGATGCCGGCGAGCAATAATTTCAAAAAAATGCAATAATAGTGGGCGCGCGACCGGGACCGTAATGGATAAATTGCTGAGAGGCCGCGTCTGTACACACCGATAATACGAACGGGCAGACAGGCGGGCGAGCAGGCAGGCAGGCAGGCAGGCATGTGGGGTGGATGGATATTGCTTAGCGGAGACTGGAGAAACCCCTCTTTCCTATATTATTCTCCCCGTCCCCTTGATATTTCGCTCAGTGAATGCGCCGTGTAACGCGCAAACGTTCAAGAAGCCGTGGCTGCGAGGAGAAATCAGTTTCGGAGCGCGCTCGCCGTGGATAATTTTCAATAAACCCCCATAGTGTTACATTGAACGGGACCACCGGGATACTTATATGGGAGATTGAAATTGCCCGCCTGTAAAGGGAACTAACGGTAGGAAATGGGATCCAATCTTGGAATCATACGTTACGTCCGTTCCGATTGTTCGCTCGTTTTTTTTTTTTTTATATCAACCTGCCGCTTCGCATCGTCGCGAACGCGTCACTTTGTCTACATATCGAACAATTGTTTGCGCGATCGCTGCGCAATGGAACTCGATGTTGCCCATTTCTTTAAATCTTTTTCTTCGTCCGCTACGACGAAGCGAATATCTGCGGCGGGTATAGGGAAAGCTCGCGTCGACCGACGAACCGACGAACTTGTTCCATTCGGACGCGTTGAAACATCGGTTCGTAGCCATCGATACCGAGGGGCAGGTAACTCGGCGCGACGGCGGTATGAGCGAGACACCCGCCCACGCCATTCATCGGCAATGATTGCCTTATTGACATTAATAAAACGAGCCAGATACCGACGGGTACGTCATCGGGGTCTATGCACGCGCACGCGGGTACGTGGGCACTCGGGGGCGCGACAGGGCGCAGGGAAGAGAGAAGCAGCTGCGACGCGAGGTGATCGGAGGGAGCCGTGTTTCTTGCCAGTGCACTCGCGATAAGATAAACCGTGTTCCTCGGCATTTTCGGCCCGATCGACGCGCCGCTCCAATTTTCCCTCCCGTGAACCGCTCCCTTCGCGTTCGAAATTGAATCAATCGCGTCGCCCGCCTCGCCCCGCCGACCGATCTTGATTGTCTGCGGATTATTCGGATGCGTCCCCCCGGTCCCCCACGCCGCTCGTGTCGGAAAATTTAGTCGCCGTTTGAAAGGAGACGCGGAGGACGAAACGACGAATTACGCGCGGCTCGATAAGTCGGCGGGCTGCGATTCGAGAAGTCAACGCGCGTTCGTTAGCCGATCGATGCTAATGGCCGTGCACGCGAAGGGAACGGGGTGTTCGAGCGATCGATACCGATTTCGCGGTACACGCGTGTGTAAGGACAGGTGACGACGCACAGGTGTCGAACGTGCGCGACCAACGCGTCCTCGATCGCTTCAATTCGGCTGCGCGACACGGAAACGAACGCGGGGCGAGGAAATCGCGGCGGTTCCGCCCGGCGTGAATCAGCGGCGAAACGCCTCGGCGATATCGCTTCCGATCGAGCGCCGCCGCCGCGCGGTCCGCGTGGCGACAAGCTAGCGCGGAGGGATGTTTCTTAATGGACATCACTCCGTGCGGCGGCGGGCACGGTGGCGCAGACGCCGAAACGGACGAAGTAATACGGATAAAAGCATAGAATCATAAATAATCCATCGCGCGACGGAACGTTACTCTCGCGAGTGCTCCGCGAACGAGCGAGGAGCGTGCGGCTCGATCCAGCGCGGCGTCCCATTCTGTTCCGGGGAGGGTTTGAAAAATCGAAATGCACTGCCGCGGCGAATGGAAGCGCGACGAAGGACTCGGGCCGGGAGGAACAGCAGGAGACGAAGGACGGCGTAGGCGATGGTGGCGAAGATGAGAGGGTGGCGGCGGAGCCCGGCGTATTTACATCGCGGCTTACCCGTGATTATTTTTGCTTCTGGGAGTTCGCTACCGTCTCGAGTATAAGCTAGATGCAGATAATAAAAGCCCGATGGTGGCAAGAGGTAGCGGGCCGCGAGTAGAGGAGGCGAAGGGTCTAAACGGAGCGGGAGAGAAGGGACGGCGTGGAAGGGAGAAAGGGAGCAGCGATATTTCACGGGTTTCGCGTGCGGGCGAACTTTAATAATATTCGTTCCATCAGGTATGGCCGGCCTCATATTAAGTCGGCCCGCGGTGGTCGAGGTGCTGCAGGGTGTGGGGAGGGGACGCGGCAGGATGTGACGAGAGCGGCGGCCGAGACGAACGAAAAGAGGAAAGGAGAGGAGGATCGTATAGACGGTTCGCTGGGGGTACGAGGCCAGAGGCAACTGGGGAAGCACAGAATGAGACGTGTAATAAAGTGAGTTTTTAATTTCCACCGGTGCCGGTGGTTGGCCCCACGGGTAGGGGTAGAAGGCACGGGTTTGCCCCCATGCCTGTGCCCCGGCCTCGTGGCCTGTCGGCTAGTATTACTAGATAAATCACCCAACAGGCAATAACCTCCCCCTCTGCCCGCCCGTTCTCTTGCTTGCGAACCACCTCTGCCACCGACAGCACTGATACGCGCCGGTTCTGGTTCGCCGTTGCGCTCCCAGAAGAGGAACCATTGCGATTTTCCGCCGCGAACAACCGCGTCGAACGGGCAGGAAAATTTCAGGGGTGTCGTTCGCTGTAGTCGATGTACGACGCGGCGATCGCAAACGGTCTGCTAGAGATTTGGAGCCGAAAATCTGAAAGGCGATAAGATTCGACGATCGTTTACGGTTTCAACGCGTGGCGAAATCGAAAAATCAATATTTGGAAAGCCTGCCAGACGGACCGACGGACAAACTGGAAGATCCTCCCCCCGCGCGGCGGAAGCACGAACCGTCTGGGACCGTAAAATTTGAACGGCACGTCTCGCGCCGTTTCTTGGATTCTTCCTTTCGGATAACCTGAGAAAATACAACGGGTCCCTCGGGGGACCCGGTCGGGTCAACACTCTTAAGTCCGTCCTGCCAACAAATTAATGTCCTCGGATTACAGAAGCGGCCCTTTGGGAGAGATTTTCGTTGGCAGGGGGGGGGGCAGACGGTTACGTTTTTAAAATTTACTCCGAACCCGACACCGCTCTGAGAAATATCATACAGCAGCAGAGGGTGACGAAGCGAGCTGCACGAAACTCCTCTGCGAAAAAATCGCCGGCGAATTCTCCGTTTCGATATTTTCGTTCTCGCCGCCGAATCGACGAGCGTTAATGGAACGTTCATCGTCGATCTACCCTTTATCGTGGTTTATTTTCTTATCGCGTGACCGAGCAACGTACTAAGTCGTCGCAATCCCGCCCGCTGACATTCGCGTATCGATCGCCCGTTTCATTAACTAACAGGCATAAACACACGGTTTACGAGCACGAGGCACAAAAGCAGAAAAGTGTAGAGGCTGGCGACACGAGGAGCAACGGGGAGCCATGAAAATAGGCAGATTAGCGGCTTTAATGCGGCACTTCCTGCCTGCGTGCCATGG
This sequence comes from Nomada fucata, assembly GCA_948146005.1. Taxonomy (NCBI): domain Eukaryota; kingdom Metazoa; phylum Arthropoda; class Insecta; order Hymenoptera; family Apidae; genus Nomada; species Nomada fucata. The sequence goes on from OX411277.1 coordinate 5,415,120, forward strand.
CCGAGGGGGACGAGGTCTGGCAACTTGACTCTGAACTTGTTCAGAAGCCGGGAACACATCTGGAACGCTTCTTCCGTCGTACCTCCTTCGTCGTCTCACGATATCGTTTCTCCTCCTCGCTTGCTCGCGACTCCCTCTCCCTCCCTCTGCGTCTGCTCTTTTAGCCCTTGTCCCCGCCAGACTCTTTCGCCGCTGCTTTTTTCGTCCTTCGCTCGCCCTTTCACCATAATCGGTACAACGTCGCGAGCGCTCTCGCGTAAGAGGCAAAAAGCGAGAAATTTCGCCGCACCGTCGGTATCCACGCTCGTCGAAGGATCATTGAACAAATACGAACAACCACGTGGATATGTAGCCGAGGGTTAATCAACGATACGCTGGTGCAGCGCAAATTGATGCGCCGACGATTAAGCCTCGCGAGGCGAAACGTTACGGGCGTGACAATAAATCGCGACGGAAAAGGGACCGGTCGACGAGAAGAGTCGCCGGACAAACGTTTGATCGCGGCGCGTATTCGAGCGACGCGCGGTGTCGCGCGTGAGGGGTGAAAACGAACGAACGAGTTTGCAGAAGAAAGGGAGAAAGAAAGGCGTCCAATTTTCAAGATATTTTCATCCGAATCCCAGTAGCCGACAATCGTTCATTAACAGATCTTTTTTCTCGCGACACCGCCAGATTAAATTGCACAGAGTCTGCGAGGCATTCAGGGTGTCGACTCGTCGAGGGGCGGAGGAGGGGGGGGGCGCATTTAAATAAAAAGCGACGGTGGCCCGACCGGTGATATGTCTGTCGTGCTCGCAGTGTGCCGCCTATGTACCCGGGTCTGCTACGGACCTTGAAGCGTGGCGGGGTTTCAGGGGTTCGAAGGGTGTCGAGGGGTCAAATGGCGGGCAGAATGCGCGGTGATTGCTGGAGGGCCGCATAATTGCACCCTTTGTGGTGCAATCAGCGGCGCAACTTGGCCGGCGCCTACGTCTATCGGCCCTCGTCATCTCTCTCTCTCTCTCTCGCTCTCTCTCTCTCTCTCTCTCTCTCTCTCTCTCTCTCTCTCTCTCTCTCTCCCTGCCTCTCTCTGGGTATGCGCGTGTCTCTCACTCTCGCCCTCTGTCACTTTTCGTTGCTTCTGGTTGGCGTCGCTACTGTCTCTCTTCTACTCTTCCGATTTCTTCCCCATCTTGAACCATCCCCATCCCGTTTCGTGGCCTTAACCATCGATGACGCACCCCAATCGTCCCTTAAATTCCTTTCGAATTACTTACGTCGTTAAATGCGTCTATTTCCGAAGGAGGCTGGATCTTTCGACGGCGGGCTTTCGACATTTCGGCGTGCAGGTCGATTAGGCTATCCACGGCATACCGACGGAGTGTTAACCTCGTGTTTTGATGCCATTAAACCGCCATGTGTGAACGTTGGGACGGGTCGTTTCTTTTTTTTTTTCTTTTTGCTTCTTCTATTCTCCAAACGTGAATCGTTAAACGAGGTCTCCTCTCGAAGCGGGGATCGCCGCGAGGTTCGGATTCGTCCTGTCGTTACACGCGGCGGGCGGATTCAAGAAAGAAGATACGAAAGGGAGAGCGAACAATTAAGCAGAAACGACATCCGTGACGACAGGATCTCGTCGGTCAAAACATCTTAACGGCAAAGCACATGCTGTCTACGGTCGCCCGCATGTGCGTGTATACACGGCCGCCTGTATCCCCCTGAGCATTCACGGGAATGTTTATCTTTTCTTCGGGGCTCTCGTATTAATTCGACGGGGCCGTCGCTGCACAAAGATTAGAGGAAACCGCAGCTGGTCCCCTTCTGCTCGTTTCTTTCTTTCCTTCTTTTTTCTTTTCTCCTCCTCCCGCCCTTGTTCCGTTCTCTCCCTCGCTGCCCGGTGCATGATCTTTTTCGTTTGACGTTCTTGCGCGCCCCCCTCTTCGTTCACCGATGTCCATTAGGCTCGCGGGACCGGCTGACCGCGAGCGACCGCGTTTTATCCGGTCGCGAACGGATTCAAATTCGATGCAGCGGAGGACGGCGAAAGGGGCGTCGCGCTTGCAATCGATGCGGAAGTGCGGCTCGAAGAGGAGAAAACGGCCCGAGTGCTGGCCCGAGTTTATTTATTTTACAGTAGTTCGGTGGAAACGCCGGCATCGACGGAACGGAAAGTACATATCTCAGCCGGTCGGTGCAACCTCCGTCTGTTCCGTCCGCGACGAGGACCCGGGTCCAGAGCGATGGACCCGCGTGATTGAGAATCACTGGAGCTTTAAGCTGGCGACACGACGATGCCATTACCGCGTCGACCTTCCCCGCGACACCCGCACTCTCGTTTTACCTCACGCTCGCCGTCACCTCATCCTATTCCTCTGTTGCTCTTGCCCACCCTCGCTCTCTCGCCCTCACCCTCTCTCTCTCTCTCTCTCTCTCTATCTCTCTATCTCTCTTTCAACCCCCCCGCTGTCGCTGTCACACCCTCCGCCTGTCCCACTCTTTCCCTTTCTCTTACAAGTTTGATACCGCAGTCTCTTCCTCTGTTTCGCTCGCCCCGTCTGTGCACCCCGAGTTTTGAATTATACAGACAGCGCCACTTAAAATAATACGCCCGGTATAAACTGTGCATCAACGCTAAAAGCTGTCATTTTCTGTAAGCCAGAATTATGGAGATTCCATGGCGCCGTCGCCGCTTTCCCCCCTCCCCCCGCCTCGTCCCGTATGTTCCCATCGTTACGCCATGAAAAAGACGCCAAAGGGTAAGGCGGCGAGAGGCGGGGTGGCTAAATAAATCCGCGGTCGAGCACCGACCGTGAGGTCCGTTCGTTCGGTTCGAAACGAGCGATTATTCGACACTGACGATCAAAGACGATCTAAGGGCGAGCGAACGGATCCGACGTCCTGGAAAGGAAACTGTTCGTTTCGTACGGTTGAGACGCGGACGAAAGTTGTTCCGTTGTGTAACCATATTGCTCGTAAGATGGATTCGATGCTACGCTGGGCGTCGACTTCAATTACGCTCGCCGTAATAAGGGGGACAGAGATCTATTATTCTGTCGGGGAGGTAGGGGGGACACCGAAGATTTTCATAGACAGGCACGGATGGGAATAAAGGAGGAGGGCTCGGTGTCCGCGGCGGTCTCGTTACGTTTAAATAAACTGTTGCCCGCGGATAAAGAATAATCCATCATGGGCCAGCTGTCGGCGGCGGATTTTAAAAGTCGCGCGGTAATGGGGTCTCATTATAGCCGTTGCTCCTCAACTAGTAACAGCTAGCCTGTGTCACGCGAGTAGCCGTAGACCGCGAGGCGGAGGAGAAAAATGTGACGGCCGGACGTAGAAGTCTGCGGGGACGCGTGACGGCGGAACGAGGGAAAAGGAAACGGTGAAAGGATAGAAGCAGAGGGTGGCAGGCGGAACGGAGAGAGAAATTAAATTGATTGCTCAGCCTGTTTGCTCGTTATGCTCGTTATGCTCGCGATGTCGACGCGTGGACGCGCGAAAGAAGCTTAAAATGCGAGCGCGCGGGGATTTATCGAGACGCTATTCTGCCGGCTCGACAATGGGCCGTCGTTCGAATGAAAATATCGTCGACGCCATCGACGTGTGTTACGGTACATCCATCGAATAGATTGGGAAACGCAACCGGTCGGGTTTTCATTCTGCGTTCTTTGCGCGCTTCGGTTGAAAGAAGTGCCCGCAGGGAGGAGGGGGAACCGGAACAGAGAGAAAGAGAGGGCGACGGAGACGGTGACGGGAGTGTGAGTTAGGGCCGCGATATGGGCGGTTCGTTTAATTAGAATCTTCGTTAAGGGGTCGCATAAGCCCCCCCTTGAGACTCGCAGGTAAAAACGTAAGAACTACTTTCATTAAAGTTACCCGGTCAGCGGCTGAAAAGTCTTTCGCTTTTGTGCGCGAACCAAGTAACTACGCGTAAAGGGATTAAATCGGGAAACGCGAGAAACACGGCGGGGGGGAGGGGGGAGGGGGGGGGAAAGCTCGTTTCATTATTAATTTACCCTTATTAATTCCGTGCGGGAAGCTCGAGCCGCGCGGCATATTCGATGTCAACGCAATCGGCCGGATCGATCGACTCGTCGCCGCTGCCTCTGTCTCTATTTCGCCACCGATTTTAGCTGGCCTGGCGTATACGCGCACGCGATCGGCCAGGTATATACGCGGGCAACGTCTAACCTACAGATTGCATCGAAGACACTAATAGCTGGCGATGTGGGTATAGATGCTGCGCGGCGAATCGTCCCGTCGCAATTTCCCTCGTCTCGCGGATCCTCCTTAACGATAATGACACGCTATAATTACCGCGGATTAATTTGATTGAGCATCGACCGCGCCATCGCGACGCGAACGAACGCGCAAGTTTCAAAAGATCCCCGCCGCGTTCCATGGATCGCCACCCCCCCCCGGCGAAATTTCTTTCGCGGAAGTCGAAAATCGCGACACGTCGCGCGCGAGCTCGTAGACGTTCTGAAACGTTTGGGTAATCGACGCGCCGTGCGCGCACGCGACCACCCCGGCGCGAACGCGGATGGCACACTTCTCCGCCAGGTGCGCCGAGATAAATTGTGGCCGCGCTCTACTCTTCTAATCGCTTACGTAAGCCGCGCGCAATACGCGCAAGGCGCGCGGAAGCGGCGCGCGTAACGGGGACCGTGTTTCCGGAAGTGCAACCACCGCGAGGGCTGGCGTGAAGGGGTACGAGAAGGGGGATCGAAAGCATAAATGGCGTGGAATATAAAGGTCGCGGCAATGCCGTTAGATAAATTACAGCTTACCGTGTTATCGATACACGAGCGAGGGGGGCAAAGGGTATCCGGTAAGTGGGGTTCCGTTGGACGGGGTGGCGACAAACGAAAAGCGTCGCACGCAGACCTCCACCCGCGGCTCGACTTCCCCAATTCGCCGTGGAATGTAATTGCAAATGACATCGATCGACCCGCGAAAACACCCACTTTTAATTCGTTCCGGCGAATATTTCAGCTGCCGATGTTACGCGACGCGGGGGGGAGGGGAAAGATTCAACTACGATTTCGCCGATAATCGTAAACGTTAATTCGATTCCACGGGGAGCCTGTTCTTTGCGCGAATCGATGCACAGGGAAACGATTCCGGCCGCTGCGCGGTTAACGCGTCGAACGAGGCGAGACGGGCTGCTGCCAACAATAAGATTCGTAACGAGCAGCGGGATAAGCGTCACGATTTTTTTTTAATTGAAAGGATACGCGCTCGGTTTTTAATCGGACCGTGTCCGCCGTCGTTGACCGAGGCAAAGATTTGCGCAAATAATCGGTGGTTTTCTATGCGTCGGCGGAACTGTCAACGGCGGCTCTTTTCAGCCTTTAGCGAATGTCGCGGAGGGCTCGGTTTTCCGAGCGCGTTGTAACCGACTCGTTTCAATGAGCTGTGTCGTAGGAGTAGCGGATGGATAGACGTAGAATGGAGAACTGGCGGGAGAGTGCAGTCACTGATTTAACGCGGGACAATTGAATCCAATTACAACCGCCGCAGCAGCCAGTGGATCTCAATCGTGCCGTAACGCGACTCGTTTCTTCCATTCCGCGGGCACGACGCGACGTTGTATTACCCCGGTTATGCATCCTCCCTTTATATTTCTTTCTTTTATTTCCCCTCCGCTTCTCCTTATCTATTCTTAACGGCCGCCGACACGCGTCGCTCTTCCACCTGTCGATGCCGTCGAATCAACGTTTTTCACCGGCCTTTACAGTGCTGCAGTTTTAAACGTACGCGCGTTTAGTACCCCCCCCCCCCCCCCCCTCGACAGGATCGTAAAGTCACGAAGACTTTCCGTCCCCATTCTTTCTCTTCTCCTATTTTTCCATCCGCGTGTTTCAACGCCGAACGGACGCAGCGCAGAATTCCTTCGTTCGCGACGAATCACCGTTCCGCGAGGGCTTTCAAATTTCCGTGATGCTCGCCGCGACGCGAGTCGTCCGCTAACTTTTCAACGACGTTACCAGAACTTCACCGCTTCCGAGCGACGACTAACTCGCGTGCGGCTAGAAACCGGTGCTCGTCTCCACGGGACCACGCGGCGTCGCTCTTTCCCCCGGAATTTCATCGATTCGCAAAACGTCACGGTGCAACGGATCTGCCCTATTATATTCCAGACGCGTCCTAAGTCGCCGGAGTGCCGTCGCGAATTACGCCGCGCGCTCGGCGTACCGCCGGTTTTCACGCTTTAGGAGACGGAGCGGTACTTAGGGACGTCGATACGGTTTACTCGAGTCGTAAACGGCGAAACGGTCGGCCGTAATCGAAATTGCCACGCAATGCGAACCTCGGATGCAACAGCCGAGGGAGGATAACGCGATATAACACTACGCAACGTAATCTGTCTGTCTCAGACTAGATGGCGTGCTCCAGTGGCTGCTCTGTCGGCCGCCCCTGGCTGTTCATTAGGGGCCGCATTGTCCGTTAACTAAGTACAGTCACCCCTTCCCGCCGAGCCCCTCGAACCAACCTACTGATCCAGGAGCCCCCTCAAGTTTCGCAAATCCCTTCAGCACCCCCGCCCAGGAATCCCCATCGTTCCCGTGCACGCTGCCGCCGATCCTCGAGATCGCCCGCCTCCTCCTCCTCCTCCTCCTCCTCCTCCTCCTCCTCCTCCTCTCCTCCTTCTTTCGGTTTCCTTCTCGTCTGACACGGCTGTTTGCATCGCGATTTATTTCGCGCGCCGCATCCCTTAAGCGACGCCGCTACCTCCGTCGAACAGACGGAACGGACGCGTCCTCTGCGGCGCCCGTCAACGCGAAACGCGACGATCCTACTTGCGAAATCGACTTTGCGCGTTTCGATCGAAAAGCCGCGATATTAAGCCGGCTCGCCGGCCAATTGGTTCCGTTCGAGCGATACAACTATCGCAGCCGGGTGTCCGTCTGCCAGGCCGCCAGATACGGATTAATTGGAAAAACGGGATTGAAATTGCTGCGCGATTAAACGACGCGATCGTTCCCATGACCGCGCTCGACCGATCGCGCTCTTAACCGGAAAAAAATCTTCTTGACCATGAGCTTCGGTTTTTCTTTCTTCTATCCCTTCTGCCCCCGGTTCGCGTCGGCCGAGAAAATACCTGGCGGACGGGAACGGGGGGCGGGGGCGTCTCGGCGAGTACACGCGAAGGCGGAATCCGGTTCTCCGGTTCGGATGCGGAGGCAGTGCGCCGGCGCGGTTGCACGGCACGAGTCGGATCGCTAATCCCTTCGCACGCGGAACAAGCGTCAATCAGTATCAAAGTGCTGCGCGCGAGCCCAGCCCTCGGAACGTGACCAATATACGAGCGTTCCTGTTCGTTTCATTATTCTCGCTTCTATCTGCTCCATCTGCCCGGCTCGATCCTCGACCGGCGTAATTTTCTTGTCGCCACGGATTCGCGGCTGTGCGACGAGCACCCGCGACTCAAAGACAACGAGAAGATACTCTCGAGACGGGTCCACAGCAACGCCGTTACGTTTAACGCGGAGCGATCAGAGAAACGATCATCACAGCTTATTTATTACCGCATTAATTCGGGCAATTCCACCGATGCACCATTCCGATTCCATTCTTACCGCCCGTCCTTGCACTTGCCCCGGCATCCCGACTCGATCGCGTTCAATCGTACAACGCGCAGTTCATTGTGTCCAGGGTAGAATCCAATCAAGGGATTTGCTGTGGCAAGCTACTCTCAAGCGACCACGTCACGGTCAATCAAACGTCTCTACTCCTGCATGCAAATACGCGTTCGAATGGATGCGTGAATTTGTGGCCCCGGTAATTCTCTTGTTGTCCCGATCTTTCGACTTGGCCGATTGATGGATCAAAGACGGAGGGGAATCACGGGGGCCCCCGGAGCTTTCGGCGTTAGCGAGACCCGGGTTAGGTTTGGGTTAGGTCGGTATCGACGGCGACGCCGGCAGAAGGAATGGGACGCGGTCGACTCGCGAAATTAGAACGCACTGGCTGCGAGCTCGGGAAATGGGACAGACCGAACGCTAATTCGATCTATCGTCGTCGTCGTCGTCGTCGACGTCGGTCGCTAAATGCGCATTACAATCGCCGAGATATGGAAATTTAGTTACGCCTACCCACCGTACTGGAAACACTGTAGGTATTACCGTAATACCCTCTCCGACCCGCTTCCTGCCAAGCTATCCTTCCACCGCCGGACAGCTCCGCTCCGGTCGCCATCCCTCGCGCGACCGTGCGACCAACTACTCGACGGGGCCGTATTATCCGGCCCGTATACCTAACTATGTAAATAGAAGTCGGGGGAAATTGGTCTCTCGAGGTGGAACGTGACCTCGCGCGAACGACGTCTCAACAGAAAAACCGTCGTCAATTTCCGTGGAAATATTAGGAACGCGTTAAAGCCTACTGCGTTCGGACAACGGCGATCTCCTCGAGGTGTTCGCGACGAATCGAACGATCCGTGATACGCGGCGCAACGGTACCGGGATAAATTGTCCATCGCCGACAGCAATCGCAGAGGGAACACGTGTTGGACGAGCCGTCGTCGGGTACGCCCCGCGTTGAAACACGGAGTAATGCCGGGGGGGATTTCAGCGGGCGGAAAACGCGTGCATTAGCCGGGGGCTTATCGTTTCGAAACCGGTACGGCTAGGTCGCAGTTTAATCGCTTATCGCGAGTCTGCATAAAACATGTTTCGCGTGTGCACGTAACGCGACAGGATCCTCTACTTAACGCGCCCGCATGTACGCGACGCGAGACGCGTCCCTTCCTCTTTGAAAATCGCCGGCCCTCCCCGCGAGAACATTGTTTCGCCGCTTTTGTACAGTTGCGTAATGCCGGGACAGTTTAATTCGCGTTCGCGTGGCGCCCGCAGCGGGATCCTCGACGATCGTTCCCGTTCGCTGCGAAACGCTTCCTCCCGTCGACGCTCGATACCGTCCCCTCTCAGACCGACGGTCGGGCATAAATAAGAGTTTCGCGTGTTACCGGGGGATTCGTGCGAACGCGAAAAGCTTCGGGCGAGCGTGGTTTCGAGGCGGAGAAATCCACGAAGAAAATTGATCTGTCCGACCATCGGCGAACGACAGCGCGTATCATCCCGTGACGGCCTGGAATAACGCACGCGGCTGCACGGGCGGAACGCGAACGAGAATCGGCCACGAAACAGAGAAACGTTGGAAATCTTGGACGATTTACGATTCGCGATTGACGAACGTGGTGGTCGCGGGAAGATTTCGAACAGCCGCGGGACGGGGATCGAAATCAGCGCGGTGACCGTTTTCTCGTCTCGTTGCGCCGCGGAACGCTCGAACGACGGACAAGCGGCACCGGAAAGCCGAAATATCCGCGAGACGAGCGCTCGTTTTCGAACGACTTTCCGCGGTGACCGATCGGCGTACACGTACATAGGTATACATAGGTGGGTAGAGGAGAGAGAGCGCGCGCGCGCGCGCTCGGAGAAGAGCGACCTTCTCGCAATCTCCTCTCGATCCAATATCCGAGTTTTTTGACAGCAATTTCGGTCACGTCCGATAATATATCTGGATCATTAATATAAAGCTCGGACCACACACCGCGCGTCCCTCGCGGGGAAATTGCTTTTCAATCCCCTATACCGCCCTCTCTCCCTCTACCCCACATGATAGGGAACTCTCCAAGCTACCCCACCATCGCCGTCGCTACCATCCGTCTTTAGCTCCGCTCGGTCCCTGCTGCTCCGCTCCTTTGCTCCCGCTTCCACTTTTGCTTTTGCGTATATGCCTCTGCCTCGACGTCGAACCTCCGACCCCGGGCCGCGTCGGGAGGCCACCCCCGTGTGCGTCTTTCGATTTCGATCGCTATCTCGCTGTTGTTTTATTTCACGGATAGATCGCTCCTCGTAAATCCCGGCGATTCGCCCAGGACGATGCCCGACGCGCCGTTTCCGTTCACGCTCGAGACAAGTACCGCCGCGTGTGCGGGCAAACACGCGGCGATGTCAGCGTCGCGGGTCGGGCGAAGGTGAACGCGCGATCGCTGGGCGATGCTCGCGCGAGGACATGTGTACGAAAAACAAAAGGAAAAGAAAGACGCGGGTACGCGAACCCACGGATCGTTCGAAAAACGGCAGCGGGGTAAACGGCGGTGCGCGTGTGTGCGTCGACGCGGAGGGCGGCTGAGAAGCGTACACCGAGCACCCTCCATAAAGAAGATCCCCTCGATCAGATAAAAAATGTATTATAGCCGCCATGATACAGGTCTCGATACTTCGACGAGACTTTCCCGGGAACGGACAGCGTATCCTCCCGCAGGATTCAACCCCTCTCCGACGTGCCCTCCCGTACCCTCCGCCGCTACACATTCCCACGAGCGGTATACGTTTCTCTCTTTCTGGCCCGCGCGACAGCTACACACCCCCGCCTGGAAATTGCTATCGGGCGATTCAACCTCGAATGCAGATCGCTGCACTCTCTCGAGTCCCGAGGATGACATTCGACGAAATTAGATTTCCGAAGGAAGGAAGAGGAGGCACGCGTGTCCCTGTCCTCCTCGCGTCCTTCGACCCTCCGCCCGGCCCCCTCCCCCCTGCAGGCCGCTCGCCGCCCTTATTTCTGCTTCGAATTCAGATCCCGCTTCTCATTCAGAATCCCTTACTCCGGGGGCTGGCGCGCCGGGACGACGAAAAATCTACTCCTTGCTTTTACTGGCCAATCTATCGAATTGGATACGGTCGTGCTACTCGAGGCACGGAAATGTCTCGGAGCTCTAAACAATCGAATACCGCCGCCGCACAGTAAACTCCGGGCGAAATCGTATTTTATCGAGGGCGGCGGTGGCCGTTCGACGATTAAATCACGTATCGGGAGATCGAAACCACCGCCGCCGAACACCCCCCCCCACCCCCACCCCCCCGCCCTCCTCCATCCAGCGAAAAGCGAAATCGATCGCGGAAATGGCCGGCAAGGATTACGCGAGATTCGCGAGAGCTTCGCGGCCGAAGCGTCGCGACGCCGCGGAAAACGAAACGTCCGAAACGACGCGCTGCGGGACGCGGTCCGCCGCACGGTAAAAACAATCCTCTCCGCGCCACGACATCAATAACATTAGTGTAAGTAATGTAATTGGCCGGCTTCCCTGCGCGGCGGCACGCTGGGGGCTGGCGGTGCTGGCGTGCAACCCGCCGCTATATTGCGACGTCGTTCTGCGTCCAGCGTCGTGTAATCCAATTTCGCGCTATCGAGGTCGAAAAAATGGGGGGCGGCGGGGTGGGTGGGGGGGGGGGCGAACAAAGGGGGAGACAAAGGTGAACGGAATTGAATTTTAGGTACAACGTTTTCGTGTAACGTTTCGCCTCCCTCGCAATTAGCAACGAAACGAAGCCCGTGGTCGCGTTCAAACATTTCCGAAGGTCGACGTTGAAAAAGCCCGCAGGTACGCCGTGGCGGGAGTGCGTTAAGGTGATTGTTTCGGGAGGTCAACGGCCAAACTGTAACCCTTCCTACGGAAGCGTCGACGTCCTCGACACCCTATCCGGCGCATTCCCGTACGAGATGAAACTGTTTTTATACGGTCTCGCGTCAACGGCTGCCCAACGCCGCGCGTCGCGACACGCACCTGCGTGAAGAGAGATCTCGGAACGCTTACGAGCTCGATAAACTCCGGCCGCGATAAAAGTCTGAGAGGCTCGCCGGCTGCAAATGGAATCCCCGTCGCCAGGTACGAATTCGCGCGACTCGATGGCGCGGTGCACCGCGTGCGCGAAGAGGGGCTACGTTGTCCCCGATTAATTTAACCGGTGTACAAACGACGCGAAGCACGCTCTCCGCGGTGGCGCGAACGACGCACGGCCACTGGGCGAATATTGAGATAAAAATGAAGGTCCAAGCGGAAGAGGGCGTGGAGTGGACGGCCGCGGAGGAAACGTGGACGGGAGTTGGCTAATGCCGGCTGACAAAGGGAACCCCGAACAGGGAGCGGAACGGGAACGAGATGCTAGGGGAGCGTTTAATTCATTACGAGCATTAAAAAAGTAAATTGCCCTGCGTCTAGGAAAAACGGGAAAAGGAGGCAGGATGATCGCGGCGAACGGCGGGCATTCGGCCACGGAAAATATTTAATTAAATTCGCGACCGCAAGTTACGCCTGTTTCGTTAGGGCTCGCCGAAGCGTGCGTCCCGAAAACCGAGAGTAATTATCTCGGCGTTTCCGTACGACCGGCCGCGTCTCTTTTTCGTAGGAAGAACGGGGATCGCCGCGTCGATGGATTTCTCCTCCGATATCGCTGAAGAACGGAGGGAGGACGGATGAAAAGGAACGGGTGCCACCCCGTTCGGCCCGGCGAGCTCCACGCTCGGACCTCTCGTTAATACTTTTTCTACCGCTGCGTCGCCGCGGAGGTGGTCAGCTTGTGCACGCTAGAGAGGACGCAACGTTCCGAGCGAATTAGGCGCATGACTTGCGACTCTCATCTTTCACTGGCGTCCGGTCCGGTACAGTTCACTTGACCGTCTTTAACCCGGCGGAATGACGCGGTTCTGCGTCGATCCGCGTCGGTCCACGACCAAGGATCGATCGATCGATCGAAACGAGAAGGAATCGCGCGACGCGACTCGACGGAAGCGACGAATTAATTATTGCGAGCGCCGAGCAGTCGTCTATTTAACTCGATAATATCTCGCAGGGTGATTACGGTCAACCGAAGAATGTCTTCGCAATAGCTGTTCGATAAGAGGTCCGATTACTTATGCCAACCCGTTTGGTATCAAGCGACTGCTGTAAAAAGATTTTCTCGATAACTGCAATCTCTCGTGACATATCCCACCGTTTCCAGTTAAATGGAACGCCCCGTGCGCAATTCATCATGCCAATCCCCGGCAAATATACGGCTGAGCGAACAATATGTTATTACGAACAAGCCTTGTAATCGACCCCTTATATCATCCCCCTCGCAGTAGCCCAATCTCATTACCGGGGATGCACTTTCAGTATTAATGCCGTAAGGAATTAACTTTCGGAATGTTACGGGATCGAGACGTTATTAAGTTTATATCGGGCGATTTTTCCGTAGAGTAAGGGCTATTTATCGCTCCGAAATTCAACGATATCATGACATACGGGGAACGCGGATAGCTGGTCTTAGCGAGTTAATGCTACTATTTTCTCGTTGCCTGTTTCCTTCCTCGCAATTTGCCTCGGAACCGGCACCCTCGAGGCTTTACGTCAATTTCTAAGTCACGTTTCCGACCGGGCGATTCCCGATGCCGCGGGTGATCGTTCTAACAGCGCGGCGACGTAATCGCTGATTTTCCTAGCAGCAACGAATAATTCGAACTCCACGCGGCGCGTCGACGAATTTAATGGATTTCATCGATTCGTTAGTCACCGCGGCCGGCGCAGCGCCGAGTAGATTCAGTCGATCGTGCACAGACGGCGGACGGTTGTGCCCGCACGCGTTGTAATTCGTAGTGAACGTTTGTCGTCGGCGTTTCTGTGGCCTGTGCGCGAAACGCGTTGCAAACGGGGGCCATCCTAAAACGCGTCTCCTCGCGGGACGAATCTGCGCCAAACGCGCAAAAAATCGTAGGTAAAGGGGAAGACGAAGCAGGCGAGACTGCTGGAAAATCAATCCTAACGATTATATTAGGAATTTAAAATTGAAGAATACTCTCGGCTCGATATAAACTCGATAACGAACGGATATTCGATGGATGAAAGTACGCGTATCCGATAAGCCTGGGTCCCCGAAGGTGACGCGGAACCCTGCGATTCGTGTACCGGCTGCAGCATCGCATGGTGCTCCTTTCGCGTGGTATGGGAGTGCAACGCGGGATCACCGGCTGACAGGTTCCTAATGGAACCCATAAACACAGCGCGAAGCAACGTTATGTTTTCCAAATGAAATCCTGAAAATTGGTTTCGAGAGTCGACGCCGGGCTCGGTGTAACGCGCTGCTCTCGTTCGCCCACACTCCCACGGTTCCTGGCAATCCGCAGGCCGATGCGGTTCCGGGCCGGGCAACGCGTGAAACACGTGCGCGCGCGCGCGTGTATCGTCCACGGCGAACGCGATAAATAGTTTATCGCGGCCCGACAACCCCATTACTAATGCGTTTTATCAAACGGCTGATTCCATATTTCCGATTATCGGCGAAATTACTTGGGATGCGTTCGCCTCCGCGGGCACCGCGGCTGCCCTTTGAAAAGCGCCGCGCGCAAATACGCGCTACACCCATTAATGACAATAAAAGCCGGCTGATTTCACGTAAGATTAATTAAACGTTCGCGCGTACGCAGGTGTACGCGCCGGGCGATAATAGCGTTCACCTGATCGTTCGGTCTCGCGCTTCGACGCGAACCGAGCGATAGCGTGAACGTGCGCCGTCACTGCCGGCTATATTCGTGGCGAAATTTCGGAACGAGGGAGTGCCCCGCGCCGCCGGTGTAATTACTCGGTTTTCTTCTAATTAGCGGGGCGAATGCGCGCCGCTTAGACAGAGACGGTCGATCGTTTGCGAGAACAGACGGTGCGACGCTAATTCCAAGATAATTGGCCGCCGGTCCCCGCGAAATTTATGACCGGGTAATTGGTAAAAAAAACGGTGTTTTCCAGCGGCGCTGCAGCCGCGCGCACGCGAACGAACGAGAGCGACGGGAAATATAGAAGAAAGGGGACAGAGAGGGCCGGCAATCGGTAATGCGACTTAATGTCATTGGAAATCAAGCGGTAGCGCGACGGTTCGTGTGTGCGTCGCGCGCGCGGTTCGCCGGTATTAATTTATTGTCGCCGGCCGAATGGGGATTGTCGATCAATAATTATAATAACGGGTGGTCGGCTGTGCGGGGAACACCAATTGGCCGCTTAATATTTGTTTAGAAAACGCCGCTCGATCGAGCCGGCCGCGACGATAATTAGCGCTCGTTAACGCGCTGTCTCGGCGGGCGTGAGTCGGACGGAGAGGATCGTCTCGTTGGGGATTTAATACGTTTCGACCGTTGGAACGAATTCGTTTAAAAACGATTCGCCCCGGTGATTTATCGGCGAGACGAAATTTCGCGTAACGCGCGCCGCGAGGCACCCGGTTGGGCCGCGCGAAAGAAATCTCCCTTTGTACGGTAGAATAACGTCGCGCAATTAGTCGGTTATCTCGCTGTTTAATTTCATTTTCCGTCCGATGACGCGTCTACATTAATTATAAGCACCGCTCGTACGTGCCCGATTAATATTCATCCCCCCCCCCCCCCCCCCGATACTCTAATAACGTACTACTGTAATACCGTAACGCCGAAACACCGTGAATGTAATAATAACCCGATTATCGTCATTTACGCAGAAGTAATTATTCCTCGCGTGGAAACGGTCGGTATTGTGAAATAGCGAAAATGGCGGCCGACGCGGCGGAGCGAAAACGTGGAAGAATAAATAGTTGGCTCGAGCCCGAGGTGAAACTGAGTGACAGGCTGGCAATTAAATAAATTACCCCGATACGTATGTAGCGCGTAGGTATAAACCTGTTGACCAATACCTCGAACGAATAATTAAATTTTAATTTCGTTCTCTGAGGCCGACTGCCCCCGAGCAGTCCCCCTCCCAAGAGAAAAATCGAGAGCGGTAATCTAAAATGTCGCGAGGAATCGACCAGACGTCCCGTCGCGTCACCGTCGCGTCATTATTTTATTAATCGTCCAATTACGCCCGTCCGATGAGCGCGAACGCTCCGAAAACTCCTCCTTATTGTTATCGGGTGTCACGCGAATTTCAACGTTTCCGCGCGGCCGAGAGAGCCGACGGCGGAGCAGGGCAGGCGGCGAAATTCATCGAAGGAATCGAGCGGCGAGCCCAGGTGAACTTTCTCATCGGGCTCCGCAACCAACGCGCCGCGGAAGCTCGCTCCGGAGAAGGCTGACCGTATTTACGCGACGAAATGGATACGCGGAGCGGAGCCGGCCAGCTGGAGCCGGCCGATCAAGATCCTATACCGGGAGGGTTTCGCGAAATTATATTTGATTCTAATCTAACAAATGGGACGGGAATGCAATCTATTTATTTACACTTGGCTTCAGCGAACCGCGGTGATAGTATTGCCGGCCGGCTTTGCTCTCCCTCTTCCTCTTTCGTTCCTCCGTTGAAACTCATCGATTTCCGTTCGCGTCGCTTCTAACGCGGGGCCTCTGCTTGTCCTAACGGTTACCCGGGAAAGTCGAATGAACGAAGGCGAAAGAAAAAGGGGGCGGAATGGGGGGAGGGAGAAGGGAACCGGAAAGCGGAAAAAGAGGCTGAAGGACAGCGGAAGAAGCTAGGATGGAAAAGCGCGAAGAAAATAGAAGGGACGAGCGAAAGGAGCACAAAGGATTTGTACGCAGGCTCGAGAGGCAGCGCCGCGACACAATTCGCTCGGATGTTTTTGAACATCGACGCGCTTCATTCTTCCAGAGTCGACTCGTTCGATAAGCGTGCTCCAAAGGACAATTGTTTGGCGGTCGGCGAAGACAGCTGTTCGAGCCGCCCGCAGAGACACGACGCGCTGCCCGGGACGAAGTGGCTATTTTCCGCCGGCTGCTCGCCGATTAAAAATCGAACGCCCGCCAAGAACCGAGGGACTATTTGAATCTACGATCCGCGCGGTGCCATTCCTCGATATCCTTTCGTTCCATCTCAGTCGCGACCGTGCAAACGCGGTTTCGTTCCGGCCGGCGCGAGAGGTTTTCGAAACGCTTCGAAACGATAAGAGGTATCCCCCGTGTACGCGTGCAGGGTGGGGGGTACACGCGTACAAATACCGAGCGAGCCGATATTTATCCCGCGGCATTATCGCGAGCACGGACGCGATCAAAGGGAGAATCGAATTGAACGCACTTAAGGATACCGAAGGAACGTTGCTGTGATTATTAATGGGCATCGAATAACGAGAATAATACCCCGGACAAGCGTACGGGCTCTCTCTCTTGTCGGCTAATCCAGCATGGTTGCTCACTGTCCGATCTATTATTGGAGATCATGTTAATCTTGGTAATGCGATATTATTGCGGCCGCAACGCTCGTATCGCGACACCGGTATAATCGTCGGAGCCTGCTGTACAGCCCATAGAACACATAGAGAAATCGGAGACGTCGCAGGAAACGAGTACGGAGAACGGGGGGATCATTAATTACGGACGAATCGTGACGATCGGACCACCCTACCCCGGTAACGTCCTTGCCAGCTTCTGTCAGCTCGGCGAAGAATTAGATTGCTCCGAAATGTGATCGATCGGTTTGATTCCTCGTGGCGGACCCGGAGGACGGCGCGCACGAGGCAGGGGAAGGAGATTCGCTCGAAAACAAAATTGGAATTTCGCTCGGGTCCGCTCGAGGAGCGACGCGGTGTCCAGCCGAAACGGCGCCACCGGGGAATTAATAACCTTGAAATCCATCCGTTCCGGAGCATGTACACGAGCGAGATAGTGGAGCGTAGCCGTGGCGCGGATACGGTGCATAATTAATCGACGAGTCGATATCAAATCGATAACTAAGCCCGATCCCTTTGTTTCGTTAGCGGAGGCGTCGCTTCGAGGCAACCGACCCGATACTTTTATTGATAAATGAGCCCGCGACGATTTCCAGGGGGTGGTTCGGATCGGTCGGACGTGGAAAGAATAGAGGAAGGGAGAGGAACAAAGAGAGGAACGTCAGTCGATTGACGACGCTGACCGGTGGACGATGGCGATCGTGGAAGTGGCTTTGAAAGCTCGGGAGAAGGATCGACGGGGTACAGATTAAGGGAAGGAGACGGAAGGTTATAAACACGTATTACGAACTCATTAGTAGGTCCATTAGGAACGAAGCTAAACGCATACATATACACGTCACGCCATTATCGCGACTCGAGCTCTAATTAGACCGCTCATTATGCCGCGTTTAAATATTTCCTTACATCGATGCCTATTCCCCGTATCTTCCTGGCATGCCGAGCTATCTCGTTATGCCCGCGTCGCCCGTTTCACCTCCGCTGTAACAACTGCGCGCCAGCGGCGGCCACGTTGTGCAATTAATTCCACCAATTTGCTTGAACATTTATCGTTTGCCATGGCCGCGGGGAAAGTGGTCTTCCGTGCAAAGTCGCGGCTGATTCGGAATTAATTGCAAACAACGTCGCGTCGGCTCGATCGTGCTTATAATCCGCATATTGCGCGCGATTCGAGCGCAATTTGCGATTGATAAATGTCACTATGACTGACGAGCTCGTTTAAATAATAGGAAATTAAAACCGGGGAAACGCGACGGGTCGACGTGTCCAGTGATTTCATTGGAGTGGCCAATAGCTGCCCGTCGTATTATCACCTAAGCGCCTCCGTCTATAAACACCGCACGCGCATTCAGCGAATAATTCGCGCCGGCCACCACCGTTTAATCGGTCGCGATAAAGCAACGTTTGATTGGCATATCGTAGGGACCGAAATACGGCCTGCCCGATAGGCGCACCCTCCTCGTCGTTTCCTCGATCGCGAGCCATCGCTCTCGCGCTATTAACCGAGCCGCGATTCGCTCGAAAAATGATCCCGACCGGCGGGATCGCGCGGTCGCGCGTTTCCAAGGATTTAAGATGAAGGAAACGAGCGGCGGGCGAGAGCGGCGGGCGAAAAGGAGCGAGCGTCCGACCGAGCGAGGGTAAGAGGGTAAACGGTTATAGGGGGTAGGAAGAGAACGGCCGTGAAGTAAATAGGAGTCCTGGTCGTTCTGCCGTAAAATTGTATGTGAAATTGTGCGATGTGTCTTACGAATTGAATCGCCGGAAACGACATTGATTTTATTGCTTGTTTTCAGTGCTGTATACGCCATTCCGTTCTCCTTTCTGCCTTCGACCTGAAACCAGCCTTCCATTCCACCTCCGTCGCCTTCCTCGCCCATTCCTCGAACCTCCCACCCGCCCGCTGTCGCGTTTCCCGCTGTTTAAAATATCCACCGACACAGTTACCGCCCGGCTCACCTGTGTGCATTAGCCACGGTGCAAAACTTCCGCCGCGTGAGAACGTTAATCGCGCCTCAATCAAAGAAGAAGAGAGCGGACCAGTCGCAAAGAACTCGCGGGGAATCGTCAACGCACGAGTGATCTTTAATGCGGTGAATCATCCTCGGCCGGAAACTTTTTTGGTCCCGGGGATCGGCCGTGGCGACCGGGGCCCGATGGCGAGTTCGAGGCACCGACGGACAGGGTGGGGGGGGGGGGGGGCAAAGGGGAAGCATGAAAAATCGCAGTCGAGCGAGATTAATTGGGCTTATTAACGCGGGCGAAAGAACCGACCGTATTGCCGGGCAGAATTCCAATCCGAACGCTCCGCCTGGAAACATTTTTCCAGATACAGAACGGTGACCGCCGCGAGTACAAAAGAGGCTGGAAGCGGTAGGGCGGCGTAGGGTCAACAGCCATCCGCGAATTCCGCCCATAATTTGTTTTCAATGATTTACCACGGGCTAATTGCAGAATGCAGCGAGCGGCAATATCGCTTTGCAGCGTTACGTCCGGGAGCTGGCTATACTTTAGTTTGCAATTTAAACTTTACTTCCCCCGGAATTGATTAGCTTTTAGTAATTAAGCAAGCAACGCCTTGGACCTCCCCTACCCTCGACCATCCACTCGCCCTCCCTGCCTCCCTATGTCGTACCAACCACCCTCGCCCTGCTTCTTCTCCTTCTTCGCCACCCAGTTTTCTCTCTTCTCTCGCCCCTGCACACCGTTATCCGGCACACACTGTTTCGTTTCGCTTACCGTGCGCCTGCGTCCGAGCCCGCGCGCTCGCTCTCCCATACAATCGCACGCACGCACCCATACAGCCGATCTCACGCACCCACTTACGCGTGTACGTACAAGTCCGCCCGAACTTCTTCTACCTCTGGAACCCCTCTCGACCCACCCTATTTCCATTATACCGTTCTCTTTTCCTCCGTCGTTCGTCCTCGCCCTCTCTCGCGCGCCCCTTCGTTCTCCCTCCTCTCGCCTCGCTCTCTCTCTCTGTCCCCGCCGCGTTGCACGGGTGGGTTTTAATCAACGCTTTACGAGTGTGAGACAGAGGAAGTTAAGTCGAGGAGAATCCCGAAGAGCGGCGGCCGTGTGTACGTGCACGCGTGCACACGTGAACACGCGTCGCCGTGTTCGCCCGGCCGCGTATATTTTTTGACGCGCGAAAACGTAACCCCGAACTGGAGGCCTCGCGTGTGTTTCCCGTTGAATCGAGTGCGAAGCAATTTCGGCAAGGAATGCGTTTCCCTCGATACCTCGTATACGGGTATAGCTTGCCCAGGCGGGACAGGCTCAACCAATTTCAACTTCCATTATACACCCTTACCCGATTCCGTGGACGTATTTCCAAAGTATGCAAAGCGACTGATCTGGATTCCCATGGTAATCTCGACGCTTTACGCCTTCCCTACCATCCCCAAACTGCTTCCTTATCTTGTCACTCTCCTTGTACCTTCGATTTTCCTTTTTCTTTCCCCCCCCCCCCTTTATCTTCTTTTCGCGACGAACAAATTATATCGTCGAACTTTGCGTCGTCTCGCGATACCTGCAATATTTTGTTCCTATCGAGGCCACGATGCTTTTCCAAAGAATATACGTTTGAACGACACCTTCGGTCGACAGTCGAAACGTTCACGGGTAGTCGCGTTTTCGTTTCCAAATTGTGCACAGTCGCGTCGCAGGCTTCGGAAGCTCGCGCGAAGACGCCACGTGCCGCAACCCCCGACGAATTTAAAAACGCAATTTACGGACAATAGAACGGCGGTCGGAGTTCGGCAACCTTGTCGACGCGGAGGATAGGCCGTCTATGTGGAACGAGGACTACGCGAGGCCGCGATCCTATCGAGGAAAACGACGGAACAGAGAATTTTCCGCGAAGCCGCGAACCGATTCC
This sequence comes from Nomada fucata, assembly GCA_948146005.1. Taxonomy (NCBI): domain Eukaryota; kingdom Metazoa; phylum Arthropoda; class Insecta; order Hymenoptera; family Apidae; genus Nomada; species Nomada fucata. Next base: position 5,435,949 of record OX411277.1, read on the forward strand.
CTGTTCTTCCTCCGCCGCCAGCCAGCTCCATCCGCGACATCGTAAAAATGTTGTTTTTTAATTTAGGGAACGCCACGAGGTTAATATACGGCTTTAATTCCAGGGTTTCATTTAGGGGCCGGTCGCCTCCTGCGTTTCGAGATTCGCGGAGATGGAAAAAATGGCGGGGACCATCGGACGTAGGTAAGCGCGATAGAAAAGCGCGACGCGTGGGTGCGCACGCGACCCTCGACAGCTTGACCACCCTCGATCGTTGCACAGATAGATTTTCATGCAGCGCTGAGCAAACGTTCGAACGCGCGCGGTACATAATTCGTTTAGCGTTTCAAGGCGTATCGATTACCCCCTCCTCTAGGTCCCGGTGCGAAATTTTATCGGCGCCCCCGCAAATAGAAATAACTGCGAACGACATCGTGCAAGCGCGGACGAACCATCCGCGTCCAGTGCGACATACTCTTGCAACCGCACCCTCTCTAATTAAAAAACGGAAAAAGACCTACGCAATCGACCGCGTGGTCGAGGCGCGCAGATGTCTAATTGTTTAAAGCAACGAACAATTTCCATCGGTTAATCGAGTGATCGTAATCGTCGAAGAAATTGGTCTCGGGTCGGCAAACGTTAACGCGACCTTCCAGCCACCCTTCTAGGGCCAAGTTCGGCGGGAACGGCGGTCGGTCGCGCTAAGGCAATTAAAGCTCCACCCAATTAATGCCTCGGCGAACGCGGCGGGGGTTGATGGCGAGCGTTGCGAGGGCTGTTCTATCTCTCTCTCTCTCTCTCTCTCCCTTTCTCCCTTTCTCCCTTTCTCTCTCTCTCTCTGCCTATCCCCCTTCCTCTCTCTCTTTCACCCTATCTCGCAAACAACGCCTTCTTGCCTCGCAGACACCGCGCCGAAATTTCGTTCGGCCATTGAAACGTAAATGTGCACCACGACGAGTATTTCGTTCGGCCGTTCAATGCTACGGATTGCGCGATAATGGTCGATTTATGCCGCGGTCGGATTCAAAAGGACAACGCTATATTGTACAGTATGGCGAGCCGGCCGCTCATAACCGCGGCCCCGGATTTATTTCGCGGAATCCCCGGCCTCGTTCGACTGCGAACGCGTCCCTTGCGCTCCGCTCCTCTTCGAACGAGTTGGCGCGTGGTGGCGGTGAAAAAGTGGAAACGCAGGAACCGCCGGTGGAACACGTAGGATTCGTGGTACGTGCGCGCCGTACGGGCATCGGCGTCCCTCGCGCGATCGGCTGTCTCAGAGGTCGAAGCGTGTGGATATTGCGAAATAATAGAAGTTGGGGGACGCTTGAAAACAGCTAGATTCCGTGCAAAAACAAGATACGAACGTTCGCGGTGCGCGAGAGTATGCCCGCGAGTCGTAAACAACGTGTCGGCTAGTTCGGCGATTCGCGCGGAACGTTTCGAGCTTGAACGAAGGGTACGACCGAGTAGAGACGAAAGCAGCGCGCTTGACGCGACGAGAGCACGCCGTCGCGATGAAAGAGTCGCTTCCTCCGAACGTTTGATCGAAACGTCTCGCATCGGAACCGGCATCAGCTGGCCCACGCTGGAACGTTCGCTAGCAGCGAGCATCGACAGCCCGGCGTCCGCGTCGATTGCTGCTTTCAGCCCCGTGCACACCGGACAATAAGATCGATCGGTTTGCTCCGTTTCGTCGCATCGTAAATCGATTTAAATCGTTCACTCGCCCCCCCCAAGGGGCGGGGGGTGGGTTGGAGGGTGGCTCGAACCGCGCGCGTGCGACCGGAATTCATTCATGAGACAATGCCAGCGTACTCACCGGTGGTGGCAGAATAACAAGTCCGCTGGAAATCCTGACACTCGTCAACGGCGCAGTCCCCTCGATCCCTGCTGCAAAGTGGACACTCATTGAGCACACCCGATCAACGTTAGCAGAGTCCTCGGAACGCGGCGAGTAACCGCGGAAAAAAGGAAGGAAAAGCGAGCGACACGGTAATCGGTGGGAAGGAACGTGCGAACGGGGGGTAGAGGATAGAACGGAGTCGAATAGAAAGGTGTCCTCGGTATCCAACACTTGGAGTCACTTGTCGCGCGATATCGATCGATCGGAAACATACGCGTGTCGGTAAGTCCTACGCGGTGGCAAGTAGCGGCACGAAAATGATTCGATTCATTAGCGGTGTTGTGCACGCGGTGACGTATCGGTGGCACCGCGATTGCGTTATTACAGGTGCGCGCCGCCGCCGCCGCCGCTGCCGCCGCCGCTGCCGCCGTCGCCGCCAGTGGTTCACAATGATAACAGTGGCGGAACGGTAACGCGGACGACGAGCAAAGGTCGCCGGTTCGGTCGCAACGGCAGCTCACTTCGGAATGAAGAGGAACGCGACGATACCCGAGGCCGCCAACCGCTCGGCGCACTCTCGGCTAGACTTTGCTCGGCACACTCGTCCGACGTCTCTGCGCTTCTCGTCCTTCGGCCGCCGCTCGTCGCTCTATACTGCGACGTCATTTGGCACGTCGAGCGTGTTCGTGCGCGTGCGTGGTTACCCGCGCGGCGCGTGTCGCGTGAACGTTTTCCCGCACCAGGTCGCGAACCGTGTACGCGTACGTAGGCGTGCGCGCCTCACGCGTCACTCATCTTTATCAATCGGAGTCTTAAGGTGGCCACCGCGATTTACCGGCCGGTGGCGGATATTGCTCGGGAAAAGGAATGGCCATTGGGAGAGAGGGGATAGGACGATCTTCTTGGGTCTTCTTCAGAAATTAAGCGACCGCGGAGAAAGGGGTAAGAACGTGGGGCCGGAGTATCGCAATGATTTTGCTCTCGCGCGACGTTCACGGGTTTATTCGAGAAACGAAAGATTGAGAATGCTGAATCGCGTTTAACGACGTTGCTCGCCGATAAAGAGCCCGCCCCCGCTTTTTTTTCCTCTTCTCTTTTTTATGTTTTATTCCAGAGATTCTCCCTACAAAGAGGATTTTAAAAGCGATTAAGACGAAATTGAGAGATAGAGTTTCTCATTAAGCCCGGCATTCTTTTGTTTCCCGGCGTAGTTAAATTTTGTTAATGGGTAATAGAGGAACGGTTGTCTGTGACGAATTAGATGGAGTCGCGATTACCCCCCTACGCCGGCGAAAATATCCCAATCGACCGTTCGGCGAGCCAGGACTACGATAATTACTGCTAATGTAAATGTTCGTTAATGGCTGTTATTAAATGCAACACGGCAAAATAGTCACCGCACCGTCACGGCCGTACAAGCTGCACCCATGCCCGTTAACCGGCCCAATTATATTAATTAAATGAGCATTATAATTAGCTAATTAAATCAAATGCATTTCGGTGTACGAGCTCGCCCGTAGGACAAGTACACGCGTGTTCGTTTTCGGGCGCCGGCGCGCGCCTACCTACGCCCGTGTCGCAGAGGGGGGTTAAAAGTTTCCCAATGACACTGGTAAGCGGTATTGTCCCGCTAGATTCACCATGATTTTACAGGTCGGCTGAGGTTGCGCGATAATCAAATTCGCTCGCGGCAAGCAAAATGACGGAGTGCCCGGCCGTATCGTCAGCCATCGTGCATCGTATTAGAAGTTCCGCGCTATCGATGATCGAACGGTGGTCCCGCGGCGCGGCCCGCTCGGAATTTACACGCTTCCCGTATTCGATATTTCGTTGTGACGCACCGGTCCGCGTATTAAACCGTGCCGCGGGAGGGGCGAGCGAAGATTACACGTTGAATCTTTTAATCGAATTCCACGAGCGATATGGACGTTTCAGCGGAGGAAAACCGGGTCAATTAAAATTAATGGATAGCGTAATTAGGAAAGTCGTGGCGGAAACGCGCGCGAGATACGCTTCGATCCAATCAAGGAAACGAGTTCCTTTTCTCGTCTTTAAAAAACTATTAAAATCTCTGCTGGCCGAACCGGCCGGGTAGGAAAGACAAGCGTCCGTCCACCCGCCGCCCGTTCCGTTATTCGCGATCCTATTCGTTCGTCGGGGACGTTAACGCGTTTTCGTTCAGCCCAGTTAGCCGATCGCGTCGGCAACGGCGACGCGAAATCGAGAGGGAAAGCGATAGGGTATTTCGAACTCTTCGTTAACGTCTCGACCAGACATCGACAACGGCGCGGGGTGGAAGTGGTTCTATTATTTTAACGACCACAACGGGGGGAGAAACGCGTCTCGATCGCGTGATCCCCGATCGCAAATAATTGCGAGCCAAAGCTGCCGCACCGTACATCTTCGTCCCTCTGTCGTACGTGCGCCTCTGTGCGCGTTTACACGCACAGGAAGCTCTTGCAGACCAGCCGGTTACACTGACTCTCGAAAAGCGCCTCGTGTCATTAGTATGTTAATTGGTAACGGTCTGCCTGCCCACTCGGCTGGCTGCCACATCGAGTTTCGTATATACACATACACGTCGCCCGGGCACCGGCGTGTTTATACGTTAAGATGTTTAATCGCTTCTGTAATTATACTGTCCCTCAAAGGGTTAATTGTCCCATAAACCCATGAATACGTTAACGAGCGCGCCGTGCGCTTCGCGAACATCGCCAAAGAACAAGGAGCCACTAGGAAGCGGCGAGAGGGAACGGGGCGCCGTGCTTGCGAGGGATCGAAGAAGCTCGAACGCACACACGCGGCCACGCGCCGCAAGGGTGAAGCCTCGGGCGGAGGAGGGTAGTAGATTGCATCGTAATACAGATTTCAGGAACCCTGACCGACGGCCGTTTCCTCCGCGACGCTCGTGTGCGCCTTTAAGAAGGTGCTCTCGAGGAAGATCGTCGGATCGTTCATTTTCACCGGCGTCGGCGCGCCATTCGTTATTCTCGAAAGTGGCGTAGGAGAGACGGGGTTTGGATCTTTCTCTACAGCTTAGCGCAACCGACATCGGTGACGACGGCCGGCGCGTAACGGATCCTTGGAGGGCGGCGGAAAAGTGGAGGCGTTGAGAAAGGAAGCGACAGGGGCGGGGGTGCATTGTCACTCCGTTATAATTAAAAAGATAGACTTTAAATCCAGGATGCAAAGCGAGGGAGATGGACGAGCCGTTGCGGGCTAAACGAGTGGTAAAAGGCCGATCCGCGAGATGTAGAAAGGGGGTGCAGTAGGGGACGGGGGGAGGAGACTCGGATGGAAATTAATTCATTACTGTAATGCGTCGAGCGAGAGAACGGGCCGGTAGTTGAAGCGTCGAGTGCCAAGCGTTTCGCGAAAGATGGATGTCTCGTTTTCATTCCGAAAATTAACACTCTCCGTTACTCGCCGACCGCCCCAACAATTCTTTTCGTTCGCCTCCGCCGCTGCCTGACCCCGCCTTGCTTAGATTCCGCTTATGTACCTTTGCCGCCTCTGTCTGTCCTTGCGCGTACTCGTCACGCGACCGATTACAGCCTTCTTCGTTATCCGAGCCCTCCGCGACCAGGATAACGCCCGGCGTTCGTGGCTGTCGTTGAACGCGATCAATTCGTACCGGCTATGCATCGTCGGGCATTACCGAATTCCTCTGAACCTTAATTGATCGAGTATCCGAGCGTGGCTAAAGTCAATCGGGAAACGAACGAACAACGGTGACTCCGCGAGTGCTCTCCAAACACGCAGCGAAGTACACTCCGTTGGAGATGTTAATCGCTGCCCCCCCCCCCCAGATCGTTTCCAGATAAACGCTGCCGATGGATAAGTAACCGAGCGGCCGCGGCGAGACGGCCAGCGATAATAATTCCGTTCCGGCGGCGAACGACCAATCTCCTTTTCCATTTAACATACATACATCGCTAATAATATCTGACCGACGAAACGAGGCTCCACCGTCGCGTTCTCTTTCCCTTCCTTTCCCTAGCCCCGAGCGCTGAACGATCGCTCGGCGAAGCCCGCGGGGAGGGAAATCGAAACTGCAATCCAGCTATCAAGCGACTCCGGTGGACAGGTTAAACGCGGACGTGTCACAGGGTCGTCCTAAAGAGTTCCATTGATACCAATTTAAAACGAATATCGGCCCGGTCTCCTCGGATATACCATTATCGACTTCCAAATCCAAGCGATTTGGACAAGCTTTGCCCGGTCCACGGCACTGCTGACCGTTCAAACAGACGTCACGGACACGTGTAATTAAATTTAACGCGCCACCCTCTGACCTTCCGCGTGACCCACATGCACCGACCGTTTCATACCCGTTCTTCCTTTCGCGTTATTTCGTTGCTGTTGTTGTTGTTGTTGTTCTTCTTCTGAACAATTTTCAACGTCGACCCACTTTCTCCGTGGTACGCGCCGGATAAACGTAGGTCCGCGCGACACCGTTGCGCATCCTCCGCGAAACTCGATTCGATAATCGAATCGAAAAGGCGGCCTGCGACGCGGGGACGGTATTAAGTCGTCGATCGCGTCTCGCATATGGAAACGACGCTGGTAATACGGTTCGTCGCGTATCGGTACACCTGGCAGGCAAATACGCGAGGCAAATTGTTTTTGAATGGAAAAGAGGGATGAAGCGGTAGCTACGCGAATGTCTCCTTCGAGTAGAAACGGGGAGGTGGTGGAGGGGGGCAGAGTTACTGGTTCGCGGGAGAGCAGTTACAGGCATCGGGTTATACCCGTGAAGCAATTAAAGACTGAATTGCACATTTGTTGGAATTTAAATGGAGCAGTTAAGGAAAATGAGTCGGTTTGCGCGCACGGTGTAATTTATTCGTTCGGAAAGGCTCGCGATACGCGAAACCAGTTTCATTGGTTCCCGTCGTTGTCTACGGGGGTACGGCAGGAGGCAGCCTCGTTTCGAACGATCATTGAACGATAATTAATTTGCGGCACGGGCAGCCGGGCATCGATCTGTTCTATTTACTTTTTTCAAATCGCTCGGATGGTCTGTCGGAAGGAAAAGGGCACGACGTGGCCCCGTCGCTACTTGGTGATTGCGGATGCCTTCTTCACGGTCCCCGATGTAATTTTCTGAATGACTGCGTAATTAAAACTCTAATTTCCTGCGCTTAATTGACCGGAGTCTTGGTTCCCTCCTTGCCTGGTTTCTCTCGCTCCTCGCCCCGACTGACTACTCCCGCGCCAGTCACTCTCTCCTCCTGTCGCCCCCTGCTCGATCTCGCAAGGCGAGGAACGAGGAAGACGTCCCGCCGACTCTTCGCACCTTCGACGCGAAAACTTCACGCGCGACGCCCTTAAACGGTGGCGGTGTCGTTCGGAAGAAATTTCTCGATCGTATCTCTCCCAGGCCGTGCACTTTCCTTAAACTTTCGTCCTTCTTTCTCTTCGCGGCCGAACGATCGCCGATTTTGGGTCCCTCGATTTCCCGTTTGGCCTATCACCGTTTCGGATAATACTCGGGCAAAGTGGAACGTGTATTCTCGCGACGGTGCACGCCCAATTTTCGCGGCACTCGGGTCGCGTCGGCTGCGAGTGTTTGGATAATTACATCCGTCTCTGCTGGCCGGAGGCAATTATAATTGCCGACTCCTTTCGCAATTATAAGTTTCTGCGAGACTTGGCGTGGCGTGCCAACATTCCGGCATGCTCGCTAGAACAGAGAGAAGGCCGGCTGCTGAGGGTACGTACGCTGGCGGCTGGCAAAGTCTGCGAGGAAAGAGAGGAGAGAGAACCGGAGGACGAAAAGCGAGGGGACGAGCGCGCGGCGCACGCGAAAACGTTAATTGGGGTGACCTGCTCGGGAACTAGTTGCAGGAGGACTGCACCGACATTCCACGAAGCCGTCTGCGACATCGAATACGCACAAACGCGCGGATGCGCCAGCTTAAATTTTCGCCGTGACGGAGAGCACGCAACACGGAGGCGAGACGCGGACGCCGTCTTTCGTCTTCGTCGATCGGTTCCTCGCGATATCGCATAGAAACGTAGCCCGTTCGAAGGAACGCGCACGGGACAGCCCGTTTCGATTGAAAAGCGTCGGGTCTGGTAAACGTTATTACGGGGGCGACGGACGAAACGTACAGGTCGGAGCGGAGTCGAGGAGAACCACTGCGAGAAGGTGGCAGTCGCGGAAGAGAGTGGTATTGCAAATAAAAAGTTGCAGAAGTAGCGCGTAAAGTATAAGGTAAACCAAAGTAAAAGGAGCGACTCGATGGTAGGGGATAGAAATGGATGTTACTTAGACTTCGGAGCATTTCCATCTCTCCCGTCTTCCACCCTTCCCTGACGCCGTTCATACGGTTGCCGGCGGTTTGCTTTTCGCGCTTTCTTCACACCGCGTCATTCCTCTCCATCTCCCACTCTCTATCCAGCTTTCTCAGGGCTTCCCGCGCGGTCCCTCGCGGTGAAAGAGCTTTTCTTCCCGCCGCTGTCGCCTCTTCTTCTGCAGCGCGAGGCAAACCGCTATCCCATGCCCCGTAAAATCCTCCTCGAACCCTGACGCACCGCTTCCGCGGTTCTTTCCAACTCGTTCAGCCACCCCTGAAGGTGTTGGTGAGTTCGTTTCAAAAGGTGTTCGCCGAGAAACTTGCGGGACTACCAGATTTTCTCAAAGCTAATGATCTTCTTCGTTAGAGTAGCGACGCGCTTACAAAAGGCCCCAATTACGGTGCCTAAAGGAAAATTACGAAATAACGAGACCACCGTTCGACGCTCCCGGGCACACGGATTTTCGATCTTCCCCGTTAGACGCCGGTGTGCCCGTCGGAGAACTTGATATTAAGAATAAGGAATAAGGGAAAGCAACTACGAGCCGCACGGCCGCTACTTCACCCCTTTCGACCATCGCTACCTGATGAATCGTCCCGCGATCCGTGCACGCGATTTCTTTTGTCGCGCTCCTGCGAAACCTAGATCGAGCCTTTTCTTTTTTTCTTTTTTTCCCCACACACGAGCGAAGCCTTCGCCCTCCTTCCACCCGCGCGTTCGCCTCTAACCCTCGCTCCGTCTATCCTTTGTAACTACCACTCTTTTTCGTGGACGCCGCGATGGAAACGGCGGCTTCGTGGCACGGAGAAGTTAATTATAAGCGATACCAATCTCTCGGGGTTGTTGGGCGGTTGGTAGAACTGGGAAGCCATGACAGCCAATTACCACCCCGTGCCAACCCTCGCGCACGAGCCACCGTTCTCTCCATCCCCTTCTGACCCTTTCACTGGCGTCTCTCGCTCCTCTTCCACCATTCCTTTCCTCCGCGCCTCTCTCTTCCTCCTTTTCCGTTACTTGAAACTTTCTCTCCCAATTCTCTCCTACCCCAGCCTTCCCCACGTCCGTTCCACACGAGCGCACCCCCACGACCATGAAAGCCCGCGTGCACGTTACGCGTACACTTACACGTGCTCTACCCCGCCGGTATAGGAAATTAAAAGACTGGACGATGATTGCGCGCTAGCCCGGCCTGGCCTTTCCACCACCCCCTTGGTCCCCGTCGGGCCATCCCCGCAGTCTACCCTGCCGGCCCGCCGCCACGGAGAGAAAAGAAAAGAGCGAAGGCATTCGTTCTGCTTAGCGAAAATTACGGAATTGGTCGAGAAAAGTGATTGGGATTGGCCCTTTTGCCGCGTCTCTCCGTGCCTCGTTTCGCCTCGTTAAAGAACACGAAACGGACACTCTATTTAGCCGACCCGGCCCCTCGGTCTGGCTCGATTTGTCCGTCGTAAAGAAGGATTCCAGTTGTACATCTTTGACGTAACCGCGTCCCGACGCTACTGTTCGCTCGTGCCGGTTTCGAAGGTAAATCTCGCGCACCCGACAAGCTGCGGGCTTCGTGCTCCCGCTATCGTTCGGTAACCTGAACAGGTTCGGGGACACCCGATTGTCGGCTCGAGGAAGAAAATGTTCCACCCTTGTTCGCGCCTCGAAATGTATCGACGAGCAGGGTACGAATCGAATTTTGTTGCCGGTCCTTGTCCCGGGGACGGCAGTGTCCGCCGCGCGGATCGGTTCCATCCATTAGGGGCTTATGTCAGCCGACAATAGGGATTAACCTTTGGTAGAATGCAACGAGAAAGCGGCAAACGGCTGCCGTGACAGCGATCGTACCGGGTGTCGTTTTTAAGCGGCTTCCGAACGGCGGCTTGTTTACAGTTCCTGTGAAAAACTCGGGGACGCCGGTTGCCTCAAGAATATTGCAGACAGCTGTGTACCGCGACGCCATCGGTGTTTATCGAATTGCATTAAATACAGCTTGACTCGCGACGTCCCTATTACGATCCCTGTATTAATCGATTTTCAGAGGATCCCGATAATTCGATGCTAGCGGAGGCGAAATGGATAGTCGCGATCCGACACAATTAGCAGGGGCCAGCTTGTCCACCGGTTAGGCTGAGTTAATTATAACCGATGGTTATCAATCGGTTAACTCCGACACGCCATTACCTCACTTTGCCCAGCAACGTCTGGCCCCTGCCATCGTCGACCGAAGCCCGTCTCCCTGCCAGTGCCACTTTGACGCGTCCCTCCTGCCCCGAAGCGAACCACCCCCGCGATCTGCATGCTAATTTCTTAAACTCTGCGATTCGTAAGAGCGCGTACACACCGGCGACGAGGTCCCGTAATGAAAGACCGTCGCGCAACTTCTCGCGTGTTGCCGTTCGTGCAAAAAACTTCGGGACACTTTGCCGTCGCGTCAAAGCAACGAAACGCGCTTCCCCTTTGCAGCACGCTCCACGAACGACGGATACCTCCGTCCGGTCGTTCTTACTTTCCCAGCCGGTGATCTGTTTCCAGCGCGAGGCGACAAAAATTTTGCAGCCGCGCATCGGTGCGCCCTACGTTCACGCTCCGTTTACATTTCCAATTCGTTTCTTCTCCACGTCGATTTTGCTCCGCTCTGGCATCCAGATTGCGTTACGGCGCGGCGAGTCGCCGGTTCATCGTGGCTCGACAACGCCGAAGCCGCGGGCGAACTACAATTCCTAAGCGGACGCGACGAAACAGAAAATCGCCGACCGATCATTTTGACGCTACGCGCGATTGCGTATGCATATACGTATATCCGTGAACGCGCACTGCATTCAGGCTGGACGCTTTGACGGTGTATTATGTCGTTACGCGACCAGTTAGCTCGAGATCAAAGCGAATCGAGTTTCTTCACGGTGTCTGGCCGCGACGTTTACTCGCGGCTACGACAAAAGCAAATTCACTTCGCGTAATCAGTTCCCGCGTACCCCACCCCCACCCCCTTCCACGCCCCGTCAACCATTATTCATGGTTCGCAACGGGTGAACACTTTCGATTAAAAAATCCCTCGTTAATTATAACCGACGACAGAACAAAGGCTCTTGACCATTGAAGCGTAAATCATCCCTCCCCGCGGCACGGGAAATTCCGTGCAACGCGGCGAGCTCCTTTCGGAGGACGCGGCGGGCACGCGGAACGGATTGCGGATCGGAAGCGTAGGAAAAAAGTTGCAAACACCAGGCGGGGCACGGCGTCGAAGTTAACGATGGAAACGTTTTCTCGAGAAATCAATCGGAGAATGGCCCCGTTAATCCGGCGGGTTGGTTTCTGGATGGTTCGGTTGCTCTTACATCGCGTAATAGTATCGGTCCGTCCCCCTCCTCCCCCCCCCCACCCGTTGGCCTTAACCCCCACAACCTCCCGCCAACTCTTCGGACCGAACCACCCTCTCTCGCCCTCGGCCCCTCCGCCGTTTCCCAGCTAAGTCTGCGAGTGACTGAGTGGTTATTTAGGTAAGAGCCGGTCTCCCCGCGCAGAAGCTTCCACCCACCCGCCACTCGCCCGCCCCCTTGCTCCCTCGCTTAAGTAATGGTCCCGCAACATATTGTGCAAAGAAAAACTGGCTCGCTTATTTACGCTACTCCGCTCGGCGGAGCGAGAGAGCCGGACGAGTTTCTTCCGGCTTGTCTGCGGCTCGATTGGACGGGATAAAAGAGGATCGCCGATCGGGACGTACCCGACGACAGAGTGGAAGCCCGCGGGCAAGATCTCGGGCACGGCGGAGGCCGGGATTAAAAGTAGCCGAGGAATTGATAATTACGTTCGAGTGGAGAAATATGATCGTCCCACATACGAATCCCCTGAATATCTCATCACGCGTGGATCTCGATACGCCCCGCTCTCACGGCCGAGCGTGAAACCGCTTCCCAGCTCGACTCCGAAAGAGTCCCTCTCGCCGGCCAATTAATGGGGAAACGATCGAACGGTAAGCTAGATCGCACACCGATTTGCATCGTGATGCGCGCACCCCATCCCCCTCCCCTAGACCGGTCAGAGTTCACGCAACAAAAACAGCATCGGTGCGCGAGCGGGGCGGCCCATACGTGCGGCTCCTTCTAATGCCGGTCTATCCGCACAAATAGCTGCTTCTCGGCCGGCATAATTACGGATTAGATGAACGGCAGATAGGCTCTTAACTGCTATTCGGGAAGGGTGGACCCGGTGTTCGCTGGACGACCGGCATCATCGGCTGGGATCAATCGACGCGCGAGCGATTCTGCACGGGCACGCGTGCCAGATATACGGCCGTGCCAAGAGAAGCGATACCTTCTCGCGTCTCGTGCTGCCCTGTGGCAGATCCGGATGGCACGTGTCGAAGCGTCCAGACACGTGCGACCGCTACGTCGAAAATCGATATTCTTCCGTGCCGCTTACAATGCCGGCCACCTCGTATATTATTTTAACGCGCTTTAAGCTCTCCCTCGCCGGCCCGCGAATACTTTGGGCACACAAATTTGTCTATCATCGGGCCGATCCGTAGTTCCCATGACGCGTAATCGCTTAATCATTCTCGCTACGCCCGTGCCTCGACGCGTATTATATTATCCCCGTTCGTAGCTCGAATAGACGGAGATTCCCGGGGCAAATGGAATTGTGACTTCGGTTACATTGTTGCCTCGTGTCGGGAATAGTTTATCGATTACGCGTTACGCACCTTTGTGCGGGTCGAAACGAAACGAACGTCGAACCTCGATGCGCGGATGGAACTGTAATTGAGCGTTCGACGGCCAGCATTTGTTTAGTTCGATAACGGTCTGCTCTTTTAGAATATCAACCGATCGCTTCGCGAATATTTCTATCGCAGCGGGAGGTCGGATAAGCGGATTTTAATGCGTCGGTTCAATTAACATCGTATCGGTGACTGTCGATTTCGTTTGATTTTCCAATTAAAATCGGAGGCTTCCGTCGAACAATGGGGTCACTTAAGCAATAAACAAAAATGGGTGCGCGGCCGTCGATGGAACATTCAGCGCCGACACGCGGTAGGACGATAGGGTGGAGATGATCTGATTACGACCGCATCATGGGAAAGTCAACTCGCAAACCGAGGGTAGAAACCCGATTCATCCTATCGTATCCCATTGTGCGAGCACTGTCACCGATGCGTATAATTCGGGGGGATCCATGCGCGTCCGCACGTTTCGGCATTAATTTCGTGCACAAAAAGGTGCAGCACGGCGAACGCGACGCAAACGCATCGTTCGTCGCCCGCCCGTGGGTCTGCGCTTCCCATCGAAATTCTGCCGCGAACCGTTGACGCTTCGCGGGATCTCCGTCGCTGACGTAGAACCGATACAGATCGAGCAGAGAGACCGTCGACCGGCCTGAGAAAAATTTCAGGGATAACGGAGGCCTAGGTCTGTTCGACGGGGCGACGGACGATCGGGGTAAACGAGAATCGAATGCGTCGGGGGGTCGAGGGCAACGAGGAACGAATCCGTGCGACAGTGAGAGACCGCGAAGAAAAGACGGTCCACAATGGGCCGTTTATCAAAAGTCGCGATACCACGCCGGCCATGGCTTTCCAAGGCCGCGGTCCATCAATAAAACCAAGTGATTTAGCGAGTCGCCCGGCGAGCGAACGGGGAGAAGCAAGGTGGCGGAGCACGAATTTCCAAGATAAAGGGGTCAACAATGGACTGTAACCAATGGTTGGTATTCGGCCAGTGTCGAAACGCCGCCTTCCAATCACTCGCCGATAACAATGCCCCCAGTCTGGTTTATAAATCCGCGCATTGTTGCCAACTTAAAAGCTCCCGCGACAAGAGAGAGACGGGGGGGAGGGGTGCGGGCGCGGAGGCGGAGAAAGTGGCGAAGAAGGTGGAATAGGCGGCGGTGGAGAAGGGAGGCGGAGAGCAGGCTAAGACTAGGGGGAGAGAATCTACTCAAGATCTCGGGCGTTGAAAGCACCGTCGGAAAGGTGGACGAAGAGGAAGCTAGAGGAAGAAGCGAACGATAGGAAAGAGGGACGAAGGCGAGAAGCGTGGGTGTTTAAAGAGTGGGAGCGAGAAGACGGTGGCAGAGCTTGAGAGCCGTGTAAAAGCATTGAGAGCACTTTAATGAATACGATTAGGGGCGTTAACTGTGAAGGATTGCCAAGCCGAAGAAAGCGCCGCGCCAGGGAAAGCTCTTTTCCGGCGCCTTCTACCGAGCCCGACCGAGGTGCTCCTAGTTCACGTCGTGCTCGTGGCGCAGGGGATTCTTCTGTTCGCCTGTGCGACCGCCCTTTTTCAAATTGACCAAATTTAACGCGCGCCTCCGCTTCGTCTGCCCGACGAGCACCAATCGTAGGGGAATTAAGTTCCGACGTGTTATTCAAATCGGGCCCGACGAATTTCGAGGCACCCGGGCAAGGTTGTCCGCGGAACGCACGAGAGAAGCAAGCTAGGAAACGTTAGCCCCGGGACCGCGATATCTCCGGCAGATGCACTTATCTCTCCAGTTGAATACGATGTCGCGTTATCGGCATGCGAACGACAAACCCACTTCCTATGCACATTCTTGTTCCTTTCTTGTCAGTTCAGCCTGCCGAGAATAATCTGCCTCATTAGCGAGCCGATAGAAGCCGGCTGCCTACGCGAGCCGAATCGCCCGATTCGCAAGCGTTTCGCAACGACCGAAAGCTAACAGCGTGCGCGCCTGCTGCCTAACCGTAATAAACCGATGCTTCTCGTGGCTGCAATTAGAGGCGATACTGTTACTTAAACTGTCGCGCGTTCGCGTTCGCCGCGCTCGCTAAATTATCGCCCCGAGACATTCGCTCGGCGGACTATGTTCCATGGTGAATTCCGTCCGAGGCGAAAAAAAAGATTCGCCGAGCCCCTCGCAGCGTATTCATCGTCGTTCTATAACGAACACCGGTGGCACGCGTTTTGCACGCGATTTCCACCTCGACCGCAACACTCGGCCGGTCTTCAATCTCGAGACCGATCGTAGCGGCCGGCTGTATTACTTGCGGCCATCCCGTCCAACTCCATTTCCGGTCGCGACCGATGCCCCCGCGATCGCAGTCAGTCCAGAGCCCAAGCGTAATGCACAGAGGCGGCGGACACGCACGGGGCACACGTCGAGCTGCACAGGTACGCAAATGTACGCAAATGTACGCTCGTGCGCGTGAACGACGCGACGTTGGGTGCCTGCCACTCGGCTCAACCGCTCTAGCTGACTCCACGCAATTATAGATCCCTAATTACGAACCCGCATGCCCTACTCGGCGCACCTATTCCTCTCTCATTTCCACCCCCTTCAGCCAGTATCGCTTTCTGCAACCCTAACTCCATCCCAGTAGTCTCTTGCCTCTCCTCTCGCGCATGCTGACTGTTACTACCCGTATCTCAATCCCTATCAGCCTTCGCCTCCGTAGGCATCTCTGTTCGCGTCCCCCTTCGGCTTTCACCTCCTTCTCGCACCGGTTCCCGCTTTTCTCCTCCTCGTCGCGGAGAAGAGGACCGGCCTCCTCTCGACGTTACCGCTGTCAGTTCTCCCTCACCTTTCCTCCCCCTCGTCCGCCATCTTCAGTTCGGTTAATTAACTCCCGCCTCATTAACAGACCCAGCCGAGCAATATTCTCCTCCGCGAAGAGTAAGCAATCCATCGCACGGTTCGCGTCCGCGGCAAGTGCTTTCGAATGCCACGTGTGGTTAATCATTTGTTTTCGACCGACACCTCTGATGGCCAATCTTGCGTTCGGTATTATGCAGAGCGTCCCCACCCTCTGTTAGGGGCTTTCCATGGTCCATAAGCGTACGTCAGTGTGTTCGCACGCGGATAGGGGGGGGAAACGCGCGCCGGTGCACGAACACTCTTACGGCGAATCTAATTAAAGTTTGATCTTATTACGTCGAAACATAATGATATCTGGTTTATAACGCGTTTAGTAATTTTATGCAGAGAGGGATATGGCGAGCTAATTAAGCGCGTGCACTTAAGCCGCTTGCGCGCTCCGCTGATACATACACCCATCTCACCCCGTTTCGTTTTCTCCTTCCCACGGTATTTCTTCTCCGGTTCTTTTCGCGCGGTTCCTCGTTTTATTGTTGCGTGTCGTTTCTTTCACTCTTTCTCCATTCTGTCGCCGGCGACGCCGTTCGTGCGTTCGCGCGACGAGACGTCGACCACCGTCCCCGTGTGCCTTCCATCTCTGCACAGACACGACGATTCATCATTGGCCGCGTTTATGGCCGCCCGGTGTCGTTCGAGTTTCATTTCGACTCGTTGAAATACACGCATTCTAATTAATCTCGCCTCGAAGGGAGCCTTCGTTGCATCGAACGATGAGTCGCGCAACGCGTTCGCATCCCCTTGTGCCGTTTGTCCTCACGAATCTTCGATTTCGCTAACGTGCCCCCAAAATATCCTCAACCGCCTCGATCCTCTTCGATATAAAAATAATCACGAGGTGAACATTTGATCACGCGGTTAATCGTAAGCATTCGCGCGACATCGCGACGTTGCAGGCCAAGCTCGTATTAACCAATAGATTCGCGCGCCGCGTGAATATTAACGTCGTCCGCATCGAAGTCGGGGAATATCGATGGCGGGTTAAAAATGGAATTTCAAGGAAAATAAGGCGGCACAGCGAGGCGGACGGAAAATAAGCGGATTTAAATCGTGCCGGTTCGACTAATGAGCGGCCGCGTACCGGTTTAACGTGTTCCCGGCTGCATTTAAAATCGCCTTAAATATTTATTCCGCGTTACCGTCGCGAATTTTTTTACATCACTTCACGTCATTAACCAGGAATAGCCTCGTTTGCGAAGTAGCTCGCCAGAACCCCGTGACGGTAATGTCGAACGGGTGTCTCGCTAACCAGGTTGAATATTACAGGAACGCCCCGAGAAATGTACCCGGCACGTTGTATCCTCGCCGGGGGCACAACAACGATCCCGGTTACTGGTAGGAAACGGTGGCCGAAAATTGATGAAAAATCAGCGAGGAGTTCTAGCGAAATTACCTTAGACGCAATTAAGCCGAGTTTACCTTAGAGCTACGCATCATCTACGTATCAAACGGAGAAGTGGGTGAAGATGAAACGAGCGAGAGGAAGAGAGAGAGGGAGAGAGAGAAGGGGGGCAAGAACGTCGAGGAGAAGCAGAGGGAAAGAGAAGGACGAGGGAGTTCAGTTTCCCCCCTGCTAAGAGGGTTTGCTTGTATCCCTCGAGATGCGCATACGTCATCCGATTAAAATTAGTAATTAGCTAATTAACTTAAGCACATAGCACTCCGGGCTAAGTAAGCTGACCGCCTGATTATGATGCATCACTTCTGAGTTCGAATCTGCGCCGCGGTCGCGGTTCTCGCGGCGTCGTTGGAAAAAAGATCCTCCGGACCGCGGAGGAGGAGGTAGGGGGCACGACGGAGGCAAGGAAATTGGGAAAAAGTACGCGCGATGGAAGGAAAGTGCAACGTTCCCTCTCGGACGTCTCGAGAATTGTTCACGGCTATTCTACTTCGCGAGTTGCCAACGACCCGCTTATCACAGCGCCCCGGTGCCTTTCACAAAAGCAAAGTCACAATTCTCTATGTCGAACCAGCGTATAACGCGGACGGCGAATACATTTCTGTAATCGTTCCTGCCCACGAAATCGAATAATTGCTCCTCGAATGAAATATATCGAAGTTCAACTACCGACGAAACAATATTTTCATATCATTGTCAAACGGACGTGCGCGCGACGATTATAATTTATTCGGCGTCTATTTATCACGCACTCGATTCACGATAACATCCCTACCTCGATAGGACAAAATCCAATTCCGGAGGAGAAAATCTCTAGATTGGCGTCCGGTGGTCTAGCACGAGATCGTTCTTGCGTATCGGATCGTACCTGTCTCGCCCCGCAAATTCCACTGTCGCCGTACGTTCACGCGGAGGCCGATGACGCGAGCGGAAAATTGATATATGCACGAGGTGATATCTGGTGGAAAGTGTACGGTATCGTGGTATCCGAAGCAGCGCGGCGGAGGGACGCGTCGTCGTGAGTGATTCAGAAGTGCTTTCCCGTGTTCCTTAACTAACCGTTCGTCGGTCCTGTGGACGCGTCGCGTCGCGACGACCGTACTCGCCCCAAGTAGGATCGGGACAGGGACCAGGCTAAAGGTCCTTCCCCCCTTGTCCTCTTCCTACCACCCTTCGCCGGGGACCTCTTTCGATACTCTCTCAAAGGCCCGGCTCGAGCTTTTCGTATCTTCCCGGATCGTCGCACCGCGTTCTTCGTCCCGTACGTGAATAATCACGGATAATCATCCTGGCGCGGTCGTTTGTCGCGTTTGCGTCGCGTTCACGCGGTGGGCGGAGTTGGTTCGCTTTAGCGTGCCGAATAAACCCACGTGGCCGGAAGAGTCGATAATAAAGTCGGCGTTTGTTTGCGTTCGGGTGGTGACGAGTACGAGAGAACGAAATTTCAACGGACGTGGCCGCGGTGGATACGAATTTTGTTGAGAAAATTTTTCGTTTCTCTTTGCTTCGCGTTTCCTGGATGGAACGTTCTCCGCGCTAATCTAGCTCTCACGGTTTTCGAGCGGAGCGTGGAGAAACTCCTTGGAGACAGATTCGCGGTTTCGACCTCTATAAGTGACAGTAACGTGGCCGGGGTGTTTGCGGCCAATGGGAAACCATTGGAAGCAATGTATCATCGTTAAAGGATTGTAAAAGATGCGTCGCGTCTATCCTAGTCCCCAGTTCCTCTTTACTCTTCTATCACCGCCAGTCAGATAAACATTTATTTTCCAGAAGCGGGAATTATACGCCATCGGAAACAGGCTCCATCGCGGCAACGTGGATGTATGTGCGTGGAATCAAAGGTGGGGCCTCGCAGATCAAAGTATCCTGACGAATAGGCGAAATGGAAACGGGTATCCGTTTCGCTACAAATTTTCCCCTGGACAACCGGATGGCCGGGTTTAAAACCGCGATCGGAGGACCTAGAAAATTCGATGCTGTCGATCGACACGGTGCCTCGCTCGCTTAATGGGACCCGTATGTGTAATTTGCCGCAGGAGCAGCGCCGGTATCTCGATTAGAATTTCTTTGAACCCTCATACACCGTACTCCCTCCATCCCTCCTCTGTGTCTACGTCTTTCGCTCGAAATTCTCGCGGAACCATGCGGGCTCCAACAATACAACGTCGCAGTCCTGAATTCCTTTCAACGAACTATTAACATTAAATCTAGCCGGGCGATTAAACGAGCACACGAAAAAATTCCATTTTCACTTCCTCCGTCACGCGGTTCCTTCTCACCGGACTAACCGGTCGTTCGAAGAATGATCGGCGTACAAATCGATGTACCCTCGATCGATCTATCGTACGACCGGAATAATCGTCGAGCCTTGGAGCGTCACGGGCAGAGAACACCTAAAACACTCGAGGGACTATGTACTAGCACCAAAGACCGCGGGTGTTCGCGGATCGTCCATTTTCACTCTCGCGGCACGGTTACGAACTTCAAACTACGTTCGATTAGTTGGTTCGCATTATAGCTAGGTGTAATTAGTGTACGAAACTAGAGAGAGGGAGAGA
This sequence comes from Nomada fucata, assembly GCA_948146005.1. NCBI lineage: Eukaryota > Metazoa > Arthropoda > Insecta > Hymenoptera > Apidae > Nomada > Nomada fucata. The sequence goes on from OX411277.1 coordinate 5,455,627, forward strand.
GAGAGAGGGAGAGAGAGGGATAGGCTGAAGGGGTGGCAGCATACGTGTAATGCCCACGTTAATTACCTGACATGTTTAGCATGCATTACATCCACGTACACGAGGCAGCAGCACAGACCCATTCTGTCTGCCTACCTGCACGCCTGTTACGCTCTACCTACGGCCTGCCGTGCGCTCTAGCAGCGGAGCCACGCGCACGGCGTCAGGTAATGAACGAAACTGTGAAATTTTCGGTAAGTTGCCAGCACGAACGTGAAATTGGAAGGAGGCCGCCGGCTGTTATTAAGGCGACCACATATCGTTCGTCATTGCTGACTGGATATCTCTGTTCCTCTTGTCTCCTCTCGAACCGTCCCTCTCACCACCTGCTCTACACCCTTATTGCCACAGCGGCAACCTGACGCTTTGTCCGTGCACCCTAGTTCGAGGAACAATCGGGACGCGGTACGACGTTCCCGAGTAATTATTCGACCGATTTCGATAAATTATCATCCCCGTTCGACGAGCCTCAACGGTGCTGCTGTCGTCAGTCGAGCCGGAAAGTTTCGTCGTTACAAACTTTCGTCCGTCTACGTTCGTCCGGACCGAAACGACCGAGATTTAACGAGCGAACGGAGGACGCGCCTACAATCTGTCCAATCGAACGGGAAAATCACCTGCGAACCCGTTGAATTTATTTTTTTCATGAACGAACCGATGGAGCCTCGTCTCGTCATTCCTGCACGCGTACGCAAAGCCAATCGGAACGAATATCAGAATCACTTCGGTGCCCCGATCGAACTCTTCGGTAAGCAGAAGCATCGCCCGTTGCGTCCCGGCGTCGTTTCATAATTGACCAACATCGTTCCGATCGGAGCGCGGAAGTGTGCCATCAAATTTTCACCGGGATACGTTCCAGCGTCGGCGACCAATGGGCAAAACTACGTTCGCATTCGTAATCGGAAGAACGATTAAAGCCGCGCGAAAGGTAAATGGATGTTGAAGGGTATAATGGACGCGGGCGGCCGTCAGGATCGGCTATCCGAAATAATGCATAGAACGTAGAGTGCACGTAACGGAATAACAATTTCCTACTGCATTAATTAGAGGTCGACGAGGCGTGAAATCGGGGTTTACGAAGCGTCAACTAGTTTTACACATCGCGACGGAATAATAACGTCGCGACACGACTAGAATCCCGGATACATTAGCTACGCCAGCGTGACCGCGACCTACGCCGGTTCGTTGAAAACCAACGGCTCGAGGAGGGCGCGCTGTAATGATTAATGACGAACGTTAATGCACGAAATTCGATCGTCGGCCGGCAGGTTATTGCGGCCGTCGGGGACGGGTACGCGGAAACGTTGCATCGACGTAGAAAAATAGGGGGCTGGGAAACGAGCCGGGGCTCGTTCCGTGATCGTTGCAATTTTAATTCGGAGCAAAGTCGAACGTACGTTTCGCGAAATCGCGGTGTTTAATTGCAATCAATCGTGTAATGACCGGGGGCGGTCAATTAACACTTTGAAGACCGACGAGGGATCGCGCGTGTGCGAGCGCAAGAACGCCCGATAGACGCGCGTGGTACCGGGCCATCGAGTGCACGCTGATTGAACGAGGACGCGTGTGCGCGTAACACGTGAAGCAGACGCCTGGAATTGGCGTTTTTGTTTCCCGATATCAATTTCGGCGCACCGATGAGGGACTTTTAATTGGGCTCGGCGATGCCGGTTGGCGTTGACGATGTTGCTGATGGCGACAGAATCGTCCCCACCGACAGTAATGGAACACGATAAATGCAAGTAAATCTCGACGCGGTGAAATTCAACCTGCCCTTTTTCGATAAATACGGTTCACGCGAGGATCAGCTATCGGCGAGGGGCAGTGTTTAAAATGGCGAATGCGGAAAAAAGCCTTATGGAGAGAAAGTCGATCGGGTCGAGGGGGGTGAATTAATTTTCCTCGCCCCTAATTGCATTCATTCTTTGAGCCTGTTGCGACATACGAAGATTATCCGAAAGGAAAATAAATATTTTTCTCGCGACTGATTTAGCCAACGTAGTCGAGGCACTAATATTTGATAGTTCCCTATTATTTATTTCTCCTAATTGTTTGTCCAGAGATAACGCGATATTCGCGCATTTCTACGTGTGCATACCACTTGGACCGAAAGTACACGCCGGAAGAAAAATTATAGCGAGTCGCGGAGTAACGGTGACTCGTCTGCGGCATGAAGACAAACTAATTCGCTTCCCAGTCTGTTTCCTAGTGAACCGTTTTCCTTTCCATCGCGCTCTGCGCGTATTTTATTTTCGCGTTATCTTGACGATCCCGCTTACTTTATCACGAGTATTTTATTTTAAGAGGATAATGAGACACGTCCTACGATTGTCACCCAAATGGTAATCGAAAATATATATATATAGGAGATATTACCACTACAAATGCAACATGCGGCGGTGTAAGAGCGAGAAAGCTCGGTGGGGATCGTTTGAAAGAACGGTGACTTCAAATACCTTTGTCGTACCCGGGCAAGATTGGTTTCCCGGTGCGATACAATGGCCGTAATATAATCGATGATTCTAGAAGTGGTTATATTTCACTGCACACATTCTATTATGAAGTTACAAGTGGATCGATCGTAACTCCACCTCGATTTGAATTTCGCATAGGAAAGTGGTACAGACGTACCTTCCCCTAGCAGTCGGCCGCTCAACTAAAGATTTCAACAATCGAGCGGCAAATGCCCTACAGGTGACATTATATTTGAACCCAATGTCGTCGCTTCCGCCGCCGTTGATTCGAGCAACTTTATGCTAACGAAATTCGAAGCACGACTTCAATGTAGAAACATTATCGAGTGAAACGAAGAACAATTGGAAAAGTGTTGAACCCGTCGATCGTCGAGAACCACGTTTCACGTGCGATTTCAGTGATAAACGATCGAGGGTCCGCGATAAATTGGTTAAAATTAAACTCTGACAGAAACTAACAAAGGAGAAGGGAGAAGAGCGAATGGGTGACGGGAACGGTGGCAGGTACGGGGATGAAGCGTAGAACGGGGAATGGGCAAACAGAGCGCAATTAACGTGCGACCATTAAATATGTACGCGAGTTACTGCGCCACGATACGCGTGTGCAAGCCAGCGCAAATGCATCGGCTATCGAACGCTCGCGCGGCACTACCGATCTCTTCTTGCGTCCTGTTGGCACAGCCGCTTGATTAGCTCCGCCATATTTACATATCATTAGCCGAGTGTTTGCCCGAGTAGGAAGTTCCCCCTTCTGCTTCACCGTGGCCCGTCGATATACGAAATAAAAGTTATTAGGCGGCTCGGAATGCCTGGCTGAAAGAAATTACTCCTCGCAACGGATAGTTTCGCTTGCTACGCTTCAATGCACGGTGCCGCGACGATTGCATGGCTGAACCGATACCATGTGAAACGATTTAAATCGGAGCACGTAAAGAAAAAAAAAAATGAAAAAACAATTGCACACGAATTTATTTTGTTTCAGGTTCACTTTATTCATAAAAATACGAATTTCGATCTTAATCTCGTTGCCTACATTGCATAACAATCTCTTCTTCCTTTTTTTTTTTCTCCCTTCATTGGACAAGCTGGCGGTAATTACCGCGAGAGGAAAAACGAAAACGAAATAAATAGATTAACGAGCTCGACTGTTTAATTCACGCCCAATTTTCAAACGGACATTATTACCTCCGCGATAGCGTCATTGGTAGCTAACCGGCAGGTAAAATGTCGCGATCTAATTAACGAAAGACATCCGCCTGTGGCGCGGATCCGAAATGTAATGAATACTGCTGCAATCGTTTATCGAGGGAAATGCTCGGGAGTTTAATAAACGACACCGCTAAACGTTTTTCGTTTTCTGCGCCTTCGAAGCATTTACCTCGATGCGAAACGTTCAAAGAAATGAAAACGAAGAAAGATAGAAACAGCTCTCCCTTGGCGATTCGCTCGTACGAGGCTCGATCTGAATCGCAAAATTAAGACAGGACGTTACTTCAATAACGTTTTACCTACTTCTTAACGTACACGCAACCTTAGCATCTAGGTTTTCGATTACGGTAACGCGTTTTGATTATCCTTTTCTTCCTCTATATCTTTCCTAATTTCAATATGGCGACATCGAAATCAGTCTATTGAATCGTACACGTTTCTCGAGCTTATCCATAAGAAATTATTGTAAAAAGTATCGTTTTTAAATTACTATTAAGGCAGTATGGTAATATGACTCGACTTGCGTACGTAGGCTTCCCTCCAAGCCCTTCTGCGCGCCATAGATCGCTCGGTATCTAACGGATATGTGCGTGTTTCCTACTCATCGGGTTTGGAAATTTCAATAAAACGTCTTTGAAAGCCTTCCAGCAACTCAGTAAATCGTTTGCGTAAATAACTTTACTACGCGTAGTGGTTCGCGTGTTTCGTTTCACCGTTCAATCCATCAACATCCTGAGTTAACGTACAAAGCATAGAACTAATGTGTAACTTCACGCAAATGATACTAAATTTTCCCATTGAATCGGAAATAATTGAAACTTGGTCCTCGCGCGTCGTTAACTATCACGAAATGATTGTGAAGAGAAAAAAAATATGTAATGAACAATTAATAAATAAACGAATAGGTAACAGAATAGATTAATCGGTCGTGAGGCAATATTGTATCTCTATAAAGCGAAACGGTATGATACTCAATTACCATAATATTTTCATATTCGTTATGGTGGTTCACATCACGGTTGCAATGTTTCTCGCGGCAGTAAAAGAAAATAGGAACTGCCCAAGAAGTTCAGTAACAATTGCGCGCAACCCTTCATACGTTTTCCATAGATGTATCCTAGATATAAGTAACAGATTCAAATGCAGTAGTGAACATGCACGAATTCGCGGATTTATCTCCAAAGTATTCCTTCTATATCTAGTAAGTTTTCTCGAACGTAGCGATTCATAGAAAAGCCTTAATATTTATAAAAGTAATGAATTTTCGATCGATGAAAGGTAAACAAAATTTTCAGTAATGAGCATGGGTCAGCACGTTAATACCGCATTGTAATCTAACTAACTCTAACAAGTGGCAGCATTGCTACAACCAGTCTCCAGCATAGCTGACTCAAATTGCTCGAGTACCTGCATACTCTCCGGAGACACGGCATTAATGCCCAAATGTTCTTTGTATTCGTTTCCGGATAACCGTCGTCGAGTGTACTTGATAGAGTCGTTCATCGCTTGTTCCGGAGTATCGCTGTCGCTACTACTGTTGCTGCTGATAGAACGTCTGCCACTGGATAAGTCTTGTCTCTCGGAATCAGCCTTATCATCAGGAACTGAGACCTCGTTATGAAGCTCCAAGAAATTGCTTTGTGCGTTACACAGTGGATCTTGCCGTTCCCTTCGAGTCTCCGATAAAATTTCGGCTAGCGTTCCGATGTGCCTCGTGTAAGTCACGCCCGCACGAGGTTTACGTGTCAGCGTGCTCTCTTCGTCGTTGTCATCGGGTTCACAACCGATTCTCATATACGAATTAAGGTGCTTACGTTTATACGTAACGAAATCGTTTGATCTTGTTATCGAGTTCGAAGTAGAATCAAGCGATTCCACGCTCTTAATAGTGTGATTCTTCTTCCCTTTCTTCGTTATGATCTTGCCCGTGAGCCAATTGGTCTGTTTGACCTCCCGATCGGCGTAGTCGTCCCCGTACTTGCCAGACGACAGGGATGCTTTGCTGACGTATTCGCCGCTGTTCGCGTCTTCGTTCGCGACTTCGGTGACCTCAAGTTCATTCCTGTCGGAAGCAGTACTGCTTTTGTATACTAGCTTTGCTCTAGATGGCGCTGGTATATGCGCTTCTTCCAATTTCACGTGCTCGAAGAATTTTGTGAGGGCACCGCGCTGCAACTGGACCGTAGGCTCGTTTCGTTCGACTGAGTCCAGGTGGTAGGTTTGATGATACGACTGTTGCCGGCCGATGGGGTTATCTTTGTTAACTGGACTGATGTCTCGCGGTTCTCGAGAATTATCGGTGAGGATATAGGACTTGTTATAGCTTGAGAACAATGAGTGGAGAAGACCACCGGTTCTTGGCCTGTACTTTGGACGGCCACCGAACAGGGGTGCTTCTTCTGGCTCGGCAGACTTTGTCGTAATTTGTAGCTGTTTATCGGGTTCTGTACTATCGTAGGAAGGCAGTAGGATTTCTGTGGCTCTGGCAGATCGCAGCTGATTGATACCGTATTTGTTCCTCGCCGGTCTGGCTCGGGACTTTCGTCCGTTGTACGCCGGTCGTTCCAACTGGTATTCGGTCGTGATGGAGAGATTCTCCGTATCGATGATACGGTTGAGGGCGGGCACTGCGCGGTTTGTTTGCTTTTTACGGTTACGACTGACGGAGTCTGGTGATTGCTTGCCGGCGAGCGTAGAGGAGTGGGCGACAGAGATTTCGGCCTGTACGCAAGAATTGTAGCCTGATGTGGTTGGCAGTTTGTAGTTGAGCATTGTGGTGTGCCTTTGGTCTTCGGAAGACTGACTTGTCCTTCTGGCTGGTTCTGCGATTTTTTTGACGATAAGATATGATTGATGTTTTTCTGATTGAGCACTGCTGACTGGTAACTGATAGGCGTAGGACACTTGAGGCTCCGGCTTGTCGACATAGGTGATGCTCGGTCGGGGCAACTGGTTGAGGACGATGGAGGAGTAGGACACGGAATTTTCTCGTTGCTCGTTGTTGATTGTTGTGGAAGATCCGAGGTCCGACTGGTTGACGGTTGATGAGACGTTATTTGAGGAGATTGGGATGAGGAAGGTTGAGGAGGGAAGTTGACTGATGCCAAGAGTGGTGGAGAATCCCCGCTTTTTCTCAACTGCATCAACTTTATGAAGTCCACAAGCCGCTTTATAGACCTCTGCGTCTTCTCTTGTTTTCCTAATAATTCCTGGCGTGTGCGCTGCTGTAGCTGTTGAAAGAAAGGTAACACAGTTAGATAGGTGTATCTTTGGCCAATGGGAAATTCAACAAAAATATTGGCACTCATATTTCACGTTGATCTGCTATCTGATAATAACGGGACAAAGATGCACATGCTCTTGAAACTTAATCGTACGAACTCGTATTGAATATACCTCAATCTTTCGATACTTAGACACACGCTATCTTTAAACGTAGCTAACACACGAATCTAACTGCTGTGTACTCTATTCGAAAATTAACTGGTCTCGCTAATACGTATAATACATAAGCAAAATTCAAGAAGTAAAGACGAAACACTGAGAACAATTGATTCTTGCTAAACATCAAAATTGAAACTGCATGTGAAGGAAGCCTCGTGCATTTTGTATTTTCACGGATGAACGAATAAAACTATTGCTGTAGACAAATAATACGTATGATGACACACAGTGTACGATGTTGCATTTATATATATGCAAATTTCACAGCAACAACGCTAAAACAAAAACGATAACGCCAGGCACATCGGTCTTTCTATTAGCGCGTACGTGTTGCGCTAATAGAAAAGTCCCTTTGGAAAATAATATTTCAAATGGATAAGAAAAACGTAGAGATCTTGCAGGTTCTCACTGATGAAAAAACAAAAGATGGAAGACGTTTGCGTACGATTTCATTAACTGAACAGCATTCCAAATGATAAAAAATTTGTGAATTTCTTTCTACGCAGGCCACAGGACGAACCTGAAGGGACTGGCCGAGTAGTTGTGAGCGTTTTTCCAACTCGTAAACCTGCAATCTCAGATCCGAGTTTCGCTTGCGCAGCTCATATCTTTCTCTCTCTTTCTCCTCTGCAAGATATTTCGCGTTCAATACACGTTGCTTTTTTGTGCCCTATTACTGACGATCGACCAAAAAGTTCTTCTTAATTGCAAATTCTTCTGCTGTATTCGAGGAGCCGGTCTCACTCGCAAACACTTCCTCCGGCAGGCTGCTCTCTCGTTTATTGTCTGTGTGCTTACGCTCAATAAAGTCTGCGGCAACGCTGCGATACCTCGTTGCACGTTAAATCTAGAAATTGTGGACCCATGTTACACAATTTCCTGCTCCTTTTTATACAACTTGTCTGTATTATCTACAAGTACTTTCTTTTCATCGTCTTTCTCGCGCGAAACTTTTCCCTGTATTACTTTTCTTTTTGCCGCGTGCATCAATAATTCATGCCAACTTCTGATTATTAATTACAACCAAAAATATCGCTATGTTTTCTTTTTTTTTCTTTTTATCATTAAGCGACAGATCAAATAATACCGGGCGGTGCCGCCGCGAAATGAGATAAGCGTGCCACGAACATTCATAAAAGCTAGTGTCTGCAGGAAACAAGAACTTTTTTGTCAATCACACGATCAACGTTAATACAGGTAGGGATCTTCTGAAAAACCATGGACGATTTACCGAAATCCTCGTCCTTCTTAAATGACGGGTGTCCGTCATCGTCCTCGACCTCCTCACCGTCGTCTATCTCATCCTCGTCTATCAACACGCACTTGGGACATATTCTTGGCGGTGCCGGTGATACAGAATGGCAAGACACGTGGTAATTCGACGCACAATTTTCGCATACGGTCAGTGTACCTGTTGCGAACACAAAACGGTTATGAGTAATCATTATTTCAAAGACTCATTCGTGCGTGTATTATAATATCGATCGCGTACCTGGATTCCTACAACTTATACAGACAGCAGAATCACTGCTGATCCTTTCGATAGTGAGACTGGAAGGTAAGCCAGGTATGTGAACCGCCTTATTGCCAACAGACTTTACAGTGTGCACAGGTAACTGAATCTGATTCGGTCCACTTTCAACCTTGGCCTTATTGGGAAAAACTTTACTTTCTGTCACGTTTCTAAGAATGTTTGGCCGAGTAGTGGACTTTTGTACCGGAATCAATGATTTCATCACCGTCCTTGATGTCGGCGGCGATGTAGATTTCGGCGGTACAACTTTTGCAGGAGGCGGCGAAGGTCCATTCATACGAGCTGTCGTTTGGCGAGTTTGTGGAACATTTCCAGATTGCAGGTACGAGTGCCTTTTTCGTTTCTGGAATAGATAACCGCGCGGCGTGTTAAACAATGGTAAACGGTAATAATATCGTTTTCATATTAATAAAAACCGGAAAACTCGTCATACTCACGGTTGGCGCTTCAAGACTCGAGTAAACGAATTGAGGATTTGCAGTACTGCGACGCTTTCTCTCGGCCCTTTTGTTTTGCAATTCCGCGCACGTTGCGGTGGTGATGAGAGCGAGAGAGCTCAGGAAATTAATTTTTTCGGCGGTCTGTAATCTGCATTCCTTCTCCGAATCGTCTTTCTCGTCTTTCTCGTCTTTCTCGTTGGAATTCTCGTCCGTGAACACCTCGATAACGTCATCCTCGCCGGAAATCGTTTCCACCGAATTGGACCGTTTCCTGAAAACGACGATCAGGATGAAAGATATTCCAAAATCGAAAGCCGTTAAAAACCATTACAATCCCAGTAATTAAAGCTCACCTGGTAGGCGCGGGTTCCTGCGTCGGTGAAGGGACATCGCCATTTCTAACGACTTCCTCGTAGTCCTCTTTCAAACTCTTCGCGGTGAACTCACTGCCGCTGGTCTTATGTTTCGTCTCGTTGTTGTTCGTAATTTGATTATTGTTGTTCAAGCCGAGAAGCGATGCAATGGAAACTTTCACCCCGTTTGCATTCTCCGCTTTGAACGTTTCGACCTCCTTGCGCAGCCGCTGGACAACTTGCTTCTGCGTAATGAGATCGGAAACTATGAGCGTGAGCTTCGGTCAATGATGATCATGGAGAAAACTTTCTTGGCAGACTGTCTGTTGCAGATCGTTTAAATATGAATGCGTGTCCGTTAAGTGGCGACCGAATATATTCTTAGCGTTAGCGCTCTACTATAAATCCAGAAAGCACTCATTCACATAGTAAGAGCGCAACGCGTGTAACTATGTGTAACGCACAGTTAATACAGACGAGAAATAATTATTAAGAAGTCACGAAAAGCCCCGGCTAGGTAACTTAGCTGCCCAACAAATTTTCTCGCCATTCAACAGCTATCTCTGTCATGTACATGGAATGATCTAACCAGAACGGAGGATTACGTACAGCCTATAGAATTTGACTTAATCAAATGAAAAGATATAATGTCCGGCAAAAATTCGGCCTCGCGAGCGTGAAAAATTCCGGACATTATTCAGCTGGCGCGTTAATAATCTCTCGCGACATGCCGAACGGCTTCCTCCCCCTGTACAACACAGACATCATCTCGACGAGGTGGCGAACAAGTTCCAGAAGTTTTCAACGGCGAAACGTTTAACTTCAAGTACAGCGAACAACGGTTGAACAGGGATCCCCGTGAATGAGGGTGGGATAGAGGACAGAGTGTCAGGTGTAAAGAATGTATCAAGGTGTAAACCAAAAGAGGGGACGAAGCGATGGAGAGAAAAGAAAAAATGCGGAGATTTCATAAAGAGCTGAAAACGTTTCTGCGGGACATTTTATTGATTGAGCCCCTCTGCCACTGCCCAGCCCCTACTCTGCTTCCTTTTCACCCAAGTCCCATTCTCTCTCTCTCTCTCTCTCTCTCTCTCTCTCTCTCGCTCTCATCTCTGTCGATCTCATTCTCTCCATACACCCTCCACCTACTCCCCCGCGATGTATCTGTGTATACGTCCATCTCTGTTACACCCGATTACTCCATCTTTGTCCATTTCTATCCGTTTACGTATATCCTTTGCCCCGGCACCAATCTACCTGGATCAGCCGTTTATTGCCAACAAGGTAAAAGAAGAAAAATGGCAGACAGGCTTGTGGTGGTGGTAGTAGGAGTACCGAGGGGAAGAAAGGTAGGAAGAATACGAAAGAATACGGGGAGAGAAAGCAGCGCATCCACGTCGACGGGATTACCGCGAAAATGTTTAGAAAAGGATGCTGGGTGATGGCAAAGCGCATCCACCGGAGCCTCCTTCGGGTAAGACTTGCCCCGCTATCGATTCTTCGCGTCGATTCGCGAATCGGAAGGAAGAACGCGGTTCAAAGTGATTCACATTATTCAATGCGACCATGCATGGGTTGTGCGAAAAATTCTGGAGAAAGTTATTAAAAATTCGCTATTATCAGACGTACGAAATATTCGTATCGTATGTAGCTAGTTTTTTTTAAACAAGGGATGAAGTTCTCCGGTAGCCGTTTTATGTACGATCGTTGAACGCTGTCGGGGGTGTTCGTACAATACTGTTAGCGCAATGTAACAGTTTCGATGACGCGGTGTAAGTATGCTCACGAGTGGGCAGAAAGAAAACGGACACATCCCTTGCGTGAACAAGGTAAAAGGGGGAACCTATCCGTCTTTATCGTCGAAACGATCGACAAAGTTTGCAAAGGTGGTTGGTAAACTGGTTCAACGAGTTCGCTATTTAATTATAACCGTGGACTACTGATTCTAGAGTGGAAGAGACTGCGAACCTAGCTCCCAAAATCGATACAGAGCAGTTTGATTCGATAACGCTTTTGGAAATACCTGGCGAATGCGTACCTGAACTGACTTGTCGCGTTGGGGTGAGCGATCGCGCAGCTGCTAAACTTGCGCATTAATTCATTTGTACGATACTTTAATAGGGCAACAAAGCATACATTGCAAAAAGTTATTGAATGAAATTTTCAATGGAAACAGATATTATTTGTATAGATACAAATATCGAATATTCGAAATGTAATAAATATTACACACGGAATTGCTCGATATAAGTAACGATGAAATCGCAAGAAGAAAAGTTATGTGAGATAATAATTATCACATTATTATATACTATCTTAAACCCCTTTTTGTCGCGCGATGCGACTATCGATCGAGTAGCAGGGGTTTCGTTTGTCTCGAACGAAGGACATTAGAAGACACGTTTTCGAAACGTTCCTTGTACAATCCATTATCGACAGGATAATTTAATGTAACATCGTTTAATAGACGGGCATAAATAAGTATGTGACGTCTACGGAACAAGCTAGATCATCGCAAAAGAGTGAACCTCGTGGATATCAATTCTGAACTTACCTGGCACCTCCCCAAAGACACGATGTGCAAGTGAATCTTTTGTATCTGACCAAGGATGTCTGTGTTCTGTAAAGTAAGAGAAAAAACGTAGCGCGTTAGAGATGCGGGATACATGTTTAATATTTATAGAACAATATGTGTAAACGGGCGCAAGCCTTTCTCGCGGCAACGCGTAACAGAAACGTAAACGAGTGAAGGAAATCTGTAATTATAATGTCTCGCGATTGTTTCATCGACGCGAGGAGGACCGTCTTCATTATACGTACTATTACTATTATGACATAACAATTAGTCATTCATGGGCAACGAGCAATTTCCGCGCACACGTAATCGATGCAACAACGTTCACAGTTCGATCGTTGCTTGCTTATGGTGCGATAGAAAATAATGCAATTTTATGGGCGTTAAGATTGCCTGCGTCACAATTTCATCGATTATCATTGAATAACAAGGGCCGGTTGAAAATTTTCTCCCGAGGAATATCAATGAATCGAATAATGCAATACACAGACGGTTTAGCATGCATTAAATGCAGCAAATCAATTGAAACGCCAAAAATAACCGGTGGCGGAGACTTCGCTTTCCTCCAAGCCTGCTATATGCATCGGCGCTCTGTTACAATCCCTTCGAGTTACCCGGAACGTATGCATGCATGTATGTACATACGTATGATCACGTGTATACGAAGCTCGGATTGACCCGCTAGATTATGAAAAGTATGCAACTTACGTTCGGGTCATCCTTCAACTTGCCAACGCAGATCTGCAATTCAGAAAGAAAATACAAGATTAGTTTCGCTCTCAGTGAACGTACGAATGTTCGTTTCGGCGCGTCTGTCGATTGCTATGCTTTTACAAACGCCACCGAGTCTCTTCTGCAGCGCAATGACGTAATTATTGTAACATTCTGCCTCGATCGAATTAGAGGATGCGTACGAACCTTTGTGCACACACTGAATGCTATATGGTCGTGATAAAAATACTATAAGAGCAAAACATTCTCTTCCTTCCTTCCGGGGTTTTTTTTTAGATTTTGGGGATAATTTGACGTGGGCGAAAAACTTCTGAAGATCATCGATGGTAATCGCGTTCAAAATAGAAGTACAGCGTATTGTATACGCGCTTATTTATACATGGAGGCTTAATCTGCATAAGCGTACGCGAAGTACGGGACGCAGCTTATAGTTCCTTGCGTTATTGAAATATGCACACGGCATATATATATACACGGCAGTTCTTTAAAACGTTATAAAATTCACGAAACGACATGATTGTTGCACCTGTTTCCCGACAATCGACGTATTGTAAATCTAAATTGATAAATTGCTGACCAACTATTTGACGATTAATCTCTGACCTCTGATCATATTTGTTGCGTTTTTTGTATTAGTTGCGAAGAAAATGAAATCCAAAAGATAGAATAGAAATCGAAGTTCGAGCTGCATCGAACGAAAGTACCATCAATTGTCGACGGAAAGAAAATATTCAATTTCGAAGTTAGACGGGACAAGGTCGGTAGAGCAGGGCAGAGTGCCGATCGCGCGTCGACAAACTTTCCCCCGATGCGCATACCCCTCCCAGAGTTCCTACTAGTTAATAAAACTTCGCTGTAAATAGACGAAACGAGTACACGCGTTATGCACGATTCAATAATATCGGTTTAGAACGTCTCAGCGTATGCATTCGGCTTCTGTCGATAAAATACCTTGACCCTTCGTATAGCAGATGTGCTTTAAAACAAAGAATTTTAAATACGGCTCACAAGTAAACGGGTATTCACTAGAGTTGGTCGTATACCTGTTCGAGTCGTAAATTCGACGAGCACTCATTGATTGCCGTTGCTACTTTATTTTATATACAACGTTTAAATGGTCAATTCGGAAAAACACAAAAAGAAGGTAAATTGGCAAGGACGAAGATGGAAAGGTAGGCAGTATTAATTAAACATATTAGAAGCTGGTTGTCTTGCTCATCGGAACAAAAGTGCACGCTATTTTAAAGTTTATGGAAATGCATAGAAGAAACGAACTGGGAAAGGTAAAAGTAAGAATAAGAGAACGAGAGCATAGGGCTATATGTATAGTAGAGTAAACGCGAGGGAAAGAGATGGAAATCAAGCGAACAAGTGAGTAACTGAATGAACGAGCGAGAGAGAGAGAAAGAGATAGACTGTTGGTTCTCAAAGTCATGCGACGCATCGGTCGAAGCACTCTACCAACAAAGGTTAAGGTCTGAACACCCGTTCACCTTCGAATTTATGCGATTCGTAAAAAAATGACCATTGCATCGGTGCAAACTCGTAGCATGATTGAAAAAGAAGAAAATTACTTTTTGTTACGCATCTTTCACTTTGAGTAACGCGCAACATTGCCCATGTAACCGAACACTGTTTTACAAACGTCCTATACGAGTGAAAGGAATATGTACCTTTGTAAAATAGATCGTGAAACCGTATATGCCGTATTAGTAACTCAATTTCCGGTCGGGACCCGCATAATTCGGACATCTTTGATCGATTTAAGAAATTTCGATAAATAGGTATTAAAATAACAAGTTCCGTAAATATAGTATAGGTGTGCATTCATGCACGCGCGCCCGTGCCTGATGCGTACATGCGTTCATGGTTGCATTGTGCGTGAAATGCCAACGAAACAGAATAGTAAAAATAATTTTGTCGGAAAAGTTCAAATATGTTTGCAGTTTTCATATATTTCGCGATAACCCGTATGAAAGCAACGAATTACATTCCAGAAATACGTTAAAAGTTTTCGAAAAGTTTTCTTCACATCGTAAGTCGATTACCTATCGAACGAGCTATCTCGATTTTTTAATCGATACGGAAAATCACATGAAAAAGAAAAGTAAAAGGAAAATACGTTGGTCAGAGGAAAATCATTCGTTAACTTACTCGCTCACTCGTTCGTTCGGCTTCGTACTCTCAATCTTTAAATCGTATCGACATACATGCACAGCCGCGAGACTCACCTGATGATCGCGTATGGCATTTTTCAGTTTATTTTGCACGGTGAGTATTTCTTCTTGCAAACTCTTCGATATCTCCATATTTTTGTATCGAGGATACTCGTTTTTCCTCCCTGTTCAAAAATTCGGCCGATTTTAGCGAGAGAAGAGGAGGACGGGAAACCCCTCCACCCTCTCACTCTCACTCTCCCACCAAATTGACGAGAGCAGCGGTATACGCTCCGATCAACCGCACGCACGGCGCGCACCAGCCACAAACTCTTCGAGTCACCGCAACGGCACTTGATCGTTTTAACTTAGAAAAACCGAACAGGTAAAATTGTCACAGACACATTTTATCGGTCCGATACGTTCGTACATATGCACACCCTTATTTCACGACACCGATGAGACGAAACAACGTCTCGAAACCGCGCACCAAAGTGAATTGTTCGCTCATCAACGAGCGTCTGTGCTGCCACCAGCACTGTTGCCTCCGTACACGGACGTGCCAAGTTGCCCGAGATCCCCTGACACCCCTGGCCCTTACCCTCGATCTTTCTCTCTTTCTCTCTGTCCCTTTCTCTGTCTCTCTCGGTGTGTTGTATGCCCAGGGATCCGACGCGGTCCTTGAAAGCAAGTTTTCGCGCCAAGTTTATAGCCGGTACATGTGCAATGCAGAACAGTTTTTCCACTCCATGCTACGATTTCATTGTACGCGTTGTTTGTGTTCGGTGCACGATCGCTATGAACTGCGCTTATAAATTTACAAAAACACAGGATGTTCAAGGAAAATACTTCCTTGAAGTAGATCTTTTACGATAGTGAACGTTGGTAATGCCGGCGATAGTGGCGCCACATATTTCTGATTACGAAACGGAACGCCGTTCACGACAGAAGACGAATCAGTTCTCTGAAACTCGAAGACATGTTTCGGAATTTCTGCGCATTGCAAGACACGTCTTAGAATGGCCACGCGTATTAGGCACATTAACTTAAATTAACATTAATATCACGTAATTTGCCTTTATTACCTGTCATGCACATTTACTGCAAATAATGAAATTGAACCAGATATTTCAGTATGTATACCATTACTCCGTTATGTACTACTTCTCGTATTTATTTGAAATATTACGAAGAAAATGTAATCTGTATTTTATGTACCTAAGAAAATATTAAAAAAAACGTTTTATATCTTTTTAGTTTTAAGTGAGTACACAACATTCATACAATAACATGGATACTATATCAGAAAAAGTGATACTAATTTATATCTTGTATAGCCTTTTTGAATTTTGTGAATTAGATTATGTTACACCTTTCAAAATTTTTTATTCATACTACCTGCCAATGCGTTCGCAATTAAAAATTTCAATCCCTAGATTCAGTTTCGTTCGTTTAGAAGGGAAAAATATATGTATAGGAAATTGAATTCGACCATCTGCATGTGATGATACATCACGTGATTACTCACTGTACATGTACTCATCTTATGGGTTACTTTAATGAACATTGAACACAAAACTTTTATCTCCTGCATATATCAAATTTGAGTTGTACCGTAAAGTATATATGTATGTTAATTCTTACATCAAAATATCGACCCTACTTTAAAATATTTTTTTAGTCTAGAATTTTGGTTATAAGAAGTTACGAATCTAAATATTACATATTATTGCATAAATATTGCAAAAAGTATTAAGTAATGTTATACATTCATGGTATTAACATGCTTCCAAGTGTACTTTATCTTTAGATGTTTTTCATGGTTTGCTAATTATAATTTAGGTTTATATATATTTTTAATAAACAATAAAGGTAAAATATATGAATATTTTAATTCTGTAAATATCTGTATCATTTAATTATCTTCTAATATCTTTCAAAAAATATATAAAAAGCATTAATTTTGAGGCAAATGTTTATAAAATGAATATGTTTAAATCAAAAGAATGTTTGAAGGTTTAGGATTACTCTGTTCATAATTATTTCAACTGGGATTTTGTTACCTTATCGTTGTTAGATAGAGTTTGGAATAACTTTATGCCACATTTGTATTACGTAAAATAGAACTTAAAATATTATATTCTTGTAATTTTAACCTTTTAAGATTTAGTTGTTCGTTAGCTGTTATAGAACGATCTCGGGTGAAAAAAATACGCATGCGCAACTTCTGTAATTGTGTTCTGGCGTTCAACTTTGTGCAAGTTCTTATGTACGTTAAGTACGTAGTACAATCATTATTGCATTAAACATATTTTAGTGAAATTGTTTGTTCAGTCGAATTTATATCGGTAAATATTATAACTTCATTTTAGTTTATTGTTAGTCTTCTTGTAAAATCGATATCATTTTCTATGGTTGACTGTGAGGTTATATTGCGAATTATCTGTTCGTATATTAAAATTTCACGTTTTAATCTTTAATCTTCGTAGAAATTTATAGTGTATTATAATGCTTTTCGCGGGTATAGCATAATGAAAGCTATAAACTTTTATATTTTTTTATGCTTTTATTTCCTATGCAAATTTATTATGAATGTGTATAGATGTATGCAAAATACCTTTCACCTTTGTTCGTATTTTCTGATATGAATAACTTCACTATATGATAAATATATATTACAGAGGTTCCAGTTAATTTTCTACATTACAGTGTTCACTGTATGTGTATGATATGTTTACCAGAATGTCTAGTAAAAGGAGTGCATCTACAGAATTAAATCATGAGAACTGGGATAAAGAGGAACACATAGAAGAAGCTGGAACATTTCAGAAAGCTCCCACTGAAGTAATTGAAAGAAGAGTAGTAAAAAGGGCCAAAAGACGTTTACAAGCATCAGATGTAAATAACTTTCATACTTCTATATCTTTTACTTTATAATATGTGTATATTCCTTTCTCATAACATATTTTTGCAGGATAGTACAAGAAGTGCATTTAGTACACTTACATCTTTTAAAACAACATCACCAATATCACAGGCGCCTTCGCCGTTCAGCTTTTTGGCCAATAGTAATGCTAATACTAATATTAGTGATCCACCTTCAAAAACAATCACAAATATAAGCAAACCTCCGGCAAATAATGAGACATCAAAAAACACTGAAAATGGCACTAATAAGAAAGAAAAATTGGAATTATGTTCATCAACTACTCCCACTAATAAAAAAGGCGCCTCTGAACAAGAAAATCAAAATATATTTAAAAAATCTTCCGATTATTATGCCAAGTTGAAAGGCTTGAATGAAAGCGTGGCCCAATGGATTAAAACTCATGTTGATGCAAATCCATTCTGCATTTTAACACCAATTTTTAAAGACTATGAAAGGTACCTTAAAGAAATCGAAGCCAAACATGGAAATGAAATTGATAAAACCGCCCAAGCGTCAGAGCAATCGCAAACTGTTCACATTAGTGATAAGAAGGAAACTATAAGCACCGACAAAAAACTAGAGATTTCCCCCTTTGGAGAAGGTAGTACAAAATCACCTTTCAGTTCAACAGAATGGAAACCTGAGAAATCTATTTTTGGCAATACGAATGCTGGTTCAAAATCTATATTCACAAAATCAGAACAGACCACCACAGATAGCAATAAATCCATTTTTAGTAGTCCAGATCAAAGCTCAGACCCGCATAAATCTGTTTTTGGTAATATTGATATGAAAACTGGTGGCAAAAGTATATTCGGAAGCATGAGTTCTGAGAAGAACCCATTCTTGAGTAAATCCCCTGCATCGGATAATAAATCTGATCAACAGGAAACAAAGTCAGATTCAAAAGCTACAGCAACTACTACTACTACTACTAATACTGCTACTGCTACCAATAGTTCCTTTACCGCAACAACTGCACCCACGTTTTGCTTCGGTCAAGGTTCCACACTGAGTAACACTTCAACTGGTTTTAGTTTCGGAAGGTAATTTATTTATATCTTTCAAGACTATGAAAATACTTGAATAACATTGTAATTTCGTAGTGCCAAGCCATTTACGTTTGGGGCCCAAGTAGTAAAGCCACAAGAATCTGAAGATGCTGATGGAAAAAATGATGAAGACGAACAACCACCAAAAGCAGAATTCAAACCAGTAACAGAAGAAGGTGCTACATATTCACAGAGGTATACAATGTATTTTAGCACACGTTGAAGCTCGTAATTAGACATTGAAAACGGTGTCACTAATTCTCGTATTATTTTGCAGGTGTAAAGTTTTTATAAAAAAGGATGCTGTTTTTACTGACAGAGGTGTCGGAACGTTGTTCCTAAAACCAACACCAAATAATAAGACGCAATTGTTAATACGTGCAGATACATCCTTGGGAAATTTATTGCTCAATACTTTATTAACGGAAAGTATTCCAACAAAACGAATGAGTAAAAATACAATAGTGTTAGTTTGTTTGCCAAAACCTGAATCTGCACCGCCACCAGTACCAGTTCTATTAAGAGTAAAAACAAGCGAAGATGCAGATGCATTATTGGAAGCACTCACTGAACATAAAAAATAAGAAAAAATTGAAATGAGAAATAACGAGAAAGATACGACGCATGGATCTAATAAAATCGTGTTACATAGACAAATTTTCGAAAGCAGAAATGCAATTTTTTGTTAATTGTATTCGTTGTACTACTTTGACCTTATTATAGTTTGGTATAAAATGTCATGATATAAAATAGACCTAGATAATGCGGCATATATTTATTTCGTCATTGCATGATAGGTATGTGATGATATCGTTGAAAATAGGCAATCTTAATATAAGGACTTGTAATTAATGAATAAAGATTAATGAAGTTTAGAATAATTGAAGTTTGTTATCGTTATTTAGCACATGTACTGCAAATGCTTGTGAAGTAATAAGTATTTGTACATATTATTTCGAATTCTATCTTACACTTTGCGTTATCAGTATACATATCTTGATGTTAAAACTAAACTAGAACAAGATTCTATTCATACTTCACATTTTCTCTTTTCAAATTGTTTCCAGAGAACGAAATATTAATGGAATATTGCAAACATGTCTAATAAAGATTACAATCAAATTATTCCTGTACACAAAAGGTAATTGTGTAATATAAATATGATTTCAAATCAATAGTAAGTTTACAACAGTTTACATTCCTACAGCTTTAATGCATACATATATCTTAAATATTTTCGAAATACAAACATTTTGTAAGTATTTAAGATTCACGTATTAAGTATGAAAGGTGTTCTAGTTTTTAAGTTTATAATTTATTATATTAACTATAAGTGTTCAGGTTTCACGCGTTCGGTTTCGTTACAATAAGCATGCAAAACATATTTTGTTCAATTAAAATTATATAACATAAATAAACAAAATCTATCAGAGAATTGTAATACCTTCAAATAATAGAATATTTTTAATGTTAGAAAAAGATTACAAAAATGTTGAAATTGGTACGGAAATGTCCATGTTACGTAAGTAATTGAATTAAATTCGTACTTATTTTATTGAAAATATGACTCATGAAAAATGAGTACAACATTCATACAAATACATTTATGAACACAACGTAATATTGTGGATCATTAATAAAATGTTTAGTAAATATTCTAGTAAACGTAGGATCATTATGTAGACTCACTTACTTTAAATAAATTATCGCATGTTGTATTACATGCTTTATAATTATGCGAACAAAAAAATCGTTGATTTACGTGAATAAAACAAATAGAAGGATTTCACATTTTTCATCATTTATAGTGTATTTACAATTGGCTACGCAATGTTTGTGCATATATTTAATGTACAGATTAGTGAGAAATCAGTTTCAAGGTACTAATGTCTTAATTATATGTTAATTTTGTAAATACTTATAAGCAAAAGAAATAAACTCCTTAGAAACTAAAATGTTTGCTCCATTCTTACTATGATAATTTAAAGTCACAAACGTCTGCATAAAGTGAATGAAAGCTGTCACTGCAAAAAGCATACTTTATATACAATATCTATGTTAACGTAACTTCGCTTTAGTCAACCATAGATATTTAATTCCTTATTGTGTATAAATTGCCAAGCTGACATGTAAATCTTTCAAACATGAACATTTTTAAATGTTTAATGCAATTAACAGCACAGCACCTTATTTTTAAAATTATGTAGAGAATGTGACTTAAAAAATAATTTTAGAGTTACTGTATGTACAGAACGCACATTTGCATCTTAATAATATAGGTACTCTTTAATGATATGCCCTATACAAAAAGATAATAAAATAAAGTTGGTTTTCCTTATAAAATATTGCAATATTAGGTTCTATATCTATATTAATATTGTACACATCTTTTCCAAAATATCAGTGAAAATTACTTTCGTATTTGCTAAGCCCTTTGAGCCATGAACGGTGTTAAAGCACCTCTTTGTCCAAGTCCTAATTGTATATGTTGCATATGTATCTCGACACAATTTTGAAAAACTTGTTGATTTTGCGGACTCAATTTTGAGCGTATTTGTTCCATAGTACCTTGTAACACTTTCAATTCATATGCATTACGATCCGAATCTGATAAACTCTAGAACATAAAAACATATGTTTAACGTTACGACTTGCAGAAGGGAATATTCATATAAAAGATACGATTTTAAATTACCTTCACTTGAAGCATAAGAGCTGTTAAATCTGTTACTAATTGCGTCATTTTCACAGGTTCCTTATCATTTATAATATTATTTCTTGCAACCATATCTGTGGCTTCCTGTCTGCACTTTTCGCGAAGGTGGGAAGGAGCTAACATAGCTGCCACGCTAGGTTCAGGAGCCATTTCTTGACATAGCTCTTGAACGTCGTTAAGAAACTCTTGTAAAGCTGCATTCATTTTTTCCAATTCAACGACGATTCTAAAATTAATACGATTATACGTTAAAAATAAGAGTAACGTTACGCGTAAAATATGTCATGAATATAATTAGCCAAATACCCAGCATATCTTCTTTCAAAATCCGGTGGAAGTGCTTCTCCAAAAGATCGTCCTTTTTCTGCCTCGCTATTCATTTCTTTTAGCTTCTTTATTTTAATTTTTTTAGCGACCAATATTTTATTTACTTTTACCATGAACTCCAATAATTTTAATGGATATCCATTCATGGTTCCACCAATCTGAGATTTTTTTGGTAAAGATACAGAAGCATTTGATATTAGTGGATCGCTATTTAGACGTGGAGACATTAACTTCATTGCATACGGTGGCGATGGTACATATTGTACATGTCGAGGCCTAAACTTTTGCGCAAACGAGGCAACACTTATTGTTTCTGGTGGTTCGTTTGACTGCAAAATATAAACAAATTTTTATGTAACAGAAGCTATTTATCGGTTTGATTTATCGTAAAATATATATACAACATACCAGCACTTCATAATCTGGAACGCTATGTGTTCCAAGTCCGGCTCGTTCAAATGTAATTCTGTAAGTGTTATTACTAGTATCTACAGCATCTATGCTTCCAGTGAACAAACCGTCTTGGGGTTTTCTCAGTCTTGCTGTAACTTTAGTACCTATTACTAATTGCAATGGTATTTCGGGTGGTAAATCTTTGAAACTGTTAATATCTGCCGCTTTCCTTTGTTGTAGCATGCGAATTTTTTGTCTTTTCCGTTCTAGTTCTCGTCGTTCTTCTTCAAAGAATGATTGTGAGCACCTTCGTGGTTTACCCATCATTCTTCTTATTTTGCACCACTCGACCCGTGTTAATTTCCGAGTTTTTAACTGCGGAAATGACTCTTTTAAGCATATCATAAAATCATTGTCACCTTCGAAAAGTGTCCTGTAAGAAACAAAAAAGAAAATATAATTCAAATTATACTACATTTAATTATAGGACCATATGTATTCATCTTTGTCATACATACTTATCAATGTTACTATAAAACCACTCGTAACAAACCCATTTGTGTGCTTTCGGTAATTTCAATAAATTTCTTAATCTCATACCAATCTTTTGTCCAATTTTACGATCCGGAGATGAAGGTTGTATTGGCTTATCAGGTTCTTTTTCTTGTTTAATTGGTGTCATTGTAGACGACAAAGAATGACTTAACATATTACTAGTTTTTCTTGGCTCATTGATTATTCGATTCTGCTTTTTTGCAGGCGATGGTCTAGGTACTTTTTTGGGAGATTGTTTTGTATCTGGATGAGATGGATCTTTTTTGATTCTAAAAAGAAGAATTAATGTGTAACAATAATGTTCGAATCAAATTATTTTGCGTACAAACAGCTTGAAAAATTTACCTATGGTGAGGATGATTAACCAATATATCATCGTAGAACAATTTATTTTTCTTTCTGATTCTTGCTGGCATTCCTCTTCGATTTAAAACTTGTACTGGCTGGCTAGGTGGATTTGGTTTTGGTGGAGGTTGAGTACCTACTCTTTGTAAACCTAAAGCTGCAGGACCAAGTTCTGGGATAGGATCGGATTCTTCTGTGTCCATAAGGGAATCCGTTGAGTTGTTTGAAATTTGATGATCATCCATATCCATCGTATCATCATCGATTACTTCTGTTTTGATTTCATCGACTGATGGATAGCCGCCATTTTTTATAGATAACAGCGTCTCAGCAGACTCACCTGGGAAAAAAATGTTTAGAACCAATTTGAAACTATTATTGGGACTATTTTCGATTGTATCCAAGTTATCATGATTTAGAAAAAATATTAACATATTTGTGTGATACATATGTGATCATTGTTCAAAAAAACTAAAGTCTAAATAAATATTTTGGAGAAGTTAATATGGAACAAGTTACATTTGGTGCTGTTCTTATAAAATTTTAAATTCTCATTTCATATCTCAAGTTTTTGAAGATTTATAAATTAGAATCAAATACGATTCATTAAATCTGTAGCAACAATTGAAATTGAATCCACTCAATTACATACAGGTGCGTTATATACTCATTGGATATTTTTTTTCTTAATGTACGATTAGAAAGCTGTTCAAATTAAGACTTCGGAAAGAAACAAGAAAATCATTCCGCTCCCTGCCATCAACATAACCAAACATGTACGTAGTTCCGTAAACAGTACGTGTGCTTATCGTATTAGACCAAACATTATGGAACAAGTATCACTATAAAGTGTATAACATGTGTTGACAAGTAATTACTTCCAAAATATCGCATAGCAGATACAATTCTAAACGGTAAAACTATTCATTGTCCCGCTTGAATTGTGTATTGGTCATTTTTGAAATTTTAAACCAGACCCTTCCGAGCGCAATTAAAACCCCAACCATAAGCCCCTAAATACCCTGCATGAGAATCTAATACACTATTTAGGTACAGTTTAAAACATTTCTTATTATTGTGCAACTATATTTTGTTTTTAATTGGCTCTTCTTACATTAATTTTATCAAGAATAAGTTAACTTTTACTCACTTTCAATCACCTCCGCCATGTTGCTATCAATGATGCATCATGGGTATGTGTTTCCGCCGAGCTCGCCCGCTTCGCGGTGAATTTCGTTAGCGGTTCTTTTCCGTCGTTTCAGACGCTTTCATTGGTCAGAAAATGTCTTTAAATACCGAAACCACCCGCGTGGAATTTTTGAATGTGCACTAAATTAGGCGAAACTTGCACCACAATAAAGTTGAAGAAAAGTGATTCAGTCGAAGGCATTTTATGATATACAGAATAGACCGGGCACATAAAGTGAAATATGGCTGCATTTCTATACGTGGCGCCATTTTTGGAACGCTATGCGTCCCGTTGTTGAATTACATTGAACAGTTTATGCCACGACTTAATTTGAATATTAACGCTAACTTAACATGGCACAATTAATTCTAATTTGGTTATTAATGATTTCGTCGGTAAATACGGATGGTATTATTGGAATTGATCAATCCGTAGCACCTAACAAATATTGTAGGAATAAAGATAGATTAATAACATCCGAGGAGAACGATGAATATTTGCTTATCAGCGCCGAGATCAATTCGACCATAGTGCTGGAATGTCGATTCTGGTATGAGGTACCATTTTATTGATGAAAAGAAAAGAGATTTTCTAATTACAATTATTATTAATTTATTAACGCGTTGATAAATAAATAAATAAATTTTTGTTTCCTAAGGTAGTCATGATAAAGAAGAGAGACAGTCAAAAATTTGGCACTACCAAGATCGATACAGGGAGAATCCCGAGAAAGTGGTTGAACTAGACATTAATAATAACGCGTCGTACAATAGAATCTATACTACCCCGGACTTTTCATTGGCGATTAAAAATTTTGCAGTAGCTGACGCTGGCTTTTACTTATGCCACGGCGAAGAAGGGCAAGAAGTTGAAAACAAATTCAATTATAGAATTGAACGTAATTTATTCATTAAATACATTCAATTATACTGACCATTACCGATAAATATATAATCACTTGAATAAATTTCTTTTATGATAGCAATCATTAAAGAAAAGGGCGTCCCTTATATAGAAAAGGGAAACATAACTGATTGGGAAAAATATCATGAAATATATTTGGCATCTGTCACCACGCGATTTGCTGTAAGATCAATACTTTTAATTATTTTCAGTAATTTCCATTTAGATTGGTGTAGAAACAATTATCGAGTGTTCACCCGTCGCCCTGACATACATATTGGATGTGGTTTACATTAGGTTTCGAAAATGTTAGAGTTAGCCGAAATTCGAGAGGTCGGTGTGACGCTACAGGTAATTTCTGAATGGGCAACTTGGAGTCCATGCGAACATTGCATACGTAAACGCGGCTACAGGACAAGCATGGGAAATTGTCGAGTAAAACGACAAATAAATGCGGTAAGATAAATAGGTTCCAACGTTATCTACAATATGTAAAATATTATATCATTATAGGAAATTGCTGACAAGAGCGATTCATCCATAGTTAAATTTTTTCGACAGTTTCCTTCGTTACCCTGCAAGTGAGTAATATCAATATTTTAGATTGAACAGAACTCAGATGTGCATTCATACATCCTAACATTTTATGTTATCCAAGATCGCTGTTGCTCCAGGAACAATTTCCCAGTATCAGTAATGCAGTCTATGATTTGCCAGAATTTATTTTAAAGGAACCATGCAAAAAATGTTCTCGCGTGAAGAAGAAAAAGGATCGAAAGTTCAAACATATTAAGCGATTGGTTCTAGCGGAAGGAGCTTACCTTACCGTCGTTTGCCCCGAGTAATTACATTTTTCAGCGCCGGCAAAATGTACTTTGATTTTTAAATAATAAATATTGCAGATCAACACTGGATACAGAAGTATCATGGAAAAAGGATTCGGTAACGTTGGATAGAGGAGTGCGCCGATCGTTTCGCAAATTGGATTCAGATGCACGTGTAATAGTGGACGCCTTTGGAACGCTGTATTTGATAGGTGTGTCGAGTAGATAAATTACACATTGTGGTTTATAAACCTCTACATTTCTCTGTACTCACGGATATCAGATGTGTCGACTCACGAGGAAGGGAACTACACGTGTAAGGTCGAAAATGTTCACATGTTGCAGTTAAAAATTATCGTTGTACCTAAAGCCAGATTGCTGACGCAAGGTGAAACTACCGTAAATGATAATTCACTAATTACAAGTGGCGAAAAACGGGGTACCATTTTCGAATTAATTTGATTTCTTCTTCTAATAGAATTTTTACGCCACCTGGGATATTTGGGATTCATACTGCTGTTGTGCTCGTTTTGCTACTGCAGTGGCTTAGTTTACACGTTCAGGCAAAGGCATAAATTTGTCGCACAGAAAACTGACGCAGTCGGACAGGACCGCGAACTACTTATTGATTAAAGTTCGTTGGCCGCAAGGTGTATTATTTTCTTATTTACTTATTAGTACAATAAGCTGTTTACCGACCGAGTCATTCTTCTTCGAACAAATTTCTTCTGGGGGACCTTTCCAAACAGGTGATGGCCTTAAAGGTAGCCAAGTGAAAGGAGGCAGTGGTAGGGACAACTTCTTGGAGTACGTGTCCGCTTCTTATAGCCATCGTTTAGTTTCAAAATGGCTGAGTTCGATCATTCCTGCCTTTCTGTATCATTTTACGAGTAAAACAATCAATTAAAACCAAACGGAATTGTCAACAGATTTGTGTTTACGATGAGTTTGAGGTCGGGGGTTTCCGTTGTGCTCGCGGTCCTTTGCCTGGTTCTACTTCAAAGCGCAACTGGTGAGTTTCATTTACAGATTGCATCTGTGCGTGTATACATTGCGGGCAATGTCATACTTTCACCGCATACCAGATAGCACATCCTTTCCGTGAAGTATGGCGTTTTCGTTCCCTCATTGATTGCAAACCTATTTATGATCGTCGTGGGCGAGTGTGACGAAACGAATGTTGCGTACAAGAGGTGTAATTTATCAGTGTTACATTTTAGGACTTCTTCGAAGATGCGTGAATTGCAGATCAAGGGGAGATCTAGGATCGTGCAAGGATCCTTTCACTATGAATTCGACGGCTATTGAAATGGAAAAAGGTGTCGATTCTGTGCCCTGCGCGTCCGGCTGGTGCGGCAAAATTCTTGAACAACACGGGATAAATAATGGTAAGAATTTCATAGATATAGATAGCGGTCTGTTTCGGTTTGTACACGACAGGAACGAATATTCTTTCCTGCAGAATATGGTACCGCAACGCAAAGGCTTTGCTTTCAACGTGGTCCCGACGACGGTGAAGAACGTTGCGCTTACACCGTGTGGAATTACAAGAAGGTGTACATGTGCCTATGTTTCGGGGATCTATGCAACGATGCAACGAAACTGAGCGTCTCCAATGGATTGATACTTGCTACGATTTGCGTTCTAATTCGACTATTCAATTGAATACGGTAGAACCGATTTTTCAATGTATATTATTGTATAAAATGTTCCTTGTATCTGTATATCACGTGATATTTGTAATCTGAAAGTGTAGCCAGTAACGTATCGATATGTTGTTACGCTTAAACGAACAAGAAGTCTGTAAAAATATACGCTACTTTTATTTATAACTTTGTATCGTATGTATGATAATCACAAGAAACTGAGGTATATAATATTTCGCACAATAAACCTTCGTGGAACGCTTTGTAGAGATTAGCACAATGCCTTATTGCGTAAACGGCACAGCAATTCCTGTACGTCAATGTCGAGAGATTGTTGAACATGGGTTGTAAAAATATATAATTTTGTTTAATTATTTCTTCGGGATTCTATATAAAAATCGTTTTCTTCTCTGCCGATGATCGACGTTCCTTGGCGAATTCGTGAGTACGTGAAATTATTCTCAATAAATTCCACTATGCCCAACTTCCTTAGAAAACGGGGATGTAGATCTTAGACTTTTCAATATATGATCGTGGAGGCCGTTCTGCCTCCTTTCCTCTTGGTTTCTCAGGAGCGCTCTTTCGTGTGGAATATCATCATAAAACAGCTCTCCTTGGTCATAAAGATACTTCACTGCCAGCATTGCTTTTTTACCAGTCAACAGAAGCGGATCACGGAATTCTGAAAATTGATTGAATACAAAACATACTTTTACGGTTTTCAATTACGCATTATATGTATGTACCTATTACTTACCGAGTCCATTGGAAAAATCCGGTGTCATGTGCCTCGATTCTCGTGAACTATACCCAAGATCGTTGATATCTATCGGCGGAATAAAAACCCCTACCGGCCATAGAGATTCTGCATTTTCTGGCTTGATATGAACTGGTACAATGTTACTGTTGCGTATACGCTGCCCTATGAAAACGCATAGATCATTGAGTATCATTTATCTTACCCTTATACGTTCAAACTGAAATACCGTACCAAATTCTCGCGGATTTCCTGTCGTACTCCTTCTCCCGATAGAGATGTACGATCTCTGGTCGATTGTTCGATCCCCTAGAGAGATATGAATTAATTTTGCTTCACGGTAGCAGCGAGATCTTTTTTAACGATACGCTATGCGATTGCATTTGCAGACTAACCATCTGTCGTAATGCCGTGCTCATAAATGTGCGGAGGTGAAACAAATTTCACGTGTACCTTCGTAAGGGGCAAAGCTCTAGTTATTGTAACCGCAGCTAAGAATACCACCACTTTCATCTGCAATCAAAATTAAGTGAATTGTCGTGCGTTCACCATCCCGAGACATTTTCAGAATCTCGAACTAGTCACGATTTCGGAATTAAGCTGCGAATTTAATGCACCTTTTCCGTTCATAATTATACACACATACGTTTGGAAGGATCGCTGTTCACTTTTACCATAGAAAGTGCTCTTTACATAAAAATGACATAAATCTGGGCCAAGGTACTTAACGCTAACATTTCTTTACTTTGCTAAGCGGAGTGGCCCAAAATTGTGCAAATGTTGGGGCAAATTTGCGAAACGATGACGCCATCAGTGGTACCCACTGCGAGTGAAACGGAATTACGGTTTTATGAATTCTCAACGGCTTATCTGACAAATATTAATTATGGTCTCGGCGTGCTACTGCCTAATACGGTTACATATCTTGCCGCTCATAAATGATAATCACAGTTCCAGGCTGACATGCCCGCGCATATCTCGTTACGGATATGTATATATAAGATAAGAATGTAAGTCGATTCTCTAGCGGTAGTGATTTGTTTGCAGTCTTAAATCGTGCATCATCGTCATTGCGATATATATCATCCAGCAAAGTTAGGAAAACTGTTAGACACGCGAGTCGGGCGTTATCGGACCGGTTAAATATCACGTGTAGCAATGCCCCCCCCCCGAAACAAACAATTATCCTTCGGCTACGGATGCCTCGTACAGGCAACGCGTATAAAGGCAAATCAGAAAGCGATCATACAGGCAATACCGTCGAACGCGTACTATAATGTTTATGTAGCTGCCCATGCGACAGTGTACGTAATCTGTCTGTGTCTGTCTGCAGATGTACGCAATAGATGACTGTGAATTGGTTCGCTCATACATGACTCGTAGCGGCGCGTCTTGCAAGGGATTACATAGATATCTATTCGCGATTTCGCCACTCCGTTGTACATTCGAATGCGAACGTTTGTAGAAAGTAAACGTCCAAATACTGTTCATATTTTAGATGAAACTCCACTCTCTTTTCGCCCATTGTATTTCGTTGAAGTTGACCAATTTACAGGCAATTATGTATCTTCTATCTGTATTTGCCAACTTAACTATATATATATATTGCATAGATTTATTAGTTTCATATGCTACGTGTATAGGTTTCATCAAGTTCAATGATCCGCGAATAAACACGATGAATCGTATCATTTGTTTCGGCATCGATAGTATCGTCGAGAACTAGCTCGAAATTTATGTTAATTCGTGATATTTGCTCCAGATTCCACGGAATGTTGCGGTTAATTTGAAAGTCAGTTAATTCAGGCGGTAATAAAATATCGATTCAGGAATGTATTGTGTGTACGTTTTCCTGACCTATGCTGATCTAATACGTAACGATATCACGACTGAAACCGGATCATGCATTTTCATTACCTCCACATGGAAAGAGCGCATTTGTGCTTGACATGAGCGTTATTCTATTCAAGATAGCCGCGGCCAAAGACATTCATGTGCTCGACAATGCGTGTCAAACAACCCTTTCGCCTTCCTTTCCGCTCACCTTCACTAGCGAGTAGAAGTGGCTTCTATTAATCCTACATGTATTGTAAGGTAACGAAAGAAAATGCAATTGCATGGATGGAAAATTTTACAATGTTGGCATATGTACTTTCACATTTTGAACGCACTGTTTTTATCGAAATTTTCACTTACGAAACATTGCTTACCATTAAACGCACCTCTGAACGAAGAAAACGGTTACAACAAAATAGAAACGCGTGAATATGTATGTAATAAGAATACATGTATACAATTAAAATGTTTCACCGCGGCGAACTTTTATAAAGTACCTTGCATATAAACGTGTGAATTATTTTTCTTCGCGATAATTGGCACGATGTTATGGCACGCTGACAAATGCGATTGACATTAACCGAGAAAATCGGTTCCGTGGATCCATGTTACGTCAGCCATAAAAAACTTGTCCTCGTCCTAAGTACATAAACGAGTAACGTAGCAATTAACTCAGTCAAGTGTTCGATCCAATTAAGGAACCTTCGTTTTGTAATATGAAAGCATCCAGAACACTATATACACTCCAAGCGTTTGCGGACGTTTTTATTCTTATGTCAGATTTCGATACTTCCATAAAAAGTTATTAAATACCGCGACATTGTGCAGGTAAGCCAAAGGGCGAAAATTGATCTCGGACGATATCGGCAATTTACGGGTCACTCACCGTCGTCATCGCGGACAGCACACGTGAAATTTCAATCACCGACGTTCAGTTTCGTTTCGATTGTTGCGCTGTTTATACACTGGCGAACACTAGCGTGCGAATA
The DNA here is from genome assembly GCA_948146005.1 of Nomada fucata. Taxonomy (NCBI): domain Eukaryota; kingdom Metazoa; phylum Arthropoda; class Insecta; order Hymenoptera; family Apidae; genus Nomada; species Nomada fucata. The sequence goes on from OX411277.1 coordinate 5,487,044, forward strand.
AAATGCGGTCGAATTGATTTTCCAAAACAATCTATGCGGCGTCTTCTGGACACGTCCAGGCACTGTTCCAGTTTAAATGTCTCGGGAGAATGTCGCGCGTGGTTTCCAGCATCCCCCTTCTTGTCATATACCCCACCTGCAGAAGCTAAGTTGCGACGGTTCGTAAGGACTCACACGGGGACACGGTAGAACTTTCATTTCGGTGAACGCGATGTAAGCATCTTCGATACTGTTTGAAATTACCGCGCGTTTAATTGACCAATTGTCGCGCAACGTTACGTGCGCAGGACCGTATAACAAATGGCGGGCTGTGCGCGCATGGTTGGCTCGCGTCTACTACGAAGTCGTCAAAAAGGTAAGAAATTATTATTTTCAAACGACAAATGGAATTATGTTGTTCTACAAGGCACATTTGTGGACAGAACGATTCAATTTTCCCTAATTCGCTTGCGAATTCATTAATTTTCGAGGCTTCTTTTGCGCGCGTGCCGATGGCGCCCTTATACGTTCTTAAGGTTAACATTAGATTTGAATAGTAAATTATCTAATAGTATTAGAGCAATAATTTCGTAGAATTTACGCAATATATGGATCATTTTATAATATTATTAATAATTATGTTTCATAGTCGAGGATTATTAAATATTCATTTGTAGTGAATAATGTTAGACCATTGAATGTCTTAAACATTAGACCATTATTAAGATACATTGTGATATTTTGCAGTCATATATTATCATAAGAATTTAGAAATGACTTATAATGAATTATTGAGTATATCTGTCTAACAAATAACTAATTACAAAAACAGAAAAATGAATCGTAATCTGTAAAGGTGGTACATTTTAGCGCTTTTTTATAATTCCGTAAGATGGCGCTGTAGTGTACTTCGCGTGTAGAAGTGCTTCTCGCGACCAGGCACCGTAGCTCAATTTTTCTACCGAAACGTTGACCAAGAAATAGCTTTCCTAATTCCCCCTAAACATTTCACATATATTCACACAGTCGCATGAGTCCTGTCCCCCCTACTTCAGTAAATAATAGTTCTACAATTGAACACTGTTTATGAGCAGAGGACGCTGATATCAGTGTTGGATTTCTGAGCCGATATGTCAGTTACGTTGGGCCACAAAAGTCCATAAGATGACTTGTCTATTTATATATCTCGTCTGTGACATGAATATGGAATTGGCGCTATAGAGCAACATAGGCAGTCGATAACCAAGCAGACATGTGGCGCCATCTCGCGTTGTCGGCCCTTTCGCAGTTTTCCGCACCTCCTTGTTTAAAGAAATTATAAACAAATGCAATTACATCGACTTGCCGACGAGTTACACCAACGACAACCGGACATGAATTAAAGCTTGGAGAATAAGCTACCATCTCCAATCGGAGTGAGCATTGCTCCATGTGGCGTTTATTTGTTATAAACAATTAAACAAGTAAAATTGTTATTACGTCTAACTGTATATAGCTACAGCATTGGGGTATTTTTAAAAGTGTATTATTTAGCCCCTCGCACCAGGGGGTTTGGCCCCTCACACTAGGGGATTAGCCCCTCCCACCAGGCGGTTTGGCCCAATCCCCTCAGGGGATTAATCCCTGTCACTTTTAATTTAGCCCCTCCCACTTACTTTAGCCCCACTTAAATTAGCCCCTCTCACTTAGGGATTATCCCCGCCCACCAAGGGATCAGCCCCGCCCACTTTTCAGCTAGCCCGCCCACCGGACGGTTAGCCCCGCCCACCGGACGACTAGCCCCGCCCACTGGACGCTTAGCCCCGCCCACCGGATGGTTAGCCCCGCCCACTGGACGCTTAGCCCCGCCCACTGGACGCTTAGCCCCGCCCACTTTTCAGTTAGCCCCGCCCACTTTTCAGTTAGCCCCTCCCACTTTTCAGTTAGCCCCTCCCACTGGACGCTTAGCCCCGCCCACCGGAGGGTTAGCCCCCGCTCGCTTTTCATTCAGCCCCGCCCACTGGACGGTTAGCCCCGGCTACTTTCCCGTTAGCCCCGCCCATTTTTCGGTTAGCCCCGCCTACCGGAGGGTTAGCCCTGCCGCTTTTCAGTTAGCCCGCCCACCTGAGGGCTTAGCCCCGCCCACTTTTCAGCTAGCCCCGCGCTATTTTTCAATTAGCCCCGCCCACCGGACGGTTAGCCCGGCCCACCGGACGACTAGCCCCGCCTACTTTTCAGTTAGCCCCGCCCACGAAGGGTTAGCCCCGCCCACTTTCCCGTTAGCCCCGCCCACCTTTCAGTTAGCCCCGCCCACTGGACGCTTAGCCCCGACCACCGGAGGGTTAGCCCCGCCCGCTTTTCATTCAGCCCGCCCACTGGACGGTTAGCCCCGGCTACTTTCCCGTTAGCCCCGCCCATTTTTCGGTTAGCCCCGCCTACTTTTCAGTTAGCCCCGCCCACCGGAGGGTTAGACACGCCTACTTTTCAGTTAGCCCCGCCCACCGGAGGGTTAGCCCTGCCGCTTTTCAGTTAGCCCGCCCACCTGAGGGCTTAGCCCCGCCCATTTTTCAGTTAGCCATGCCCACTTTTCAGTTAGCCCCGCCCACTTTTCATTTAGCCTCTCCTGCCAGGGGGCTTAGCCCCGCCCGCTAGGGGATTAGCCCCTCCCACGGGGGGTTTAACCCTCCCAATTGTAGTCAACGATGTCTCAGATTAAAGGTCTTGATTCAAGAAACAATCTCCGTCTCATTTAGCACAGCTCCAATTATTAATAACTATGAAACCACTAATGCCATATTGTTGCAACTGTAGGGGAATATAGCTGAGAAATGTAAGTGCTGTATGAAAGTTTCAAATTGAGCCCTAAGAAAATGGAACGAAGGTGCAAACAACGCCCCGCGAATACACAACAAAGTTGCAAATCGATCTCCTAGGAAATGCAACAAAGTTACAAATTTTCTCGAGAATTTTTTCAACTTTGTTGCGTTTTCGCGAGGCGTTATTTGCAACTTTGTTGCATTTCCTAAGAGTTCGAGTTGCAACTTTGTTGTGAATTTTCTCGAGAATTTTTGCAACTTTATTGCGTTTCGCGATGTCTTGTTTGCAACTTAATTGCATTTTATGAGAAGTTGATTGCAACTTAATTGCAGTTTTCTGAGGAGATGTTTGCAACTTTGTTGCCTTTTCGCGAGGTGTTATTTGCAGCCGTATTTCATTTTCGTTAGGCATTTCTTTGCAACCTGGTTGAATTTTTGTGAGGCCCTTTATGTATAGCTGGTTGCAATATGTTTAGTAATGTTGAGGACTACTTTTACAAGTTCTCCGCTTGTGAACTTTGTATTTAAAGTTCCTGCACGGTAGTACTTGTTTAAGGAATTGGAATTAGGTGTTTTAAAGATTTGTTGATGTGTGTAAATAAAAGGAGTAGTAAATTCTTTTAATTGAACATTTATTTAAACTAATCAATGGAGATACAAGTTAAAAAAATTTTCTAAGTTAAATTAACAAACTAATGCTTATGAACTATTCTTTTATAAATAATCTAATACTTATAAACTATTCCATGAAGTTAATTTACAATATACCTTACAGATAAAACTCATACTAAAATTTACGTATGGTAAACCTTAGTTTAAATTACAATGATTCTGTAACTTGTCCATATGTAAATTATTTGTTATATCTTTCATTTCATATTTAGCATATTCAGTAGAACTTGTAGTAAAAGTAATATTAAAGTTTACACAAGATCTACCAAATAAACTGAATATAAAATAAAATATATAATAGATATACATAACAGTTAGTTACACAATTGTTCTAAATTAATCTTACGCGCTAACAATTACTAACTACTTTTATACACTAATTTACTATAACTAAAGTATATGGCAAGAATAATTCTTTCTTCTTTCTTGCATTTACGCATGATGAGAAGTGCCGGTCAATGCTCCTTACTCCTTGTCTCCGAACCTGGAAACACACAAAAAATATATTAGCAAAGGTATGTAATCGGAGACAAAAAGATTCTTAAGGGATATTTAGTGGCAATAGATGGAAGGGAGGGCCAAACTAAAAGCATAAGAGATGCCTAGGATTATTTGAAAAGGAATTGAACGAGTTTGGCAATGTGAATTTGATGAGAGCTGAAGTAAAGGAGCTAGCGGACAGCCTTAAAGGAAGATACTATGAAATACAATAGCAGGAGTGAAACACAAAAATAAAAGGATATAGATATAACAATTATGCTACGATATTATGTTACGCTAGACGATCTGATGAATAGAATAACAGGTAAAGGCTTAGGAATTGAAAACAGGAAGACATACATATAATAGATGTGCAATAAAGTGCTGGCTAGTAAGAATATATAGGGCAATATGTAAGGTAGAGATGGTATGAAAGAAAGAGTGTAAGGGAAGAATCAGTAGGCTACGATAGTAATCTAAAGTTAGGTTATATTTCCACTAACAAGAAGTACAAATTTCGTGGCTACGAGGTCCAAATAAAGAAGACTATTATCGTTAGTATGTATTTATTATACACACGAACATTTATTGAAAGAACAAAATATTCAAAGATGTAAATACCATAGCTAAGTAGCTTGGCAAAAATATTTGACGGAACCTTGGTTTGTTATAAACAATTAAACAAGTAAATTAATTGTTACGGGCGAGTCGATAATGTTATTATGTTATTACTATTATAGGTGCATAGCTTACTTCTTTCTCTTTCATTTGACACCTCATGGATTCAAAAATAACCACCAGGAACCGAGATACAAACTTACAAATAACATCGCGTTTTACAATCTGTCGGTAACGATGTCAGTGACATGAACACTGACGAGATATAGGAATAGAAAACTCATCCAATGTATTTTTTCGGCCACGATACCTTGGTCCCGGGAACCCATTACCATTTTCGTGTCACTCGCAACGTTACCCACAGATTATAGAAAACGATGCGAAAATTAAATAATTTCACAGAATTCTTTTGTTCTTTGCCGTAATGAAAGGCAACAGAGGATATGAAACATTTAATGTTAATTACAAATCTTTTAATTAAAGAAACACACGATAACAAATTTTCTTATTTCAATTGTACTATCAATAAATGAAAAATTTTTAAAGTTATACTCTACATTATTTTCTAACAAATGACAAAAAAAAATTGGGCTAAGAAATGTATATTTTTTTAACACTCAAACAATAAAGTTGCCACAATGAAAAAGATAGTGACGATGATTGTATACTACAATTGTTAATTGTATAGTTACTAGACAAATTCTTTAATTATCTTTTTCCTTGGAGCAATTTTATCGTTAATGAAAGACGCAATTTCTTATTTATATTCAACTAATAACAATAAGGAAGTGCTAATGACCCTGGTGTCGATGCCACCAGCAACCGTTATTAGAAAGATCTATATTTTTACTTAAGCTGTACAAGTGTTGATACATTTCCTTTGATAGGGATAGAATTTTCAGTCACATTTTGTTTGTACAAAGTAGTTATGATTTTTTTTATTATTAATAATAATATTTAAGGAACGAAACACATTACTTTATTCAGCATTGTTTATTTCATAAACAAGTATTTTGCTCCACTTGATTTCCCTAACTTATGCTAATGTATACAAGCCACATATTATTATACAAACCATAATTACAACGGTATATATAATTTCAATAACTTGCTACTTCATTACTGAAAGGAACTAAAGTTTGCAATGCAATTAAGATAAAGAAGCGTACATTATTTTCTTGTTCTATTACTATAAAAAAATTCATTAAACTCTTAATAACAATAAAACATTTCGCAGTTAACTATTCTCTGCAATTACCAATTGTTATCTATTTTCGATTTGTGTGAACAGCAAATACAATAGCTACTTAAAAAGTATACTGACGATTGTAAAAATTATTTTTTCTGCTGGCATACAATCATTCTATAATACTATTACGGATCTGTGTTAAAATACTGACTAGGTCTCCTGGCTTTCGTTTGTTAAGATTCCGTTGAAAATAGAATGAACAGAAACATATGACTATATTTAAATTACTTTAAACGCTGCTGTTTCATACGATTAAATACAATTAAAAACTTATAAAGGAAATTATACATCTCGTGGCTCTAAGCAATCGTCAGTCAATGACGTTCATCTTTTCTCCTCGTAATTACGACTGCACGATCATTAAATCATAAATTACATTACGTAAGAGCCTGTTGCTCGAATTAATTACTTCATAACCAGCGACACTGTCCTTTTCTTTTATTGTTTGCACCTATCTCAAGAACTGTGACGTATTTTTTTTTTTGTTCACTTTACTATGTCCAATCTATGTGACATAATTAATTAGCGCGGTCAACGTACCATGATGATGATTTCTTAGTAGAGAAAAAACAATTCTGCTCCCTGGTCCGTTTCAGACCAAACAGATCGTTCCATAATAGCATACTGTATCCATTTCCACGAAGCGCTTATTCTCTTAATTGATCTCTATCTCCTTTCGCTTCTTTGCTCCTTCTAATACCTTTGCAACACTCCCAAGGATAACATTGAAATATACAATTTGTAATTCCATCGGCCCTCTACTTTCCGTATTCCTGATGAATACTTATAAGGAACCAAAACGCCCCTGCTAGGAATAGTGTACCGGAGAGGTCGCCAAGGGCCGTCAGGTACGGAATGGCCGAATTATCCGGGTCGATTTTGAATCTCCACATAACGTGGATAATGATATGCGCCACATAAAGTAGAAGCATGACCTGGGAAACAAAAATACGCACGTTTTCCACAACCGTTCGTACCTTTCACTTTTTCGTTATTACACTCGCGGCCACGTCGCGCATTGTTATACTCACTTGTACTACGGCCACGAAGATGTACGACAATACGAAGTAAATATGCAACGTGGGCGTTCCATTTTTCATGTAATCGGCGAGGAAAATGAAGATCAGCTCACCGAAAATCGCCATCGATACGAGTATCCTTGCTGTTTTCGCGTACGGCGCTGGTGAACGAAAGTGAGCGTTATTGTGCAATAAAGGGGGAGCGAAAAATAGGTGCAACGTTAGTTATTCTTGCGTCACTTACAGCCTTTAAAGATCGCCGTCCACGGGGCAACGAACATTTTCGCGTGCGGCGGTAAAATTCCCATAATTGTCGTCTGGTGTAGGGTTGTTGAGATTCGAGATGCTTGCACAGAGACTAAATTGCCGCCGATGCCATTTATGATCGGTTGGAAGATAACGAAACCGTTGAACGCGTCGACGACTTGATCAAGAACCAATCCGCCAAATCTGCGTTAAAATATACAATAAACAACGGGAAACAAAGTTTCGGCTTAGATTTATCGTTTGGCAGTGTGCCAAGCAATTATTCGAGATAAAATATTATACGAACCCGCTGATAAATAGGGCCGATAAAACAGGTACCCAGCCGGACGTTAACACGTTTCTAGTGTACTTATTCTTGAGCACCACGTAGATCCACACGGGCAGAATTAAAAAGTAACAACCGAGTATGATGTACAAAATCCACGATTCCATTTCGATTCTACCGAACAGCGCCGATGCGATCGTTGATAGCACGGTAATTGACACAACATCCCCGAATGAGGCGGCCAATGGTGTAGCCAAATTGTCGGGGTTCATTTTACATCGGTATGAGATCATGATGACGGCTATCATTATAAAATCTGTTGGAAGAAAAATCTTAATTGATTAACAATTCGCGATATATGTGTCACATTTTACACGCGCGCGTACAGTGAAGACGAATGAACGTAAACTTGAAGCGAAAACTGAGGTGTCAAGCATGAAGATGTGCTTTTTTGCACAGCGCGGCAACGTAACAGGTAACATAATTACACGTTATTAATTAGGCGTTGTGACGCGACGTAAGATACGACTGTTACGCGGATCGAGGGGACTCGATGGATCGTGTTTGCAACATTAAAAATACAAATCCCGAGCGCGATCAACGACGGCGAAGAGAAAAAAAATTATTAACGTTACCGATAATAATGATTATACCTAGAATGAAACAGGAACTTGTGGCCGTGCATACGCTTGCTGTGACTAATAGCAAGCAGTTCTCCCATTTGAAAGTGTACGTGCCACCTTCCGCGATCGCGTCGACCACGACCGCGAAAATCGATACCAATACAGCGGCTACGATCGCCTGTATTTGTACCAACGCGATATTGCCAATAATCATTTTCGCGATTTCACGAAAGCCGTGCATGTTCCCCAGGTTCGCTTGCGTGCACAGGCGTGAGGCCAAACACATGTCAAGATTGCCTTTCAGCCCCAACAGAGAGGGCACCAGGATGAATAATTGAGTAACGGCGCGAAATACTGGCCAGTCCTGAAACGGAGACGACATTTAATTAAAGAGTGTTGCGCTCCACGCGGTATTCCTGCGAGCGGAATGTAAACAGGAATGTAAATTACATTTCGAGAATTTCTACGTTACTCGAAGCCGATAAAATCTTACATCGCGAGTGTTTGCGTACAAAAGTAGAAAGGATAGCTGGCGAGTGGAATTTTCGGGGGGAGCGGGCAGTATTCGTGATAAATGATTCTTCAAATTATTATCTCGTTTCACAGGGGGCATCGTGTATCGTTATTGTCGCAGATAAGAGCGCAGAGGCGCGACAAATTATATTAAAAGAAAAAGAAAGAGACTCGCCATTACGCGCTTTCGATATTATCCTCGGGCAATGGGAACGTAGCGCGCGATGTTTAAGGGGAACATGTTCTCAGTGAAATACGTGATTTACGATCAAGCCCGGTCTTCCGACTTATACGGGACAATCGAATCTAAGACGACCTATCGCTCTTAGCGTTTATTAAATGTTAAAGGAAACGTACCTTGACCTCAGCAAGCACCAAGCCCGCCCCAATCGTACCTATCCCGGCGATGAAGAAAGGCACTGCTACTTGAAGGGTGGTCTGATACCATTTTTCGTTTATATGCGTGCGGTTGCCAAAGCCGCCGTTGTTATTGCGAAAGTCGGGATCGGGATCTGAATTTGCGACGGAAGAGATCGTCACTATCGAACTTCCACTCGAAAGTGATCCACCACCGTGATTGGGCAGTGACATGTCCGATTTGTTCTTTTGGCCGTTAGGCCCTTTCAGACCCGCTATCGAGAATATCAATAGATCTCACATTGCACCGTGCGACGTTTAACGACGACAGTTAATGAAACATTTAGCGGAACGTCGATCGCGGTGCCTTGAACGAATCACGCGTTACCGTCGTGACATTAATTTTTGGATATTACTCCAATGCACGATATTTTTCGGGGTATCGGTTTTCATTGGCGTGCACGTATCCCTCTCGAGCCCGTGTCAGAACGAATCGCGAATTCGTTCAAAGCGCGCAAATAACTTGCCGATGCTCCAGGCGTTCTTAAACTCTTTTTCGGAACTGTCGCGATACACGCTTCTCCGTTTTCAATGAGCAGATCCAAAGTAATCAATAACGTTATCATTGTGGGATGATTGTTGTTATTTATAAATCATTTTGCAACACGAACGCGATGTTTCCTTATTGTTTCGCGTGTGCGCGAGTCGATGCGATACCGCGAATGCAGTTCGACGAACGGTGTATATGTTTTATCAACACTCAATTAATTAACACAAAAGATATCCACGAATATCAATCCTTTGGACGTACTCAATCAAAGATTGCGTTTCAAACCGGCTCTCGCGAATCTTCGTTCACTTGCTGTTAGTTGGATGTCTGTTGAATAGACTCGCGAAGGAACAGAACTTTTGCGTTATCATTGCCTGCGGTAATATAGGCATCGTGTGCTGTACAGCAACGTTAAGTTCTGGTAGGGGAGGAGGAGACGTCTATGAAAGTTTCACGGCCGTGACCTTTGGAACGGAGTGTATTTTACGAATTCGGGCCTTGGGGCATGGACGAATTAGTGGAGACACGATTTTTATATTTCGATTTGAAGGCCATCAATTTACGCGGAATTCATAATATGTAGATGTTCGCTTACCTGCTACTTTTTTCACGACATCGGGCTCGGCTTTAATATTGGCCGATGGATTTTTATCATTACCCTTCTCTGAACAGTCGTAATCCAGAGCGTAGTTGTCCTTACCGTTCGGCATGTTATCTCGCTGTATGGTGAATGCGTGATCCTTAATCCTCGTGTCATTAGATTTGCTTGTTATTTGATCTTTGCGATCCACGCATTCGTTTAATTTTATATCAGTCACGTTCAGCAGTGCCGGCTCAGTCGTCAAGTCCGGAAAAGCGACCATACCTGTCGCACATTTCGAGAAATCAATGATGGATACCGTCGCGGGAACTTTTTTTTTTTTCCTTTTTATTTCAACCCACGAAAAAACACAATCGTTCGCGTCAATCACGTGTCACGCTTCGACGTCGAAGGACAGCGATCGATCAAAGAAAGAATACATTTATGTAAGAAACTTGTAATATCTTCGTTGTTGCACGTATTTGTATCGCACGTACCGAGTATGGTGTCTGCGTGCGATCTTATTGTATCCTCTTCGAAAGTGGCAGTGCCTAGGATCGACCTGTGATAATTTCACGTCGGACCTGCCTATTTCGGTCAGCCTCGATCTGACGAATAAAGTTCAATCGTAATATTATTTACACGAAGAACGAACGTGCCCCGAAGAATACAGCTCGATTGTCTAATCTGGATCGAATCAATTCCTCCGGGGCCTGCCGCTCTTAAATAGAATGCTGAATCTTATTGTTAAGAGTACAAGTGCTAGATGGCCGATATTGATTGGCAACAGTTATTCATTAACTGATAAAGCCCGTGAATATCCGAGGACCGATAGCGACAATCCCGCTATACTCTCTTAATGTCGTTGTTCTTCGGCAAAGACAGTTTGATAGCACGCGAAACATTATATACGAGATCAGCATAGTATCATTAACGACACGAGGAACTTAGTTCTTGTATTACTATTAATCTGAGCCCACGTGTCGTCGGATTCGAATTACACGCGTGCACAGAAGCTGAAAACTGCCGTGCAGATTTCACCAGGAATCTACGTAGGGGGGCAAACGTTTCGTGCGAAACTACGAAAAGAGTGTTATCAGCGTTTCGTTGAACAAGATCTGTGAATTTAATTAAGACTTCTCTATTCCGCGACGATACGCGTACGCGGCGTACGACGATAAAATGTGCCGATATCGCGCACCGTATTTCGGAATGACAATCGATCATCGAAGATAGGCGCACCTGTCGCGCACGGTTTTTCGAATCACGATAGAATATTTGCGATTCAGTCTGCGCGGTGTCTGCGCCTCGTGGTTCTTCTTCTTCTGTTTTTTTTCTATATACCGCGATGCATAACTGACCGATCGCTACTATTCCCACGTTGTCTTGCGAGCTAAACGATATCGGTAAGTACGAAATAAGTTGACCGGGACAGGGGGGGGAGGAAAAGAGAGTGAGCGCCAATAAACGACACTGTTAGTCACCGTTCCCGCAATACACATCGGAAAGAATTAAACAAATCCGAAACGAATGCTTATCTCAGCTAATACTTACGTTGTAACGATATATTGGAGAATTTGCGCCAGCGTGTCGATGTTTTCTATTAAAGAGATTAGCGTTTCTTGATACGGAATTATTTCGGTCACTTCTGGCCCGTCTCTGTTCGATTTCCTAATTGAAGAAGCGCGGTATTTCTTAGGTAGCTCCTCCCGATCCGTGCTACGTGGTTCGAAACGGAAAGCTGCTTCCGTCGAGTCGTGATGGGCCACTGCGATCGACGGTCGATCCAGCGTTGGTGAGGTTCGTACACAGAAAGAAACCGTGATCGCGGAAAAAAAAAAGGGGGAAAGGAGCGGTGTATTTCGCACGATAATCGCACCACCGTCGCGCGTACTCAACTGTTTCCCACAACGGTCGTCGTTGACTGATAAAAGAAGCCTTACTCCGTTTGTCGGCACTTCAGGCGCTCATGTGCATAAATGCGATGTGATGCTGTCCGATCGTACGCACGTGCGCTATCTCGTCGGGCGATGGTGGGGGGGGAGCGTATTGTATATAGATCGTAGATCCTAGATTGTAGATCGTTAATTGATTTGCGACAACGCTCGTGAAATTTCCATTCAAACCGGCGACGATTCTCGATTTATTTAGATCGGGCGCAATTTCTCCGCCCTTAATTATTTCGATTGCTCTGTTCGGTACGCGTGACTAGCTACGAGCTTTTCGACGAGAAGCGGGGAGGAAAGAGAGAGGACGGCGTGTCATTTACAACGTTCTTGATGCGAGGGGAGAAAAGAAATAAAATTAATTATACGAGGAGGAAGGATTCCGTTGGAACTACTTCCGATAGCTAGTGACATTGCAGCCTTGTAAAATAATGGATGTTGAACGCCGTCGATAACGTCAACATTCGTGCGCGATCCAGATGAAAAATCCCGATTTTTCTATCGGTATAATGATATTAGCGGTCTTCGATCTGTCGTGCGCGTTATCGGCGTATCGGCGTGCATTTCGACCGTTCGTTTTCATGGCCGTTGCAATTATATTTATTAATTCCTTACCTGATGTGCGCAAAGTGTAGGCGCGCCCACGGCAAGTGACTCAGTGACAGAAAAAGAGGAAATATCCGAGAGTATTTCTATCTGTCGCAAGGACGAGCGCGCGTTAATATCGTCTGGTATCAAACGATCCGCGTGTTCGACGGTAGCCCGTCGAGCGAAGGTTCGTGTGATAGACGAGATGCGTTCATTTCCATGTTACGGTGCAGTACGCGATGCGACTGCAGTTGCACGATTGTAACATCCGTCAGGTATACCGAGGTTCGATTTCGAAGGAGTATCTCGACAATTGGTATGCCGTGCGTGCAATTACGGCGATCGACTGGGATTTACCTTCCTTTTTCTTACAGTGACGTCAGAATAGCGATTCACCAAAGGGGAATCACGTAGCACGTGCTATGCGCGATCCCGTATCGTTAGCAGTCAGTTCGAATTCGTGTGTTCGTCAAATGGTATTTCGTATATAATTGGGGAATATTATGATAACAAAAATGATTAGTACTATTTTCGAACGAATATCACACTTTTCGAAGCGCGGAAAGAAAAAAAAAAAAGTACAGTAGACGAATACCGTGTAGCGACATTGGTAATTGGTTTCACACGAATCGAGATCGATCCGATTATCGCCGACGCGAATCGGTCGTTTATAGTATAAAATATATTCTACTTGCCTCACCTTCTTTCATCGCTCTTTGTACGCGATTTTACCGGACAGTAGAACATATATCAGTGCGCGGAATTTAATATCGATAAATTCGGAGCATCGAATGTCCAACTAAGGGGGCAGCCCGGACTTCACACACTTACACACCGAGCATGTTACGATTGACGATCGGCCGTGTACACACGATATATCGAAATAGATTCTTATTAATGCTTATGCATTTTTGATATCGAAACGCTTGGCAACACGAGTTATGAACGTGTTTCGATGGACTTAACATACCCTATGGGTACGCGGGCTAGCGGAGCACTAGATTTCACGAGAACAACGACGATAGACGACAACAAGAAGTGTAGGTCGAGTATGTGTCTTAATATTTACATTCCAATATTAAGTGCCGCACATTTGATTTGATTTTCTATTAAAGAGTTGATATCGGTGCTGTAAACAGGTTTAATTATCGCACCGTGTTTGTTCATCCGCCAGACAACCGTGAAAACGTACTTCCATCGGGATCCGCGAACCGAAGTTAATATAAGATGCATTATAAATATCGTTGATCCGTTCGATATGATAGTAATTAATTGACCGAGGATAGTAATTGGTTGTTCTTTTTTCTGGTTAATCGGTGAATTCTTCGCGACGTCGATAAAGTGGAATAAATGATACAATCTTACGGCCGCTGGCATTCGACATATGTCATTAATCTGAATACTACAGTGTAAATAAACTTTATAGCAGCTTTATTGCTAGCTGTAAAATTGTGTAGAACCGTTTCTGTAATTTGTGTGCTACAATCAGCATTATAAAACGTGTCGTACGTCGTTGGATTCGCAGCGATTTTCTACGAATTCGCTAGATTCGCATTTTTCTTTCTTCTTATTTTTTTTTTTTTTTTTACTTGAGGCAACAGATGATATATCTTTCTTGAAATTTATCTCGCAACACAATCAGAGTCAACTTTTGTCAGCGTGTCCGATTAAGACATTGCGCTCTTCATTCTTGGATTCTAATCGGACTTTTTAAATCTCACCACGTTGCGTGCAATTCTTTTCCTTTTTTTTTTCTCGGTACGGTGCAGCTGTTGTGTTCATTTTCAATGCAAGCGGCATTGAATGCGTTATCAGCTTCAATGAAATATTCTTGGTCAAATAATTGCAATTCAACTGGGAAAAACGGCGGCTCAAATGTTTAGACATACGAGGAAATGAAAAATCGTTCATTGGTATTCAACGGAAGTAGTCCCACTTTAATTCGATTGCCGTTTTCCTTTTTCCCCTGGGAATATTGCGATTCGATATTCCTATTGAAATTTCTTGGAACGCTTGATAGTATTTGTATATCTGCGGCTCGATTGTTCGATTTTTTTTTATTTAATCTTTCCACTGTGACGCGTGAAAGGAAGATCGTATCGAAATTTTTTGTGTAAAATTTAACCCCGACAATCTTGGTGTTATCCTTCGCTTGATTCCATATTGAGGACCTTGTTTGTTGCAAATCACATACGTGTGTGTGTGTGTGTTACTGATAATGAAGATTACCGTAGCCGTGTGAGGTCTGCGACGAAAATGACAGTACGATGTACATCGGTACATATAAAATAAATTAATCGATGTTCAGGACACAATTTAACGGCGATCGTTGGGTACCGTTCAGAGTAAGGTGATGCTAATCTCGAGATCAGTGACGTGAGTGATTCCGATGTTCCATGCTTCATACCGTAGTGATTGTCAAATTGACCTTGTTAAACTCGTAGTTTATCAGTACCTTTATCGATGTGTTCTTAATAGGAATTCCATTTTCTCGATAACTAACCAGATCATACGGTATTATCATTTGGGTTAAGTAATGAATTATAATAATATGAACCGGACGATTTGTTCAAGGAATATTTGTTGACTCGGCATATTTGCTTCTCTATTTATTGCTAGCCGGACAATCTGGATGAAATATATTAAAAATGGTCACTGCCGCAATCGTTCAACTATCATCAGAATGAGATTAGGCTGCGATCGCAATCTGCGTGCGTTACAATGGCACAGAGATTGGGCATATTGATTCGGAATTAAGCGAGGAGCGAACGGGGACGGGTGATAAATAAAGAGACAACGGTAATGATTATTAGACTATATTTTTGGACGTATCCAACTATTCTTGACTAACAAATAATATTTATCGACGAACAACGAACTTCTATGAACTTACACTGTAATTTTGATTTCCGAATATTTTGATTTTTCGCTCCTTCGTTTTTTGTACCCTCGATCGTCAGAAAACGATCACCAACAATCATTCCAAAAGTAATGACAAACATAGTTACAATGAACATTAATACAATGAGTTTGTTTATGCGACGCGCTACAATCTGCCGAAGGTTTTGAAAGATATTTCACGCTCGATGGTAGAAACACTCATGGCCGCGAATGTACAATAGCCTTTCGCGAAATATCGTATGCCTGACTTATACAAAGTAAATTGCATCAAGACGATGTCCCGATCGATTTGCATGTAGGCTACGAAATAAATCGATCCGCGCAAATTCTTTTATATAAGCGAGCCATACCCGAACCATTGCAAATTATCTCTCTCAAGCATTCAATTCAAGTACACCGCGTGAATCTCGGTTCTCTCGCATACACGTATTAATTGCGCATACAAATACTCCACAGGTTTCAATCTCGATTAAATTGTGCTAAATTTCTCGCCCAATAATATCGCCTTCGTTTTGTTTCATGAAAACAAAAACAAATCAATATAGAAACATTATAGAGCATGGTATAAATGTTAGAACTTCTATCGCGTAAATACTTATAAATATATGTATTTAGATGAAAGCATTACATTAGGAACATTTGGTTTGCTGTATTCTTACGTTACGTTATGGTTATCGTTATCCTTAAGATTATGGATCTTGTTACCGCTCCCTTTTTTTTTTTTTTTTTGGTAATATACAATCGATGCCTCTTTGATCGATGAAAGATTCTATTGCGTAAAAAAGCTATTTCTCTATGTATATCGAGAAAGTCTCACGTTTCCGTCGATTCTAAGAGGGTCGACGTTCTTTTTGTGTAAAAAAAATAATCTTGTACATTTTTGATTTCGACAAAAAAATACTTTACTGTGTGCATTTACTCTTTTTTTTCTTTTTAATCCGCGTGCTTTTTTTACTTCCGTCTTTTGTTGATAGTGCGCGGTCAGCTCAAAAAATTCATGATCATATCAGACAAACGTAATTGCCCTCCGTCTTAATGTTCGTCGCCACAGTTGCTAGTAATTAGCATATACGTCTGTACGTGAATAGATAAAATCACGTTATTTTCTTGCGACGACCATCTGTTATATACACACACGTAATTTCCACACCTCTCCGTCCGTAGATATCCGTAATATATATTTTAATAATTCGTCATCGGAACAGTGTTTACTTGTACTTCTGGTTCACCGAATAGATACACTCATTTTAATTACAGTATTTTCACCATTATTCGCTAAGAGAGAAATAACTAGGGGACCCTGAATCATGGTACTTATCGATCATAATTTTCTCATTTTAAATACTTATCTCGGTTGGCCGTATGCTTCTCCAATCGCAGTTACATTTAATAGCTAATTTTGATTCTTGCTCAAAGACTTATCCCTTTACGCACGTTACGTATTACGATATCCTTAGGTGTAATTTTGTCGCTTACCAGTATTGCTTAACTGTATAGGGTACACAGTTCGCACAATTCTCACGCGTACATACGTACGCATGCCCCGTTCTCAGCAGCGTACAAACAGAATTCCTAAATGCGTGTGCATACTATTCGAATAGGATACTGTTGGTCGGGTCCTGTGGCAGGGCCACCTCTTTCCAGTTATAAACATTAACGGGTGTAACTTCGATTAAGTAAAGCTTAACTTAGGAACTTACGTTTACGGAATACATTAATAGGAACTCAAGAAGTTTTCGTGTATCACGTTACCATTACCATATTATTACCGCGCGAATCGTTCATCAATGGTATTTACAGTACAGCTCGTTGCGCCGAGTATCGCGCGTCGACAATTTTCTTTTCACCTTTCACGCTCCTTTGACTGTAGCAATCGTGGCGTTCTTATCGTTTGAAAATGGGGATAATTAATTGTTGCGTCATTTATAGCACTGGTATAATGTGATGTATTGTATACACATCTCGGCGCGCGTTCAGAATTTGTCGCCGCGCTTGCGTAACGTTTCCAATCGGAGAGGTATTATTGTCAGGCGGTTTTTCCAAGTTTACGTAAGAGAAAATACAATTTATTTGTATCGTCGCGTATGTATTCAATACGTGAGATACAATCGCTTCGAAGTTGTTTCAGTTGGAATAAAATTGAGGTAGAACGAAACCAAGAGAACAGTCGCGCGTGTCTTGATAAAAAAAAAAAAAACAGAATTACCACTCATCCGTCTTAATTAGGTGTCGCTCCATGAAATCACTCCGAAAAGTAATTTCAAATTCTATGCTCCGCATACCATCCCCTAACGGCACGTTATATGAACCGCGCTTTGCACCCTTCCAACTTTTCTCGGTGAAAATTTGCTTCGCGATATCGAACCGGGATTGTGTCGCCGCGCCTTCGTATTACTTTTCACGCTCAAATTTATCAAAGCGGCGATGGAAAAACAGGAGAAAAGAGGGAAGCGGAGAATCGAAAGGCACGTGTCGCGTGAAAGGGGTGCACGTGAATCCGTTCACCCTTCCGCTCAGCGGAACCCATTCACAATGCCCATGTTAATTCCTCGCGTTTTTTCCGACATCGACCCTAATTTCACGATATCGACGCGTTTTACAAACTTTTTTTTTTCTCCTCCTCATCCACGTCCCTTGATCCCTTGGTCGTGCGGCCGCGGTGTTTCTCGATACAGCGGCACGCTCCCATCTGTCGTCGTGGTCGTTCAACGAACAGGTCGTAGGTACGGTGACAGGGGAGAGACGGGTCGGCTACAATGGAGAGTACAGGAGGAGGGCCGATGCTAAGCCAAGAGAGGGGCGATGGGACGAAATCTTATAAAAGATTTCCAAAATATTGTGTAAATCGGTTGGGGTGCGTGCCAGCTGAAAATTTGGGGTGAAATTCGTCGAAACGGTAAGCGTGTGCCGCGGCGAGCACCCGGCACGCTTCACGCGCCACGGTGCCGCTAAACAAATAAAGGGTTGTGCGCCTTTTTCGCGATCCCTTTTCAAAACTACGAAAACGGACCGTCGAACAATGGGATATTTTCACCCCGTTCGGAAAACTTTTCCATGAATCGCGGATTCTCCTGGGCTCGACCCCACGGAAATCGTTGAACTGGAAAGAATATATAGGCACGTATATAAACGAGTTCGCGAAAGGGAGAAATAAATAAAGAAAGAAAGAGGAGGAGAATTGCCGCGCGGAGGAAAACGAAAGTGGAGCCCGGTGAAAGGATTCCACGAGGTCCAAACCGTTCTGCTTCTCGCGGCACCGATTTTCTGTACGACGTAATGGGATTCTGCACTACGCCATTGTAAACCGGTCGACACCGACATTTCATTCCGGCGATACGCTTTTCAGGGCGACCCACGTTTACGCGAAACTGTTTTATCGCGGGCGTCTCGACTGCATTCGATCCGATCCTTGCAGTGCCACGTACATTACGACCAAAAACGACTCGTTCGACTTCAATAGAAGCAGTAGTCGTTTCCACCGACCGAGTATTTCACCGTATTTTTTCCACGATGGGACACTGCATTCGACGATATTCGTTCAGCGCGGAGAAAAAAGATGAAATGACAAAATATATATATATATACGCCAGCAAGTTTCTCAAGATCCCCCGATTTGTGTCGAAATTTGTCTCCAGTGGATCGCTCTTGTCTTTGGCAGGAATGCTCTCGTTTATGGGATCGAACAATAGCATTTCACGAAATTCGCTACGTAGCGAAATATACTTGGCCGACCCTCATCTCGCCACGTGGATTCTTTTGATCGTCGAAGACGACGGCCCCGGCTGTGTGGTAGTGTCGGTGGTGGCGAAATTATTACGGGGGGATGAAATTTCCAAGTTGCCGGACGATAGGGGAAAGAAAGTGTAGGATGAAGAGACGAAAGGGGCGAAAGTATCGAAAGGCGGAGTACGGGTTTCAGAGGGGAGAGGCTTTGATAATTGCAATTCACTTCCTTGTCAGGGTATGAGCAGCGTTGCGGTTGTAGTGGTTGATGAGTAGGAGAAACAGGGTGGACCGGGAAAATGGAGGGGTGCGTACGGTTCGATACCTTTCTTAAATTCACCACGAACTTCAGAGACGGGGAACCACCACTGTTGCCGCCGTCGTCGCCATCGCCTTCGTAAATAAATGACGGGGAAACAAAAGCAAAGATCCCGATTATTTTATCCTCCACGGGGTGGAAGGGAATAAATTCGATGAACGAATATTGCCCCGCATTCGGGGGCTTTCCGTATCGTTCCGTCCTCTCTTCCTAAAATGTTAATATTATTCCCGCAAAATATATATACCCTGCTTTGAATTGCTTCGTTGTCAGTGGGTTCCTCGTGGAACGAAATAAATAGAGATTTATTTGTTTGCACGGTTAGTAAAGCTTTCGTCGTTGTCTCGCGTGTTGCCATAGGCGTGTATCTTTTTATTTATAAATGTCCGCTTTAAAGGCGGAACTGTGTCCTACCGATGTTACCTTTCATTTCCGCTGGAAGATAAAGACGGAGGTTTTGCCGTTCAAAAGTTAATATCCGGCGCGGCGGACGATAATGAAAAATCGGTGGTCCCTTTGTCTATAAGGGGGAATTACATTCCCTTCCACATGTATTCCCCCGTTTTCGGTGCTCTTGGAAACCGCAAGATGTTATTGATTTTTATACATATCCCCGGTGGGTGTAGGTGGGTGGACGTCCAATTTTCGGTGTGTGTACGTGGGTTTGTGTGTTTGCGTACGAGAGCAGGGGCTAGCTGTGTGTCATTTACTCATTGGTCGTTGGTTCGAGAGAGACGGGAACATTCTCGTTTCGCCTTCCCTTTTCAAACCGTCGACTTCGACCATCAACCGAAAGGAAAACTTCGATATAGCGCAAGCGTTTCACGTTATCGGATCGCGCCCTCCCTCTCGCTGAAAATTGACCAACCCGCTTTTCCTTTCGCTTGCCCATAAAATATTATCCCTCGCCGCACTCATGAGGAATTGTCGAGAAAAAGAAACTCTCTCCCTCTCTTCCCTCTCTCCACCCCCCTCTCTCTCTCTCTCTCTCTCTCTCCAACTCTCATCCCTCCATTCTTTTTTCATTCTTCCAACCCTCGTTTTCTTTCCAGCTAGCCTCCCCCGGCACATACACAACACGGGGAGATCTTGCGCATGATGAAAAATAAATTGTACCGGATAGGAAACCGGATATGGTTATGTTTGACTTATACTTTTTGTTCGATAGAGCGACAAAGGTGCGGAACACGAAACTCATTTGTCACATTTAATTTGTCGTGGCCACCCTTTGCTCAGCGTTGAAAAACTCGTAGGAGCGACACCCTTTAAAACACGAAAAAGTGAAATCGATCTGTTGCGACTGTCTGTGTAAAGTTTACGACATAATAGCAGTTATTGTCGGGCAGTGGCAAATCGTAAAAGTCTGATGGAAACGTAAACCAGGCGTTCAGATTGTATCGGCGTAAAGAAAAAAAAGTACCAAAACAACAAAAAAAACGAAAGGAATAAAAATCATAGGAAACGAAACATAAAGAAATGAGGGATTATTTATTTTGTACACACCGTATCGATCAAATCATACGTATATAAATTATAATGAATAAAAGGAAATAAATATACAAAATAATACAAATAAGAAACAACTGAGGAATAAATTTCCTTGCTTCGCAGCCTTATAGAAAAATATACGATCGATCTCGTATTGTATACCGATAAACCAGTTGAGGTTTGTTGCATTACGCGTATATGTATATATATATACTTATATGCTTCTCTGACTATGTTGTGTGACTAGATCAGATTTTGGAATTGTAAATCGTGTCGAAAATGACTAGATGGCTTACAAAAACGTAATTTCCCTAGACGCGCGGAACACTTTACTTTAAACGATACGCTTCTTAAACACGCATAGGTACGCTCATATTAGTAATATAATACAGACCATATTTATATAATATTTTCTTCATTTTTATATACGAAACGCGCTTAGTTTATGACGCACTTAATTTTCTTTTAAATATATATATATATATATAATATAAATGTTCAATATACTTTGTGTTTCTATCTTTTTTTGATTTAAACGGGTAAAATTTGATTTTGTGCTCAATTACATTAGTCAAGGCAATACTTGTTTCAGGACATACCGTTTGCAGTGAAACTCTAGATCTCAGACAGCTAGGGTCGTCATGATTTTCTTGGGCCCGTATCGAATAATGATCCGTTTACGTCGGTAAAGTTTCATCGTAAAGAAAGAAAATTACACCAATGAGGGACGATATTTTATCGTGTCACGCGGGATCATTCGTACGCAAGGGAAATAAATTATAGTCGGCACGCGAAAAACCATGACGCCCCCGGTGTTGCCCGATTTATTATCGACTGCGAGTCGTTACAATAATTAAAATCTACGACCCTCGTTGCCGCGTACGGGCCATTAAATGCACAATACGCATAGTTCCATGGGATGCAATTAAGAGGGTGCCGTTTTACATGGACGCACGCGTTTTGCATGTCACCGTTTGTTCGTGGGGCGAGAAAAATGGACAAAGGGGGGAAAAAAGAAGGACAGGACGCGTGCTCTCCAACCTCCCACCCTATCCGCCTTCCCTTGTGCCCCCTTGGTTCGGCTCGTTTCGCTTGGACTTTTTCGGAAAAATCCCGTCCCAAGGTCGCGACCTTTCTCCTCTCTGACCTTTCTACGGGGGGACCAGATGTGGGACCGTTTGTCCAGGCACAACCTCGCTGGCTCCACAATACCGCTAAAAATTTCATTTTCCCCAACCAAATTTCCCTCTGTCCTTCTTTCCCTTCTTGCCCCGGCCGCCTTGCCTCGTTCATATCCGTATCCCCCTCCTTCACATCTATCTCGTTCTTTCTCTCAATAGATTCGTAATGGTCGATTCCTCTATCGTTTCCCCTAAAATATGTTAATGCACGCGTGCGCGCATACTAATTCGGACGAATTTTCGCCCGGAAAAGCCGGGCACGGTTCTGTTAAATGACGCGGTCCTCGAATTTCAGCTGTCCCGGGGAAATTTTTATGGCCATTGAGACAAAGATCGGCCTGGCTCCGTTTTTGCTCCCGATATATTATGTACACATGTGCTACGTAGCGTCATAAATTCTGTACGCGTGGAACGCGTGCCAGTCTGATGTTCATTCACGTTCACGGTATTGATGTTGCTCGCTGTCTTTTGTTCCAGCTATTTTCAATGGAAGCTCGTTTCGCGCCGCGATCGATAGGCCGTCGTGTTTCGATTCTTACGCGCACGACGTTTCGTTAAATAAATAGATGGAAGTTGCCGAAACGAGTCGCGTTATTATTTCATAATCCGAGGTTGACATTGCGTGGGCGTGTATCGAGGGCGGAAATGTAACGCGTGTGTTTGTTCATCGAAGGGGCCCGACCGGTGCGGTGCAAGGAACGCGTTTTCGGAGGCGAGTTAAATTTGGGGCGGCTGCACGTCTGGCCATCGACTGGACACACTGCGAAAACAGCTGTCTTTTAGAATGTTTCGATTGAATGCCCACTGACCGTTAACCAAAAAGGAGGAAGGAAAGAGAGAGAGAAAAAAAAAAATTGGAAACTGAACCAACAAAAACTATCCCCCGTGCGCGATCGTTTTCCAAGCGTTTCCTATAGTCGCCTCTGCGTCTTCCTATATGTAAAAACTTGTATCGTTGCACGCTATTCGTGAGCAATCTATTTACATTTCCTTCGCTATTTGAATGTTAATGAATCGTGATAAGATGAACGGCGCAGACATACGCAGACGCGAAAAGATAGAGGAGACCGCCATCACGAGGTTGAGAGGGTATCGTCGTGGCACGAGTTCTTTTCTGCATACGAACGACAGAAATAAATGGCTTGTCGTCGTGGACGCACGAATCACGTCCGTCATCTATTCGACTCGTATTTGGTGATAACGAAATTTTTTTGATTCTCAGTTTCTTCAGCTGCAAGGCACGAGGTTGAAACAGCATTTCGAGAAAGGAACTTTTACATTTCCGACGCCGTTTGGGGGCGGCTTCTGCTATTTCTCGTAAACGACTAGATTATGTAAATTCTTACGGTTTAGTTGGCTAACCAAAGAGAGTGGCGTACTAGGTTCAATCGTAGATTTAAAGAAGGTGGACACCAGCGGTCTGACGAACCTTTTCAAAAAACCGAGAATAGTTCGATGACGCGTGTTCAGTACATTTTTGATATTCGCGCGGCTCGCGAAACGCTATATCGATATATTTATTTTAAACTCTATGCAATGCGTTGGCTGTGTATACGATTGTACTTTTTGTTTGCCGGTTATACTGTGCCGACCCTGAGTTGATTGGCTTTCATTGATCGCTGATATCTAAATATTGTAACCGTAGATTCAATCATGCCCGTCTCACAGTTATAGTAATTACGCATCCCGTTTGTTCCTCTTTATCGTCACATTGTTCAGCTTCGCGTATTCCCTATCGTACCTTAACGCGTCTAGTTATAAATACCTCTCTAAATTTTCTTCCCTATCATTCAACTTCGCTTATGTATGTATATATAGATCTATATATAAAATATTGACTAGCACGATCGCAAAACTGAAAGTCATCGATATATCGTTACAGAACATTACAACGACGCCGTTCGAAAATCGATTTGTCGACGCGTATTCTTCCGCTTCATTCTATCTTGTATCGCTCGTAATTCCATGTCTTGAGCAAAACGCAAAATAGAATTACGAGAATAATTAGAACAAACATAGGATATTGTTGCTCGATTGATTCGACACTGTCTAGTATGCTTTCTTCGGAGGTCGGTCACGTTTAAAATAGGAACTTTTTTTCAATCACCCGTTCGTGTTAGTTATACGATTATATTATGTACAATAAAACGTTCACAAAGTGGAACGGTATAACAACGTGGCTCTCACAACGCGGGATCCTTCCGTTGCTCTCTGCTACAATATGTTTAAAGGAGAGTCTTTCAAACGGGATCCAAAGTTATTCTGTTGGCCTCTAATAAATACTATATATCTGGGATGCTCATCCTCGTAAAAAAAAAAAAGAAAGAAAGATCATCGAACAAGCAAGACAGACGAATGTACGAATATATATAGTCTTTTCAAGAACGCACTTATCGGATACCCGTTCAGCTGCGGCGAAAGATGATTCCAGAAAATGATCGCAGTGGATCGTTCCCGTCGAAAGTACTGCGCGCGTACATTAAATAACGAATGAATGGAACTCTCGAGGGGCCACGTGTATATGAAAAATATATAAACTTTCGCTAACTATTTCCTTACAAATTACATAGGAACCAATGGCACGTGCTCAAAAACGCAAACGCAGAAACGAGTAGAAAATCCGGGGCAGCGGGGGAATGAAAGAAAGGAAGAGTTTCAAGCAGGACTGAGGGTGAACGATGCAGTCAGCGTGTTGCTGATTCGTGACTTCACCGGTAGATAAACCAAGGCCGGTGCGAATCGTTTTTCTGAGCTGGACTCCTCGCCAGCCTGCATCGTGTCCTGTTCCTCGATTAAAAATGGCTGCATGATCGTTTTATCAGGATTCGAGTTCATGTCCTGGGGCATCGCGTAGCAAGCTGGCAGCTTATTTTTGTTGGCAACGTCCTTCAATGTTTTACTGAGTTCGGCGATCACGGACTCAGTGGGGTCACCGATCGCCTTGTGATCCTTTCTCACGTGTTTCTTTATTCTATTTAAATTGGTCGTCGCGTAACCGCATTGCGCGCACTTATAGACACCCTGGGGTGTCACGCGGACCGCTGTGTCCTCTTGTTTCTGATTTTTCATTGGTTCAGGTATATTCTGACTGGCAGTGACTTGTGGGTCATTCTCGATTCGGTCCTCTTTGGTTTCTATATCTAGCGTCTCTTTGGCCTCGCTCAGTTTCTCCGTGTCCAATCCTAAATTATTCAGCAGAGGGGGTGGAAAATGGGACAGCAGCGTGGGAAACTGATGCGACGCGAGTAAGTGTTGATGTAGCATCTCCGGTTGATGAAATCCTTGCGAGCAAATCGGACATTGAAGCGTTTTCTCGCCCTCGGCGCTCTCACGAGAATTCGCGTGGGATCGTTCGTGGAGGAACAGAAACGGTAACACGGTAGTGGTGAAATTGCAGTAGGAGCAACGATAGCTTTTCAATTGCTGATCATCCGACGACGAGCCCAACAAGTTCGATAACACTTGATTACCTAAGCCGGTGTAATCGATAGGCTTCAATTGCTGTGCAACTTCGAACCCGTTCGGTATCTTCAAGTTTAAGCTCTGCTGTGTATTCTTCGACGTCGCGTTTCCAGTTCTGCCAGCCGTCTTGGCAGTCGTTTGATATTGTTGCTCCATTTCGCGCCACTTATCGATACCTGCTTTCCCGTGATCGCCCATCAAGTGCGCCTTCAGCCATTTTATGCTGCGGAACCTCCTGCTGCAGATCGGGCAAACCTCCGTAAAATGAGTGAAATATCTGTGGCTGAGATCGCCGAGTTGTTCCGGTTTCAATGAAGAGTCGTCCGTGTTCGTCGCGTCGTGGCTCTCCTGCTTCACCGAGCTGGGTGTATTTTCATCGACGATGCCGTGGGTGTTGTGCTTGTGAACCCGCAAGAAGTATTTGCTGCACAGCTCTTTATTGCAGATATTGCATATCACACCGCCGATCTGTGCTCCGTTCTCGATCTCGATACCGTGCATCCTTTGCATGTGCGTTTTCATGAAGTACTTGTTACACAATTCCTTGTTGCATATCTCGCAGTAACTGGACGTTGGCGTCATCGACGTGACTTTCCTCTCGGTCGGTGTCTGGCCCGTTGAATTCGACGTGGTCGTCGTCGCGGTGGTGGTGGGCGTGTGAGGAACGGAAGTCGAAATTGCCGGTAGTTGATGCACCTCGGACACGTGTCTCCTAAGGGC
Source organism: Nomada fucata (assembly GCA_948146005.1). Classification (NCBI taxonomy): domain Eukaryota; kingdom Metazoa; phylum Arthropoda; class Insecta; order Hymenoptera; family Apidae; genus Nomada; species Nomada fucata. The sequence goes on from OX411277.1 coordinate 5,513,339, forward strand.
GTCCTGGGTCGAGTAATCTTTACCGCAAAAGGTGCAAAACGCGGTGGTGCCGGTCAGCGGGGATTTCACTTGCGGCGAGGATATCGAATCGTCGTTAACGGCGCCGTGTTCCGTCGCCATATGAATATGCAAAACCGCTCTGGACTCGCATTCCTTTCCGCACACGTTGCACGACAATCCCTTCGCCGACTTGAGCCCGTTCAGTTGCAACAGCATGGTCTGCAACTTCTGAAGGTCCTCCGAGATCGAATCGTTTCGTTGATCCGGCGTTTCTGACTCGCCCTCTTGCTTGGGCGACTGTTGCTCCTCGCCCTCGTGCATCTTGCTACAGTGAGCCTGATACAGGCCGATCGTTTGAAATCGTATACCGCACGATTTGCACTCGTAATCTTCGCCTGGTCGATCGTTGGACTCGCTGCCGCCGGCGTTGTCCGCCACGATCAAATTCAGAGGGCTCGTCTGCACTTGATGCCAAGTGGGCGCTGATCCCGGATTACCGGGCGACCTATCGTTGTCTTGAACGATCATACCGTGCCTCTTTATTTTATGCGTTCGCAGGAAGTACTTGTTACAGTACTCCTTGCAGCATATCTCGCAGAACGCGTCTGGATTTATGACACCCAGACGACGGAGCCGATCGGCGTTGAAACCGGAATCTCGCGCCTGCTGAACCGACTGAGGCGATAGATGTCTAGGCGCTGGCATGAACGTTGCGTCCTCTTGCTCCACGTTGTACTCTTGCTTGAACAGGGTTTCCATACCGCTGAGGTTGTCCCTCGGTGCGTCCCCATCGTCCTCGTTCTGTGACAAGCTGAGCTGCATCTCCTGCGACTGCTCCGGCAAATCGACGTGCACCTTTTGCTTGTGCTTGCGCATCGATTCGTCGCTTTTGAAGCGCTTTTGACAGAGGTCGCACGTAACGCTCGGTGTCGGCGGTGTGCTGGATGGTTCTAATTTAATCACGTTGCTAGGAAAATTAGTCGGATAGAGCGGGCCGGGTGGTGCGTTGCTATCTACTGTACTAGGCCCAGGTGAATCGATGTAAATCCCGTGCTTGTTAGCTTTGTGCGTTTTGAGGAAATACTTGTTGCAGAATTCTTTGTTGCACAGATCGCAGTACGCGTCCGGATTGAATATTCTCATCGGCGTCGGCCCCAACGAGGACCTCGGAACGGAGCCGGACTCGGTTAAAGGGAACGTGGGCATAGGTAAATATTGCGCCAAGGCGCCGGGAAAGCCAGATAGTACTTGCAAGTGATTGGGTAACGCGGCCATTTGATTCGACGGGACGGGCCAGGATTCCTCGTTCTGCGTCTGCATATGCGTGTGCGATTGCATTTGCTGCCCGGCGGCTAGCCAGTTTATCCCGAAATTCTTTACGCTAAGTACATTAACAGGGTTTTCGGATTGGTCCAGTTGCTGAGACGGTTCCGTTTTGATCGTGGCGTTTGGCGAATTACTCTGATTACTTTGTCGCGACAAATGATTCGCGGAACCGTGCTCGTTATCGAGGTGAACGTTCAACGTTTCCTTGCTATCGAAAAACTGACTACAATACTGGCAACGGAATTCGTTATTTAGGTTCTCGTCCCTGACCGACGACTGTGTTTGTATGAGTGACTGTAACGACAGCTTACCTTCGCTGTCCTCGTCGTCATCCTCGTCCTCGTTCGAGGCTTCGTGTACGTCGCTCATTAACGTGGAGGAGAATCTTACGGGTGTCGTTTGTTTTCGCCTCTTCTTCGGCCCCGTCGAGTCCGTGTCCAAACGAAGACGTTTCCTGGTGTCGCGTTCGCCGCAACTCGATCCGTCGCTGTCCAATTCCGTTGATTCCGGGATCGTCGACTCTTGTGCCGTCGTCGTAGACATCTTGCTTGTACGTGACAGGGCCGATCGCGTTTACCCACCACACCGATCACTCGTCGCTCTATTGAAAGAAAAACCATTCCTCGCTTGTTATTCTCATACGGATTCGCATTGTCGAGATCGCATTAACGAAAATGCCATTCTATTCTCGGTCGTCTATTGTAACACGAGCAATCGACTAGCGCGCGACTGAACATCTTCCTACATTTTCTAATGAGGTGGACCGATTCAATGGATCCTGAAATTTCATCCGCATTTCTAACGCGCCCTACGGATCGTTACGCGGACACCTTTTCTGTATGTATTTTTACGAGCATATCGACCAGAAATAGAATTGTCTAACGAGCCACGAAGAAAGAAGCGTGCACAAGTTGATGGTCTCCGGGTTCGATGAGACACCCTATACGCGAATGGACACGATCAGAAAAGGGAGACGTTTGGGGAACGTACCACATATATGACTCATATATATCCCCATGTTTTGGGGCTGAATTCGGAGGATAGTACGAATATGCATTTCAGAAGTTTCGTAATTACTAATTGAAGTTGACAGACCCGTGCCTCCTGTCACGGAATAATGGCCGGGTCATTGAACTGTACCAGTCTCTGTCGGCGTAAGTGCGTACTCGAAGGGATAGCATCGAAACGAAGGTGAACGGAGGCGAACGAAGGCGGAAGTAATTATGTGATTGAATAATTTTTTAGAGAAACGGCTGCGGGAGACGGGAAATAATTATCGGAAGGTTGCGCTTAAATATATTATCTTACCAGTAGAAATTCGATCCGATTAAAGATCAGGCGGTATCGATTCAAAATCAACCGGGTAACATCCTCGCTCTCAGACCCATTTAATGAACGTCGTTGAACGTAAGTAGCGCAGCTCCAAAACAACACAATTCCATCGAGTGTCACGTACAACTTTATCGCACATCTTTATCGCAGAAATCGCGCGTAAACACTACTTTCTTGTTAAAACCACACGTAGCTACACGTCCGCACGGGGAATAATCGTCTTGTCTGCCCTCCTTTTAAGACGTCAGGAACGTTGGCGAGGCGTCAACGGCACGCGGCATCAAGAAGGGTGGGTGAACCGTGGGGTTACCTTGGAACGGTGTTGGTCAAACGAGCCCTCGGAACGACGAGCCACTCGATATAAATTTTACGATTTCCACGGTGCGTCTTGACGGAACGAGGGGACGGAACGAAGGCATTTTTACACCAGGATATTTGTTCGCGCTGAATCTCGATGACAGGATGAAATTCAGACGGAATGGAAGCGATGACGAAGGCGAGGGAAATAAGGTGGATTCGTGGAAGGACTAGAAGAAGGGACAGCTGCCCGCGTGCCCTTAACGAAATTTAAAGATCTCGAATAGGTGCTAATATATGATCGTCGCACGCTTACGCCTCTGTGGACTCTGCCAGGTTACTGTTAGGTGTAGACACGGTGCCCCATGAAGGGCCTGTCACATCGTTTTCGTCCCTACCACCTTCAGAAGGGCCACCGCACAAATATCCCCCCACCACTCAGACGAAACGTCGTCGGCTACGTACCCCAAACAGATGATCTCCGGGACTATACGATCGATGTGGGCGCGATTCGTCGATCGAACGCCAATAATATTTGATCGCAAAAAGAAATTGCTGTTTAAATGATACAATAAGACGCGACAAACTGAATTCGTAATTAAACCATAGTTCGTTTGCGGTTCTTCTAAATCGCTGTTGCCAATTGTTTCAGATCGAAAATTTCTATTTATCACCGATACGATTGATAAATGCTATTCCTTATCGGGTTACGACTACTGGAAAATTGTTGTTTCAATTCCAACTTAATAATATACGATATATATACGATATATAATTATATAAATATATAAATATATATATATATATATATATATATATCGTATCGTATATTATTAAGTATCGCGCTAACGTTCCCCGTCTAATCGATAAGGACGTCGAATCATTATTTGAAATTTGGTCGGCCGGCTGTCAGCTTACGGAAATTGGATTACGCGGGGGTTGAAAAACAGGCAGGCAAAGAGTGGGGTGGAGGGGGGGGGGGTGAGAACGTTTGTGATGCAAAACCCGCATTTCTGCGCAACATTTGTCGGATTTTCGAAAAATACGCGTAAATACGCCCGTATGGCGCACCGGTGTATTGTCGAAAAGCCTTTGCACCGTTTCTAGCTAAAATTGGATGAATGACAGCGAGCGATAGAAACGTAGGGGAGGGGGGGGGGGGACGAGGGGAATTTCGTCGTTCTCGAAAGGGTGTCGAGAAAAACATGTTGTTAGAGAGTGGAAAGCACGGCGGGGCGAAGGCGGAGGGAGTGAACCAACTATCCAGCTTTCGATACGAAGGGACAGCAAGAGAAAGAGTTATTATCGCGGATGCACGTATATTGCATATGCCCTCTCTTTGCGCCCTTAAATCGTTTTGCGTCGCTCGTCGCGTGGGCGTATTGGGCGTCCGGCAAACAACGTTTTAACTTGACAAAATAACGATGCTGCGAGAACATATGCCGAGCGCGGTGTACGTGGATGTGTGTCCGCCGCAGCTGGCTGTTTATCGAGTCGTGAAACGATGGCACGATAAATTATGCGTTTTCGACGGCGGAGGGGGCGGGGGTTGCACGTTAATTAATATTAAATGCGAGGAATCGATACGATTCGACGGAACGGGCTAGACGAGATTGTCGGTCAGATTGTTCGTCGCATTACCCCGTACGTTACGCCGTGTACGCGACACGACTCTCGCCTTGGATCTTCGTTCTTGGAAACACGCCACCGATAAAATGGGCAAGGTGGCGAGGATCGAGATTAATTGGGGAAAGAACCGCGAGATAAGATGATTCGCGAGGCGTTTATTGAACTCGAGCATGAGCATGAACAGGCGTGTCGACGAGAAACCGGAATTATCTGGAGGAATCGATAAGGAGATTAGAGGGGTAAATTATGAAAGTTTCGCCGTCCGGGTCGTTCGATCATTTTGGTTCTCGGAGCCGAGGAGAAAAGCTTGCGAACTTTTTTCGCTGGTTCCTCGGATACGTGTGCCCGTTAGAACAGCAACGTGCGTGCGCGCGCGCGCGTGTGTGTGTGTGTGTGTGTGTGTGTGTGTGTGTGGGCGCGCTCGCGCGCGCGCGTGAGTGCGTTTATATGTGATTTCAGTAGAGGCCTATTGATCGAGCAGCGAACTTCACTCGTCCGCACACGCGCATAAGTCCGGCCCGCAAACAAGACAAATATCATCGCGTCGGAAATGAAAATTTATCCACCCACGCACCCTTCATTTTTAAACATCTACCGCGAATCGAGCCGCCCCTTGGATTCCTCCTGTCCTCGTTCGTTCCGCTGCAATCGCGACACGGTTGCACCCGATTTAACGGGGCTACCTAGTACTTTAAAATATTTGGAAACAAATCGAACAGCGTATTAAGATATCCGCGTCGGCAGTTGAATTGTATCATCTAGTAACTTGAATTACTTTGCGGTGCAAATTCATTGCACGTGTGACGAAGGATATTTTGCAAAATTTTAAAAGATTTATTCGCGAGAAATTGACCCTCGTTTCAAGTAATGTATTCATACGTGGAGCGATCGAACAATTTCGCAGGTGATTGAATGAAATTGTTATACGGGGAGCGCGTCGAATTTTAAAGCGCAGGGGTGAGTTTCGTTCGGGAAGGGTTGATCGCATTCACGTGGTCGGGGGACATTAACTGAGCGACGCGACATTTTCGTACCTGAGATCGCTATGGTAAAAGGTGCGATTCACACAAAGGTGGGGATCGCGGAAAACTGGATCTGCGCAATGCGTGTCGTCAGATGAACCACGTGGAGTATTCGCATGCAAAAGACGTCGGCGGATATCGGACGGTCTCGGATAGTCTTCCTCGAATGGGCAACGGTGTAGCGTCGTTTCAGAAATTCCATGCCTGGAACTCGCTGGTATTTTTCTACGTTTATCGGCGGGATCGGTGCAACAATTAAACGCGTCACTGGAATTCTTAAGTTACACAATGCAGGAAAATTCTTTCGCGAAATTGCGAAGGTCGGGCGGGTAATTTCATAGACTGTTGCGCAGAATAAAGTTTTTTTTTTTTTTTCCCCGTGTAAAACGATCAGCACGGGGAAAGAGGCGCGTTGTGTACATTTTTTAACGATTACGGACGCCTCAATGAACGATAAGCGATAATGAACGAGAAGATCGAACCGCGGTGTACACAGATGCGCGGTCTATTACAGATCTGCTATTTCGAAGGAGTTTTGTGACTTACCGTAATCAGCAGCACCTCGCACTCCCGACGGAATCCAAGATATTCACGACCGAGTGGCTCTCTGTCATTATCCATTTGTTAACAATCGCGATACGTTGATGAATTGTTTTCATTGGAGGAGGCACGAGCCCGCGACTGATAACGGCGACAATAACGACGATAACATCACTTTGTTCACTGCGCACTGAAACACGAGAAAAACAATGAAAAACGTGTGAGACGTTGCTTCGTCATTCTCGACGATAGAACCCAAGAGATTGAAATTTCTCAATTTAAGGTAGTAGGAAAAATAGCTGCGACAGCGAGAAATTGGTTGAGACGATTGCCTAAGGGTACCTCTACTTACTATTGTTTTGACCATCGTGCCACGATGGCGGCCATACTTGATATGAGAAAGTATCCCCCACATTGTCCACGGCCATCTACTAATTCCCCCATACACCCCCGCGCTGATTCAACCCCCCATCCCCGCTAACCGTCCCCACACTCTCGCTTCTAGTCCCCCCAGCGAACTCACCCCTTACTCCCTGCCACCCTCTTTCAAAGTCAGGGACGACGTCTTTCTGGGGTCTGCTGGTCGCTTTGTTTCCCTCAAGTTATGATTTTTCGCCCGCAAGGAATTTTCATTTTCTACTTCTTCTTAAAATATATACCACTCTCCGCTTCGTCTTTATTTCTCATCGCTGTGCCAGCTTCCGTCCAGTTCAATATCGAGTTAGCATAACAAAGATCCCCGCGGTTGTCGTTTGATAGAAATCGTGATAATTGAAAATGAGAATAAGCTGTTATCGTGATCGACCGCGACTTCCATTCGTCGAAACGGAGACGATATTCTCCGGGTGGGCTCGCAGGATTTCGGTGGGTTTTCGAGGCGAAGCTGCCGACACTGGGAAAGTCTTTCCTCGTTAAGGCACTTCCTCCTCTCTCAGGAGGACACGCACCTGCACACACGTGCGTTAAAAAACACCGCCGCGCACACCCCTACACACAGAAAAAGGCCGCGCGTCTCTGTGCTATCACCGTCCACCTCGCGACTCAGCACGGCCAGTCTTTTACCCCAGTTCACAGTCCTTGCTGTAGCCCTAAGGTAGGCTTGGTGAGGGAAAAAGGTCCTGAAAGAGAAGGGAAACGAAAGGAAGGAAGAGGGAAAAGGCCGAAGCGGAAAGAGAAAGTGAAGGATAGCGGGAAATGATCGGGAGGGGTGGGACGCGTGGGGTGTCATTTTTACTGGACACTCGGAATTTCGGTTCTCCCACTACGTGGAATCAGATGACTCTCCCTTCGACCCCCTGAACTTTCCATCTGCCCCGACCCTGTGTCACCCCACTTCAAGCTCTAACCCAGCGCCTACCCTCGCGCAGCAAATTAGTTTAGCCTCACGGACAAGTCCGAGCTGGTACGAGCCTCCTCTTAGGAGTTTTCTTCCATTCCACGGAAATGACGCAGAAAATCTCGCGAGATACCGTCGCGCCTACACGGACCAGACGTTTTTCTTCCCTTCATTATTGTAAAATACCCGGGGCGAGCTCGCGCAATGACGAGACGAAGCTTTCTCTACTCTTTCTACGTCGACGTTCCAATACTTTACGGCTCGATTTCCTAAACGACGATACCGCCTCCCTTTTCTCGGAAAGGAATCGGAGGTTTGTTACTTTCTACATTTAAAAGGGGTAGACGGTAAACGTATGTGATTCGTTCATTCTCCGTTAAATTATTCTACAATTCCGTGTTCAAGTCGTTTCAAGGCGGCAGTCAAGTGTACAAGGGTTCAACAAGTGCAACACTCGTACGATAATCCATTCGACGTTATCCGAGACAGAAAATTACCATTCCGTCTCCACCCTTGTAAATAATTTATAAGAACAAGTTGGCCGCACCGCGGCCAGGGGTACGAACGTTCACGCGTGTATCTCGCTCGAGGATAGTCGAATCCTATCTTTCCCCGAGCGGAATTGCCCTGCCCGATATGATTCGCTTTTTGTATAGAAAAGAAGTCGTATTTCCTGGCAATTTAATCGTGAATTGTAACGCCTACACGCCGGTGCCTTATTGTAACGCACCTGCCTCGTGAAATGCTTTCTTTCGTTGCCGATCAGAAATCGACAGGATAGCCGAGATCGTGCATAATTCAGGGGATAAATTAGAGCGGCTGGCCAGTATAACGTTCAAGCGTATGCTGGGGCGTTCCGCTTTGCGGTCGCACACTTGTCACGCGATTTCGGTGCGGCATTGATAATGATAATGAAGTTCCGTCGGCCACTATACGCTGTTCCAAATTAATGATATTACCGGAGGAACTCCGCGAACTATAGACCAATAATTTCGATATCGTACGATGCATTTCAATTGGAGGCCCGCGCCCGGCTCCTGCCGGTGCTCGCTTTCCCATCCTGCTCGCGGTGGTCCTATTATTATTTCCGGCTCTTGCGACGAGCTGCCTGCGACGATCGTGCCATTTCTTTTCCCCGCGATGTGAATGATAAGTCGCGTTAAGAAATTCCTGCGCGGTTCCGGTGGCGAAGTGGTTCGCGTCGATGTGCCTAAATTCGATGGAAGAATTGCTCCTCGTTGAGTGGTGCGGGGAGCGAAGGAGATTTCGCGTAAGTTCAGGCAGGGAAAATGAACAGGCGGATAGGTATCTCGAGCACGCGCAAGAACGTCCCTAATTCGGGCTTCCCTTTCGCATTTTTTTTTTTTTTTTTTTTCGTACTTCTCTGTTGAATAATCGAATCACCGGTGGACAAAAAGAGCCGGCAAAAAAGAAAGAAAAAAAAGGAAAAAATGTGGACGAGTAGCCGTGTCGCAGGACCACGCGCCGCATGGATGTCCGTAGATCCGGCGATTCAATAGTGGTTGGTTTTTTTTTTTCTTAGAGGAACGCGTGGACGATCCCTGCTGCACAAAGTGCTAGAAAAAAGTGTATGAAATTTCAGTAAAGCGAGCGTCGCAAAGTATACGTTCATACTCTTTGTTTGCCAGAAACGATAACACTATAGGCTGCTTAGTGAACATTTGCGCATATACTATTGTGTACATTGTAGTAATTGTGTTTATTTGTTAAATTATCTCCTGTCTCACAGCATTTGCAATTATTTCAAGATACCGTGCACAGTCCACGTTAATAAATATTGCAAGCGATAACGCATTTTGCTCGGCAATCTGGTTGTAAATATTTGTTATCGGTCGATAGGTATGCAAAGGTTTCCCGTTAAATAATTTACACTTTTTACGCCACGCTGCAGCGCGCTGGCGCAAACAATATTGCCACCATTACTAGCCTGTCAGTATATTTTATATCGATTTTTTACTTTTCACTTTTTTTCCATCTTTTCTTCTAGGATCGATGGGATTTGACGCACAGATGCCTGGAAAACGCTAAAATCAGCCAGACATGGAAAAATATCGATAAAAAATTTGTTTCTTAGTATGACCATAATAAAAGGCAAACGTTCGCCATCGTGAAATATAATCACCAAAGCGTCCCGGATCAATTCGGTATTATTAGCTTGAACGAAAAGAGGGTCGTCCATTACTGGACAGCTGGACAATAGTGGCCCTATATTCGATTTTTTCGTTCTCTATCTCTGGTTGGAGTATAGATACGTTATGCAGCCAATTTTGTGCAAGGGGGTCCGTATTCCATAAATGAATCATGCAGAAATATGTTGCAATTAGTATTGTACAATTTCAGTGATATTTGTTTTATAAATTCGATGGTTATTCATCGGTGAAGTATCTTTTCACTAAACCTTTCTCGTTTAATTTATCGTTTCAACAGTTTTCAATGCAAATTTGTTTTAAATTCAGTTCGTGTGTAGTAGCTTTTTTATTATTTTGTGAACTTTGGAGAAAGTTAATAGGCAGATAAATGTTGTAACAAATTTTTACATGTTGCGTTAATTCCTATGTTAAGTTAATTGCTATTAGGGAGTGATAAAACTTTTTACCTAATACTTTACGCGCTGTGACATGGTGACATACCATTATACAACAGAAATGAACTCTTTGCGCTGATCGTTGATGTTCTCTGCAGTTGATAAAGCAATACCGTAAAAGCTTGAGGAGTAATATTGATTCAAATACAGTTTCTCACGCGACTCCCTGCGCACAAAATTGCAAATCTACAAAATATATGAATAGACAAATCACCTTATAAACTTGCATGTCCAATGAGACTACCGTTTCGACTAGCAGCTAAAACAACAGGCGATATATAGAAATAGACAAATCAATTAATGTACTTTTTCGACCCGAATTCCCGGGGATCCGTGAATCCCATATCATTCGAGTATCACTCACACCGTTACCAACAGGTCTTAGAAAACGATGTTAGCGCTCTCTATTATAGCAGACATCAATAGTTTGTAACTTTAGCGCGTAAGATTCATTCTGTGTCACTCTACAATAAATTGTTATGTATATATATTGTACATTATTTACATGATGTTATACAAATTTTAATATTTCTTTCATTAAGAATGTGAAATAAACGTAATAATAAATAATTTACACATGTATAAGTTATACACGAGCTATCATTTAAACTTTTTAGTTTCTATATGATACTTATGTAAGTAAGTATGTAATTGGTACTGTGTGAATTAGTTTAAATATATATATATATATTCATTAAACGAAATGAACTGTTTTTTGTTATTAACACCTTTGATACTTCACTCTCCAATTCCTACTCCCTGAACACGTAGTACCGTGGTAGGTCTTTCAATTGCAAAAATCTACAGCATGAAAATCGTAAAAATAAACCTAAGTCACAAATAATTAAAGTACTAAAATGTCATTTGAGGTTCGAAAGTGATTAACAATTGAAAAATCGGCAAAAAGGCACTCCGGGTCACTGCAATTATCTCGGCTTCTGGGCAGCTAGATTACGATACCTCCGTTAGATTTCAGGGGTCGTTGATTAAAATTGGCCCAGTAGAAGCCGAGATAATTGAATTTGTTTACAGACATTATAAACAATTGTCATTTTTTCGACTTGCAGGCTAGGTACATCAATGACCACAGGACATAAATTAAAGATAGGAGGATCAGCTAATATTTCCCACATGTATAAACATTATTGCACGTGCGTTTCATTTGTTATAAACAATTAAAGAATTAAAATAGTTATTACGGTAAACTGCATATAGTTACAGCAACGGAGTATTTTTTATTGCGTAGCTTATTCGTTTCCCTGTCTTTTGAGACATCGTTGATTAAAATCGGCACAGTAGAAGCCGAGATAATAATTTTTATATATTTTGTCGGTAACGATATGTCGGTAATCGTGAATGTGGCGCCATCTCGCGTTTGCGGCTTTTTTCGCGCTTCGCCGCACCGCCAAAACCGAAATCCTGGATTACATCGTTGATTTAAACAATTGCGTTTTTCTCGACTTCTAGTGCATATTTCTTAACCGGGCTTGTCTTGCATTAAAGCTACTGACCATAGCTATATTCTACAACAGTTGCAACAATATGGCGTTCGTGGTTTAAAAGTTATTAACAATTGAATTATCGGCAAAAACGCACTCCGGGTCACTGCAATTATATCGGCTTCTGATGGTGCTAGATCAATGATCGACCGCTTAAAATAAAGGGGAAGGATGCCCCTACAGGACAATAAACGATTTATGAGTGCTGCAAGTGCCGTTTATTTTTTATAAACAATTAAATAATAAATTTGGAAATTACACAGAAACTATACGTGAAGTAATTTTTAAAAGTAAATCCGATTGTTCCCCGAACAGAGAGCTTCAATTTGAGACGTCTTTGATTAAAATCGGCCCACTACAAACGGAGATAATGCAATTTGTTTAAAGAAATTATAAACAAATGCGATTATTTCGGCTTGCAGGTGAGCTACGTCAATGACCAATAGACATAAATGAAAGCTAGCAGCATCAGCTACCAGCTCCAATAGGTGTGAACATTATTCCATGTGCAGCTCATTTGTTGTTAACAATTAAACAATTGAAATTGTTGTTACGGTTAAACGGATAATGTAAGGGCAACGGAGTATTTTTTATCGGGTAGCTTATTCGCTTCCCTGTCTTTTGAGATGTCGTTCATTAAAATTGGCACAGTAGAAGCCGAGATAATAATTTTTATATATTTTGTCGGTAACGATATGTCGGTAATCGTGAATGTGGCGCCATCTCGCGTTTGCGGCTTTTTTCGCGCTTCGCCGCACCGCCAAAACCGAAATCCTGGATTACATCGTTAATTTAAACAATTGCGTTTTTCTCGGCTTCTAGTGCATATTTCTTAACCGGGCTTGTTTTGCAGTAAAGCTACCGACCATAGCTATCTTCTACAGCAGTTGCAACAATATGGCATTTGTAGTTTAAAAGTTATAAACAATTGAAGGACCGGGAAAAACCGCCTACGGGTCACTGCAATTATATCGCCTTCTGCTGGGCCGATTTTAATCAACGACGTCTCAAATAAGAGGGAATCGAACAAGCTACCCGATAAAAAATACTCCGTTGCCGTAACTTTATCCGTTTAACCGTAACAACAATTTCAATTGTTTAATTGTTAACAACAAATGAAATGCATATGGAATCATGTTCCCATCTATTGCATCTGGTAGCTGATGCTGCTAGCTTTCATTTATGTCTATTGATCATTGATGTAGCTCGCCTGCAAGCCGAAATAATCGCATTTGTTTATAAATTCTTTAAACAAATTGCATTATCTCCGTTTCTACTGGGCCGATTTTAATCAAAGACGTCTCAAATTGAAGCTCTCGGATCGGGGAACAATCGGATTTACATTTAAAAATTACTTCGCGTATAGTTTCTGTGTAATTTCCAAATTTATTATTTAATTGTTTATAAAAAATAAACAGCGCTTGCAGCACTCATAAATCGTTTATTGTCGTATAGCGGCATTCTTTACCTTTATTTTAAGCAGTCGATCATTGATCTAGCACCACCAGAAGCCGAGATAATTGCATTGACCCGGAGTGCGTTTTTGCCGATAATTCAATTGTTAATAACTTTTAAACCGCAAACGCCATATTGTTGCAACTGCTGTAGAAGATAGCTATGGTCGGTAGCTTTACTGCAAAACAAGCCCGGTTAAGAAATATGCACTAGAAGCCGAGAAAAACGCAATTGTTTAAATTAACGATGTAATCCAGGATTTCGGTTTTGGCGGTGCGGCGAAGCGCGAAAAAAGCCGCAAACGCGAGATGGCGCCACATTCACGATTACCGACATATCGTTACCGACAAAATATATAAAAATTATTATCTCGGCTTCTACTGTGCCAATTTTAATGAACGACATCTCAAAAGACAGGGAAGCGAATAAGCTACCCGATAAAAAATACTCCGTTGCCCTTACATTATCCGTTTAACCGTAACAACAATTTCAATTGTTTAATTGTTAACAACAAATGAGCTGCACATGGAATAATGTTCACACCTATTGGAGCTGGTAGCTGATGCTGCTAGCTTTCATTTATGTCTATTGGTCATTGACGTAGCTCACCTGCAAGCCGAAATAATCGCATTTGTTTATAATTTCTTTAAACAAATTGCATTATCTCCGTTTGTAGTGGGCCGATTTTAATCAAAGACGTCTCAAATTGAAGCTCTCTGTTCGGGGAACAATCGGATTTACTTTTAAAAATTACTTCACGTATAGTTTCTGTGTAATTTCCAAATTTATTATTTAATTGTTTATAAAAAATAAACGGCACTTGCAGCACTCATAAATCGTTTATTGTCCTGTAGGGGCATCCTTCCCCTTTATTTTAAGCGGTCGATCATTGATCTAGCACCATCAGAAGCCGATATAATTGCAGTGACCCGGAGTGCGTTTTTGCCGATAATTCAATTGTTAATAACTTTTAAACCACGAACGCCATATTGTTGCAACTGTTGTAGAATATAGCTATGGTCAGTAGCTTTAATGCAAGACAAGCCCGGTTAAGAAATATGCACTAGAAGTCGAGAAAAACGCAATTGTTTAAATCAACGATGTAATCCAGGATTTCGGTTTTGGCGGTGCGGCGAAGCGCGAAAAAAGCCGCAAACGCGAGATGGCGCCACATACACGATTACCGACTTATCGTTACCGACAAAAAAATTTTAAACTATTTTCTCGCGTTCTACTTGGCCGATTTTAATCAACCACGTCTCAAAAGACAGGGAAACGAATAAGCTGCGCGATAAAAAATACCTCGTTGCTCTAAGTATATACAGTTGACCGTAGTAACAGTTTTAATTGTTTATAACAAATGAACCGCTCGTGGAATGACGTTCGCACCTATTGTATATGTTAGCTGATCCTCCGAGCTTTTCTCTATGTCCTCTGGTCATTGATGTAGCTAGTCTAGAAGTCGAAATAATGGCATTTGTATCTACTTTCTTTAAACAAATTCAATTATCTCACGTTCTACTTGGCTACTAATTAATTTAATTTAAGGCAAAATTCTCTTCTGCTTTTTTTACATAAACATATTAACGTTGGTAAATGCAATGTATGTTCAACGAGCAAATGCGAGGTCCCTCTGGCACGCGTATTACATGTTCTGACGGGCAGGTCTGTGCTGGAGGGCCAAATGTCGCCCGTGGGCCGCAGTTTGCTCTTCGCTGTTCTAAGTGATCCGCACGGTGAAATAAAACAAAGTTCCATAAATTGTACTTCTCTCTACAAAATATTTATTCTCAAGTGTCAAGTCTTAGAATACAGTTAAAAATTACAAGTCGCTTTCTTTGTTACGAAAGAAGCCATATGCGTATAATATTTACATACACTTTTCAAAAAATAAATGAATTCAGAACATCATATTTTCAAAGGAAGGCAATGAGGCGTGCTTTGTATACAATTCATGAAGCTGTTCCCTCTTTGCTGGCTCACCGGCGACGACCACAATGGCTCCGCGTTATTCAGAATTACTCCCTTCTCAATAGCGTTTTGCTTCATTGTAGAAAACGACTCCAACTTATCAAACACATATTTAAATCCCTGCATCAATTGACTTTCACTGTACGCCTTCGAAGATAGACAATTCAGCCCCACGACTTTGCTCTTGAGCTCGTCCAATCGATGTGACATTTTCTGTAACTCGTACTCCATCCTGGACCTTTGCTCTGTTTGTTCATTTAGCAACGCTTTGTTGCTTAACAATTCCTCCTTCAATTTAAAGTTCGACTGGATTAAGTTGATCAATTCAGACTCCAAATCGGACAGTTTCTTTGTTCTATAAATATCCTCCTTTCCTTCTTGCACTTCATTAATTTTCTTGCCTCTCTTCTCAAACTTCCGTATCCTTTCCCATTGACAGTTTTTTGACGAATATGTATTACGGTTCTCCTAAATAAATTAACAAGTTTTAGTAATATTTTCGTTATGTTAATTTCCACGAGAACTCGGAAAATTCTATTTCGTATTGTTCCAGAATTAACACTGAACACTTACATTTTTATTTAAAAATCGTTTGCCGCCTCTATTTACAGGTCCACGAACATTTTTAAACATATTTCGCCTCCATCCCAAACGGAATCTTTTCTTCAGTGTGACGTTCCCAGCGATTTCTTGCCTCCTCTTCAATATTTTCAACATGTTTTGAAGGGTGTTGATGGATATGTGATTTTCCGTGAGATCTAACTTCGTGATCACGTTGTTCTTGTGTAGCACACGTATCATAATCTCTGCGCCATGCTTGGTGATCCCGCATTGTCTCAAACTCAACGATCTCACAGAAACGTCGCTTGTCAGCGCGAAACTCAATTGCCTCAGACCGTTGTCTCCTAGTTTTGGATTTTGGTTTAGAGCCAGCGTGTGTAATCCTTGCGACTGGAAGCAAACCAACGCATACACGCATTAATATACAGCAATACGGTGCACAAATTAATGTACAATCTAGAAATTCTCTCAGCAAAGTGTACAAAAATAATTCTCACGGTCTTATAGGTGTTTTCCTCGTGGGACGATTCGGTGGATTCCTCCCAAACATTCTGCAACAGATCGGCCTTCCTCCTTTTCAGAAACGACGACAAATACCTGGCGCTTCTGTTCGTCAGTCGACAGGAAGACAAATTCAACGTGCAGAGCTTCGGATTGTTCTTCAAGCAGCCCAGCAGCAAATCGCAACCTAAATAAGAAAAGAAATATCCGGTAAATGAAACGGCATTATAAGTCGCTAAAAAAACAACGAAAAAGAGACATTAAAGAAAAAAAACATAATAACTCATTAAAGTAACATGTTCGAATGGAACTGAATCAAAGAAACCCAAGTGTTAATAGTAATGATATATTTTAAATGCTCGGAAATAATACTAACCATTGTCACCTATACGACATCTGACTAATGATAGTTTCGCCAGGACCGTGTTGTTCGTCAGTCCGGAGCACAAGATGCTCAGGTATTTGGGCCTCAATGGAAATCCGTCAAGAGTGAGCGAAGTGATGGCCAAAGAATCTCTCGTGCAAACGGCAACCGAATCGACGAAACAGCGTAACAGAAAGTTGGTATACAAGATCGGTTGTACCTGAGTGATTCCTTTGCATCGCCTGGACGAATGTTTAAACACAGTCTATTCTTTTTTCCTTTTTCTTTTCTTTTCTATGTACAGTGCTTGTCGATTCAGTTAGTTGAAAAATCGTGTCGTTGTTCTGTGTCGCTTCTCTCCTGAGTCCTTTCGTATACCTCGTCGAATATTTGTCGTTCTGTTTCTATTTTCCCTTTTCCATTTTCAGCCAAACTCGTCTGGCCAGGTGTAGCTCAACCTGCAAGCTTAAACTTTCTGCGAGTAGTATCCGAACGGAAAAATATCACGGGTGCTAACTAAATAGCAGGAATCATTTTTTGCAGGATAAATTTCGATTCGATGTTAGGAGGAAACGTAATATAAAGTCGTTTACAAGAGGAAAAATAATAAGTGTTGACACTAGGTGAATAACTAAATTCAGGATTCCTGGCTGCTTTATTTATTAAATTTTAAGTAAAAAAAAAAACTATTAATATTAATATTTATGAGCACTTGTGCTACGCTTAACGTTCAATAAAAAAAAACCAACTGCCTCAAATGTTAGAAGCAAAAGCTTAAGCTTGAAGAAGCAGCGAAGTGTAAAGGTTCTCCTAATGAATTGTCTCAATGTATCCGAATTTCAAGTACCTTCATGAAACCATTGGAAAGGCTGTTCGTTCAAGTCGACCCTCGTAATTTGTTTAATACGTATCTGTTGGGTTTCCTATCGTCGTGTGTAACGCGTTGAAAAAGTCGACCACGTTTTCGGATATTACTACGTTGCGTTATTTACCATAATTTCTCAAGCTTCTCCTCTGTATTCACTTTTTCACATATTTTCCTGCAACGCCTTCGACTGTAGATATAAATTTTCGACAGATTTCGATTCTCAGCGATGCTGCAAAGTATTGGCGACCAATGCTTCAAAGGTACTCGATCCGTGCAGAATCGTACACAATTCGTTTGCAAATATGCTTGTATCGCATTCAATGGTTTAAGGTTCTTTTCTTGACAGAAGGCCTTGTTAAAAAATACTGTTTATGTTATACAATTGTAGAGTAACCTTATTTTGCGGAGACATTAAATTAAGTGATTATCCTTGGAAATAAAAGTGTTAAAGGATGATAAGATTCGCAATGTTACAGTAGTTTGAATTTTTATATATAGACGTGTATCTGTTTTACCTTGATTAAACATATATTATATTATTTAAAGTATAGTTGATCCTTGATACAATTAATAGCGAGAGTGTTAATTGGAATTACTTTGGAACGTGTTTGTAACTTGTCAGATTTTAATACTAACGAACCTTGTATAACCAACCGAACTGTCCGTCGTTCGGTTTTCTTACTTCTTTGTTGCTTTGCATAATGTTAAATTCAATATACTGCCGTCATTCGCCTCTGGACTTAGCATTGTATGATCTTATGACACTTCGGTATGTTGCATAGCAGGTAAAAGAAAAAGGTAGTATAAAATATTATTTTTTTGTTAAAGGTTGATAAAAAATGGGACAGCAGTTTAAAGATATATATCGAACATTTGACTACGAGTTTCTTCGTCCGCAACTTCATGTCGCGGGCAAACCTTAATTTGTTCCTGGAACATTAAAAAATTCTGAAGGAGTGAATCGAAACAATTGAATAAACTAAATTATATGAATATGGTCGTTTGTTAGAGCGAGTGAAACTTCATGCTTGCGATATACTACAGAATTCTAAATGATATTCATAGTTATAGCTTCACCTAACTTTACTGATATTTTATTTAAATATAGTTAGGTCTAGACTTACTTTGTCACGTTATATAACAATTGTCATAAAATTATATAAATATTTGAAATCTTCGAAAATTTATGATTTATTGGAAATATAATGTATCCTCCCTAACAATTTCATTTTGATTTATACACCCAGATTTGCTCGCCTTCGGTAGGTACCGAATTCATACTTATTCTTACAAATCTAAATTTATTACTAGATGTAATACAACAACTGCAATGACGACCGCATAAACTCCATCCAAACGTGTCTCGTAGAATTTAATTACAATTAAGCTATCCTGTGAAATAAAATATTAGAAGTATATGCTTTTAAAATATACGTAACTACATCAAGATTTGTTATCAAATAGGCTGCAATAATAGATAAATAAGACTTACGCTTGGTTTAATATTTATTTGTTACTGTATTTGTTTTTTTACGTTGATACTGCTGCTTGTCGTTTAAATCACGTTCTCCGTTTCTTTTTAATTATCAAAATGCTAGAAACTTATCCGTATATCCGGAATATGTTCCGTCACATATTTCAAACCACCTAATCAAATATTTTTGCTAACAAAATTAATCGTAGCACAATCGATCGTATTTGTTTCGAATGCAAGTGTAACTAATAAACAGGTGAATAATTACAAATCGCTGAAACTCAGTATTCAATTTTTATTTCATTCTTTATGTATCGTGATGAACATTCTCAATTTTTGATGGTTAATGTTCCCGAATGTTAATTGATGGTCTTCATTGAGGTCTACTTTTATCTTCAAGATGTGTTATTCGTAATTGCATTCTCAAATACTACAATATCACCTATTGTGTGATATTCAAATCAACATTTTTTTTTAATTTGACGTTCCAAGTTGACCGTGATTTTTTCTTTTAATTTAAGCAGATTCGTAATCGAAAGAAATATCGAAAATAAAATTGATCATAAAGGTACCCCAATACATCCAAAAGTTAATGAACATGACTACATCTGTACGTCTGCGAGGGCGCTTTAAACGAAGCGCCGTGCGAAAGATACAGTTCCGCAACGAAGGTGCAACAAGTGAAATAATTACCAGCGTATTACGATGAAGTCACAGACAAACATAATTTCTGTCAAAGACACAAAGCGCCCATGGATAAGTAATCGCTTTGCGCCACCGCCATGTAAACTTGCAATAATAATCGTTAAATTATCCTATTATTTGCCACGAGCAAATTCTAGATGCTCTCTGATCTCTTTGGTTTTCACTTACGGCTTCTCACTGCTACATTTTCTTTGGAAAGAATATGCACTCTAATATATATCAGATATTTATTAATTTATTATTTCATTAAGGACAACGAAAGGGTAAATCTATGATATTAACGTTATTAAAAATTTGGTACTTGCCATTGTTTAAAATAGCACTTTTTATTTTTCGTTTTCACTGCATACTAAATATTTATATTGCCGCTTCTCATTTTATATTTCAATTACTTATGAATGTATTTCTTTTGATTTTTAAGAAAGGTTTATTTGTCACCATTTGTATAGAAGCGAGTATATGAGAGAACAAGAATATTTGTGTTTAAAACTTTCCCCTATGTAACTTTCTCTTATTACTTCATTCCACGTTGGAATACTTATCGAACATAGTTCGATCAGCAATAGGATTTTTTTACCACCTGTGAAACGAACAAAGCTGGGATGTGCAATTATTGGTCATTATTCAAATAGTATGCAATATTAGCCTTTCAATTCGAACAATACCTGCAAAGGAATATGTACTGAATGTTTCATAATATGTTGTTCAGTACAAAGCAGCAAACCTATCAAGCATTACCGCATGTTACTTCTATCACAAGTGTGTTCCTTAGCATTGTCGTTTATATCGCCTTAAGAAAGACCAAACACAATCGGCCTATCAATTATTATAACACCTAATTTTGTTTCACTTTATGACCGAAGATAGTCTACTCGATCCGTGTATTTCAATGATTAACAATGTTTTTAGTACTAATGCGTAAGCTCACATTATTTAACTTTCGCTACGCGAACTACAATCCTGTATAATTTTATTTGCTAACAATTTTTGGTCCAAATGATGAAGCCCGAAGTTTAATTCTACAACTATTTAAAGCTACAGTAATAAATAATCTAGCCCAGTTCTCGTCGCGCTGTAAGCACTAATTTTTCTAAATTCACCTGCACTGCTTTCCGAATAGGTAAGTCGAATAATTATTAAAAAAAAAACACACGATTAAGAAGGAATTACTGATATCAACTAAATCGTACACCACGTACAGCCGTCGTGTCCTCAACAAATATTTCATTCACGCGTCAACGTACTCACAAGGAGAGACTGAGAGAATAAATTATTTGGCTTGATACTCAAGAAGAAGAGGGGAAAAGACATTCAGATACATGGCCTCTCTTCTGTACACGACGTCCTCGCGGAATGATAAACTTTATTCAGTAAATTCGAGGCCACCATACAGTCTACAACTGGGACTAGGGTTATTAAAACATCGTGCACATCTCTGAACACCGTATCGCCTAACAATAGATCGTTGATCGGGTTGTAGTGGTTCATGGATCGTAAGTGAAAATGGGCCTCGACTTGCCCTCGTCAGTTAGTCGTCACGTTGAACTGTCTTGTCTACACCACAGTGTTCTACAGTTATTTATCGAATACTATTTAGACCAATTACTATTCCGATATATAAAATTCGGATTTCTATAATCGCGAGAATATTCTAGCATTTTGTTGAAGTTACTCTGTTAAAAGCATATCGATTGCCTGGAATTGAGTATTGATAAAGAACGCGCTGCCTCGGGACCTGTAAATATTTCACGGAAAATGCACTTCAATGACGGAAACGTGATATTAATTGCGATATAGGAATTGATTAATCATATTCGAAGCATTCTATTCTGGGAATTAATTAAAAAATGGGTCCACGGTTTATTGACAACCCCAAACACTATAATCCAATGTTTCCCTGGTGTTTGCTCCATTTCTACCTGTTCAGAACGTAAAGTTCCGCGTGCACACGGGAACATATTTACGCTCGAACACAGGTGTAATCCTAGTTATTACGTCGTCCAAGGTGATCAGAGAAATTACGTGCGAAAGCAGAAACGAAATCGTGTGGAATTTGCAAGTTAAATACTGTATTCGTGTGACTTTCGAATAGCGAATTTCTTGAGTTGCACGATTTGGAGGCTTGTGTGATAAGATAAAGTGTCGGGAGCTGAACGTGTGACCCTGTGATTTTGAGGCTGCCGGTCGTGTCGTTCTATTCAGTGTCAGTCGAACTGAATGGATCTTGAAATTAGTTTGTGCGACGGTTTGTGCGGAGGGAATTACGTTTTGACTTTCGTCGACTCTTTATCGTACCTACGTGTTTCAGATAATTGATTGTGCCGTGAAATGTTGATAATCGTATTGGAAGATTTGTGATGTTCTTCGTCTGCATTTCAAGGATAATTTTATAGAAACACTGTCGTAAAAGATTTGCACTAATGTACGTGACGAAATATTTTTAGACAACCTGGTTTGCTGGACTACCGATAATTTATCATTTTTTCTTCAATACGCATACTAATTTTTGACCTTCAATACTATTTTTGCAAGACTTAATGGATTTATGCCTGGTTGTTAGTAATTTAGTCAATAATTATGCAGGCGTTTTGTAATGTATTAAGTTGCCTTTTCAAGCTGTCATTAACTTTCTGTAATATATCATTTTCGAAGCACGAGAATTAATATTATGAACATATGTTTATAATTCTTTCACAGAATTATTTACGAAGCATTTAAGTTGCTACTTAAACGATATGAATATTTTGTACTAAACAAGCAATACCAATCTCTTATATACGTACGATAATTATACAAGTTCTCCAGTGGAACTATTTTGTTTTTGCAACTTCAGTGACAAAAAAAAACCGCAGAAAATATTTCTCGCCTATTGTGTTTCAGGGGGGGCTCTAATTAGCAACAATCAGTGTTGAATATTCTGAAATGCTCCAGCTATGCGAGAATCTCACACTCTTTCAACGATCGCAGGCCCGTCGCCAATAATTATGGGATTCAAATTATTCTTGCACACATTGCACTCCATGGTGGGTACTCGTATTTCAATCTGCTTCTAGACACACTGCTTCCAATATTCAAATAGAATCGTAACACATCGTGAACATTTTTAACTTCGTCGCCATCCCATTTCTTCTCACACTAGCATAATGTGCACATACTTCTTGAACTTGTTCGACAACATACGGCACGACCGTTCAACACTTCTGCGTATCCCAAACGTGTTAAATTCCAGTTCGTTAATTAATTATACGTGCCACGAGACACAGTTTCGTCGTATTTTCATGTCACTCTCACAGAAATAAATTTCATATAATTGCTAATCATTTTCGTACACTTTTAAACGAATTCTAAGCGAATTGTAAATTATTTTCTAAGTTCTGAACTGTCTTGAATATTGCCGTGATTAATTTTTGTTCACCTCGGCGTTGTTCCAAGCAACAAGCATCAGGATACTGACAAGCGCTTATGTTTAATTAAGATTTCGTTTTTCTTAGAATCGTGACGATAATTACTAGGCGATATGCTAAAGAGGAAAGAAGGACCGTGTACGAGGTGAAACTTCTTCGACGATGGGTTGTAAATCTAGCATGTTAGAATGCATAGAGGACAGGGAGGAGGCGGAAAAGGAGAAACAATCGGACATGCTGGACCAAGGATCTTTGCTCGGTAATTTCGTGCTACTACACAGATATTAGAGGTTTTTACAATGTCATAACTTATATTTTTCATTATGATGTTCCTTTTGTGTGACTTGCAGAATATGATTTGAAATATCTATTAATTCTAAAAACAGACGTGGCTTCATTGAGCATCACTTTTTTCCTGTTCTACCACTTTTTACTATTTCCACTGCTCTCTTGCTACTTTATGCTTTAATATTAAATATAATTTTGAATGAATTTAATAAACTTGAAATGTAGGCATAGGTATTCCTCAACAATTTCGTGTTCACTTGTCGCTGAATTTGCATAAAATTTTAATAGAAAAGTCAAATTCTGGTATTCACCAATCATCTATACTTTAACTATACCCCGGTATTATCACAGTACATTTTAATATCAAAACAAATTTCAACACAGACGTTTCATTTTCCGAGTGAACCACTCTTCTAAACACACGAGGCACTCGGGGCTCAAATTATCTCGCACATTTCACATCATTTTCTCCAAATATCTTCATCTTCGGATTCACAATACACTCAAGTGTAATGCACCTATTCTCATATTTTATGCGAAACGTGTAGCATCTTATCAATATGCTCGACACAGCAGTCAATCGAAACCACTTAACATCTCTTAATAACGATTCAATCCGGAACACAGAACAAACTTCCCCCACGTCACACTTATCAATCGAACTCCCTTTTTTTTTTTTAATCTCTAATAACATACCGACAAATTATCATCGTACTAATTGCACGATCTCAAGATGACCGATCCGATAATTCCACATGGCACACGCCAAGAAAGCGTACACTTCGACTACAAATGCACACATGAACGTGCGACCAAAATAAATTGCAACCAGCTTGGGGTGAGGAGGGCTGGGAGGGGCACATTCTGTTTCGTAAAAGTACACACCTCGAGAGAGTAACACTCCGGTGGACAGTGATTCTCCTTGACCTAGTCTCTAGACACTGTGGTCACGCTGGTATCCTCGACCGGAGGAAATGTTCGAGACGTGAATTAATCAGATTCAGACTCTGTTTCGGAAAGCGGGACTCGTTTCTGGTGACTTTTGATCGAATGCACAGCACGGTGTCCGTAAATCATTTACGCGTCTGACAATTTCCATTCTGCTGGTCTTTCATGCTTTCGATCGAGACTCGTCAATAAAAGATTTTTTCATCATTCACTTCTAATTTAGGTTCTCTAATCGTGCGGGACTAGTCGTAGGTAGTAACTTACAAAAACGAAAATTGTATTTGATCATTTTTATGAAGGAAATGAACAGTTTACACCTTTTTTCAGTGAATTAGACTTGACGGAGAAATGTTTATTAAAAAGAGGAATTTTTGTTAAGAGTCCAATTTATGAAAAATATAATTTTGATATCGATTGTAACTAGTCTTTCGTTTCTCACGTGTCGTCGATAAATGCTGTTCAAATTTTCCTCGGGCAGAACGATTTGCTTTAGTTGTTGGTAAGCAAGAGTCTCGATGCCTCGCGTAGAAGGGTACAGTGCCAAAACGCTATATTGATTCTTTGATAAGGCCGCGTATATTTGGGTCGATGGTTGTGAATGCAAATCAGACACAGATAATGCGAAATGGCAATTCCATTCGGACGTTCACAATCGTGCAAGCAGATTCACTACACGTTCAGACTCAATAACAAGACAGAGTTTAAAGATTTGTGATGTTAGTATGCAATAATGTTCATAATACATTTTTCTTATTAAAATGCCCGAATGGTACTTTGCATACATAAAACAGGGTTACAGATATTAGACTTTGCAAGTATAACTAAGGTGTTAGTAGCAAAATTGTCATTCTCGTGATTTGAATGCAGCACTTGCTTTCTGTACGGTTTGCACAAAATTCGAAGCATGTACATTTGAATTTTAATCAAGCGATCTACGATTCAATTTACCCAAACTTTCTAAATAAGCTGCTACGAAAAATCGAAGCGTTTGCGATTAAAAATGATTGCAGTACATCAACAATTTAGCAGCAGCGCCATAAACTCTAAGGATTGAAAAAAGATCGAACACTTCCCAAAATTTTCTAGAAATTTCACCATACTTCATCATATTCATCTCTAAATTATAATAATTCGCAATATTTTTGATGAAACGAGCAGAAGAATATTTATATCATTGATAACAAATAATGTCGATGATTTTTTAGTTCGGCCGGGCCAAAATAATATTTTGCTTTAATTGCAACGCTTCTTATAATTTAAAGAGATATGCTTAATACATTTCCATTCATCGCCCCAAGCGTATTCGGTGGGAAAAAATTAACGAACTTCTAATTGCTGGATATTATTCGAACAGCCGTGTCCCTTCGCACGTATGCATGCTTAACGAGCGTGCAACTATTGTATCGTGAGTTTCACCGTCGACCCTATGCCGTTTCTGAGGCCACTCACTCGCCAGCAGAATTTTAACCTGCACAATTTTGTCCTGTCGGCCAGTCGTTGCCTTTGAGCCGCTTCCAACGCATCGTGCGCTGTTCGTGCGCCGTTTTTATACCTTTTCTACTTGCTTCGCCGGCGCGCCGCGCCGTGACTTTCGCTCTTGAAACCAAGTGGTCCTTATTTTTTTTTGTATTTTTGAAGGGGTATGGGGGTGGGGGGGGAGTTGAAAGTATAGCGAAGAATAGTGGGAGGGCATGGGCGATGGTGTTATGCGGGGACTGAATAAAGTTCAAAGAATATGAAACATTTCAAAGTGTTTGGACAAACGTAATTTTTCTGTCTGCTAATCTTTCTGGTGTTTGACGAAGGTTTTGTTATTATCTCGGAAGAGTGGTTTTGATAGACCTTTTTTTTGCTTCTGTGAGAATGGATGATTTGTTAATATTTGATTGCAGTTCAATTTTGATTGGAACAGTGCGGTTGATATTCTTATTGTACTGATGTTAAATTTATTTTTATATTCCCAATTCGTCTAAGTGGTTTATGGAAATAATTTTGTACCTCTGAAATGATCGAATATATTTTATCGTTCAATTTCTTTAATTTATATATTTTTTGAACGCACCTAAATCGACAGTGAGGCGCCGTTAATAATAACACGCGGACGCAGATATTGGAAATTCAATGTTTCTTTCATCTAATATTGTGATCAGTTTTATAAATTCATATGGCATCCCCTCAAGACAAGTATTTCTTTTCGGACGAAGACGAAGATATTCTGGATGATATATTGCTTAGCAATGGTACGTAATCCCGATTCTTATAATAAAAGAAAACAGACAGTTTGTTAATTTCTGCCAATAAATATTAAATCGTTGAACATTTTACCTAGCAAATTTTAACATCTTCATAGAATATTTACGGCAGGCCAAGAGATTATTGTAATGTTTATTTGCCGGACAAGAAAAATCCTTCGTATCGACCTCTTTAATTTTTTGCTCATTTTAATCGAAAAAAAATATACTGACACTTTATACACGAATTAAACATGGAGGAGCATGCTAATTTGATAATTACCTCGTAATAAATTGATTGCGGTGATCGATAAAAAGGTGAAGACTGGAAATGCAGATTTAACTCTAGATCGTAAGCGCCAGTTGTCATTACTGATCACTTGGGTATGCCCGACTGTAGAATACTTAGGGCTGCTTCATTTAAAACTTTTTTGCTTCCTTTGTCTCTACACTGTTACTCGCGATGTCCAATTACGGTGCCCTACTTTCGTTCAATTATCTTTATACTCTGATCCATTCGAACTGAACGATAAATGCTGAATGATCCTGCCATAAAAGGTGAAGATAAGTTTTACGTTCGACCTCGTTCGCGTATACACGTTTTTCAATCTGTTTCAACATAATCTTTAATTAGACAATGGAGCAATTAATAAGAATATCTGCATATTCAACAGACCGTCATCGAGAAAATTCAATTCAATTATAAAACATTGGTAAAATCATTAATATATTCACAGAAGTGTATGCACATTGATTTATGTAATACCCTTTAATTCGTTGATTTAACAAGCTCAGTGGACAATGGAAGTCGAAAGCAGGGGTTAATTCATTTCAATTGTCGTTTTAACCATTGACCTGTTCACCCACAATTTTTTAGCGTTAATTAAAATGTAATCTGAATTCTTAGCAAGGCTTATTATTGACGTCGTATCGATTGATTGGTTGTGTAATGAATTACCAAATCGACTAACAAGCTTCGTTATTCATACATCAATGTACACTTGTATTAGTGTATAAATGTTTGCAATATCTATGACGTAAGAATTCGACGTAGTAAATTTGGAATTTTGTTCATCGCGATATAGCATTCTTTTTCTTTCCAGGAAAGGCAGAATATGATATTTTAAGGAGAAGATCGTCGCTCGAGGATATCACGATTGAAGACGACGAAGATGCAGATTATACAACGTTAGTAAGTAAAACATCGAATTATTATTATTAAGCATCGAATAGGTAGATCAACATTAATGGATCATTCTTCAGTCAAATGCAAATTTTTACGGAATAAAATTAGAAATTTGTATTGCATCCTACATTCGGTGCAATGTTCCAACGATAAATGAGATTTAATGTTTCATCGTGTCGATATCTTGATTCTTGTGACTTAAATCGCAGATAACAACGTGCAACCAATGTTCTACTTCGAATTTTTCATAACGAACGGGAGGCAATTGTATCTATGTGTTTCTTGCAATTGCCTCTTGTGAAACATTATATCATAGTAGTTGCAGTTACTTCTACTAGTCGCGTCGAACACATTTCACTATATCATTCGTTATCTTTGTGAACTCTACCGTTTTCTTGCTTCAACGTTTTTATTCCTTTTCGTATCCACGTTCTTTGAAACTCTTTTCAACAATTTCCCCATTGATTTATTCAGTCTATACTCATTCGATTAGTCCCTTCTTTTTATAACACATTCTTTTATACTTTAACCTACTTCAGCATGTCCCAGAGATCCTGTCGCGATCGATATTCTTGAACTGCGCCCTTTCACCTACAATCTCTTTCTATGCAGCGCAGATTTTAATTACAATATCATGACTCGCAGTTGCTACAAATGATTTAAACGTGTATTACAAATTTTGTTACACCGTAGACTTTTTAACCCGTGAATTTTTAGTATAATTACATACATGCAATTATTCTACTCAATTCTAATTATATTTCAAATATGTACGATCCCATTTCAATTCTCGGTTCACCGCGATTCTAATCTCAATTACCTTTCGAATTCGAAGAAATTAGTTATTAATTCCACTCTCAGATGCTCCTTAATTTTACAATCTTTCAATAATCTCTAAAAGCTGGGAGCAAAAGTCGCTCTCCAATATCCTGAAATGCCTCCTTCAACGCGCCTCTAGTTTATCGATCGTCAAGAACCAGAAAGGAAAACTGGAGCAGGAGTGTCTCAATGGTATATACAGAAGAGGGAGAATAAAATAGGGGGAGAAAGAGGAGACAAGATAATCGTCCGAATATAGACAGCGTCAGTCTTTCCTTTTCTCACGAGACTACGTCCAGACACCTGTAATTACCACTTTCTGTGAGCAGCGTAATCGCTACCTGTACTGTTTCAAACACGTGCACGGTTTCACGGTGCATCGCGTGCCCTCGTAAAAACTTCATCGAATGTTTTCATGAAAGGTAACAAACGGTGTACGACGAAGGAACAAAAACGTATCACAACAATGCGAACTGATAGCCTTGAATATTCAATTAACCTGTCGGACTTCGATTCCCATTCAAACGAATTATTGACGACATTCTATATCCGACCCCTTCGACTGTCTCCTTTATATTGATGTATGTCTTCTCGATGAACACGCCATTCAGTTCGAGCTTTTCTAACTGCTTTGTCAGACAGACTGACCATAGACAGGGTATAAACTGTCTATAGACGGTCTATAGGCACCAGCAGTGCAGCTGGAAAAGCCAGACAGGTGGTAAATCGGAACTGATATCCCGCACGATTTATCGTAGGCGATTTTTACAAGATTTGTCTGATCTAGTTTCGAAAGATATTTTTAAGGTACAGATACATATTACAGTTTTGGGCGAAACTTTGGCAAATTTTTGTAATATCTGTTTCTTTAAAAATAATTTGGGATGATAGTCGTTATTGGGTTTTGTAAGCGAGGTAAAATTAGTGTTGTTTTCCAACAAATTATTTTTAAACATATCTTTATGCGCGCCGTTGTTTAAGCCTGGTTTAGGGGGTGTACGTGTTTTTCTGGGGTTCACATTAATGAAAGGTTCTATAAAACAAGCAAACATTTTATGCCTATAGTTTCTGTCTGGAAACTTTGTCACGTAGTACTACTGGGTGGTAATCGCTTTTTTTCTTCGACAAATGACCGACGAGTTTGATAGAAGTTTTATCCATACCCTGGAAACACCCCAGTCGTTTGAAGAAATATTAAATCGTAACCCTTTGGTTCCAGTCGTTCAGCCTTCGCGTTCGATGGAAATTTAAAAGGCGGTTCAATAAATTTCGCGTGTACATGACTATCGTATATTTGTGAAGCGCCGTTTCAAATGAATCGTCTCTCGACGCGAATCAAGAGTTTTATCACGACGCGGCAAAAATCATCGCGATATCATTCGAGACAACGAACTTTTCAATCGTTAAATAAAAAATGACGATACCATTTATATATAATTAATCGGCGGTGACGCGTTACTTTTATCGACTTGTTTATACATACCACTATCGATAATTGTCAACGAAGACGCTTTAGTTCGCTCTGTAGGTGTCTCCTTATCGAAGATAGAGCAGGCGTTTCTATTTCAGATAGACAGCGAAAAGGACAATCTCGATACGTTGCGACGCTTTCGATTCAGTAACGCAATAGACGTTTTTCCGCGAGCGTGAGTACTTGCAGCGCGCTCGATGCTCGAACTTAAACCCTCCCAAAGCTATTTTTTAATATTCTTTCGAATCAATGAACGCCGTAGAAGAACGAAACGACAACATGAACGATCACTCGCGAATCGGCCTATTAATCTGATTCGTTTCGTGCGATCCACTTAGTTGTACGCGATTATCATTTATCCAGCGCCAGTTGATTAGATCGATCTCGCGGCTGGTCCACAGCCGTTCGTCTCAATTAAATGGTGTTTACGTTTGAAATAATGAACGACCGTGAAGAGAACGACAAAAGACGATCGACACAGATGCAGATCTATGTCTGCCGGATGGTCGACGAAACCGATGGCCGCAACGAGCCGTCTAGATCGTGGTACAGTTGGATCTTCGATGCACTGTGCGGCAGGGTTCGAAAAAAATGGAACGCAAACAAAAGCAAGATATATGTTGACGAAATGGCTCCGTCGCTTGTGTCGCCGACAGAGGTACCAGAAACGCTCTGTAAAACGTAATTAAACTCACTATGCCCTTAGTGTACCTGGCCAAACTCTGAGCATCGTTCTGTAGAGTTAATATTGCCGGTGAATATTCTTCGATTATTATTCTCTCGTTCGGTACTGTATCTAAGCCGCTTGCAATGATTCGAAAAGACCTTTTTCGCTTTTCTTGTTTTCTCTGCGATTTTTAGTGGCAATCAACTGCGCGTCAGATTCACAGAGAATTATTATTTCAATTTGGAAGACTTACATCGTGATTACTTTTATTATTTTGGTCACAAGGGGTGAAGTTATTGTTAGAAATAATTATTGTATATAATTGTTCTTCATTGAGTACCTCGTTAGATGACATCCTGGGTGGTTCAGTTTCGCTTTCCTTTTGTCAATTTCGAAGGCGTGTTTGGTTCAATTTTGTTTCAATTAAACATCATTAATATTATATTAAATAAACTTTTCATTTTGGTTTGCCATAATATGTTAATATCTAATGTCGAGTTTCATTACTATTCAGAAATTGTTTCCTTTTGAATTTCTATTTCATTTAGGACTCCCATAAATTATGCCAGTGGTGTCTCTCCAGCAGTTTCGTTGTTTTTCATCATTGCACACGCGTGTTTCGCGTTCAGGATACATTCGCAAGTAATCCTGAAATGATCCGGGATCATTCCAATGCCACTTGGTTAAACTGTACCGCGTACTTGAAACGTTTCATGCGCTCAGATTAAAGGTTCCACGATGAGAGACACTTCTTTTCTACAATATATTTGTCTGAATGTTCAAATGTAAAAAAAAAAGCACAGGAAATCAAGAAACATTTCTTTTCAACTGAACCTTATCGAACTTGCAACAGCCGATCGAACATATCGAGATGCTTAGAGGCCTTCCCACGAAATAACGAACTTCACCCCATTCATCCCTTTCTGGTTCGACTTCAGGTTCGTTTGTCTCTTTGCCGTAACCCTAACATGTATAGGTTACGCCGCGATTCCAAGCCGTTTACAGCCGAGCAGCAGCTAGCCGAGTACGAATGCAAAATTCGGAACATCAAGATGAGAGCAAGCAAAAAGTGAAAGAAT
Source organism: Nomada fucata (assembly GCA_948146005.1). Classification (NCBI taxonomy): domain Eukaryota; kingdom Metazoa; phylum Arthropoda; class Insecta; order Hymenoptera; family Apidae; genus Nomada; species Nomada fucata. Next base: position 5,544,917 of record OX411277.1, read on the forward strand.
CACCGCGTGCACGACGGCGCGCTAAAGTTTTGCGTGAATTCGGATCGGATTCCTTCCATAACGAGAACGTGCCAATAGTACGTCCTCGTTTGAACGATGCCCGCGCTACTTTGTTATTCAATTTGTTTATTAAGTAAATGCAACTCGGCAAAGCTCACATCAACGACTATACAAACGTTGATTATCAGCTACGTCGAGCGAAACATTTCTCTCCGTTTCTTTTCATTTCAGAAAGGGCCGCAAAATACCGAGGCGCATCCGCTAACGAACAGTGTCCCTAGTCTGGTGAAGGTGAGTTTCTACTTTTCAAATCTTCGAATAATGGAACACTAGATAAAAAGCGCTTATACGTGGTCTTGGTCAATCGTGTACAATCGATTTTATAATTATCTCGTTACGTATCGAATTGTCAGATATTACTGGTCTTCCCAAAAGATGATCAGCAAATGGACATTCTCGCCACCACCTCGAGGCGATTGGGGTGGAGCGTGTCGGTGGCGAAAGACGCGGAAAAAGCGGTCGAGTTCTTCCAGAACCGGGGTCATGAATTAGTGATCATTGATCATCGAGGACAGCGTGGCGTAGAGGCAGATACGATTTGTAGGTATGAGAGATTGTTCGATCGTGCAGATTCTCTGTTCGAAAAGGCAATTAAAATGTCCGCGATAAATTTGTTTCAGGGCAATTCGGTCTAGTCCCGTTTACCACAATTCTGTTATTATAGCACTTGTAAAGAAATCGTAAGTGAACTATCCGCTCCATTCAATGCAAAGTGAACCGATTAAAAGAACGTTCTTCGTTTCGTTTCTTTCCTTTTAATAGATACCTTATGAATAGTGAAAAGGATAAAATCATTGGCCTGGATTTACTGGAGACAGGTTTCAGTAGAGTAAGTTTCCAAAATATTCACGGAAGACTTCGATCTCCGTCTCTATGAAGCTTACACACCTTGCTCAGATTGCATTTCTCGAATTTACAAATCGCGATACAAATTTCTCTTCATTGCTCAACTTCTGGCGGATATTTTCAGGCCCTGATGGAGTGCTCTCATGAGAGAATCTTAATAAATGAACTAGTTGGAATTTATGCTAGCGCACTACTACCAAGGACACAACTGGCTGCAGCGAACGCGTTGTATGTCGCTCTTGATAGGTGCCGCGACATGGTGCACGTGACAAATGATAAACATATTGTACAGGTAATACGAGTGGCAATTAGATCGCCTAATTAGAATCAGCATGCACGCCTTTAACATTTGACGCGTTGGTAATGATATAAAATAATAATCATTTACATCCTGCTATTATTAATTTAGAAATATACACCTCTATTTTAATATAATTCATTTGACGCGTCTCTCATCAAACACTGACATTGCATGATATTATTTGCTTACAGTTTGTTAATAAAATTAGCGAGAAATTACTAGGTTATAAGACCACCGACCTCTTGGGGAAAAGCATCGCGGAAATAGTGTTCTACGATAACTTCATCCTCATGGAGCAGCATATAAGCAAAGGCCGGGAGTTTGAGGGGAATATGAACTGTAAACGAAAAGGCAATCAGATGATCACTATCAGCTGCCGAGTGATACCGTTTTGTGTTAACCTGAGGTGCGGATAAATATAAGCTGCACTTCTATTTTATGCTTTCACACGTTCTTAAATATTCTCATTCTTTTTTCTTCGATAGAAAACCGACCCATTATATTTATATATACGATTCCGCGTATTTATCGGAAAATATTGACTCGTTAAGTCCGACCCCGTCCCAATCAACTTATAGCAAAGGGAATATCGTTTTATCTCAGAGAAGAACGTCCGACAATAAATCGACTATTGAAGGTAAACGTTTCAATTTTTAATATAAAAGATCGAACAAGCTCCGTCAAACGGTGTTCCTCGTTTAAATCTAAAAATAAAATACCAGATGATATTGTCATTTCAATATACTCGAAGTTAGAAATCCGGCTATGAAACTGCAGTATCGGTAAGCAGAACTTTTTCAAATGGTTACAACTAATCGTATGGTCAATATCGGTATCACCTAGCACAATAAACAAACAACTAGGCCATCTATGTTGTATTACAGAGGACGAGTATAGTTTTCGTTCTGTGGCGTGACATAAACTGATAGTAATCAATTTTACTTTGATTGCAGGCCGCAGGCGGTCCAGTTTACGTAAGCTACACAGTTTGCAATTAGAAGCACCTATTACGAAAGTAATCACCCTCCTCTCTAATGCGATTACGGAGTCTACCTCGCCTGAGACATCAGCGCAAATCGAAAATGTATATTTTCCTCTCTTATTCCATACCTACACGTTTCAAGAACGCATATATATCATTTCTTGTCTAATAGAGATTAATTAATTTTTCAAGGCAATTGAGATTCTCAAAACGACCGAATTATACGTGCCAACGTTGAGAGAGGATACCGATCCAGTAGCAACTGATCTAGTTGGAGCCTTGCTTTCCGTAATACCATTTGCGACATCATTTTTTCTTAAGAAGCTTGAATATACTTTATCGGAATAATCCTTTAATCATGATCAATTGATACAGTCGCCGCGGAAAACCTGGGGATCGAGGAGGTCGTCAGTAGAATCAGCGAGATATATCACGGCAAAGTCACTCAACGACAATACTACTGCTCGTATGCAAATTAAAGGTTTCAGGGGACCACAAGATGTCACGGATCTTTTGGAAAGGTGTCTGGAATGGAATTTCGATGTATTTAAATTGGAAATTCTGACAGACAGGAGGTAAAGGAAATTTCGATTACGATTTTAACTTGCTCAAATTTCCACCGTTCGTGAATCGTTCATAATTCAATCATAATTAATGTAATTGTTCCAATCTCCTATTATTTAATTCCACAAACTATTTTCTGCCCGATCGTAGGCCATTGGTCTTCTTAGGAATGACTATCATGAATCTGTTTCGCGTACCGGCCAGGCTAAACTGCACCGAGAAGATCGTGCAAAACTGGTTGACCGTGATGGAGATGAATTACGTGGCTGATAACAGCTATCACAACTCGACTCACGCCGCCGATGTGTTACAAGCTACCGCCACATTCATGCAATCCGAAACGCTGAAGCAAATTTTGGAACCATTGGACGAAGTCGCTGCACTAATAGCAGCTATTGCGCACGACCTTAATCACCCAGGCAGATCCAGGTGAATCGCGCGATGCTATTTTCGACCCGGTTGCCGATCATCGATGGCCCAATTATCGATTAACGACTGACCATTCAAAGTCGTCGAGTATTTATTTCTTTTTCCAATTGATTCCAGCCAATTTCTTTGCAACGCCGACGACAAATTATCCATTCTGTACAATGACTTATCTGTGCTTGAATCACACCATGCTGCGTTAACGTTTAAATTAACGTTATCGGACGATGATGTGAATATTTTCAAAGTGAGTTGCCGAAAGAAAATACAACGATTGTGCGATCAAATATTTGAAGAAAAAGAAAGGAATTACGCGCGATTCATTTTTGCAGCACCTGGAAAGGGATACGTATAAGCAACTGCGTCAAAGCGTGATAGATATGATTCTAGCCACAGAAATGACGAAACACTTCGAGCATCTGGCGAAGTTCATGAACGTTTGCAGCATAAAGGTTGCGGATGCTCCACACGCAGATGTAATGATTACTTTGTTTTCTAAAGTCTGTCAATTTGGCTCATTGATCTGGATATATTGTGTAGACGTTATTGGTTTCATTCGACAAACCTGTTACAAAATCATTTCCGCTTGACATTAGGTACATGAAATCTTGTTAGACGTGTTCTATTAATCTTCCTAAAAATCTGAGTGCAGGCTTACTCGGATTCCGTGGATATGTCGGTTGTGTTACAGCCGGAGAATGTGATGTTGGTGAAAAGAATGATGATCAAGTGTGCGGACGTCTCGAATCCGGCTCGACCTTTGAAATTCTGTGTTGAATGGGCCAGACGTATCGCAGAGGAGTATTTTACTCAGGTGCTATATATACATATATTATGTAACATCTATAATTTTCTATACCTTCTTTATATAATATCTCTAATTTTACCAGTAAATTCATTTCTACAGACCTTTATGTAATACCTATGATGTTGCATAAAACGATTTTCCATATCCTTCGAATATATTGAATTTTCCGGCAAGCTTACACAATTCTATTCTAAGCAAACATATTTCGAGAAATATTTTTCGACATTTTTTTAGTGCATGAATTTAGATACGATCTAATTTGATATATAAATTCACTGCAGACCGACGAGGAGAAGAAGCTGAAAATTCCAGTACTAATGCCGATGTTTGATCGATCAACGTGCTCGATACCAAAAGCTCAAATCGGCTTCGTCGATTTCATCATCAACGATATGGTTGAAGCGTGGGACGGTTAGTGGTGCATCCGATTTCTTTTTTATTCGATACACCGCATTTATATTTTTGCATGGTATGCGTAAATATCGTTTTATTTTCAGCGTTTGTCGACATGCCAGAGTTGGTGGGATACATGCGACAGAATTACGAGAAATGGAAAGAATACAACGTAAGGGAACTCCTCTGTGAACGAATTTTATTTTTATCTCGAAATTCATTCGACTCCGACTTAGATGTTTAATTTTAGATATTCATAAGAATTCTATTGAAGGTATTATTTAAGGATCTTTATCAATTCGTCCCAGCTTTCGAAGCAATGAACGACTATAGTAGCACGAACTCTGTTTTGTACCGATATAGTGAAAGAACAAAATGGAGCACCATTTAATTATCAATGTTTACTTCTGTTTATATTAGGAGCGAGGCATATCGACGCTGCAGGATATCGAGAAGATACAGCAGCTACCAGAACTTCAAATATATCAACCACAGCAACCCTCGTCGTGACCCATGGTAACGTCGTCCGTTCTAAACGCAAAGCTCCGCGGTGCAAGAGATTTGTAAAATATTCATAAATATACAATAGATGTAACGCGACTCGTCGCACAGTTGTAAGCTGTTTTTCTAGAAAATACACGTAATTTTCATCCAACCTGTTTCACTGTATTATTATATCTTTTCCTCCTCCTACGTGCCCATTCTCGTAGTAGTTCAACTATTTCTGCAATCATGACAACCACGGAATAAGAACGACTTCGTCATCGTTGAAATACTTTGATCTTTACTCACTTCTTTTCCTGTCTATTGGAAACGCACAGTTGTTTGGAAAATAAAATCTAAGGAATTGGCACGTTGCCTTTCATCTTGCATCGCACTAACAAGTGTACGTTTTAAACTTTAAATATTTACTTGCAATGGAATCTTTTCAACCATCGATTAATTTTTTCTATATTGACAATCCGTGTTTATTTCAATTTAAATTAACAAGTTACCATTTATTATTATCCGCGTGTTCTCATTTCTCTATTTCTTTGGTTAATAAGTTGAAACAATTTTTAATGATGAATACCACCTTTTTTAATTCCTGGAGGGAGTTGATCCAAAAAATTAGACAGAAACTCACTTTTTATTTTCAATGTCGGATTTCACTTTATTGTTTCTCTCAGCCAATAAAAAGTAGGATATGCGCCCAAACAGCCAGGCGACGCAGATATTGTTACACAATTTACGGAACCAAGAGACGTACAGGTATCCCCGTATAACACTCTAGCTAGATTTGCAAGAATGTAATATTACACGAATTCGTGTTATACGAAGCTAGTGCACCAAATATGGTTGAATTCTAACCATTAACAAAACTATACCACTTTTTTTTTATAAGATGTGTCTATTAAAACAATATATGGACCAAATGTATTAAATCTTCTTCTTAAATGCGAGCACTTTTTTCGTCGAAATATTGTTATGTTTTCCTAAGAAATCTGCTATTAAGAGTGTTGTCTTGTACGAAGGATACAATCGATTTTTGAACCGTGTTGCAACAGTGCCGCGTTATACAGATGGGATACCCGTATTTATCGATTTTGGATCAGTAAGAATTTCTCGCGCTTATGTGCTCTGTCATTGTATATAACTTTTTTTTTCTTTTGTTCGTAAAATATAACTCGCCCTTTTTTCTTTCCTTATAGTTACACACAGAGAAAGTTAGTACGATGCCTATGAGGAAAATCTAACGCGCATAATATTGTTGCTGTAAAACGTCAAGTATATGCATGTGTTCAGAAACATGTTAATAGTCGATATTATAATAATGATAATGACAATAAGAATCCTAGTAAGAACCTAAAGTTACATTTTTCATTCGTTGTCTCAACGTAAGAAGCGGAATAACAGAACAGCAGAAACGATGATAGCGAAATGTAAATTACACTGATAATTCGATTACAAAGAAACTTGGTTACTAAGTCACAAAGTAGTAGTACAAGCAAGTGGATCATTAAGACAATAATAATAATAATGATGATGATAATGATTATAATATTTCCGTTTATATGTGTATACCACGCATAGAGATTAAATTCTAAAAGTATATTTCCCTCTATTTTTCTCTCTCCTCGCTCACTATTATTACACGCGAATAGTCAAAGTCGTTTTATCCAGTATCAAAGAGACAGGGGTTCAAGCTCTTATTATAGCCTAATTAATAAGATGGACAATAGAGGCAGAGTTTAACACAGTGTTTCATTTCGGTGTGTGACATAACGAAGGACATATTATTACAGAAATGCCCGAGACACGTAGTATTCATTTCAAAAAACACGGAGATTACGACAAGAATGAGAATAGACACGTTTTGGAATTGTTACATCGATTATCGTAAATATTTGGTCGATTACGCGTTACCTAATCGTTTCTTAAAAAACATTTTAAGCCTACTATTCATATTAAAATATTATCGCTATTAATGCCGCATAGTAAGTGCATTACTTAATATTTGGTGGTGTTTAATCGGGAACAACTTAAAACAGTAAAATTAATTAATGTACCCTGAAGTATATAATTATAAATCTATTCTTTTCTACTCGTCAGCAAGCGCTCTTTTTCGTTTCAGATGAATTCGCTTTGCTCTTTACGCAATCGTTCTCCATTATTTTCCCTGAAACGGTAGGCTGGAAGTTTTCTTTTTTTTTTTTGTCCGTTTGTTAGTAAAATTCGTTTGCAAAAAACGACTGCTGTCGGTTGGTTGTGATCTGATTGATTTCACAATAATTAATACCACGTTAGAATAATTATAATTAGTACCTCATATTAAAATAGAATAATCTCTTCCAAATATTACTCGCACTTGTTTCAGCTAAATACAAAATATTTTTAAAAATTCGCCAAATGACACGTACCCTAGGTGAATAAGATATAACACTATGAATTATAATTGAGTATCGTAATTAGCCCGTACTCGTTATTTAAAACACATATCCTAAACAAATGTTTCTTTTTTTTTTTGGCGACAAGGACCAGGGATCGTAACCCCGGGGCTTATTCATTTTTTTTTACTTCTTTTATATCATACACTCTTAAGAGAGGAATTAATAATATTTGTAAATTCTTATTTAAATCCACACCCTAGAGACATAGCATGCATCTCGTATAATTATATGCAATGTATATATATACCAATATGTAATACGTGTTCAGATGTAACAGACTCATTTTCATTAGAAAGTGCAAACACACACACACACCTCGGTTGTTTATAAACAATCAAACGATGCACGCGTGTTTTCCAATACGAAGAGTGCACACACGTTAATATACATTACATTCGTTACGGAGACCATTATCAATATCAAGAGGGAATTTCTTTTTATCAAGAAGGGTGTACGCACACTGAAAAGTTTGCACGAGGAGCGTCTATCTTTTTTACTTTTTGCCATCCAGTTCCTCTCTCCTCTACACGTACACAAAATTACAAAACAGACATCAAGAAGTTTCCTGCATCAGCAGCTTTCTTTTTCTCTCACCCTCTCCCCTTTAATACAGCTCGAGTAGGTATTTAGTAATACTTAGATTGCAAACGTACAATTTACCAATACGTACACAAAACACGTAATTCTCATTATTCCCATGACAGAACTCCCCATAGCACGTACGGATCAATACGAATCGTTCTCATAAGTGACAATGGAGGACAAAGTTGCATTAGATTTGCAGTAGCAATCATGAGGTAGAACACTGGAGTCTGACTTCGATAATCGTCAGAATATAGAAACATCATTGTGGATTGAATATTATTTTCCTTAGAGAAGAATGGTGTACATGTCTAACATCGAACGGAATAAAACACGAAGGACCATCAAAGGTGTCCCGACTTAACCGTGTGTTTAGCAATGTAACGATGCCTGTTCGAAATTTCCCGAGCCTATTAACACGGAAAAGTTCCAACTAAACACCGTGCCAAAATTACTCGAACACTGATCGTGACTCACACGTCGGGTTACGTGCTCTTGAAAATTATAACCCATCCCCTTCTTCGTTTGCGAATACATTCTTCTCTCATCGAGTGGTATTTCTGGTCGGGAATCAGTAAACGTCACGTGGATAAATCGTAGGCGTATACGCGAAATCGGTTTCTCACCTCGCATACGTCGACGCCAAATACGCGCGTCGGGGGCGACTATTTAAGCTTCTCGCGTATCCACGACTGAACCAGATAGTCAGAATTTCGTATCGCTGAATCGTGCGTTACAAGAGTGGAAAGAGCAGATCGTTCTCTCTGTGCCTGAATCGTCGAACGTGCGAACAACAAATTGCAAAGGTTGCTGTTCATTTTTCTTTGCTCGAGTTACCGCGATCGCGGAATTATTCTCGCGTTACCGAAAAAATAATTATATTCGCACGGTGGCAATTGGATTCGTTCAAAAGTTTGTGTTGTTTATGCCGTGGGTGTACAGTCGTGTATTGTCGTTTTAATCTACGAGTGAATCTCATTATTTACTCTGTGTGTCATCATCGGTCGATTTTCGTTACTTTCGTCGGACGAGAAAGAAAAACGCGTAACAACGCTTTCCGCGAGGGGGAGTAGCCCAGAATATAAGGGCAATCCTAAGCTGTACTTAAGGACTAGGACACAATATACATATATATTCATACGCGTGTGTATATCTACTTATACGCCTTCTAAATTCGTTCGAAAGTGTCCGTGCGTATCACACCTAAGCGATAAGAATCTCTTCAAATCTGGAACGCGTGTCACTTTGTTTTTTTTCTTTTCAACCCTTTACACACGTTCTCCGAGCATCATTACACGATTTCATATCAGGGTCCTCTCTGTCCTCCGGTTGAAACGCGTCTACGATGATAATTGTCGCGCAATCGCGAGGAATTAAATTCGTTCCTTTCTCAATTGAAATCAAACTTCTGCCACGCGCATATATAGAATATACACACCATCTCCAACCACCTTACCTACTAACACCACACTAAAAGTCTCACGTACGAATAATATCGAGGTATTAGTTTACTCACCTCGTTACGTCGAAAAGTATGCGTGTAACGTTCGAAAACTTAACAGACTAACTTATCATATTTTGAACAGTACGGTCGCCAAAAAGCATGATTTAACTACTACAGCACCCGACGCGATGTATTGAAAACGCGCTACTTCCTTTTCTCTCCCCTATAACGCCCGTGTCTAATTGCCCCCCCCCCCCCATCCCACAAAACACATGTCTCTTAACAACAAACAGATACTTCCTTCCTCCCCGGGTATATTATTTATTTCATTTTTATTCGTGGCTCGAGAATTGAATTATTTCGACCGTAAAACTGAGTGAGCTCGTTAACGCCGTGATATAAGCTTTTCGAGTGATAAAGATATTTTTCGTATAGCTCTGGTGTATTGCTACAGACGAGTTCTAAACATTTGTGGTACGCGGTCAAAAATGCATATCGATTCTAGCCGACCCTCGTACATAATTCCTCGGCTATCCCTAAAAGACAATTAGGATTCGCGTCCTTCGATCATTCTTCTGTATTGTCACCATTCTAATACACCTAAACTCCCTAGTACACATAGCCTAAAATCTATAGGAGAAGTTAGATTATGAATAATCGGTGGGAAACGCAACGAATATTGCTTAATGCTGTTTAATACACCGACGCAAATAAATAATAAACGACGCGCCGACTCTACGGATCGCGCACCTCCCATCGGTATTTTCCTCTTCGGCGAAAACACATCCGCGTCTCTCTCATTTTCAAGTTCTCGTCGCGATTCTCTTAAATATCTACATAGAAATTACTTTCTTCGTATTATCCGTGGACTGGCTCCCCGTTGAATTCGCTTACTTCTTATCCGAGATTAATTCGTCGTTTTCGATGGTCACGAATGTTACTTTCGTCCAAGAGTGTCATCTTAAAAACGTAGACGATATGTTCTTTTATTTTATTTTTTTCTTTACCTCTTACTCTCTTCGATCACTTTTTCCTAAACTTCGAGCAGGAAACAATTTTGGAATATGCGTGCTGTGTATTTCTCGACTCGTCGTGTCAATGATGGAATATAATAAGTGTTTCAACGTTAAATTCGTTTCGTCATCGTCTCACGTTTCTCAACGTACAAGAGAATGGTATCCGATCTGCGCTGTCAACTAACCCGTTCGTAACGGCAACGACAATTATTGTTCACATCCGTGAAAAAAAGATTCGAGACGAATCGCTGCTTACGCCTGTACACGTTTATAGCATCCTAGAAAATGTCGTCAGCTGTGTCGTACTTATAAGGATCTACCGTATTCGTCGATAGAGATGCGCTCGAGGAAACGCGTAAACGATGATATTAATAGGAAGTGTTAGTAATTTGTTCGTTTGCTTCGCAAGACCCGAAATATATTCGCCTACACTAATTTATAATTATAGCAAGAACTCTCACGGTGTCTCAGTGATTTTAATTTATTTCCGGAGTTACCTTGAATATCATTTTCTCGCGGGATAACTGACAAAAATTAAATAATAAAACAACCCCGTATGTGTGTTAATTCTCGCATAACTACCAGTTAGAAGGACTAGCGAAAAAAGGGGGGCAAACATTATTCAACCGATATATTAAATTTCATTTTAATCGTTGCCCGAGATAGGATGATCTCGAAGTATCTTGCAGAATCGTGGCCCTTGTCGTAGGAATTGTATTAGCGATATATCGTGATTTCACTGGTTTACGCGATCTTCGAGCCCAAGTTCTTGGATCCCAGCACACACTTCCTTAAATAAAACACTTGATATACATCCTACATTCTAATTCGTCGGACTCCCCGTCGCGTGTATGTAAAAACGCTCAAAGCTTTCGGTACATTTAACTTCGCGCGTTACACGTCCTTTCATCCTTTCCTTTTCCTTTTCAAACCGTTGTCCATTCCGTTCAATTTTAGTCCCGGAATCGGAATAGCAAAGAACTGACCGATACCATTTTGTATTTAATAATTCTTTGTCTCTCTATTCGTCATGGATACAGAAATGTCGGTGGTACCTCTGGTGTTTCACGATTGGTGGGACGATTTCGATCGACCTGTGTCCCGTCTCATGGACCAACACTTCGCAAGAGGATTAAATCGGGACGACCTGATATCACGGTTCTCCGATCTCAGCCTCGCCAGACCGATTCGCTCGATTTTTCGCGACAGGTACTATCGTCCGTGGATGAACGTGACGCGTCAGCAGCAATCGAGCGGATCGAGCACGATTCAGATCGACAGTAAGGACAACTTCCAGGTTGGTGGAACGTTCAAACTTCAGCGTGTGGTATTAATTGATGTACGAATGTGTTGTGTGTGTATTGATCACTGTTCCGCCATTGCTCTATTGCAAGGCGACCTATTGAAAGATTTGCCAATTTGTTTAGATTTTGCAAAGCCCAGGTGCGAATTGCAATGTGTCAAGTGAATCCTGAGATCATTTCCTTGTCGTGATCTTGATAGTTCAATGGTCGGTGGTATTTTGTTGATGGTAAGAAGATAACGATGAAATTGAAATTGTTAAGGATTCTCTTGTACGTCTATGTCGTTCGCTATTAATTTGCGAATGGATGGCTGGTAGTAGCGCTCTGTCTGTCTGGTATTGTCACTTTCTTCGTTTTCTCTTTTTTTTTTTTAAGTTTAGTGGGGTCAAGTGTTATGGGTCAGATTATTTCAGTTAAGATGAAGAATCGCGAGCCATATCCATAGTTATCACTCGATGGGTGCCAACCATACCCATTGTACGTGACAATAGGTACGGTTGGCGGATAACCCTTTGCTTCGAGTGATAACTATGGATACGAATCAAACATGAGGTTTTAGAAGACTGCAGTTGATAACGTCGTCTTATTGGTTATTACCAATTGAAGGAAGAAGATTATCGATTAATCTGGAATAAATGAATGTTGTCTATCCGAAGGTTAAGAATGCATTCAGGATTGTTTTCTTCCAATTTATCTATGTACCTAACTATTGTTAGAACTTAATTGAATATTTTGGAAGAATTTGGCTGGCACGCGTGTTCTCAGATGATTTCGATCAGTACCCTCCTATTACTATGGCACCTCTATGGAAGTTCAATGTTTATCATGCGGTATTGCAAAGTGTAGTCGGCAAATGTGTCTGTTCCAGTTTCGTCCTATTGTACACCGTTTCGCGGGCCAAGCAAGGAATCTATTTGGCGTGTCGAACTTATTCTTGTGCACTTTACGATTCATGCAACTCTGTGATGGTCCTTAAAAATTGTCGATCAACAGTTTCATTTCTGTTACCATAGGAAAATTGTTGGTCGAGAGTGAGAGAGTCTGTGACACCCTTTGATATCAAATTCTCTCTTCGTGTGCCCTCGTGTTACGTGACGTTACTGTGAGAACCCTTTCTTTAAACGTTGATGGTAGTGTAATGTGGTCTCAAATCGTAATTATCTCCTTTGCATTGCAATATGATCATTAAGTGTTCCTCACGATATCTGGACAATTTTATATCCTCAATGTCTGTGCTCCCCTACTCTGAGGGTCAAATATTTCAAGAATATTTTTCGTAAGATGGAAGAAGCTGTACTGCTGCAAGGAGGGGGGGACTTTGGAATTTTCTCGCCTTCTGTAGGATCCCAACCGTACGTAAATGGAATCCGACAGAAGTGGCGAAGAATTTGTAAGATAGAAAAAGAAAATACGGAGAGCTTCTAGTGTCGCGCGTTAGCCTAAACTAAAGAATGGAACGAGGCCGAGAATGTGACTACACGTAGAGCAAAGGGAAAAATCGCCGTGCTCTTTCAAACTGATTATTAACAATAGCTCAAAACTTTCAGTGTTTGCCACTCGCACTCTTAATTATTATCGTCGAAGATCGTATATTAATAATACATAGAATACCTAAGAGACAATTTCGTTATTTTAAATATGGAGGAAGCTTCTTGCGCGATTTCAAAGACACTTTCTACAAACCGCCCTTTTATTAAAAACGTCCAAGTTTTCAAATATACGTGTAACAAAGTACGTCGAACAACTCTATACTTGGATTTTTTATATGTCTTGAGGCAGTTTGTATTGCTATGCTCTTCGATCGATTGGAAGATTTACCAAAAAAGCGTCGACAATCTTGTGTTTGTTAGCACCGCGAAAAATTCACAACGACTATCCCATAACTTTCGATGAGACCAGAAAGTTATGGGATCGCCGTTGTTACCCTTAAATCGTACGTAGAAAAAGTTGATACAAAAAGATTGATTCTGTATCGACCTGATTTCAAATGGATCAGTAGAAAGACTAATTATAATTAACTGAAAGTGTGTATTGATCGAGCGTTGAAAGACTCAATCTCGAAGTTGCTACAAATCAACGAAAGCTTGGTGAAAACAGGGGAAGATTTAAAAATGACGAATGAGAATAAAAGTTGTTTTCAACGAAAGGATCGAAAAGAACTGATCGCGAGAGAAGCAAACTTCCAAAAATTAATTTAACAAAGGCACTATATATATGTACACGTACTTTCCTCAGCAAAGCTTGTTCAAGGATTAGCAAAAATTATCTCTCGGAACTATCGATTCAATGTCTGTGACAAAGTCGAACTGGATAAAACGTCTAGGATATTTTTGTTAACGTTTCGATTTTAAAATGCTTAATGGTACACACCGCACGCACTCAGTCTCCCGACTTTTTTCGTTTAAATTATATCTTCACAGATTTCTTTTCACTGGATCACCGTTGTAACTTAGTAACTCTCGGTTTAGTTGGCGATTGAAGAGATTTTTCGAGCAACAATATATTGTAACTATATACCACCCACGAGGTAATACGATTTATTTTTATAATATTAGTAGGACAGAACTATTGGAAAAGTTTGCTGGCCCAATATTTCTGAAGCGAGATTGTTAAAACATGGTGCGTTTGGAGTTTTTCGATACAGTGAGCGAAATATTTGTCCAGCTATTTCCACGGACTGTACTTAAGCCGAGACAATCTAAAGAGATAACGTGTTTTATTTATAATATTTTACCGTTCGTAGATTTTGATCATAGGTGTCGTCGAGTAGTATATACCGGAACGTGTTGCGACATATATTTTATACGAGTGTACGAAAATTAGGAACCGAATGAGGAATTGAATGAATTTTTAATATCTCAATAATTTGGTAATACGTATTTTCAAGACCAACAAATTTTAATCGGGGATGCAAGAAAAAGGGCAATGGAAACGAAAGGTGCGCATTCGTAAGAGGATTCGGGGAGAAATAACGTGTGTAAAATTTGGTGGGAAAGTAAGAAGGGGTAGGGGTGCTGTACCCCTTGATAAAGTCAAATGAAAAAAGGGGAAATAAAATAAAATGGAAAATCGAAAATCTTAAACTAAAGTACCAAATGGATCATCGAAAAGATAACCGTATAAAGCAAACTTTGTAATATAAGATTATTATAACGAAAACGTTTTTTAATCATCGAATTAGGAATAAAATGTATATAGGGAATGGAACACAAAATTAAGGAAATGGATTATAAAATCTGGAACACCAGAAGGCCCGAAAACCGATTTTCGTTTCTGTTACTACTGCTACTGCTACGATTACTGCTGCTGCTGCTGCTTTCCCTCAGCATTTTCTCTCGCTGCTTAATTTTCTATTCTCGAGGCTGCGACAAGCAAGGAAAATCTGAGACAACTGCTTCACATTTACCTCCTTACCCCCTTCCTCTCTATATTGTTCAAATGAATCACAGCACTAGATAGTGGTGCAAATAATTCGGTACGTGTCTTTTTCGGGGCTAGCAAACGTTCTGCTTTGGTTTCGGTCACGATCAACCCCCTCTCACGAAGAAGAGGGGGCTTTAATAAAGGATTTATTTAGTAGGATAAAAGTGAGGTCTCGAAAATCACTATTTTTTTTCTTTTTCTTCCAAATGATTCGGAATTTGAAAAATCGTCAAAAATTCGTAGAAAAAGAAATTTTTGCACTCGGGATCTTACACGTTAATTATGTTCTGACAGACACGCTTTCGCATCAGATGTTCCTCTCTAAAATCACAGTTTAACCGGCTTTCGCCATTTACGTTTCGTCTCTTTGTCGGCAACACTCCCAATGGAGTCTACCATCCCCCCCCCTCCCGTTGTCGCTATATTTTTCTCCTTGTTTCTCGCGAATTTTTGTACAGTTGTTTAACAATATCCAAATATCTTTATATATCTCAAAAACTCGACTTTTCTGTTTTTAAAAATCCGAAAAATTGGATCGGGTCACACGAGCATCAGTCTTTTTCTATCGTTGACAGAAATATAATCGAAAAAGTGAGGTGGTGGTGCGTAAATGGGGTATGTATGTCGGAGCACCCCCCGGGACGGGGGCGCCGCTCTCGGGCCACAAACAACTTTTCCCTTTCAAACTTTCCGACCTCTTCGCTATATATAATACTCTCTCTATATAAAAATAAATACTTCTCGAATCATCAACGATAAGATCATAGAAAACGATTCAATACGAAATTCTATGTACACATAAAATGCAAGCGCGCGACGTGTTTTTCATTTTGGTTCCTCTGTACAATAATAGTAAAAAACGCAGCAGCACGCAAGATTTTAAAATCTGTTCTCCCGGTTTTGGTTTTGTCTCTTTTTTTTTTTTGGTCTCTTCCTCTACTTTTGCTCGAGGCACAAATCAAAAAACCTCAGTATCACCCCTATACACACACGTCTTTCTTTTTTTTTCTTTTCTTTCAAAACCCCTCAACAGCTCGCCGGGTCTCGGGATTCACCCGAGGAACCACGGTTCGCTCTCGTGTCCCGTTGTTTTCCCCGCGACCCTCCCGTTTGTTTGTTTGTTTATTTTTAAACGAAGCCGCTAACCACAAGAAAAATCAATTTATATCGAACTAAAGGGACCGTAATAAACGCGCAAATTCTCTTTTTCCCTCTGTTCTGTGTTCAACGAAAAACTACTTGCATGCTTTGCTTTATCGTTCCTGCGAATGAAAAAAAAAAAGAACGGCGTTTACATAAAGTAAAGGGTGCTTGACCAGCTACATCTTTCCGGTTTGCTCGTCTGCCGATAGACACAACAACTTCATACGATCAAGATACTAAGTAACGCGAGGGTTACATCAATGATGAGAAATGAAACGAAAGCAAAACTCTGCAACGGGGAAGGTGGAGAAAAGCCTGTATTATCTCCTACATTGTTCTATTTTCGTTTCTACTATCTTTGCGCGCGCTCTCTCTCTCTCTCTCTCTCTCTCTCTCTCTCTCTCTGCCAACGTCAAAACGCACAACCCTCGTGATTAGAAGCGCTACTGTTGTGACAGATCAAGTTGTTAGCCGGTAGAGAACGAATTTCCCGTGCTGTACAGACACTTGTTCGGTTTTTTCGTCGACTAGTAAATATTGTATCTTCGATGTGGTCGGGAGGGTTTTCGGAGACAGTTCTTGTGCGTATGATAGGCTAAGCTGACTCGTAATTTAACGTACTTCGACCAGACTTAGAATCTTTCTCCCGATAGAAGAAAGCTTGCGGTTATTTTGTCACGAAAGTAGGAAAGTAAATGAACTTGACAGGTACTACATATGTATATCGGTACACATATGGGCGAAGTGTAGTTTCGACAGCAGACGAGGTTACCTTCGCCCGCTTAAAGCGGCGGTAACATAAAAGTGCGAGGCTTCTCTCTCAATGATCGTGATTGTAAAGACCGATACTTAAAAACTTTCGCAGTAAACGATGGTGTGTAGCCAACAAGCGAGGCTTGCGGCCAGAAATGGGGTTATAGATTATTCAATGATCGTTTAGGTTTCGTTCATAGAGTCTGTGATATATGCCATATCGATTTGGATACGCGACCACCATCATCATATCCTTGCTTCCCAGAAAAAGAATTTATCCCCGCCGTTCGCACCTGACAGTTTCTTTCAAAGCTTCCGGAATGGACTCTTTTAATCTTTCATTCTTTGTATAGATGTTGTTGTTTGAATATACTTCGCTACGGTCTGCGCAGATAATACTGGACATTCAACAATTCTCACCGGAAGAGGTCACGGTGAAGACAGTCGGTAACAACGTTATTGTCGAAGCCAAACACGAGGAGAGACAAGACGAGCACGGATTTGTCAGCAGACACTTCGTACGGAGATACGTCCTGCCCTCGTCACACGACGTGATTAATATTACCTCGAGCCTTTCTTCGGATGGTGTTCTAACTATCACGGCACCCAATAAGGTAACGAGGCGAGAAGGTGCTCGGCGGCGAATCCGAGCACTGGACTTCGCCCGATGCTTGTCGATTCGCAAAGCTAGACGACCGCTGGCAAAATGATCCTTTTTTTTTTTTTGCGCCTTTCTATTGGTCTCTGCACTTTTTTGTTTTTGCTTATTTTCGATTCCAAAGATCCGGGGTGCCCCTGTGGTTTATACTCGATCTCAAACTACGAGTCTGCCCTAAACTATAAAAAGAACGTTTTCGTTGTGTTAAGGACTTTTTCACGCGGATGAGGCACATTCGTAGAGTCCGTAGAAAATTTATCGACTTCGACTGGAATCGCGTGACGCCATAATGAACTTTTGCTTTATTTCGTACGATAAAAAGCTGAAGCGTACTATTATCGTGAAAAGTTAAAGAAAGACCGACAAACGCAATGAGGGCTAGTCAAAATCGATAAATTTCAACCAGCGACTGCTCCTCATCGAAGTTGTTTAAAAAGAAAAGTAACCGGTGCTTTCGGATTGTCTCAAGAACGAGCAGACATCGTGGAAATACACTAGAATCTTATTTATAACACAGAGATACCAAGAGCGGCATCTGCGATGCACTCGATAGATGCGGAGGCTAGAGTGACGCGACGTGCCACCATTTTGGATAACAATATTTTGAATCGCGCGACATCTTCGAATCTTCTACGATGTAGAATTTCGATTTCTCTGAGTTATATATATGCAGAGAATATTGTAAATTCTATAAATATTTATACGATGTTTGTCTCGAATGAAATATTGAGCAGCGACACCCGCGACACCCCCTAATGTTAATTTTTTAAACTCTTACGTTAACGCTACGGTTAATTAGAGAAGAAAATACGTCGGTGCAATGACCGCTTACCCAATGCATGTATCTCGAAGTGCTCTTCTCGAATTGTTCAAAATGTGAGGAAATTTCGAACTCTAATCAGACCAGATTATGGTTGCGTACGGATTGTTCAAGCACCGACCCCGTAGGGTTCACTATAAAAATACAAATATAATAAAGCCTGGTTGATTTGCCTGACGATTTCACTTATCGCATAACGAATTAAATTGTATTACGTTCTTGTTTTTTTTCAGGGACAGGTATCTAGTGGAGCCGAAAGAATCGTCGAAATTGTGAAAACAGGAGAACCGTCTAGTAAACCGGTTAAAATAGAAACAGCTACCGAGTAAAAATGTAATATTCACAAATATTTTGTAACTTATCTTTTGTACAAATTTTCTGTAATTATACTTCCTGCTACAGATCAGTAGAATTTTACGAAATTAACTCGTAAAATCGTAAAGAAGTAATGATAAATTGTTAAAACGGCGTTTTGTTGAAACATAAATATACGTATAAAAATTCATTGCATAAAAAGTTTCATTGAAAAATCCCACATATTTCACTCTCAGCCGAGATTTCAGCTAGATTACCATTGTTTCAAATTCACAATTTTCCTGAACTGTCGAGGCCAAAGGTATACAACAACAACAAAAAAAAAAAAAAACAAAAACAGCCAGAGCATTTCGTTACATATTCTATTCGCTGTAAAAACAACGAACGTAACAATCGCAGAGGCGAAAGGCTCTTCCCAAAAACCCAAACCACAAAAAAGGGAAATAGAAACAACAGATCTAGGAGGAAGGATAGAAGAACACGAAAATACTTTAAAGTCTGTGAAATACCCACGGTAAACTGTCGCGCTCCGCACCGAATCCGTCTCGTCTACATTTTCACGTCGTGTTGTCAGCAGCCTCATGGACCACGTAAAAAGTAGTGGAGATATTTTCGCTGGTTGATGGGTCTTCGGGTGTTCGATGCGTCCGAACTGAACGAAAATGTGTTTACGAATGCACCGAGCCAAGCCGGCCGGTCCTCTTATATAGCCGCCGCGGCGTCGCAGTGCTGAACGTTCGAGAACTTGCACCGGCAGCCGGCGTCCAATGCGCACTTGCTTGCAACCCCTAATTTCAACGCTTTTTTCATCGTTCAACCGTCAACCACCTATACAGTCCTGACCGCTGTGTCACGAACTATGGTCCGTTGACAATGTCACGTTGATTCGCCATCAATATTTCGCGAAATCAAGGAAAATCCGAGTATTGATCGGCCGCGAGAGGCTACGAGACTTCTGGCACGTTCTCCCACCAACACCCCGCCATAAACCGGACTAACACACCGACATATACTTCCTCTTACTCTTGCCGCTTGTGATGAAAGGGTTGGACCGAGCACGGAGATGGGCACGGGTAACCTCGTGCTGTTTGTATGTTTATTTTCGTCGTTACGCAATCGGAAGGGATTAAGCCCCGGAGAGGCGCAATTTACTGAATCAAGGACAACTCGAGGTCGTCCTTAGAGCCACGCCAGATTTTCAGCGGGTCGAACGCGACGTACAGTGTCATTTTCTTGATCGTCCCGATTATCCATTCCAGGGAACGTTATCAAACGTACTTACGCGTAATACACGGATCCTCGTGCGGGGGATAGTATTTGCCAGAAAACTGACCTCGATACTACGTGCTCTCTCGTTCCTGCGTTATTCGCCGAAGCTATGGAATTATATATTCGCCGTCTAACCGAGCGGGGATTTGCGTCACTATTGCGTAATCGCTGGTGCACAAGATGATACATTGCGACGACCAAATTGCGACGTGCTTTTTGGCGATACGTGCAGCCGAAACAACGCAGTTGTACGGCCAGTTATTCGTCTATACGCACGCATACATCATAAACGTGTCCCCCCGATACGGGAAACTAAAAATAGATTAAAAGATTCCGTTCCATTGGAATCGCTGAAAGGTGCGGTCGCGATACCGATGCGAATGTGACGCAATTTCGCCGACATCGTGTCTTCGGACCGCGTGCGACTTTTTACGCCCACGTAAACATGCATGCATATATCCGTATTTCGGGGTCAACGCTCGGGGATTAATGCGTTTAACCCGGGGACGGTATAGTGACACGGCAATGTAATCACGCGATAATCCCATGAACTTATTGCGTATATCGCCGACCTTCCAAACCGTCATTCAGACCCTACGCAAAAGGTGCATATTATTGCGCAATACAGGTTTGAAGCGACAGTTGTAGCTCCATCGATTTTCCTCGGGCGTCTTCGGGGTCTCCGTTGCAGAGTACGTATGCATGTGCCTCGGCGTGGAAGAGACGTAATTGATAATGCAAGTTTATTCATAGGAGTAAGGGACGCGGCATCAAGACGTTCGGCATCCCAGCAAAAGTGGTCTACCTTTGTCTGCCATTCGACCGTACTGGTTCCAGTAACGAAACAGGATTGATTTCTAGGGGCGAGGGTATGTACGACGCGAGGTACCAGGTCGGTTTCGTGATAAAAAAAAAAAAAAGAAGGGGAAGAAGAAAATAAAACGTAGTACACAATGATGCGCAGATGGTAGCGATAGATTCGCAGGCAGCTGGCTGGCGCGAGAATAGAAACGAGACGCGTCGGTCTGGAATCCATCCCCGCGTAGATCGTATGTCTTCCAAGGTTTTCAATGCACCCCTGTGAGAATCCCGAGTGTGTGTATATGGGTGCGTAAGAATCGGGGATACGACGGGCACGATACGATATCGGCGGCCGTGCAACGGTTCGTTTCAATTGAGGTGGCGTGTGGCTAAGGGATTCTGTATTGTAAATTTAGCGATACCGTTTATGCAACCGCGAGGTCGTTTCATAATTTTAGAAGCCGGGCTGAACGTAGGGACGCGAATCTTTGTATAAGTCGAACCGTTGTAACGTTTGCGGTAGATATTTAGAAATGAACCGGACCGAAATGGTTTTTCATCAATCGCAGTCACGTGCTGCAACACGACCGGTCTTCTATCGATCAACCGTCGAGACTGTACGGAAGCAGGTGCGTATATACCTATGTACGTGAAAATTGCGTCACGAGAATCGTTAACGCGTCGAAACGATCCTGGTGGCTTGACGATGATTTTTGTCGGGAGAGGGTAATAGTTGTTAAAAATGACCAGCAACGACTTAAAGGTGGAAGGAGCAAATTTTTTTAGTCGCCTTGTTTGTCCGACGAGAGTCGACACGGGACAGATGCAGTGGGTAATCAATAGTTGCAGCGACCAAGTTTTATACATATAGAGAGGAGCTATATAGTAAGCACACGGGAGCTTGTTTTCTACGTCGTCATACACTCTATCGTATACTGTTAATTATAATCTGCTTTGATTTGGACGTACGAAGCTGATTTTAAATACCCAATTATCTGTGTCCCGGATAAAATGGAATTCCATAATTCGAACAAAGTTTATGTGGGAACCTGTCAGTCGCAAAACGAGCCGTGCACGTTTGTCTGAATAACCGCGGGTTGTCATTAATTTTAGCTCACTCAGATAGGCATATATACTTGAAGAGGAATACAATTAACGCCCTGCTGCGGTCGCAAGATAGCCTGAAAAGCTATCCCCGCGTTTTGTATCAGACATTCATTAGTCAACATATTGCGATTAGGGCTACGGTATAGTTTCCAATTAAGTGACAGCGATGAAAACTGTGTGAAAAGAATATTAGGATAACCATTCCACGAGTGAATCGTCAAGTGTGTAGCATGCGATAAATTTGTTCGTTGAAATTGTCCGTTCCTTGCTTTGCGGCTTAATTGAACTTGCGAAAGTGGAAGCAATTATTCGCATCGAAACTTTACTCGATAGTAATACAGCAACCCTTTCGAGAGGACAGATAATAATGGGTTTAAACCCTTCGCATGTTCTCGTAGTTTATGCGTCGCGCAAAAAAAGACAACTCGTAGAACGTAGAAACAAACTTTGCACCATGCAACACGTTCCCATCGTTTCTGTCGCGATTACTGCGACGTTCGTTATAAATAAATAATGTGATTACGGCGACATGTTGCGTGTCTATTTTATGGCGCCTACAAAATGATGTTTCTAGACCGCTCAGACAATTATTCGTATAATCTTAAATGGTAGTGCTCAAAGGGTATACAAGAAAGCTAGAAGACCAAGCTACAATTTCTAATAGGTGTAAACATTAGTTCATGGGAGGTTCATTTGTTATAAACAGTTAAACAATTAAAATTATTATTACGGCCAATTGGATACACTTGCAGCAACGGGGTATTTTTTCTCCGGTGGATTATTCGTTTCCCTTTCATTTGAGAACACATTTATTAAAAACCAACCACCAGGAGCCGAGATAATAATTTTTAAAAATTTTATCGGTAACGTTGTGTGTGACATGGAAATGGTATTGGGGTTCTACTGCTCCACAGACAGTCGGTAACCAGACATGTGGCGCCATCTCGCGTTTGCGGCCTTTTTCGCAGTTTTCCGCACCTTCAAAACCAAATTCCTGGATTACATCGTTAATTTAAACAATTGCGTTTTTCTCGGCTTCTACTGCGTACTTCGCAACCCGGCTTGTCTTAAATAAAAGCTACTAACCATAGCTATCTGATCCAGCAGTTGCAACAATATGGAATTTGTGGTACGAAAGTTATTAACAATTAAAAAATAGGCGAAAATGCACTCCGGTTCGATTCAATTATCTTGACTTCTGGAGGTGCTAGATCAATGATAGTGTGCTTGAAATGAAGGTAAAGGATGCTGCTACACGACAATAAAGGATTTACATATACTCAATGCGCTGTTTATTTTTTATAAACAATTTAAAAATTCGTTTCAGAATTATACACTACCCATACATGCGGCTCGTTCTAAAAATTGTTTATAAAATGTAAACAGTGCATGCAGCATTTGCAAAACCTTTATAATCGTATATTAGAATCTTTTACCTTCATTTTAAAGGCACGAACATTAATCTAGCACCTCCAGAAGTCGAGATAATTGACTCGAACCGGAGTGCATTTTCGCCAATTTTTTAATTGTTTATAACTTTTGAACCACAAATATCATATTGTTGAATCTGTTGGAGAATGTAGTTATGAGTCGTACCTTTCATTTAAGACCACTCCGGTTAAAAAACACGGACTAGAAGCCGAGCAACACGCAATTGTTTAAATTAACGATGTAATCCAAGATTTTGGTTTTGGAGCCGCGGCAAACTGCGAAAAAGGCCGCAAACGCGAGATGGCGCCACATACACGATTATCGACATATTGTTACCCATAAAATTTAAATAAATTGTTATCTCAGCTCCTGGTGGTTATTTTTAAATAAATGAGGTAGCAAATGAGGGGAAAACCAATAAGCTACACGCGAAAAAGTACCCCGTTGCTGCAACTATATGCAGTTGGCCGTAATAACAATTTGAATTGTTTACTTATTTATAACAAAAGAACCTCACATGCAATAATGTTCACACATTTTCGAGATGGTAGCTTATGCTTCACGCTTTAATTGCTAATTTACAATGTAAACGGGGTATGGAGCATTTGTGAAACATTTATAATCGTGTAACAGCATCATTTACCTTCATTTTAAGCACACGGTCATTGATCTAACACCTCCAGAAGTCGAGATAATTGAATCGAACCGGAGTCCATTTTCGCCGATTTCTTAATTGTTTATAACTTTTGAACCACAAGTGCCATATTGTTGAATCTGTTGGAGAATGTAGCCATGAGTCGCACCTTTAATTTAAGATCACTCCGGTTAAAAGATACGGACTGAAAGCCGAGCAACACACACTTGTTTAAATTAACGATGTAATCCAGGATTTTGGTTATGAAGGCGCGGAAAACTGCGAAAAAGGCCGCAAACGCGAGATGGCGCCACATACATGATTATCGACATATTGTTTAAATTTGTTGTTTTCAATTTAAATAAATTATTACCTCGGCTCCTGGTGCTTGTTTTTTAATAAATGAGGTATCAAATGAGAGGGAAATGAATAAGCTACACGCGAAAAAATATCCCGTTGCTGCAACTATGTGCAGTTTTATGTAATAACAATTTTAATTGTTTAATTGTTTATAACAAAAGAACCTCAGATGGAAAAATGTTCACACATTTTCGAGATGGTAGCTTATGCTTCACGCTTTAATTTATGTCCTCTGATCATTGTTGTGGCTCGTCGGCAAGTCGAAATAATCGCATTTGTTTATATTTTCTTTAAACAAATTCCATTGTCTCTCGTTCTACTGAACCGATTTTAATCAACGACATCTTAAGTTAAAGCTTTCAATCCAAGGAACTATCTCTTTCGAGTTTGGAATATCCTGCGTGTATAGCTACCGTGTAATTCTCAAACGAATACTCAGATTGTTTATAAAAAGTAAATAATGCAAGTAACATTCATAAATCAAAGTGTAGTATGTAATATGTAGTAGTGTAGTATTTTAATTTATGCATAATTTAAAAATCAGGTCTTTCGTGTTTCGATCAGTTTGTTACACGGCAAAACGCTTACATAGTTTCAATTAAATGAATCAGTGCGTTAGTTGTGCAACCTACGATCACATAATAATAATAGTAACATAAGTAAATAAAATATACATACTCGTATGGCAAAAGTGTACATAGGCAATATAAGTACAGTAGAACCTCATTTATCCGAACATGTTTGGGGACAAGGCAGTTCGGATAACCGAGCAGTACCGATAATAGAGGTTTCACTACCTATCTCCACCACCTGTTCTTATTAGTCCAAATAATATAAACTAGCAAGCGAAAAGCTGAAGTTGATTATGTCGTTTCTAGGCAACCGCTTTTCCTTAATCTCCTACGAGTTGTCCATATAAACGACGCGCAGATAAACGAGGTTCTACCGTAATTCAATTTCATTAGAATCTAATAATCGAAGAATGATTCGAGGTGGATGCGATACGTGGCAATAAAACACGCGCCACACTTTATCGCTTGGCGTCACCTGTGGTGGAGTGCCGGCCACTTCGAATATCATGGAAGACTTACTGATAGACGACGATACATGTATCTTCGTATCTCACGATTATTACGCATCGCTCTCCCCTTTATGCTGCACGAGTTCTAGATTCTCCTCCCTCATATCTCTTTCTTTACTAAAATTCACGCCGTCGTCGTACCCCGACGACGTTTTGATCGTATTCATCTCCACGAAAACGAGATGATCGTCCTGCTTGTTCGTATTTTTCTCCGCGAAAAAGAACTGATACGTATAGGAGCCAAGCAGAGCGCCAACAGTTGGGCCGAACCAGTAAACCTAAAGAAATGTTGATGCAAAGAATTATTATCGTTACCTATGATGCAATCTAATCTACCCGCGTACGAACAAATATTTGATGTGCTCTCTTCCAGAATCACTGTGGTAATCAATGAGGTACGCTACGATAGCAATCTACGCGTAGGTACAGAAACTCGTGTCGCTTATCAGTGAAAGGAAAGATTAAAACGAAGGATCGAGAAATTCTATGAAATATAACACGGTATAGATTTGTCAATCTGTTCAAGGGGGCAATAAATCATGCTGTTTACCGAAGGAAGAGAAACAATCGCGAAACTCACCCACTGATTTGTCCAGTTCCCGTTCCAAAACGCAGGGGCAAAGGTGCGCGCAGGATTCATACTGCAACCTGTGTAAGGGCTCTGAAAAAATATATTCATGTATACACCTGCGGAAATATTTGTATTCCTGTCGATTGTCAAGTAATATTGTTGTACCGCTGCGAGGGAAATCCCAACAACGGAGAAACCAAATCTAATCGCCGTTGAATCGGTGGTGTGGGCGCATCTTGGATCCCAAGTTGCACAGGCTGCGCAAAGTATAAACGATGTGCAAAGGATTTCAATTAAAATTGCTTGCGTGGTACTGATCCCAGGATGTACGACGGTCACGCAGTGACCCACCGACGAATTAGAATACCCATCGTTGAATAACTCGGGGGGTGTTATTATCTACACGAAAATTAACATTACCATTCTACACCTGTACAATTGAATGATACATATATAGATTCGTACCATTAACATCCCATAGCCAATGGTCGCGCCAATGAATTGAGCTATTACATAAACGATACCAGTCGGAATCGTTTTAATACCAACGATAACCGCCCCGATTGTGACAGCGGGGTTCATGTGCGCGCCACTTATGTGGCCCAACATCTACGACAAGAATCAAGCATTTTTATAGTCTCGGCAGAGTTATGGTAGTGCAGGGCCTTCGAAATAAATTGCATATGCTTACCATAATCAGGAGATTCACAGTCATACCGAACGCCATGGACGACTGCAATGGCGGTGGCAGTATCGGCCCCATAGTTCCCAGCGAACCCATACAGCCAATGAACAAAAGAATCCCCGTGCCCACCACTTCTCCGATGAACATCGTTGTCGTGTCCTTCTGCATCACCCATATTGAGTCTATGAAACACCAAGAAAAATGAAATTAATTCACGCCCGTTCTAAGCTAGTGATCTCAACTCACTCTGGGAGTCTTTGCTTCGCCTATCGTTCTCCATGGCGCACCGTCAAGCCTTAAGATTAAACTAACAGCTACCGTGCTACACTAACTATTACCACATGAACACTCGAATTACATTCGACAATACTAATCATCGGTGGCTATCGTACCTGGCAATATTAGTAGAAAAGAAACTGTCTTATCGATGAGTGTGACGATATGTTGCATTCTTCGTCGAATCAGTGCTTGATTGTGCAGTTCAAGAGGAACTACATGCTTCTGCTCTTAATATCAAGGCCAAGAACGATATCGTGTATTATCTTACGAAAGAGATCACCGTCGAGTAGAACTACATTTCGCGTGCGACAACAGGAGAGTCGTTTCAAATTTTTCCATTTTTACCAACGAACTGACATTACCAAAGAATTATCGGAATCCAGACGAACGTGGACGGACGTTCGAATTGCAATTTATTCATAGAAAATCGTGTGCAATTTTCTATCCTGATATAGCTGTGGAGCGTGACGTGTACTTTGTTCTAGCGTCTATAGCATCCCTTGCACCGCATAATAATCCCTAATATCGCGAGTATTAAGCATAATAGACCGAATCACGTAATTTCAAAGTTTCCCCGTGTCATCACGGACTATTTGCATAACTGCTGTGCACTGAACTTTCCACGCAAGCGTCAACAGATCCGCGTGGACTATCAAAATTGTGCACAGCCCTTTCTAGCTGTGCGCAGGGTGCAAAACGAGAGTCGCGCGAAACGAACGTACATTATCAGTTGATATGGACAACAAACTAAAGAACACTACGAATTATCGCAACGTACAGTTTAAATCGGACTTTGAATACGCGGTACGCGTCGCTAAAACCTTGCTAACACCGATCGGGATCTGGCCGAAGAACGATACCTTTTTGAACAATGTCAAACTGGTCGCACAAACGGGCACAGTGTTTTTTTTAATGTGTTCCATGCTGATACCTCATGTAATTTATACGTATTTCGATTGCGAAGATCTGAAAAGATACATGAAAGTGATCGCCGCGCAGGTCTTCAGTCTTATAGCGATCATCAAGTTCTGGACGATGATCGTTAACCGAAAGGTGATTGGAGTCTGTTTGTCGCAGATAGAAATGCAATATCGGGACGTCGATTGCGAGGAAGACAGACTGGTCCTGATCAAGTGTGCAAAAATCGGTCGGCTATTCACGAAATTGTATTTGGGCCTATGTTACGGGGGCGCTTTGCCCTACCACATACTGTTGCCCCTGATTTCGGAGAAAATTGTTAAACCGGATAATACTACTCAGCTGCCATTGCCTTACCTGAGCAACTACGTTTTCTTCGTTGTCGAGGATTCGCCGATTTACGAGATCACCTTCGTCTCCCAAATGATTGTCAGCATAATTATCCTGTCCACGAACTGCGGAATTTACAGTTTCATTGCCACCCTCATGATGCATTCCTGTGGACTATTTGAAATTGTCAACAGAAGAATCGAAACGTTCGCCAAGCAGGGTATGGAGACTTGTCACGAACAAGTTCTCGACATCGTTCAGTATCACCTGAAAGCGATAGAGTAAGAGCTCTTTATTAATCCCTTCTATTTTATCAAGATTTAGTGGCAATTAATTGTCGCTGCTTAATGAAAATTAATTATAGATTTGCCTCAAAAATCGAACAATCGTTAAGCCTGGTGTATCTGTCAGAGATTGTCGGTTGCACCATCGTGATATGTTTCCTAGAATATGGTGTCATTGTGGTATTACTTCGAAACAATGTTTAAACGAATACAAATGTATAGACACTGTAAGGCATTTGTTCTAGGAATGGGAGGATCAGAACACGCTGAGCACGTTGACATATTTTATCCTGATGACGTCGATTTTTGTTAACGTATTTATAATATCTTTCATTGGTGATCATCTTAAGGCAGAGGTATACCTTTCACGCAAGTCGCATTATTTCTGACGTTCGCTGATTATTCGTCCTTTTTCCAAGAGCGAAAGAGTGGGGAACACGACGTACTGCATACCTTGGTACGATCTTCCGCAGGATGTAGCAAGAAATGTACAAACGATCATACTTAGAACTAGCCGTCCATCAAGTTTATCTGGTGCCAAGCTGTTCGACCTCTCGCTTCAAGCGTTTTGTGATGTAAGTATTATTTCATTATACGTTCGTGCTATGATGAAGAACCATTTCATAGTGTAAATATGGAATATTGTAGGTGTGCAAAACGTCGGCGGCCTATTTAAATGTTTTGCGAGCAATGACAGTATAGAAGAAAAAGAAACGTCAATTTATAACTGGTTGTACATAAAGAAGGAAGGGTAAAATGTGACACGTTGCACCGCACATAAATGTTCGTCAATTACTTTGAACGCATACAAATAAGGAAATGTTAAAGCCAAACAAAACGATTATACGTCTTTCATTTACAAGTGCCGAATTTTTTTTTCCGCCCGGTCATAGGTATACCAACGCCATGAACGTCTGCAATGGTCCCATAGTTCTCAGTGAACCCATGCAACCAATGGACTAAAATATCCCTTTAACCACCACATCCCCAATGAACATGACGGTCCTGTTCTTCTATGTCGCCCCATATTCAATCTATAATATAAAGCATTTTGATAAAAATTCAATTAATGTCGTACCTTGCTTAGCCCTTCGTTCTCCATGGCGTACTGACCAGCCTTCAGATCAAACCAGGAGCCACAGTTGCGTTTAATACAACCACATCACACTCGAATTACCTTCGACAAATACTAATCATCGTTGGACACAATACATCGCAATATTAGTCCAAAAGAAGCTGTCTTATCGATGAGTGTAACGATATGTTACATGAGCATTCTTCGTCGAATCGGAGCTCGATTGTGCAGCTCAAGAGGAACTACACGGTTCTGCTTTTAATATCAAGCCCAAGACTGATATCGTATATACATTATCTTGCGACCGAGATCATCGTGTAACTACCCTTCGTGCAAGGCAAGATAAGGGGCAGCGTTTGAAAAAAACGTTCAGGTTGTTTCGTAATTGTAATTTATTCATACGTAAACGTGTGCAATTTTATCTTGACGCGACCATAGATCCTGAAGTGTACACTGTTTTCAAGCATATAGCATTGCCTCTAACGCACGATAGACCCTAATATCGCCAGTATTAAGGAAAATCGCTCGAATCAAGTAACATTAAAGTTCCTCCATATCATCACGACTGATTTGCATAAAATCCTTTCGCCGAACATTCCACGCAAGCGTCAACGGGCATGCGTGGACTATCACCATTGTTCATAGTCGCGTCTAGTCGTGCACAGGGTGTATAACTGAGCGTTCCGAGATTAGTACCGGTACTATCAATTGACATGGCCAATAAAATAGAAATCGCTGCGAATTATCGCAATGTTAATTTTGAATCCGACATTAAGTACGCCGTAGACATCGCTAAAACCTTGCTAAGGCCTATTGGTATATGGCCAAGACGCGATTCCTTTCGTAATAATGTTAAATTGTTCGCACAAACAGGCATAGTGTTCTTTTTTATGTGTTTCCTGTTGGTACCACATGTGATTTATACGTATTTCGATTGCGAGGATCTGAAAAGATACATGAAAGTGATCGCCGCACAGGTGTTCAGTCTTTTAGCGATCATCAAGTTCTGGACGATGATCGTTAACCGAAAGGTGATTAGATTCTGTTTGTCGCAGATAGAAATGCAATATCGGGATGTCGATTGCGAGGAAGACAGACTGGTCCTGATCAAGTGTGCAAAAGTCGGTCGACTGTTCACGAAATTATATTTGGGCCTATCTTACGGCGGAGCTTTGCCCTACCACATTATTTTGCCCCTGATTTCGGAGAAAATTGTTAAACCGGATAATACTACACACCTGCCATTACCTTACCTGAGCAATTACGTTTTCTTCGTTGTCGAGGATTCGCCGATTTACGAGATCACCTTCGTTACGCAAATACTCATCAGTACCCTTATACTGTCGACGAACTGCGGGATTTACAGTTTCATAGCTACTATTATGATGCATGCTTGTGGATTATTCGAAGTTGTAAGCAGACGAATTGAAACGTTCTCCAAGGCAAGCAAGGAAAATTTGTCCCATCAAATTCGTACTATCGTTCAGCATCATCTGAGAGCTATAGAGTAAGAGTGTTTTATTAATTTTATTTTAATGCGAACAGTTCACAGTGCTGAATCGTAATTAATTCTAGCTTTACTGCGATAATTGAAAAATCGTTAAGCCTGGTGTATCTGTCGGAAATGGTTGGTTGCACCATCATCATATGTTTCCTAGGATATGGTGTTCTTGTGGTATAGTTTAAAATAATATTTCAACAAATAAAAATTTATAGATACTGTGAGGCATTTATTCTAGGAATGGGAAGATCAGAATAGACTGAGCACGTTCACATATCTTATCCTGATGACGTCGATTTTTGTGAACGTATTTATAATAGCATTCATTGGCGATCGTCTTAAACAAGAGGTATATTTTTTAAATGAATTTAATTATTTTCTGCGGTGTTTAAATATCCCTTATTTTTTTTCTTCGTTTCTCCAAGAGTGAAAAAATAGGGGAGACGGCGTACTTTACGCCTTGGTACAATGTTCCGGAAGATGTAGCAAAAGATATTAGAACGATCATACTTAGAACTAGCCGTCCATCAAATTTGTCTGGTGCCAAACTGTTCGATCTGTCGCTTCAAGCGTTTTCTGACGTGAGTATTCATTTATTGTTCTTTCGAATAGTAACAAAGGAGCGTTTAGCAGAGAAAACGTAACGTATGCCGTAGGTGTGCAAAACTTCAGCTGCTTATTTAAATTTTCTGCGAGCAATGACCGTGTAAAAGAAGATATCATTCATCGTTTATAATTGCTTCGAACTAAAAAGTGAAGGCTATTATAGAACACATTGCACTTGATACAATTATTGCTCAGTTACTTTGGACGGATATAAATAAGGAAATATTAAAATGGAAACAGTAGTATACCTTTTTCACTTTGGACGATTAAAAAATAAATAAATTATCGCAAAATTGCAATCCTTAGATTAATCATTTTAGTCCAACATATTTCCCGAAAGTTATAGGAAGGCGTAATGAAACTATTACCATATCACGCAACAATTGAATATTTTACGCCCACCATGCCAAACCTAAATACATTTCTCGTAAGAATATTTTTTAAGAATGTCAAGAAAAATTGTCCCATCACCCGGTGAAAAAGTACCATAAGAAAATAGCGAGAAATTTCCTTCAGTCGTCAGTGCATAGGAAAGCTTGCAAAGTGCACGCAAATTTCCGAACGGGTAATTCGAACCAATTTAGTCCGCGTCTGGACGGATCCTAAACATATTATTTTACAATTTCCCCGGACCTGAAATCGTCCGAACAATTTACTGCTATACACGTCCGCGTTCCCTTAACATTTTATGTACGCAGGCGCAATGAAATCTTTGAAACGAAGCCTTCGTTCCCATACGTTCTTAGACAATCGAGTGCAAACCCTCGGCTAAGCAAAGAATGTCTGGAAAAACCAACGCGGACGTACAACTGAAATACTTCACGAGATTCGTAGGATTGATTCTAGGAATAGTCGGGGTATGGCCGATCTCGTCTGCTAACCCTTTCCTCTCGAAGATATTACAAAACATTCAGCGTGTGTTCACATATTGTCTGTTCTTCCTAATTATTGTCCCCGGTTTGCTGTACGTATTCCTGATAGAGGCAAATAACAAAGTGAGATTGAAGCATCTGGCTCCGTTGATGAACTGCGTTATGCAATTCTTTAAATATACAATTCTACTGTGCCGGATGAAGGAAATAACGAAGGGGTTGAAAATGGTCGAGCAGGACTGGTTGAATGCCACGGAAGGGGACCGACTAATTTTTCGTTCGAGAGCGAAAATTGGACGAAGAATGATGCTAATTGTTACGATCACCATGTACAGTGGTGGCCTGTGTTACCGAATAATTCTGCCCCTTCTGAGGGGAACAACTGTTGCACCGAACAATGTTACAATAAGACCGGTACCGTGTCCGAGTTACTTCGCCATTCTCGACGAGCAAGTTACACCGAATTACGAGATCATTTTCGTGCTACAAATTCTCGCTGGTTTCGTTACTTACTCGGTCACCAGCGGCTCCTGTGGAATCTGCGCGCTCCTGGTTCTACACGCGTGCAGTATGTTAAGGATTTTGGTGAACAAGACGAGGCAGCTTGTCGATAAGACGGACATGAACGAGGCTGTGATACGACGGAGGATTATGGATATTGTTGAATATCAGACGAAAATAGGGATGTGAGTAAAACAATTGAAACAAGAATTTGTGTCAATAATATACATATACGTACCATAATCTAGTAAAGTGTACGAAATACATATGTATGTAGATACGCACGATGTGCACATTGCATTCATCATTTAATTGCAGATTTTTAAAGAATTCTAAAAGAGTGGTGGAATATATTTGTTTGACCGAAATGTTGGGTGGTACGTGTCTAGTATGTCTCGTGGGTTATTGTATCCTGATGGTAGGAATTGTATTAATCGAAATATGAAACATCCTTTTTCAGAAATATAGGATAAACATGTTTTAGGAATTGGAGAAGAATAACACCACGGCTATTGTTGTTTATATGACACTGTACATATCCTGTACGTTTTGTATTTTTATACTGTGCTATATTGGTCAACTGCTTTTGGACGAAGTACGCTGTTATATTTGCATTGTATTAATAAATATTTTACCTCTATTGCAAAGATGACAATAATTCTATCATCGTTTGTACACTATTCGAAGATATAGGAATTATAAATGTTATATTATTTTATACGTGCGTTAGCTACTATTTAATATTGTATTATCCGTTAACAGAACACTATTATGAATAAGACATGTTGCACGGTGAATTGGTATCGTCTTCCAACTAAATACGTACGTTGTCTAATACTGATAACAGCCATGTCTAATTATCCGATGAAATTGACAGCAGGAAAAATACTCGGTATGTCTTTAACATCTTTTACCGACGTAAGTATAACGTTGTATACCTTCTTATGAGTTCTACATTTTTAGCAAATGATATATTCCAGGTTATGAAAATATCAATGGGGTATCTAAACATGCTGCGCGAAGTCGTATGAAATATTATTTATTTCTTTCCTTACTAGAAATCGTATAGAAAAATGTTATCGAACACGATTTTTTTTTTAATAATGTTGACCATGAAGAAAAAATTCTGATAAGAAAATTATCAAGCGGTATTCTAATATATTTTATCAGAATTTTCTTAAATATGGCAAAAATTTCTTACAAGATATTGAACACATTAAAGTCCCAATATCACAGATGTCTCACAACGTTCTAAAGAAACCTGTCCACTATCACGAAAATGTAATCCAAATTTTATACTTTTTAACGAATCTGCCAATGATTTTCGTAACAAAATACTGATACACATTTACACATTTGCAGTGAACTTTTAGAATTACGACCACGTTGTATCCCATCGTTTAATGGTCGAAGCGCAATTGCGCGTTCAACCAATCCCCTTGCATGCAGAGCTCCTCAATAATGCCTTGCTTTATTCAACATCGCTGCAATCGTCGTGCACAATTGCTATAAACTTCCCGGTAGGAAAAGAAGGTTCTTCGAATATTGTAAAACAATTTGGAGTAACATGCCTCGCAAGTGCACCTTTCCTAGAAACAGTGAATCGAAAATTACAGCTCAACTTCTTATGCATTGAAACCAGCAATTTCAGTGCCCCCGTCCGCTTCTCTGTTGTAGGCAAACATATCATTTTGCAATCTACCCCTGCGCAAGATCGCTCGAATAATAGTACATTCGTGCACGCAAGCGCAACAAGAATTCTCAACTGATCCCACATCTTTGTTTTCCCGCGAACAGTCAGACGCGAGCTTTCAGCTACGACAAAAATGTCTGAGATGATACAGGGTGAGAAAGATTTTACATACGCCACGAGATGCCTGAAACCACTTTTAGCGGTAGTCGGTGTGTGGCCGGTCTTGACTACTTCCTCCGTGTCGACAAAAATATCGCAGAAGATACTGCATATCGCCACGTGTTCGTTGTTCTTCTTTGTACTCGTACCAAGTATCTTGTATTTTCTGCTGAAAGAGAAAAATGGCAAAATGAAATTGAACCTCGTTGGACCCCTTCTGAACTCCGGCGTGCAATTCGGCAAATACGTGGTTCTCTTGTGTCGAATGAAGGAGGTGAAAATTGGACTGAGAATGGTCAAACAGGACTGGTTGAATGCGTCGGAGGAGAATCGACTGATTTTTTTTTCGAAAGCAAAGATAGCGAAGAAAGTGGTACTGATCGCTGCGATTACAACGTACAGTGGTGGCTTGTGTTACCGGATTCTTCTTCCCCTTTTGAGGGGAACAATTGTCACCCCGTATAACGTTACGATAAGACCACTGCCCTGTCCAATTTACCTTGTCCTTCTCAATGAACAGGTAACCCCGAATTACGAGATTATATTTGTAGTGCAAGTACTGTCTGGATTTGTTAGTTACGCGATTATTAGTGGCTCCAGCGGACTATGCGCCCTTCTTGTCCTTCATACGTGCAGCATGGTGAGAATACTGGTAAATAAGATGCAGAGGCTTGTGGATAAGACTGATATGAATGAAGCGGCGGTGAAACGAAAGATCGTGGATATTGTTGAATATCAGGCGAAGATAAAAATGTGAATATATCAATGGATGAATAGAGAATTAAAGTTAGACTATAAATGTGTACATATTTTTTTCAATTTTCAAGAAATACGTTTTTTTTCATTTTACTGTGTACTCGATATGTAGATAAATTTGTATTAATAACACGTTTTATGACACTCTCGGCAACTGGATAAAGAATCGCACGTAATGTTAACGTTGCCACCCTGTTTTTCGCCGAGTCAGATAACGATTATTTTGTCCGCAGACAAATGTCAGTAAAGAAGTGACTTTATTTCAGATTTTTTAAAACTATCGAGAGAGTAACGGAGTACATTTGTTTGATAGAAATGTTCGGCGGTACGTCTCTCATATGCATCGCTGGATATTGTGTTTTAATGGTACGAATGATATTAATACAAATATTACAGTTGCTTTCGAAAATATAGAATGAACGAATTTCAGGCATGGGAGAACAGTAATACCACGGCTATGATAGTTGTTCTAACGCTGCAAATTTCTTATACTATCTGTGTTTTTATATTGTGCTACGTTGGCCAATTTCTTGTCGACGAGGTACGTTGCCATATTCCTCATCGAATTTCCGAATCTTTCCGTTACAAATATTTTTTTTAACAGAATCACTATCTGGGACAGACATCTCGCACGTTGAATTGGTATCGTCTTCCATATAAGCATGCACGTTGTCTAGTATTGATAATTGCAATGTCGAATTATCCGATGAAATTAACAGCGGGTAAAGTGGTTGAAATGTCTTTGGCTACGTTCACCGATGTGAGTACGAACAAATCTAATATTTTAATTAATTGTATCCTTTATGAAAATGGTGCTTCTCAGGTGGTGAAAGTGTCAATGGGATATTTAAATATATTACGTGAAGTAGTTTGAAATCTTGTTACTCACAATCGCAACATCTGTCGGATATAGTCCGTACCGTATTGCTTCTTGGTAGGAATTGTTTGCAAACATACTATCTAGTTTTTTAAATAAATTTAAACTTGCCAATACTTCAATATCCATTCATTTAATTGAAGCTTTTTATATATTTGTTTCGCACCGATACATAGAAATTCTGCAGTCATACCTCGTATATTATTATTCATTTTCGATGCAATCGCGTTTGTTAGCAAAGATAAGTAAGGCAACATTGAAACGAATAAAGAAGCAGGGCACTCCATCGTTTTCATGCAGCACTTGTTTGCAATTAATCACAGCTACAGTACTGAGAATTCTTGCCAAATTTAAGACTATAGAAATGGAGAACATTAACACATAATTGTGAAACACTATTTTGAATAAACAGTCATAAACTCTCGTACAAATAATACTGCTTGAAAATCATCTGAAATTTCATACAAACTTAGCACCAACAAAATATTTCGCCGAGAGAAACAAGATATATAAATTAAAAACTCGTATCACCATCTAGCCCGCACTTCAAATTAAAAAATATTACTCATCCACGTGCAACGCAAACGAACAAAGTACGAGTCGCCGTAAAATTTAACAGAACCTTTCAATTTTCCCCGCGAATTACTTGCAATGTAGAAAAAGCGAGCCCACGGTCTCTCATCGGGGATGAAATAAAACAGAAATTCGCAGAAGAGCCCGTAGCTGTATTATTAGCATGGAAAACTTCTACAGTTCCGATCAATTTCCAAAGGGGTACATAATTTCAACCACCCAGCAATACCTAACAGCGGGGAAAAGCTACTTATAATTCGCAATTTCTTGCTTCTGGAAACTCCCTGCATAATACAAATTCGCGTAACCGTCGCGTTTCGTGCACGCAACCGCAATTGAACCATTAAAACGAACCCCCTCTACAATGTGCACACACGCGCAGGCAGTAACAGAGGAACACTTGCCCCCTGAAGATATGTCTCGAGCAACAAACGCGGAGGAGGAATTACGGCGCACCTATTGGTTTGTGCACCTGCTGTTGTCCATACTTGGCGCCTGGCCGAACTCCTCCGACTCCGCTTTCTTCCGAAAACTCCTGCGAATATTCCACATCATCGTCACTTACTTCTTCTTGTTAATGATCCTGATACCGACGATTCTGCACATGGCCCGAAAGGTGCGTAGCGGCAGGGTCAGAATAGAAATGATGCCGCCACTCGTCAACGGTGCGTGCCAGCTGTTGAAGTACTCGGTGATCCTGTGCCGGCAAAAAGAGTTTCGAATGATATTAAACGAGATCAAGGAGGATTGGTTGGCCAGCACGGATGAAAATCGACTGATCCTGCGGGCAAAGTTGATGATGGGGCGCAGATCGGTGCTGCTGATGTCTTTCTTCATGTACGGCGGCGGTGTTTGTTATAGAACGTTTCTACCTCTGTCGAAGGGGAGAATCGTGCTGCCAAATAATACGACCATGCGGCTGCTGCCGTGTGCGGGATACTTTGGCGTCAATGAACAACTCACACCGAACTACGAGATAATATTTACACTGCAATTTGTCGCCGGGCTTGTTCTCTACACGCATGTATGCGGCAGCATCGGCATACCGACTTTCTTTTGCCTGCACATCGCCGGCTTATTGAAAATACTGATGAACAAAATGATTGAATTGAATGAAACCGCGGACGTGACCAAGGAGAGTGTACACAAAAGGATTGTAGAGATCGTTGAGTACCAAACGAGGATTAAATGGTGAGCGATGTTAAGATGGTTTTATCATTTTTTCTGTTATTATTATTGTTGTTGTTGAATAAATCGGACGAATCATATTAGTTCCGTAGTTGTAGGTATGCAAGATGTCGTTCACATTAGAACCTGGATAATTTGGCGTTTTTATTCGCTAATTGTTTGTCTTTAGTGTGTAAATGATTAGTGTACAGAATTGAAATATTGGTGTGATCTTATGCATTATACGCCCGTGCATTAGACAAACGTATACACCTGAAAATTGTCACCTAATTTCTGACTAATTATAGAATAAGAAGATTGTAAATATATTATTAATACTTTCAAAAGCTCGCATAATGGAGACCACAGATTATTATTCGACTAATAGCCCGGATAATCGAGGTTCTACTAGTGTTATACAATATATAGTGTTCTACTATAGTATTATAGTAAAACTAGATTAAGTCTACTTTGTGTTTCTTACAAGTAAGCAGATAATGTGTTGCGTGCATAGTTTTGGAATTATTCCATTTCAGTTTTCTAGGTAACGTTGAGGAAATCACACAGTATATATGTTTCTTGGACATAGCACACTGTTCGATTAATACGTGTATAGTGGGTTACTGCCTTATCATGGTATGAACGGAAACAAGGGCGTTGCTAATATCAAAACTGATATTGACAGCGGTGCAAATTAGATTTTTAATGAATCATTCGTTGCAATTTAGGAATGGGAAAACAGCAATTTCGGTGCTATACTTGTCTATGTCGTGTTTCAAGCCATATGTGTTCTGACTATTTTTATAGTGTGCTACATTGGCCAAGACCTTATCAACGAAGTACGTCATCTTCCGTTTATTTATCGTTGCGCAAATTAATCTGAATTTCGATAAAGATTTTCATTTTATCAGAGCAACAATGTTAAAGATACGGCCACGACGTTAAGTTGGTATCGTTTTTCAGTAAGCGAGGCACGCTGCCTAATATTGATAATTAATACGTGCAACTATCCGATCAAACTTACTGCGGCCAAGATAGTAGACTTATCCTTTGCCACATTCACCGACGTAAGTGTTAAAAAACTAGATGTTCAAGTATTCCAATCTTTCCACGGCCTGCAAAATATATTTTCCAGATTATGAAGATGTCCATGGGATATTTGAATATGTTACGGGAGGTTCTGTAAGACTTGCATTTAGTATAAGATCGGAGGTATATGTACATCGTACCTAACTAGAGATTGTCACATAATTGTGTGTTGAATGTCGTGCTGTGGTTGAAAATACGTTTTCAACCGCGGCATGCATTAATTACTCTTTTTTTGTCGTCGAACATTTGTGCATAAACCGAAACAAAATAATAAAAGAGTTACAGCCACTTTTAAAACCACTACCGCACTATTCTCATCGGTTGACAGTTTCAATAATATACATATAATATAATGGAAAATTTGTGGCCTGCGTAAACTCTGTTCGTGATCGCGTAGGATGAAAGGTTATTTCACGATAATTTCACCCCGCGGGTAAAAAGGGTAAGGTGCACACGCTCTGTCTGCTCGCCCCTATCGTGCATGACATTACTTATTATTTCTTTTGTACTTTCCCTTCGCTTTTATAACAACTGTGTCTGAACTTGCTATTACGTTATTTCATACAGTGGTGACTAAACATACATTTAAAACAGGGGATACAATCCTATTATAGAGTATAGATAATCGTGACGATGGTCGCGAAAGAAAAATTCTACAACCGTGAATTACACGAGCTACGTGAAATCGAATGTTCAACTGAACGTGCGATCGTTTAAAATCATTGTGATATGTGTTGCGTTTATGCATGACGCGGTGGTTTTTCTATTAAAATGGTTTTTCGCACAGTTAAGATGTATGGAATTACGGGCACTTTTAAGACCCCGATCACATTATTGCTCCGGTTTCAAGAAAAGTTTCAACAACGACAGCGAAACCCTTCGATCATGCCCTGTCCCTTGCGTGCCGAATGACACCCTTCCATAATTCACAAACCTTCCACAAGGCTATTCGAAAGTTTAGAGCGAGCATAAACTTCGTTCGTGCACACAGAACGAAATAAAGCTGTTCAATAGTAATCCTACCCTCCGACCGCGTAGCCTTTCGAAAGAAAGAAACTCGCGTACATAAACTCTGCGAAAAATAATAGCTTTCTAAATTGACCAGCCCACAACATTTCGTGCGCGCAGGCGCGAGGGGTTGTAGCAATCGTGTAAACCTTTCGTCCCGTCTGCATTATCAGTCGAACACGAGCTCGCGGTCATGGAGAAAATATCTGCAATAAGGGATCCGGACGAGGATCTCCGATACGCCACAACGTTCGTGAAACCACTTTTAGCGATCGTCGGCGCCTGGCCAATACCAACCACGGCGTCGTTTTTCTCCAAAGCGTTGCAGAAATCCGAAAACATCTTCACTTATTTCATGTTACTAATTATGATTGGACCGGCCCTGTCGTTTATGTTCCTGAAACACGATGCGGACAAGGTGAAATTAAAGCTGCTGGGGCTGATCATTAATTGGATGATGCAGTTCATCAAGTACACGATTCTATTGTATCGGGCGAAGGAAATTCAGTCCGGTCTTCAGATGGTCAGACAGGACTGGACCGACGCGACGGTAGAGAATCGACTGATTTATTACTCGAAAGCGAAGATTGCACGAAAATTGATGATAACTATTACATTCACCATATACGGTGGCGGTATATGCCATCGGCTGTTTCTGCCCCTTTTGAAAGGGCCGATCGTCACGCCGGACAACGTTACCATAAGACCAATGCCATGCCCGAGCTACTTCTACATCTTCGACGAGCAAGTCTCGCCGAATTACGAGATAGTATTCGCCGCGCAAATTGTCGCCGGATTCGTGCTTTTCGCCCTTATCAGCGGTCCATGCGGCGTTTGCGCGCTTCTGGTTCTTCACACGTGTAGCATGCTGAGGATCCTGATAAACAAGATCGATACGCTTGTAGAAGGGAAGGAGGCGAACGAAGCGGAACTGAAAGGCAGGATCAAGGATATAGTCGAGCACCAGGCGAAAATAAAAGCGTGAGTAGATCGAGGGAAGAGGGAGAGACTGTAATTGATATTATGTAATGGGAATAGATCGGTACATTCGAATGTAGCATCACAATTTTCTTTAAGGAGAAACATTGTTAGACTGTGCCTAGTAGGTACGCTTTTACTTTGCCGGCACTGTATTCGTGACTTGGTTGCAGATTTTTAAAGAACATTGAAAAAATTACAGAATACATATGCCTAACCGAAATGCTAGGTGGTGCTCTGTCTCTATGCCCCTGGTTACGGATGATTTTAATGGTATGAATAATATTAAAAAACATATGTATATATGTATATATTGTTACATGTATTCTGTATATTTAAAAGCATTGTCTAGATATATAGGGGGAATATATTTTAGGAATGGGAAGAAGGTAATGCGATGACTTCGCTTATATATTTCACCCTGTTCTGTTCCTGCACTTTCTGCATATTCATATTATGCTACATTGGACAACTGCTCCTCGATGAAGTACGTTTCTATAATTTCCTTACCGATTTTTGCAATTTTCTCGCGGTGACAGAAATATCTCCATTAACAGCACACCGATGTGGGCGAAGCGTCCTGCACGGTGAATTGGTATCGTCTTCCAACTAAGCACGCGCGTTCTCTAGTACTGGTAATTGCAATGTCTCATTACCCGATGCGACTCACAGCTGGAAAAATGATGGAGATGTCCCTAACTAGCTTCACCGACGTAAGTACGATTGCAATCTAATCATTGTTACGCTGCTACATTTCTTACCAGCTATATTTCCCCAGCTCCTGAAGGTGGCAATGGGATATTTCAATATATTGCGCGAAGCTCTGTAAAATATTATGGTTTCTGATTTTATAAAAAGTCTTTGATAATAATTGTAGTGTGGTAGACAAGTAGAGCAGAATGTTCACTACTAGGAATCATTGAGAATCATGTCATGGATCATGGAACTGCCTCACGTTTTAATACAAATGTGTTTATCAGTACTCTTAGCATGTCATTTCTTCTTCGAGCGTTACAATATTTATATTTCACAAACGAAAATCTAGGAATTCCCGAGTGACCACTCATCGTACGTTACTTTTTCATTTATCTGTAAGAACGTTGCCATTGCCATTGCAATATTTCACACGTTCGTGATTAAAAATGAAATCGGTGACAACGATGTATTGTGCACTGTCCAATCACGAGTATGACGTGTCGAAATGAAATGAAATGTGTAAAATATTTCGAGACTATGATGATCGCAACATTACAATACATAAACCGAATTCTAATCGGCGACTTATTTGGATCCGTAATGAGTTTAATATATGAATGAGCGGCTCTCTATTACACGACTGGCTTGATAGAGGGATTTCTTTGTAAAAAGCCGCGTCATTTTCCACGTTTGCCAATTATACTTCTCTCCCCAATAGCGTAATGTGTAGGAATGACGACTTATTTACACTTCGGTACGGAGCTTCGCAACTGGTGCCAAGATAATCGAACGTACTTAAGCATTTCATGATGTAAGTATCAATGTATCCTCCCCCTCTCGAGCATTAATAAAGAAATGTGTAATTGAAAAATAATGAGGTCTAGTCTGATGAATAATTTGCACTACGTTATGCACACTATATTTTTTCATTTTCTATGTAGCTCTAATGGTCGTAGTATCCGTGTGCACGCAACTCATTCCCCTCGTGCGGCGAACCAGTACATAATTTCTCGTTACTTCGACCTCGCAATATTTTTTTTCGCACTCAAAATCCTCATCGAGTTCGTTCCCCTTGATTCTCCCGGGCGCCACTCGTATAGTATTTCAATCCGTCTTAAAAAATACAGGGATGAATAAGAAAAAATCGTTCACTCTCGCAATGAAAAGGGAGGATCGATCAACCCCATCCACGATTGAAATATCCATGAGACGTGCCCCCTAGAACCATATGACCCTTTGCTTACTCGTCCCTATCGCGCACGACATCACGATAATCATACGTTCCTTTCCAGGCACCCTGATATTTTTCTTCTCCACTTTTAAAAAGTCCACGTCGAAGCACCGTGCGTTTCATAAAATTGCGACTAAAAATACATTGAAAACGGGAGACACAGCTCTCTCGCTGGACACTACAACATTTCGAAGCGATTAATGTTGCACAACTCTTCTTTCCTCCCGTGTTTCTCGCGGATTCGGCGGCGCAAGCGCGTGCAATTTGTTTTTCCACCGATTCGATCAGTCATGGAGAAAAACGCGTCAGTGACGCTCCGTCCTTACGACGTACAACGATGATCACCAGGGGGATCGTCCAGGGGGACTCGCGCAACGTGAATTACAGGAACGACGTTCGATTCAACGTTCAACTGAACGCGTGGACGTTGAAGGCGATTGGATGCTGGCCAAGATCTTCCGGCCATTCTTGGCCGGAAACACTCGAACGCGTCTCGCTAAA
The DNA here is from genome assembly GCA_948146005.1 of Nomada fucata. Classification (NCBI taxonomy): domain Eukaryota; kingdom Metazoa; phylum Arthropoda; class Insecta; order Hymenoptera; family Apidae; genus Nomada; species Nomada fucata. The sequence goes on from OX411277.1 coordinate 5,588,718, forward strand.
CATCTTTTGTCACGCGCTGCTCGGCTTCATTTTAATTCCAAGCGGCATGTACGTCGTCCTCGAGGGCAAGGACTTTTATAATCGGTTACAGATTACCAGCGCTTCCAGCTTCTTCATGATGGCAACGATTAAGTATTGTGCATTGGCCGTTCACGAGCACGATATACGTGAATGTGTCAAGTACATCGAGGACGACTGGAGGAACTTGAGGCGTTACGAGGATCGGAAGATCATGATGGACAATGCGAACTTTAGTCGCCGGCTCATTGTAATCTGTGGTGCGTTCATGTATGGCGGGGTGATATTTTATTACATCGCATTGCCGCTCACTGGTGCGAAGATCGCGGAGGACGGTGGCAACTTGACGTACAGACGACTGGTTTACCCGTTTCCAAAGGTCCTGTTGGACGCTCGACGGACTCCAATTAATGAAATTTTGTACACGATTCAGTTGCTGTCGGGGTTTGTCGCTCACAATATTACAGTTGCCGCGTGCGGCCTGGCCGCCCTTCTCGTGATACACGCGTGCGGCCAATTGCAGGTGTTGATGTCCTGGTTGGAAAAATTGGTAGACGGAAAGGAGAATGACGAGGAAAGTTTGGAGCGGAGATTGGCTAACATCGTGTCGCATCATGTTCGGATCATCAAGTAAGAGACAAATATTGTTTTCGTAAAATCCTGTTGCGTTCTTACTTCTCGTTTGGTTTGCAATTATCTGCCCTTTTATTATTATAGCAAGTGATATGTGACGAAGACATTGTAATTATTGGTGTATGTATTATTTATACTCAGGTCGACGATATTTATGGTGGCACAAATTCTTAACTATAGAGTTAGGACCTTCCTGCGAAAATAATTGTCATTTCTTTTTAACCGCGGCCAGTATTGTATGTTTATGGGTAATATTGTTTTAGTTTTATAGCCGTCATAGAGAACCTTCTGCACGAAATATCATTGGTAGAAGTCGTGGGGTGTACTTTGAATATATGTTGCCTCGGCTACTACTCGATGACGGTATGATACGGTACTATAAAACAAGTACTTTGGAAATGCAAATTTTACACATAACTCGTAATGTCTTCCCTAGGAATGGGACTCTAAGCAACCTGTTATCGGTCTGACGTACATAATACTACTCACGTCCGTCACTTTCAATATTTTCATATTCTGTTACATCGGAGAACTCTTAGCAATAGAGGTACTTATTATTTTTTTATGATCAGAATTATACTGATTTAAGTGCCAAGTGTCAAGTACGATATAATATGAGAATCTTGTGCAGCTATTCTTAATTCGTAAGAAATGAAATAGTGGAATTATTTTAAAACGTAAACTAAACATTTAAACAGACGGTGAAGGTTGGTGAAAAATCTTACATGATCGACTGGTATCGAATGCCCTGCAAAACAAGCCTCGTTGTGCCTTTAGTAATATCCATGTCTCGTTCGACCACCAAAATCACCGCTGGTAATATCATCGAGCTTTCCATCAGTAGTTTCGGTGACGTAAGTGACTCACGACTATCCTGAAAAATTACTCATTACTGCCGGTGTCCTTTACTAATCTCTATTCTGATTTTTCGTCGTGCACTATAGGTGATCAAGACTTCGGTAGCATATCTGAACTTGCTGCGACAATTCGCAACCTAAATATTCCAGAAACGACGTTCATGCAACACTGGCATTACTGTTAAGCGCTTAAAAAAAAGACATAGATGCACAAATATATCACGCACACACGGGATTCGTCTCCTCTTTATGAATTTAAAAAAAAATGACCATATGAGCATCGAGAAACGAATTTTACACTTACAGTGATAATTGTATCGTTATCCTTAAAGAGTTTTTATTCCAATACTTTCGTAGCCCAGAGAAGAAATAAACACAGCAACAGCACAAATAGACTTGAGAACCTTTCATCCGCGTGGCGATTCACAATGTAGATTCAATGTACTATTGAAAAGAAATTTGTATATAATATATATAATGATCAAAATTATATACATGTTATATAATGTATAATATAATTACACATATAAAGATATTAAGAAGTCCCAATGATCGACACAGAAGCAAGAGGGTCCCGCGGTTAGTCCGCCTGTGCCCAGTTTCGACCCTGGCGTACCCCGTCCATCATGTTTACGATGCCCCTCATTGATCTGCAAAAGGTCTCAATCGCTTTCCGTGTCCTATGATTCGAGTAGATGCGTGATTGATCAGTCAATCATACGCTGAGACCGAAAAAGCGTGCGCGCTGGCGTGGGTTATTAATGAAAGGATTACGAGTATTATATATGCCAAACGATGATATTAAGTTTTTCAAATTGTGACTGACATTTTTTTCTTCATTTATTGTATCAGTGTAGGAAGATTGGAGAAATCTTCCACACGACTGAATGCCGTCGAACATCAGGGAAATATACTGGAACTGTCTGTCAAAACATTCATCAACGTAAGTGACAGATATTTATTCTATTTCATAAATTAAACGTCGAATAGTCCACGAGAAAACTATTATCAATCGTTTCTACTATTTCAAAAAGAATTGAAACGTCTGGCGTGAGAAAACGTTTGTTCGCTAAAAAAGTTTGTTCTGGTATCGCGCAGGGTTTTGATCAAATCAATTTACCGATGTTTCACGGCCATTACACCGGTCATTCCCCACATTCATAATGCATGACGCGAAAAACTGTAACCGACGAAGGGTCGAACTGCGTGCAGCAAATTACACTCGTTCACCCTTCTGAAAGCAATTGTGGAACAAGCGCAAGCGCAACATTGCTTACCCTTTCCATTGAATTTCCATCAAGGCGCAACCATTTCGTTCCCACCTACCTGTAGAGCATCAGCGATGCAGAACTTTATATCACGTAGCAAAGAGTACCATTCGTCAGGGCACGATCACGAGAAATACGTGAACCTGAGCGTCCAATGGAATCGTTGGCTACTAAAACCCTTCGGTCTTTGGCCAAATTCTAAAACAATTTCCATATCGAGGAAATGTTTCTACCGGCTGATAAATACCACATGTTACGGTTTAATCAGCTTCCTCTTCGTGCCCTGCAGTCTGTTCGTGTTCCTCGAAGTGGAAAACCTGTACGACAAATTGAAACAATTCGGCCCGCTGATATTTTGTATAATGGCGTTCGCGAAATATTACTATTTACTCATTCACGGGGCAGATATTCGTGAATGCGTGGAAAGGATCGAGTGGGACTGGAGAAATATCCAATACAACAAAGATAGGGATGTGATGATAGTGAACGCCAGTTTCGGTCGCAAGCTTGTGATTATCTGTACGTTCTTCATGTACAGTGGCTTCGCTTTCTATTATATCGCTGTACCGACCAGCGTTGGCAAAATCACCGAAGAAAACGAAAATCTCACCTTTATCCCCTTGGTGTTTCCATTCAGTAAACACGTCATTGATACCAAGCACAGTCCTATGAATGAAATTGTCTTTTTAATTCAACTAGTGGCTGGAGTTGTAATGCACGGGATCACTTCGGCTGCTTGCAGTTTGCTTGCCACGTTCGCTGTTCATGCTTGTGGACAGATGCAGATTTTGATGAAGTGGCTGGAACAGTTGATAGACGGTCGATCAGACATGAGTGATACGGTGGATGGTAGAATTGCGAGCATCGTGTGCCACCACGTTCGGGTACTAAGGTGTGCAAATTGATTGTTCGTAAATTCTACTTAATTTAATTTCAAATACAGATACGACTATGTGGTTTCGCATTGCTTATCTGTGACAAGGATGATTGAGGAAAATTTCGATCGTATTTCAGATTTTTGACGCTCACAGAGAGAATACTGCAGCAAATATCATTCGTCGAATTCTTGGGATGCACGTTGGATATATGTCTCGCGGGATATTATATTATCATAGTACGGCGACGTGTAAATTAAAAAATAAATTGTATATACATTGACTTGAACATGGGTACCCTTTGGTATTTTAGGAATCAAAATCGAACGACGTGACGAGTGCTATGACATACATTGTTTTACTTATATCTCTTACTTTCAATATTTTCATATTTTGTTATATAGGTGAGATTGTGAATGAACAGGTGAGATGATTTTATGTAAAATTTTCCGTTTCAACGAAGAACATGCTCGTTATACATAATGGCCTGATAGTGTAGCAAAATTGGGGAAACGGCGTATATGATCCAATGGTACCGATTGCCGGGGAATAAAAAGCTTTGCTGTATTATGATAATAGCAATGTCTAATTGTTCGACAAAATTGACTGCTGGAAATATAGTTGAGTTGTCTATCAGTACGTTTGCCGATGTAAGTATTAAATTATTATTGAATTTTTTAATTTCGAACTATTAACGCGAGATTTTTTTACATGTAGGTTATCAAGTCAGCGGTTGCTTTTCTAAATGTATTGCGAACATTGACTTAACTATAGTTAAGCGGCCATCCTTTTTATAATTATTGATGAAGGAATTGCCTCGATCATGTTAATAGTTTATATTTAAGTATTTACAAATGATATCTCTATTGTGTACTGAAAGAACATAGGTCCAACCGTATTACTCACCATAAATAATAAGCAACGTGTCCTCAAAATTACGAGAAATAAACTAATAACGATATTCGTTCAAACTATTTCGAAACACTCAACATCAGACTATACACAGCACACAACTTCTGAATAAGAAATATTTAAACTCTACTGAAAATAAATCGTCCATAAACGTGTTCACTGAACTCAGTCACGAGCATGAATGGTTTTGCGCAGGCCATAAAAAAAATCAATTTCGCCATGCTGCACCGTCATTATATCACTACACTCATAATGCATAAAGCGAAAGAGTGCAACCGACGAAGGGTCGAACTGTACGCAGAAAATTACACTCGCTCACCCTCTTAAAAGAAATTGTAGAACAAACGCAAGCGCAACATTCCTTACCCTTTCCCTTGAATTTCCATCAAACCGCAACCACTTCGTTCCAAGCTGCCTATCGAGCATCAGCGATGCAGAAATGTATACCACGTAACACAGAATACCATTCGTCAGGGTACGATCACGAGAAATACGTGAACCTGAGCGTCCAATGGAATCGTTGGCTACTAAAACCCTTCGGTCTTTGGCCAAATTCTAAAACAATTTCCATATCGAGGAAATGTTTCTACCGGCTGATCAATACCACATGTTACGGTTTAATTGGCTTCCTCTTCGTGCCCTGCAGTGTGTACGTGTTTGTCGAAGTGGAAAATCTGTACGACAAATTGAAACAATTCGGCCCGCTGATATTTTGTATAATGGCGTTCGCGAAATATTATTATTTACTCGTTCACGGGGCAGATATTCGTGAATGCGTGCAAAGGATCGAGTGGGACTGGAGGAATATTCAATACAACAAAGATAGAGATGTGATGATAGCGAACGCTAGTTTTGGGCGCAAGCTTGTGATTATCTGTACGTTCTTCATGTACAGTGGTTTCGTTTTCTATTATATCGCTATACCGACTAGCGTTGGCAAAATCACCGTAGGAAACGAAAACCTCACCTTTATCCCCCTGGTGTTCCCATTCAGTAAACACGTCATTGATACCAAGCACAGTCCTACGAATGAAATTGTCTTTTTCATTCAACTAGTGGGAGGAGTCTTGATACACGGGATCACAACGGCTGCTTGCAGCTTGGCCGCTGCATTAGCCGTTCATGCTTGTGGACAGTTGCAGATTGTGATGAACTGGCTGGAACAGTTGATAGACGCATCAGATAGATCGCATATCGCATCAGACATGAATGATGCGATGGATGGTAGAATTGCGAGCATCGTGTGCCACCACGTTCGGGTATTAAGGTGTGTAAATGTAAATCGATTGTTTGTTAACTGTACTTAATTCCATTTCGTTTAAGGATACAGATATGGCTATGTCGTCTCGCGTTGCTTATTTCTGATACGTGTGGCTGAGGAAAATTTCTATCATATTTCAGATTTCTGACGCTGACGAAGAAAGTACTTCAGCAAATATCATTCGTCGAATTCTTGGGATGCACGTTGGATATATGTCTTGCTGGATATTATGCTATCGTGGTACGAGAGGTGTAAATTTATAAATAGATATATGCATTGACTTCAACATGGGTACCCTTTGGTATTTTAGGAATCAAAATCGAACGACGTGACGAGTACTATGACATACGTTGTTTTCGTTATATCTCTTACTTTCAATATATTCATATTTTGTTATATAGGTGAAATTGTGAATGAACAGGTGAGATCATTTTATGTATAATTTTCCGTTTCAACGAAGAGCATGCTCGTTATACATAATGGCCTGATAGTGTAGCAAAATTGGGGAAACGGCGTATATGATCCAATGGTACCGATTGCCGGGGAATAAAAAGCTTTGCTGTATCCTGATAATAGCAATGTCTAATTGCTCGACAAAATTGACTGCTGGAAATATAGTTGAGTTGTCTATCAGTACGTTTGCCGACGTAAGTATTAAATTATTATTGAATTTTCTCATTTCGATCTATTAACGCGATATTTTTTTACATGTAGGTTATCAAGTCAGCAGTCGCTTTTCTAAATGTATTGAGAACATTGACTTAGCTATAGTTAAGCGGTCATCTTTGTTATAATTATTGATGAAGGAATTGCCTCGATCATGTTAATAGTTTATATTTAAGTATTTACAAATGATATCTCTATTGTGTAATGAAATAACGTAGGACCAACCGTATTACTCACCATAAATAATAAGCAACGTATCCGCAAAATTACGAGAAATAAACAAATAACGATATTCATTCAAACTATTTCGAAACACTCAACATGAGACTATTCACAGCACTCAACTTCTGAATAAGAAATATTTAAACTCGACTAAAAATAAATCGTCCATAAATGTGTTCACTGAACTCAGTCACGAGCATGAATGGTTTTGCGCAGGCCATAAAAAGAATCAATTTTTCCATGCTGCACCGTCATTAGATCACTACACTCATAATGCATAAAGCAAAAAACTGCAACCGACGAAGGGTCGAACTGTACGCAGAAAATTACACTCGCTCACCCTCTTAAAAGAAATCATAGAACAAACGCAAGCGCAACATTCGTTACCCTTTCCCTTGAATTTCCATCAAATCGCTACCATTCAGTTTAAAGCTAGCTATCGAGCATCAACGATGCAAGAATCTATAATACGCGACAAAGAATACCATAAGTCGGGGCACGAACACGAGAAATACACGAATCTGAGTGTTCAGTGGAATCGTTGGCTATTAAAGCCCATAGGTCTTTGGCCGAATTCGAAAACAATCTCCACGTCAAGGAGATGTTTATACTCGCTAATAAATGCCATCTGTTACGGTTTAATCGGCTTCCTCTTCGTGCCCTGCAGTCTGTACGTGTTTGTCGAAGTGGAAAATCTGTACGACAAATTGAAACAATTCGGCCCGCTGATATTTTGTATAATGGCGTTCGTGAAATATTATTCGTTGCTCGTCCACGAAGCCGATATTCGCGAATGCATCGAAAGGATCGAATGGGATTGGACAAATATCAAATACGATAAAGATCGAGATACTATGATCGTGAACGCTAGTTTCGGTCGGAAGCTTGTGATTATCTGTACGTTCTTCATGTACAGTGGATTCGCTTTTTATTATATCGCTATACCGACCAGCGTTGGCAAAATCACCGAAGGAAACGAAAATCTCACCTTTATCCCCCTGGTGTTCCCATTCAGTAAATACGTCATCGATACCAAGCACAGTCCTACGAATGAAATTGTCTTTTTCATTCAACTAGTGGCTGGAGCCCTGATGCACGGGATCACGTCGGCTGCTTGCAGCTTGGCCGCTGCATTCGCTGTTCATGCTTGTGGACAGATGCAGATTTTGATGAATTGGCTGGAACATTTGATAGACGGTCGGTTAGGATTGGGCGATACGGTGGATGATAGAATCGCGGGCATCGTGTGTCAACACGTTCGGATCTTAAAGTGTGTAAATTAATTGCTGGCAAAAATTCTTTATAGTTTGTTTTAGGGGGAGGGGTATAATTGATTGGATGGTTTTTTATGTCAATTTATGTTGTTCGTGTCAGATGACGTGTGTGGTGAAAAATTTGGTTCGTGTTTTAGATTCTTGTCGCTCACAGAGACAATACTGAGACAAATATCTTTCGCCGAATTTTTGGGATGCACGCTGGATATTTGTCTTGTTGGATATTACGTTATTATGGTGCGTCGAATTGTAGGTTTATATGTATATACATATAAGTATTAATATTTTTGGAGGTATTTTAGGAATCAAAATCGAATGATGTGACGAGTGCGGTGACATATGTAATTTTACTTGTATCTCTTACATTCAATATTTTTATATTTTGTTATATAGGTGAAATTGTAGCCGAACAGGTACGATATTTGAATTTATATATATATATTTTTTGTTATTTCAATGAAAAGTATTGCTCCATATAAATAATGGTCTGGCAGTGCAAGAAAATTGGTGAAATGACGTATATGATCCAGTGGTATCGATTGCCAGGAAGTAAAAAACTTTGTTGTCTGCTGATAATAGCAATGTCTAATTCTTCGACCAAATTGACTGCTGGAAATATGGTGGAATTGTCTATCAGTACATTTACCGATGTAAGTATTAAATGCTTAGTATTTGCCTCTCTCTATATTGTTAACTATTTACAACATGCTCTCTTACAAACAGGTTGTCAAGACTGCTGTTACTTTTCTAAATGTATTAAGAACATTGACTTGAATATTTTTTTACCGCCTATCTTTTTTATAATCGTTGATGTGTCTATGCGATAGGGAGCCATTTACTATTATAACTGTTTGGACGGTTTACAACAATGAAAAAGCACATTTTATAAGAATTTTGAAGAATAAAATAAATGCTGAAAATGAAACGAAATTGTTTAACGAATAATAATATCCAGTTTATATAAATGTAACATAGTGAATACAATAATTTTCCTTGTTTTTCTTTAGCTTTATTTAAATAAACCAGGGTGTGCAAACTTTTTCGCCCAACGTATTGAACTTAAAAAAATCAATACATCCATTTGCAACTGTCATCATTTCACGTGCGTGACAACATAATGCACAAAGCGAGAAACGACATTTGCGGAAGGGTCGGGACAAGTGCAGAAAAGTTTTACCATTTTCAACTTTCTCCCCGTCTATGAGCTTTCCTGCGTGAATCAAGTTACAAACGTAAACGCAGCAATCGTCTGTTTGTTAAACTATTAAAGTGCAACCATATAGCTTCGAATTATCGTCCAAACGTTTGCACAGAAAAATGTCATGCTATATATTACCAAAAACGTTTACTCACAAAACAAAAATATAAAAATTCAGCGTTCAATATTTCAAACCCAAACGGTGTTTGAAAAGTAGAAAATAGGTCTACCCCTAAATTAGCAATATCATTTCATAAGTATAAATAACAAAACATCAATGTCAGCGATGCAACTTGCTGAGATTTGCTTTCTTCACGTTCAGAAAGAACGTCATTTAATTCATTTAACATTGCATCCCTAACAATAAGGAATACGCATGAACTTCACTTACCACGAATAAAACTTCACTCACGGTAAATTCATTTGCCCAACCCCCTGCACACTTTCGTTCCACTGACGGTCGGAGAAAATCAATTCGTTGATGTTCTTCGTCGTCATTCCGCGTCGCTTGCACTCATAATGCATAATAAAGCGGAAAAGTAGAAACTGAGAAGGGTCGAACCCCCGTTTGATGAACATCAAATCGCTTTTACTCTCCCTTGCTGGAATCATACAATACGCGCACGCGTAGCGTCATCCTTTACGCTGTCATCGGAGGAACGCAACTTAGTATCCGTCAAGCTTTCAAACTGCAACGATGAAAATCTACCAGCCGCTCAAAGTGTCGCCCGCCGCGACAGATCACGAGTATCAGAGGCATGTGAACCTGAGCTTACAATTCAACCGTTGGTTACTGAATCCACTCGGCGTGTGGCCGGACGCCGGCAAACAGTCGCCGTTGAAGAAATGTCTCTCCCGGTTCATCTGTACGATTGTCTACACATTAATCACCCTCGTGTTCGTGCCATGCGGCGCCTACTTGATCCTGGACATCGAGGACGCCTACGCTAAGGTCAAAATGGTGGGTCCATTGAGCTTTTTCGTGATGTCTTTAATGAAATACTTTCTCCTAGTCCATCACGAGAATGATATTCGTGATTGCATGGAGCACATCAAGGGGGACTGGAAAAGAATGAATAATCTCGAGGATAAAAAGATCATGATTGAGTACGCGAATTACGGGAGGAGGCTGGTCGCTGTTTGCACCTTTTTTGTGTACAGTGCTTACGTTTTATGGTACATAGTCGTGCCGATCACCGTTGGCAAAGTTCCAGCGGATGATGTAAACGTTACCTTTATCCCTACCCCGTTTCCTGTCTCAAAATTCATCGCGGACACACGTTACAGTCCCGCGAACGAGATTTACTTTTCCGTGCAAGCTCTGGCTGGTGCCCTGATGCATGCTATCACCTCGGCGGCTTGCAGCTTGGCCGCGGTACTCGCCGTGCATGCGTGTGGCCAGATGCACGTGTTGATGAACTGGCTGGGGTATTTGGTCGATGGACGATCGGACATGAGCAAAACTGTGGATGGAAGAACCGCCAGTATCGTTAGTCAACATGTTCAAATATTGAAGTGGGTATAAATGAAATGTATTTATATTTCTTTTTATATTGATATGAAAATGTTCCTGTCCACAATGGAATTTAGCGACTAAAACGTTTTTGTGAGGTTTTTTAATGTGACCTACGAGTTGATATTCACGAGAGATGTATAACGTGGAGGTAAATAGTTTGCAACTTTTTCTTTGCAAAATATAAGAGTTTGATTTGCAAATTGGATTATTCGCATTGGAAATTTGGCAATAAATATTTGGAATCTGAATGTTCTTCTCTTTTATATTGATATTAAAAGTGTGATACTGGTGCCAGAAATTTTATATTGCACTTGCATTCCAGATTTTTGTCGATCACTGAAAAAACACTTCAGCAAATATCATTCGTGGAATTTTTAGGGTGTACAATGAATATGTGTCTCCTCGGTTATTATACTATAAAGGTACGGGCGGAATAAAAATGATTATGTATAGTTTATTATTGAAATAATGAATTGCATACATTCAATGTTATAGGAATGGAATTCCGACGATATAACATTCTTTATAACATACGCATCATTAATCGCATCCTTCACATTTAATATTTTTATATTCTGTTATGTAGGCGAAATTGTATCCGAACAGGTAACTATTTTTAATAATAAATTCATTCTTCAAAGAAAAATACGTAATATGAGAAATACGAAATACCGAAATGAATAAGAATGAAAAATATCTTACGATAGTGCAGGAAAGTTGGCGAAATGACGTACATGATCGAATGGTACCGATTATCGGGAAACAAAAAGCTTTGTTGCATTTTGATCATTGCAATGTCCAGTTCAACGATTAAATTTACTGCGGGGAACATGGTTGAATTGTCGATTAACACTTTCAGTGACGTGAGTATCAAATTATCACCACCATTTCTACAAACCTATAAATTAATACAGATTCTTGAACGAGTAGGTCATTAAAACGGCTGTGGCTTTTTTAAACATGCTGCGGGCGGTGATATAGATTGTTTTCCGTAATATAGCACAATCTAGACAGTTGTTAAACATTCACTCATATGTACCGGTCGAACGAACCTTTATATGGATCTAAGATTTGACTGTTGTATTTGAGGTTCAATGAAATCGATATTTGGAACTCCGGTATGTGACATTCATTAACCCAAGCGTATTCTCTCCGACATCGTGGATTGTAATAAGAATTGTAAAAAAACTTTTACGTATTTTTTTAATCCCGTTCACGTCGTACAAGAAACGACAAATATTTTAGGATTCTCCAACACACTTTTCACTCCTTCACAGAGAAACCACAATATAATTTACTTTCGTATGATCCGTACCAACTGGCCCTTCGATTTCACCGAGCTGCACCCTTCGATCGCTCAGGCGGCCAAACTGCTCTCCCTCTGGCTCCTTCTGGCTGCGCGCTCAGTCTGCAATCTCATCTATATATTATTGTCCGGCCCGTGCACAACCCTTGCTCCCAAACTTTTAAATTGCTTTCGCCCCAGCGACAATGCTCGTCGTCTAGACGAATCGATCAGGTAAGCAATAACTATGAAAAAAATCTGCGCAAGCGTCGCGTGGAGCAGTTCTAAGTTATCCGTGCAATATGCTCGCGTAAGTCCTCCCCGCGGCATCTTCGCACGTTCACAATGATCGCCGAGGCCGCAGCCATCAGCAACGCCGATTACAGTCTTCAGTTGTGTTATTGGCTTCTAAAACCGGTCGGCGCCTGGCCACCATCGTCGTCCACGTACAAAATGGAAAGATTCGTTTCGTTCGTTTTAATTGCCACCTGCTACGGTTTCATCCTCTTCAGTATAGTTCCAACCCTGCTGCATTTATTCCTAGAGGACGAGAATTTTATGGAAAAAATTCAACTGGCCGGCCCACTGGTTCATTGGTGCATCGGTGGCATTAATTACACTATTTTGATACTACGAAGCAAAGAGATACGTTCCTGCGTGAATCACATGAAGACCGATTGGCGAACGGTGACCCGGCTCGAGGATCGACGAGTGATGATGAAGAACGCGAAATTCGGTCGATACGTGGTGGTTTTCTACGCTATCTTCATGCAGGGTGGCATAATGTGTTACTGCGTCACGACCGCAATCAGCACGCAGGTGATACAAGTGGGGAACGAAACTCTGATCGTGCATCCGTTGCCCTGTGTGATGTACAAGAAACTTATGGACGCCGACAAGAGTCCCGTGCACGAGATCGTGCTGGCCGCCCAATTCTTGTCGGCTATTATAGTGAATGCTAGCGCTGTCGGGGTCTTCAGTCTTCTGTCAGCCTTGTCGGCACACGCGTGCGGACAATTGGGCGTAGTTATGGTATGGATCACGGAATTCGTGAACGACTGTAGGGAGCGTGAAGAAACTGCTCCCGTGAAAGAAATAAGGGTAATTGTTGGGCATCACTTGAGAGCGCTGAAGTAAGCTTTCATTTTATCTCATTTTCTGCGTTTATTTTTCGATAATAGTATTGCTGCGGAGGATAGCTTTTGCAATGATTTATATTAATTGCAGTTTTATATCACGTGTAGAAGAGATGATTAACCCGATATGTTTCATGGAGTTGTTTAGATGCCTATTCGCTATATGTGTAGTTGGCTTTTATGCTTTTACGGTACATATTAAGTGTATGATGAATATATCTTTCATTACGTAGCAGTAATATATAGATTTTCTTTCTCGTGAATATCGCCGAGCACGAAGGACCAGAAGACGTCGTATTGAAATAACTTACATTTCATGTGGAAATCATTTAGGCTACGTCGCACATTGCCGTACAGGTTTACATTGTTTCATGAAAGTATTTTGTTTAGGACTGGCACGCAGGAAATATTGGAAACTTACCGACATACTTTTTAGTGCTCGTAGCAATCTGTTTCAATGCGTTTGTAATCTGTTATATTGGTGAATTGCTGGCAGAACAGGTATTAGAATGCCATAAGCAATAGGCGACACGCAAGTCATCCGCACTGTAATCAATATTAATCGAATTAACTTTTAACAGTGCGAGAAAGTTGGTCAAGTGGTTTATATGACAGACTGGTATCACTTACCCGAAAAACGAATCGCTGATTTGATATTAATCATAGCACGATCGAGTATAGTGGTTCATCTCACTGCGTGCAAATTAACGCACATGTCCGTGTATACATTTGGTAACGTATGTAAATTAATTTCCATTTAGAAATATTTCTCTCGCGTTTCGTATGTTTCGACTGAGACGTTAATATTTCCAGGTAATGAAAAGCGGTTTCGCATATCTGAATCTGTTGTGTCAATCGACGTAGTTAAAAAACCTGTAGTTAATCCAATTAGACAAACAATTAAGGAAACGACGAAATAAAACAAAACTTTGCATATATTTTTCAGAATACTTTTCTCGTAAAACTGTTCGCTAATTTGTCACAATAATATTAATACTTTGTCGTTCGTTGACGCGTCCGCGTGATTTCGTTAAGCCATTAAAGGGTTACATTCTTACAGTATGTTCAAATGTAGGAATAATTTTTAATGATAGTGCAAATGTTTTTACCAAATGTACTGATTAAAAAATAGTAGCCTGGATGAGGTCAATGTTTAGATAATTTTTTGTAACAAATTTTATATGACACGTGAGTCGTACCGACGAATACGTATAAAATGAAAGTATTGAAAAGAAAGACGAAGGCTAATATATATCCTTTTTTACTGCGTTCTTGTGTAACTTGATTTTTATGATTTCGAAAATTCTAATCAAAGCAAATGTATCTAACACTGAACAGTGCAAAAAAGTTGGAGAAAGAGCGTATATGACCGAATGGTATCGCTTACCTTAGGAAAGCAGCGATCTGTTCAGTTATTATCATCTCAAGGTCTAACACGACGATCAAAAGCACTGCTTACAATTTTATACAGTTATCTATCGCGACTTCCGGTGACACGCGTGCCGGCACTAAGAAAATTCTTGACACTTAATCTGCGGGTCGGTTGTACGTGCGCCATTTGTGTAACGCGGGCGAACTTTCACCTCAGAGGATAACGCGTTGGTCGCAAACGGAATATTCCGTGACTCGCAGATGAAGTTTTAATACAGGAAAATCCACGTATTTAACACGTCATTCGTGTATACCCGCGGCGTGAATACTAACATTAGTTGAAACCTACCAATTGGTGCGAACTCCCATTGCAGATTCTTTACATACCAAAAAAAAAAAGATATACTTTTTCTACCTAACCAGTTTGCAACCGTATCCATATATTATTGTGTACCAGGTGTACTACCCCAGCTCCAGAACTTTTTAATGGAGTTTACCCCCTCAACAATGCTCGACATCTAGACGAATCGGGCTGATAATCGATAGCTGTATACAAAATCCGCGCAAGCGTCGTATAAAGCAATTCAGAGCTATCCGAGGAAAATCCGTCAGTCCTTTCTGTGACTTCAATGCGTGGTCACAATGATCGCGGACGCCACAGCCAAGAGCAACAGCGATTACAGTCTTCGGTTATGTTATTGGCTTCTGAACCCGATCGGCGCCTGGCCTCCATCACTCTCCACAACGAAGATCGAACGATTCATTTCATTCGCTTTAATTATCATCTGCTACGGATTCATGTTCGTCACCATAATCCCTTCCATGCTGCATCTGTTTCTAGAACACGACGAGTTTATGATAAAAATGAAATTACTCGGACCGGTGGGCCATTGGTGCATCGGTTGCGTTAATTACACTACGTTACTACTACGAAGCAAAGAGATACGTTATTGTGCGAATTACATGAAAACTGACTGGCGGAAGGTGTTGCGGCTGGAGGATCAACAAGTGATGATGAAGAACGCGAAATTCGGTCAATATATAGTGGTATTTTACGCTCTATTCATGCACAGTGGCCTGATGTGTCACTGTTGCGTGTATGTGTCTACCACGCAGGTGATACAAGTAGGGAACGAAAGCATAATCGTGCGGTTGCTGCCCTGTGTGGTGTACAAGGAGCTGATAGACGTCAACAGGAGTCCCGTGTACGAGATCCTGGTAGTCACGCAATTCTTGTCAGCTACTATAGTGAATACAAGCGCTGTGGCAGTCTTCAGTCTTTTGTCAGCATTTGCGGCACACGCGTGCGGGCAATTGGGTCTAACTATGATGTGGATCACGGAATATGTGAACGGCTCTAGTGACAAAGGAGCAACTGCTCCTTTCAAAAATATAGGGGTAATTGTTGAGCATCATTTGAGGGCGCTGAAGTAAGTGCCCAGTGTTTCTTGTTTTTTTTTATTTCTTCATTTTTCGTAGTAGTTCGATGAAGGATATCATTTGCGATTATGTATGTTAATTGCAGTTTTATAGCGTATGTAGAAGAGATGATTAACCCGATATGTTTCCTGGAGTTGTTTAGATGCATACTGGCTGTATGTTTGCTTGGCTTTTATACGTTAACGGTACATGTTCAGTGCATGATGAATATTACTTTTATTATGCAGCGATAATATTTTTTTTTTTATAAATATCGTAAATCTTGTCTGGCGAAAAGATTTCGTATGGATGATTTGATGAAAATATATATAGAAGTGTTTTTTTGATTTTAGGAGTGGAATACAACAGATGCCAAACATTTAGCTATATACTTTCTGATACTCACAGCAATATTTTTCAATACGTTTGTGATATGTTATATCGGCGAATTGCTAGCAGAACAGGTACCAGAATCCCATAAACGAGAAACGGCACGTAATTCACCAAGACCGTGATCAGCATTAATCTAGCGAATTTTCAACAGTGTGAAAAAGTTGGTCAAGTGGTTTACATGACAGACTGGTATCACTTACCCGAAAAACGAATCGCTGATTTGATATTAATCATAGCACGGTCGAATATAGTAGTTCATCTCACTGCCTGGAAATTAATGCCCATGTCTGTGTATACTTTTGGTAACGTAAGTCAATTAATTTCTATGCACAAAAATTTCTCTCGCGTTCGCGTATGTCGCGACCAAAAGACATTTATATTTTCAGGTAATGAAAAGCGCCTTCGCCTATATGAATCTATTGGTTCAATCGTCGTAATTAGAAAGCCCGTAGTTAATCCAATTAGATTCACAGAATTTGAATGCAAAAAAGTTAAATAAATGACAAAATAAACAAAAAAAATTTCCTGCATGCTTTAGAATATTTTACTCGAGAAATGGTCCTCTGGTTTATCACAATAACAATGGAACTTAAACTTGAAATAAAGAATGAATATTAATACTTTGACGTCCACTGTCACGAACGACAAACCTTGCTCTTATACGAAGCTGTATAAGATTACGCACTACATCGTAGACCATGCCGTCAGACGATTGTTTTCCAATGAAGCATACGGCCGTCAAAGTGACATTTCCTAAAAAACAATACACGTATTCATCTGTGAAGTCACTTACGATAATACACTTTCGTATAATATCACAATATACTGGCAAATGCGTAGCAGGGGAAAGTATTTAAATAAGACGAAGGTCCCCATATTTCCTTTTTCACTTTATTCCTATGTAGCTGTTTGTCAACATTCAATTCAGACGGTAATTCGAAAAAAACACTAGCTATATACGCAATCGTACAAGGATCCATGATTTTCAATATATTTATATTTCGTTATATCGACGTGGCAATTATAGAACAGGTAAGAAAATATTAACAACAATTTACAATTGCAAGTGAACAACTGTAATAAAAATGTATCTAATACCGAAGAGTGCAAAAAATTGGGGAAAAAGTGTACATGATGAAATGGTATCGCTCACCTCACGAAAGCAGCACTCCGTTTAGTCATTATCAACCCAAGTTCTAACACGACGATCCAAATCACTGCGAACAACTTGATACAGATATGTTCAGATTAAAATATCCTTCTTAATATAATTATACTTCTCGTCTTCCATGTGCGTAAAACGTAATTCGCGTATATTCGCGACGTGAATAGTAGCGTTCGTCGAAAACCAATCAATTGGTACGAACCCCCATTGTAAACTCTTTACATACCAAATACAAATATTTACCTTCTCTACCTACCCAATCTGCAACCGTATCCATATACATATTATTGTCTACCAGCTGCACAACTCTCGCCCTCGAACTTTTTAATCGCATGTATCTCTTCAGCAGTGTTCGCCGTCTAGACGAATCGATCAGGTAAGCGATAGTTCTAAACAGAATCTGCGCAAGCGTCGGGTAGAGCAATTCAGAGCTATTCGAGCAAAATTCAGAGATCAGTCCGTTCCGTGGCTTCGATGCGTGGTTACAATGATCGCAGAGGCCACAGTCAAGACCAACAGCGATTATAGTGTTCGTTTATGTTATTGGCTTCTAAAACCGATCGGCGCCTGGCCTCCATCACTCTCCACATCGAAGATCGAACGATTCATTTCATTCGTTTTAATTATCATCTGCTACGGTTTCATGCTCTTCACTATAATTCCTTCCATGCTGCATCTGGTTCTAGAGGAGGAGAATTTTACGACGAAAATGAAAGCGCTCGGCCCAACGGGTCATTGGTGCATCGGTTGCGTTAATTACACTACTTTAATACTACGTAGCAAGGAGATAAGTTATTGCCTGGATCACATGCAGACTGATTGGCGAACGGTGACGCGGCTCGAGGATCGACAAGTGATGATGAAGAACGCGAAATTCGGTCGGTACGTGGTTGTTTTTTATGCTATCTTCATGCAGAGCGGCCTGATGTGTCACTGCTGCTTGACCGCCTTTAGCACGCAGGTGATACAAATAGGGAACGAAAGCATTATCGTTCATTCGCTGCCCTGTGTGGTGTACAAGAATCTGATGGACGTCAACAAGAGTCCCGTGTACGAGATCGTACTGGTCGCGCAATTCTTGTCAGTGATTATAGTGAATACTAGCGCCGTGGCAAGCTTTAGCCTTATATCGGCGTTTGCAGCACACGCGTGCGGGCAATTGGGTGTAGCTATGGCATGGATCACGGAGTTCGTGAACGGCTGCAGAAAGCGTGAGGAAACTGCTCCTTATAAAGAGATAGGATTAATTGTTGAGCATCATTTGAGAGCGCTGAAGTAAGTTGCCAGGGTTTTTCTTCTTCTGCTTTATATCTTCTTTTCTTTTTTTAGTAGCCATTTGAAGGATAGCTTTTGCGATTGTGTATGTTAATTGCAGTTTTATATCATATGTAGAGGAGATGATTAACCCGATATGTTTCCTGGAGTTGTTTAGATGCATACTGGCTGTATGTGTACTTGGCTTTTATACTTTTACGGTACATACTAAGTGCATGATGAATGTTTCTTTTTTTATTTCGCAATCAAATTTTTTCGTAAATATCGTATAGTATGACGGACGAGAAGATTTCATATGTAAATAATTTATACTAAGTCATCCATTGTGTTTACATTGCTTTACAAAAATATCTGATAGCGTTCCTTGGCTTCAGGAATGGTCTACAGGAGATGTCAGAAATTTAACGACATACTTTTTAATACTGGTAGCAATATGTTTCAATACGTTTGTAATGTGCTATATTGGCGAATTGCTAGCAGATGAGGTACAAAACCGTAACAACAGATCCAGACCGTAATCAACATTAATCGTGCGAATTTTCAACAGTGCGCGAAAGTTGGTCAAGTGGTGTACATGACAGACTGGTACCACTTACCCGAGAAACGAATCGCTGACTTGATTTTAATCATAGCACGGTCCAGTATAGTGGTTCATCTCACCGCCTGGAAATTAATGCACATGTCTGTGTATACTTTTGGTAACGTATGTAAATTGATTTCCACTTAGACATATATCTCCAGCGTTTCGTGTGTTTCGACTAAAAGTACATTAATATTTTCAGGTAATGAAAAGCGCTTTCGCATATCTAAATCTATTGTGTCAAGCGTCGTAGTTAGAACACCTGTAGTCACTGAATTTAAATGCAAAGAATTAAAGGAAATGACGAAATACAAACATATTCTCCTGCATACTTCACGATATTTTTGTGAAACGTGCGGCCGTCAAAATTACAATTCTTAACAAACAACATGTACATATTTATTGCTACGAAATCATTTACAATAATTCACCCTCGTATAATATCGCAATACGCAACGCTTCTTCCGGCTACCCGTCTCGAGATCGAATAATACAATACCATTGCGATCGCGGTGTACTTACGCGTTCTTCGGTTTGAACGTTACTAGCACCGTACCTGCAGCCCTGTTCTACCGCAACAAGTTGCAGCCGCTGAATGAATCGATTGACGTACGATTATTCTGCGCACGCGTTTACTCAAACAATGCACCGACTCCTTCCATACAATACAGCTCGACTCATTTGCCCCCAAGTCTCCGACGTGTACAATGACAACCGAATCTTTAATCATACAATCGAATCCCCATAATCTCAGCAGTTACAGTTTTCAAATAAACCGATGGTTTCTGAAGCCGATAGGCGCCTGGCCTCTTCCACCGTCCGCGGAACGCCGCGAAAGAATCGTTTCCTTCGTTTTAATCGTCATCTCTTACAGCTTCATACTGTTCACCATCATACCATCCTCACTTCGTATGATCCTGCAGAACGAGAGTCTTCACATGAAAGTGAAAATATTCGGCCCCCTGATCCATTGGCTTCTCGGCGGTGTGAATTACACCACGTTGTTGCTGCGGGCGAACGACATACGTTACTGCATGGACCACATAGACCGAGATTGGCAAACAATGACGAGAAAGAAGGATCAACAATTGATGATAAAGAACGCGAGATTCGGTCGCTACGTGGCGATACTTTGCGCTGTTTTTGTGCAGACCGGTATTACGTCCTTTTGTGTGATGACAGCAATGACCACGCATGTCGTCAGAATTGGCAACGAGACCAGAACCGTGCGTCTGTTGCCCTGTGCAGTGTATAACAAGCTATTCGGGGCAGACAGGAGTCCAATGAACGAAATTATGCTGGTCTCGCAATTCGTCTCGGGGTTTGTAGTGAACACCGGTGAGCTGGGCGTCTTCTGTCTGGCGGCGGTCTTGGCTGCACACGCGTGCGGTCAATTGCGTGTGGTAATGTTATGGATTACCGATTGCGTGAACGATGTAAAGAATAGGGACGAGAATGAACCCCTTAGAGAAATAGGACTCATCGTACGACATCACCTGAGAGTCTTAAAGTAAGTCTTCTGTGCCGTTCGTTTGGTGTTTCAAGGGTGTTCCTTTATGTGTGTTAATTGCAGTTTTATATCACATATAGAGGAAATGATGAACCGAGTATGTTTTCTGGAGCTGTTCAGAAGCATCGTAGCTATATGCGTGCTGAGTTATTACATTCTTACGGTATATATCATGTGCGCAATGTGTGTTGTATTATATTTGTTATAGCAATGGAGAATATTATTATTATTATTTTTTTTTTTTGTGCTGTAAGGGTGGAAGTTACGTGTAATTAATATGTTTACTACATGTACTATGCTATATGTTACAACTTGGCACCATTGTTATCCGTTGCATATTTTCAGTTTTACAACTAATTCAGCTTTTGAAAAATATATAAGTACTTGTTGATCCTAGGAATGGGATGAAGCTGATGTTCGAACCTTAACTTCGTATTTCATAATATTCACGGCAGTCAGTTTTAATACATTTATAATATGTTATATCGGTGAAGTATTAGCGGAACAGGTACAAAGTGGTCCGGGCTAGATCGAACATTTTTATACCTGTATGTCAAAAATTTTATTGATACCCCGCTGCGCATGGTTCCACAGAAATTACGATTAGGAGATTCAATTCATGAATTTCATTGTTCTTGAACTGTGTGAAGATACAGGGCACTAAAATTTTTCTTATACCAATATCTGTAGCATAGAAATAATTTAGAAAAAATTATGCATATTCACACAAAAACTTGAAAAATTAAGCAAATTTTACGTGCACTGCAACGCCTAATAATATCTTTAAAATTCTTGATAAACAGATAGAAAAATGCTGAATTAGTTTTGGTATGGCCCATACTGAAAAACATTTAACGCATAGCGGCAACTCATGACGACCATGATTCGAAGTAATTGAGTAAATTGTTAACAGTGCGAAAAAGTTGGCGAAGTGGTTTACATGACAAACTGGTATCACCTAGACGGTAAAAGTATCCTTGATCTAATTCTGATCATGGCGCGGTCAAGTGTCGTCGTTCAAATCACTGCTGGAAAAATAGTTCACTTGTCCCTTTGTACTTTCAGTGACGTAAGTCGATTAATATGTATTCTCTAATGTTTCCTTTTTTCCCTTTCAACATATTCCGCAAAGAATATCATTTCCCATTTCAGGTGATGAAAAGCGCTTTCGCTTACATGAATTTACTCCGTCAGATGACGTAACAAACAATTTTGCAAAATTGTAGATAGTTCTCTAGCCTTCGAAAACATACAGTAGGTATTTAGAATGTCGAGAAACATGCACCGAAACAGTTCTGCGTGCATTGGTAGCCATGATTATAATCTCAAAATCTTATGTCTGAATAAAAAATTGGTATTAAAAACCGGTGAACGTGTTTATCTCTGTGTCTTGTATACTTACATATGCATATATAACTATAAAGAACGAGCACGGTGCCACTGCACGCCACAGATATCCTCCAATCCGTCCCACTGTTCGGCCTACAATATTTCATACACTGCTGCAAGAAATTAAGACGACTAGCCCAATCGATCGACCAACAGTCCTCCAGAAAAGAAATATGCGCAAGCGTCTGTACCGCCTGCACATTGCCCCTTCCAAAACGGTTCAGTAGATTCCCCCCACGTCAATGGGCAACTACGATGTCAGACAACTCGGTGATTCCACAGGCGAATCTCAATAGTCATTGCGACTACAGTCTTCAATTGAATCGATGGTTTCTGAAACCAATAGGCGCTTGGCCCTATCCATCCACCGCTTCGTCAGTCAACAAAATTGTTTCGGCGATATTAAATATCGTATGCTATATCTCCGTAATATTAACCATGATTCCTTCTATATTGCACATGATTCTGGTGGAGCAAAGTGTTTTTACGAAAATGCAAACGCTCGGTCCTCTGAGCCATTGGGCCGTCAGCACCGCCAGTTATACCACGTTATTGCTACGCAGAAAAGATATACGTTCATGTATGGACCACATGGAAAGCGATTGGCGAATAGTTACAAAGGTGGAGGATCAACAGGTGATGTTGGAACACGCGAAGTTTGGCCGCTACGTAGCTGTTGTGTGCGCGACGTTCATGCAGGGTAGTGTTTTGGGCTACTGCCTGGTGACAGCGGTGAGCACAGAAATCATACAAGTAGGAAACGAAACGAGAGTGGTGCACGCGCTACCCTGCTTGGTGTACAAAGAGTTGTTAAACGTCGACGAGAGTCCTACGAACGAGATCGTTCTTTTCATGCAAGTTTGGTCAGCGATTATAGCGAATTCCAGCACGGTTGGAATTTTCAGCTTGGCCGCGGTTCTAGCTGCTCACGCATGCGGCCAATTGAACGTGCTGATGATATGGATCACGAAATTCGTCGATCAAGCGAAGAATAAAAATGGGAATGGTTATTTTATAAAAATCGGTTTGCTCGTTGAACATCATCAGAAAACGTTGAAGTAAGATTTTTCCGTTATTATTCTGCGCTTGGACATGATTCGTGCTTAGATTGTTTAATACATGTGTTGCTTGCAGTTTTATATGGCGTATCGAGCATGTGATGAATCGAATATGTTTTTTAGAGTTGTTTAGATGCACAATGGATATATGCTTGGTTGGATACTACGTTCTTACGGTATATGGTATAGACACCCTTAGGAATATTGCCAACAGAAATAGTTATCGTATCTATTTGACATTCTTTTCATTTTTCTGCTGCAATTATATTTGCGATAATTTGTGTGGCGTGCAATTGTTTAAGACTTGTTGCTTTTTTGTAGGCATGGACAGAAGGAGACATGCAAGGCATGGTCACTTATATCATGATGTTCACATCTATTGGTTTCAATATTTTTGTTTTATGTTATATTGGGGAAAGATTAACACAAGAGGTATCGTAAAGTTATTCACGCGCAGAAACGCGTAGGAATCAGATCGCAGTAGAGACGTGGATTAATAAATTGAATTGTTAACAGTGCCAAAAAGTTGGTGAAGTCGCGTACATGACGGATTGGTACTATTTACCTGAACGAAGTATCCTCGACTTGATTCTGATTATCGCGCGGTCGAGTATGGTGATTCACATCACCGCCGGAAAATTAGTTCACATGACCATTTACACTTTCGGTGATGTAAGTCTGCATGGGCCGTGCTTGTCCATTTATCCTCTCGTCTCACGAGTTTCTTTTGCAGGTGCTGAAAACTGGTTTCGCCTATTTAAATTTGTTATCCCAAATGACACTATGAAATAATAATAATTGTTTGTAAATTGATAAAAAAACAGTATTAAATGTTAAAAGCATATATTAAAACTAATTGCAGAGTACAATTTGTTTATTCGCAAACCTTGTGAACTATAAATTACTAACTGTCGCATTATTAAAAAGGAGTTATCTCACATTAGTTTGAAACAATTTTATTGTGTTTACTTGCGTCAAAATTAAAGCTTGAACGCGAAATCAACATTACAAAATCGTATCAATATTTATTGTAGCTATTCAGTAAACTGATCGAATCAAACACTTACTGTATACCCTGCCTGCTAAACGTTCAGTGGGGAACAGAAATGTTCCATAGAATTGGCAGCGTCGAATTAAATATTGCACACGCAAACCCCATGAAAAGCACCACAATAAGCCCACCTTTTAATTCACACGACTGCCATTGGCAACCCTTAAACGCAGATAGATACATGCACCGTTGCAACAAGTTGCAGGGGCTAGACTAATCGATCAGCTAGCAGCAAACATGAAAAAAAATATGCGCAAACGCTCAGCGCGAACCGTCTCTTTCCACGCACGATTCAGTTGTTTCCATCACTTCACGATGACAGTCGGCGCTGTGATCATAGAAACGAATCTCGAAAGGAGCAGTGACTACAGTCTCCAGTTGAATCGATGGTATCTCAAACCAATAGGCGCCTGGCCAGTTACGTCCTCCACTACTACACTCGGAAAGATCATTAAACGCATTTTAAACGTTATCTGCTACACTTTCATGCTGTTCACTTTAATCCCCAGTCTACTCCATCTGATCCTAGAAGATGAGAGCTTCTATGTCAAAACGAAAGTACTTGCATTTGTGAGCCATTGGTTCATCAGCGGTATCAATTATACCGTTTTTATACTACGTAACAGTTTCGTTCGTGAATGCGTGGAGCAAATGGAATACGATTGGAGGATAATGGCAAGAAACCAGGATCAAGAAGTGATGCTGAAGAACGCGAGATTCGGTCGTTACGTGACCATATTCTGCGGGGTAATCTTCCAGAGTGCTGTTATGTTTTACGCTGTGCTAACGTCACTCGCCACACAAACTATCGTAGTTGGTAACGAGACGAAAATCATACACATGCTGCCTTGTGCGGTATATAAGAAGCTGATCAATGTCGATCACAGTCCTACGTACGAAATTGTCCTAGGCATGCAAATGATTTCGATATTTATCGTGAATTTGTGCGTGACTGGAATTCTTAGCCTCGCAGCCGTTCTGACCGCTCACGCGTGCGGTCAATTAAATGTGCTTATGACGTGGATTACCGAATTCGTGAACGAGCCGGGCATTGAAGACGAAACCACGCCGTTTATGCAAATAAGGGTGATCGTGGAACATCATACCAAAGTATTGAAGTAAGTTTCTTGTATTACTTAATTATTGTATGAAAGATTACTTTTGCGTTTATTTACGTCAATTGCAGTTTTATATCGCATCTAGAAGAGATGATGAGTTTCACGTGGTTTATGGAACTGTTCAGGTGTGGATTGGGTATCTGTGTGCTCGGTTACTATATTCTTATGGTACACATGAAGTTACTTTAAACATAGAATTTTTATATCATTTTTTGTAGAGTAATATTTAGAATCGAGTGTTCTGCAACGGTTTCAATCGATGCAAAATTATAGCCACTCCTTATTCCGATATCTTGAAGTGAACCAGGAATCTCTGACGTTGGAATATGCGAAACCCACTGTTCAATTCTTTTAGAAATATAAATATGTTTTTATTTATTAACATATTACTTTTAGGAGTGGGCCGACGGTGATGTACAGAGTATAGTCACGTATTTAGTAATACTCGCCGCAATTACTTCCAATGCTTTTTTTATATGCTATGTTGGTGATTTGCTAACGGATCAGGTACCATATAGATTCAATTGTATGCTGTGAAAATAAATGAAAGCTATCGAAATAATCATTATGGCTTATCAAAGTAATTGCTAACAGTGCAGAAAGGTCGGAGAAGCAGTGTATATGACAGAATGGTACTGTTTGCCAGATAAAAGAGTCCACGAATTGATGCTGATTATTGCACGTTCGGACATGGTGGTTCAACTAACTGCTGGGAAATTAATTGAGATATCCATTTACACATTCAGTGATGTAAGTTAGCTTGTTGATTGTCAGAGGTGCACATCCAACCTCATAAACTTATTTATCATTCCAGGTATTAAAAACTGGCTTCGCGTATTTAAATATCTTTAGTCAACTCACATGATAAAGTACCTTCGTAACGAAATTGGGCATAAATTTATCAGTTTTTAAATATAGAGAGCATCATGAATGTTATATATGAGATTTGCATTTAATAATTATTATTAATGCTAAACAATGTATGTAACAGAATATCATTCGGAATATTATCCTGTGTTTGTGTTAAATAAATATTAATATGTATAAATAAATATAAAATAAATATTACAAAAACGTATCAATATTAACTGTAGCTATTCAGTAAACTGAACAAATCAAACACTTACTGTATACCCTGCCTGCAAGACATCCAATGGGGAACAGAAATGTTCCATAGAATTGGCTGTTTCGAATTACATATTAAATGCGTCAACCCCATGAAAAGCACCACCATAAACACATCTTTTAACTCACACGACTGCCACTGGCAACCCTTAAACGCAGATAGATGCGTGCACCGTTGCAACAAGTTGCAGGGGCTAGACGAATCGATCAGCTACCGGCAAACATGAAAAAAAATATGCGCAAGCGCTCAGCTCTAACCGCCTTTTTCCGCGCACGATTCAGTTCTTTCCATCACTTCACGATGACAGTCAGTACTGTGATCATAGAAACGAATCTCGAAAGGAGCAGTGACTACAGTCTCCAGTTGAATCGATGGTATCTCAAACCAATAGGCGTCTGGCCAGCTACGTCCTATACTACTCCAATCGGAATGATCATTAAACGTATTTTAAACGTTATCTGCTACAGTTTCATGCTGTTCACTTTAATCCCCGGTCTACTCCATCTGATCTTAGAGGATGAAAGTTTCTATGTCAAAACGAAAGTACTTGGGTTTGTGAGCCATTGGTTCATCAGCGGTATCAATTATACAGTTTTTATACTACGTAACAGTTTTGTTCGTGAATGCGTGGAGCAAATAGAATACGATTGGGGGATAATGACAAGAAGACAGGATCAAGATGTCATGCTGAAGAACGCTAGATTCGGTCGTTACGTGACCATATTCTGTGGGGTGATCTACCACAGTGCTATTATGTTTTACGCTGTACTAACGTCACTCTCCACGCAAGATATCGTAGTTGGGAACGAGACGAAAACTATACACATGCTGCCTGGTGCGGTATATAAAAAGCTGATCACTGTCGATCACAGTCCTACGTACGAAATTGTCCTAGGCATGCAAATGATTTCGATATTTATCGTGAATTTGTGCGTGACTGGAATTCTTAGCCTCGCAGCCGTTCTGACCGCTCACGCGTGCGGTCAATTAAATGTGCTTATGACGTGGATTACCGAATTCGTGAACGAGCCGGACATTCAAGACGAAACCACGCCGTTTAAGCAAATAAAGGTGATCGTGGAACATCATACCAAAGTATTGACGTAAGTTTCTTGTGTTACTTAATTATTGTATTAAAGCTTACTTTTGGGTTCATTTACGTCAATTGCAGTTTTATATCGCATCTAGAAGAGACGATGAGTTTCACGTGGTTTATGGAACTGTTCAGGTGTGGATTGTCTATCTGTCTGCTTGGTTACTATATTCTTATGGTACACATGAAGTTACTTTAAATAAAGAATTTTTATATCATTTTTTGTAGAGTAATATTTAGAATCGAGTGTTCTGCAACGGTTTCAATTGATGCAAAACTGTATTCAATTCGTTGATAAATATAAATATGCTTATATTTATTGACATATTATTTTTAGGAGTGGGCCGACGGTGATGTACAGAGTCTAGTCATATATTTCGTAATACTCGCCGCAAATACTTTCAACGCATTTTTGATATGCTATGTTGGCGATTTGCTAACGGAACAGGTACAATAGATTCAATTGTATGCAGTGAAAATAAATGAAAGCTATCGAAATAATCATTAAGGCTTACCAAAGTAATTGCTAACAGTGCAGAAAGGTCGGAGAAACGGTGTATATGACAGAATGGTACTGTTTGCCAGATAAAAAAGTTCACGAATTGATGCTGATTATTGCACGATCGGACATGGTGGTTCAACTAACTGCTGGGAAATTAATTGAGATATCCATTTACACATTCGGTGATGTAAGTTAGTTTGTTTTTTTTTTACAGGTAAGCATCCAATCTCATAAAACTATTTACCATTCCAGGTATTAAAAACCGGCTTCGCGTATTTAAATATCTTGAGTCAACTCACATGATGAAGTATCTACGTAACGAAATTAGACAGAAATTTATCAGTATTTAAATATAGAGAGCATCACGAATGTTATACATATATGAAATTTGCATTTAACGATTATTATTACTGCTAAACAATGTATGTAACAGTATATCATTCAGAATATTGTCGTGTCTCTGTGTTACATCACATAATTAGTAACGCAGCATGTCAGTTATGAAATAAGCTTAGCATCTTAATCATTCGATTGAATCAACACAAAATTATACTTAACCAGATAATTTTCCCTCGTGGCATATCAAACCATATAATTAATATTTGTACGGAAAAACTTGCTGTTGCATGCCAATGCAGCCGTAGGAAAACGAAGAAGCTTACCAATACCTTTCATCTTCCAAGCTAAATTCATATAACACTCGTATCATCCTCGTATCGTTCTCTAAATATATCAAACATTTATTCCCACAAGTCTACCAATGTTCCGAACGGTTTCACTCTCGCCACGCGAACTTGCCACGGGAAACTCTGTTGCGTGCGCGTTCTTCAACTTTTTAATGAGTATTAGTTTCGCATCGCACTGCAACAAGTTCTACCGTCCAGCTAAATCGATTACCCTAGGGTAGTATAAAAAAAACCTGCGCAAGCGTTGTTCAAACCAGTGTAACGACAGTCCTCCGTCTGGGCAAAATACTCGATTCAGTTCTTTCCGCGCCTCCGATGAGTAGCCACGATGACAAGCGAATCCATGGCAACGGAGACGAATTACAATAGCCACAGCGATTACAGTCTTCAATTAAATCGATGGTTCTTAAAACCGATAGGCGCCTGGCCTCACTCGTCACGCACAACGAGACACGAGAGAATCATATCGCACATTTTAATCATCATTTGCTACAGCTCCATCTCGTTCACCGTCATTCCCTGTTTACTCCACATGGTTCTGCAAGACGAGAACTTTCATACGAAGCTGAAAGTGCTCGGCCCCCTGGCCCATTGGTTCGTCGGCAGCGTGAATTATACCACGCTGTTGCTTCGACGCAGAGATATACGTTATTGCATGGAGCACATGCAAGTCGATTGGCGAACAGTGTCCAAGGAAAGGGACCAACAAGTGATGCTGAAGAACGCGAAATTCGGGCGCTATGTCGCGGCTTCATGCGCCGTTTTCATGCAGGTCTGTGTCTTTTGTTACTGTTTGGTGACCGCCCTGAACAAGCAGGCGATTCAAATAGGAAACGAAACAAAGGTCGTGCACATGTTACCGTGTGCGGTATACCCAAGGTTGCTAAACGTCGAAAATAGTCCGACGAACGAGATAGTGCTCATCACGCAATTCTTCTCGGGCTTTATCGTGAATTCGAGCGCGG
The DNA here is from genome assembly GCA_948146005.1 of Nomada fucata. Classification (NCBI taxonomy): domain Eukaryota; kingdom Metazoa; phylum Arthropoda; class Insecta; order Hymenoptera; family Apidae; genus Nomada; species Nomada fucata. The sequence goes on from OX411277.1 coordinate 5,618,540, forward strand.
TAGGAATTTTCAGTCTCGCCGCGGTTTTGGCTGCACACGCGTGCGGCCAATTGAGCGTGGTTATGGTATGGATCACGGAGTTTGTGAACGAATCGAGGATGGAAAAGAGGGCAGTGTCGTTTAAGAAAATGGGGGTGATCGTGGAGCACCATATAAGGGCGTTAAGGTAACACCCTTTTTATATTGATGCTTTTATGTCTAGTGGACAATTTCAGTGCGACGATGTTTAATTTAATTACAGTTTCATATCGTGCATAGAAGGGGTGATGAACCGGATATGCCTTTTGGAATTAATTAGATGCACACTAGACATATGCATACTCGGCTACTACATTCTTACGGTATACGATAAAGTTGCTTATGGTTTCTATTATGAGCAGAACGAGATATTTTCTTCGGACAGCAAATAGTTTTACTTATGGCTTTTGTGAAATTTTTCAGGAATGGGCTGATCACGACGTTCAGAATCTGGCCACGTATTTCATGATGCTCATATCTATATGCTTCAACATTTTCGTAATATGTTACATTGGTGAATTGTTGACGGAACAGGTACTAGGGACTAATGAACCAAGCACAAAGCCGCAAAAATAGATTAAGTGTAAGGAATGGATCAAAATCGCGATGAGGACTAATCGATTGAATTGTTAACAGAGTGAGAAAGTTGGTCAGATGGTTTACATGACGAACTGGTATTATTTACCCGATAAAATAATCCTCGATCTGATTTTGATCATTGCTAGATCGAATTTGGTGGTTGAAATCACTGCCGGGAAATTGGTCCAAATGTCCATTTACACGTTCGGCCATGTAAGTTAGCCTGCTCTTTATACATTGCGCACTGATTTATCTGTTCTCATTGGAACCATTGCAATTCCAGGTAGTAAATACAGCCTTCGCTTATTTGAATTTGTTGCGCCAAGTGACGTAACAAAGTGCACCCGTAAAACATATATGCACCCTCAATACGTATTAGCAATTTATAAGATTTGTAATACAAGGAAATGGCAACAATGTAGCTAGACTTTCATACCGAACAAAACTTACACACCTTGAGTCACGATTTCACGAAATCTGACGAAAAGAAAATCATGCCATCCAATTATTATTAACACTGTCACATAATTATTGCGCCTGAAAATAAAATATATTTACCATTGAAGAATGTACCTCGCCTTCCTAAGACGCAACATGACTTCTACACCGTGCTCGACGTATCGTGCAACTTTCCGAACAGTTGAACCCTTCCGAAAAAAAAAAAAAATAATAATAAAAGCACCGTTCCACTCGAATAAAAAGTTTGTTGCGTGCACGTTCATGCGTCAGCTGTACCGGGAACCACTAAATATAGTTGCACACGCCACAGCAACCTGTTACGGCGCACAGACATATCGATCGGTGAATAGTCGTACCACAAAACCTGCGCAAGCGTTGCACAAACAGGTGCATCCGTTCCTACCATGCAAAATATTCCAATTCAGTAGCCTCCCAGACTTCTACGAGCAACCAACCATGACTACGAAAGCCATTGCATTCGAGTCAGACTTCAATACCCTCTACGACTACAGCTTGCAATTAAATCGATGGTTCCTGAAACCAATAGGCGCCTGGCCTCTTGCAACCCCCACGTCTAGACTCGAGAGAATCACTTCATTCATTTTAATCGTAATATGTTACTGTGTAATATTGTCAACCGTAATCCCCTGTATGTTTCACATTATTCTGGAAGATGAGAATATCCGTATGAAGCTTAAAGTGCTCGGCCCCCTTGGTCACTGGTTCGTCGGTGGAATTAATTACACCACGTTGCTGCTACGCGGTAAAGAGATAAGCCTTTGCTTGGAGCACATGGAGCACGATTGGAGAATGATAACGAGGGTCAAGGAACAGCAAGTAATGTTGAGGAACGCGAGAATCGGTCGCTACGTAGCTGCGGTTTGTGTGACATTCATGCAGGGTGGTGTTTTGTGTTACTGCGTTTTAATGGCGTTCACCACGCAGACAATAGAAGTCGGCAATGATACCAGGACCATACGTCTGTTGCCGTGTCCAGCGTACAAGAAATTAATTGCTGTCGACACCAGTCCGACAAACGAGGTTGTCCTCGTGTCGCAATTTCTCTCGGGGTTTATCGTGAACTCGAGCGTCGTCGGAGCTTTCAGCCTGGCTGCTGTTTTCGCGGCTCACGCGTGCGGCCAATTGAACGTGCTGATGATATGGATCACGGATTTCGTGAATGAATCGAGGGACCGGAACCGGAACGTTTGTTTCAATGAAATAGGCATGGTCGTTAGACATCATCTCAGAACATTGAGGTAACAGTTATTAACAGCTTCTTAAATGTCCGTTCGAGTATATCTGTACATTTTTTCTCACTATTTCTGTTGATTACAGTTTCATAGCAGGTATAGAGACAGTGATGAATCGAATATGTTTTATGGAATTGTTCAAGTGTACAATGGCTATATGTTTGCTAGGTTATTATATCCTTACGGTATGCTAAATATGTGTAATGAAAAATTTGGGTGTCAGTGTATACTCGTGTGTTATTTTGTGCAATGAAAGCAAAGATTTCTCTACGACTAGAGAATGGTTATGATTTATAAATTTTTATCTTTTTAGCAAGCACTTCATCATTACAGAAAAAAGTAATGCAATAATAGTATTATCACTGAGAGACAGTTTTTGTTCGCGTCTACCACAGCTATCATTGCTGTCTAAATTACACGTGAATGATTCGAATTTTGTGAAATTCGTTGCACGTCTTACCGCATGCAATAACTTGACGGATTTGTGTCAAATAAAAAATAATTCAATGTTATATTGTTATAATGTTATAATGTTATAATTGATTTAATTGAAAATGCAGAGTATCTTTTTCTAGGAATGGGCCGATCATGATATTCAGAACTTGGCCACATATATCATTATTCTTATATCTATGTCCTTCAATATTTTTATAGTATGCTACATCGGCGAAATATTAATGGAACAGGTAATATACACACGATATCATAATACGATAATACGGCTACTTAGTAATATAATCAACACTCACCTGCTGAAATTCTTGACAGTGTCAGAAAGTTGGTGATGTAGTTTACATGACAAATTGGTATTATCTGCCAGAAAAAGATGTCCTTAATCTGATCCTGATCATCTCAAGATCCAGCTTAGTGATCAAAATTACCGCTGGAAAATTCATTAAAATGTCTTTATACACGTTCGGGGATGTAAGTTTCTTTATGTATCCTGCCCGAAAAACTGCGGTTACTAAGATATTCGTTTGCATAACGCTAAAATATTTATTTCTATAAGAATATATGAACAAATCTGTGAGTTACTGTATGACTGTTCCCATAGGAAGATTCATCCAATAGCTTCTACTTGCAGGTAATGAAAACAGCGTTCGCATACTTAAACATACTGCGCCAAACGACATAACGTGACTCCGTAATCAAACCTTCACATTTGAACAAAACAATTTGTGTCAAGTTTCATATAAAATATAAAAATAACGCCGTTTACGCAAGTTATATATATATATTCCACAATTTTTACCCTCCCAGTCACTCTTACATATAAAAGCACGATTGATTAATTTTACCTGGAAAAGCGTATATCCTCCACCCTCGACGAATCGAAGCAACTGGTGGTTAGGCGGAGCCATGCTTCCGCCGTCCTGGCGGATAGTAATGTAATCTATTTCGAACGTTAAAAGAACAAAAGAGGTAGCACATGCGCGATACATTTTGCAAATGTAAGAACAAATTCGAATGTAATGTACAATTGAAACATCGCTTGAAAAAAAATATATCAAGGTAGTCGCTGTTCAGAGTAGATCTAATATACACATAACATTCGTTCCAGTACATACAACCAAACGATAAGTACGTCTAAATTGAGAAAAGTTAGTAACATGGTTCCCTTAAATGTAAAATAATTGATCCACATTAAATCCTTACAACCATCCAACAAACTATTGCATATAAAAGAACATATATGTATAAGTTGATTAAGTATACCTGGAATAAAGAAGCAACTGGTTAGGCGGAGCCATCCTTCCGCCGTGCTGACGGGTACCAATATAAATCTACTTCGATGCAACAAAAGAGCGAGAGTGTTAGCACATGCGCGATACCGCACTTTCGATAATCAATGCATCGCCGTACACCTTCCCTGTCAGTTGTGCGTGCCCTTTTGACAGGCTAGTATCAATATGAGCCACACCAGTTTCGCAGGTGATTCGTCGAGCGCAGACTGGTTGTACAGTGTCGAGATAAATCGATTGGTTCTTAAGGCGATCGGCGTCTGGCCTCGTGCTTTGTGCTCTAGCAAAGCCGAAAAGGTCTATTCCGTGACCCTCCAGTTAATCAGCTTCTCCATGATATGTTTCCTCTCGGTCCCTTGCTGCATGAGCCTCCTGTTAGACAATGCGGGCGGCATCGTTATGAAACTCAGATCGATCGGCCCGGGAAGTTTCGTTGTGATGGCAGTGATAAAGTATGGCATTCTTGTATCGCGTAGTAACGAAATTGCAATATGCGTAAAGAATATGCGAATCGATTGGGCTCGTTTTCAAGAGAACAAACAAGACAGAGAGATCTTGAGGAGTAGCGCCAGGACGGGTAGATTCATGGCTATGTTCTGTGCAGGATTCATGTATTCGGCAGGATTCGTGTACACTGCTATAATGCATTTTTTCACGGAACGTATCGAAATCATCGATAACCAGACAGTCAAATCTCAGCCGTTTCCAATCTACCGCGGTATTCTTGATCCGCGAACCAGTCCTTCGGTCGAGATAGTACAATGGATACAAAGTTTCGCTGCTTACGTTATATATACTGTCACGGTTGGCGCTTGTAGCCTGGCTGCAGTGTTTGCCATGCACGCGTGTGGACAATGCAGAATCCTTGGGCATAGGCTGGACAGGCTTGTCGATGGTATAGAACGGGCGAAAAATTTCGCCACGCACGGTGAAAAATTGGGGGATGTCATCGAGCATCATTTAAGAATCCTAAGGTAAACGGTGTTCTAATTTGATCGTAATATGAAATGTATGTAGGGCTGTATGTGGAATTTTCAGTTTTGTATCTAAAATGGAAGATCTTCTAAACGAGATCTGTCTCGTTGAAGTGATAGGTTGCACGATTAATATATGCCTTCTGGGATATTATTTACTTACGGTAAGGATATCATTGTTACACAGACGCAGCAATCGTTAATGGTATGTATCACGTTTTACTGTTAGCTTTCTAGGAATGGGAGCACAACGAATCTGTTGCAACTTTGGCTTACTGTACATTGCTCATATCTTTTACGTTTAATATCTTCATACTTTGTTACATAGGTGAAATTATATCTGATGAGGTATTTCGCATACACGTGTGAATTTTTCTTAATCAATCTTACCTGGATGCACTTACGGTGTACATATATTTATATTTATATTTCACAGTGCAGGAGAATCGGTGCAGCAGCATATATGGTCAACTGGTACCGTCTACCAAAAAAGAAAGCGCAATATTTAATACTGGTACTCGCTACATCGAATTCTACCACAAAATTAACAGCTGGGAAAATCTTCGAATTATCCTTACCCAGTTTCTGCACTGTAAGTATTGGACAGTAGTTATTCATCCCTTCGAAATGTACAATGTCCATTCAAGTCGAATATCCCTTATTACAGGTAGTAAAAACTTCGATGGCATATTTCAGCTTGATACGAACTATCACGGCATGAACTCGATAACCGTAATTAATTTACGAAATTAAGATACAATTAAAAGAACAATTCATAATCTGGAATACAATGATTTAATCGATACAATAATAAGTCTAAACGAAAAGAAACGTTACCTTCCCACTTGTTGATGGAGATGATAGCAAAAACAAATTCGTTGCACTTTTATTCTATTCTGACTAAAAAAAATATTTAAGAAAACCAACTTAAACAGCTTTTCCCTTGTCTACCCCAAGCCATTCAATAAAGAACCCCGACCTCCGGCAACTACAGACTTGGCCCTTACATGATTGTAGTAAAACTTGCTTATCGATCACGAAATGAAGTTTCATTCGCACATTTTCGCGCTTGCGTCCCTTCGATCGACCCTTCACCGACGTTCTGAACGTCGTTCGGCGGGTTCAGTCGGCGCCGTGCATCGGAGGCGTCATCATGCCGTCCTCCAACGCCCATGAGGATCGTCCACCGAACAAGCATTACGAAAAAGATATACATCGGGCCTTGCAATTTTGCCATTGGGTTTTGAAACTGCTTGGCATATATTCTATATTCTACAGAAGTAAGAACAAACTCGAACGAGCAACTTCCACACTTCTGATCCTGATCTGTTGTTCGATACTGCAATTCGTTATCGTTCCATTCGGCTATTATGTGCTTTTCTACGAGAAAGACCTGAACACGAAGATTAAATTCCTGGGGCCGTTGGCGTTTTGTGTATCATCCCAGTGTAAGTACGGTTACCTGGGTGTAAAGGGTTCAGCATTCGGACGTTGCATCGAACAAGTGAAAAACGATTGGAAACTATTGCAAGACGAAGATCATCGTAATATTATGATACAACATGTCACCATGTGCCGAAATCTCATCAAAGTGTACGCAATATTTTTGTACACCGGTAGCCTGTCTTATCACACCATTATGCCGTTTCTATCGAAGAAAGACGAGAACGATACGCAAAGACCGCTCACTTATCCCGGCTACGAGGCGCTCTTCGACGTCCAGAAGAGTCCGGCGTACGAGATTGTCTATTGCATGCATTGCTTGTACGTTCTGGTAACGAATAATATTATGATGGTTGGATACAGTATGACAGCGATTTTCACTACCCACGTGTGCGGCCAGATTAAGATACAGACATTGCGATTGGAAAATTTGACAAAGAAGAGGCAGGAGTTGGAAAAGTACAGTGTCCAGAATCGTTTGGCGATAGTTGTGAGAGACCACGTAAAGATCTTAAGGTAAGGCGACATCATTAATATAATTTAATGTAATAATTTAATCTAATTGTTTAATGTAATTATTTAAAGTGATGTTATTATAGGGACGACTATGAATTTTCAGGTTCATAAGAAACGTGGAAGAAACTTTCCGGCAATTTTTCTTATTGGAAATAATAGTGTCCACGTTGATTATATGCTTGCTGGAGTATTACTGCATGATGGTAAAAAATATTGAAAATTATTAAGAAATATTTAATATCCAATGCACTGTCGAATTTGATTCTATTCTATTGTAGAAAACAGGATGAGTATCATTTTTGTAAAGTTCGAAAATTTTTAGGAATGGGCAACTAGCGATTCGGTCGCGATATTAACGTACGTCTCTCTCTTGTTTTCGTTCACGTTCAACATACTAATATTTTGTTACGTAGGAGAACTACTTCTCGACCAGGTACTTACATGCAACAGATACTCGGAGCCTTACACATCCATACATCCGTCTGCCTTATTCCGCATTCGTTTTTTCGAAGTAGTTAACTGCTGGCATAATAGACATGAGTATTGTACCAGGGCAATAACATCGCGGCAGCTTCATACGGAACGGAATGGTACAATTTGCGTGGAAGAGAGGCCCGTGACATCACTCTATTGCTGGCTATGTCGAAGTTTCCGCTCAAACTCACGGCTGGCAAAATAATCATTCTATCGTTGAACACGTTTGGTGTTGTAGGTTGCTCAAAACTGATTCAGCGTCCTATTCAGATATGAAACTTTTAACATCCAAGAGTGTTCCTAATTTTCAGGTACTGAAGACGTCAGTGGTTTACCTGAACATGCTGCGAACGGTCACGGATTTCTGACAAAGTTGTCATTATTTTGTGAAGATGAAAATCTCGTACTCTGGCTGTGCATAATTCTTTGGATGCTCGAGGAGTTATCTGAAATTTCATGCCGAAACAAGAGACTTATGTTTCGCTTCGATGCATCGGGAAAATATATAGAAACAAATTTTTAGAAATCAAATTGTAAAATATTGTTCGACAAATTTTAACACTTGCATTAACGCGAATATAAGGCCCCCAATAAATGCGAGGCTTGCATTAGTACACGTATATACTGTCCCTTCTTTATTAAATTCTTCTTCCCACAATGATACGTTGCTTGCCGTCTAAAAAGTTATAAACTCCACAAAAACTTGTCGCGAGCTCTTTTTTGCAAGCTATTGACTGGTGGTAGCATAAGGGGACAATATGCAACTATACAAAAAGACAACGTATGGCCATAAACTCACAGTTTTTTCTACCCACGCGCTTTCTATAGATATAGTATCGCGGAATTCCATTCTTCGTACACATAATTTCCATATGCGCAAGCTCTATGGATACTGTTTGCGCGCAGCGCCTATAGTTCAGTCATGCACAGCGTTCAGATCATCTCACAGGATCTCCCTATATTATTTAAACACCCGATGAACATTAATTGCAATAGCGATCTACAGTGGAGCCTAAAGTATTGCCGATTAATTTTAAAGCCACTTAGGCTGTGGCTTTTGATTTACGGCTACGCGAGCAATCTAGAGATAATCATTTCGATAATACTACTCGGTGTATAATATAAAATCAGAATCAAGACTATCGGTGCGGTTTGCTATTGTGGATCATTGATGACTAAATACTGTTACCTTGACTTGAAAACACCTGCTATCAAGCGTTACATCGAAAGGATGCAAAAATACTTATGCATTATCCGTATTAATTTTTCTCTAGCAGCGTCGCGGGAGCTTCGTGTAGTTTGGAAAAACTATTGTTCGCCCATGCTTGCGGATTGATTCAGGTGCACATGGAGCGGGTAAAGTACCTGGTTGCGGAAGAGAAAAGTGCTTACGGCAATTATTGTTAATGAACACGTAGAGACGCTGAGGTGAGTGTATTGATGAATTTAAAGATAATATTTTTTTCTCTCTTGATAAAGTGAATACGATGTTGCACATTGAACTACTCTGCACAAATTCCTGACAATCGAATATGAGAAAAATTTCTCGTCGTTCTATCCACGCCGGATTTGTCTTTATACACAACTTTAAAGCCACCGAAAGTACAAATTTCCAATATTTTTTACATCAGTGATTTCAAATAATTAATTTGATATTGCATATTTCGTTACAAAATGCAAAGAGTGTAACAGAATATAAATTTAAAGTATGACATTGAATAAAAATCCACTCAATATTTTAAGAATGAAATTATCCTGAATTAGCTGTGCTGCATGAATTATTCACCAATAGAGAAAAACGGTGATGTTACAATTGAAAAATCGATTGAAAAAAAATATATCAAGGAAGTCTCTGTTCAGAATAGATCTAATGTACACATGATAATCATTGCAGTACATACACCCAAACGATAAGTACGCCTGAAGTGAGAAAAGTTTAAAACATGGTTCCCTTGAATGTAAAATAATTGATCCACATTCAATTCTGACAACCATCCAACAAACTGTTACATATAAAAGAACATATATGTATAAGTTGATTATATTTACCTGGATTAGAGTCAATTCTCCACCCTCGACGGTACGAATCAACTGGTGGTTAGGAGGAGCCATCCTTCCGCCGTGCTGACGGGTAGCAATGTAAATCTATTTCGATGCAACAAAAGAACGAAAGTGGTAGCACATGCGCGATACCGCAACTTTCGGTAATCAATATAACGTCGTACAACTTGCCTACCAGTTGTGCGTGCACTTCCGACAGGCCGGTATCAATATGAGCCACGGCAGTGCCTCAGATGATTCGTCGAGCACAGACTGGTTGTACAGTGTCGAGATAATACGACTGATTCTTAAGACGATCGGTGTCTGGCCTCGTTCTTTGTGCGCTAGCAGAGCTGAAAAAGTTCATTCCGTTGTCCTCCAGTTAATCAGCTTCTCCATGATATGTTTTCTTCTGATACCATGCTGTATGTGCATTCTGTTAGACAAGACAGGTGGTATCGTTATGAAACTCAGATTGTTCGGCCCAAGTAGTTTCTGCGTGATGGGCATGGTGAAGCATTGTATTCTTGTATCGCGTGATAACGAAATTGCGAATTGCATAGAGAATATGCGACACGATTGGGCTTGCTTTCAAGACAGCAAAGAAGGCAGAGAGATCTTGAAGGGTAGCGCCCGAATGGGTCGCCTGATGGCTATGTTCTATGCAGGATTCATGTACTCGGCAGGATTTGTGTTCGTCGTTGTAATGCCTTTCTTCACGGAGCGCATCGAAATCATCGATAACCAGACAGTCAAGTCTCAGCAATTTCCAATCTATCGTGGTATTCTTGATCCAAGGACCAGTCCTTCGGTCGAGATCGTTCAATGTATGCAAAGTTTCGCTGCTTACGTTATGTATACTGTCACCGTTGGCGCATGTAGCCTGACTGCAGTGTTTGCCACGCACGCGTGTGGACAATGCAGAATCCTTGTGTATAAGCTGAACAGTCTCCTCGACGGTATAGAAGGAACGAAAAATTTCGCCGGGCATCATGAAAAATTAGGGGAGGTCATCGAGCATCATTTAAGGATCCTGAGGTAAACGTTCTGTTCTAAGTTGATCGTAATGTGAAATGTATGCAGGGCTGTATGTAGAATTTTCAGTTTTGCATCTAAAGTGGAAGATCTTCTAAACGAGATATGTTTCGTTGACGTGATAGGGTGCACGATTAATATATGCCTCCTGGGATATTATTTACTTACGGTAAGGAGATCATTCTAACACAGACGCGGTAATCGGTAAATGGTTATTATGGTAAAAGGAATTGTTGTTTCTAGGAGTGGGCAAATCGTGATTTAATAGCGACCGCAACTTACCTTGGTTTTATTCTTTCATTAATTTTGAATATGACGATACTCTGTTACGCGGGTGAGCTTCTTGTCGAAGAGGTATTTTAACAGCATTAAACTGTACTTTTGTAATTGTGGTTTAGTTTTTCGACGAGTAGAAATAATTAGTCACTCATTAGGGTGAAAAAATCGGCGATGCAACTTATAACATTAAATGGTACGATCTATCAGCGAAAAAGAGTCTTGATCTGATACTGATGATCAGCATATCAAATTTTCCACCTAAGCTCACTGGTGGAAAAATATTTGAAATGTCTATGAACACTCTCAATACTGTAAGTAGCAGTTTTCAATTACTCGTGACTGAAGAAAAATGTTTGAACAGAATTCATATCACTTTCCAGGTACTAAAGACGTCTGTAGTTTATTTAAATTTGTGTCGAGCTGTCACTGAATGGTAAACGATCACACAAACTATCTCTAAAATAATTTAATTCTTTAAAAATCTAAAAAGTTATTAAATATATTTATAGATACCATACATGCACGTGAAAATGCAATATAATGGATCTGCGGGAAAAAAAGAAACATGATTTCCTTGCATAGAGCATGTTAAGGAATCGATTAAGAAAGTATTGCTTTTTTATATTGACTCGTAAAATGAAATATAGTGTACGTAACATGCAATAATATAATGAAATAACACTAAAAAAAACATAACGATGTACGACAAAATCTTATACCAAAAATTACGTATTTCGATCTACCCTGTACAAGTTCCTGAACATCGAATAGCAGAAAAATTTCTTGTCGTTCCATCCACGTTCGATTTTTCTTTACACACCTCTCTATAGCCACCGAAAATGCATATTGCAAATATTTCTTACATGAATGATTTCAAATAGTTATTTTGATATTGCACATTTCGTTACAAAATAAAAAGATGTACAGAGTGTGCCACAATATGAATTTGAAATATGACATTGAATCAAAATCCATTCAATATTTTAAATAAATCTGCACGTATTATTTTGTTCTACTTACAACAGACTGCAGACAATTGCCAGAAATCTTCCCAGGAAATCTGTGATTTGACTGGGCTGCTTGAATTATTCACCTGTAAACAAATTCAATTGAAAAATGTATCGAGGTAATCTCGGTTCAGAATATACATAATATACACATGATATTCCTTGAGGTACATATTGCCAATCAAACGACAAGTGCGCCTGAAATTAAAAAAGGTTGTAACATGGTTACCTTAAACGTAAAATAATTGTGGCCGTGCGGTTACCCGAAATTTCCTCCTACGCACATTAAATTCTTACTTCCATCCAACAAATTAAATACACATAGAAGGACATATATAAGTTGATTAATTTTTACCTGGCAAAGAGGAAATTCTCCACCCTCGACCGTTCGAATCAACTGGTGGTTAGGAGGAGCCATCCTTCCGTCGTGCTGACGGGTAGCAATGTAAATGTATTTCGATGCAACAAAAGAACGAAAGTGGTAGCACATGCGCGATACCGCACATTCGATAATCAATGCATCGCCGTACACCTTGCCTGTCAGTTGTGCGTGCACTTTTCACAGGCTAGCATCAATATGAGCCACGCAGGTGTCTCGGATGATTCGACGAACGCAGACTGGTTGTACAGTGTCGAGATAAATCGATTGGTTCTTAAGGCGATCGGCGTCTGGCCTCGTTCCTTGTGCGCTAGCAAAGCCGAAAAAGTCCATTCCGTGGTCCTCCAGTTAATCAGCTTCTCCATGATATGTTTCCTTCTGATACCATGCTGTATGTGCATTCTGTTAGACAAGACGGGTGGTATCGTTATGAAACTCAAATCGATCGGCCCGGGCAGCTTCTGCGTGATGGCCGTGATAAAGCATTGTATTCTTGTGTCGCGCGGTAACGAAATTGCCAAATGCATAGAGAATATACGACACGATTGGGCTCTTCTTCAAGACTGCAAAGAGAACAGAGAGATCTTGAGGAGTAGCGCCAGGACGGGTCGATTCATGGCTATGTTCTGTGCCGGATTCATGTACTCGGCGGGATTTGTGTTCGTCGTTGTAATGCCTTTCTTCACGGAGCCCACCGAAATCATCGATAACCAGACAGTCAAATCTCAGCCGTTTCCAATCTACCGTGGTATTCTTGATCCACGAACCAGTCCTTCGGTCGAGATCGTTCAATTTTTGCAAAGTTTCGCTGCTTACGTTATGTATACTGTCACCGTTGGCGCATGTAGCCTGGCTGCAGTGTTTTCAACGCACGCGTGTGGCCAATGCAGAATCCTTATACACAAGCTGAACAGGCTTGTCGATGGTGCAGGTGGGACGAAACACTTCGCCACGCAGGACGAAAGATTGGGCGATATCGTCGATCATCATTTCCGGATACTGAGGTAAATAGTGTTCGAATTTGATCATAGTAAGAAATAACACTTACGTATATACATATACGTAGGGGTGTATTGTAAATTTCTATGGGGAAATATGAACGATTTTCAGTTTTATATCTAAAATGGACGATCTTCTAAACGAGATATGTTTCGTTGAAGTGATAGGATGCACGATTAATATATGCTTCCTAGGATATTATTTACTTACGGTAACGACATCATTCTGATATAGAATGCAGCGGTCGTTAAATTGTATTTATCGTGTTTTGTTGTCAGTTTTCAAAGAATGGGAGCACGACGTTCGCTGTAGCAACTTTGGCTTACTGCACATTGCTCATGTCCTTTACATTCAATATTTTCATACTTTGCTACATAGGTGAAATTATATCAGAAGAGGTATTCCGTTTGTATATGTGTATTTTTATTATATGGTCTTACCTGGATGTGAACGTATAGTCTTTACATGATTTATCTAATTCCACAGTACAAGAGAATTGGCGTGGCCGCTTATATGATCGACTGGTACCGTCTACCGGAAAAGAACGCTCAGGGTTTGATACTGATACTCGCCGTGTCAAACTCTTTCACGAGATTAACAGCTGGAAAAATATTCGAATTATCCTTACCCAGCTTCTGCTCCGTAAGTAATGAATAATATTTGTTCGGCGATCTGTTCGAATCGTACAATTCTCGTTCAAATCGGAATATTCTCTGTTGCAGATATTAAAATCGTCGATGGCATACTTCAGCCTGCTTCGAACTATCGCAATATAAAATCTATCCCATGTTAATTTACGAAATTGAGATAATACTAAAGAAAAACAACCTTAGTAAAATCTGACAATACGATTGAATCGGCACGATTACGCTAAAAGAAAAGAAACATTACCTATCCCTTCGACAATGGACACAGGAGCAAAGACAGCAAATACGGAACAAAATATCCATTTTAACTCGTAAGAACTAGAGAGATGTGTTAGGCCTTTAATCCTTGGAGAAAAATATATATTTCAAAGTCACATTGTAAAACATTAATTGGAAAATTGTAATACTCACGTCGCTGCAATGATCGCTGTACCGAACGGCAAACTATAATACATGTGCTGTATAAGAAGCTGTAAATGGTTCAACGAAGACATATAAAGCGCGCGACTCTAGAACTTCGAAAGGGAACGATTGCAATCCTCCCACCCCATTGTTCTGTTCAGGCATAAAAAATTGTAAACTCCATGAAACCCATCACGAACCCTTTTTTTCTAAGCTATTGACCGACGAGTGCACAAGGGGACCTATACCACCCTATAAAAAAAAATTACGAGCTTCGTTTCATCGGCTTTTCTACCCGCACGTGTTCATTAATACTTACTCGTACCCGACATGCACACACTAATTATTTTGCATTTCTATCGTTCGGTTCAATAGATCAATATCCCGTAACTTCGTCCTACGAACTCGCAATCATTTTCACGCGCTTGCGTTCTGTGCGATATTATGTTCAGACAGCGTCTATAGGTCAGTTTTGCACTTGCGTTCCCACCATCCGGACCTCCTTCATTCAACAAAACAACAGGATGAACGCCTATTACAAAAGCGATCTTCGCGATACTCTGAAGTGTTGTCGAATGGTTTTAAAATTGCTTGGCCTGTGGCCCCTAATTTACGGCCACGCCAGCAATCGGGAAAAGATCATCTCCATGATACTCATCTACATATGTCTGATCAGTCTGTCGTTCGTGTTACTACCGGCCGGTTATTATTCTATATACTACGTGAAGGATTTGAATCTGAAAATCAAAACCATCGGTCCCGTTTGCTATTGTGCCTCTTGCGTGATCAAATACGGTTACATCGGCTTGAAATCGTCTGCCTTCAAGCGGTGCATCAGACAGATAGAGAACGATTGGAAGATGGTCGAGAAAGAGGAGCATCGCGCCATCATGATAGGCAACGTAACAGTAGCGCGGAAATTGTCCATCTCGTTCGGAGTTTATCTCTACGCCTCTGCCATATTGTATCACATAATTCTACCGGCGTGCACGAATACGCTTCAAACGGGTGAAAATTCGACGGCGAAACCGTTGATTTATCCAGGCTACCAATTGTTTGTGGACGCATACGCTACGCCCACGTACGAGTTCATATACTTCATGCACTACGTATATTCCATCTTCTCCAGCGGTATCACGGTGGCTTCGTGTAGTTTGGTGGCGCTATTTGTTTGCCATGCTTGCGGACTGGTTCAGATTCAAATGGAACGATTGAAGTGCTGGGTTGAGGAGAGCGAGACACAGAAGGATCAAGGTCGTTTGGCTGTTATCGTTAATGGACACGTTGATGCTCTGAGGTGAGTGTATTGATAATATATCGCACGTTTTCTTTTTGTTGATAAAATGGTGAAATGCGATTAGACACGTGCAAATAATATTGCGTACAAGTTACATTTGCATGCGAATGCATACTTTCAGATACTCGAAGGCGGTCTCGAAGGCGTTGCAGGAAATATGTTTCCTGGAAGTAGTTGGATCTACCTTTATGATCTGTTGCCTCGAGTATCTTTGCATAGTGGTAATGGAACAATTTTATTGGATCCCAATTTGTACGGACTTTTTATGACGAAAGAAATTACGGCTTTCAGGAATGGGCGAATCGTGACATGATAGCGATCGCGATTTACGCAGGTTTTATAGTTTCATTAACATTTAACATAACGATACTGTGTTACGCGGGTGAGCTTCTTGTTCAAGAGGTATTTTAGAAAATTTCGATTATACTTCTTCCATTGTAGATTATTATTTTTTTTTTACAAAAGATTTTTATTTTTTACAATACAAATAATTAGTCCCCTATTAGGGCGGAAAAATTGGCGAGGCAACTTATAATACTCGATGGTACGATCTATCGCAGAAAAAGGGTGTCGATTTGATACTGCTGATCGCAGTATCAAATTCTCCACCTAAGCTCACCGGAGGAAAAATATTTGAAATATCTGTGAACACTCTCAGTACTGTACGTAGAAGTCTTTAATTACTCCATAGTGTACCATCATTTTTTAATAAGATTCGCGTCATTTTTCAGGTACTAAAATCATCGGTGGTTTATTTAAATTTATGTCGAGCCGTCACCGAATGGTAAACGATCATATAAAACGTATTTAAAATAATTGCATTTTTTCCAAGATTAAAAAGCAATCGAAAATAATTACAGATATCTTACGAGCATGTGAAAGTACAGTGCAATAGAAGTTCGGAAAAGAAAGGGAGCACAGATTGTTTACTTGAAGCATGCCAAAAGATCAATGGAGAAAGTACTTAATCCTTCTGGTCGTAAGTATTCGAGTACTTTCCAAATTGTCTCCTAAAATCAAACATGAATACTGTACGTAGCATGCAATAATACGAATCTGATTGTACGGGTACGAATTTTACAATAAAGCAGCATTAAAACAAGCATAAGGGGTACGTAACATATTGTTCGAAAAATTACTTGTTTCACACTGCCCGACACATGCTCCCGACCACCGGATAATAGAAAAGTTTCTCATCGATGCATCCACGTAGCACTTTTCTTTACACACGGCTCTACATCCCTGCCCAATAAAAAAAGAATTGTAGCAAACGCAAATTAATGATTGGCAAGCGCGCCCCTTTCTACCGTCCACGTGTGTCACGCACGCGATGAAACTTCACCGTGTACATTCATTAAAGACGGTATACCCGCGCGTACGTCCTACCATTATCGCGTGAAGTTCCAATTCTTCCGTTCAGTCGATAATGCGCGTCGGTGCAGTCAACATGCACGTTGACGACGAGCAAAAGAATTCTCATTACAAGGAGGACGCGCATTACTCCCTGCAAATGTCACAGTGGTTACTGAAACCGATCGGCGTGTGGCCTCTTCTCTGCGCACGTACCAGCAAATTCGAACAAATTATCGGTGCCACCCTAATGGCCATATGCTTCTCCAGTCTACTCTTCGTCATACTGCCATGCGGTCACTACATATTCTTCGTCGAGAAAAGTGTGGCCACAAAAGTGAAGCTTCTTGGCCCAGTCGGTTTCTGTTTCACGTCCGCCCTTAAGTATTGCTACCTCGGCGTAAAGAGAACCATATTCGAACGATGCATCGAGCACGTAGAGGAGGATTGGAAAACCGTGGAGAATCCGAGTCACCGTGCTATTATGTTCAAGTACGCGACCGTCAGCAGGCACCTTATCACGCTGTGCGCCGTCTTTCTTTACACCGGCGGTATGTCTTATCACACCGTGATGCAATTCCTGTCGGCTGAGAGAAGCAGGAGCAATTACACCTATAGGCCACTCGCTTATCCCGGCTACAATTCGTTCCTTGACACGCAGTCCAGTCCTGCGTACGAAATCGTGTTCGGCCTTCACTGTTTCGCAGCGATAATTATGTACAGCGTTACGACGGCCGCGTACAGTTTGGCCGCGATATTTGTCACTCATATTTGCGGGCAGATACAGATACAGATGGCGAAGTTTGACGAGCTAGCGGAGAGACGGGACGAGATGGGCGAGGGCAACAACACCGTGGCAATCATCGTTCGAGATCACGCGCGGGTACTGAGGTGAGACGTATTAAATAAAAATTGAAAATCCACGGAGACGAAGAACTGAACGTGTTGCGGAGCGTTTTTAGGGTCTTGTAAAGTGAAAGGATTTTTAGATGTGAATGCATGTGGAATTTTCAGTTTTTCGAGGCGGGTCGAGGGTGCTCTGTGCCAAATATGTTTCACAGAAATTGTTCAATCCACGTTGTTTCTGTGTTTGCTCGAATATTATTGTTTCATGGTAAATCATCGTATCGGTGGCGGTGTGGCTTGTTTTAAACAGTTTGTATCATTAGTGTATTTCAGGAATGGAATAACAGCGACGCGATTGCGATAATGACGTATGTTACTTTGTTGGTCTCCTTTACATTTAATATATTTATATTCTGCTACATTGGCGAGATACTTTCTGAACAGGTATCCGCAAAAGTTTTGGCCCGTTTTGTGTGTATTTGAAATTTGTTTTAATGATTCATTATGATCACGATTAGTGCAGTCAAATCGGCACAGCTTCATACGAGACGGATTGGTACAATTTTCCGGCTAGAAGGGCTTATGATCTAATTTTAGTGAACGCGATATCGCAGAATCCACCAAAACTTACAGCCGGGAAAATAATAGAATTGTCACTGAACACGTTCAGCACCGTAAGACCACTTCGAATTTAACCTTATGTGCACTAGATAAGCAAATGTGTAGCATTAATCAGTTTGCAGGTAGTGAAGACATCGGTGGTTTACTTGAATTTACTTAGAACAGTTACCAACTTGTAATAACATTTATTGGTGTTACCATATAAAGGCTGCCACCGTGTGACCCGAATAAACATTATTTTAAACGCTCTGCTCCAGATGAGATGATTTCTTAGCAATATTCATCAGTGTAATATTTATAACCACCGAAAATAGTAACTTCAAATATTTTGTATATGAATGATTTTAAATAATAATTTTGTAGAGAACGCAAAATGGAGAAAATAACAAAATATGAATTTTACTAAATATTTTCAGCAGTAATAATAACTTTTGCAGCACATCGACATTTGATTAAAACCCATTCAATATATATTAGTGAACAACATTAAAGGACCACTAAATTGTGACGGAAAAGTCGTCGGAAAAAAATTGTGACTGAAAAGAGGTGAGACTTCAATTTTCGAATCATCACAGTGATTTGATTCATAAGAAAACTTTCTTAATGTTTGTAGAGACATTTGAAAAACGGCTTGTAGTTGGCGAAAATAGAAGCTTAGCGCTTTAAAACAAGCCTGCGCGGGATGCTCTACGACTTTCCATCATAAGGTTACGAGAGCTGAAAGCTCGGCCATTTTTCTATCGCAAGTTAGTGATCCTTTAATTTTGTTAAGTAGCGTTGCAAAGAAAATCTACATGTATTATTTTATTTTACTTACGACCTGTAGACAATTGAAAGGAATCCTCCTTGAAGTTTCATAGATGTTTCCCAGCCCATCTATTAATATCATATATCCATAATATGGTAGCAGGTTCTGCAGAATGGACTGTGCTTAAAGTATTCACCTGTAGAGAAATACGGTCACGGTTCAGTTGATTGTAAGAACATTTATGAACGAAATCTCGGTACAGTATATATGTATATATACATAATTTCCACATGATATTCATTACAATATATATCTATATTTTCACCTATATGATGTGTACCTCAAAAATTAAAAAATTGCATGGCTTACTGGAACAGAAATCCCTCCATTATGTACTATTAGATGATACGGGCGCATAAAAGTAAACACAATGTTGATAGTAGCCTGCGTTTATTTCAACTAACGCCATACACCTTCCATGCAACTATATCGTAGAACGCATGTGCCATATAACAGCCAACGAACTTCAAAAGCCACCCCCTTGGGCAGGGCTACGCCTGCGTGAAGAACGTAGGAGTTGCCCATTATAGATCGAAATTCTCCACGTGCAAAGAAGAACATTATTTCCGGTTGGACTTAATAATTACATACAAACATTCTCAGTTATATATTGGTCCAGACAATTATCCTAATTTATTGTAATATATTTTAGTTTAATGGAAATCAATTCAACTTTATTTTATTTAGCATTAATTAATTAATTATCACCTAAATTCGTTATTTAACCATAATTAGTCATTGTTTAGGAATACTTCTTACGAAAGTACACATAAAAGTATATATCTTTGTAACAAGTGTTCCTACTCATAGTGCACTTATGCTTATTGAAATTGAACAATTAAGGGACAGACTCTATAGCATACAGTGGCTTTCACTGTAATCGCAAATGTTCCCTTCTCTGACAAACAATAATCGATTTCAAACTGCACAATGGGATGCACGCACACAGTATTACAAGCGCAAGCCCAATACCCTTGCAATCAATGCTGCAGCTCTACCGTGTTCAGTCGCCCACCGGCAGCCTATGAATATGCATCCCTCTTTAACAGAACAGAGCGATAGCACACCGCGAAATAAAAATTACAAAAATGACATCCTGTACATAACAAAATACACAAAGTGGATCATGAAATCTATTGGCATTTGGCCGGTGAAAGTGAAGGGTTTGGGCAGACTTTTGCAAAAAATTGCTGTCCTTCTGAGCAACTGCGTACTACTGTTCGCCATAATACCATGCGTGCTGCACATTATACTCGAGGAAAAGGATACAATAGTCAAATTAAAATTGTGCGGTTTACTAAGTTTCTGTTCGACGTCGTTAATGAAACACTGGGCGCTCACCGCGAGAAAACCGAAGATCCAGGAGTGCATCAGTCAAGTGCAGACAGATTGGAAACAGGTCAGTGTCAGCGATGACGATTACTTCTGTGAGACTAGCGATGCATAAGAATTAATTGAAAGGCCAAACGGTGCATTTAAAATGGGTGTACACGTTCAGTTGCTCTCGGGGTAAGTCAAACAAACTGAGCATTGAATGCGGCAGGTGGAACGTGATGTGGATCGCGAGATGATGATGAAGTATGGGAAAATGGGTCGAAATCTAACCATAATTTGTGCCGCGTTCATGTACACCGGTGGCACAATGTATCACTCGGTTATGCAGTACGCAATCGGCACTTTCACCAATGAGTACAATCGTACCATCAAGCCACTGGTCTATCCAACGTACAGCGCCCTGTACGACGTTCAAAGCGATCCAATTTACGAATTGGTGTACGTTGTCCATTGCATGTGCGGATATGTGATATATTCGGTAACAGCTGGTGCTTGCGGTTTGGCCGCTCTTTTTGCAACGCACGCCTGCGGTCAAATTGGTATCGTTAAGTATCGATTGAACGATCTTATTGATGGTAAATATGCAAAGGGAGTTTCTGATCTGGACACACGATTAATAGAAATTGTTGAACACCATTTAAGAATTTTGAGGTACAGGTGTTTTACTCGAATATTATGGATTAGCACGCCGACTGCGGGACATTTGAGACGGCGAAGGGTATCAAACATTCCGCTCGATGCACATACCGATCCCGCAGTCAGTGTGTTAATAAAATAAGACTGGTGCTGTACGATGATTTAATTGCAGATTTGCGGCAACGGTAGAGACTGTTTTGCAGGAAGTATGTTTCTTGGAATTCGTTGGTTCTACGTTCATAATATGTTTACTGGAATACTATTGTATAGTTGTGCGTTCATTTGTATTTATGATAACTAGTTCTACAGATATGTGATATTGTTGTTCATTGTAGGATTGGAAACAGAGTAATGCTATTAGCCTTACGACGTATGCAATATTGCTCGTATCATTGTCATTTAATATATTCATACTTTGTTATATTGGAGAACTTCTTATGGAAATGGTATGTTTTTTGCATTTTGTTATATGTGTTACAAATCGATGGCGTACCCGTGCCGCCGTAAACTAACTTTTATTGCTACTCGCTGATATTGATATACATGTAGTTTCCACCTTAATATAGCCTTTTGCTCAATAATCATAATATACATCCTTATTTATATTTGAATACGGGAAAACAAACACGAACCATTTTTTGTCCTACACTTTAAACCGATGGTTCTGCTAGTATTGAAGTAGATAAAAATTCGTTTTTAGAAATATTTATTTATTCTACATTATTATGTACATATTTATCATCCATGTGGAATTTGACTAATTTCTATACATCTCAGACTGGTAGCATTGGATTATCCAGTTTTATGATCGACTGGTACCATTTACCTACAAATACAGTACGTGGTATCATTTTAATAATTGCCATGTCGAAGAACCCGGCGAAGATTAGTGCTGGGAGGGTAGTTGATTTATCCTTATCTACTTTCGGAAGTGTGAGTTATTAATATTAAAGTGACTGAAAATCTCGAATCTAAAGAACTATTTATCTATCATTAAAAATTATGATTTCTTTACAGGTACTTAAAACATCATTGGCCTATTTAAGTTTCCTCCAAACTGCCGTTGTGTAATAAGTGATTAACTGCTCCATCAATTTAATAGAGTTTACAAAATAAATAAAAGTTGGTATCGTTGGAGTGTCATGGAAATGGTATAGTGTCATTAAAGCCACGGGAATTCGGATTGGAAAAATACATTGGCCAATTTGTCTATTCCTATATTTCGTCCATGTCATTAGCACGGACTAGCTTTTTGTTTCAAGGGGTCTCAACAATATAGCATTTGTGGTTTAAAAGTTATTAATGAAAAATTGGCGAAAATTCACACCGAGTCATTGCAATGATCTCGTCTTCTAGAAACGTTAGAGTAGTGGTGGAGTGCTCAAAAAGAAAGTAAAGGATGCCACTAAACGGCAATAAGCGAGTTACAAATGCTACTAGCGCTGTTCATTTTTTAAAAAGAATTTAATAATTCGTTTGAGAATTCCACAGTAACTATACATGCAGACTGTTCTAAAATTGGAGAAAATTATTCCTCGACTCCAGAACTTTAATTGTAGACGTCGTCGATGAACGTAGGCATAGCAAAAGGTGAGATAATTGAATTTATAGGCTACTGTGTCGTTGCTGCTACTTCATCCAATTCCACGTAATTGTTATGGTTGCAACGCGAATGTGAAACTAAATACTATTTTATACGAAAATGAACAAATCATAGAAAAGAAAGGAAATTTGAAGAAGAATTAAATGCAATGAAATTAAAAAAATTGATAGTTACGCCAATGAAACGGTGACGAATTTATGAGGAAATCGAGATAAATTGAGCATTACGCCAATGCATCTTCGCGGCCTTGCAAGGACGTTCCCACGCGTATTGCTTACTCAGCCGTAGTAGCAGCGTACGCATTTCTAGGAATTTATATGGGTCACTCGCCACCTTCATTCACTATTTGGACGAAACTTAGAACGGCTGTATATCGGCTTAGACATATCGGATCGTGTTCGAAAAAAAAGCAAATTAATCTGCGCAATCGTCTTCGTACGATAGAAGTATGTAGAATGAATTATGTGAACAATCTACAATATGCATTTTATGAGAAATATACAACTACTATCTTCTTAAAAAAAATATAATAGATTATAAGAAAAGTTAAATATACAATGAAAAATGAAAGATGAGTAGCGCCTTTCCTCTCACTGACACCACACAGATATGAAATAACGGACAAGAGTTCAGGTACAGAATCCTTAATTTTATTTTACATTTATTACCACACAAAACACGTCGCACCCTCTCGTCAGCTGTACCTCGAGCAGCTTTTTGGATTACATCGATAATTGAAACTATTGCGTTTTCCGCCTTCTGGAGCAACTAGATGAACGATAGTGTGCTTAAAATGCAGGTAAAGGATGCTCCTACACGATAATATCTGCTTCACCAATGCTTCATACGCTATTTACATTTTATAAACATTCTAAATATTCGTTCCAAAATTCCAGGGGAACTATACACAGGAATCGTTCTAAAATAGGCCCAAATCGTTCCTTGAGTCTATAGCTTTACTGTAAGCCATCGTTGATTAAAATCGGCCAGGTAGACCGCGACATAATGGAATTTGTTTAAACAAATTATAAACAAATACGATTACATCAACTTGCCGGCTGGCCACAACAATGATCAGAGGACATAAAGTAAAGCCAGAGGTATAAGCTACCATCTCCAATAGGAGCGAACATTATTCCACGTGACGTTCATTTGTTATAAACAATTAAACATTTAAAATTTTTATTACGGTCAACTGCACATAGTTACAGTAACGGGGTATTTTTTATCGTGTAGCTTATTCATTTCCCTTTCAATTAAAAATCGAGTAAATTAGATCAATCTCCAGGGTCTGAGATCATAATTTTTTGCAATTTTGTCGGTAACGATACGTCGATAACGGTACAAGTGGCGCCATCTCGCGTTTGCGGCTTTTTTCACAATTTCGCGCACCGCCAAACCCGAATTCCTAGATTACATCGTTAATTTAAACAATTGCCTTTTTCTCGACTTCTACTGCGTATTTCTTAAACGGACTTGTCTTAAATTAAAGCTACCAATCATAGCTATCTCCTCCAAGAGGCGGAACAGTATGACATGTTTGGTTTAAAAGTTATTAACAATTGAAAAATCGGCAAAAACACACTCAGGATCACTCCATTTGCCTTGGCTTCTGAAAGGATGCCGCTATATGACAATGAACGATTTACAAAAGCTGCATGTGCTGTTTATTGTTCTTCCCTTTCATTTGACACCTCATTTATTAAAAAACAACCACCAGAAGCCAAGATAACATTTTTTTTTAATTTTATCGGTAACGATATGTCGATAACCGGGCATGTGGCGCCATCTCGTGTTTGCGGCCTTTTTCGCAGTTTTTACGCCTTCAAAACCAAATTTCAGGATTACATCGTTAATTTAAACAATTGCGTATTTATCGGCTTCTAGCTTGTATTTTTGAACTGGACTGGTCTTAAATTAAAGCTACGGCCCCTATCTATCTCCTCCAACAGGTGCAAGAATATGGCATCTATGGTTTAAAAGTTATTAACAATTGAAGAATCGGAAAAAATTCACCCCGGGTCACTGTAATTATTTCGAGTTCTGGAGGCGATAAATTAATGATCGAATGCTTAAAATTCGGCAATGAAAAAAGCATATCTTTGAAATTATTTAATTTGAATGTCTATTATAGAGAGTTACATAATATAGTTACGAATACAAAACTATTCAGTTATACTGAATGCAATTTATATATCAATTTGCGTACTAACAATAAGTAAATAGTACTTCTGTAGATTAAATCCTTATGTGTTGTGTACAGTGTCTCCAGTCTTGTCTGCAGCCAGCACCACCAATCAACAAGAAATGCAACTGCTTTAGTGTATCCTCGTAATAAGAATTTTCCTTACCAGCATGTACCTAATGCACAGTAATAAAACGTCAAATCATGTTTATCGCTTTGTATACAAAAGCGATGCGCTTTTATGTATCATCAACGTTTCGTTTGTACAAAGTAACAGGTATGAACTTTTGCTGTCCCCTTGCAGTATATTATTCATCGTTTAAAAATGATTTTGTACTTAATAACAAATGGGTTTATTAATATTACAACTTACATAATAATTGCAAAGTGGACGAATTATTATTCTATATTTAAAAAATTTGGTTATTTGACGCAGTGTACAAATTCTTTATTACAAAACTGTTGTTTTAGAGAAACAGTGTAGCGGCCTACAAAAAAAATATTAACAGAATGACAGAAAAAACAACAGTGGGTGGCATTCCGGTTGAATGCTTTACCGGTGAAGCTGCAGCCGTTTGGTCTGGTTGGCGTACATTAGGGGACAGGGAATTGGTACGAGAAGCATCTGCAAAAGGCACGCACATCAGTCTTGCTTACAAATGTCTAGCTTTCCGAAGGAATTCTTCCATTGAAGATGTACAACATTACTTCAATAAAGAAATAGAAACCTGGGTTTTAGAACTATTGAAGAAACGTCAGATTTATAGGGCTTCCCATATCTTGAATAATATGGTATATTGATTCGAAGTTACCAGTTAATACCTTTGACTATTTGTACTCGGTACATTTCCTTTTTCTTTTTTCGTTGCAGAAGAAGAATCCAGTGGAGCATGTATTCGAAATTTGTGTAAATTGCAAAGATTCTATGCTGAGGAATTATTTGTCGGAATATCTAATAAGTGTGGCACGCTTTGAGAGTGAACACACTGATTCGTGGAACGTGATAAAGAATATCGTTCAATTCGAACAAAAGTATATGTAAGTATTTATATAGGTATTAGGCTGAATGCTTTAGAAAGAAACAAGATATATATTTTTTTTAAGGGTCCACGATGGCTTAAGCTCTTCTTTATCTATTGAAACTGTTATGAAGCTGCCAGAAATTGTGAAGAAGGCATTGTGTACGGAATTGTACTTTTCTATAAATGATAAAACACTATCTAAAAGCATTACAAATATTGTGCTATGGGACTATTTATTATTGAATAATAAAATTGAAATGATAAGATTTTGGATCAATGCTTTTTATGGAGCTGATACAGTAGTAGAATCAAATGAGATTAATGAAGAATACAAGATTTTATTTACTACTTTGGACATAACTCCAAGTATGATTGAAGCAATTGATTCATCCAATGCTAGTACAGTGGTAAAAGAGCTAACCAAAAATCATCTATGTAGGTATGTGTATTTAGAAAGCGCTTATTGAACGTTGTTACAAACAAAAGAATTTAATCATGTATCTTTTTATGTATAATTTAATTTTCAGGTATGGAATACTAGTACAAACCGAACAGAAAGATCTAAAGTTATTATTGACTCGTGTTTTCGGCAGTGCAATGACGATATCAGAATTCAATCAAATATTGTCATGCAAATCGGGTAGTATTAGTAGTACTGAATTTATGAAAAGAATAGATAAAGCATTGTGCCTTGCGCATTGTTTAAACCAAACGGATGATCATGAAGATGGAACTAAAATTGCTGATTTGTATGATGCATTAACAGAGATGTGCGAAAGTCATGGACAGTCCCAGGATGTTTTAACCGAAGGAATCTTTGAAACAATTCGCTACCTTTCTAATGACGTTAATGAGTATCTAAAGCAAAATTATTTGGTAGCTTTATTATTAATATGTGCATATTTCTCTAAAAAAGTCACATTAAATAATCAGAACAGTAGTACTGAAATAAAAGAGAATCTACTGAGAAATATATTTATGAATAAAGATGGTTTGCAATTAGGTGCTCACAACATTTCATATGAACTCCTTCAGGAGACATTGAAACGTGTGCCAATTCTTCAATGTGTCGTCGAGAATAAGCCAAAGAAAGATGTTTCAATGTATGAATTATTGGATGGTTATAAAAACTTGAATGTAAAACAAGTATATAAATGGCGTTTCAATAATGAAGAAATGCCGAATTTTTCTAATGAGACACTTGTTAAGAAGTATGGATATATTGAAACATTAACATATGAATATTATTTAAAAGAAGCACGTCCAAATATGGCTATATTTATTTTAAAACATTACCAAGGAAAACTTGTTGGAAATGTTTCTACTAGAAGGTAATCTGATAATATTATACAATATTGCCGTAAAATATATCACGCATTTACTTTTGATTGCTTTTAGGAAACGCAAAGCTGCTATGTACGCGCATGTTCTTGCCTTACGAAATTTAGATAAACCAGAAATATTATGCTCATGTATTTCTTTCATCGAAATTTTAGGATATGATTCAGAAAATTTAAAACTTCACTTAACCGCAGCAAATTACGTTTATAACGCGATCGGTATTCCTGTTGGTAATTATTTTCATCAAATATTTGGCAAATATTGGAATTATAAATACTTAATGTTTTGCATTACTTTCGTTTACAGGAAATTTATTAGAAAATGTATTATACAGAAATGAGGGCGATTTGAAGATTGTAATGTCCTACCTTGAAAGTAGTTTTCAACAATATTTTACCAACGATTTAACGGAGAATAGTCCGCAGTTTATAAATATATTAAAAATATGGGAAATTATTGTTCGATTCGCGAATGTGCACGATTTTCCGTTGCCTGTCAGTCTCTTAAAATTTCTAGCCAGCAAAAACTTCTGGTTCGAATTTGTCCTTGTTTGTCATATCTTTACTTACCCCTTGAATCAGGTAATAATTTGTCTAGTCATTCATTTATACACATTGGATTAAAAAGTAAATTTCATATTTTATTGGTTTTAGATATTGGAGAATACCAAACATTTTGAGGATACAACTTTGAGAGAACATTTATTAACTTGTTTGAGCAATACAGAGCTTACGAAATCCCAGTTATCTGTTTACAGTGAACAGAAATTAAAATCACGAGACGTGAGACAGACGCTGTATTATAAAATTGGTGTTAAACAAACTGTAGGTAGCAAGTAGTATGCATGTACAATAGCTTATGTTAAACGTTATACTATTTTCTTATAAAACAGGGTTCTCCCGTTTCTGGTTCTCCAGTATCAGCGGACTCTGCGAGCATTTCCGACTCTCATAGTATATGCGAATATACTGTAAATGACAATATTTGTTCTGCTGATGATGATTTATGGTCGATTATCCTAAAATGTCATCAAAGTCCAGATCCACTTGGTGCTTTAATAAGTTCGTCCCGGATAACTTTAAGACCTTTTTTAACAGTATTAGCAACTTGTTACGAGGTATTTTATTAGTGTCTTTATACTATATACTATCGTATTTTTATACTATACAAAAAATTTTGTAGCCATCCTCAACTGCAGCGTATTGTTATTCATGGATTGTGATATCCACTGCAGATCAAGGAATCCTTTCTAAGTATAAGGATTGTTTGGAACATCAAGTATGGACAGCAAACCAAGTCTCTAACTTATTAAATGAAGTGGTATCATCTGGATACATTAATATCCTTAATAAAGCCTATAAAATTTTTATGCCTGTAAGTATTTTTTGCCCTATATGAAAAACAGTGACTTCTTCTCTGACACAACATTCAATTACAGGAAAATCCTTTTAATTTATTTTTCGAATTTCTGACGCAATGTGCGGCTTATGGAAATTTCAAAGGATGCCAACAAAATTTATTAGATTTTAAATTGTTGTGTTTAAATCTGAAAAGTAATGTATGTATGAAATATTTTTAAAAATATTCAGTATAATAATAAGACGGGACAATACCATACTTGTACGTTTCTCAGAAAGCAATGGATTGGAACTGTTCGGATACCACTTATTTAAACAATATGCATTGGGTCATCAATGTTGCAATTAAATGCATTATCGCAACACTCGCACACATTCTACGAAGCACGCATTTGCAAATAAAGTTTCTCGAACTTTTAATAAGATGCAACTTCCATACGAATTTTCCAGGTGCACAGATTTTAAATAATACTACATTCCACTAATTTCGCTAATCTTACTTACAAAACAACGCTTTTGTTCATTACAGTTTTCGTCCCAAAATTTCAGACTCTTCTAAAAGCTATAAAACTCCTCCAAGTAACTAATGTTACATTGAACTTTACTGCATTCACAAAATCAGACAATTTACATAATTTTGATGTAGAAATTGAGAGATGTATTAACGATTTACTAAGAACGGAGAATTATGATAGTGCACTAGAACTGTCAAGCATAGCTGAATTAAATTCATCTGAGATTATCTTAGCCCAGGTACTACCCCTGTTTTCTATACATCTTTGTTATATTTACCACTTATATGCTATTTACCCAATAATATTTACAGTATCGAAATAAATTTAATCGTTATATGCAAAAAAATGGTAAAATTGAGGACAATTTTTGGAATGAATGCGCATTCAAATTTAAAATGTGGAAAGTTTCCTATGAGAAGTCTGCAGAATTCTTTATTGAGCACGCAGAAAAAGTTTCCTCTCATAAAGAAAGGTATTTTTCTAATTTTATTTTTAATTCATGGTACCAATATGAAATAAATTTAATTAAATGACGAATGCATATTTTTACAGGTATGCCATATTAAAGCTAGCATTCGAAACATTAAAAAATGTAGAAACGGAACGGCAAAACATTGACACATTGGAAATGGCAATGTGGAAATCATGTATACTAGCTGGCCCTGATAATGTACAGTTAGAAAATGGACCTTATATCTTCAACAAATTAAAAACGGAATTGTTGTCTGGATTAAATGAATTGAAATTTGGCTACGAATTAACGAATGAGTATGAGAAAAATGCAACTGAAAGTTTACTTAATAAATTAATCGATTTAGGGAAATTAGATACTGCATTAAGAATAAGTACCATTTTTAACTACAAGCATAAGGTAAGTCCCATTAAACTTCAATTAGATACACTTTTCTTAATATTTTCGTCTTCATTTACAGGACCTGCAGATTCTGATGTTATGTTTAACTTTAGCAGAAGGCGAAATATCACCCGGGGAATTAACTGCTGAGCTCCAAAATCATTTGAAAATGGATATAAATAAACAGCAAAAGTATAGTGCCTTAACGAATCGTAGTTTGCAAAGATTTTCTGCATCCTCTTCGCGTACGTATCCATCCCAGTTATCCATTTTATAGTAAATTACTATATACCATGTATTTATGGTAAGAGTTTTGTTACAGTAATTACTTCGACCAACATGAATGAAATAAGTAGATCGAAGGATGAGAACGCTCATAAAATAAAAATAGAATGCCTAACAATTTTACAAACATCACTGGGCAACTTAGAACACGGTTTAGACATATGTCTCAGGATTGTTCTATGTTACAAGTTAGCAATACAACTGGGAAAAAGTTATCAGTCATTATTAATGCTGAGTAATCCTAAACAAATTTTACAAGAAGTTACCGAAAGTGATATTAAGGATAAATCCGAAATTATTAATGATATAATCACCGCGTATAAAATAAGCAACGATACAATTGCAGCATTTTTATCCGAAAATATTACAGCGAATATTACCCGCGCTGTGGAAGGTATACAGTCTTTAACGGTACTGTAAATTTATACATGATCGTAATAAATACTCGCTTATTGCAGGTGGATATGACGACAATATTTGCTTATGGGGTTACTCCTTAAATACAAATTTTCGTACGATTATGGAATTATGCAATGATGTGTCACTCCTTGGCTGGCAACTTTTGAAAATCGCAAATAGATTGCTTGGCCATTCCCATGGTGAAAAAAGAAACGGTATTATAATAAATTAATATTATTATCATAATTATATTTCTGCAAGACTGAAGATCTCATAACTTTGTCCTACTTTTCAGTATCAATGCTGAAGACAATTGTTGAGTTATTAATACGAGCTCATGATTGTTTTGCAACATCTTGCAATATGAAGGGAATAGCATCAGTATTACATAAATGTCAAAACCTTGCAAATATTTTACAAGGTCTTAAACATTGGACACTATTGGTATGTCACTTGTTAAAACTAAGTTTCAGGCTGTTACATTTAGACATACATAAGTCATGCAATATTTGTCGAATGATTCTAGGTACGTCTTATCACGGGCGTTGGTCGTTTTACAGAAATGAATTATATATTTCAAATATTGAAAGAAAACGATCAGTTTGAATCGTTACTTGGAAAAGGACTGGACAAGGTTTTTTTTACTCACTATCTCTTGAAATACATTGAAACATTATAATAAATTAAATTAAATATACTACAAAATATATTCCAGATAACTGGTCTAAAAACAGCACTTTTGGAGTTCTTGAAACGACATTGCCCCGAAAATAAGGACCTTTTTACTCTAGTGGCATTACACTTTCGATTATACCACGAAATTGCACTTATGTGGGAGAATGAGGCAAAAGATATAATAAAAACTTTAATATCAGATGTAACAAAAGATCATAGAAGAACCCAAAGTACGCTCCAATATGAAATAAAATTAACTAAAACAGAGCATGTACAAAAACAGTTACAATTAGCTGTAGTCAATTACACGCACGCGTCGCAACATTATTTGCAGGTAAGGTATCATTCTGAACTATTATTTTTTTCTAAAAGCCTGTTGTTTATTTTTAATACGTATGTTTACAGGCTAACAAATTAAATCTGGCCAGCCAGTGTTCTGATCAAGTACAGTTAGTTACTCTTCAACTCTCTCTACTTAATGCAGTATCTTATAATCAGCAAAGTATCAATATACTTAATTTAAAACCTGAAGATATCGATAAAGTACTATGCCAAGACCTAAGCTTTTCGCAAGCTCTTACTGTCATACATGCATACACTCATCACGTAGACTGGGCTAATTTGATATACAATCATTGTATATTAAACGGAGAACCGAGATATTTAAAAGACTTTATAACTATAAATATACTGACACCTAGCCTTGTACGAGATTGTGCACGCAGGCAAGTTAAAAATCATTTAAAATAATTTTGTTTATTCTCCGAGAAATCCCTATCGGGTTTTAACTATTAGATTACTTATAGATACAGGCTAGAAAAGAGTATTACCCATACTATGACTGACAACATGAAAATTTTAATCTCGGAATTACCAGATGTGGAATGTAAATACGTATTAGCCAGTCAATTAGGGTTTAAAAATATTGTTGAAACGATGCTCTGCAATCCTATGATAAGAGCATACCTAAAAGATGGTGTATGGAAAAAGGGATATAACACTACCTAAAATTAAAAAAAAAAATTATTACATTTAAAATATATGTACATTTTTATTACAGTTTTATATAAATAAATATTTTTTCATAATCCACATCGCTAATAACTTTGTTTATCGTTGCTGTTTGATTATGGATCAAAACGATCATTTTCATTATGTGCTTAAAAACAAAAGAGAAATCTTTCGCGATTCCTTTTTTTAAATGTAATATAATCTATATTTAGAAATGATGCACGAAAATATGCGCTATAACAAACTCGCAATACATAGAAAATTTGAAAAGGGAGCTGTTTTTAAATTAGATAAATATATAAGAAAACACGACAAAAGATTTGCAAAAGTATCATCGCTGAAAATCTTGTCACAAGGACAGTTAGAATTGTTGACTCTGTTGCATGAATTAATACAAGCTATCGAAAAAGAAGAAATCGACAAACAACAAGGTAATATTTTAGAGTTGCCGGATTATTTTTAATTTTTACCGTGTTCCTTTTGTGTTATTTTCACTTTTTTATAGCATTTCAATTACTTAAAGCATCTAATGAAGCAATAAGAACAACGATATCTACGTTTCAAGATTCAATGAGAACGTATAAAGAAAATATAAGATCGGAATTTGCGAAACTTGATTGTTTAAGCACAAATCGACTTTTAAATATCGGTTATACATGTACATAATTTTTTAGCTGTGTACAATTATATTATAAAATATCTACGAATAAATGACCCTGAACTGGATGGTCAGAGAACATTGACCTTTTATATTTTTCAAGCTATTTAACTGTTCTCACTTAAACCGGACACATTGTATATATTCTATTCTATAAATTATATTATTTAAATACAATTTATTGAGACTCTTGAACAAGGCAGTAACATTTAATACGTAATACATCGTAACTTGTGTATAAATGGGAAAAAATTTTCTTGATATCAGATTCAAAATATTGTTAAAAGAATAAAAATACTTCTACAAAAATAATGCTTTGTGTAGTCTGTTAAAAAAGAAATTCATAAGTTTGCTTACGTTTAAAAAAATTGGCTATTAATAATACATATATACACTAATTTAAAAAACACTTTTCATTTTTGTTTTAGTCTATCACTGAAATATTAAATGGCCGCGTAATTTACGAAAGACAATGTTTTTAGAGCTTTGACCCTTGATAATCTCAGAACATATCTATAGTCTATCGACGTTTAAGAGAACTTCCATCTGCATCATCTCTATCGACCTTTCTCTTTATATTTAAAGTTTGTAACACTGGATTGTTTAATTCTCTTTGCAAACTTTCAGCTACATGAAAGTCGCAATGTTGCTGGTAGTTTAATACAGGTATTCTTTGATAGCACTGTGAACATTGTTTAGAGGGAATTTTAGTAGAGTCTGGTGTTAACGTTTTTTTTACTAGGAAATTAGAAATATCATTATTCCTTTTTCCCTTTGAAGTATTTGTCTTAGATCTACTTTTTCCCTTTGATGTTTTCATTACAATTTCCTTCATATTATCTTGTTTATTTTTTGGTTTCGTATACAATTTTGCTTCTTCTTGCAAGTCCAATGGTAACAATGCAAGCACACTAACGTCTATGTTATTTAAATCGGGAAATATTTCTTTTAATTTTATAGTATTCTGCGAATTACTTGTATTGCTCGTCTGACTTATAGTTGGTTCTGTTTGAACCCTGTTATTCGTAACTTTTTCACCATGCCAGTCTTCTTTACTCAGATCTGTAATTCCATCACAGTTACTTTCTTTAGCTCTCGCTGTTGTACTTTCAATATTCTTATTGTCATTTAATTCAATTAATTCCATATTGCACGTTTGTGTGTCTTTTAATTTACTTTCTTCGGAATTAAAAACATTCATAAAAAATGATTCCTTAAAATCGTTTTGATCTAAGGAATCACTGAAGCTAGAGCTATTTGTTTTATTTTTATAAAATGTTTCCTTGCTATTTCGCTCATTTAATGAATTAATTAAGTTATTTAATCGCCTAGATGTTGGTGAATAATCCATTTTTATGTTCGGCATCTGTTCATTTAATTGGACACTGACTCTAGAATTCTGTGTAACATCTTTCAATTCGCCAGTTGCAGTGTTTGAATTATCATTACTACAATTTATGTTAGTAATATTACTTATTTCTAAGTTATTTATTTTTGTTTCGGTAGTACCATTTACAGAACACGCAGTTTCTAGTTTGTTATTTTCCGTAGGAAAATTCGTTTCTTGATATTGCTTTAACTTCCCCGATTTAAAAAAGTTTCGAAAGTTTTCACTACCCTTAACTGGGATAAATTTTCCAACAGATATACCTACAAATGCTATTGGACATTGAGTTGATTTACATATAATGTCCATGCAACGTATTGCCATCTTTTCTGCTTTGTAAGAATTTAATGCATACGATCTTGATTGAGATACAGTATTCTTGTTCTGATAATAATGATAGCACACTGTAGCTAATGTCGCACGTCTCTCATTCTCCTCAAGATCTTGCTCAAGGCGTTCGCAAACTTCTGCCGATAATTCACCGGTCCAATGTTTTAACTGTAAAGAAAACAATATATGTTATCCTTATGTATTTAATAACTTTTATTTTTTACAGATCTTATTGGTTCCATTACCACATCTAATGAAGTAATAGCTTGCTTTCCTGGAAACTTTTTACATGCCCCAATTGATTTTGATACAAGTCTCATAGTAACGGGCTCATTGTCTACACCTCTAGCAATATTATACAACCACAATCTAAATAAATATATGAATATCGTATTTATTAAAGTATTTCATAAACCAATTTACAAACTTTTAGAAGCAATACATCAAGTACATTCTCGCATACGTACCCTGTTTTTTCGTCGAAACGTTTCTGCAAATATTGCAGTGAGTACTGCAATAGGTCGCCCATAACATTACAATTAAGAGATTCGATAACAACATCGCCAAATTTTCCGCCGAGATTCCGAACTTTTTTAACTGGTAATTTTGAATAAAGTGTTGGTACAAAATTTTCAGGTAATATAGTTTGTCTGTTTGGTTTATGCAATCCGCATGCCAATTTAGCTAATATCTGAACACCAGCGATATTAAAATACACTCCCAAATATTACTTTATCTAGGATTTTTTCTTCATTTCTTTGTTTGATCTTTCTTACCTTATTCTGCGAAATACCAGCGGAACATCTATATCCTGTTTTATTAAATATATCAGATCTAAGTTCTTCAACTATTACTCCAGCTACTGCAAGTCTTTGAGCTTGCACCACTTCAAATTCTTCGAAGACATTATTTATCCAAGTTGTTGTACCTATCCTTCTCTCTTCTGTGTTCGTATATATAATAAATGTATATAAATACATTTATAGCAGTCAAACTTTATAATTGTTTCCTCACCTTCATCGTTATTTCCAACTTCTGAATGTCCAACCACAAATGTATGTGAAAGGTTTGCTGTTAATTGTTCTAATGAAATATTATTTGTCAACATCCTTTTATCAACTAAATCAGTAACATCTAAATAGGCTTCATCTACACTAGCACGCTCCACTATATTACAATGTGTTTTTATAACATCAATAACATCGCGTCCAGCACTTCTATATCTATATAAAAATACATCTTGTTTCAAAATTAGATATGTATAAAAAATGGTAACTGTTTATTCATTCGATATACCTTGATGTATCCGCCTTTCCACGAAGACATGGTACACTAGCTAAAACAATGTCGGGACATTTCTCTCTCGCCTCTTCGCCTCTCATATGTCTTGTAACGCCATATTCTCTTGCTTCATAATTAACAGCAATTATTCTGATAAAAACATTAATATTTTATTAATTTCGGAACACAATAATATTTAGTGCATTTTATTTATTTTGAAACACAACAATGTTTTGTGTATTACCATGAACGTTTACATCTGCAATTAATTATTATTGAGAAATTTATACCGATGAAAATATATATCTTACCCCCCGAATTGCCATTGGTTATATTGTACAACAGCAAGTGGTTTTCCGACATATTCAGGCTGAAGTTTTGTTTCAACTTGACAGAAGAAACAATCCATGTCTATTAAAACAACGATTCTATCGTTGCCCGAATTTGCCATTATAAGTCAAATTCTGTTGTATCAATGAAACCCGTAGGATACAGGAAAATAATGCTTATTTCGTACCGTAGAACTTTCTTGATCTATAAATATCCCAGTTGAAACTGCGCGTACATACATAGGCATTATTTGAAATTATATAAAAATGATACTATAATCAAAGAAATACGGTCAAAGAAATTTGTAAATAAATCATTTAAACCGCGAGTTCGGAAATTTCCAATTCAAACTTGTAACTAGTTTGTTGTTCCTAAAGTTATATTATTTGGTAAGACTAAACGAAATCGTTATCAGTTTATATGTATATGTATATGGACATTGAAATTAATTTAGTCTTTTCTTAAAAAATTATTTATTATGAGTTAGTTATTTTTAAATTATCTGCCGTGGAAAAATTATTTTAGAACACGCTGCATTTAGTTTGTTATATTTTATGCGTGAACCGTTACATTTACGAACATAAAATACTTTTACGACTTATTGACAATACCGATTACAGATGCCTGTCAAGTTTCGGAACACTTCAATACCTACAAATACAATATAAACGCGTTTTTTCTTCACAAAGTTTTATTCTTTGTTTTATTTATACAAAAGTTACGTGGTCTAAGACCGTAACAGTTTTTACCACAATGCCAAGTAAAAAGAAAAAATACAATGCACGTTTTCCAGCAGTGAGTATCAAAAATACTGTGTACAGTTTGAATATGATCTTTTATACAAAATATTGACACTTTATGTAAATTACATCTTACATGCTAACGGTTTTTAACGAGAAATGTGTTGCGATACGTGTACAACCTTTAAATAGTGACAATATCTCGATTGTAAAACAAAATATTCGTGTACACAATATTTTTCAATGTATATATATATATTGCCTAACCTGACTTTACAAATATATGTAGGGTCGAATAAAAAAAATTATGCAGACCGATGAAGAAGTTGGAAAGGTTGCACAAGCTGTTCCTATTATAATTTATATCCTTTCTAAATCAACAATACAAATAATTTTATTTATTATATTAATAGACCATAGTATCTTTTTCTATTGTTTATGTTGTAAAAGTCCAAACAGTTAATGATGAGTTATATTTGAAAAATAAATTCCTTAACTACTTAAATACCTAGGACATTAGAGCTCTTCGTGCATTCATTGCTTACAAAAACCATGGAAATTACATGTGCCAAAAATGCGAAAACTTTAAGTCCGTCTCACATGTGAGTAAAATTTTATGCAAATAGTTCATTTAGAAACTATGATTGTAATTTATTCGCTGGTAATTAGTAAAGTAAATTTGTTTGTAGGAAGCAATGTATTTTGTCTGAAAACCGCTTTGACTTTTTAAAAGATTTAGTGAAATCCATACCAGATGTATCAGGACCCGATGACGAAGTGCCTACGCCACCTTTGACACCTGCTCCATTAAATACAAATGTATCAAATCCATCGATATGTGCACCTGTATTACGACATCCAGAAATGGGGTAAGCTTTTACACATTTTCTCCAATTTTGGTTAAATTCTTGTTCAAGTTACATGAATTAAATAATCGACCATTTAAGTCTGATGTGATAATAAATGTGTCAGTTAATTTAGTTGCAGTTTTAAAATGATAAATATACTAGTTTACATTTTTATAGAATTCAGAAGCCGCAAATGGGATTAACTGCTGAAGTAAATGTAGAATATAAAAATTCAAAAGACAATGCAGGAACAGGAGGAATCTTCAATTCAGGTGCTATGAATGAAATGGTTAAAAATACATCTGTTCATCAAGTTCCAGAATTCCAAATATCTGTGCCTGCATCATTTCAAATTAATCAACCTAATTTTTATACAGAAGTTAATCCTATGAATTTAAGTACAAATACATCCGGTGTAAATACAAATAATCAGCCAACATCAAATTTTGCTCATACTGCAACTTTGGATGAGGATTACGATACATAGTAATTTATTTTGTTATGATATTAAAAATACAAGTGTTTCATTTGAATACAGCAAGAGAAATTTTCGATTGAAAGTAATATCATAAAATTTT
This sequence comes from Nomada fucata, assembly GCA_948146005.1. Taxonomy (NCBI): domain Eukaryota; kingdom Metazoa; phylum Arthropoda; class Insecta; order Hymenoptera; family Apidae; genus Nomada; species Nomada fucata. The sequence goes on from OX411277.1 coordinate 5,657,078, forward strand.
TGTTCAAACTATTCATAATTCATATCTTACAAGTAATTTACATCGTTTTAACATTTTTTGTTACTTATGCATACTTCGATAACCACAAATTTTTATATTTTTATATCTACTCTATTAAATTGCACGTTTTGTTCAAATTGTTTAGTTGAAATAACATGTTTGATAATTTTAAATATTTTCTACTACTATAATTGACAACCATAAAGCACTCATATTTTAATGTGCTTTAATATATATATGTTAAATATTTATATATATATATATGTGTGTATAATAAGTGTGAATAGTTAGTGTCATGCAATTGTTGTGTGCTTCAACACATATTATATATCTATATATTACTGGCAACTTAAGCACAGATTCTTTTCTGTTCATATACATATTTAGAAAAGTATATTGTACATTAGCATTGGTACAAATACATGTAATTACTGAGTATATTGTTAGGTTTATGTTTTGTAATTGGCTAAATTCGTAAGTGTACCTCGTTTAATTTATATATGCATTAGAATGTTCATTAGTCACAACGCAGTGTATACAATAATGAGCTGTACAAGTAAGATTTTGTTACATATATACATATACGTGAAGGATGCAATTTTTATATGAAAATAATTATCGTACAATAAGGTATTTTATATACAAAAATAATATTTAACGGAATTGATTTAAACGATTGACATTGTTATGCGTTTTATATTCCATATTTACATATTTATATACTTATTCAAAACTATGATTTGTTACTTAAAGTTCTTAAAGAATATTCTAATAATATTCATATGAATGCTACGCATACCTCGACCAAAATTACTTAATTCTATACAAATTTATATAGTTACGCTATTTGATTTATAGAAAAATAATATCTAGCAGATTCTTTGGATAAGTATAAAAATTGGTGAATATGTATTACAAGAATGATATTCTAAGTTACGTGCTTAGATATGTAAATATATAAATTAAGTTTTATTTACATATTCAATACATGGAAGATATTTTCCACAAATACTAGAATACAATAACTTTAAACATAAACAGTACGAAATACAAAATGTGAAAATACGGTATTTATGATAACCTTTTTAGCGTATCTCATAATTACCATCATAAATATGAATGACTCTCATTTAAAAAAAATAAGAAAAATACATAAGCAATGGATATGTAAAGAATACATGGTAGTAGCTAAAACGAATATACTACACACATATTTAGAATATTAAAATTTTCTTTATTAGGTTGCTCGTAATCATAAAATGTAATTTATTTTCGTAAATAATATAGAGCAAAACTGAAAGAGTTATCTATTTATAAGATAATATAATGTTTCAACTTTGCAAATTGCATGCATTTTCGCATACTTTAAAACATATATCAAGTTAAGAAACTGAAATGTATTTAGCCGAGAACAAATTCTTATTAAGTAAAAGTTTTTAATTATTCTTGAAAGACATTTATAAATATCATTTTCGACTACTTTAAATAATGGAAGAATAATGGAAGAAATATGTGTTTTTTAAAGCCAACACGAAATAATTAATTGCCGAATATTTAATTTTATATTTATTTATGTGTTACATTAATAATAAGGGATGGAAACTTGTAACAGAAAATTATAAGATTAATTAAAAACTTTCTTATAGACAAATCATATGTAAATTTATATTGCAATAATTGTAAATATATATGCATAGAATTATTCTAATGTTTATTGTATCATAACATGTGACTAGTGTATATAAAATCTTTTAATCATTATTAATTTGAAATATATGATTACTAATAATCATCCTAACAGTTAGTACATAAAAATAAAAATAGAAAAGGTAATCAAGGTAGGGGAATTTAAGTAATTGTATCGTTTAATTTAAGGAATTAAATTATTATTAGTGATAAAGTTTGTCGGGCAGGTATCCCACTATTCCCGGCTTATCATTAGTAGCTTTTTATCAGATGTTCTGGTCAGTTCGTTGCTTGTTTTCTGGTTCCCCTGGTAGGATTGGACCAGTTATGATCGTTCGAGCAGATACCTGAATGTATGTATTTAAAAAATAATAAATTATATACATTTATACATATATATATAATTTATTATTTAGAGAATTTACATTGTACATACGCGATTTATAATACATATTCAAATATCAACAAAGGGAAATGATAAATAAAATTGCACCATGATTATAAAAGTAAAAATATGTAGTTTTTTTTAGTGTATTACATGTATTATACTTACAGAGTTAATTGTAGGATATGCATAATTAACATTACATATATATATGTACAAATATTTTAATTCGTTTACAATATCAAAATAATCTTGGCAAAGTATTGTTCTTAACTTTAACTTAGGAGCAACCATTGCCATTTTTATGTAATAATTTATTAATACTGGCATAACTTTAAATGTCAATGACTTCTATCCATGTTGCCAGTAATTTTACATTTTTATAGTCGCAATATTATACAATATTGTTATTTATACACTGTTAATAATTCATAATAATACGATAATGTTTAATTTTAATAAACATTCAATTTTAACAAAGGAGTCATAGAATCATGTTATAATTTTAAATTATAAAACATATATATAAAAGCTTTAATAGCTTGCCCTTTTGGAACTGATGATTCTCCTATTATATGTATTTTTAAGTGCATTCAGAAATTCGTATTGTATAATCAAACGCATATTTCAAAAATATTTAGTTCTGCAATGTACAAAAGTACATGGCTAATTATATGTAATAGTGTATGCGGCAATCCAACTTATACATGAATCTATTTGACTGGCAAATTGTACATTTAGCTTTTTTATGTGTACATATAAATACTATTCTATTAGTATACATTTAAATTTAACTTCCAATGGTGCTTTGGCAAATATGTTTTCATAGCACCAAAAAAGTGCAATTTCATTGTGAAGCATATAATTTTAGCTAATCTTTGTACTAGTTCCACCCATTTATACTTCAACTATGAAATGCAAAATATAGTTCTTGTGTGAAACTTCAACAACAGTTTTGGATGATTAAATTTTGCTAAGTATAATAAATAAAAATGTTTGTCTCTGAACCCACTAATATTACGCTAGGTATTCAATACTACAAAGGACAGTAGCTTAATTCAGTCATTTGTCAGAATAAAGTTAACAAGGCTATACAATTTTGTATGATTTTCCGGCTAATAAAATAAGCCAGGATGACAAATCTTTTATGATTACAGTTTGTACATTGCTCTATTAAATCAAATATTTTTTGAATCTCATTATGCAATCGAATAATTAGTTCTCTATATTTCCTTCATAGAAGGATTCACATTTTTCTAACAAACGTAGAACTGGATTTATGTTATAAGGGAACAAAGCTTTAGAAACTAATCTATCGATTGCTAAACGTAGTCTTATTAATATTGTCATGGTATCATCTAGTTCTCGACCGCAACACGAGATGAATTCCGTCCAATTTCTTTTAACATATTTCAAAAATCTCAGTAAATATAGTAAGAAACAAGTCTCATTACTAACCAGTAAATCTAGTAAAACATCTGGATCGTGCGATACAGCATGAATAAACTGTACGAAAGTTAATGTTGGACTAAGCATATGGCCAAGATCATTTTGTGGTGGACCTCTATAAAATAAACCAACTGCTACATCTAAACAACAAACCATCCCTTCAATCAGAAAATCATCTTGATCATGAAACATTTGCACAACCCATTGCGATAGTGGCATTTCAGGATGAAATGGCATTAATGTTTTGACACATTGGTCAAGCTGTCTTAGCACTTCCCTAATGCTCCTTTCAATAACTGCCATATCAGCATCAAGATCTTCTGCTTCAGAACCCAGGGAAGAATCACTGGAATCGCTGCGTGTCTCTTTAACTGTCACTGCAACACTTTTCAAAACTAAGAGCACTATTTTTTGTAGAAGTGGACTATCACCTTCTCCGGAGCCTCCTCCAAATCTTCCAGAACCATGTCGATAGGGTATAGCATCTAACAGCCTCCAATCTTTGACAGCTCTTACAATCAGATGTGCTAGGGAACATGGTTCGTCGGGTAATACATCTTGCAGTGCCAGAGTGCTTCCATAACACAAGACCTCATTAAACAATCCGAGGAGATGTCTCCAAATTACACCAGGAACATTAGCATTTAAAAGTACAACCAAGTTGTCCAACTGAGAATAAAAAAGTTTCGTATCAATAACTGATAAGTTAGCTTTAACAGAAATAATTGACTCCCATAAATCCAAAAATGTAATAACAGTTGATTCATGTTGAGGTGTATATGAACTAAGAATAGCATCAAATTTTGATACTAGTACAGTCCACTTTGATTCTAATGCTTTAACACACATTGCTTTCACTGGTGTACTATCGAAGCTTTCTGCGTCCGATATTGATATTGTATTACAATGCGATGGTGACAATATACTGTCCGTGTCCTCGAGAGGATGAATACTGCAGTCCTTGTGTTCTACAACTCTTTTTACAACATCCAATGTGAACAGCATTTGACTTGGTGAATGAGTGATTACTAAAGATTGTGTTAACCTTTCCAGCCATGATGTCTCAATGTTTTCCTTCGTTATAATGAAAAATGATGCGAGAACCCTGCTAGCAGCGAATGATATAAATTTATTCGTTGTGCCCGAAAGGTCAATTATTTGATCTACAATGCCATGCTCGTTTCGCGCCAGCGCATCACAAACATCAACCACTCTTCGGCACATAACACCTCTGATGTTTTGTTTGATGGCCAGATCAAATAAGAGCTGCAAAGCACTGATAAACTCTAAAGTTTGATCAGGTTCCCATTCCGATAGCAATGAAGATCTAAATGTACCATCCACAACTTCCACTGTTGCACTAGTAAATGGTTTGCGGAGACTGCTCTCTGGCACATTACATAAACATTGCGCCAATAGACTATTCTGCAACTGTTCGATATCTGACAATGTATCTCTTTCAACTTCATTGTTCTCGATACGTTGTTTTTTCTTTGCTGGTTCCTCCATTGTGTTATTAGGAGGACAATAGTAACAGTGCCAAAGCACCATTAGCAGCACTGTACTTGCCGCTCTCTTCTTCTAGTTCATAATGTTCTTTCATCAGGTTATCTTCATAATACATATAGTATTCCAAAGAATAAAATACCATGTAAATAATAGGTGGGATGCAGTCAACATCAGCTTATTGTGCATACAAAAGTCATAAATACTTCAGTAGATACAATACACCTGTATGAACAAAATTAGAGATTATAAATTAAATTACAGGATAATGGATTTATGTTTGTTATACACAAAAAATATTCTTAGGAAAATTATAATATTCACATTATGCAAGGTTGTATTTTGTTTCTTGTTAACTAGTTGAAATATATATATAAATCACAAATATATAAGTTTACTTGACACAATTGCAAACAAAACTTATTGTTATTGAACCAGAGGTGTGCCCATTTTTGTATAATTAATTAATTCCAAATGAAATAATATAAAATAATAAGAATAAGAATAGTAGTAAGTGAATAATATTAAGACTTACAGGAATAATCAATTTCTCGTTTACACCGATTTTGTAAATGTTTTTATTTTCCAACACTAGTACATGTACGTAAATAAGTATGTGTATATGTTTACACATTCATTCGTACAAGAATATATGTCCATATATATATTTTTCTCCAAATTTACTAATTGACGTGCAGCATATTTCGAACAGATTCAAAATGATATTTCTTTCCAGGTATATTCATAAGATAGGTAATAATAACCGTGATGAGTTTAACACAGGTTGCACATGTAATATATAAACCGACGCTTGCTGATATGTTAATATTCACACAGAAATATTCTTTACCAATGCCTTGACATATGGTTAAATATATCGGCACAATATTTGGTCGTATTCTTTTCGCAATACACCGTATTTCACTAATTTAACAGTGTAAATATATTATTGTTTGTGCCCGAAGAATTTCTTTTGACTAGGAAGTGACAGAGCACTCAACAACTTTGCTCTGTTGCCACGTATACATGCTACCGAGTAAAAATAAGAAATACAGATTTATATTGTTTATCCATAAATGTACTCCAGTTAAACGGTTCATATCTCACGTCGAGTGGTAAAATGTTAACTCGATAATGCATAAGACACGAATTCTTCGTGTTTATTACGTATTTTTCGGCTGGCATCATGCAGAGCTGCGTAACACAGTAGCTCCTCCTCGCACATTCCACAATGTACTGAGTGCGAATTATTGTAATTACTTGAATAATAGCATCCAGATTGCGATGAAAGTTTGTCAAATATTGTTTAACTACGTTTCCTGTAATTTTTCATAATAAGAATAATCTAAATCAGAAAGTCGTATAATAAATACGGAAGATGATCGGCAACTCTGCATCGATTGCAGCGCTAAAATATTTATGCGTTTTGTTATTTGTCACAGAATATTTATTTTTGTTTTTTTGTGATACAAAGTTACGAATAATATTCTTAATTTGGCAACTGTGCACATGATCGAAGTTGTGCAACTTTGAATAACAACTAATGGTGTGTAATAAAAAACAGAAACCAGCTGCTCAATTTTTGAATGGCATCCAGGATTGAATTTCCGAATTATAACTAATACCAGTATTTGCATCTTATAGTATTAAAATATTTATTTAAATAACTTGGGAAACGAAAGCAGTTTGTGTTTTCGTGCTGCTTATTTGCATAAAGTTGACTCAGCCATTGTTTCATCTATTGATTCATCTACATTTGCTTAAAAGGAGACAGAGTTATTCATTTTCGATATTAAATTTTATTTTCGTATATTAAATAAAAATTCTAGAAAATATTTTTATTTAATGGAAAGAAATATTGTCGCTGTAAACTCGCAATGCAATCATTGCAAACTTTCATACAGTAGGTAAAACCTATCTATATGCTGAACTGTCATGGGTACTTTCAATGACGTAGGACTGCCATATTTTTTCCTATATGGGGCCTACCAGGGGGTCAACCAAATTGTTGGGGGTTTGGAGGTGGCCATGCAAGATGTTTTGTGATAATCGAATGGTGCGCATAATAAACAATTAAACCGATATAACAGCAGGGAGCGTCGTTTCGGCAGATATGCTGAAATCGTTTGAGGAAACGGTCCGGATCGGCAAAGAAATAGCCTTTCACTCAAAATATCCTTCTCACATGCGATAGGAATTTTACGTCACAAATTTGATCGGGTTGAGAGTGTAAGTGCCGCGACGAGGTTATAACAAGAATTGGAACAATGGGCTATAAGATTTATCTACGTTTCATCGTGTAACTGTTTTACATTAAACAAGTAGCTTATAGTTTTGCTATGTAATACCGATTTCTCTCTATGATAACGAGTTGTCTTAGTGATTTTGTTGAATTCGTCTGGTCGCGAATGCGGTGCCCTACCCCGTTGCACTATTTTTGTCTCCGTACGTTTTATTTACACGTATTTCTCTTGTTGCGTGTTTTCTTCGCCAAATATTTTGGCTATCTTTATAGCAGTTACGTAATTTCCGACGTGAGTAATTCCGGCACGATGGCCGATGATGAATTAAATGAGACTCGATTGTTTTACACGTAGAGTGGCGTGTGGACATTACATATATACCAGTAAAGTTAAAGGGAATTGATTTTTGACATTCTTTGCGATAAGGATAAAAGAAGTGCAAAGCGTGCTGGTAATTTAACTAATAACATGATCGAGAAACGATTTATCTACGATTTGTAAACAAAATTAATGTTTCATCAGTGAAAGTGATCCCCTTTAGATATGTCTATTGAAAATTATCTTCTTAAGGTAAATAATTAATGTACAATTATGCTTATCGTGTGTAATGTTTATGTTTTTTTGTTTGGTTTACCTCCTTTTCTTTCGAAATAATGGTTAATGCAATTCGTGCATTCTAATAACATTGTTTTCAACCTATTTACATAATTCTATTTGTAATCACCAATCGATTTGATAAATTAGTATTGTTAATGCGAGTAATTAATAGACTGGGTGATTTGTTACCTATATTAATAAACCTCTGGTCACATTTCTATATTTATGATGTATGTATATTCAGTTGAACAAATTTATATACACCTTAAATATACTCTGTGCAGAATAGTTGTATGACAATCTCTAAAATATTTGTCTCTTTTTTCAAGATTAATGAAACCATTGTAAAATACGTTTCTAGATTTATTTAATTATTGATAAGCAAATTACAATGTTAAATGTTTTAGGACAGTCATCGCATCACAATGTGGTGGTTCGAAGTGTTATCGAGTAATATTACTAAGAATGACAGAAGTAATATCCAAAGGTTTTGGTAAGAGGCAGCTGTTCCAAAAAAGAGACATGTCAGATCCATCGCAGCAACAATATAATCAACCTCCTCCTGATATTATGCCAAAGGGACTTAAAATCAATGGTATAATCATTGTGATGCATTAACTATCAATCCAAATTACACGAATTATTGTTGGCGCTTAATACAAATTATTTTTATAGGCATGGGAGGAAGGTTACGCCAATTAGAATTCCTTTTTATTGGCGGTCCTGTGCAAGGAGAGGGAAGAGTGAGCCATACATTTTCAATTGAGACACTTATTGATATTTTGCTCGTCTTATACGATGAATGTTGCAATTCTTCCTTACGTCGCGAGAAGACTGTCTCAGATTTTATTGAATTTGGTACATTATATACACCTACTTATCAGAATTTTTTTTATTACCAAGCAGCATTGTATATTAACGCATGAAATTCGAATGTTTTTGTAGTGAAACCTGTGGCTACTTGCATTAAGAGTTTGCAATTGGCGCGTGAGGATTTCGAAATAGTAAAAGTTATTGGTAGAGGTGCATTTGGTGAAGTATGCGTTGTGCGAATGCGTGGTTCGGACAAAGTATTTGCAATGAAGATACTGAACAAATGGGAAATGCTAAAGCGGGCAGAAACTGCATACTTTAGAGAGGAGAGAGATGTCCTGGTTTATGGTGATCGAAGGTGGATCACAAATCTTCATTATGCCTTTCAAGATGACAATAATTTGGTAAAGTTCGTGTTGAATAGGAATTATTAGCGACTATAGACATCGATATAATTCTCAATTTTTTTTTAATATGCAGTACTTGGTCATGGATTATTACTGTGGCGGAGATCTTTTAACACTATTGAGCAAATTTGAAGATCGTCTCCCCGAAGATATGGCTCGTTTTTATATAGCTGAGATGGTTCTAGCCATTGGGTCCATACATGACTTACGTTATGTACACCGTGATATTAAACCTGATAATGTTTTATTAGATGCAAATGGTCACATTAGATTAGCAGACTTTGGATCTTGTTTACGGTTGTTTGAAGACGGTACTGTACAAAGTAATGTTGCTGTTGGTACACCAGATTATATTTCACCAGAAATCTTACGGGTAAGATACTATTTTTTGTAAAATCATAAACGTTATATAGTTATTAGTCAAATTATATAATATCAATTGTAGGCAATGGAAGATGGACAAGGACAATATGGACCTGAATGTGATTGGTGGTCCTTAGGAGTATGCATGTATGAAATGTTGTATGGAGAAACACCCTTTTATGCAGAATCTCTAGTCGAAACTTACGGAAAAATTATGAATCATAAGGTGATTGTATGCTTTCAACTGTTTATAATAATATCGTAACGATAAGTTCAATTATCTTTTTGTAAATATTACAGATATTAACGTTTATTATATTTAATTTCAGAATTGCTTTGACTTCCCGGCAGATGATATTTATGAGGTTTCTGAAGAAGCTAAGGATTTAATGAGAAAATTAATATGTAGCTCGGAGTTTAGATTAGGTCAAAATGGAATTGACGACTTTAAGGTGATAATATGCGTTTAATTTAACCAAACAAATGGTAAAATATTAAAAAGTATTAAAATTAACACTTAATTTTGTAATACAGAAACATCCATGGTTTGATGGAGTAAATTGGGATACTCTTAGAGACAGTACCGCACCTTACATTCCTGAAGTTTCCTCACCAACGGATACATCAAACTTCGATGTTGATGACACGGATGTTCGCAGTTCCGATGCTGTTCCACCAGCAGCAAATTCTGCATTTTCAGCACTTCATTTACCATTCGTTGGTTTTACATTCACTCAAGGAAGGTAAGCAGTACGTTTTTATTTCGTCGTTCTTACGAACCAAACACCGGTTTTACATTTGACCATATTTGTAAGTTACAGCTGTATATCGGATCTGGGTTGTATTCCTGCAATAACTCAGAAAGATAAGCGTATGCAGATCCTTGAGGAAGAAAATGCACAATTAACGCAAACACTCGAAGAATTGAAGAAGCAGCTTAGTGTGAGTCATTCTGCCCCTGGAGTATCACCAGATTCTAGCAATGCAACAAGAAAACTGCAGGATGAAATAAATACCCTTACTAAACGTAACTGCGGTAAATGCATACATTTCTTCTTCTATGTCACGTTGCTTTCATCAATATTATTTCATGTGGAATACCTACATTTTCAGAATTAGAATCACAGTTAAAGTCTGTGGAGACCCCCCGTGAATTACGTAACTTAGATAACGGCGATATAACAAAACTGCGGGAGTTAGAGAAATTAGTACGTTCTCTTAAATTAGAAAAGGAAGAAGCTCTTAAGGATAAGCTAGATGCACAGGAGAAGCTTAAACTTCAGGATAAAGAATTGAAGGATGCACTGACGCAACGGAAACTGGCAATGGCTGAATATACTGAAGTTACTGACAAATTATCCGAATTAAGACAACAGAAACAAAAGTTATCCAGGCAAGTTAGGGATAAAGAAGAAGAATTGGAGGTTGTAATGCAGAAGGTTGATAGTTTGCGACACGACATACGAAAGGCCGAAAAACTGCGCAGAGAATTAGAAAATAGAGTCGAAGAGGCAATGGCAGAGACGAGCAAAGAAAGAAAGTTACGAGAACGAAGCGAGGAATATTGCAAGCAAATGCAAGAAGAAACGGAAAAAATTAGGCAGAGGTCTATAGGAAATGATGCGAGTGCAAATCACGCATTAGCTACGCAAGAAATTAACAGGTTAAAGGCGGAGGTAGAGAAACTTGAAGTTCAATATAATGAAAATTTGAATCAGCAACAAGGTAGGTTTAATCTTGAGATTCGTAGCTTGCAAGAACAATTACATGACACTGAAACGAGGAGGGATTTGTTAGAAAGGGAAGTCCAGCTAACAAAAGAGAAGTTAGATGCTGCAAGATTAGAAAACATTACAGATAGCGAGGAAACTATAAACGAATTGAATAGACGTCATGAGAGAGAGAAAATTATGCTAGTCGAAGAGAACAAAAAGCTTATGTTAGAACTGAACACCCTTACCGATAGCGTTAACAGAATACAAGGTGAAAGACGACAATTGGAAGAAGAATATGAAGAACTAAGGAACAAGAAAGAAGCTATTGCACAATGGGAGGCTCAGATTACTGAAATTATTCAGTGGGTATCTGATGAAAAGGATGCTAGAGGATACTTGCAGGTTACCTTTTTACCTTATATCTTTTTAATATCCGTACATATTAGTTAATTTAAAAAAAACTTATAATTCGATGTTTTAATAATTCTAGGCATTAGCTACGAAAATGACGGAAGAATTAGAATTTTTGAAACATTCTGGGGGCGTGGGTAGTGTAGGCAGTGGTTCTACAATGGCAGATAAAAATTGGCGAAATCGCAGATCGCAGAAACTTGACAAAATGGAACTTTTGAATCTACAAAGTTCTTTGCAAAGTGAAATACAAGCTAAACAGGCAATATCTGAAGAGCTTACAAAGACACGTTCAGATTTAATTGCTGCTCAAAAGTAATTATCCTTAACATGACCATATTTTACCCTAATTAATTCATGTATTCATTGCATATAATGTATATCAATAACGATGATTTATTACGTTTTCACAGGGAATTGAGAGATTTTAGACAACGGTTCGATACACTAACGCACGAAATAAAACGTAAAGAAATGCAAATAAAAGAGTTGCAAGCAAGGGTTGACACAGGCGATGGCTGTAAGTACATTTCAATTGATAATATTACAAAGAAAAGTTTCGTGAGAACTTTATATTTGCGTATTTATAAAAATCTTGTATCAACAATTATCATACAAACTGCTGCGATACATGCCATGTACGTAATTTGTAAATCTTTTAATCTTTCGCGAATAATGTTTAGGCGGTGAATATATTTTATTACTCTTTTTTCTACAAGAATTATGTTCAATATTATTTGAAGCTCTTTGTTGTGGCATGATTTATATGGTTTTTATATTATCGAGTGTTCGTAACAAACAGGCGCAGAATATAATTTTCTGAAATTCAAATATAGTTGCACTTATTGCAACATTTATACAACAAATTAATTAGATATGATTTTTTTATGTAGTTGACTAGATTGTTTTTCTTAATGAGCAAGTTTGCATGCATACAAAATTCAATACAATAAAAGAATTGTTATATTAAATTTATAACGAGAATCATATATAGCATTCATTCTTCTTTGAACACAAATTCTTTAAATTTGCGTGTTTACTAGCAACTTTTCACTTTCATGTAATAAAAATAAATATTAGTTAGCACTGGAATTATAAATGTTTGTTTCAAAAATGCATGAATCACATACGTGATTCTCAACATTTGCATACTTATGCATATATTTATAGTTTTTTTTAGTATATTCGATTTTTTTATAATGTTACCAAGATAAGCCATTATAGTTGTGACTATGATTTAACAATCTCTTTGATTCGGGTAGAAAAATATCGATTTTCCTGTATTGTTTATTAGATCAACTAATGGCTTGATATTGAATCAGTATGAATCAGTGTGTGAGTATTTAGAGAAAATTTTTTGTTAGTAAATGTATGTTTAAAGTGTGTGTATTTAGATGAACATTTAAATATATTATTAAAGTATAGTTACCACTATAAAAGTGCAATACATAATAGGCAAGTTTACTAAGTGAGCATAACTTTCTTAGATATTATTACAAAATAAATATGTATGTTCATTCGAAATACATTACAATTCATTCATTACAAATACAATACAATTACATTACATTGAACATATATGTATCAGCATAAGTCGATTATTATTTTGGCGAAACATAAGGCACTTGAATTTTAGAATGTGACGTACTCTGAGATTGTTAGGTTAATCGTAATATCTTAACAAGACATTTTGAGTGATATACACAAACATTCTTATGTCTGTGTTTCCTGTTCTAAGCAACAAAAATAATTACATGCGATGCAGAATATTTACAACTATTGTCAATACTTAAGTTACCAATAATAGAGAGCATTACTATTTGGATATCTATCCAGCATAGTAATTCGGTTCTCCGGTACGGTATGCGATTCTGATTTCTAGACTACAAAGTGCCTCTGTTTATTGGCGTAACGAGCTGTGTCTGGGGCCTCTTGTTGCTCATCTTCAAACTGTATTTGTGACAGCTGTCCTATCCAGCAATACATCAAGCAAATCTTCAAACATCGTTTGCACCAAACCCCAACGCATCATCGTACATCAGCCGTCGTCACCCCTACCAGTAATGCGTGCTCCCCGCGTCACGACATGTCGCTTATTAACTAGATTCGTCCCCGTCAACACATTCATCAGTCAGAATGCCGTCGCCATCGTATCGCCACCCGGTAAATGATGTGGCAACAAAATAAAACGCGGTTTTTGATTGACTAGACAGTTGGGTTGTTAATTACACAACAGTGCTATGTTTCCTTAGTTATTGGAATATACATTATTCACCATATAAGATTAGTATACAATATATTGATCTCTATTTATTGAAAGCATTGGAATGTATATTTTACATGAAACATAGCTCTGTAATAGACTTTAATGACAATTATCCTCAAAATCAATTATGTGTTTCATGTATGTTGAAAATAATCACACCCCCCCCCCCCCCCCCAAATTAAGGATAGTGTCAGTAGTCCTTCATCGTTTTAGGTGATGGTTGTTCTTTGTTAATCTTAGTAGCTGATAATCTATCGGTTTGCAATTAAATGATTAACAGGTATGTTGTGTCTGAATGTTTTCGCCTTTAGACTGTTTTTGACCTGATTGATTTTCTGGTATATTTCATTACATGCTTGCTACTTCTGATGATGAACGAAACATCAAACCTTTATCTGCAACAATAACGATTACCATTTTAACAGAATTTTGTGTGTTGCGAATTGCAGTGGAGTGATTATATTAAAAATGTTTAAAAACATGTTATGAATTTTACATTAATTGAATTATCTACTCTTCTTTTTTTATAGAAAGAAAATCACAATTCTTCAATTTGTACTTGCAATGGATTATAGATAAATATAATACTGATCTTCTTTTCTTAATTTAACATTATTAAGAATGATTTTAATTTATTATAATTAAAAAAAAGGGTATCATTTTTTAACATTTTCTTCTGTATTTTAGTTTTAGAGCGTCCTACGTCTCAAATGTCATATTTGGAACATTTTTTGAAAGAAACTGCAAGCAGTACACGACATGGAAGCGCAGATAGCGTAGAAGCTGACATCGAAGATAATCGGGCACCAAGCATTTCCAGCAGTAAAAGCAATTTATCCGAACTGAGTATTGTAAGTCTTATATGGTAGACTTAAAATATTTAAAGTTTTATCTCAGTAAACATCAAATTTAATATTACATTCAATTTCAGGATCCAACGTCTCCATTGTCTCATGAATTACTGAATAAATCATCAACGTCTCACGGACAAACCAATCTTCAACCAAAGCCAAAATCTCATCAGTTCTTAGTAAGAACATTTTCAGCCCCTACAAAGTGTAATCATTGTACTTCTCTGATGGTGGGTTTAACGAGGCAAGGAGTAGTATGTGAAGTTTGTGGTTTCGCATGTCATATGCCCTGTTGTGACAAGGTTCCACCAATGTGCCCTGTGCCGCATGACCAAAGTAAGCTTTGCAATATAAATTACTTGATATTATTTACTTCGAAAAGTGAATTTGCAAAGTGTAATGATAAACAATATTTTCAGCAAAAAGACCATTGGGCATTGATCCCACACGGGGAATAGGTACTGCTTACGAAGGGTACGTTAAAGTGCCAAAAATGGGTGGAGTGAAAAAGGGTTGGGTTCGTCAGTTTGTGGTTGTCTGTGACTTCAAATTATTTCTGTACGATATTTCACCAGATCGTAATGCATTACCATCTGTATATGTGTCTCAAGTCCTAGATATGCGAGATGAAGAATTTAGCGTTAGTTCTGTTCGAGATTCGGATGTCATACACGCTACAAAGAAAGACATTCCGTGCATATTTAGGGTAATTATATCACAAATCTATGTGATTGTTGCAATTTCTTGCGGTGTGTTGTTTGTTTAACTTTGTCGATAATTTACATTGTTTTAGATAACAACATCTTTGCTAGAACCACCAGGTTTAAGGAATCACACGTTAATGCTTGCAGACACTGAAAGTGAGAAAACGAAATGGGTAGTCGCTTTAAGTGAATTGCATAGAATACTAAAGAAAAATAATCTTCCTAATACAACGGTTGGTAAAATAATTTTCAATCAATTCGTGATGTCAGGGAAAATGTAGAAGAACCCTGTTATATTATTTTTTGCTTCGCAGATTTTTAGAGCAAAAGAATTATTAGATAATACATTGGCGCTCATTAAAAATGTGATGTCAGGAGCAATTATTGATCCAGATCGTCTAGTCATTGGTACAGAAGAAGGCCTCTTCTGTTTAGATTTAGATCGTAGTGGTGCGTTCTGCTACATACATATACACATGACAAATAAATATTATACAATTATGTTACGATCATTTATACTTCGTTTTTTAGAAATTGCAAGAGTGGGAGAAGGCAAGAAAATATATTTACTGGAATATGTAACAGAAGAACAATTAATAGTAGTTTTAAGTGGAAAACAACGTCATGTACGGCTGGTCCCAGTACGTGCATTGGATGGAGACGAAGTTGAATGGATTAAAGTTGCGGAAACTAAGGGATGTATAACTTTAACGACAGGGATAGTCCGCCGTAGTCCATTGACTTATTGTTTGTGCGTTGCCATAAAGAAGCAGGTATGAAATGTTATACAATAACCCTGAAAATTAATTACAACCGATATCATTTATTGTTAAAACCATCATTCGCTCTTATTTTTTAAATGTAGAATGCATCACAAGTAATTGTCTATGAAATCACGCGTACGAAAACACGTCACAAACGCATACGCGAACTGATGTTGTCATGTCACGCACAAACTTTACAAATTCTCTCTGAAGGCCGTTTCTGTGTCGGATATCCTTCCGGCTTTTCCATCTACAGCATTTTAGGAGACCATCACCCTATTTGTATGTATAAATATAATCAAATGTAATTCAAATATTTTTTGTTTTTTTTCTATAGACACTAATCCTTCTTTTCATACTCTTTAGCATTGGTCCATTCTGAGAATACTCTCTTAGGTTTTCTCACCTACAGTGCTGTGGATGCTTTACGCTGTATTGAATTACCTCGCGGTGAATTCTTATTAGTCTTCCATACATTGGCGGTTTATGTCGACAGCCAAGGTAGAAAGAGTAGAGATCGAGAAATTATGTATCCGGCTGTTCCAACTGCAGTTAGTAAGTACCATTTTCAAGGGATGTAATGTGAAATTTTATAAATACTGAAATGTAATTACAACATTACATTTGTGTTATAGGTCATTGCGAAGGTTATTTGCTAGTTTACAGTGAAACTCACATTGATGTGTTCGACTGTACAACTGGAGATTGGTTGCAAACACTTAATGTCAAACGAGCCCGACCATTAAATACTTTTGGCTCTCTAACGTCTTGCATCATTAACGATATGCCACATGTTATTTTTCTGAACAATTTACACCAACGTTAGTATATTTTTATTAATGCCAACATGCAATAATGCTTTGTTAGTAAATGTAATATTATCAAGTATAATATTTAATTGGTTTGATATAATAGGAGAACTACTAAATTTAACACCTCTAGACGCGAGCGGTAGACAAATGACAAGACCGCGAAGAAGATTTTCATTAAGGGAAGGGAATAGAGCTGTTCGGCCTACAGATAGACGCTCGAAAATGATATCAGCACCGACGAATTTCAATCATATCAGTCACTTGGGGCCAGGTAATGGAATACAGGTAAGTTGTCCTTCTATAATTCTTTCTCTTTCACATTGTTCAGAATATACCTTCCTTTTATATACATATAATAAATATTTATATTTGATATTAGATTCAGCGACTGCTAGATTTACCTACTACACTCGAAACTGCTGATCAACAACATAGCAGTCATCACAGTAGTTCTCATCTTCACAGCAGCCAACAAAGAGTAAGAATTTAAGATATTTTTGTTATGGGGGAGGAATATTTATAGAAAACTGTTTCTTACTTTTCCTTTTATGCAGTTATATAGCCCAGCAATTCAAGCATCGAGTAAGCCGGCCCCTCTGCCACCAAGGCATCCGCCTTCTGATACGCGACGACTTAGTTCTCACATATCCAGAAATTCGGGATATTCACCGCATAACGGTATATTAAACGTTGTTGTAATTTATTATTCTTATTATTCTTATTATTATTATTGGTGTTACCTATTTATTTATTTTCATAGGTTCAACATCATCACGCAGAGGTCCGGCGCCACCACGACCAACTGCTACTCCACCATCGTTACCACGAACACCTGTGGACCAAGTTGATTCAGAATCGGTGCATTTACGATCGCATACTCCGCTTTCTCTTGGCAGCATTGCATCATTACATGATAAGGTATGTTTTTCATTTCTTTTGATAAGAGAATTAACCAATGTTGCTGCAGAGTTGTAGAAATTTGAAAAAACAATTTCTTTTTTGAACAAATTATACAAAACTTTTCCTTGGTACAGGAACACACCACTGGTGGTAGTCCAAGACATTCAATAGCTTCTAACAACAGTTCAAACCCATCGACGCCTCCAAGCCCCGCTCATGATCATGGTTCATCTTCATACGATTCATAAAAATTTATTTAACGCTTCATAATATTAACAGGTTACTGGAATCTTATTCGTTACCTGTCTAAAAGATTGCAGTACCTATAATAATGTCTATAAACGAAACGATATACACGTTTGATTTTTCACTGGAAAGTTATGGCATTTCGAATTCCTTTTTACGCAATATACTTTTTTAACCTTGAACATTACGTTAATCGTATTAAAAGTACGTAATCAGAAAAGTACGATACTCGTGTATGTAGATGAATTGAGAAGTAGCACGTTTTACTTCATTATGAATAATTGATAAATATATCAAGATTAACTTTGACACAGCATTGCAATAACTTTCTCAATTTCAATAGCTTATATACATAAGAAGTTTAATAACTTAACAAGGCAATTTATAGTTAATTATTGTAAATAATTTGTGTTTGGAAATCATTGAGCCAGCATTACGACGCCATTATATATTTAACGAATTGGGTGTCGTTTATTTTTGTGTTATAATGCATATACATTGCATAATTATAATTTTTAATCAACGCGACTAAACATTTTTAAGTTAACAAAAATCGAAATCTCAGTCAAATTATCTAGCAATAAAAACAAATTAATCTAATCAATCTATCGTACCTACTTTTGAACCTAAGTATAAAGGATAGTTCCCGGTAAACTATATACTTAATCAGTCTTTTAGTGGCAAATGAATTTTGGGGGAAGTGAGTCGATTTGATGCCTTATGACTAAATAGTTTTATTGTGTCATAATGCAGTGAGGGGTGTCATATTATTCAACGTGTGAATAGTAGAAATAACCGTGCAATGTATTTACAGCGCCCTTTAATAACAAATAGTTATTAAGTTAGGCGGCTATACACTTTTACGTTACTTTTGAGTATTATATTTGCAACAGTAAAAGCATAATGTTGAATATTGATTTTTCCTTACTGCAACGAAGACTAATTATCCTCTTATAAATGTACTGCTTTCTCTATAATTACGACTATAAGTACCATTACAAAAACCCTTTTTCTTTTTATTAAAGATATGCATATATCTAAAATTTGGAGGTCAAATATTTTAACAAGTGCAATGTATAATGACTGAGAATATTATTGAGAACGTAACACAAGTGACAATGTATTTTATCGTGAACAATAGAATTCTGACGTTTTTGTTCATGTGTGTAGTAATTTGAGGACAGTGCTGCAAACGATACACATCACAGCAGCACTTTTATTACTTTTATATTAAAAGGTTTAAAAATCAATGAATTTATAAATATATATATATATATACATATATATTGAATTATTTTGAAAGATGTGAAAAAGCTATTACTTGATCATTACTTGATTGCATTCAGTTTTTATAGATATAAGGTCGAAACGAATAAAATGACAACAAAGAATAAAACACGATAACAGGTTTTATATGTTTTAATGTAAAAAAATATATACAGTTTTCATGTACATGTATAAAAATTTGCTAACTATACCGAAAGAAAAAAAAGAGTTGGTAGAACATAACTATCTCAGGATTCTATGCCAGTAGTTGAAATATTGAATGACATTTAAAGATCGAGAATCCCAAGTTTCTCTGTTAATACAAGAAATTACGTGGAGGCAGATATAGCCCCTCCTTATCTTCGAGTTCTTGAACTGTTCCTACAGTAAGACGAGGAGCCAATAATTGCAATGTGGATCCAATTTTTAAATACACGAAATCAGAGTGTCTGTAAAAAAATAATTCTGAATCTAATCTTGCATTTAAACTTTCATATATTTATAACGAATTTTAATGGAAAAGTTTACAGAATCTGAAAAAGTTTATGAAATATTGAAGATGTTACGGTAAAATATTGATACGCTACATTCCGAGCAATTCTTTTTATTTTCATAGGACATCGTCAAATATACCGACATGAAAATCGAAGTTCCAACTCTTTAAAAGGTCATCGTTGATAGGCGTAAAAGTTATCATGTAATAGCTATAACGTGCGTATAATACCAAAAAAAATTTTGTTTGAAGTATCTTCATCACATTTGTGTAATGATGAATCATGGAAATATAATTATAAATAAAATATATCTATCGACTGCAATAGGTTTGACATTCTTATATTATAAATATAAAAGGAACGTTAATAGAAGGAAAAATGTTAATGTTATCGAATCGAAGAATGTAATAGTACAGGTATTGCTGTCCGTACCGAAATAAAATAAAAGTTTGAAAATGAGTTCTAGAGCTATCCTAGAAATGTAATCGAAATATGTTTATAAATTATAGTAATGTATGCATTATTGTACTTATTTAACAGAATTCAATAGTTTGCCTATTGTTCGCCATTGTTACTTAAAGGGGTTCTAAAATCAAAGATGCCACTATTTATCTTATGTTGACTTGTATTTGAACCAAGTTTGTCCATACATAGAACATACGAAGAAATAGTCACTTTTTGTATAGCGTTCGTTTTATATTTTTGTAAATAATTCAATTTCTAAATAAGCTCGCAATTTCAACTTGGTTTTAGACCCTTTATATTTTCTTTCATTTTCTTTGTCTTTGTTTTCCTTTGGTGTGCACATATATAACATTGACATTTTTAGTACATTGTTTGCGATATGTAAAAACTACGCTATATAAGTATGCCTTCTTTTTATGCATAATAATCAGAATGTACGACCGGCATTCTAGACGAAAATAGAACGATCATAGGTATGCATATGTAGATTGTACGATTCAATAATGTACTTTTTTTACGAGTTGTTAGAGTACGTTCTGTAACAATTAACAATGTTTTATGTATCCCATTGGTTTTAATACCAGTGCATGTAATGACCTGATTATTAATCCTTTTTTTCTAGCAAGTTAGTTTAGTGGATTCTATATTATAAACTTATTTATAACTAATATGTGCATTATTTACAATATTTATTAAAAATAATTGCAAGCAACTATTTGCATTTTGAATAATGAATTATATTTCGTTATAAATTATTGAAAATGCGTTAGTATAATAAAAAAGAAAACCAAACTTTTATGTTTATAAGATTTTCTTATAAATATGTTTTATGTAGATTTTATAATATATAATCGTCATCTTAAATGTCTATTTCATACAAAAGTTACGACGAAGCAAAAATTTGTATGCTTTTCTTTTTAATTTATAACTACTGGATTATTACAACGTTGTTTAACTTTCTTGTATTAAGGAAATACATAAACAAACTTGATATGAGAGTTCAATAAATTTGTTGATTAAAATTATTGCGCGATACTAAACAAAAAAAATTATTGAAATAATAAATTTATGCTCAAATATTTCATCAATTCAGTTTTTGCAATAAATAACACGAAATGATAGTTATTAGAATATTTATTATTGAAAATGAAATCACTAACAGTAAGAAGACAGTCCCTACTGAAACAACAAACTGAATATCATTATAAAAAAGATCATTTAGAAAGTTTCGCAAGCTTTTGTACTTATATTGTATATTGTGCTTTGTATGCTAAATTATTTGATTATACTATACTCGTTTCTATATCACGTAAGTAATTCACTTTGTCATTGTCGGATAAATGCAAATGTCGGTGATGAATATAAAATATAACATACTTCAATTTATATTATTGGCGTCTGTAAATTATTTTAAATATCAGCTCTTTTTCAAATATAATACTTGCATATTCAAAGGCTTTAATTCTGTAGATTACGGTATACGAACGCAAATTTGAAATACATGATTTTGCATACATTAAACTGCATAACTAAAATGCTATTAGTACTTTCGTTGAAATTTTTCGACATGACATAACAGAAATATTATTTTAGATATAATTATTATACATTGTTAATTTTTCTACAAATTATTGATTGAAAGATATTCACAAGTTAACATTGAATATAACATATTATTTATGATTGATAGCATCTATATAAGATGACGGAACATGAGAGTTTTTAACTTTATACATTACGACTCAATTAACAAAAAAAATGTAATTGGCACTAACTTTTTACTTGATCTTCATATATTTTACAAATTGAGACATTCAACAGAATTTGTTTTCTT
Organism: Nomada fucata; assembly: GCA_948146005.1. NCBI lineage: Eukaryota > Metazoa > Arthropoda > Insecta > Hymenoptera > Apidae > Nomada > Nomada fucata. The sequence goes on from OX411277.1 coordinate 5,679,255, forward strand.
TTGTACTTATTATGTTATATTCAAATTGCTTTGCAAAATTTTCGTTTTTTTAACATGTAACATTATAAATTTGGTGTTAACAACAGTATTAGCAACATGAGTAATATTTTTTATATTATGAATATTTGAACAAAAAGTTTCAGCTTATAAATTTGGTAAAAATATACGAAATTATAATAATGTTATATTATATTCTATATCGTGTGCAAAATCGTTAAATCATTACTGTAGTTACAAAATTATAGACGTATTTGTTGTCAAATACTCACAGGAGAAAGAATCATTCTCAAATCATGCATGAAAAATATTGTGCAAATATTACGTAAATAATTTTATAAAAAAAAACAATGTGTAACTCGATTATTTATTACGTACGAATGTCAATATTCATTCTTACTTTAAATTTCCTAACAATATTAATGGCAGCTGTACAAAGTGCTCTCGCATGTATAAATGAGTACAATAATTATAATATTGAAGTAGACCAGGTTATTGAATGTCTAGAAAATCATGACTGGATACTTCTGAAATATAATTGAAATGAATAGCGTGTGATTTACATGCATCAATTTTTAAATACAATTCAATGAAGTACAATAATGTGTATAAAACTTTCAGTGACAATGAATTTCTTAAAAAATTAATATGATTATCTAATAAATAAATAGGACCCAGTCTCTATGCCTGTGATTTATACATAATTGCCTATTAAATTTCAACTGTATGATGTTAACACAGAACACGCGCGACATATTGTACACTGCCGTCTGAAATTTAGGCGACGGCAGCTTGCAAAAAAGGCATTCTTTCAGTATTATTAATCACCAGTGGAATACAGGAGTACAATAACAAATTTGTACCTCGTTTTGACGGTTTTGTTTCTTGGATTCCGTGATCCTGGCGATACAGTTACTGTCATGATAAACTTCTTCTGCACGTAAACTCTCTAAAATGTGTTACTCCTACGGCATTTCAGACCTCCCCTTGTTGTAAAATTGACCAAATGTTACAAGGAAGTATCAGAAGATGTACTTTCAGTAGGTGTACTTTCATGGCTAACTTGATTCAATGAGTGTTGAAGTGCATCGGGTGTTAACCATTCTTTTGGAAGGCAACGTTGAAGGAATGGTACACAAGAACTAAAATAGGCAAGACGATTCACCCAACCAGGTATTTCTTGACCACACAAAATCTGAAAAATTAATAAAAAAAAATATATCTTGCTACGAGAAAATAATAATACCATATTTCTTTTTACGTACGAGTGTAAGTTGACTGCTAAAATGATTACAATTTTTATTCATTAAATGGTAACGATCCCCCCTAAAATCTTTCCCTAATTCTGTAACAATTCTGGTTACATCTTCCTCTGTAAAATCTGTGTATCCAATGTGTACTGATTGCCTATACAACAAAAGATTCATTTAATATTAAAATTATAAATAATGCCTTTTATTGTTGATCAAAAAACTTATACTTTACCTATATCTAAATTGCTCGCCTAGTTCCTCTGCAACTCTTGGCGTGATTTCAAAGATTCCAGAAATCGGTTTAGAATGACCCCCATATGCGTATTCTATAAATTGATAGATGTAACTTTTCCTGCTGATATGTTTTAGTGTAAATTAAACCAAAATGTGATCCGCATATTTTGCATCGTACCTGTTCCATAAATTTCAACACCTGAATGGAAGACACCTAATCCAATCGGTGTGGTATACTCATTTATCCAATACTAAAACAAGAATTACTTATAAAATGGTATACACATTTAGTAAGACATGAAGGATACTTCTTTTCTTACCATATCATAAACATTAAGGATTATCGGTTCTCTAGCCATTTTTGGTGTCAATTCTTCGTTATCCTGTGAATAACCCAGACAACTGGGAAAGGACAAATTGCAGCTAAGACCTGACGAAAACATCATAGAGATACTTGTACACGAAGAGGCGAACTGCTGCACTACGTATGTTCCAACGCACCTAATAAGCAAATAAATACGCTATATACTGGATCTACATTAAGCGAATATGGCCATGATCTACTATTGAACTAAAATGAACGAAACAAGATTACAATATAGAACAGCATTTTACATTTTACAATTACTCGCAATTCTAAAATAATTGTCTACTTCATTTAGTCTTAAGTCGTTTTAAATTGTACACATATTGTTATGCCATTTAAAACTAAGCTAATAAGGAAAATTATTCGTTCATAATTAGTAACATGCGTTTTAAATGTAATTATTTAAAAAATAACAAACAAATAAATTAAAATTCTAATTTACAATTTTTGTTGAATGGTAAAGAGTAACCAGTAAGGCAATATCAAAATATAAACAAATAATATTATGAACTGCACTTATAATTTGAATTACGACGCTAAATATACGAATATATCGCAAACAGTTTAATAGCAATATTGTACGTATTAATGTTTAGTAAGGAACTAAGCATTAATAGATTTTCCAATAGAAGAAAAGAAGTATAATATGCATCATGAGTGCAAAGGTTTCATTAAGAGATATATTATAAAGCAGACTAATTTACCTTAAAAAAATTTGTTTTCAACACAACCGCATCTCTTTGTCGTCAGTCGTAAAAAAGTAGATGTCAAACTTCAAATTTTGTTGGAAGATTTGTTGATATTTAAACAGTACATGAAGGCATTGTACAATTTCAAGCAAGTGTATTAACAGTATCTGAAAAAGCCAATTATATAAATTTTCAAACTGATTGGTAAGTTCTTTTAAATGTTTCACAACACAAACTTTATAATCGGAATTTGTCAAAATTATTCGTAGATAGCATACATTGTGTCAGTAAGTTCCCTCGCTTGAAGTACGTTAAATGATTGGTAGTGCTTTCCTTAAGAATTTCAATTACACATTTTAAAGAACAGTTATTTACTTTTAGTCACAAACTTAATTATTCCCATATAACAATCGTTAACGTTAAGATTTTTTAAAGAAATTTACACAAATTGTTAGTAACTAGAATAATAATACTTGCTATGGATCGCGAATAAATTTCCCTAGACGAATGTGTGATGAATATCGAATGTTATTTACAAGAAAATCTACTTCTTTTCTAATTTATATAATTGCGTAGAAGAGTTTACCTAATATGTACAAAGTACTTTATTTTATAACTGCTGAACATTATTAGCATATACAACTAAAATACATTAGCACACAAACTCTATTTTTCTTGAGAAAGATGCGATGTGTTAAGACAATGTAGTAAACAAATTGCTTCTTATTTAAATTGTTATAAATGGTACCAACTGCACTTAAACAATACGCGACAAATAAATATTTGCGTAGAATAAGTAGAAAAGAGGAAACAGAAACGAAATTTTATAATTTCATACATATTGTTCGTATTAATTTACAGATTTTTATTCATGGGTGATCTTGATCAAAATATGTTCCACTGCATTCTCTTTTTATTGCTTTTAAATAAATAGTCAAACATCTTGGAGTAGAGAACAATTGATAAAGAAACATGCGTGAAAGGCCCCACCACTGGTGCTGGACAGGCCTGGCTATTTTATACCTATGGATAAGTACTGTTGTCACAGCCGACTCTAGTACTAGCCATGCTGAACAACGTGGCAACACCGCATGTTTACCGATCGGGAGTCCTATTTTCAGTAATGAGAGTCTTGTTCGTGGGAATACAATTAACGCTTTTTTTCATAGAAAATTGTGTTAAAGTAAACAATTCTTTATCTATTATGTCTGAGTAATATATAAATATTATAACTATGGTAAGTAGAAGTGATATTAAAGTATACTAATAGTTATAAATATGGTATACATTTTGTGGACTCTCGGAGTGGTTTGGTGAAGTGATACATAATATTGGATATATTTTACAGTGGTTTTAGGAAAATATAAGTATGAAGCACAATAGAATCATCTTTGAACTAAAACGCAACATGTGAAAATGGATGAAGTGATATATAAGTTCATAGAAACCTGAAATAGTCAAAATTATTGATACGAAGTCAAAGAGGTTAAGTGAACACGGAAAGAGTATAAATGAACACGGAAACAGGTTCGATAATTAGTTACTGAAGGGAAGAGTTGTGCAAGTAATTATAAAATCGTATTAAAGGCTAACTTTATAATTGTTGTAAATTTCCTCACCACCCAAGGGGTATCACTATGGCGCGTTACCTTTTTTTAACATAATGGGTGGTTCGCCAATAGCCATATCACCCCATTTTATAAAATAAAATAATTTCTTATAAACTGTAAAAAAATAAAATAATCTTAGAATAGATAACAATAAATAAAATAATCTTCGATAATAATAAAAATAAAACAATAGGAACATAACATTGACCCGTTTGGGAGAAAAAAATGTAGTAGATATTATTTTTAGAAAACAAATAAATAAACCTTTCATATAAACAGAAAAATAAAGTATTAAAGTTTTCAACAATAATAAATAATCTTGAATAATATTAGTAACAAAACATACTCTGACATTCTCTTGAAATTCTGCTAATAAAACCTTAAATCTTGTGAAATAAAATTAATAATAAAAATTAATAAAAAGCATATATACATTTGAAAATAAATAAATATGGACGAAGACAAATAAAAAACTCTATTAATGCATTAAAACATACTGGAAAGAATAAGTTAAATATATCAAAATTAATGTTATAAAAAGAGTTAAATTGAAAAACAAGCAATTGAAAATATAGTTTCTATTGAAAGTTCTTATTTTACGATTTTTAAAAACTATATGTGCATGCATTTCTAATTGATTATTATTTATAGTTTTGGCGTAATCATTCAATAAAATATTAGAAAAAATTGATAATAATTTAAACAAAATACTGTGATAATCTTTACCACAAATGCATGTATTTGAAAATGCCAAGTGATGTATATTTGATTGAATACTAATATATGTTAATTTACATAAAATATGCTTATGATTTCCAGATTTCAGAAAATTTGATTCCAAATTAGCACAATTTATTATGGCTTCCATTATTGCACACATATGAGTAAATATGGTTATTACTTCTTCTGTAGGGATGGAAAGTCCACCTCTTTGTAAGTGATCAAAATATACATTATTTACAGTTGTACCTTTATCCTCCACAATTAATAATTTACATATATTACAATTTAATTTTTTAGCAAGAGAATACATAACCAGATATATAAACCTTAATAGAAGCATCAACAACACACGTGGATAAATATGCAGTATCCAAAATTTCTGAAAAACCATTTACATCAGCAGCAAGATCACGAATATCATTACTGTTATCATCTTTGGGGAATAAAAATATAGAAATATAATGTTTTTCTTTTAGATTACTAGCATAATTTCCCTTACAATTGGGAACACAACAACGCCGTGGCATTATTAACTGATAAATATAGTCTGAAACTTGAGAGAAAATTGTCCAAAAATTCTATACGTATATAATAAATATAGCTTTGTAAAAATTTATATATGATTCTATTAAAATGTTATTAATTCTAAATTAAAATATATTGAACGAACAGTAGATGTTATTGAATATATGTGCTACACACAAAGATAAAGACCTGTATAGTTAATAAATAAAACTTACCCGCATTATTGCACTTACTTTTAAATTTTCTTAAATAGCTTACTAATGATAAGCTCACATGGATTTGAAAACATTTGAAAACTAAGCGGGAAACTGAGAGTCCGATAGGGGGAGACTGGGAGGCCGGTAGGGTGGGTTGGGCTAGGTATATTGATATATATATCACACCCGGACTCCCGCTGTGTTGCCATTTTTACCTTCAGCACGGCTAGTACTAGAGTCGGCTGTGCTGTTGTGTATCTATTGGTGGGATATGGGGAGTTTGTGTAGGTTCGGTTGCCGGTGGAGCGCTGACCGCTCTGCTTGTGAGAAGCGCGAAATATTCAAAGATAACTCATACTTTTATAAAGATTTACGTTTATTCACTTCTCGAGTTAAAAGACAATGTTTATTTCAAGAAATCGTGCCGATTTGTACAAGCAATTTGCCGAAGTAGCTCTGTTCAAGGCTAACGTTGATCTCCGGTGAGAGTTTATATTAATCTATTTCAAGGCTCAAGTTGAACTGTTTTATGAGGCTTCTTCTTTCCATTACAGGGTCCCTCTCCATGAGTTCCTTGGTTCTCCTTCGAAATCGTCTTCGTCCAATGGGGTTGGGTCTTGTCGAGGTTCCTGTTCCTCCTTGGGCGTGTGGAGGTGGCAACGGTTCGTTAAGAGGAAATGCGGAAAAACCCGGTAAAGCGCGCGAAAGCCAGAGCAAATGTGCCAAGGAGGTGAGGGGCTGTTCAAGGGTCCCTTTTGTTCAGCGGTCGAATATATGGCGACCAGCACACGGTATCGTTGGGTCCGACTACCTCCAGAGGTCGTTCGTTATTCTATAGAGTTAATTCTTTCCGTCCTGTAATAAAACAGCCTTTAAAGTCTTCCAAGCGAAGTGTTCTAAGATTCGACTGCTCTGATTTCCCTTTTATTCGACTACCTACGACTTGTACTAAATACAAATACTAAATATGTATCTTCATTTATCGCGTGTTCATCCGACTTTGAATTTCGCTCCTAAGTTATTATCGCTATCCATAGTTACTTATATATCTTCGATCGTTGATTCGATATTACTAGATATTAAGCCTTTCCACGCGATAGCGTAACAGTACATACATGTATAATTGAATGCAAAGTGTAGCACAGCTTATTTTCGAGTGTACAACCATAGATGAGGCATATAATAGATTTATTGCCTTATGGACCTTTACTTCTGGGAGACGATTGCACCTCGAACGTCATCTGCTGTCTCTTGCAAAGTATTACATCCTCTGGGTATATTAAAAGATCCCGGACTGTACTGACAGTATATTCGGCGAGGAAGGTTAAATTGCTGTCATACTTCCTTATTTTGATTGTAAGTACGTATCAATTGTACTTCGTCAACGCATTTCATATTTTATAATAATAGTTGTTTTTATTTTATTAAGCATTTTGCCGAAATGGAACTCAAATTTTTGGATAGAATAAAAAAATTAGGGTAAGTATTTTGGAGGTTATAATATTGCTCATCGATAAAGAAATGATTAATTATGCCGCCCTATAGCATTTTGATTAAATGAATGATATTTTTAATATGAATAGATTTTCTTTAGCTCTATAAATATCAATCAATTTGTTAATTGCATCATTTAATGTAATTCAATTTTTGTGTAGATATAATGATGAGCTAACAGAGCCTAATAAATTTAAGGAAGCTCTGAAACAAGGACCAAAGTCGCCAGATTTTACAAAGCTGGTTGCATGGTTGGCAGACGAACTTGCTGCACTCAATGATATGGACGAAACTGTTCATGCTATTATATCGTCAAATGATTCTAGTTCATTCTTATTAGAACTAAGCTGTTTCCTTAAAGAATTAGGATGTAGGAATGAGAGATTAATGAGTGGTACTGTCAATGAACGATTAGCAAATGAACAAGACAGACATCTCCTGCTGGATTTTTTAGGAGCGGAATTAAAAACTTGCAGATTATTAGAATCTAGGAGACATAAGAATGCCACATCTGCTGCCATTGTTGTTGTAAGTACATAGTATGAGATAGGATTACAATAATCTTGTGGTACTATGTTTTTATTTCCATAAATTCTGAAACATATTTTTTTAGGAAGAGAGCGATACAGCAAAAGATCTTAAAGATATGTTAATAGCATTAAATTTTGAAAAGCCACCAGATGATATCACTCTTGAGAAGCTTTTTGCAAGGCTACAAAACAAGTTGAACGAAGTATTAAAGAAAGCCTCACCTGAACTTATAGGTCAACCATTAATTACACAAGAATTTTCAGAAACAGATTGGAAAAATCTGCAACATATGCAACAAGAGTTACACGACGAATATAGAATGCGACGCGATATGTTACTCAAAAGATTCGATGTAACGATACAATCATTCCTGGTGAGTAAATATAATTAATTTCAAAATTTATTGATTTTACAAAGATTTACAACATACAATTTCTTTTATTTTGAAAACAGTGGTCAGATAGGATAAAGGCTCGAGAAGTTGAAATAAATAAACATTATGAAGAAAATAGGAAGTTCTTAAATTCAGAACCAAATATTACATTTGCTGATCTATTAGCAGCAAGGGATGATATTGCATTAATGGAAAAGACTAGCAATGCAAGTGTCAGAAAAAATACTCGAAGCGAGATTAATAAAGTCATCATAGGAGAAGTACCAGATAGGGGGGGACGGCCATACGAACAAGAACCACCACCACCCGAAATGCCGCCATGGCAAAAAGATAGAGTGCCAGGACCTTCAACTTCTCGGTTAGATATGATTAATAAAAGTTAATTTTAATCGACATAAGCTAAAACTAAATCAGTAATTTTATAACATTTTAGCGGAGGTCGCGGAGGCGGCGGCGGAAACAGGGGTGGTCGCGGAGGTGGAAATAATTTTCAAAGCTCTAATACAACTTACTCTAATGACAAAAGAAGTTCTTACAGTGGTAACAGCAATATTGGCGATAGTGGATTCCAAACTTCCAATTTTTCGTCAAATAATAGTGAATATGGTGGACGTGGTGGACGTGGGGGAGGATATGGCGGAAAACAGGCAGGTGGTTATGGAGGAAGTCAAGGCGGTAGTTATGGTGAGGATCAAAGCGGTGGTTATGGTGGAGTTAAAAGCGGCGGATATGGTGGAGGTCAGGGCGGTGGTCATGGTGGAGGTCAAGGCGGTGGTTATGGTGGAGGACAAGGCGGTGGCCATGGCGGAGGTCAAGGCGGTGGTTATGGTAGCGGTCAAAGCGGTGGTTATGGTGGAGGTAAAGGCAGTAGTTATGGAGGAGGGCAAGGAGGATATAGTGGAGGCCAAGGAACATATTATGGAGGAGGACATAGTAGTGGAGGCAATAATAGTTACAGTGGAGACAACAGGGATGGAGGTAATTAATTTACAGAAAAATCGATAATGAAAGTAAAAAAGTGGAAGAGCTATCCATATTTCGTACACAATTCATTACCATCGATTTAAATATTTAGGGTACGGTCAACAATACTCAACATCGCAATCTGATTACAAAGGTGGACAAGAATATCAAAGAGGAGGTTCAAGTGGTAGAGGACGAGGAGGTAGAGTTCAAGGTGGATGGAATCATAGTGGTAACAATTCTGGGTCTAATAATTATCAACGCAGTGGATATAATCGGGGTGGAAGCCGTGGAGGACGACAATACTAAAAAGTACACTGTGTAAAATATAAAATTCGGGCGTTCATAATCATTTACAATCAAAACGCATAATGAGTAATCAATTTCTAAGTAACAAACAAATGCTTAACAATCTATATATTTCATCATTTTGTTTGTTAAATGGTGGTGTCAAGCATACATTAATTAAAAGCATTAAAGCTTGATTAAAAATGTTACTAAGATGTTTTGTAATGTTAAAAATATAAATTCTGGCTAAGTACTTGAATCCTGTAAATATGTATTTTTTTGTACTTTAAAAAGTAATGATTTTGTTTAAATCAATCATATACTATGTATTATATGTCACGCAAAAATGTGAAATTGGTTGTTTAAATTATTTAATTGTATTAAATATGTACTAAATATATATATATTATTACTGCATACCAGTAATTTGATTGTGTATGAATATATGTATATGTATTTAAGCCAATACAAACTATTTTTTTCTTAATTATTTATTGAATTTCCATGAGTTTATTAATTAATCGTTATTCGCAATATAAGTAGGAAATACATTATCTACTCACGAATCTGTAAAAAAAAAGTGAATCTAATCTTAAATTCTTTGCAGTTGCGAGTAGAATCTTCTATATTCCTTTTAGTCCATGACTCAATGCTCTTGTATCAGAAGTCTACAGACTACACGGGTTGAGTGTATATGGAAAACAAAATGCCGATATATATTTTCTGAATGAGTTGTTGTGTTAATCTCTTGCATTATTCGACTGGAGAAATTTTGATTTCATATAACAGTTAAATATCGTGCACATTTTGCGTCATAATTTATAAAACGGTGCAATCTATGTGTCACCTGATTTGTGAAGTTCAGTGTTTGTGCGTGTTGAAGAAGTGTTATTTTTTCATGGGTATTGGTTATCGAACAGTATAAAAGAGCGACATGTATTATCAAGCAATACAACAATTACAAAATACGTGATCGGCTGATTCATCTCAGGTACTACTATCCGAACCTATATCTATACATATATAAGAATACATGGTTAACATTGTTTTTAGTGTAAAATTGTTCGAGTCAGAGATTATTTGAGAATATATCACTTGTATCCGTATTCTCCATTAAATAAGTTGTATAAAGGCAACAAAAATTGTTCAGTTTTTTTGTAACGAGTCTTATGAACATTCGATGTTTTAACAAATTTAAAATGTTGTGTGCAAGGTTTCGGCATACAAATTGTATTTATTGACAAAGGAGAAAGATGTCAGGGGGAGAACGAAAAAAACGTGCTTGCGACAGAGGACAAGGCTGGGAAGAGGCAGGTGCTGAATTTTATCAGGAAAGTTATCCAGCGGCTATTGAAGCAGATTTGCAACAAGCGTTACAAAGAGATCCATCTCATATAGCTACTTTATTGCCAAGTAAAAAGTCTCGCGTTGGTGAGTTTAAAAATATTGTGCAATTATCTATGTACAATTGCTAATGAGCCAAAAAATGATGCCAATGTTCTATTTATTTAAAACATAAAGCTTTATGTTTTACATATAACAGCGACTGCCAAACGAATACGTAATGATACGAAAACCACATTGAGAAGGCGTACCAGCACTAGATCTCGTGGCACAACTACATCAAGGCGCATGTCAACAAATGTACACGATGTGGCTGTATCTATGCTACCAGACTTATCTGAAAATTTGTCGAATGAAGAACGTACATGGGAAGAAATAATGCAAATCAAGGCCATGCCAGTGTGCATGGCGCAAAAGATGCAACTAAAAAATCAATTACAGGTATGTTACATAAGTTTCTAGCTCCAGTATAATTAATGCAGAATAATAGAACTGTAATTGTAAGATATAATTGTATTGTCATAAAATATTTCAGAGTGCTACAAAGTTAAGATTACAAGGTTTTGAGCAGTTAAAATGGCAAAGGAGGAAAGCTTGGCAGCAGTTTCGTATCAGAATGAAGGAAGCATATTCAAAAATGGAGTTATGGAATGATAGTCTTAAGACAATTGGAGGAAACTTTGGGATGGGAATAGTAGCATACTTTTTATTTATCAAATGGTTGATGTATCTTAATGTTCTTTTATTTACGATTATGTTTCTATTTATTGTATTACCTCCAATATTATTGGATGCACCGGAAGGAGAACCATGTGTACATTCCAATAACAGTCACAGTATAGCTTGCTGTTCAGAGTTGTATTGGAATATAACACAAGAGAGTAGCAGTATAGCAGACATTGTTCAGGGTACCAGTATTTTAGAGTTCACTTTACTGTTTTACGGTGCATATGGTCACTTGACTTATAAAATTTCTGGCACGTTTTACAATTTACCATTGTCTTATATCTCTGCTACCATTGGTGTGTTCATTATTAGTTTAATAGCGATTATCAAGGCAGCTGCTAAAAGTTTCAAGCAGAGAGTAGTTGAAAGCGAAGGTCAATTTTATCAGTACTGTAATCTAGTTTTCGGTGGTTGGGATTACTGTATACATAACGAAAAATCTGCAGCTGTGAAACATAAAGCATTATACAATGAAGTGAAAGCACTTTTGGAAGCTGAGAGATTAGAAGAAGAGAGGCAAAACCGAACGAGAGAAGAGAAAACTAAATTGTTTCTTAAACGCCTGTTTATTAATTTAATTGTTTTAGCTGTTTTAACTGGCTGCGGTATATTTATTTATTATATATTCGAGTTCTCTTTTAGTCAAGTTTCATTGCAAACAGAACAAAATTACGGCTTACAATATATATCATTAAATAGAATTGTCCATTTGTTTTTCGAGTTTCTTCCATATATATGCATTGTTGGATTAAACCTTGCAGTACCATTTTTATTTCGATATCTAGTTACATTAGAAAGTTATAGTCCTTCGTACGTTGTACGCGTAACTCTTATTCGGACAGTGTTTCTAAGACTTTCTTCTTTAGTTGTTCTACTTACATCGTTTTATAGATTAATTGTACACGAGGTAGTGGAAAATGAATGCACAAGTACTGCTAGTAGACGACCATTGTGTTGGGAAACATTTGTTGGCCAACAATTCTTTAAACTTTATATTACCGACCTATTTCTTCAATTTTTCATGACATTCTTTGTCAATTTTCCTAGGTCATTAATAGCAAAGCATACCGAAAACAAAGTATTACGTTTTTTCGGAGAGCAATCATTTGATTTACCAAAGCATGTATTAGATGTTGTTTATTTGCAAACTATCTGTTGGCTTGGTTTCTTTTTTGCACCTTTACTGCCACTGGTTGCGGTGATTGGTACATTCCTGCTGTTTTATATTAAAAAATTTGCTTGCTTAGTAAATAGTACACCATCGAGTAAAGTTTACAGAGCAAGTAAGTCGAATTCGTTTTTCATGTTGATTTTATTAATTTCATTTATTCTATCGACAATACCAGTTGGCTATTCTATTGCAGAAATAATACCATCGAAATCGTGCGGCCCCTTTAGAAACTTTAAATCCGTTTGGTCATTATTAATTACAATATTCGCACAATTTCCAGATTGGCTTCAATCTATTTTGTATTTTCTCAGTACCGCTGGATTCGGTATACCAGCATTTCTTATTCTTACTTTACTTTTATATTATTATTATGCTGTGTCGGTAGCCAATAAACAAATGGTTACAGTTTTAAAGAATCAGCTGGTATTGGAAGGTCATGACAAACAATTTTTACTGAACAGATTAAGTGCATTTATTAAGCAACAACAGGATCAGAACAAATATCATCAAGATCAAACAAACGAATTAGGTGCATTTTCATAGACAGTATTATTAACGTTATAATAATTTTTATATAATAATTTTTAAAGTGCACAAATTCATTGTTTAACAGTTACTTGTAAAGTATTATACAAGTATTGGTCAAATTCGATTAATATGCGATTACTTTTTATATAATATTGAGACTGTTTAACTTATTTATTTATACATTATACAAAAGGTATTTAAAATATCTTTGCTAATTAAATGGTATTTAATTGAAGCCTAAAGAACCGAGGTATTCGATGTACAATAAGTTTAGGTAAATTTAATCAATTACCAAACTTGAATAATTAACTGTGGTACCAAGTATGTTAGAAAAGACAGAGATATAAAAATCAGGGTACAAAACGAAAACCGTGCAATAGTAACCAAAGTCGCCAATAATTTACTATGTATTTCTAGCTTTAATAACTATGAAGGTCTTAAGATGCACAAAGAGTATAGTAGCAGTAGATATAAGAACTTTCTTTTTATGGTCTTTCATAAAATAGTGGGCAGAATAATATGATTGATTGTTATTTTGAGTAGCACAGGATATCATCAACCTACTAATTTTCAATTTAATAAATAAATATTAGGGTGCTTTTGCTAAAATGAAGCGAAGTGATATATGATGGACCTATTTTTAGATTAGCTGAGCATTAGAAATGTGATGCAGGTGTAAATAGGTTTTGTAGGCTGAACAGATCTTTAGGAGTAAGATGATATATCATATTGGAGTAATTTTTATGTACCAAAGAATACATTTACCAAAATGTATTATATGTTATGTTGCAAATCTACGTTTATACAGGATTTTAGTTGATGAGTTGGCACCATTTTTTTATATTTCTAAGAACGATTTTATAATATTTATTATGTCATATTTGTTACTCCTTAAAAGAAAACAATACATACACATATACATGTATAGATCGTCAAGTATACTGATTGTTCTGTGGCCGACAGATGAAAATTTTTTTCAATTTTAACACTGCCATTCATTGTACATGAAAAATAGAACTACTTTAACCTTTGTATCTATATACATGTATATTCATGTAGGAACTGTGCATGTATTTCTTACAAGTAATCACTGCAAAACTGCCAATATATACATTCAATACTTTCCAAAACAAGCATTTTATATGAACTTTATACAAATGTGACCATAAAACCAACAGCTACATATATTAATGTTGCATTGAGCACACCTTCTATCAAAACTATATTTTACTGATCCTTAATTTATAGGAAATAGTCTATTTCTCTGATGTCATTGTAAGCAGTATTAACAATATTATGTATTACACGCAGTAGTATCATACGTAATAAAAAAAATATCTTGTGTGCAAAAAACAAAGAAAAGGACAGTAAGTAAATGCTTCTATCTTTATTGCAACATTTATATAATTTATGAAAATAAAAAAACGAATTATAAATGCACTATTTATCCTATAAAAGACTGCACATTTTTGGGAACTGCTTTCCCAATTCAACCAAAAGATCATTTGCGCTGTTTACGTATGTCATAAGGGATTATATGGTGTCTGTTATGTATGACAAAAATTATATGCTCATTATATATATATATATAATATGGTTAATAAACAGTAACATAAATAAAATGTACAAAATATTTATTTTTTAGCATTATATTAAAATAGAACAGTCTTTAGAATCTATTGAACATGTGTGTATATCTTCGGTTATATTATGATTTGCCTTTAAATTATGAATCTGTGGAATGTAGCTGAAAAAAAACACATACACCAGAATTAAATATTACTTACATTCTATGGAATGCAAAGCGTTTTTATTCCTTATCTAATTAACTTACTGCTTCAGCAATGTCAATCCAATCTAATGCGGCTGCTAGAGCATCATTCTTAGATGGTAATTTATCGTAATTCCAATACGTGAAATGTGAAAAACTTCCAGTAAAATACAAATTGCGTTCTGTGCTTTCCATGTCTGGCTTGTTGCGTTCAAGAAATGTAACACCTTTATATCCAGAAGGTATTGTCACCTTTTTTCCTTGCAGTGGATATCCACGAAACGATGCACTGTAATCTATATATATGCACAAAATAATTCGCTTTATCGTAAATAT
Source organism: Nomada fucata (assembly GCA_948146005.1). NCBI lineage: Eukaryota > Metazoa > Arthropoda > Insecta > Hymenoptera > Apidae > Nomada > Nomada fucata. The sequence goes on from OX411277.1 coordinate 5,694,396, forward strand.
TTGTCTGTTTGTAAACAAAGTAATGATAACCGTGGGAGAACAAGTTTAAACAAACACGTATGTATTCATTAACGATAAGTTTAAAATGATTGAACTTACGTTCATCGTCCATTTTTCGAATGTAAGGTGCGAAATAGGAAGATGCATTTGCAGATTCATCGCCATGAATTTTACACGGCATTAAATGTAATACACGTCCTTTTCCTTCGGGTAAATCATTTTTTATGTGTAAATGAATAGCCATGTTTAAACGGAATATCCGCGTGCATTTTAGGCGGCAAACAGTTTAATCACAGACAAGACATACAATAGATCTACCTTATGAAATGTTGTGTCATAGACGAGATATAGGAATAGACAAGCCATCTTATGGGCTTTCGTGGCCTAACGTGACTGACATACCGACTCAGAAAAACTACGCTGATTCGAGCGTCCTCTGCAGATGACAGTGATCACTTGAAGAACTATTATTTACTGAAATAGCGTTGCGGACAGGATTCATGCGATTGTGTGAATATATCTAAATGCTTTGGGGGTGATCAGGAAAGCTATTTCTCGGGCAACGTTTCGGTAAAAAAATTGAGCTACGGTGCCTGGTCGTGCGAGATGCACTTCAGTTCCGCTCGAGTTAAGTCGAAATCACATCGCGATGCAACGGGGCGAAGAAATTGACAATGAGATGCGTGCGCGTCAAGGGTCCTGCCTGCGCTGTCCAGTTTTCATTGCGCGGTGAAGAACAAAAGAATTCTTTCATGAGGATCGTGGGTCGAGCGAAAAGTTGGTCAGAAATAGTAAAAGTCCAGTAGGTACAACCCTGGAATCGTAGGTTCAGCTAAAACATAGTCAGAAACCCCAGAAGTCCAGTCGGAACGACCCTAGAGTCGTAGGTCCGATTGCAAGTTGGTCAGAAACAGTAGAAGTCCAGTAGATATGACCCTGGAATAGTAGGATTTACGGAAATTAGCGATAACCACCAAATGCAGTCAAGGCGCCGGCGCGTCGCGGGGTGGTGTCAGCCGTCGCGCGGCGCGCGCCCCTGCAGTCTCGATTGGAGCGTCGCAGCGTAAGCTCGTTTATGTAGTAGAAGAATAGCGATATTCCTCACGCTACACACAATAGCACCTCCGGCTTCACTTTACCGTCGTGTACGCTTGATTATTAGCTTATTAATAGATTATTATTAGGTTCACTATTATCTTAATTAATAGATTAATTAATACGCGGTTAACTAACAATCGTTCTACTATCGCAACAGTACATTAAACTTTGATGATGAAAATCTTTCTTGAGTCTCCTTTGATGGACGAATGACCGATCATCCAATTGAGACTGGCATCGAGATTTTTTTAATATGTTTAATATTATGTTTAATATTAACTACTCGCTTGTTGTAACATCGCGTTATCTAATTTCTTAGCTTGAACGGTTCTGCGAATATTAATTATATTTTATTCAGTCATTTACATACTGCTTTAAAACAAGTCTATTCTTATTGTTGCTGGTATAATGGATGATTGGCTGGCAGGATTCGAAAAATCGATAGGCAAAGCCAGAGGCGAATGCATTTTCGAAATAGTGCCTACCCGATCAGAGACTGTGTCAACCTGCCCTGCCCTACCTACTTATGTCTATCAATCCCACCAGAAAGTATGCTACCTATCCTACCTGGACCTATATTTGAAAAATGGCAAACGGGCACACCAATACTCTGTTTTAAATTAATAGACATCTTGGTCATAGTAGCTACATTTTAGTACGGAACGACGCAAATCCACAGCCTAACCACACACACAATGCGGATATTATGTGTGCACGATACACCAAACGCACTGTCAGTCGCCAACAATAAATCATTCAATAGCTTATGAATTAAAGAAATATCGTCGTGCTCTACCACCGTTTTCCCATCCAAGTAGCACCTGGGCACGTGAGTGGGATTCGGGCAGTGAACACGGAAAGGGTTAAACCTGGAAATCCTCGTCGAAAAAGATGAACTTTGACCAGAGGAACTTTGAAGCATTCCACTCACCGGTTGCAGACTCACCAGGGGTGCGGTCAAGCTCGTCGCCATCAACGGTATGGAAGCTGCTGAAACAGTTAAAAAGAACAGGCAACATTAAAAATTTTGTATTTTCAGTACTTTTCGAATGTGTTAATTATCAAATATTATTGCAATACAAGATTAAAGAAATACAGAGATACTTACTCGTCAAGTTGACGGATGCAAGCCCGAACTCGCCGAACAGGACACTGACTCTAATGGAACACTCACGATGGACAAACAATGTGATTCTAATCCCGCGAGAGTATTATTTCGGAGCAAACACTGACTCTAATGTCGCGTCTCCTTACTGTTATTTATGTTTAATTATTGTTAAGAGCAGTTGCGGTCTAAAAAAAATAAAAACAACTTTGACAGAGCAAGCACTGACTCTACCAACCGCATTGCGCACGGCCATCAAAATTTTCTGATAGGAAATCTGTACAAATTAGTAAATGAGGAGAGGATATAGAAATTGAAGCCATACATATTTGATTTTATTTGTGTTTCTTATCTGTTCATCCTGTTAAACGTCTGTTGAGGCATTACTGCTTTTTTTTAGTAAAGTACTACCGTCTTATTGTTCAGATTGAATTATTATTAATTGCTTATAAGACTAATATAATGATTTATGAAAACACACTGTGACTGCTCTTTGTCAGAGTTTTGAAGGTGCTCATGATCTTAGTAAATACTTAATATCATGCATTTATAAATTTTCGTAGCTGCTTGTAGAAATGAAAATTCGAAACTATTAGGGTATGGTAACAAGTACGTAACTGCGCCTGTAACCATGCATGGAAAATACAGTTTGGCCGTACTTGTGACTAGGTCACAGAGATAATGAAAGTTTTTGTTAAAAACAATTAGTGAAGCTACAATAGAAATCGCGACCGAAATGTAGCGAAACATGAACGTATTTCAATTTTTCGTTTAGAATTAATGAAATTTACTGACTAGTTTCAATCGCGAAAATTGTAAGTTGTATTTGATATGTCTTCATTACTTAATGAACGTGGATATACGAATTGAGAGAAGTAAATATTGAAATCTATATAAAATAATGAAAGTGTTCAATAACTTTCAACCAAAGGAAACGAACTTGAGCCGAAAACCAATCGCCAGATAACAAGAGATATACATAAACCGTTGGGATAATAAGTTAATTGTTACCAGTCCTTCATCATATGTCATCGATCTGATTGTTATGCATCGCAGTGATTGTATATTATTCTTTGCCAGCTAATCATCCATTATACCAGCAAAAAAAAAGAATAGACCTGTGATAGACCTGTTCTAAAATCAAAATCGCATTCGAAGTCGCAAAAGGCCGAATAAAATATAATGAAGATTCCAAGAACCATTCAAACTAATAAATTAGTGAAGGCGATGTTACAACAAACGACTAGTTAATCCCATATTAAAAAAATTTTCAGTCATTCGTCTAGCAAAGGGGACTCAAGAAAGATTTTAATCATTAAAATTCAATATACTGTTGCCATAGTGGAATGATTGTTAGTTAAACGCGTATTAATTAGTAGAAGCTAATAATCAAGCGTACACGATGGTAAAGTACATAGCCCGAGATGCTATTGTGTTGTAGAGTGAGGTATGTCGCCAGCCTTCGACTACATAGACGACCTTACGCTCGGACGCTTCAATCGGGACTGACAGAGCGCGCGCCGCGCGACGGCCTCCCCACTCCGCTACGCGCCGGCGCGTCGGCTGCGCTCGGTGGTATTCGCTATTTCCGTAAACCTACTATCCCAGGGTCATAGCTACTGGACTTCCACTGTTTCTGACCAACTTTTAGACGGACCTACGACTTTAGGGTCGTGCCGACTGGAATTTTTGCTGTTTCTGACCAACTTTTAGCCGGATATACGATCCTTGTTAAAGAATGCTATTTTTTCTTTGCCGCGCAATGAAAGCGGGACAGCGCAGGGGGGACAGTAAGTAACAGTTCTTCAAGTGATCACTGTTCGTATGCAGAGGACGCTCGAATCAGCGTGGTTTTTCTGAGTCGGTATGTCAGTCACGTTGGGCCACGAAAGCCCATAAGATGGCTTGTCTACTCCTATGTCTCGTCTGTCTAGTGCAATGTTACCGATAAAATTTTAAAAAATTCTTCTCTCGGCCCCTGGTAGTTGTTTTTTAATAAATGGGGTGTCAAATGAAAAGGAAATGAATCGGCTACACGAGAAAAAATACACCATTGCTGTAACTATATGCAGTTGATCGTAATCACAATTTTAATTGTTTAATTGTTTATAACAAAAGAACCTCACATGGAATAATGTTCACACCTATTCCAGATGGAAGCTTAGACTTCTAGCTTTAATTTATGCCCTCTGATCATTGACAACATTTAACGATAATAAATAAGTATACAAAGTATTCTGTTTATGGGACTTTTAATATACTATTAATATGTACTAAGTTGCATCGTATGAAGAGAAATGTGACGAAATAATTTAAATTTTTTGAAAGAATATCAGTCAATTAATTTGTTAATCTATTTAGATGAAAAATACGCATACATATGTTGGTAGTTACATGCATACTCACGCATACAAAATATATATAGGGGGGAAGATCCCCCACCTTTGCCAAAATGACGAGAGTGGGGAGGAAAATTTACCACTATCCTACGACGCGCACTCGTAGCGTCAGTCGCAGTCGATTGTTCGATTCGATTCGATCTTGCGCTTTTTAATTTTCACGTCGCGAAAACTTCGTGCGGCTGGAGCGGTTGTTGCGAGCAAAAATTGTGTGTTATCATAGCCTGGTGCAGATTATATCTTGTGAACCAGTAATATACGATTGTTTTCGATTAAACTTTATCTCTTACTCGACAAAAGATGAGCACACCAGTGAAAAAGGTGCCTATTCACCTGCAGGTCAGTTCCTTGCGGATTATTTTGCTTTTATTGTTTTTTTTTTGCTTCTCTCTACCTCCATGAGAGCACGATCCCCTATATTCAAATATCCCTACCTGGCCGAAACACGTAAAAAAATCGTAAATTTAAATATATTTGGAACAGGAACCGGCTTACCCACTGTTATGTGTTATATAGTATTTGTGTCCTACATGATATTGTGAAACTAAAATAAAGAAATGTTGAAACTCTTATTCTCCTATAATGGACTATTTTGTTATATTTAAATTTATAAGTGCCCTTCAAGTGTTCTGCCTTATTCTCATATTTTTCAAATTAAATCTACACCTATGATCAAGTATATAATTGATTGCGGTTAATTAATCCGTGGCAACGAATGTCTCAAACGTAAAAGAATAAAAATAATCTTATGCGGGAAAATATTTCGCACTTGATGTAACATATCGTTCATATAAAGAAAAAAGAAGAAATCAGCTTCACGCGATATCAAAAGTAGGACTCGTCAACAAGTAATGTGACGATAATTAATATCGTGAAAGAGGAAAGAAAATAGCATTATACATAGTTATAAAGTAAACGGTATCGATAAACGCCCATGATAGGCGCCTGCGAACTGTGCGCAAATATACAAATCGTATACAAATCGATGCAAGGCATCTCTGAAACGTGATTAGGTACGGTAATGAAACATAGCGCATTTTTAAATTCAACATCGACCAGAATGGCCCTCGTCTGAAACGCAGTATTGATCTGTCCTTTTGTCTATAGTAGTTAAGGTAATATACATGCGCCGACTTGTATCATTATCAATTACCGTATCAAAGAAAGGCCATTCCTAAGAGAAAAACATTTTTCACGATGAAAAATATCGTTCCAACTATAGAACTATTCATAATTTGTAATGAAACACGTCGCGTATAGGGTCACTGAACTGCTGGATCGATAGGTAAGAGGGATTAAAAAACAAAATTAATTGTGATCAACTGAGATGAAAAAATCAGGAGAAATTATGAAAGAAGGACAAAATATGATCAATTTAGTTCAATTACTTGCACCGACCTTTCGTAACAGTGTATTCCTATTGTAGGCAAGTGTAGGATACTATTCTTGGGTGTAAAAATGTATAAGGGTACCAAATGTTATGATAGAGAGTAAATGGTTAACATATGGGTGGTTCTGCGTCACTATTAAAACCGAAAGTTTCGTCGCACCATCGCGCCCATCGCAAGGTTGCTACACCTTATTGATCCGAGCGTCTTGGCGCCCGGCACCGGACTATCTCGCGAAAGGAGCCAGCTTGCATGTTCACATGAGAACGAATGTATATACAAGTTGAATTTATGCAGAATGCAGACAAGTTTGTTAAACCAGGGTGTAGTAAAATTAGATCTACAACCGTTTCCGTGATACTGCCCTATGGAAAATATTATAGACGACAGACTGGCAGACGAAATCGAATGGTTCAGAGAATGCCGATATTCCGTTCTCCACCCGCAATTCTCAATAGAACTACGAATATACGCGTATTTAGCTGCACAGAATACGGATAGTGGCGAAATTTGCAGGGTAATTAAAGCAGACTTTCATTGACCCAATTAAATGTCATTTTCGGTGGAAGGTTCGGCTCAATATTGATTTATAGAATCGTTATTACTTTCTACGATTATATGTAAAATTATATAGCCAATTACACATTCGCGAGGAGATTAGTGCGATTATGTGATTTAGATAGATAATCCTCCAATTATACCGTGGTTACCTCGTGTTCCAATTCGGTAAAAGTTAACCAGAACTATTTCGAGAGCAACGCTCACCGACCGACCCGCCGTGAAACTTTGCATAGACAAATCAATAGCACGAAATGGCTTTTGTTAATGCGATAGGCGTTTCCTTACGATAATTCGTAAACCTTGGGAAAATTCTACGGCACCGGAACGCGTGTATGTATATGTATACCGGCTAGAGGCACGGGAACCCGAGCAACCCCGGCAAATCAATAGTTCGTCGACACCACGTCCGAGCTGAAGTCGGAAAAACTACGGGGCACGATTTTACGAGCGTACACCCCAGACGGGTAGACAAAAAGGCGGAGAAAGTATATATGCTCGTATATATTGAGAATAAATAACCCACGTTTCGCGTCGAATGTCTCTGGGAGCTGCTCAAGGGACGAGCACGGTTTCCACGAGCAAAAATAAACCGTGGATGTTTCGACTGACATTTTTGCTCGTGTATTCTGATCCCGTTTGAACAGTAGAGTAGATTTCCGAAGGTATCCAGTTATTTATGCGGACGAAGGTTGTATTAAAATTTGACTTAATCGAACCGGAGTGAACTTTACTAACTTGTACGGTAATTGAGTAATTCAGATTTTTAAGGTCTCTCGAAGTTGATTCAGATATTCTATTTTGAATCGGTGTTGCGTCGATTGACGATTGTTGCGTGTTTTACGCGTTACGAACTGTTTAGATAGTTTTTAAGGTTTCCGAAAATCCCATCTATTTCTCTTGCAAAATAAATCCAACGGATCTCGGTGCTCTGAAATGGAACCGACGTATCCTCGACTGCCTCATAGAATAATAATTCGGTCTTCTGATTATTCCAAATTTAGTCTATACCGCCGGTCGCGGCAAGTGGTTCCACGAGCCTGTAAACTACTCATTGTCGTCTATTTGCCTCGCCGAGAACTTGACGGTGGGCACGGTAGAATGAAAGTCGGTCAGCCAAAATGTAGATTACCGGCATTATTCCCGAGGCATAAATAGACATTGGGAAGCCAGGTGCGAGCGGCAACTATCGTTTTCTCAGAGGGTTTATCCGAAATGGAAATTGGAGCAGCATGCTGGTTCGGCGGTGGCTCTCGGTCCCGGGCTTTTTCCTCGATTATACAAGTGCAAGGACGATTGCACTTGGGCATATTCATTCGCACACGTGTTTATGCACACTGATACAGAAAGGGTGCCAATTTCTGATCGCGTGTCGACGCTTGTAAGGGTTAAACGCAGATTCCACTTTCTCGCTTGCAATACCTGTTAACCCTAGTGCAGACGATCGAAACGTTTAATAAGTTTGACGCTTAATTGTGGCAAATAATTTGCATGCTTTTTTCGTTCTCGAAACGCGAGTCGAGGCGAAAGTGTTTGAAGAACAGAGATTGCGGGGTAGTTTTGCGATAATTTCTCGGGATTACAAACAAATTGTTCAAGGAAATATATGTAGAAACGCGTCGCTAATGTAGAAACAGTAATCTACCGTTCGATTCTCTGTTCCCTACTTGAATTTTGCCCCCAATCGCCCATATCGAAACCTAAATAACCGAATAACATACTCTACAAGTTTACACCTCGGGATACACACATACTAGATTACTCTACCAGAAGGTGAATTGAAATTGTACCACGTGCTAGCCTAACACGAATTCCGTTCTACGAGTACGGACTGGGCTGTTTCAAGAAAGTGTTAGGAGAATGCGGACACGTTGTGTAACGTTACGCAATTAATGCTCTTAGGTTGCATCCACTTATTAAACAGCCGAACGTGTTGCTCACCTACGGAGCTAATTTGTCCGGTACAAAAGGTAGGGACGTGAATGTTCGTCGAGTCAACAGCTAGCCACCGTCTTGGATTCTCCTTAAATCACGGCCAGTACTGTGCGTATTTTCTTTGCGCGCGTCCAGTTTGCTTAGGACGAAGAAACTGGCGATAGAAAAACCAGCTAGTTTCCCTCCTTAAACACACGGGAAAATTCTTTTTCCACCGTGAAAGCGGTCAATTATCATTTTTGCTCGACGGTGTCACGCAGCACGGCTTGGTTACCGTAATTAAAGAAGAAATCGCCGTTTAATTGGCGTAGATAGGAACTGGGACGGCGATTACAAACGACGCTGGTCCGATGCGCGCAGCCGTTGCACGGATTATTACAAATCCCATACGGGGGAAATAAAATGGAAAGGGAAACGCGATTTCATTGAGCACGCGAGATAAAAATAGACCCGCGATTCGATCCAACTTAGACCAGTTCCCGGACTCATCCCGATTCGAGGATCTTTCGTTTGAACGACGCTGTACGCCCGCGGTGAAGTCGAATTCGTCGCGTGCTGCCGGGAAATGCTGGAGATATCGATTTAACCAGGAGCGTAGTTCCGGAGGGCGGTGGAAGATGTTGCGCCATTTCGTAGCTTCGTTTCTTTTTTCTTATCTGACCCTTTCGAAAGAAAACCTCGATTGCACACGTGTCGAGAGTGGTGGCGCTCTCTCGACTGATCTTTTTCACGCGAGGCACTTGACACGCAACTCGTATACAATTCCCACGATTAGCCGCGACGGGGAAATCGAATCGGGTCCAAATTATTCAGATATTTGTACGAACTTCACCGTTGAACCGCCCACCTATACCGTCCATCTATAAATTCGTGAACGATGCTAAGTGGAATCGGACTTGTCCCCTCGGCGTCGGACGCGCGGATTTCTTTTCGTGAAAATCACGCCGGCGTTACGGGCAACGTATTTTAAGCCGCCGTCAGCTGAAAATATCCAAGCTGAGTGGCTCTAACACATGAAACGCACATGTCCCACACGCCCGTGCCTAATAACTGTACCGCGAGGATGACAAGGTCTTTCTGCCCACGTGAATTGCGCCAACGAGTTCTCGATGCTCGTTCCATTTCTTGTACATATACACTTTACGCCGAAGGCCACGTATATAATTTCCCATCCACGTTTCCCACCGATGAAAAAGCGAACCGTGCGCACGCTTTCAACGGGCGACTTGTATACATTCATTGAAACGTTCAATGCCCCCCCATCCCCATTTTTCACGTCGAAGCTCGATTTAACGAACTACACCTTGCAGCGACACTTCAAGGGGCGACGGGGTAGATTGGGATCGATTTCATGAAAGCCACGACGGTTCACGGTGGTTTAGATTCATGGGGGAGTTCGGCGCAATCTTACGGGGCGGGGACCAGTCACGGGTTTGTTCCGCGTGAAGGGTTTAGCGCAGCACGCGTTGCATTAGCGAGCACGGAGGGTGCGCCCACCCTGGATCGGTTATGAAACGTGGGTGGCGGCGGCGACAGCGATGGATTGTCCTTTTTTTTTTTTCCTTCCTACCCTTCGCGCACTACGCGCTCCCCACTCTGTCCGCTTTTATCTTTCCTTGGATAGGGGTTAGAGGCCTCGGGGGTGGTTGTCGAAAGTCCTTTGCGTGGCGTCCGCCAACTCTTTCCTCGGGGCTCCTTTCAATTTGCTCCACGACGTGGGTAATATTTATGCGTTTCGTCCGCGCTTTCTTTATGTCCCATCGAGTGGCGGGTCGGGATCTTTGTTCTTAATTATCGATGCGTTCCCGTTGTCCTTGGCGCTCGTGCCGACTCTCAGAAGGATAGTCTTTGTACGGATTTCAATGCACACCTTTACCAACTTGTTCAGTCGCCGGCGAAGATAAGCTTGTTACGGTTGCGTGGAAGTAAAATTGTACGCGTGAAATGTGTAGATAGGAATCTGGTTGGTTGGTTTAATTTTTTTTTTTCTCTCTCTCTTTTTTTCCCGTCGAGGGAAAAGCGTGAAAAATCATTGTGGAAACATTGTATACCTTTGTTCACGCCGGAAATGATCGCGCGGGTATACGTCAAACAGAATTTTCAGATGTGATTGTATGGTAATGTGCGAGGCGGATCGGCGAAAAATCGTGCGTTTTCTGTGCCGCGAACGTTTGCAACGGTGGAATAGAAATCTCTATTCCTTCGAATGGAAAGATGCATCGCGGAATACGGTGCCGTATGCTTATCAGTCGTAGTACATCGCGTGTACTGCTCTAAATCCAGCATTGGCGGAAGTGCGTGAAGCGTAGCTTCTATTATATACTGATTGGTATACCATAGCGCGGAGGCAATATACGCACGTTAATCGTCTGCACCGGATGTTGGATCCCGACGCACGTTGCAAACGAATATCAAGGACAGTGCGCAGGGGGTTTCGTCAACTCCGAATGGGAAGTAATTTCGTGCCGGACAAAATATCTTCCATGTGGCGTGGATCTAAAAAAATTCACAATTTTCTTGCACATTTCCGTGAAAAGGATCTATCATAAAGGCGATGTAAATATTCCTATAAGATCGGAACTTGTCAGCGCAATAGAAGTGTAATGATCGAACGACCCATAGAAGTGTGCGCAATGTCAACTGGAGGATTGACCGTTCATTCCCCTCCGTTCGACGAGTAGACACCTTTTATATTATTACATTTTATTGTTGAACCCTGGCGAACAGTTGTTTGCAACATTGGCGGAAGGATTGACAGCGTTTCTTGCCGAGCACATTAATAAACGTTTACCTTTAGCACGGAATAAATAAGTAGCACGGCATTAACATAATACAGACATAAATACATAATACTCACCTGTTCTGGAGGCATGTCGGATGGTTACCATTCAATAGCATTCAGTATTGCGGTTTCATTTTGGAAAAAAGATCAGTAAAACGATATCGACCGTTCCTGTTTTTCCAGAGCGCGCAAAACAGGCTGCTGATTAAGAATGGCAAGGTGGTGAACGAGGATGGGATCACGGACAACGACGTTTACATCGAGGACGGTATCATCAAGTGAGTGTAATCACATTTGTATACATCACCTCTGCTAATTGTTACGAAACACATCGCGTTCACGTAGAATTGGAATCGCGTCGATCCACGATCGTTCTTCATTCAATGTCTTTCACTGATATTTATAACGATCGGTGATCGGTGTCGTTATGTAACGGCAAGTCAAGCCACGATGATGAGCCCGCGACACTTGCATACAAGCAAACAGACTTTCAGATTCACGCCCGTACGGACGATCGACGTTTCATTCAGCATTCTACTCGCGTGTTTGCCGGCCACTTTACTCAAGCGAACCGTGATACGTTCTGGTCGTTTTATCAATGAGCAACGGGGAAAGATAACACGCTGACGGTCGGTGTAATTCGCCAAACAAGCGTGACATGCACTAACCGATGAACGGTCTAAAGGTGGCAATATCGAGCGTCTGTTTAGTCGCGCGAAATTATGCACCGTGCAAGTGGTTACAGGTAGCTGGCTGATCATCGATGCTTCGTTCCCTTCTTCCAAGCGAGCTGCACCTGCTCGAGGGAAAACAGCTTTACATCGGGGTCACCGTAAAATGCTAACACTACAGAGCATTGTGTTCGTTTCCCTTATAATATTGAATCTGTCGAGCGGCACCGCGTACTGTTAAAAAACAAAAATCAAACAATCATTCCCGACACTTTGTACCGGCGACTGTTATCAATTAATAACAAGAATAGGCTGCGCAACGGGGACAAACGATATCCTAAATACAACGACAAAAGAATTTGCCTCATAAGTTGTCTCAGTTGGGTGGTCCTTCCTGTATACTAGATAGCCAGTAATACCGCACGATCACAGCCAATTGCTGTTCCGTAAGCAGTTAATCGTTCACTTCCACGATTTCGTCGTATCCCAAATGAGAATGTTCTATTTCCAGGCAAATGGGTCGGAATCTGATAATACCTGGCGGCACGAGGACCATCGACGCCCGTGGAAAATACGTGATGCCCGGTGGCATAGATCCTCACACGCATTTCGAATTGGAGATGATGGGCGCCCAGTCCGTCGACGACTTCTATCAAGGGACCAAAGCAGCCGTGGCTGGCGGTACGACGATGATTATTGACTTCGTGATCTCTAAGAAGGACGAGTCCCTTCTGGAAGCGTACGAGAGATACAGAGAGACTGCGGACCAGAAAGTTTGCTGCGATTATTCGCTCCACGTTGCCGTCACATCCTGGAGTCCAAAAGTGAGACCCTGTTGTATACACACGTGTACACAGATGAACGAATCTGCTTGTACCGTTTCAGGAAACCGTCCGTTTTCCTAATCTCCCTCCCATTGTCTTGAGACAAGCAGATATATCATTAGTATGATTGATTAACGAGCTCGAGTAGCCTAAATGGCCGTGTCAAGCTATTATGATGCGGTTCACACGCGTTCCCCATTATGTTTAGTCGCCCAGAATGAGATAATTACCGTAACACGAGTTCTTCGTCGGAAAAGAAAGCACGCCTAGGGACGACACATGACCCCTTTCTGGCGGAATCTGAAATTCGCCCGACCTTATTCCGCGAGATCGAACATCGGTCTTGCGGCACCATGACGAGGGGACACAGTAACAGTCAATTCGCGAATAGAGTTTACGCAATTCGTTGATGATCGTCGGAAATTGTTAAGGGGCCCGGCGGGGGACGCGTTACGTTTGCACGCTGTTGCGATCGTTTCTTTTGTCGAACGATGACGGCCGATTAGACGATTGAAACTGGCCGGACGAATTAACGCGATGGAATCGCGTCCAGGATTTATCGTCGCCGTTCGAACCGTTGGAGATCGACGACGTACGGACAAATCGTTCGATTGCAAACTAACGCCGAGACTTCGGCCTAGATTGGCGATAGAACGTCGATAGAACGGCCAGGCCGCTGCTCTTTTCTAAATATGGCGAAACCGATCCCCGGGTAAATTGGTGAATCGGTATATAGTATGTACCTGGCGGCGCGAGCGATTCCCTTGTCGGCATTGTAACTGTAATCGTTATCGTGAATGGAATACCGAACGATCGACGAGGAAATCGCCGGCTGAGCCGCATATGGATGCATGTAAATGGGCGTGCTCCTTATTTGCTGGCGCTTGTCGGACAGTTGGCCCGTTTCAAATGATTTTCTTCCGTTTCTGTATACATCGTTGCCCTTTTATGATTCCCAGGTGAAGGAGGAGATGGCCACGCTGGCGAAGAACCACGGTGTCAATAGCTTTAAAATGTTCATGGCCTACCGTGACATGTTTATGTTGAGGGATCCAGAATTAATCGAGGCGTTCAAAGCGTGCAAGGAGCTTGGCGCTATCGCCATGGTCCACGCGGAAAACGGCGATATTATTGCGGAGGTACGAGATGCATCGTGATTTACGATAATCGTTGTATGTATGCTGGCCTTGAAAACGACCAGCACGGGGGTATCACTTTGAAACGTTTAATAACTGTTACCGTGTTGGGCGGTTTATTGTTCTTCGGGCGAAATCAAATTCGCCGTGATAACCATTTCGAAACCTCTGATGGATCCAACGGTGGATCGTGTTCGAATGTTTTAGAACACGAAACGATTGCTCGATGCCGGGGTTAAAGGTCCGGAAGGGCATGAGATGTCTCGTCCCGAGGAAGTGGAAGCGGAGGCTGTGAACAGAGCGTGTGTCATAGCCAGCCAGGTAAGAACGACGTGCCTGGAGAACGCTCTATCTTTAGAACTGTACTTTATATTTGTCCGGTTACGCTTCTTTACTGTATCTATCTGAGAGTCCATGCATCGTAGTAGTTTACTGAACTGTGTATCAATAAATGTACGATGCCTCTTAGTTCTGTCATGTTAATTGTACTTGAAAATGAATGGCAATTATCGTTTAGTTTTCAACGATCGATTTCTTTCTTGCGAAGAAAATGTTTGAAAGTATTCGATTAATCGAGAAGAAAGATATTTAGTTGCTGCGGGCTTACTTGAACGTCTAGTATTATTTGTATCTTTGCAAGGCAAAGTTTCGTCGTTTGTGAAGCGCAAGTCATTTAAGTACAAATCGATCGAAATTCTGCATGCTTAGGTCAATTGTCCAGTGTATGTAGTGCATGTGATGAGTCGTAGCGCCGCAGAAGAGGTGGAGGCCGCTCGTAAACGTGGCGTTTGCGTCTTCGGCGAGACCTTGGCAGCTGCAATTGGCACAGATGGTACCAACTACGCGCACAAATGTTGGAAACACGCTGCGGCACATGTTTTGAGCCCACCTCTCAGGCCCGACCCAGATACACCGCGTGTACTCCTGAATATGTTGGTCAAGTGAGTCGGAGCCACCGTGAATTTTGTTTAGGGTGACTTTGACATCCAGAGCATATTACAAGCCGTACCTTATATTACCTTCGGTGTTGTCAGTAGTCGTGGGTTCCTAGATTGATTTTATCAAGGAACGGGGGAAGTAGATCGGGTTGAACGTAGACAGACGTTGTGTATGTAGATCAGCACAGACAGAGTATACTTTTGCTGACCGAACAATGATTACTATCTCTATACTAGCGGTACGTACACGTTAATAGACACGGGGTACTGTTGTTGGTGACGGTGTCATGGTAATCCTATAGTGATAAAGATCCACACTTTGGTGCTATCTGAAAAGTTCCTCATGATCTCTGTGGATCCAAGATCACCGAGACCGCCAGAGATCTAAGAACAGTAAAGTAATTTTTATTTCAAGGAAGCAATTTTCTGTTGCATCCCGTTCAATAAAAATTGTCCGGCGGAACAAGTGCACTTAAACGCACGCGCGCACGCAAGCATGTAAGTATGTGTGTATCTTCTCGGTGTTGCATGGGCCGGATATTATATTTAGTGGTGCCTTGGGAATTCGCCTGCATCGCATGCTCATCGCAATCGTAGTTCGTCGATATCACTTTTCCCTCGCCCTATTTCTTTTCTCCAAATTCACTGTTGTAACAGCTGGCACGATTCTTTTATATATAGACGTGATCTAGTCCGTCTTTGAACTGTAGTTGAACTATATTCTGAACGCAGCTGAAAATATTTTTCCGTCCGAAAAAAGAAAAAGAAAAGAGAAACATGTCCGGGATCACTTTCCTGCCCATTTAAAACATAAATGTTTGTCCAATTTTCGGCTGTGCTCGCATCTTGTCCAACGAACAATCGATTCCATGATAAACGAGACTGGTTAATATCGCGTTTAGGTAAATTGCCCGCTGTATGTAACAGCCCTGTCAAGCAAGTCTGCCGCAGACGTTTTGTCGGCGAAAAGGTCGGAGGGTGTGGTCCTGTACGGGGAGACTCTCGCAAGTACAGTGGGTATAGATGGTAGCGAACAATATGGAAAAGATATCGAAAAAGCCAGGCGTTATATTACTAGTCCACCATTGAGACCCGATTCCACTACACCTGCCTATCTAATTGAACACCTAGCTGAGTAAGTAACCCAACATTAACACCACTTCTATTAATTAAGGGACAAGAATATAAATGTAACACGAGAAGCCGCCGAAACATTTTAATACGTTTACTAATTCTCTTTCGGGGCGAAATATGTTGACAACAAGTACTAACTTTCTCCATGAGAGATTTGTACGAATCAATTGGAGAAGATTAATTTTTTAATCCCCTTTCGGTTGCGGATTCTTGATATCCCAAGTGCTTGTACTAGACTTAAATCGTGCGCTTTCAAGAGCCGTCTAACGGAGTGAAAAGTAGCAAAGTGGACGTCTATCTAATGGTTTTCGCCGTTCGTCATTCTTCAAGTACCTCGAGCACTTTCCTATTCGAGCTATCGGCAAATTCTTACATTGTACGAGTGAAAAGCTGTTGCGAGAAATCGGTCGATGTTTCGGTGTACAAAATAAAACGATTTCCACGTTACGTTTCACGTATGCTGACACTTTGTATACGTACGCTCGTCGCACGACTATTCAAATAGCAACGATAAATTACAGCAACGAATTGACACGCACGATATAAGGCTAACTGAACGTAATTTTAATAGACACCGCGTGGGAAGTAACTTTTATCCCGCAACTGGGCATATACACCGCTAAACTCTAATTAAACGGACAGTGGAAAACTCGTTGAAAGATCATTCGACGGTCAGCATTCAATTCTACTAGTTTGCTCAGCAAACCAATCGTACTGGAACACATATACATATCTGTATATTATATTTTAAAATTTTACAAAAATTCTAGCTTATCAGATGTCAAGGTTACCTTCCCGGTCTTCCGTAATCCTTTCCCATTAAACCGTCTGTTCTCTCAGTTTTATAAATCATGGATACGACCAACATTTCATTTCATCAGGGACGGTCTTCAAGTTACTGGTAGCGATAACTGTACCTTCAACGGGGACCAAAAGGCCTTGGGTAAAGACGATTTCACGAAGATACCAAATGGTGTCAACGGTGTCGAAGACCGGATGTCCGTTCTATGGGAGAAAGGGGTGCACGCTGGAATAATGGATCCGACGAGATTCGTCGCTGTGACCAGCACGAACGCAGCGAAAATCTTCAACTTGTATCCGAGAAAGGGAGTGATAGCGGTCGGTTCAGACGCTGATATAGTTGTATGGGACCCCAACAGGAAGCGTACGATTTCCGCCGAGACTCACGTCCAGGCCGTTGACTTCAACATCTTCGAGGTAAGGGCTGCCCTGCGTGATTAATTGATAAAGTCATCGTTGCCCCAATATCGGTCGTGGGACGCGAAATTCATGTTTTATATTGATCCAGTCAGCCCACGGGCCGCAGGAGATTTAATCTTGCCTGGCCGTCGTGGCGGCTGATAAAATGAAATATGCCATGCTATCACTGATAACGATATATCAAGGTGCACTCTCAAATTTATTGTTATTTATATTAAATTTTCTCTGCTTCAGGGTATGGAGGTTCACGGTGTACCAGAGTACGTAATAGTGGACGGTCGTGTCTGCGTGGACGAGTGCGAGCTGAAGGCTGTCCACGGTTTTGGAAAGTTCGTCGAGACACCGATTTATATTGACTATGTATATAGCATGATCGAAGACAGGGAAAAGGTGCGTGCGTCCCTACTGTAAAGCAAACATTTTACTCGACGAAGTACGGGGGCAAACAGTATAGGTACACTAAGTAGAATACTTACAATTCGATTCGAATTACGTTGAACATTGGGCCGTGTTTGTTCAGAGACCACGTGGAGTAGCGAGGTCTGAGGCGGAGGCGAAGAAATACGCCGAGCAGGACGCGGCTATTGCAAAGGCCAAAGAAGAAGCGAGATCATTACTTGCTAAGATCCATCAAACGAACGGCACTTACAACAGTCCGAAACCAAAACTGTCTATGCCCGACTGCGTGCCCACCCTACCTGATTCGGCTGTGGTTACGCCATCGTCGAAAGGTCCACGAATGGAAGGGCAGAGAAATTTGCAGGACTCGACTTTCTCTATCAGTGGTAGGTTGAGTTGAAATAATTCGTATTCGTTAATGAAACATAGGTATTGGAAACGTGGATTTATTTTTTTTCCTTTTGCTGTTCACAGAGGACGTCGAGGAAGCAAGAAAGTCCTGTATTCGCGTGAACAATCCACCTGGTGGTCGCAGTGCGGGAGGTTTTTGGTAATTTATGAAAGACAGAAATCATGGTCCGCTTTGCATATAGGAATTTTTCTTACGGAGAAAACAGGAACGAAATCCTTCTCTTGTCACTTTACTTTCATTCTCATATACGAGACACACGTGCATTTTCCTTGTCGTTTTTACGTGACAGTTTTTCTGTCAGCCTGCTTTCAGGTTCGCTATACATTCAATCATTAACGATAAGCCACGTTGTTTTCAATTGATATTCCCATCGATTAAGGTCTGTTCCATCAAAGGAGGATTCGGAAACCATTGGTTAGTAGAGTGCAATACGTTCGTATTCTCATGCATCACATCATTTCTCGCTTCATTATCGCTTCACTGCCAGCTCTCTGTGTACCGTACGCTTCATTCTTTGACCTTGGAGCCGGTCACGAGTTCTTTAGGAAGTTATTGCACTCGTGCAATCGAAAGTTGCACCTCTTTTTTCTGTTTCTTTTTTTTTGTTTTTTTAGATCGTCGACAGGAATTCACGCTTTGACGTAACTTCATTGAGAGTTGGAAAATTTGTGTTGTCTTTGTACGATGTGTTGTCCTATTTTGTATTATACGAGTGACAGGATTAAACGTGGATGTTTATAGACGCAATTGTATATCTACGTAAGTCTCGCGGGAACATAGGACCAGGAGTAAATTATTATTATTTTTGTTTGTTCCTTTTTTTTTTCAAGTAAAAGGTATTAATATTTTGTAAATGTATAGAAAGCGTTTGATTAATTGATATTTAGTAACTCCAAGGTCAAGCTTAAAGCAAATTATTTATTGCATAAATATATACCATCTTGAAAAATATGTTCCATCTATAATGCACTATGTGAAGTAATTTTACATGACCTTATAAATACTTATAGGTATTTAATCAAGTTTATCAATGAACGATCGTGCATTAATAAACGTTTATTGGCATCCGATTATAATAAGTCATATACATTTAACGATTGTTGATTAATTATTATTGCAACTATGATTTCGTGATCGTCTAATAATTTATGTAACACCGGTATACAGCGATCGTTAACAGTTTCATCATTGTCTCCGTACGATGATGTAAATATAATCAAATACTCGGTGCGCATATTACACGAAGAAGTTGTTTCGTTCTCAATTCAATCAAGGTTTCTCTGGCATGCAACTGCCTCATGGGCATAATATTATATTTATATATTTTATACACTATCGTTAGCCTTAACACGGAACATTGTAATATTAATTTTAGAAGGTCAGTACATGGTTGCGCAATAATTGTTCTGTTTTCTGACACAGTCTAGCGTTACGTTTCGGTTAATTGTATTGTTAATTGTAATGAGTGTAAATATTATAATATCCTTAGTTTAACAATTTCAACGGTTGTTTTACGATTGATTAAATAATCATGTTATATAAACTATATTTCAGCGTTATATTTAAATGGTCGTCATGAATCAATGTATAGCTCAATTCACCCGTAAAATTGCAATTGTAAGATGAAACAAATGATCGAGGAAGTAAAACTAAGAACACCACCCTTCTGGATCTTTTTCACCGTATTTAAACCAGTCATAGGATATTTGCGAATTAAGAATAATGTAAACTGCAAAGTGATCTTGACATTCGTGCTAATACGAAACAATAAAAATAAGCGTATACTCCGAAATCAAACGTTTGGTACCAGACATTCTGCTTCAATAACACTGACTAGTTTCTCCCTAAATTGGAGAACATTCAACTATTAAAGTTAATGAATAAGCAGTAGCTAGTGAGAAATTAACACTGAAGCACGCACAAATTTATGAATGACTAAATAGATGAAGAAGAAAAAAAGAAGATTTAATGCGATGCATTTGAAAAGAACGCACACTTGTTCGCTTACGATCGTTACAAAATTTTATCGTTTAATGTACTTGGATCCTTCGTTAGATATATCCTACATTCCGAATTTTAATATGCACCAAAGATATCTCGATATCTTGATTTTTTTTTCTTCTGTCAACTCTGCCATTAAGAAATTACCCACTGTTATTATTAATTAAAAATTCTTAGGACTCGTACTGGTAAAACGTACTCCTCTACGAAAGTAAAATTAATGGCAATAACGTTAAGGATAAATGACATTAAACAATAATAATCGTCGCATAATTAATATTCAGTATGTAATTAATATCGTGTAAAACGGACGGACATGAATTTTACAATTACATGGCTCGTCTAAGCTAGTCGTAAACGACCAAACACTTTGGTTACCATTGTAATAGTTATGAAATCGTCACGAATACGTCGTGATACACTTTTCGAACAGGACTTTTTAGATCGCATTTAGAAGATATCTAAGGATTTCTCAACCGTAGATTTTGTATCAAAATTTCGCAAGCATTTTTAAGAGTTTCTATCTAAGTATATAGAACCAATGATAAGTTATTAGAGAACAAAAATAGCAACGCGTCTCATTGTATTGTTTTCAAATCGTTTATAGCAGACCATTTGTTTTAATCATCACATTAAAGTAATTTTATTACAAAATTATTTTTTAACATGCATTGTCTTCTCCTAACAATAATTACATAACTGAATGTGTGTGAATACATAAAACTGTTTAAAGCCTCATTAATCGAGAAACGGTTTTCACTTCGTTTAAAGTTATTGTATGTATGGTTTAATGAAAAGTATCATCTGCGACCGTCTTCTTTTTCTTTTTTTTACAGTCTGTAGATTATTAACATTTATTGAGTCTTAACATCGTTAATCGTACATGTTACATTCGTTCAACGACAATTATCGTTTCTCTTTGTAAAAAGTTTTGCATTGCTGCATACGGTAAGTCGATCATTCTATTCATTCTCCATTACAACAATTTGTACGGTAATTTATTGTCGAAAACGACAGTGTATGTGAGGGCTTTACAACAGATTTACCTTTAAACAAAAAGTATAATTATCAATGTGTTCACGTTGCGTGACCTCGAGTCGAGTATTCGAAAGAAATGTATAGTTTATCGATATAATAAGTGATACAGCTAGAGTACCTATTTATGTCTGTTACAATGTATGTGATCGCTTGAAATAAAACTCTGATATCAATATTAAATTAATGCATTGACCTTCTCTCGATAATTGACATAGAAATGTCATCGTATCATTTGAATCAATATTAAATGATTTTTTTTTAATTTGAAAGACTCTCTCTAATATAATTAAATGAGATATTTATATATTAAATACAACGTAGAAATTACGGACGAATCTCACTGGAACGTTTAGTTTATAAAAATAGTTAAGTACATGCTGGCATAACGTATGTGATATTGCACACAATTCACAAACTCATCACAGAACTTTATAAAATATAGTCGTAATATTACTATAGATCAATAGTAAATATAATTTGGTATTTCTTTATGTATCTAGGCCTTGCTACATACATATTAGTAATACGTAGAACTCTCATTATACATATGCAATACATTTGTAACTCGTCAGGAGTATTTGGTAATCGTTTCTTCATTCATCCCTCGACATTATGTCGAGCTTTTTCCAATATTTGTTTCAATTCTGACGTTCGAGGACTCTTCTTCTACAAATTAAAATTCAAATTAATTTCCCGAATATATAATGCTTCACGATTTTTATTATTTACCTCGCTCTCAGCACGTGCCAATGCAATCTGACTATACAGTTTACTACTTTCCGCTACGCCACAATATTGCTCCAATTGTCGTTTATTTAAATCGAACAACTCTGAGCCAGTCATGTCTCTCAATTGTTTGCAAGTTCTGAGAAATGTATATACCATGAAATTGATTAAATCGGCAAATAATTAATTTGTATTATAATTGTTATACTTTTCTGAAAATCCCTTGATAGTCAGCCAGGTCTGCACTTCTCTGGGTGTAGAATACAGGTCCAAGACAGGTCCACGATTTATACTATCGCTGTAATGCTGTTTCTTCTCACGATATATCATCAACACCTGTTTAAGTTCCTCTTGCATCTGCCTCTCCTTTTTAATCGCTGAGGAAAGAGCACAGGTACCATCAAACAGTTTTGCGCAAGGAAAAAACGTGAATATTACCGCCAATAGAAAGATTACTCTTCAGCGTCGCCGATTTGCTCGAGGTTGTCGAAGAAACGGAAACCTGATTTTGCAACGGCGGTGGAGGTGGAGGCGGTGGAGGTGTAGAGAACGTTAATGACGTCGAAGACGTTAACGATGTGGCAGGCGTTAATGGGGTCGATGGTGTAGATGGTTTCCACTTTTCTGTGAGGATTTCTTCACGCACGTTTGGAGGTGGCGGATGAATTTCCACAATCTCCGTCGATGCGTTATAATTTAAACTTCGATTTCCATTGATCATCGATTCCACTTCAATGCTATCCATTTCAACATCGAACGTTACCTTATAACTTCCGATGGATGTCGTTTCTTCCGTGGATTCATCTATAGAAAAAATCGACCTTAATAATAAGATTGGATACTGGAATAAATAAAAGTAGATCAATGAAAAATAAAAAAAAGTATATATATATATATACCGAAATATTTATACGAACTTACCCCAACATCGGTCAGAAGCAAAATCACTAAACACTTTCTCAACGGACGATCACAATTAACAAGCACACTTCAAGCAGATGCAAACAGGACAACAGTAGAAAATACGGAAGAGGGGATCACAAGCACAATAATCCGATCTCTCCTTTCATTATAATCTACAGGAAGGACAGATATAATTATCCAGACAGACGAGTACAGTCTGTAACCGAGTATATTTATTAATCATGTGATGTACATAAATTACAGTGCAACGAAATAGTGGACGGATCGTAATCCCCATCCCGTGGACACAAAACAAAAATAAAGGGAGTTAACAAAAAAGAAACGAAGAAAAAGAGATTCCGCTCCATCGATGGAGTAAGTATAAAAAAAAATAATACATTACGTGATCGTGCATCGTACTATTCTCATTAATCGCAAAGTGTCCCTCGCGGAAGATTTTCACAGTTCGCAGAGATTGGTTCGTTTCAACGTGATTTAAAAATGGCTCTCTAAAGGGGGCATCTAAAGACGTAGGGCGCAAAGAAGGAATTCACGTATCACGTTTCCCCAGGCATCGTTCAATCAAATATTTTCTGTGATTGTATTGTTCATCGACGTTAAGTACCCTAGGTAGACTAGTTAGCGTCGTATCAAGTGAAGCATCTTTTTACCATTGATTTCTGCGTATAAATAATCGGGTTTCGTTAAGACAAATCGATAACGCGTACCCCAACGGCGCATTATCTGTACCGTGATATTTCTGCGAAAGTTTGCGCAACAGAGGAAGCAATATAATTGCGCTGATCGATACGCGGACATGGTTTCACTCTATTCCGTTTCTCTTTAATTAATACAACGCTGGGAAGACAAACTCTAATTGCAAAGAAGCTAACGACAAAATTGCCGTTCCATGTTTCGGTCCGCGAATTCTTGGAATAATTAATAACTTCTTGCAATCATGTGTATCGCGCACGAAGCTAAACCAAAGATAACGAGGCGTCGTTACATGAATTGTCCAAAATAATGGAGGACAAAATTTTCAGATACCTCGATCGCTAATTCGACTTTGACAAACAGGAAAGTTCAAACAAACAACTAAACTAAGCTAAGTACAAGCTTTTCATTACCCCCCCCCCCTCCCCTCCCCTCCCACCTCCACATTGAATACACGATTTTTGATTGTCGTCCTTCACAGATCTCGGCACGATCTTCGAGTCTTATGAAGAGTCATAGAAGAGTAACCATTCGCGTATTTGTACAAGCTTATTCACACTAATGCGTACAGATACATGCGACGACACGTACAAAGCATCGAGAAAAAGATTCGTTCCGGCGATTAAAGCCATTGATAAAGAAACGGGCGGATCACAGTGTTCGTAAATCTGTTTATTTGCTGTCGACTCGACGTGAGAACCGAGTGCAGCCTTCCTCTATTATTGTACAGAGGAAAGGTGAACTTTTATCAGCAGCTAGTAATCGTCTGGCAATGAGCTTTTTCTCGTAGCGAAGCCGAATTATACGATAATAAATGGACGGACACAATAACTTCACCGCGATTTCATAGCGGAAACGCACGGAATACTTCATTCCATTTCGAAGCTTTGATCGTCGCACGACTTGGCGTTATTACGTTACAAACATGTTTTTTTTTATATATAAAACTATACATATCATTCTCTTTTCTGTTAAGTATGTGTGTGTATATATATACATATATAATGTATGCTAAGATTTGGTTAGTCGATAAATATAAAAAATACAGTTATCATTCCTACGGTCACGTTATACGTTTTAAATAGAAGTGAAGAGTGATTTATCTTTAAAAAAAAATTGTTCGTAAAATATCAGAGACTTTCTTGCTCGTTCTAATGGTAAAACACGTATCCTCCTTTCACCTTGACTGCAATGATATTTTCGATTGCAAATCTGTATCTGATAAAGTCATCGTCTTATCGTTAGTTCTTTTAAACAGTTACGAAAAGAAAGAAAAGTGTCGCACGAATATCTGAGTCACCGCGACGAAAATTGAATCGCTCGTATAGTAAGTATATTGCGGTGTTAATTTTCGAAGTTCTTCTCGGTATCCTCGAGTCCGATACATCGCTATAAGTTAACAAGAGAAGAAGAAGAAAGTGGAACGTTCGATAGGAGCGAAGAACTTGGAAAATGAAAACAACGCGATTGACAACGAATATAACTCCCCCGGTTATCTTTCACCTATTGTGATAACGATTGTTGACGATACGACCTAGATATTACTCGCATATACCTCTTTATATATTTATATAATATATACAAATGGGAAAAAAACACAGTATTGCCACGAACAAAAAGAAAGAGGAGATTTAAGAATGATAGAATGCCAACAAAGATAGAACGTACGATTTGTGCGACTATTTCAGGCACAACGTAAACGTCGCTGTGCCGATTTGATCGTTGAATTATTGTTCATTTCCAACGCAGTATATTTTTAACTTACAGTTTGAAACTATTGAGGCTCCTATTTTCCTCCATAATTTCAGCCGAAACCACCCGAGCCGTGAAAAAGCCTCAAACACAATAACTCTATCCCTTTTTGGTGGTCCAATCTGTTGAATCTTCAGATATCGACGACCACAACTTAATTAAACGTTAATCTATAGATTCGATTCCTCTCAGAACTCCCAAGCAGCGGACGAAACTACACGACTTCGAGTTACAATATAGATAGCTTAAAAATACCGGAATTCACCTTTTTTCCCGAGCCTCTCTTTTCTCACCCAATCTGCAGGCGCCGGCGGTGGAATAGCGTGTGTTCGATGCGTGGCTTCCGGTCCCGGACTGGCGCTGGTCCTTTCGATTTCCGAATCCTGAAATAAAATTCATTCACGTAGCAAAACAATCTCCCAACGAGAGGCCGTTTCATTGCAATATATCGGCAATCTCCTAACAAACTGAAGCACCTATAAGAAAATCGCAATTTGCAAAACAGTCTCTTAACGAGACTGTGTGTCAGTGATTTCTAAGAAGCTATTAGCAATCCGCTTTAAAGTAACTAACGATTACGACCATTGACATAGTTTCGTAATGGCAATTACTCTTTCACCGAGCAAGTTTCTACAGTCATTCCCGTCTAATTGGTTTTCTTGAACTATGCAGAAGCTGCGAGTGACTCTCACCTCATAATTGTAGCCATGCCCCTGTCTAGGATATCGGCTCGTGTACAGAGGATTGTTAAAAACGTCGTTGTCATTGGTGTGGCTAGGGTTGTGCGTCGTAACAATGGTGTGCGGCACGTGTGCCACCTGCCCTCTGGAATTCCTCGCTTTCCACCACTTCCTGCTGTCGTCGAGGATCTCCAGGTATTCACCTCTGACGACCGTCAACTCTTTGTCGTTGTTCGCCGTCCTTGGATAAGTGACCTGCACGATCTTCGCGTGTCTAGCTACCAGATCGTCCAACCAAGCTTCCTGAGCTCTCTCCATTCCGGTGGCCCTCGGTGTTCTTTCGATCGAGTCGACGGATATATCGCTGTGTGCCCTCGTCTGATCTACGACTCTTTCCTCTCTGGCGTACAACTCTGAGCCTGCTCCGTAGTTTCTATCGAAGTACTCGTTACCACCGCGCTCCTCCCTGCTCTCGTATTCCAAATAGTCGCTGCTGTAATGCGACTCGTCAACTTCTCGATGATTATAGTAGGGATCGTTTTGTTGTTCAGGTAACTCGTCCCTTTTCTGTTTGTCTGCGTTCAATAAAGACGCGAGATGATCGTGATCTCTGTCCTCTGGTATCGGATATTCAGGCGACCAGCCATCCATAAAGATTGGATGATACGGTGGTACATGCCCTTTCCATTGGTCCCGCGGGATTAACCATGTGTCGCCCAGCGAATGCCACAGTTCTGTTTCTTTGCTGGTTACACAGTTAATTAGCAAATTAACGGCCTCCCTTGTTAGTAACGGCGACACGACTTTGCTCGGCAAGTTCGTGTCGTAATTGGTATCGTGAGACGCGTCCACGATCAAAGCCAACGGTGTGAAAAGGAAGTGGACCAGTTCAGGGGCGTTCGGATCGTGTATGTGGGCCTTCAGCTTGGCCAGCAAGTTGAACGACAGCTTGAATTTCTGGAAGATGTCGATAAATTCCATCTCTGGCGGCGGTTTCGCCCTCATTGTCAGCATCCCGTCCCCCAGGTTCCTCTTCTTCGACTTCCGGTTGCGTTTTCGACGTTCCAGCTCCTTGGAGGCGGCCGCCGCGTGCTGGAGACGCGCGATAAATTTCTCGATGTCGTCGAAACAATGGTTCAGGATGGTCACGTCGCGTTCGTATTTCTCCGAGGATGTCGAGGACACTTCGTCGTTGTTTTCCTCGCGAGATATATCGTTCTGACCGTCGGCTGTGCTTCCAAAGGTAAAGAAAGAACAATCAGAACCCACGAAATTATTCCAGTTTCGCATTTGTCTACGGCTCATGAAATATTCAAGGAACAAACAACCAACAGGAGCAGATTATAAAAGGATAGAAAAGAACGCACCGTTATTAGCATTAAAGGCAGACACTTGTTCCCGTACGTTCACCCCGTTCAGGGGTGGTTCTGGCGGTGGCAAAGTGGGAGGTGGCGGAATACGACCCCTTGGCCCCCTTGGCGAACCACCGGGTACCAGTTTACCTATTTGCAACATCTTCAGGTCCTCGACGAGATCCTGGGCCGAGATGCTTTGACACTGGAATATATGCATTTCTGCCCGTTGACCGGAACCACTGTCATCCGCCACTGTGAAGACGAGAATGTTGTTATACATCTCCATAGGGTCCCTCGACGTGAACGCGGTCGGTTCCTGTATCAACGAGGCTGGGAATCGCTCCATGACGGCCTGTATACGAATTTATCAACGATGCATTAAGTGAAATTGCCTCGAGCTGTACGTATAGTAATTTCACAAATGTTCCACTTTGTATTACATTGTTCGTCTACGGGTTATTGTGTCTTTGTAGAATGTTTACGATTCTTTCAATTCTCCCGCCGAACAAAAGATCTGAGAAATTCTCTCTTGTCTGAAAAATCATTACCCCTGTCTCGTTGTCCATGATCAGCACCCAGTTCCGTTCCAGACGGAGCTGCATCTTTTGACTCCATATGCCGTTACTCTTCTCCAGCTGCAAAAGTCGTCGCATACCGTCCGCTGGATAAACAATACCGGTTTCCTTCGTGACCGTGAACGTGGCCAAATGCTCCATCATGTACGTCGGCTCGGAACTGCTCACACGGCCGCCCGATGTGCTCGATGGACCACTGGACCCTCCATCTGATGTTAATTCGTCGTTCATTCATTTATTAATAATTTATCAAGTGACCAAGCTGATATTATAACGAGCCAATTCATCGCCAACCGACTGGATCGTTAAGAGAACGCGAGAGGTGTAAATGGACTTTTGGTGACCATTTCAACATGGATCGTTAATTAAATTGTACTCTACCGTGTTAATTTCTTTCGCCGAAAAACGATGCAAATCTTTGCGCGATTATTACCTTTGTTATAAGTGGACGGACTGTGCCCGCTGTTGTAGTACGGCATTGTGGCCAAATTTTCGTCTGCCCTTTATCTGCAACAAATGACAAGCATTGCAGTTTCACCATGAATTAATACGTCGCGGTAATTTTGTAACGGTGTTGAAACATTATTTTTCAACGGACGGATAATTGCCGCGATGCCACCCGATTTTTCGTCGGTCGATTCCCAACGATACGACAGCGACGATGTCACAAAAGCTTCGCCAAGTGTACGGTTTAATAACTTAATGACGGAGACCGGCGATACTTGCACGTCGCGATATCGTATCCGGCTACCGGGTCATGGGGACCATACTTGGCGGCACGAAAGCCAGCTTCGTAACCAAAGAGAAATTCCAATGAGCCTAATTCGCTCGCCAGACATGTCGGGAATTCCTTTCGCGTGCCTTCCACTTATCGAACTTCAGCGTTCGAAGGTGAGATCCAGTGGACACAATGGGCTAATAAATATTATTCATCGACAAACGTTTTTGCTGAAACGAGCCTCGCGAATCTCGTGGCGCCAACAGGGGGATCGGGGCAGAAATAAATCGTCGAGGAATTCAGAAATAAATTGGATTCTCCAAAGTAAACTAACAATCGTCCTTTCTTTTCTTGTGTTTCGCTATAAAAATTGTTAATACACAGTGAGCCCTCCTTTTTTATTTATCAAAGCATGTATCATCGTAAATCAACGACGATGGCCCCGTCACGCTTTTGTCTTCGATTTCCGTTGAATAAATCGAAGTACTATGAATGGCTGTAATAGTCATTCAAGTTTCCATCTCTATTTGTATTCCTCGTCGCGTGTCCCGAACTTTCTTGTAACCAATCTACTCGACGCTTCGTTACCGAAATTTTCTAAACACTCCAAGATAGGAGGCTCGCGAGCCAGTTCCACGTTCGTAATTTATTCTTCGTCCCCGTTGTACAACATTCCTAATTGAACCGAGCATGAACGAAAAGAAGGCGACGGCGCTTCGTTCGGCCATTCATTAAATACACGAAATGATACACGTTGGTCGAGCGAGACCGGGCAAAGAGAGAAACTATGAAAACCGCTTGAATTTTTACATAGCTATGCGCGAGGAATGTGAAATTCTGAATTTGCTCCAAGAGAAACTTATTTGATTCGGCGCCTCGTTACACGAGTGTGAATGTCTAGCATTCATACGGGTGAACGTGCACGATTCGGCCAGGTGTTGATTTTATTCGAAGCTTCTGCCGTGAACGGGATGCGGGTTTAGCGGGACATTTTCTTTACAATCGCCGTCAATTTCCCAACGAGACGCGTTTGCACTCCGACGAGGTGAAAATGTTGAAAAATTCCGCGGACGAACGCCAAGCATGCGCAACGGTGCGCACCGCGATCGACGATGAATGTTCAAAAGTGTTTCTTACGAAATGTAATTAACAGGATCGTCGACGATATTTAATTGCAACAGAGACTGGCCGGTGTATGAAATGAGTGCCTATCGGTGTCCTTGTACCGGGTACAATTACTCACGTGTCTGCCCACGTGTTTTAGAAGCACGGTTGTTTTGGAAACGAATGATTTATTCGAGGTAATCAACGAGAACACAGAATCCTACTGATACCTGAACTAATACCGTACTCGTGGGCTGTCTTGTGAAATCGTATTTATCATTAGATTTTTATTGTTCACCGGTGTAGCTGTACATTCTTACGTAGACGCGTCGACTGGCGTATCGAGACGAGCCTACAGCATTAAAAAATTGGTATGATTGCATAATCGTGTGCCGTTAGCCGGTAGCGATTAATGTATTTGAAGAAAAGCCTGGATAAAAGGTTGAGAGGCTAGCACACTTTTTTATCCAGAAATTCCAGAAATGAAATTCCTTCTGTTTACCGATTCAAATGGTAATGGAAATACGTAACGTACGGCAACATAAACTAAATAAGTGACAGTAATTGAAAAATAGAAAAAAAAAACGATAAGAAGGGCAAGGAGGTGTTTAACAGGTTGATCCAGCGGTGTACAGTACGAAAGGTCCAGCGTGCCCGAATCCCCGGTCTTTCCGGTTTTTCTCCCGACGCAACGAAACCACGGTAAAAGCAACGAGAACGTTATTAATATTCGAAATCTGAACGTGGAAACGACGTTGACTCCTGTCGGCGGATAAACGTGTACACACGTCCTGAGGCGAATGCTTTCACTGTGTTTGCCTACAGCTGGGATTAGGTATGCTGGGAATCCGCATAACGGAGAAGGTATTGTTACACGTTCCTATCAAATGTAACGCAGCCGTTTCGTCTGGGCGAGGTCGAGAAACTAGCTGTGAGCGACACGATTACGGAATCAACATTTCTCTCGCGGATCCGTCCGATTTGCCCACACAATTTTACGATAACAGAACGGTACCAATCGTAATTAGGAACGACCCCACTAAATCGATGAAGCTTCAAGCAAGTTCCCATACATCTTCGCACGGTGCGTGAAATCAAGTACAACTTAAAAATGAGCACGAACGTGGCGTTCCTAGCTGCACCAAAAAAAAAAAAAAAAAAAAAGGTGAAACGAGGACAGGTATCCATCGACCTAATTTCGTGTCAAATACAATACGACTGTTCGTATCGATGGATTTGGGTCGTAGAACTAATATCGCGATCGGTTAATGGAGTTGCGTAAGTGAGATACGTGACTCGATAAAAATGGATCGTATCGTCGACGGTGGGAACGTTCGTTAGGTTTCCCCGCGATCGAGAACCTCGTTGTATCTCCTTTGCTACCTTGGATCTTGTTTTTTTTTTTGTATCCTTCTTTCTTCTCCCAGGTCTTCCCCCTTTCCCGCGATAGAATCGTATCTCCTTCTCTCTACGCATGGACGAGCCGACCACGGCAAGACCGGTAAACAGAGTGTCTAACTATGCCTTTAATTCCCCTCGTTAAGGGGCTCGGTGCGACGTGAAACAATTTCGCATGGCGCGGACCGATTGTTCACCGCCGCGATGAGAATACGGTTCGCAAGGTACGCAAGGTGATCCGATATCGACGATTTCCAGTTGATTATAGGCTCGGTTTAAAGGCACGGTGCACGGTAACGATGGGGCGATTCAGCGTTTCCAGTTGGAGTCGCAACCGCGTAGTGGATTGTTGTCGTAACAGCGACCTAATGGTATAAATGACGGCGAAAAGGGAATGGAAAAGGAGGGAAGGTGAGTGGGCTTCGTTTATATGCCCGAGGATTGAAGTTGCCAATGCATTTCAGGACTGCGAGCCGATCGTTCCACGGTGACGCTTTGAATTCCGGACTTCGATCGGCGTTCATTCAAATCCGTGAACCCCATTCTCGGCGAACGTCCGACACTGCCGAATTTTGTTCTTTGGGTCGGATAACAAACAAACTGGCCACCGGTGGGCAAAACAATCGACGAACGATCATCGAAATGGTTGTACCATTCAGCGAAGAGCGGATGGTGTTTATTATTTGGCACGGTGCAGGTGGTGAGATGAAAGGATCCAACGATTTATGCATCGTCAACGATCGTTGTTAGGGATCTTAGATTGACGGTAGGATTTCGCTGATGGGACTCCGCTGAATGGTACAGACGGAAATGGAAATTCTTATTGGGAGACGTCGTCGCCGTTGTCGAGGACTAAATTATGCAAATTTCCGGGAGTGTCGGTCCCTGTCGATCAGGCGAGGAAAAAACAGCGACTAAGCCTCCTCTTGGAATTCGATTACGTGTCAACGCTGGCCGCGGGAGAAGAAACGGAAAGCAGAAAGGAGCGTGTATAATATGGCGAGGATATTCACGATCCCGCG
Organism: Nomada fucata; assembly: GCA_948146005.1. Classification (NCBI taxonomy): domain Eukaryota; kingdom Metazoa; phylum Arthropoda; class Insecta; order Hymenoptera; family Apidae; genus Nomada; species Nomada fucata. Next base: position 5,726,382 of record OX411277.1, read on the forward strand.
ACAGGTATGAGTATAATTGCTTATGGATGCGGACACGCCCTAGAAGAAAAATTCAAGCGGGGAATGTGCTGAAGTAACCACGTCCTTGACCGTACTTGACGGAAACGGCATTCAACCTTCTGATGCCTTCTTCTCAGTCGTCCAACATGGAATTCTACGGGAACGCGGTTTTATTCAACGCGGACGACCACTTTGGACCATTCGCCCGACGGTTATTTCCCAAAAAGATGAAGTCAGAACATTGAAGAGAACCATTTAACCATCCACACCATACAATTTATTTTCACGTCTTTAAAAAATGTTAAATAGTTTATAATAAAAAAAATATTTCAGAAAATCGTGACTACAAAGTTTCATAGCCGGATAGGGGGTTGAAGTTGATTTTCATGGAAATCATTATTTAAAGAGTTCTTTTAGGGGAACATAGTGGTGGAGAACGATTAAACGGCTAAAGTGTGTCGTGCTCCAAAAATGAACAAAATATTAACTCATTTAAAAGGATGAAGAATGAACTATTTCATATTAATACAACTGCAAATAAAGTTATTTCCAGTAAGTTAATTAAAACCAGAAGATCCTATCTATAGAAACCGCAGCAACCTTTGGGAGCGACCTCAAAACAATTACCGATTTCCTTCAATCTGTACCAGTGCAACGAAACGCAATCAAAAGTGTGTAACGCAGGCAAATTGCCGAGGAATATTACCTGCCCGATTTGGTAGTGTGCACGCGTCGGTGGAAACGGACCTGCAGCCGCCAAGTTTAAATGACACGAGAAAGGGACGGAAAGTCTGGCATTCTCGCGTTTTCTTCTTTACAGTGCATAGTTGTGAGCGCGCGCGCGGGCGCACAAGGTAATCGCGTCTATCTGGTTGCATACCGCAGGGGGAATTCTCTGATGCCGCGCAACGGCTCGATAAAGCTCGATTCCATGAGAACAACGCGGCGAAATTAATTGCTCGACGTTAACTAACGATCGCCGCGAGAATACCGCAACGTGAACGGCAACGACGAAAAAAGGAAAAATCAAATGGAAAGAAAATGCCGGTCGGAAAATTCATTTCGTCCGGTCTCGCAGACAGGATTCACGCAACGGACGGCTGCTTTTCCGCCTGCAGGTTTCTCCTTCTTTTCTTTTCCTCGCGACGACGTAACACAGCACGCGATTGCCCGGTTCGGGCTTGAACGCGAAAAAGGGGAAGAATTTATGCCATCGTTAACGTAACGTTCCATGGTGTAAGGTGGTTTACAAGGAGCGTCGTAAAACCTGCGTCCTACAGATTTATCATAGCAGGAGGAACAAACACTTTGCTCGCATTCCGTTCATTCGCCGGTGCGTGGACTATCTTGGGCTAAAGGTTGTTCACCCTTCTGGAGGGACTAAAATCTTTTTTGTTTCGCGACGATAATGAGAGCGGAGACGATAACGAATAGTAAAAGAGATGCACCGGTCAAGAATTTCGTTTAGCATTTTCCTTTGGGCAGTGCTGCATGGTTTGATCGGCCAATGAAAAAGATACGATCGAAGATCATTTAGATCCCGATCGTCGTGCACGAAGAATTACTGGTCATATTTTTTTTTGTTCCATTATAATCTCGCTAATGAACACGACTACCATTTGGAATAATTCGTGGAAATTGAAACGATTTCATCGACCGGTAAACTGTCCAATGTCTTCGCACGTTCTATCGTGGTTGTACAAGATACTAGGATGCAATTGTCACTGTATTAATCCTCTAAGATATTAAAACGTTATACTTGTTACACAACTAACAGAACCAGGTCAAATTAGATTAACTTATTCCGTAATCTGAAGTCGTTAAGAGTGACACGTTTACCAATCCCTAACTTCGATGTTCATGTCAAAGATTTCGAGCTGACTGACGACGAATGTCGTCACACTTCTAGCGATGAAATTCACTAATAACCCGAACGATTATTACCTCGGCAGGTATCTTGACGCGCTGAAACGTCGATGGAGGCTTTTCAGAAAATACCAACTCCTGGGGGGGCGCGTCAGGTGTACGCCACTTGAAAGTAAACATATCGCAGTCGTATGGCGTTGCGAGCATTGAAAAAGTGGAAAGAAAGTTACCAATGCGCCTCGCATACCTACTGATCCGCCGATCGCGAACAAGTTTCCCAGTGAATGGACCAAGCGAATGAACTTTTCACTCACTTGCACCCGCGAATGAAATTAATCGAGATTTGATCGAAACGTTGTAAATATTCGGCAAAAGGTATTCGCGAATACTGTACACCTTCGTGGACTATGGTCCTCTTTGCCGATTGGCGATGTTGTACGCGGTGTTATCGAGGAAGCGATTTCAGATAATTTTCAAGCGTTTTGCAACAGCTTTCTAAATCGAAGGCCACTACTTTTTATCGATATTAACATGACTATGGAAGTTACTTGGTAAATAAGCCCGATATTCGTATGTTAGATACATCTTGTAAACTCGGGGGAAAAATCGATTTTGTGCGTGTATCATTTAAAGCAACAAGTATTAGTATCGTTCATTCGAGTGATCTGACGTATGAAATAAAAATAAACGTGATGTACGATATCGTGAGACTAATTTTAGAACTTGTGCGATTGATGTTGCTTAGGAAGCGTTTGGTATATTTTGTTCTAATCGTGCAAGTAGTACAAGATATATACACCACCGGTTCTACGTGCGCATTTTTTTCTCGGGATATCGAAGGACGTTCGATGCAATATCAATGTACGAGGTGTACGGTAAATATTTGCAATTTATGTCACGACGGTCATAATGGGGGACTACGTAGGTATTTCGTGGGCGTGAATTACAGGTGATTGCAGCGTAGTCAGGGTGCCCATCGACATCTCCGTTCTCGATATTCCCAGCGTTGCGGGATTAGAATAATCTTTTCATTTCGTATGTATTTTATTTCCATCGAATATACTCAAGTATAATTCTATAATTTATAATTATGCGGAAGTATTATGCGGCATATATTCAATTTACACTTTAGCTATTTTCTGAATAAGAAATGCAATTGTAATTGTACGTTTCAATGGTTTAAAGGAATGCAATCTATTAAAGGAATTTACTATCTGGCTCGTGTGCTTAAGTAAGTCGCGGATCAAAAATGAGCAGTGTATAAAAGCTGCGAAATAGCCCGCGTAATTGCATCTGAAGAACGATTATCTGATTGATAAGAAATTTCGCGCGACACGAGCAATTTAACGTGGTCGCGACTCTGTCGGGAACGATTGTGTTACAAGCATGAAAACGTTATCGATTAACGATAAACAATGCAATTGCTTGGATCAGGAGAATGTCTAGTGGAAATGTCATGGGCGGGGAACCTCTTTACAAATCGATGAAGAAACGTTCTCTGCGCGTTTTCATTTTCACAAATGCGAATGCCCCTATATATGTAAACTACATGTATGCAACGAATAAATAATAATACTAAATATGTATGTAAACGCTTAAAGTTTGCGTTACCGAAATGTATCTAAAATGCATTGGAGTAATGAAAACTAAACTAAATACATATGGATAAGTGTGTGTATGTCCACATAGTAGAAGACACAAGTGCCAAAACAATGAATCATCTTGGTTCGTCAAAACGTGACAGTGATAACGCGATAAATATTCTCACTACAATTTACAATTACTCCAATGACGTTATAACTCACACATACATAAGTACGTAAAAGATGGTGCGTACACAGTGAATCGAAATGTTATGGGTCTCTTATAACGTTTCGTGATCCACGTCTCTAGGTGCAATAGTAGTCATGCGCTATATTTTCATTGCGACTTCGAAGTGTCATTTGCATAAAAATTTCTTTCGAGCACAGTAATTGAGACTGACGAAGAACTCGTCTCGTGGTACGACATTGTTTACCGTACGATTACATGGCCGTTGCTCGCTTCTCGATGCAGTACGGCGAAAATAATATTGCAGTCCTTCATTCTCCCTACGATATTCGTATTACGAGCTACACCTAGGTTCCTTTTGATAAATATAAATGTAGTCGTCGAATATACACATATGTCAGTCATTGAAGATTCTAATGCACGTTGTCGATAGCTGGATTTTTTTTTCTCTCCTTTTTTATTGAAGCCCGTTACCGTGACCAGGCACGTAGCATGTATATACGAAGATATGTATTGTATGTTCTTGCGTTGATTATCATCGGAGACGTAAAGCAACAGGTGTGACCGCGACACAACCGATTTCCTCGCGGGGAGAAATCCACGTCGGTATACTCGGTACAATGACTCCAGTCAAGAAATCTTTTCCATAAATACCTTGACAGCAGCGTTTCACCAAGTCCACCGTGGATCCCTGCTCGGTAGATTGGGATCCGTACGGGACAGGTAGACATAAAATATCACTGTCTACGCGACGTAATTTCGAAACAAAACTACTTCACACTGGTTTTTACTTACCTATCTATAATTTTCACAATGTTCACACACCGCGATAGAGAAAAAGAAAGAGAAAGAGAGGGAGGAGAAACTTTTGGCAAAGAGCTAAGTACCGATCATGCTCGACTGGAAATACCTGAACGACTACCTGATTGCTCTTTGCCTGTTCTCCTCTTACCTGTTTTGCCCAGGTGCATTCCTGATATGTGCCCTCTCATTGGTCAACTCGTACCTGTTGAATATGGCGTTCAGATCTAACGGAATCGGATATTTTCGACACCGATTATGCGGAGGCGTATTAACGTATTAAGGAAATATTGTAGCAATAAGGAATGTAATGGCGAGTAATTAAAATATACTTTTTGCCGCAAACTTGTTAACCCTACCGCGGAATAAAGTCGAACTTGACAGTTGAAAGCAGTGTTACCAAAGTAACAGAAAAAGAGACTAAAATGAAATGAGTTATTCATAAGTTAGTAACAATTTAATAAATAAAAAATTAAATACCGCAGAAAAATTGTCCAGTGGAATTGTTGAATACGATATACAGTTTTTAATTAGATATATTATAATACTGGCAATGTAATAGCTATTGTATGCTTATTAAGAGGCACAGATTTTTATCAATCAAAATGCAATTATAATTGAATATAATTCTATGACTCGATATTTAATAAATTAAACATTGATTGTATACAGGCGATTAATTGATAATGCGTGCTGGTTACGTATATACAAGCGAGTATACTTTTACGTTTTAAATAATTGGTAAGAAACATTTATCATATTGTGCAAGTAGAACATTTAAAATGTCCACATTAAATACAATATTTATAATATGCCTGACAAAAATGTTATGTTTCTATGACATAAAAATATGAAGAATAAAAAGTAAAAAACAATAGTATGGCTCGAAGATATTAATATATTTTAAAAACTCAATTAAATCGAGCTGTATAATAATTCCTCGAATAATTATTGAGTTTTATTCCAATGCTCAGTATTTACATATTATTTCATCTAATGCATGAAACCAATTACAGACAGTTTGCTGCATTTAGTATTAAACTTTATGATCATCTTGTGTGATTATTTGTCATTTTCAAAGTCCTTTGGATTTTTGCGGTGCAATTTATGATTTTCTTCGGTTGCCCATGCCATTATCATGTAAGTTACCATGAATGCTGCAAAAGAACATACAATATTATAATAAATGATAAAGACTTTCCAATACATAATTGTAATCATTGCTTTATGGGCAAGCAATAAGAATACTTACGAGGTGTTACAGTCACAAAACTTGACAGAAACCGTTTGAACACTCTACCAGCACCGTCAACAACGCCAGCAAATGCTTTTTGCTCATGCGGGCTAAGACGGAAATATGTAACACCGGTTAGTTTCACAAGATGTCCAAAGTCTACCCCCATATTTCCAGAGATCTGAAAAAAAATAATAATATTAACCTTCAAAACGATAAAGGAACATAACCAACAATCGGAACAAGTAGACTAACAAAAATGAAAGCTCGGTATTAACAAACGAAATTTATATAGGGATGTATTATGTACTGTAATTTGTAGATGAAAAGGAGCAAGATGCAATTATTCCAATTTTATGAAACTTACATAATCAATACCCAACCACGCAGGACGTAACAAACGTTAATGTGCTAGTGCTTTAAACCCTTTAAACTATATGTTCCAGATACTACGTTCTGCAGGCTCTCTCATTTCACAGAAGGAGGCGGTAAATTTAAAATACTCAATGTGTTATCTATTTGCATCGGCGTTAGTATTGTAAAATAACAATATTTAATGTTTACAATAAAGCTATATGTAGTGATATAAAATTATAGTTTACTTTTGTAGAAATAATTAACGCAGAATTATTCGCGTTACACTTCCAATATTTGAAACTATGGTTGTAACATTTTTGGATATCAAGCTAAAGCATATATTTTTATAATGAAGTTTAATTTACACAGCAGATATGACTTGCACAATTGTTGTTATTAGGCAATTAAACATAACAATAAAGAAGTTTGATTATATAATAATAATGAAGACCAGAGTTCCATAGGGAATTTTCGTCCTAGTTCAATATTTATTACACTTAAAATTTTAATTCAAGTTTTTTTCCAGGGAAATTGTGACGTTTTCATCGCCTGTGTGCTGTATATTAATCTGTAGAGATACTACGGTCACACCCTAATGTTTCTGTATTTATATTTATGATATTCGCTTTCGCAAAAAAAGTACATAGGAAAAACTACTGATTTGCTCCTGGTGCAAGGTGGCGCCACTATTGCATTAAAATGAAGTAAGTACACAAGGCAGGAAGAGGTATACGAAGCAAGGAATGGGACAGTTGCTCGTGTGCGAGGCTCCGCGTGATATCGTGTATTGTGTGTACTGTGTGTTTCGTGCCAATTGCATACATTGTCAACTGCTTCACACGAGGTATACAAATGCAGTTTAGGAAGATGATTTGTCGAAGCATATTTCCAAATAAATTCTTGCTGCCGGTAATCGAGTAACGGTGTTAAACCTGACGCGAGGTCCTCACCCGCGTTAGGTGCGTTGCGGGCCACCTATCCGCGTCCAAGCTGTGTCGAGCACTCAAGTCATGGTATCGAGGTTCGACACGAACTTCGGTAGTGAGGATTTTTTCGGGACTTATCATTACACCCAAGACATGGCTTGTGATCGTGGTGATTCGGACTTCGAGTTCATCATACCGCCAGAGGCGCCGGTCTTCGAACCAAGTATCGAAGAGTTTCACGACCCCCTTGGCTACATTGCAAAAATACGGCCGATCGCTGAGAAGTCTGGCATTTGTAAGATCAAACCGCCGCCTGTGAGTACATCTTTCCATTACGATTACATCAATCTTTTTTCCTCCTCTTCGCTTTCGCTTTTCTTTACATTATCATAGGACGGACGCTATACACATGTCACCCTTCTTGTAACATCGTTTTATAAACTGTTCAGCCCCGTGTGAATAAATTTGTATTTTAAACATTTTTAAAAATTTTTTTTATTGACGAACATGTAGATATACACGCACGACCTCGTTTACGTACTGTGACGCTTCCGCGCGAACATCACAGCCGTGACATCACAAAATAAATTAAGTTCCTGCTGTAATATGTAATTTAGAAGAACAATTAGCGAACCTATAAAAGTAATTTCATAGGGTAACGTAATTTTTATGGGAATTTGCTAGTCGATATTTCTGCCCTGTCGTTGGAACATCAGAGTCTGGTAAATGTCGCGAATGTTTCTGTCGACACGAGTTATAAGATAATATGAGCAAAAACGGAGAAAAGACCACGATGCGTTATCACCATGGATTTTAATTGTCTAGTAGACACTGTTGAAATTTGTATCGGTGTTTGTAGAGTTCCTTGATATCGTCACGAAAAGTAGGAAGTTCGGATTGGGAGTGACGGCAGTTCTTGGTGAATAAAAAATTCTCAACTGAAATACGTTAGGTACTCATCTCATTGCGACATTAATATCGGTATAGCTAGAAGGTACGCTATGTAAAATGGCCGAGACAATCGAAACAATGTCACCTTAGCAAAACATCTTGAACTCTTTCGGAAATTCTGAACGATATTTATAATATCGATAGAGAAAGTGGCCAATTAATTAACAGCCTTTATGGCGAACGATCTTACTGTGAGACATTTGTATAGATAGATCGACGAATATGCAAAATCCTATTGCATATACCGAGAAGTTTCTATTCCGTCTAAAAATATGATGTACATGGTCAAAAGTTTTTTTTTGCGAATAAATATTTTTCGCTTTGATGGACGCTCTCGCCTGGAAAGTTTTAACGAATTTTTTTACGATTGAAATTTTACATGGTTTTGGCTTTGTACTTTTTGATGTACACGTTAGAAAGTGGATACACAGTATTATTAATTTCTTCCGTATTTGTATAGGGATTTTTTTTAAACTCTGGCCAATTATATCCTTTCTTGTAGTTCAAATTTCGTAAACTGTACCTTTGATTTTGTATCACCATTAGAATCGATTTGAGGCCACCATTTTGTTTCACATGTGTAAAGAAAGAGTTTGCAACATAAATTTGATGATAATATCTCGATCACGAATGGTAAAATAATTGGCAAAAATGATAGATGATACCTGTAGAATAACTAGAATGCCGGAGGTGTTAATTTTTATTAGGAACAATCGTTTAAGTTGTTTCGCAAGAAAAATATGTGTATGTACCAATTGTGAAGGATTACATAAAATCACATTTCTGTTTGTATGTTTGTAATTCGTAAAATACTTATAATTAACTCCGAAAATATGTCCTGAAGTATTTTAGCACATGATACTATTTAAAAAAATAATTTATAAGAAGTTCTAAATATTATACTTTTATGGAAATAAAACTTCTATTAGCGTATGAAAAAATTATATTTAAAAAAATCAATCGTGTTCATATTTCACTATGTTCAGAGTAACGAAAGTTCAACAAATAGTGTGTAAATATGGAATATGAAAGTGTTGGAAGTTTTTGAATAAATGATATTTAAATCCATTGTCTGAGCACATTTCGACACTAACGGTGATAAACGTATCATCTTTCTGACCGTTAATGTTTTTTTCCTCCGCTTGGTGCTATATACCTTAACTCCATCGAAATTGATTTTCTTTGGAATAGTAATGCTAATTTTCAATGGCAAGATGCTTTGTCCTTTTTATCTATCCGATAATCTTGATCGAACGTATTGATCTGTTTTATCTGTAATACATAATTCTTTGAGAAAATTCATATTTTGTAACGGGATGACGCCATTACGGAAATAACTATGGTCACGGCATTAAATGGGCGTCGTATATGGAGAAAATCTTCGTGCTATTTATTCTCAACATGAGTTCCTATATTGCAACAATTTGCACCATATTGATGAGATATGTATTTCGTTATTTACACATGAAAACTTGAATTGTCAGTTTCTTACAAAGAAATTAATCGTACTTTTATTTTTCCTATTTATTCACGCATTTTCTATTACGTTCTTTTTAAATAGTTGTTCAATTGTACAATTCTGTTGCGTCACAATAGAGACGAAGCTATGAAAGTACTTATCGATTATTTAGCATATACATTTACGTGTCACTGTATTCGTCAACAGATTTTTAATCTTTTAGAAAAAGAAATCGGATTGGCTCGGATAAAAGTAGCTTTATGCTCACACCTTGTTTGTGATTTTTTTACCTTTGTTTGATATTATTAAAAAAATGTTAATTGTATTTCTACCTTTTGCTGCGTATTGTGTACCCAAATCTTCATTTTATTAAACTAATCGACTCTTCTGAAGACTTGCAAGTACATATCATATATCGCATAATTGTATCGAATGTAAATTATGATTCAAATCGTAGTGAATAATAGCATTTTAATTCACGGAATAATATTGCCGAATACAATGTTTGCAATGTTTACAATATTTACTTATTGACAAGTTAGACTACATAGAAACAATTACCAAGTTGTAAATTTAGTTAATCGATACATCTGTTGTTAAATTATTTATTAACAATTGAAAATGAAAGTATTTTGCGTAAATAATAATTGTATTCTGTGTTATTGTAATAATATTCGATTTTTGATTTCAATATAGTTTACTATATGGGACAGTGTTATGCATAAATTATTTTTTAAACATACTTTTTTCAGAATTGGCAACCACCATTCGCTGTGGATGTTGATAAATTCAAGTTTGTTCCAAGAATACAGAGATTAAATGAGTTGGAGGCGAAAACAAGAATAAAACTTAATTTCTTGGATCAGATTGCAAAATTCTGGGAGCTTCAAGGTTCTTCTTTGAAAATTCCACTTGTGGAGCGCAAAGCTCTTGATTTATATTCTTTACATAAGATAGTTACCGATGAAGGTTTGTCTTTTTGCTGTTAAATTATTAACATTTCACTTGCAGTTTTTTTAACACTGTGATTATTAACAAATTAATGTTATCTCCAGGTGGAATTGAAACAGTTACAAGAGATAGGAGGTGGGCAAAAATTGCTAATAAATTGGGGTATCCGTCAGGACGCAGTGTGGGAAGTATTCTGAAAAATCATTACGAACGTATTTTATATCCATTTGACGTATTTAGACAGGGGAAAACATTGACAGATATTGTAAGTCACTTTCTTAAATAGGAATTTGGTTAGACCTTGTTAAAGTTAATATATATGTATTTATAATGTACATTTTATGTAGAAAATGGAGCCAGATTCCAATGCAACTGAGAAGAAAGACAGAGATTACAAACCACACGGAATTATATCACGGCAACAGATTAAACCACCAACTGAGAAATTTTCACGGAGATCGAAAAGATTTACTGGGCAAGAAGAAAAACCAGAGGTATCCGTGAAACAGGAGGAGTGTAAAGAAGAGTGCGATTCTGATAGCGATTGCAAGGAAGGCATTAAAATGATAATTTGCGATGACAAGGATAATAGTAAGGAGCTGAGAAAGTTACAGTTTTATGGGGCTGGCCCAAAAATGGCTGGATTTAATACCAAAGAGGCAAAGAAATCTAATGCTTCTAATAAAACTAGAGGTGTCAAGCTTGTTTATGAAGTTGATCCTGTGAGTGTACATTATGTCTTATACAATTATCATATTCATTTATGAGATTTACTTTCTTATAATGTACATATATGTATATTTGTTTTTCAAGCTGGCAAAGTACATTTGTCACAATTGCGGAAGGGGTGACAATGAGGAAAGCATGCTTCTATGCGATGGATGCGATGACAGCTACCATACTTTTTGCCTTATGCCGCCATTAACAGAAATACCAAAAGGGGATTGGAGGTGTCCCAAATGTGTTGCCGAAGAGGTATCTAAACCGATGGAAGCATTTGGATTCGAACAAGCGCAAAGAGAATATACTCTTCAACAATTTGGAGAAATGGCTGATCAATTTAAAAGCGATTATTTTAACATGCCTGTTCACGTATGTACTATTATCCTACTAAATTCTATCCTCTGCTAAATTAATTGCAAATATTTTACATGAACTTACGTTTTTATAGATGGTGCCAACATCTCTGGTAGAAAAAGAATTTTGGCGAATTGTTTCTTCGATTGACGAAGATGTGACAGTTGAGTACGGAGCTGATTTGCATACAATGGATCATGGATCTGGATTTCCCACAAAAACGAGCGTCAATTTGTTTACATGTGACCAAGAATATGCCGAGTCTTCGTGGAACTTAAATAATTTACCTGTTTTGCGGGGAAGTGTGTTGGGACATATTAATGCTGATATTAGTGGTATGAAAGTACCATGGATGTATGTTGGGATGTGTTTTGCAACATTCTGTTGGCACAACGAGGATCATTGGAGCTACTCGATTAATTATTTACATTGGGGAGAACCGAAAACATGGTATGGTGTACCAGGCTCTCAGGCAGAACGATTCGAGCATTCTATGAAATCTGCTGCACCAGAGTTATTTCACAGTCAACCAGATTTACTCCATCAGCTGGTTACTATTATGAATCCTAATATTTTAACAAACGAAGGTACCGAAGCGCTATTTTTATTTCTTTGATTTTGAAATGTTTAGCAACTATTGTGAGGATATTTTTTATTGAATTCCAGGTGTTCCAGTATTTAGAACTGATCAACACGCGGGTGAATTCGTGGTAACATTTCCGAGGGCGTACCACGCAGGTTTCAATCAGGGATACAACTTTGCCGAAGCTGTGAATTTTGCGCCAGCTGATTGGGTATATTATTATTTTTAGATAATGGGACGTTTATATATTCTTATGCGTTTTTGATCAATTCTATTTTGTTTTATTAGCTTAAAATTGGCCGAGAATGTATAACACATTATTCGAATTTAAGACGATTTTGTGTTTTCTCTCACGACGAATTAGTGTGCAAAATGTCATTGGAACCGGATTCATTAGATATAGGAATTGCAACAGCAACTTACCACGATATGCTTCAAATGGTGGATGATGAGAAGAAACTTCGAAAAAATTTGTTGGAGTGGGTAAGTAATTTGCTTCTCAAATTCTTGTATACGATAGACAATTATTTTTTATATTTTATTCGATGTTAACATAATTATATTTGGATACAACAGCGAAACAACAACAACAACATTTGCCTCTATAAAAATTTTATTTTCCGCTTATATTGAATGTTTAAGAAGATTAGACAAATTATTTCGTTTGCCCAAATATCTAGTTTTCGCGTCGAGGAAATTATAATTCTAAATGTAAAGTCTAATCTAATACATTTGGGTCAAAGAGTATAGTACATGCTAAGGCATTCCCTCACAGATTCACCCATACTTGTGTGTAACATGCATACGTCCCCAAACGCACACAATCGTAACCATGCGGGAACCGCGGTTAAAATATGTGTGCGCGGGCTGATATTACCAACCATTGGATGTGGTAGTTCCATGGTCCACGTTATAATCCACATTAATGCCTTCATGTATTTCGTTATTTTTGGTTAGACCTGTATATGTTGTCGTTAAAATAGTTTTTATGCGATTATTTCCCAGTTTTCAACCTTGACTCGTTGATATGTACTCAGTGTGTGTCTTTAATCTTGATTATATAACTTTTATTGGTAAATAGAGGTTATGTTTTTAAAGCTTTGCCATGATGCTAAACAGAGGCATTATACTTTCTCTGTTGACTCGGAGATTTTTACACCATTTTATCTGAGTTTTATTAAAGAGTGTTAATAAAGATTTCAAATATATTGTACATTCGTCAATTTTTTTATACGTTAAAGTTTATTTCGATCACAGATGGATATATGAGAGTTTCGTTGATACTTTATACAGCATTGTGATATTTTTGTTATTATATTATGATAAAAAGTAAAAGTGGTGAATTTATTTCGTGAATAGCGTTTGTGTAGAACAAAGAAACAAATGTATTGTTGCAGGGTGTAACAGAAGCAGAAAGAGAAGCATTTGAACTATTACCAGATGATGAGAGGCAGTGCGAAGCGTGCAAGACAACTTGTTTCTTGAGTGCAGTTACATGTTCATGCCAAAGTTCTCAGTTAGTTTGTTTAAGACATTTCACGGAACTGTGCGATTGTCCACCGGAAAAGCATACACTGCGTTACCGCTATACCTTAGACGAATTACCAATTATGTTACAAAAATTAAAATTGAAAGCAGAGTCGTTCGACTCGTGGGTGACGAAAGTAAAGGAAGCAATGGATCCTGATAAGAAGAACAATAAAATTGAATTGAACGAATTAAAGGAACTTTTAAACGAAGCAGAGAATAAAAAATTCCCGGAAAGCGAATTGCTTACTGCTCTGACAACGGCGGTACAAGATGCTGAAAAGTGTGCAAGTGTAGCGCAACAACTGTTGAATAATAAACAGCGCACAAGGTATTGTAAATTATTTATTTAACTATATATCGGATATTGCTATTTGTAGAAAGCACACAAAGATGTTAAATATTTATTTTGCAGAACCAGGCAATCAGTTGAAACTAAATACAAGCTTACAGTAGAGGAATTAACTCTCTTCTATAAAGAAATAACAAATTTATGCTGCGAACTTAAAGAATCTGACGGAGTAAAGTTCATACTTGATCAAGTATTACAATTTCAAAAGGAGGCAGAAGAATTGGATTCTAAAGAGGATGATTGTGACATAGAACAGTTGGACAAATGTATTGAGTTTGGAGATTCTATTTGTATCGAATTACCGCAACTTACACGATTGAAACAAGTAAGTGCATGTAAATTTAATGTACATGGCTTTCCAGGATAACGCACGTTCGTCTTTTTTATTGTAACTAAATATTTAATTACCACAGAGGCTAGCACAAATACAATGGCTCGAAGAAGTAAAATCTGTGCAAGAGGATCCAAAATCTGTACATCGCGATGATTTAGCAAAGTTGATCGAAAAAGGCATGACAATACCTCCACATTTAAGCATAGAAAACACTCTCTCCGAGCTGCAGTCGTTAATGCTTGCAATTGATAACTGGGAAGAAAAAGCAAAGTTGTACCTTCATACGAAAAATAGACAAACCATTTCATCTTTCGAAGAGTTCATAGACGAGGCCGATAAAGTCCAAGCGTATTTACCTAGTTTAGATGTTCTGCAAGACACACTGAATAAAGCAAAAAATTGGACGAAGATGGTGCAAGAAGTACAAGCAAGGGAAAATGTTTCATATTATAATACGTACGAGGATTTAATTAAGAGGGGGAGAAATATACCATTGCACCTAGACGCCCTCCCAATCTTAGAGTCTACCCTTTCGCAAGCAAAATCCTGGAAGGAGAGGACAGCAAGGACATTCCTGAGGAAAAATTCGCATTACACGCTGATGGAAGCTTTGTCACCACGAATCGGCGTTGGTATGCAGGCGTTAAAAGCTAAAAAGAGTAAGAGTGAAGATTCTGTAGGGCCTGTTTTCGTCTGCGATACGAAACTGGACGATTCTAACGACTCTGCTACAATTGTGGCCGCGTTCAAGCTAGCCGAACAACGCGAAATGGAGGCGATGAGGAATTTAAGAGAGAGAAACTTAATGAAAACCGAAATAGACGATTCGAGGTATTGCGTTTGTCGTCGACAAAGATTTGGACTGATGCTGCAATGTGAGCTTTGCAAAGATTGGTTCCACTGTAAGTAATATTTATTAGCAACTAATTATCATTTTAAAACAATAAAAATGAATTGAAATGAATTGTAATTTTAGCAAATTGTGTACCACTGCCGAAAACATCGTATAAAGGAAAATTACCATTGTCGAGGGAAATCAAATTTTTGTGTCCCTGTTGCTTACGTTCACGGCGACCACGATTAGAAACCATTTTGTCGCTTTTAGTCAGTCTTCAAAAAATTCCAGTTCGTGTACCAGAAGGCGAGGCGTTACAGTGTCTAACAGAACGCGCAATGAATTGGCAGGTGAGTTTCTTGTTAATATAACAATTTTTGTATCACGTTATAATTTGTAACGATAGACATATAATATACATAGTCTACGTACATCGAATAGGATCGAGCTCGGCAAGCACTTGCTACGGATGAAATCTCGTCGGCACTAGCGAAATTGTCTGTGCTATCACAAAAATTAGTCGAAGCAGCAGCAAGGGAGAAGACGGAAAAAATTATCAGCAGTGAATTGAAAAAAGCAGCGAATAACCCTGAACTTCATCAGAGGGTACAGGCAATCGCGCCACTTAGTGGTGTGCATTCAGATGATAGTGCTCTTAGTACTGCAGTAAGTTTATTGAATCTTTTATAATTCGGGACGTATAACATTTATTATATATGATTGTTGCAATACATGTACGATGTATTTTAGGACGATGACGACGATGTTGTTACTATAGACGATGATGAGCCAAGTTGCAGTACGTTCAATAGCAATGAACACGCATATTCTTATAGTAAGAATAACTTCTTTTTAATAAACAATAGATATTGAATATAGTATATAGAGCATTCACGATGTTTGTACTTTGCTTTCCAGTATCTAAAATACAACGGAAAGCACAATCAAATGATTCAGCCGAGGTTGCTGTTGTACTCTCACAGTCCGCAAGGCTACGCCTCGAAGAATTAATGATGGAAGGTGATTTGTTAGAAGTTGCACTGGATGAAACGCAACACATTTGGCGTATATTGAGCCATACAAATAGTCCCAGCACTGTTCGAAAGTACGCCTCTTATGAAGAAATTCAGGTTAATGCAAATCAAGACACCAAGGATGTGAAGAAGCGTGGAAGGAAACGAAAGTCTGACGAATTCGAATTATTGAAAAAGCTTGGAAGACAAAAGATGGAAGAGAAACATTTAGCTAAGCGCAAGGGATTGCAGAAAGAAAAAAAGATTGCTAGTTCACCATTGCCAGTAAAGCGTGGACCACGAAAGGTAATATATTTAAGAATATAATTTTTGTATTAAAAGTATAATTATGGTAGTCATTTCGAAAAAAATGTTGTTTGTATATATTAATAAAATTTGAAATTAAACGCAGTTTAATGTACATTGTAGATGAAACGCAAAGAAGGCGAAGATGGTCCAAAGAAAAGAGGTGGTAATAGAAAGAAAACTAAACAAGATACTTCGGACGAAGAAGACGATTGTGCGGCTGTCAATTGTTTACGACCCAGTGGTAAGAATACTTCTCCAAAAATATGTTTTGGTACACTAATTGTCACAACATACTACACACCTTTTTCTTTTGCCATTGGCTTGTTAATGTTTAGGACGGGAAGTCGATTGGGTACAATGCGATGGTGGCTGTGAAGGTTGGTTCCATATGCATTGTGTTGGATTAGATCGCACGGAAATTGCCGAAGAAGACGATTACATATGCAGTAATTGCAAAGATGCGGAACAAAACTCAACTGTGAGTATATATTGATAATGCTTGTGATACTGCTGCTCTCTTTATGCTAGACATTTTTATTTTGCTTCTCACCAAATATTTGTAGCAATTCGCCGATTTATCCTTCGTTTATTCTGTGATTATTCATGTAGCATTTTACATTATCCGTCCATCAATCTTCGGGCCTTCTCAGTTTGATATTTTCAGTGTTATCATTTTATTCGTTAGGTAGTTCATTATATTGTAGTGTTAGAGCAATTTTTTTTGTGTTATTTAAACTGTAGTCAAGAGTGCCAGATCCTCTAGCTGAATCATTAGGCCTGGATGCACTTCTTTCCCTTTCTCAATCTCAGGGATACCAGGGGACGGACAGTGAGGCGGACGTTCAAGAAACGACATCCTTCGTCAGGACATACTAGCCTACTTTCTCGTGTTAGCTCTTACAAGGGTAGGATGCTTACCAGTTTCCAATTACTCCGACTGTGAGCTTACAGTCTGACAATTAATGTTACCTACAATCATTATTCAGTCAGTTGGTACTACATGTTACCATGTGCCGTTTGATTGCTGCGAGCGGATGTTAGAGATAAAGTGTTATAATGCGATCTTGACGATTACGAACTATTACTTTTCTATTTTGATTTGATACGCTGTGTAAAAGCTACATATATTTTTCTTTTCATTTTGTATGTATTATACATTGCATTGTATTTTATTTCTTTGAGGTAAAATCGAATGTTTGCCAAGTGGTAGAATTTGTTGCCTCGGCACAATATACATTTATTTATATTTGTGAGGTATTAATTTCGTGCATTGATATTTAATTATTAATCGATAACATTAAGACCTGCTTGTTTCTATTTAGACAGTAACTTAGTTGCAAATGCAGTGAGAAAACTTGACTATAATAGTACGTATATTGTAGAGAACAGATATCACGGATGAACCGTGATATATTAGGATGGTTCATATGGGATTTTGGAAAAGTCGTTATATTTTGCATCTCATTGTAACTGTTATTCTTTTTTATCTCTCGCTCTGAATGTTAACGGAAAAAGAAAAGGTTTAGTAAGGCCAACGACTGTTAACTAACTAATGATATGTGTTAGCACTATTTATAATACGATTCATCGTGTGAATGTGATGATCTTTTCATAATTAAAACATGGGAAGTTGTATTAAAAAAGAGAAAGAATATCGAGGAATGAGGTGCGAAAAAAATTTACCTAACAATTTAGGCGATCTGTGACATGAGAGAAAAATTTGCGAGGGCGATATGTTACGTGTAAGAGAGAAAAGTCATCTCAGAATACTTCTATTTCAAAGAAGATTCCGTCGGTTTTGTATCGGCTTTTAATTATAATGTCGCGAAAAGGCGACAATGATTTCCTTTGCGCTGAAATAGTATATGTACAGATAGACTGAGATATGTGTGTATTAAAATATATGTATATGTAAGAAAATTAGATTGAAACATAGAAATAAGCTACAGTTTGTATAAAAACAGAAATGACACGCAGATACAGAGCATATCTAAATCTGCCTTCCAAATATAATTGATTGGAATTCATTGGATTTTGGACCAGAGTATACAACTTAATGTAATTTATGCGAATTCCAAGTCATACGATTTCTCATTTCATTACACGTTGTCTGCCACAAACGGTTCGAAAATTCTCTTGTATTATGGTATTTATTGATTTCAGTGAAGAATATTCGAATGGTCTAAACCAACATACATTTTTGGAACGTAAATTCTATTTATACTATATTATAGAAAAATATTAATTTTACGACATCAACCTATGAACCGATAAAGGATACTTGTTTTATTTTTTTTTTTCTCATGACTGTATTACGCTTTGTAATATTTTGGCAGGGCGATGAATTGTACTTTGTCATGCAGATATTTCCATTTTATAAATTCAACGTTATCTCGATTTACAACATTTTAATACTGTTAACCCGTCTTACACGTTAAAACTTCACTGAAAATTGTTAACATTTACTATAATATAACGCATCGATGTAGTATAATATTAAAGCTTACCTATTACTTTGTACATTGAAGTATTAAAAAATCGCTAAATGTTATAAAGATGATATTTACATTAACAATAAGATATATTCCGTAATAAATGATTTTATAAATATTATAAGCGTTACAAATATGGATCTCATCTTCGTTAAAGAAAAGTGGAAAAAAAGAAAGGCAGAACTCTCGTTGCTGTCGATTGATGTAAAATATAGATTACAACATGGAACTTTTGTGTATTTAATGTTGACTCTGGTACAAAGTCAGGCTTCGCATAATTAGTTGGAGACGACTTTCTATAGTTAATCTTTAATGTGATCGTAGAGCTGAATTTTCTTTTTCTTTTCTTTTAAATTATCCGTTTTACTCCTGTGCAAATGCGTTATGTGCGTGTCTTTGTCTATTAATGTGGTTTTTTGCACAATATGCAAAAAGAGAAATCAGCATTGTGTAAAGAAAGAATTACGGAAACTTTTATCGTGGGTAGGTCAGGAGGTGGTGTGTGCTTAGCAGCGCAAGAATTTTGTATAATTACTTGTTACAGAAAACGAATGTCGATCATTGAGTTTCCATATGAACTAAAGCTATATGAATGTATGTTACGTGTGGAAGGACGCGACACAGTGTGTTTTAAACATTTTCATATCGGAACATAACGATCTTTTAGCATCGTCGGTGGCTGGCATAACGAATGAATTCTGTTAATTAATGTTTATACTCCATTGTTGTACACCTTAGCTGTAGGGAAAACGGATTGTTCGATCGATCAATCGGTTAACAGAATTCATTGTAGAATAATCGTAGTCATATATAAGATGCCGAAAGTATTATGCATCATCACCGATTAGTACGTTGTGTGTTTCGTTTAAAACAGACTGTTGGTCAAAAAATATGATTGAGACATTATGTGTACACACATATATTTTTGTACAGAAACAAAAGAGGCACGATAATCTTTTTGATTAGTGCCCCTGGATACGCGGGAACACAGTGAATTTCTAACGATAGTGTGTGTTTCGCGGTTCGATTAGATGAGGTACGAATTTTATTTGTTTCCTTTCGTAATTGAAATAATATATATACACACATATAGGTATATTGGTTGTATGTATTTTATACGAGGTACTTAGAATCATTTTCTATTGAGACATATAAATAGACAAAAAAACAAAAAGGGAAGAAAGAAATGAACAAGACATTTGTGTGCTTCGTCGGATAGTGCACTATCATTAAAAATACATTGTGGATAATTGGGACGTGGAAAGATTGAAACTGCGTGATCGTTTAGAGTTGTTAAAAAAAATGGACGTGTTTGAGCAGTGTACTTTAAAATATTAGTATACTATCTTGAATACCGATGATTCGTTTAATATAACAAGAGGCAAGTGCCTACGCGGTTTCCAAAGAATTTTATTAATCGTAACAAAATAAATTCACCTTCGTCAATTTCTTTGATGATCGGCACAATATGATCTAACACTAATTTTGCTTTTCTTTTAACGATGAATTGTTTAAGCATCGTGCACTTAACAGGGAACTAAATTCATTGAAACTAAACAAGGTAGCGTACTTTAAAAGAAATGAAAACGGGGAGTATTATTCTTTCACCAAATCTTTTTTATAAATTAATTTTGTAACTAGGGATGATTAGTCCCAGGTGTAACAAAATTTAGTTATCAAGAGCAGCTAATATTTATTTTAATATATATATATATATACGTATATTATTCATTTTCTTTTTTAATTGGTAAACTTTTCGAGGATTCAGTACTTTCACCCGAATCTCCTACTTTGTGATATCATTGCAAATTGCTTGATCGTTACTTTCATATCGATTAATGTTTTAATTGTCTCTTATGATCCTGGGTTATTTTAATTTTTTCTAATTCATCACGTTGGTTACTTACTGACAATTGGATCGTTCATTTTCATTAAAACGGCATAGTCGAAAATGTTACTTAATTCATAGTACACCATTGCTAGTAACCCTCTTAATATGAAGCTTAATAGTTTCTTTGTTTATTCCCATTCTGTACAATATGTCCAATGGACATTATAGAAGCGTTCCTGGCAAAAAAATCTTCGATTATCCCGAACATTCACCTCGCAAAAAAGAAAAGAAAGATAGAACAAACCCTTTAATTCCACCAACAATAATGTATAGTCGGTAGTAGAGAAGAATTGCCGTATATTTTGTAGTTACACGTACACGTTCCCATCTGTTAGTGTTTTACGAACTCCCTGAAAACAAACTTATTTACGAGAAGACTTATCAACTAATAGAGAGTGTCCTTTGTCATCGTCACTTGCGTAAATAACCATTCTACAGTGTAACACACGGATACATTGTCTATTTCCTTTATACACGAATCATTTTAGACAGAGATATTTATGAGGCAGTAAATGTAACTTAGGGCTAAGTAGCGTTAACGTAGTCTTTATTTGTAAGATTATATCACTTTAATTTCCGACAAAATATATTAAATGTATATGTGTACATGTACATTCAATAGCATAAACTGTTCTTCTTCTCTCTCGTCATTTTACAGTTCACACGGATAACGAATGATATTAAAGAAGTTAAGAAAAATTCTTATTAGTACATTGAAAGTGGCAGAATCGTAATACAAATTTCTTTATGTAATTCCAAGCGTGCGTTGACAGAAATGACAGAATCATCCGAGAAATGTGTCGGACACGTAGATAATATCCCGTAAAAGAGTATCGTTGCCCATCTTTCGTGATGTAACATTATTTAAAGGGGGGTCGGTGTCCGTGGAAGTGTATTCGTGTAGCCGGTGGGAGAGATAGAATGTCAATAAAGAACGACGGAACATGAAAGTTGGGGGAGGCATGAATTTCTCGTTTATATGACGCACAACAGGGAAGTTGAGCAAGCTGGGTCAGAAGAAGGCTCGTATCTGTAGAGGGTAGAGCTTACGGCGAAAGTAATATTTCAGGTGTTAGCCGAAAGATTCAAAGTGCGAATATGATTTTTGCTTGAATATCGAATCGCTCGAGGGTGACGAATTTCCCGTGTGAAATGTGGAGCACGATTTTTTTCGTCGAAATTCAACTTTTTGTAGATAGAAGATAGAATTTTCTTGATTTTCTCGATGAAAAAAAAAATTCGTTACCATGATTAATTAATGAACGGCACGCAACGTTATTAATGTAATATCTTTGACCATTTTATGTCCAGCGACGAATTTCAATATGAAATCGAGCATGGAAACCAACTCGACGACTCATCAAACAGCTTAAAATCAATCGAACGTATGACTCAGCCTCAACCTTCTATTCCTGATGTATGCATGTACAATTCTCGCTGTGCATGCAGAAAAAATGATTCACTACCGCGAGCTTTTCGTTGTTCGCGTTTCCGTGAAGTTTAACGATCGCGATTCATCAGCTTCGTTCTGATCTTCGATAATTTTAATAGGGTACTCGTATCTTGGATCTTTGAAATTTGCATATTTTCGATACTTAATTGTATTACACTTTACGGTAGTGTTTCGCAAAAATTGGAGGAAACGGGATTCCACATTTATGGAAATTTCGTTGAAATTAAAGTTGAACGGTGAATTGAGTCAGACATTCCATTTCGATATTTCAATCTATGGCGATGGGAAAAGGGTGGCGAGTATACCGTTAATTTTATCTAGAAGCGATAGCATTACGAACGTATATGGAAAACAAGTACCATTTCGAAAAAGATATGCAAGTAAAGATAGAGGCTGCTGCATGTCTCGCGTTCCTTTCTTTTTTCAACATTCTTAACACTTCATGCAACCTTGAATATCAGGATCGAATGCGCCTGTAAATCCGTGGAGAACAATGTATCTCCGCTTAAGATAACTGGTTTTATTCCATGGATGATCATATGTACGATTTCCTGTACACGGAAGTCTGCAATATTTCACTCAGGGTTCTGCAATTTTATGGTGCGAGCCACTCGTATTTCTGTCACGCGCGTTCAAACAATTTTACCATAAACGCGAAGCGAACTGAAAGTTGTGGGACTTGGCCTTTTGTAATTTATTTAGAAATTCGGCGTGATAAAATGGTCTGGATTAAAATGACGGAACAGAAAAGTATTTTATGATTCTTTTCCGGAGGGAATGAACGAAAGTGTGACGAGTGAAATCATTCGTGGGGAAGATATACGCATTCTTTGCGATTGAGGAGACGCTCGTTTGACAACTTCCGCCCCCAGGTTCTCAAAAGTGTAACGCTTTGTAGGCTGAAGGAAATAGTTCCAAATAATAGGCACTTCTATTCCCCTCGGTGTAGCCGTATACAGGCGTAAAACGAGCAACGATTGAGGCGAGTAATAATACAATGATACCTTCCTTCGTAGCATAATATATTTATTTCAAACGAAATTATTTATTAAACACAGAATGGGGAAGTTCATACACATATACTCCCGCGCATTTACTCATAACTCGCCAACAATTTTCATACAAGATTTATCGAATCCTTCCGTACAAATATGAATATGAAAGAGTAAAGAATAGGTTGTACATTGTATTAATCATATATTTTCAATTAAATAAAACAACGTATGCATATATTTTCGTAGAATTACACGGACCTGTCCCAAGGTGTCAAGCGGCGGTCCCTTCGTTCTAGTTCGGTAGCTTCCGTTGTCGTTCGGTCGGCTGGCGCGCGCTTCGCTTGGAGTACAACGCGTCAGTATTCATTGCGACTTTGTACCGGTGGGACGTGTTTTCCGTGGGGGTTTCGCTGCTCCGTAACCGCGTCGTATCCCGAAACGCGTTCGCGAGACACGAGAACGCCCCAAGTAACCGTTTTTGTAACTATCCGCGTGTACCAGGTGTAAATTACCGACTCGTGTTGCACGGTTCCCCGTACTGATTGTGTGTACAACCTTACACGGGACTTGGACATCGCGTTTTGGCGAGAAGATTGATGCAGTGAGGTGGGCCACGCAGACGGACTGCGGAGAAAGGAAAGACCGAAGGATTATATATTCGTACAACATGGCCACTGCGATCGACGACCGGCAGGAGTTGCTGGAGCAATTTCAAGCGGTGAGTCCTTTTGTCGTTATCATTCTCCTTTGAAAATCGTGTACCAACAATCGCGAGAGAGAGTCATCCGTTACTATGGCTTTCTCGCTTGATGTTTCGCGTATTACTGCATGCACCCTGGCTTCTTATCGATCGCCGGTTTTATCAGCATGCTTCCGAGGAATCCCACCCTTGCTGGGACTACACCGGGTGTCGCCGCCCCACAGTCAGTCTAATCGTTTTTTTCGTACCCCAATCTATTATCAAACTCGAAATCCACGCAGTCTAGGGTAGGCGATTTTCAACCATTTTTATCTTACATCTTGCATCAAAATATATATAATATTTTTCCTGCCCGATTCATGAAATAAGTATTTCCGGCCATTGTTGTTCCAAAGTGACAAGAATGTATATGTTGTACTTACAAATTCGATAAGAGATGGCTTGACAAATTTCTAATCGGCATAAATACGCCATATTAACTTAAAGAATCTTGGATGCACTTGTGGACCAATCGCGGCCCACCACTGTGCAGTGGTACGCAGTTTGAAAATCGTTGGCCCAGCGGAAATTGAATTCATCTTAGTACAATCCCCGCATTGGCGTAGCTTATTTCTTAATGCTTGTACCATAATGGAGCTATGTATATATTCACGGAATGAATCAATGCAATTCTATGTCGTTGTCTCGCAACGAGGATATATGAATCACACTATAGCAATCCGTCTAGAAAAAGTAACACATACCTATACGTATTTCGATGTCGCGTCGTCCGGCTCATCTGCGTTCGAACGACAACGATTTGACAAATCGATCGAGCGAGTAACTGCACCCGATATGGTGTATCGTGACCCGGTCACTTTTCACTTATACTCTCTTGTACGCACGTTCACGCACGTGTAACCACTCTCCGCTGTGCAACGTGTTCTGTGCTGCACGCTTGCACGCTTCCACGCTTGTTAAACAGCTCCGATCGAAATATATTGAGTCCATTAACTATTTCATTCGTTACGAAAGGAGTACGTACTATCTGTATCGCTAACAGTTCGTGTTACCGACATTGGGATTATTTACATTCTTAGTGTCGCGTTGGGAATGATATTCCGTATTCATGAAATAAAATACAAAATTTATTACTCGTATTATCGTTCAATTTACATTATCATATTTATCACGCAATTGCTGGTTGCTGGCCACGGAGGGTAACGTGCTTTGTATCTACGTTCCTAACGGAATCAAACTTTCGATCCTTAATGTCCTCAGATAAATCTGTCTAAAATTCTTGGATACCGTTATGCCTATAGCAGGGGCAGAGATTTCAATTCTTTAACACAGTGCCACTGCATTCTTATGTACAGACGAGAGCCCGCGTGACCGTGATCGCACGTGGCTTCTCCTTTCGAATACCTACGATTTATTTAATCACTCCTTACCATTATCGCGTAACCCTTTGTCTGTAAATAAACAGGACAGCCATCAAGTTGTATGGCTTCTAACAGTATGAAACGCAATGGTCATGGCTTTGAACCATAATTTTGCACGTACGAATCGGCGGAGATCGGAAAAAAAAGTTGCCGCGAAGTATTGAACTTATTTTTCTATATATTTTTATTTGCCGGTTTATTGGTTTTCGCACGATTTCACGAGCATACCGGTGCCTCGTTGCCAAGCGGTTGTTCCTTATTTCTATCAGTTCACGTTTCACGGCTGATTAGCTGCGCGTGTAGTCTCGTTCAGAGTATCTTTTTATCCTCCCCGTTGTGTATATCCGTGTATAGCGGCGTGGATTAATTTGTCGTGCACGAAAATTCGCGATGCACCGCATCAGCATCGAAATGCGAAACTATGTACGCGTATCTGCATATCGTATTCACCGGAGAACGAAATTTTTACGACAGTTTCGCCGGTGTATACGCGAACTCGTGGAAAACCAATATCAAATTATCGGTTCATTTGCCGCGTCTATATTGGAGGCTGCACGCTGTATTCTACTTTTAACTTAATCACGGCGAAACAAGTTATGAAACACGAAAGTGAAATCAGCGAGTTTTCATTCTCTTTCGTGCATATCTACCTGTATACAATACATATCGATCCTGCATACCTGCAGCTTGTCTGTTCACAGGTACCTACCTATTATATTGTATCTGAAATGCGGTGCAAACTTTCCTGCATTTAAGAAGTAACTTCCTATACCACTTCGGTCTCTCTCTGAATACTCCGTCCTTGCTCTTTGACCAGTGCAATACTATAAAAGTCAACGCGTTGTTGCTTTTCTTCCTCTTCATTTTTTTTTACGCGTACCCCATCGTTGGCAGCAGTATCGATCGAATTTGCAATTTATGAGTCACGCTGGCGTGGCTGATGCTCGGCTTTCTCCTCAATTTATTCGTTCATGACTGCGGGCGGAGGGCAGACAACACGTTTAAGCCAGCAGGATACAATTATAACCGTTCATGCGGACGGTGCTTAGGAACGAGATGAGAATCCCCACGAAAACAATGACCTTGCTCAAGTACAAGGGAGATGGCGAAATTGCTCCCTTCCGCCGGCATTGTCGAGAAAGTCTTCAATTATCTTATTGATCGCGTTACCGGTACGAGAACGCAACCCCTTCCGCGACATCCTGCCCGTTGCAGCGTTGCGAAAATGCACACGCGATTATTCGCGAGCAAAGGGCGCAACCGAGGGCACCACCCTCGTCGAGGGCTGCGCCGTGTGGGCCTGGATGGGTTGGAATTGAATTTTCGTCGCGGGATTTTTCTACGATCTCGAGTAATGTGAGAAATTCTAGCAGATGTTTAATAACGAAAGGTTGATCGATGGAAATTTAACGTTCATCGAGCAGCAGGGTTGTTCAAATTATCGAGTAGATAAAGTTGATCGAATTCTTGGTGCAATTTCCGGCGTTCGAGGTGCTCCAAGTACTGGAGTGCCTAACTCATTTTCAGCGGGAGTTTAACTCGGTTCGTCTGTCTGGAGGACGCGCAGTGGGGTGTTTGCACCGAAAAGATGAAAACGGGTCGATTTCGAGCATTTCGCGTGGCCCGTAAAATGTTTGGCACTCGGGCTAGTCGAATATGTGTGGAATAAGGTAGCGATATTGTTGTTGTTTTTTTTTCATCACACATATTTACGTAGTTGTTAATGTTTACGATAATCAGTATATCGATATGTTCTTTTCTTTACGGTCGTAAGATTTCATTAACGATTTTATTATGGTTCTGCGTGAGTGAAAGATTTATGGCAGTTCGAAGATTGGGCAAATTTCCCGATGGTTTTTCAACTTTTCGGTGCAAATACCCAGGGCAAGTTTAATCGCCTCCCCCTTCGTTTCCTGCGTTGTCTCGGATTTACTTTTCGATGACGAAAGTACTTAGTGGAAGTAATCGGGGCGGAATTCGTATTTACACTCTCAGCGGAGGGTACTCGAGTGGGAGTCGTAGTAGTCCTCGTGGTTTTAGAGAGTCCTAAAGCGATTATGCAAGGCAGCAACTCTTCTTTTTTTTTACTTCCACATCTTGCACTCATCGTGGTATAGGCGAAACGAGCAGTTGAATTTACATAACGGATTTACTAAAACAAATGATCAATAAACTGAATAAAGATTCACACAAATTTTACCAGCAACACTGACCAAACACATTCAGGCTGATTATGTATAGAACTACTTGACATATGACAAAACATTTAACGATTACTGTTGGTTCGTTGAAATTCCATTGTCTTCAACTTTGATACAAAAAAAAAGCGAGGCTGAGTAAATGTAAGGGAAAATAGAGGAGGAAACGAAGAAATTTGTCGCTCGACTGAGGAAGAATTCGCATTCGTCAGCACGTAATAGGCGAAATTTCCAGACACGGGTCAGATAACGATATCCGGAGGCACGTTTGTAAATTTTCGAAGGCATCGATTCCCCTCGGTCGTTCGCTTCGAAAACTCTCGCTTTCCGATACATACATCGGCTTTAAGCGAGCCTTTTTTAGCGCATCGAAATCACCCCTCGTGTATGCAAATGTGTATTTCGCGATGGCGGTCGCGTCGGTGTGAATTGCAGTTGCTTCGGTGCACAAGGGGTTGAGAGTCACCCCGTCAGAAACAATGTCGCAAAGAGTGTTCTTGTGAACGGGGCGCGATGCAACTCGCCCTGATACACCTTGCTGCAGTTTTCTTTCTCGCCTCGAGCGAGTTTCCAATTAAAAAATCCCGGAAATCTTCCGGTTACGTCTGTATTATATATCTCGCACACGTTCATCCGGAGGCACGGAAATTAGTAGTTAATAAAATTGATTTATCGTTAACTTCAAGCGTATACGTTGAATAATATCGATGTATCGCTTGAAGGTTAAGTACATGTATAATTTTGCAAGCTAAAAAACTGCAATTTATATAACACATTCCAATTATAATAATTACAGTTTAATTACTTAAAAGCATACGCCAAGCTTCATACATTTTTCACCCCCTTCTTCGCTTCAATACGAAACACAAAATCGTTAGACATTGTACACGAGTTACACGGTACTAGGACACGCATTCACAAAACATTTGCACCAGTTTCTCCAGTTGCGTTGGTAAAACGGCGAAGGCGCAAATAAAGAAGCACGTGTTGGCAACCCCCTGAAGCGTCCTTACTGTACAGGCACGTGCCACTCTTTTCTTATCCAGATATCGTGCTGTTGGTCCTTTAGAAGTGGAAGCAGAAATAGACCATCGACGTTGGCTTCACGAGTATTTTAAATGCTTACGTTTACGGTAGCACAATTCACCATTCGGTGGACGCAGTAGGGAAGAATAACGCGCCTGCCTAAAACAATAAAGGGTCGTGTTTACGGTCGCTTCCGGGGGGTAAACTAAATTTCGTAGAAGCAGAGGAACGTTGTACGTACATGCCTTTAGAAATGTTCAAAGTAATTAAGCATCATAATTCTAGAGGTACATACAGGTGTAATTAATACGCCGATTTCACAGGTGATCTAAATTAGAAATAAGTTTGTCTATCGATTTATTTGTTTTTAATGTACCACCTCGCGGCCAAGAAATGTGAACGATCTCAATCACTACATAATCGTTCCATACTTTGGAAATAAGTTTATCTCCTGTATTATTACTTACATTTATAATGGCATCGTTTAACTAGATTCGTGTTTAGATGCAATTTCATGCAGCTCCTTCGGAATTTATTATTATGTATTTCATGCATCGGATATTTCTCAGGTAACCGTGAGATAGTAGCTTCGGGCCAAAACTGTTTCATAGTTGTGCGAGCATGAAATTAATGCAGCAGTGCACTATAATGTTCTCATAGGAAGTGTTTCACGTTGTATCAAGTATACGTTATCAAGATGGTAATTTCGTATCGACGGAAAGTGGTTGAACTTTCGTGTCACAATGCCTCGATCAACTTATTCGTTCATTTCGATGCACCATACGTGACGCGTTCCAAGGAACATCGAATTCATCTTTTCCCACAGAAATGAATAGAGTCGAATTAGTTTGCATCACTTTCCAGCGTTTTTATTCCTCGCTTATCAGTGTCGGGGATGCTTTCCCTACTCTGGTGCTGACACGAGGATGATATCGTTTCGAAGTCACGGAGATTAGATGTTGCTTAAAATTTGTCCTGCGCAAATTGCTCGAGATAAAACATCTGTGACAATTCCGTTATATCGCGGCGAGCGAAATTAATTGGCCGTTTGTATTATGCCGAACTTTTTCCCTCGTTATCTTTTCCTGTGTGGCGCAACCATGTAGGACATTCCGGATTATGGTTCGAGTAAAAGTTGGTTCGCAGTCCGACAATGCTTTCCGTGCGAATTGTTGGCCAACACCGTTGTTACAATGGCGTGCCGCGATTATTATGCAATTGTACGCCCCTGGAATTGTAAATGAACTGCGCTCGGTCGTTTAAATGTACGCTCGTTGCGAAAACCGCACTCCTAGGTCAAGCGGCGCGTTGCACTCTATATTCCATTGGCTGCTCCGAATTGTAGATTTTTTCGCCGTGGGGCGGGGAAGAAAAATAATTGTCACATGATTTTACGACTTCGAACCGCGAAGGCGAGAGTATCGAAAATTGGGCAAAAACTGACAAATATTTTACCGAATAAGAGATCGAATCAGTCGCATGAATCATTCGTCGCGCACGTGTGTATGTGCTTAAGGTTTCGTTCATGACAATCGCACTTCCTCGATGATACATTATCAAAAGAACAACATGCATTAGTCGCCGTGAACGGGGAGTGGTACATCGTAAAACGAAAATGTCATACGTTTTAATGTAACATGACCGAATGATACGCGATAATTTTCACGTGGAATACTTTTGGAGTACGGACGATTATTTTTCAGCTGATATTACAGAGCTTTATATTTTGCTGATTCTTTTTCACCTTTATACATTGAGTTGTTTCCCCAATTTGTTTCTATATTTTCTACAATTTATACCGAGGCTTTATGTCACTTTTTTCCAAGCTGAGAACTACTGTCACTGTCTTCTTCTTCTTTTTTTATATCTCTCGTACACGATTAGCACCGGAAATCGTGCGAACGAGTGTCGAACCCCAGCTGAGAAGTGCGCCAAGTTCGACGGTGAATCACTCGAAGAGTTCAGTACTGGAAACTAAACGGCAGGATAATTGCCAGTCTTGAATTATCATACGAATGAAGCGTGGTGAAAAACAAGTCAGACCATTTCTTGGGTAAATGACATCGAAATGTAATAGTCTTCACGCGACTTGTATGTATGAGCTACTTGAAAAATCGTTTAGCACCACTTTTCTAGTTGTGCAAATATTGGATGGCGCGTTAAAAATTGATTCAGTCGAAATTAATATTATAGAGACGGATACTAACAAACTTTGTCTCGACGTATGTTTCAGCTTGGAAACATTTCCAAATTTTCAGCTTATCTTTTTATCGCCTGGCGGTACTTTATGGCACCACTCATATTAAAAATAATTGCCATCAATTTAGAACTCGGATGAAACTTGAACTTACGTATTACTTCCTTAAAGTCTTCTAATGTGCTGCAATTTATCATCGAATGTTTTCCAAAAATATTTACAGTTGGAATGGAATGGAGATCGATATAAAAAAAATAACGATGACATCATTCAGACCGAAAAAGCTTAAAATTATTAAGTATTGATAAAATTTCTCTATGGCTTCAAACGTTTCGATCGTTTGAAAACATTTAACTTTCACATAGGTACGAGAATAAAACCCGTAAAACGATGAACGAACATCATTCTTAATTACAATTATCATGGTGCTCACTTTTGAACGAACTGTTCCTTGAACTCGACATTGAATAATAGATACTGCATGATTTCAAGTTGCATCGTTTAGTAACATGCGAGCTCGTTTGTTCGAGCTTGTTTCCTTGCTAATGCCCGCTGTACCTTATAGTACTTAATGCCACGTTATTTGTGCTCGTCAGACAGACGGAAAAAGAGATTTCTCTCGTTTCGCATTCAGCGTAATTTCCTCGTGCACAATGTTTCGCCTGTTTCTGCGCGCAGCGGTGGAAAAATGCGGTCATAACTTGCATCAAGAATTTTACGTCTATGAATATGGTCTTTATAACGAGAAAATTGTCTACCATCCGCGAGGGTAAATCTGTACGATGATTTTCCCTGGCTATACACTGCACATACATCGGCTCTTTAATTGATTTTTTATTCGAACGGAGTGCGTGAGACGGGCGGCCTTCATACAAGTCCGCAGAATAGAGTGGAGTAGAATAGAATGGAATAGAATTCTGTTTTTATAGAGGGTCGACTATTGTTTCTCATTGATGGAATGCGATCAATGCCACACGGTCGGATGGCGGGTCGTTGTTTCATAGATAAGTTAGAACGATGATAAACGTTCGATGGTTAACCATTCGTTATTCATACACGGCCAGAGGGTAATTAAGATTCTTCAATGCCATCATAAGCTGATGTTTTTCAAGCGCTACAAGACTTTTGTGCAGCTGAGCAAGTCGTTCGATTGTAACAGTCACGTGCTCATGAATAGTAAGCAGAAATGACTGAGCAGTCGAGATATGTGTTTCGTTTTGCAGTTGTTCGCGGAATTAAATAATTAACTCGATTTCCGTGAAACGAAATTTCTCCGTCTCCACGGAAATGTTTAAAAAATAGTAAACTTCGCAGAGGATTTTTCCAAGTGCAGGGTTGTAAAATAGATTGGACTGACCTTTTGTATTCTTAGCATTTTGGAGTAGTTCGATCTACGAGTAATAAATTTCGAATACTCAGATGTAGAAGTGACGGGGAATTATTAATTTCATTTGCAAAGAGTATCTAAATGATCTTTCCAGACTCCGTTTTCTCACATAAATATAGTTATTGTTCGTGTGTAACGCGTGCGTTTCTAGTGTGTCGTCTGTACATACGTACACGCGGCCTTTGCCGTTTCTGTTCCCACGCTTAGCTCCTTATTACGCCTGTATTTATAATTAATCCTTCCTCCGGCAAGGTTTCGTTCTACCAAGTGTGAACGCGAGGTGCCAACGAAATGAACTTTTCAGAACAAGCACAAGGTGCAATTGAAGGACAGGTATCCAGGTTTTTCGTTTCATTTTTGTCAAACGACGAATGCTTCATTGTACCTTGCCAACGTTTGAATAGCAAACTTTGAAAATTTCACTTTAAAAGAGAGTGACTAATTCGAAATCTTAATTTCCATTCGAAATTGATTTAAAAAGTTTCAATCAGTGCACCCTTGATGTTTCTATACTTGCAATTGAAGTCCTTCTTCACTTGAAGACACTAATGCAACCATCAGTGCGGTCATTCGTAAGAGTCATTCTGGTTCATAACCCGTTGAGTACCGACCCCTGATGCGCCTTATGGATAAATAAGGTATCTCGACATTGATGAGTCAGTCGGCGGATATATCTTCTTACCGGGGGCTTTATTCCCCGGGGTTAATAAGTTTGGTCGAGTTACCGATCCGCGAGATTGTCAGTGTCTTATGACACTGCACCGGTTCAATCTGTCAATCGTGGTTTTGTGTTTCACCTTGCAGCCCCGCTTATCGAAACACGACCCACGAAGGTCGATCGGAATAGAAATGTTAACGTCACGATCGTGGACACTGCATTCGGTAACTGGACTCGTTGCAATCAAGCGGTGCTAATGAGTCCGCGTAAAATGAAGTCGTACCCTTTCGATCCTTCTAATTGCTCGCCGAAGTTGTTTTCCTTTATGTAATAGCGATTATGCGTTCATTCTGAGGCGCCCGTTTCACTTATTCTATTCAAGGATATCCTTGTGTTAATTATTGTGTCTTAATGAAGTTCGCCTTTTATTACGAATTTATTATCTTGGATGCATTAATATGATTATGTGTATAGTACAGTAAGGAGCTATTAATTAAACGTAATAAATATTTGGGTCGCTGTATGATAATCTTGAATAATTTTGAATATATCAACTACTGTAATTTCGTGAAATAAAATCGTACGATAATTACGGTGGATTGCGACTGTTCAGATTTCTTTGAATTCCAAAAGAAGCGGAACGACCGACGAGTTTTCACGAAACAACCAGATTGTCTCGTTCTCATGGGACAAAAAACATATCTTACGGCAAAAATTAGCCTGTCTGGAATGTCCGCGAAACAGTTAATCCTCTCAGGCTCTGTGCGCGGTTCTCAATGTAAATTCCATCCGCCTGCCGGAGCTTTGCTTTTAATTAATCCGTGAATCTCCAAACAATGGAGC
Source organism: Nomada fucata (assembly GCA_948146005.1). NCBI lineage: Eukaryota > Metazoa > Arthropoda > Insecta > Hymenoptera > Apidae > Nomada > Nomada fucata. Next base: position 5,759,988 of record OX411277.1, read on the forward strand.
AAAAATAAAAAAAAAAAAAACTAACTTTGTGGATTCCATAGTCGAGTTCAGCTTGAAAGAAACGCGAGCAGATAGATATCCAAGACGGTCTATATCCTGGGAACTTCCTCGACGTTGCCCGTCATCCGGTGGTTTTACCATTTCCTCGTGATAATTATCGAAGCTGCCAATGTCAAAAGGGGAAATATGGCTTGGCACGACCTCAAATTCCTCGGTTGGAAATTGCCCGTTTCATCAGCCTATTCTACTTTCTATTTCTGCCGGCGGAATTGCTATTCCGTTACTTTTCAATCTACGGATTGTGCAATGCACAAATAATGTTCCAATTTGCACGGCTTAATTACGCAAGCGGTGATATTCTGTCGCGTATCCAATTTCGATAAAAGTACGATCGTGTTTGACTTAAGACAACCGTGTGATCTTGTCAGCTGGGCAAATAGTACGGAGAACCAGTTAGATGCGACTCGTCGATCCTTGCGCGAAATCGCATCGCGTTTTCGAAATGAATAAAATAGACTATTACAAATGGAGTGTACGTAGCTGAAAGTAAACAAGAGACGTAGAACAGGGAGCAGCACAGTAGATAACCGCAGGAAATGAGATCCATCGCGAGAGTAGTTTCAATGCCTGTATATGGTGACCACTTTCGAATCACCATACGTGCGCTGGTTCCTGCGGCTTTTTACCATTGCGGTGAACAACGATATCTCGTACGTATACATCTATGTATATACATAAATCCGCTACTATGCTACGTATAAGTAATACATTTTATCGGTACCAAAATTTCTGGGTACTTCGTTCGATAAAAGATGTTTAAAAGACGCCGCTTATTTTATCGTACGTGTAACTGGTCGCACGAGGCATCGTTCGATATGAATTTAAAAGCCGATCGATCTGTAACCATAAAAGGCAATTCAGTTCGCAGCATTCCTATCGGATGATCGTTCGTACTCGTTCGTGCCTTTTATCATTATTATCTTTTTTTTCTTGGTCGTAATTAAAAATGTTTGGTCGTCCGAGCGAAACACGTGACCGGTCAGGAAGCGGGGATTGACGGCAACAAGAATAGAGTGCAATTAAAAGAACGACACGGCGTTATCTAGAATATTCTTGTCCAACTTAGGCTACATGAATCACTAAACAGATTGCGGCTCTCTTGACCCATCGCGCACTGACTCATTTATTTTAATTCGCGCGATCGATTCGACGTGCAGCGTTCGCAGGCGGCGCTCGCAATCGCGCAGCGCACTCTTATTATTTTAGTCACCGGCTTCTTATCGACCGTTTCCAGCGAAAAATGGGCCGCGCGAACATCGTAGACATCGTAGACATCGCGGAGACCGTCCCGTCGTTACGTACCGACTCCGATGTTCGCGAAAAGTTTCTTCAACGAGAGTTTCCCACGTGAGACCGCGAGAAGAAAAGCGTGCACGCAAAGGTGTTGCACTTCATATGGGATATACATTTTGCGTCTCCGTTACGGCGTTTCGTTATAGACGATATTTGCACACAGGTGCGTGCAGTTAATTAGAAGCTACTGTTCCAAGAACAAGTGGGAATCGTAAACGTTAATTACACGGAAGAATAGCCGTCATGCTAATCAATTCTCCGAAGCGTAGCTACTTTCGAAAAGTATTATTCATCGCAATACACATTTCCTTTTTGGAATTCCTGGCAACTCGGACTTACTCATCCAGGGAACACCTGAATACCAGAATCCTTAACGCAATCGTTCGCCTATTAGTCAGTTTAGTATTAAAATCTTCGAAAGCTATCCCATTGCTACTCGATTACCGTAGGTGCTCCTTAAAAAAAAAAATCAACTACACCTGACGCTCCAATATCGACAACGAGCATCGCGTGCACCTTCGTTGGTTCATTTACAATTCCATCGATGTTCCACGAGGCGGACGTCCAGTCGATGGCCAACGTTTTCATTTTTAGACGAACTTTCCAGCCTCGACGGGCTGTCTGCGGTGTCGCAAGCGTTCCCGAATCGCCCGGCGTTAAATTACCTGCGGCACGACAGGTACGCGAAACCCTCGACGAAACTATTATCCGATGTCGCCAGGGGGGCGGGGTGTCGCTTGCGCAAAATGTCGCGACGTTAATTGGCCGCGTGTAATTAAGGAGGCCACGGTTACATTCGCCTGGGTGAACAGACAGAAATGCAACGCGACGTGAAATTTAAATCGCGACGAAACGCGACTGTCACGCGTCCCGAGTGGTGAATGAATGCGATTGTTGGGAGTAGAGCGGACAGAAAGCGTGGTACACGTTTTAAAGAGGCGTGTACGAGCGTGTACGGGGGTCCTGTGAGCGCATCGGGCAATGAAATAAAATCAGAGGTGAGCGTACTTGGAAGAATGCGAAGCTTGACTCACCGTCACCGATCTCGTTCGGCCGACTCGTAAGCCGAGAATTTGTCGGAGCACACGTGGCCACGTTATATCGCGTGGTCTCGTTTGTAAGGTATGTCGACAGTGGGATATTTCGTTGGACGACTCATTCGTGGCTGTTTGGACTTTGGTTCGCGAGATTGGTCGGGGTTGGACAATTATTATACGGGAGATAGTACTTCGTGGTTGTTGCTGTTGTCGTTGAATCATTGCTCTCGGTTTGTTGGTATTCACGGGACGTTTGATTAGACAGCTGTCTTCATTAATCGATTATAGGTGCTGGTACTTTTAATGAATCGCCGGCGGTACGAGCAGAAATTAGTAATAAAATTGTACGACTTCGAAACCCTTTATTGTTTGAGGCTCGTACTTATATTCATAAGCTACGTATTGCACGTAGGTGTTTGCTTGCTCGAAGTCTTCCGACATGCTATAATTTCTATCGAAATCAAAAATATTTATCCACTGGAATATATATCGTTTAATCGCTTTAAATGTATCTGGAAAAGAATAAACGACAATAGAATGCCGGCCTTATTGGGTTAATAATAAGCCTCGGCAATATCCGAGAAAAAATTGCCAGATTATTCACCGCGAAGGACCTTTCACGAGACTTCGAGTTTCGACTTCACTCTTTCGAGCCTGCTTCAGTATATACTCCAATTTCATAGCGCAATCGTGGAACACTGGAATTAGCTAATAGTCCAATTCCCGGCGACTCGCGGTCCGGTGTTTGCACTTTAGAGAGTACTTTACAAGACGGAATAGCCGGCGTAAATTGAACGTTGCAACGTTTTGTCCCATTTTCCGCGGCGGGCAGAAACTAGTTCTGCACGAGTTATACGGGCAGCCGTAACTACAGGGTTCAAGGCGTTCTACTTTCGAATTGTATTCATTAGATCCCGTGTGCGCAACCAAAATTGGAGTAGCCACGATACTGGTTACGATACGCGTGTAAATATCCCTCCCAGGGGGCTACGCGAACGAACAAATTACCTCATCGATTTAAAACGAGCAAACACCGCCGGGCGAACTTGTACGCTTAACATTCCTGGCGAACGCATCCGCCGCCGCAGCGCGGCTCGGTCCACGGTAATTAATTATACAGGTAATTGATCGGTATCGGTAACCTTGATCGCGCGTCGGTTTCGCACTTTCGCCGCGGTTGCAAATCAAATCACGCTTGAATCGCGTGTCGTGTAACGCGACGAGGCGAAACTCGCGAGCAGGGAACGGAGACGAGGCCGATGAAGAAACGATTAATCCGTGGCTACTGTGCCGCGACACAGTAACGTTAATAAGGGGTACTTACTGAATCGGTGGTAAGATCAGCATTGACATAGAGAGGACCGTACGGCCGAGTGTATCTCGCGAAAACCGTCGAGGTTGCTTTTCACCATTAAATTACACGTCGACGCATCTTGCGGCAATATCGCGACGTGGACGTAATTTCCATGCGTTGCTATTTTCTTCTTCGATCGCTGAGCTTAGCCGGCGTTGCAAGTCGGGGCTTTGACGGATGGTACATTTCGTGCCCGTCGAATGTGTAACTTTTCAGGAAAATATAAAGGGACGATGGATAAAGGAATTAGGTTACATAGTTGCGCAACGGATGATATACACGAATCGAATGCTCTTACAATTTTAGTCTTGTCCTTATATCGTCCATCTGTTGTAACATACGGCGACGCACGTGCTCTCGGCATTGACTCACAATGGAACTGGAATATTGAAAGAATGATTGAAGCGACAGGTTGTCGCATTGTTTCTACGTGCTCGAGAATTTTCTGATAATTTCGAAATTCCGGAACGGGACTACTGAACGAAGGGAAACGAAATTTCTTGGCTAGGCGGAATCTGCTTGCATAACTGCATAACGCGTTGATAGTTTCGGTTCGTTTTCGTGGTAATGACTGGGCGAATTAGATTGAAGGTATGTCGAGTACCGATCGGGGTAACGATGCGATGGTTATACGCCAGCAACTGTGTACTTCGGTCGTGAACGATTCGCTTGAAGCTGTTCAATTATCGCCACTTGAACTAACTCCGATGCGACTAGCAAACTTTTTACTCTCCGGTGGCGCCCATTAAGGTTGATCATTGCCGAGCTTTCAGCGGCGTGTAAATCGCGGTCGTAATTTATTCCGCGTGACAACGCATCGCGCAGTCTGTTGCATATAAATTAAACGGTCCGAACAAAAAGTTGACAACATCGTGGTTGCCCGATTCACTTGCGAAAACTGTTATTTTCCGATCGGGCGTACTGTTCGGTTTCTTCCTTGTCCCGTTCACGTCAGGATTAATTGATCGCCAGATCGTTGACATTTCAACGATATTTTTTGCGATTTTGAAAAGGGAATTGGATCATGATGCGCTTAACGGCCAATTAAGACGCGTGTATAATGTGAAATTCGGAATTGAAGTGGAATCCTGATGAGTGCGAACGATTTAACGATTCTGAGGTTTTGAGAATTTCTGTGATCCCTGGCATTATGAAGTCTTTAGGTGTGCACTTACGTGTTGGAATCTCAGGAATGTTGCCGGTCTTTATCTATGGAGGTCAGGATATTTTATAGATCAGAGTGTTTCCAAAGTTCTGAGATTCTCAGGGTAAACTGTGGCGGTGGGACCTAAGGTCACGGTGGCGTCCAAAGATCTTCATAATAGCAATTGTTCCACTCACCTTAAAGGTTCCAAAGTTCTGAAGTCCCACTGGTATCGATAGACCTTTTTTATTGAAATTAAATTATTATTGTTCATTACGAAAATTATATTTTCTATATCTAGACTTATTAGATATTTTAAACAGGTATCAGCGTGTTAATGCTGCATTTATTCTTTCCAAGAAGGCTATTTCAAGTGTATTCCTTCGAAGCAAACTGTTTATCATAAAGAAGCGTAGGAGGATCAAGGAAATTTAAAGAAACATTATTCGAAGGAATTTTACCGTCTGCTGTACACTGTCATTTTTTTTTCCGCATTAGACTGCCAACTGTCAGCCTTCGTCTGCATTCTAATTAAGTCTAATTACGTTTTATCTACGCGCACCGCGCGATAAGTCGACGTGGCCGTGTTCACGAGGACTTCGTACTCCCTCGTGGCTTCGAAAATTCTAGTAAACGCGATCATCGTCAACCAGTTACACTAGTCAATGACTAATCGACGCTCGTCATCGTCTTCCTCATCGTTCCGTCGTTTTATCTGTGATCGCGTTTCCTGATCGATGGGTGTGCCTCGCGAATTACCGTCCTCTTTATTCAACTTCCACACCATTTACCTGCCAAACAATCTAAACGCGAAGCAACGAACACTCGCTTCTTTCCGCAACTCTTTTACATAACGGTGCTATTCGCGTCTACCAATTTCGACCGCATTGAATATCTCCCTAATGTCTCTATCGTCATGTCGAAATCAACGAGACCAGTCGAAGATCCGAAACACGCGGAACAATTTGCTCCCTAAGCCTCCCTGATCCCCCGCAATTAACGATATCCACCTTTATCAGAAATCCCGTGTCCTAGTCCATTAATGTGTTTCGTACCACCGCGCGCACGCACGAGACGTATCGTCGTTGATACATCCACGTCGATATACTATATTCTCCAATTTCGATCGCGACCGCAATAACAGAAATTTCGTCCAAAACCGTGGATCGTCTTCGCACAAACGATCCATTCAAGATTCCGCGACAATACGTCCCTCTGTGTACGATCATCTGTTAGATTAAGAAATAGCGCGGGGGTTATTATGCCGCATTAAGGCCAATATCGTTGCCCCGTTTCACGGTGGTCGCGAGATCGCTCGGCCCGGACCAGATTCTCTATTGTCCTGTAATTAACGGAACGCGTACAAACAGCGAGACGGTGCCCCTTTTCCACGCGGGGTAATTCAATCGTGATTTGCACGGTGGTGTTGCACGCACCGGGATGGGGTTCAGAGCGCAATGCGACGCCGGTGAAACCAGTTCTTGGGATGAAAGCGAGGCAGGAGGGAACTGTGAACCCGAGAGAGCACCCGCTTCTACAGGGTGTCCAGTAACCTATTGCATCTCGCTGCTGGCCGTCGGAATAGAACGTGCTGAAGCCGGGCCTGGGATATTTAATACCCCGTGGCACGGCCTCGCGACAGCTTCCCTTGCAATTAGATTGAAATCGCGGACGTTTCCTTAGAGTGGAGGGGAAGGTGTGATCGTGTTTGGGTGGGTGCATTGAACATCGTTCTTGCGGAATTTGAATTGCACAGGGCGGTGGGAATATTTGGTATTTTCTGTACGTCGATAAATCATTGACGCATCACGGGGAAAATTAGATCCTCTCGTTCTGTTGACTACCGCAATGCAATCGATATAACAGACCAGCAGGCAAACTGTATTCCGCACAAATAAAACGAACATACAATTCTCGAGCTCCCGAACACGCTCTTCTCTTGCGCAACCAACGGTTCGAATCACAGAAAAATCGTGTTAGAACCAACATCGTGCGGCTGGCTGTAACATTGTGGCTTCGCAATTTCAAGGATGATATTACAGGCTGGTTGCGCGACGAAAAAGTCGCGAGAGTCATTACACGGCACGTTGTTTCAGCTTTTTCTGTTCATTACTCCGAAACCCTGTAGCCGCGGGTAAACGGAATCGCATCGCACTGCAATGACAAATACGAATTACGTATTTGCGAAACGTGGTACCGTGATATCCGAAGGGAACTTCGCCCGAGGCAGGATACGAAAATTGCATTTACGAGCTGAACGATCGTATTTCTCGGGCGAAATGAAATTAATGCTAAATTAAACGAACGGCTGTTGCGCTGACATTGCGAAACAATAATACATTTCCGATATGCGGCGTCAGAACGGTTGCTCGCTTTCCAAGAATGTCTCGTGGCTATTAACCCCGTTTCGTTACAGTGGATGTCAAGGGTGGCGCGCGTATAACGAGAAGATTGTACTTTACAATGCGCAACGTCGAGAATTTACGCGCGGTGTATCCTGTCTTTTTTTTTTTTTTGTATATTTGGAAGTTCCGGATGCCAAGAAACGCCGATGCGTTTAGCGTGCAACAATTCGTTCGCATCGGGTAAACCCCTGCGAATCGCTGCCGGTCGTTGCAGTCCATAAAATTCGAGAAAGCGAGGAATCTCTGGCAGTCAACCAGTAGGCGTGCACCGTTTCAAGCTTCAGCAAATGCATAACTCGAGTTGCACAACAAACGCACCACTATGTAATATATTATACGTGTATTGTTTTCCGTTTGCTCTTCTAACCGATAGTTTGCCTTCGCAGCGGGACAACCGGTGTTATCAAGTTCACGGCACGCGAACTTTTCCTTACGCGAGTTGGAAACTGTTCTGGTGGAATCGAACTGCGGAGCGCAACGGGTGTATAGATTCGATCGACAGATGGTCCACTATTTTTATCTTCTGTACCGACCCCCGTAATTTGACGAACGATATTCGTGGCATAATTATAAATCGCCGGGTTATCGTACGATAGAGATGAAATATAGGTAATGAACACGAGAGTGATGTATGGTCGCTATGAGCGTTAAATTTGATTGCCATGAATTATTAATAGCGCAGCGTTATGCAGCGAAGAAATTAAATGGTCAAACATGCGCCGCGTGCAATCATGCGAAAAATTATATCACGTACAGAGATTGAACAGCATACTTTCACTTTAGTTTAGAATTTTAGAAAACCTGGTAATTGTCGCTCAATTTAATAAGTAGTGTTGGAAGATAGAATACAGAATACATTGTATAAGAAACACGACAAAGTGAACGATACTGCAGGTCGGATCGTATGCGGTGTGAAAAACGAGACTGCTATCGACACCTGCCCCGATAGAGAGTGGTAGGTGGAAAGGTACGTTTACGTTGACCCGGTTACAAATTACCCACGATCGAAGCACTGCATTTTGTCGGGTCAACGTGCCCTGCTTGACTTCTCGGTATTTCCAGTGCAGTGCTGCCAGATTAAGTCATCCTGGTGTTATTTTCGTATCGTTCGATCATGGATTTGCACGTTCATGCTATTCAATATCGCGTACTTAGGTACATCCAATTTGAGAAACGATTATTCGGTCGACATTCAACTCCTCGCATACTTGCCAATCGTTTCTTCGAAAAACTTGACGATTGAACGATATAATTCTCTTCCTCGTTGCGTGTCTCTTTATTTAAAAAATTTCCTAGATAAAAATGTCTGTCATCTTCCCGTGACAAATTGCTTGCACAAATCACGTGGCAGTTAGTCGACCGTTTAATTGCAGTACAAGAAAAATCATGACAACTATCACGATCATGGTAATAGGTTTCTCGTAATAAGTCAATCACAAACGATGAACGATTGGTTACTCCGAAACTAATCCCCCGTTTGATTTGACGCGACGTAAACGTTCGAAACTAATCGAAAATCGATTATTCAAGATTTTCGGCGCTATTATGTCAGTACGTTGATAAAGCATCGGCTATCGTGTGAACTTCTTTTCCTCGTCGTTCTATTTTATCGAACACCCGATAACAATGATAACGACGGAGTTTAATGCAGGTTCAGTATCGCGTTGCATCTTAGCCGGGTCTGACCGTTTTCATCGGTCCGTTGCCACGTTCGTTTCTCTCTCCCCGGTTCGCCATGGAGCTTCGTCAAATAAAAAAGTGGGACGTTATCGAGGAGTACCTCAAGGACTTCACTAATTTTTGCCGCCTAGTAAGTAGCGTCGATTTCCATCGAATTTCTGGCACCCGTTGGTCGTACGCCTTTTACGTAAGCCACTCGACTTCGACGAGCTCTTTGGAACGGGAATCGATTGATCGTTGGGCGTGAATTGGTGTTACACATTTTCGATCGCGAATGTCAAGCCGGATTCTTTCCGTGGGATAACAAGCGTTGAACGCTAAGCTCGAGCACCATTGAATAACATCGTTGCAACAGCAACGACGAAACTATTATTCTGAGTCGCTGGTTTCATTATCGATCGGGCGTATTTAATTCGATTCGCTTCAGCCGCAGCTACGTAGACTGGTCTGTTTGATCTCGTGCGAGTGATAAACGTGTTGTGCAAAGAACGTGGAACGGTATCGTGACTGCGTAAAATGGAAACAATTATAGCTGACAATTGCGAGTTCAGCGGTAAGAATGAGATGCTAATTAGTCGTCCGTAGCAGTGTTTCCCGTGCACTAGAATAAAGAGATGTCGATCGACCCCGTTGCCAGCCTTCCAGGAAGGCTCGTGTATGACTATTCCCATTCGTGGTCGTTCTATTGTTCGCCGTTGGCAACTGCACCGCCTATGATCGTGGCTGCATTCTTGAAAATCAGCGAGCAGACTTTTATTCCGCGCAGCCTAGATATCGTTTTGTTGAAAGAGACGCGAATCGGCCGAGATAAAGTCTTTTCCCTCGGTTTCACACGCGCGATACGTTCGCGATTAAGCGCCGCGTCACCGGCTGAACGTGTGTCAAACGACATTTCCCCGAGAAAAAAGGAATCGCGCCTCTTTATCTGTCGATGTTTGAGGAAGCAACGTTTCCACTGCTCTATCTGGCGCTTGCGATGATTATCCAACGACGTTGGATGATTATGTTTTGAAAGTTGAATGCTGTGTATGTGTGTGTGTGCATGTGACGTAAGTGCATGCGAAATTGTGAATTCCAAAATCCACGCGATTCATCCCGAAGAACTGAAAGCCACCTTCCCGATTCCTCGAGCTGTATCACCCCTGCATCCAATGAGCACGAAGATCAACATTACCAAGAAATCAAGCTCGAACTTTTCTGATCCTGGAGCGATTCATACAGTTCGCACGAAATTTCCAAGAATCCTTTAAAAGGCTCGAACTGCCTTCCCTCGTCCTGAAACCCTCGAATCAAGCCGCCACCATCCAGAAACGCCAAACAAGAAGACTCATCCTCTCTCCTGCCTTGTCCTCGACGACAGACCCTGAATCTGAACTTGGGAACTTGTTTCTGTTAGATCGACGAGAATGGCGACGGTTTCATCAACCTCACGGAGCTGCGCAGCGCCCTGGACATCTGCGGCTTTAAGATGCCGGGATACAAGGTGCGCCAAATGATCGAGGAGTACGACGACAAACAGAGATCCGAGCACAAGGGACGGCTCTCCTTCGAGGAATTCGAGAAACTGTGTAAAGAGCTGAAGGCCAACGAGCTCGGCTCCACGTTCAAGCAGGTGGTGTCGAAGAAGGAAAATTTGGAAACCTTGGGCGGAATATCGGAAGCGTCCAGCGAGGGAACCACGCACTCTGTTAGATTGGAGGAACAGCTCGCCTTCAGCGACTGGATCAACACGAATTTGTCGCACGATCCCGATCTGAAACACCTGCTGCTCATCGACGCGGAGGGCAAGACCTTGTACAACAAGGTGAAGGACGGAATTCTTCTATGGTATGTGTTTGCTTAATTTATCAGAAATATCAGAAATAATGCCGGGGTCTTTAATTAGATACAACAGTAAGCGTTTCAAACGCAGAAACATCGATGGAAGAACGTATTCGACCGTCCTCATTCGTTCGAATTAATTGTGTCGAACGATTTCATCCTACAAATAATTGTGGTGTAAATCTGGTATTATATTTTGTTTCAATTCATTATTGGCTCGCGATTCTTCTCTCCGCAACGTCGACTTTAATATACATTAAAAATTTCAATGACTCCACTGACGTATTTTATATAACTTGCTCGCCGTTTACCATCAACTAAATTCCATTCTTTATTCCAGCAAGATAATCAATCACTCTTGCCCGGACACCATCGACGAGCGCACGATCAACAAGAAGAATCTCACTCTCTACAAGAAACACGAGAACTTAACTTTAGCTCTATCGTCCGCCCAAGCGATCGGTTGCAACATCGTGAACATAGACGCTCACGATCTCACCAAGGGTTCCCCCCACCTGGTCCTCGGTCTACTATGGCAGATCATTCGAATCGGTCTGTTCAATCAAATCACACTGGAGAACTGTCCGGGCCTTGCCACCCTGTTGCAGGACGGCGAACGTATCGAGGATCTCCTAAAATTGTCACCCGAGTCGATCCTTCTCAGATGGGTGAACCATCACTTGGAGAACGCCGGCATAGCCAGACGATGCCACAATTTCCAATCGGACATCACCGATTCAGAGATATACACGTACCTCATCAAACAGATCGCCCCGAACACAGCCGGCGTTACCCTGGAGGCCCTGATGGAGCCTAATCACACATCTCGAGCGGAGATCATGCTGCAACAGGCGGCGAAATTGGGCTGTCGCAGTTTCGTAACGGCCAGCGACGTAGTGAACGGCATATACAAGCTGAATCTCGCGTTCGTCGCCAACATGTTCAACAATTATCCAGGCCTGGACAAGCCGGAGAGCAACATCGAGGGCCTGGAATCGCTTGAGGAGACCAGAGAGGAGAAGACCTATAGAAATTGGATGAACTCCATGGGCGTGGTGCCCCACGTGAACTGGCTGTACTCTGACTTGGCGGACGGCCTGGTGATCTTTCAGCTGTACGACATCATTAAGCCGGGCACGGTGAAGTGGAATCGCGTGCACAAGAAGTTCACGAAGCTACGGAAGTTCATGGAGAAATTGGAGAATTGTAATTACGCTGTCGAGCTCGGGAAAACGATGAATTTCTCTTTGGTCGGGATCGCTGGACAGGATATAAATGACGGAAACGCCACACTGACATTGGCGTTGATCTGGCAGCTCATGAGATCGTACACGTTGTCGATTCTAACGTCGCTGCCCGGCACGCAGGGCAGCACACTAGTGGAGAAGGAGATCGTGCAGTGGGTGAACTCGAAGTTGCAGGCCGAGGGGAAGACGAGCAGTATTAGAGGTTTCCAGGATTCGACGATCGCCGATGGGAAAGTGGTGATCGATCTGATCGACGCTATTAAACCGGGAACAGTGAATTACGATCTCGTGAAGGAAGGAGGAACGGAGGAGGTGAGATATACATACATATAGGGATTATTAATATTGTTAGTAAGTTAAGGAGAGTTTATTCATCGAGTTCTTTGGGAGTGTTCGAGTGAACTCGTCGAGCAGTTTTCGCTCTAATAGTTCCCATTGTTCCATGCTGAATTACGACCTCGTAAATGTCTCGCTTGAACTTTGATACGTTGCTCTTGGACGAAGTTTCTGGTTCTCGATGGTGTAACGTTGGGTCTTTGGTGCGAAATTAAAAATGTACAGCGATGCAGCTGGTACATCGATGACGTTATATTCGTCGAGGCTAGAAAGAATCTGGGGGCGGAATTGTTTAGTTCGGATTAAAACAAAGTTGTGCTCTGAATATTAAGTTCGTTATGAAAAATTGGAGACACTTTCGAATCAATAGTTTGCCCGTCTTGACATCGATTTCAAAATAAGAATAAACCAGGCACATTATTAAACGCCGTATGAAATATTAAGCCGGACGTACGAAATAAATATTGCTGAGAAAAGAATAAATAAATATTAATAGAAATGAGCTTTGCAATGCTCATTTACATTTGCTCATGTACATTTCTTATACATGTTTCAACAGTCGTGTATCATATATACACGACTGTTGAAATTCTCCATAAAATACTGCATTCACCGCAAGTTAGATGAAAGTTCGAGTGAACGCATCGACGAGATAATTCGACATGTATCGAGTCCTCTTCGCGTATTCTCCGCTCGTGTGACTAATAGCAATCGACTTGACGCTTCTCGTTCTAGGAGAACCTGGACAACGCGAAGTACGCGATATCCTTGGCCCGAAAATGCGGCGCGCGCGTTTACGCGCTACCTGAGGACATAACCGAGGTGAAACAGAAGATGGTGATGACGGTGTTCGCCTGTCTGATGGCGATGGACTACATACCGAATATGAATTCCGTGAAGCAGCAGAACAACGTGCAGAACAACGTGCAGAACAATCTACAGAATAATATACAGAACAACGTACAGAATAATGTGCAGAACAACGGCCAATAATGTCGCGCCGTCCGCAAATTGTCCGCGTGCGGTGTCTAACGCTGTGCACGAGAAGAAAAAAAAAAAAACTGTGTCGACTGAGTGGCGGTTTACCGCGACACACCGTGTACACCCGCATAATAATTGTATATAAGCCTAGTTTAAGGTAGCTTGTTTTCCAAAACGATGGAGAGAAATGAAAGGGGAGGCGTCGAAATGGGAGAAGGGGAAGAAATTTCCACGTTTCCGCGTTTCGCAATTATTGTAGACATCGAGAGGTTGGGTCTCGAGGGTCGCAGAGGACCTTTTAGATAGTGATTTCGAAACTTTTTTTGTAGCAATGGAGAGATTGGTGAATTATTCCATTCGGGTGCACGTTGCTAGCAAATTTTTGATCAGAATCGTCGAAGAACAAGTGGAACGTGAGCGCAATGGTCAGACGGATAGTCTAGTAGTGGTTTGGATAGCATCACTTCTATTACTATTTTTTTTTTGTTTTTTGGGAGAGAAAAAGAGTCTCCATACGATGACGCGGTCACTATTGATTGCTGATTTGCTTCAGATTATTGTGTATCGTGTGATACGGGACTTTTCTTCTCCGATGTTTCCGCAAATCATATCCTTGTCTCGCTCTGCATATTGATAATCGCGATCTTCAGATTTGTATAAATCACTTTTGTAACGATCTATTTCTCTCTCTGCCAATGGTGTCGATGATGTGAAAGAAAATGGATAGTCGATGCGGCGTACGCGACCTATTCGATACATCCGGGAAATGAAAGACCGGAATTCAAGGAGGCGAAGTAACTCGCGTATACAGGATATACGCGGCTTTAAGATTGTCGATTATATATTATATATAGATATATACATATATACTATATTTACATTCTTGAATCATATATATATATATACATTTGAGATGTGTACACGTATTTGATACCGCGAGTGTGAAATATTGTCATAACTTTACAATGGCAACGTCTTCGATCAATCAGTCAATCAATCGAGCAATTTAAACGGGGGGAAAAATTTCATGGAGAACCCCAAGAATTATCACCAATGGATTCTTATCTAAGAAAATAAAAGAAGTCGTCTTTGTAAAGCGTGCGACGCGAGAACCATTTCGAATGTTAAACCATTCTCGAGTCGTCCTTTACGAGAAAGTTACGCGATCTTTTCCATCCTTTCTGGATGAACATATTCGCACGTTTCATTTTACCCAACGAATCGATACGTCACCTTTTACGTATAAGCCATAGAGAAACTTTGGTATACCCTTTGAAATATATATATATATATACAACCGAAGGCAACAGGTGAACGAGGAAAGCGAAATGTCCAAGAATTCGAATTTCTTTTACCATGAATCTGTGACTCGTCAAGCTTCTCCTCGCGTTGTGTCCAGTCGTTTGTGAAACAAACGATGTGCAACAAAAAAAAGGAAGGAGAAGAAAAACCAATTCCATGTACCGTCGATACGAAAACGAACGCACAAGGATCATTGTAATCGTGCCATTATTAATATCGAGATCGCAATTGCGATTGGACGCCTATTGCAATATTTAACGATCTATTCAAACGGAACGTACTTACGTATTTAAATTTATGCTGGAGCGCGAAACGAACACGTTGTCGATCGCTCCACCATTTAATTCGCACGTATATCCAGAGCGACTATGCAACGTTGGTTCCTCTTCGTCGTACGTGTCTTTTTGTTTTTATTTGTTCGTGTGTGTTGGCGTTGCACGCGCTCTACGTCGTTTTGTGCGTGGCGCGCCGTAGCCAGAAATGTGTGTACAAGTAGTTAATCGAAAACGCAACGAATGATTTTTCGTGGTGCGAAACGAACATCATCGGCAGCCGGCAAAACGAGCCTGCCGATCGACTGAACTCACTTTTTACGTGTTTTCTAGGAAAATGTTGCGCGCGTCACACGCGGCCAAAACTCGTATACAGTGTCTCGCGAGAAATCGCAAGAGACAAGTTTAAACGAAACTTCATCGAGGAGACTTTCCATCGAATTTAGATGTTAGACGTTTTGAGGATCGCGCCGCGTTTTGAAATAGAATTTACTAGAGCGGTTTCTCATTACGGCCGTAATGTTCGTTCACGCGTCAACTAAATTAAGACTAAGAAGGACAACAAAAAAAAAAAAGAAGAAGATATTCATTAGCCAATAACGATGAATCGTACGAGAAACTGGGAGCATTGATCGCGGTTCGGAAATTGAACGAATGCGCGATCCATCGATACTTGGAGCATTCCTATTGCGAAGCGGAAGGAGGCAGTTTCTCTACGAAAAACGGGACGCCATTATCCATTTCGTTTGCTGAATTTAAGATACTATTCCTACGATTAACGGTTCGGATGAATCGCACGTTGTTGCTTTACGTTATTCATTCCAGAAGTAACGGTAACACGCGTACCAGGCTGCATTTTTCACGACAGGACGGGAAATTATATACCGCGCGTCCTGGATGTCGAGTGACGATTGAATTAGAAAAAAAAAAAAAAAAAAGATAGGGCGCTGAATAAGCGCCCCGTGTATCGAAACGTAAATCTTAAGAGGGCCGTTTGCAATCTGCGCACCTAGGTAGTAAGGTTTAGTCACTGGAGGATAGAGCTTGCTTTTGTTTTATTTTTTAGCGTCGAGCAAAAGTTATATTAGGAGAAGAGGAAGAAAGCGTATGAACGATAGAGAAAGATCATCAACTATGTTATGCTAAGAGTATGATTCTCTTTTTTTTTATATCCTGTTCCTTTTTAATCGATTCCGTCAATCAAATTGAACTTGCAATGATCGCTGAACTAAAGAAGAATAACATTGTGTACGTTCACAGGCACACGATATTCCGTGCGTACACGAACGTGTGTGGATCATCGTAGATATATAATTTAATGTATCTGTAATTTAAATAAAAAGAAATTTATCTAACAAGACTCGTCGGTTATCCCCGTTCATTGTAGATATCCAGTGAAAATAAAGTGCACTGGAAAATTGTCGATTTTCACGCAGCTGTAACCTTGCGGGAACAAAATTGTACCATTCTTTTTTCACGAAGCTGCAGTAGTTAAAAAAAAAATCAATAATTTTTCAGCAACAATTTCGCGATCTTTTAATTTTGTTACCGCGCGCCGCATAGTACCAATACAATTAAACGATAGAAATAATTGTATTTGAACGTGAAATTATTGTCATTTGTTTGCATTTTATTGTACATTTAATAACTGTATTGTACATTTATTTCCTTTTCTATTTTCAACCTAGGATTTCGTGTCGAGAGATCACCTTTTATAGCTAATTTCTATATTTTTTCGCCGAAACATTTCGAATGTTTATTTCATTGGAAATATTCGGTTCACTTCTGAATTAGCCACGATAGTGGTTTTCGATGCGTCAGGAATTGCCAGCAGTTCACGTTTGGCTGCTCGAACATCTCTTAAAGACAGACTAATATATTGCGACAAGGTTGTCAGGTTTTTCTTTTGGTCCGAGCCCATTGTTCCCAGCCTTGTCATCGACGAGACGAATTGATAATCGCTCACAAAAAGACGGCTCGTCGAACTTTCCTGAAAGTATAAATCATATAAGAAAAAATTCTCAACTTTTTCAACAATGTTAACAACTATTCGTAGAAATCCAGAATGTAGAAACAAATTGTCAGAATAATTTTCGTACTCGATCAAATATTATTCAAACGTTTTCGAACCCGACTTAATATTATCCACGCTATTATAAAATATTAATGATCTGCTTTTAACGAAATATTGTTTCGAAATCGTGAAATATCTTACTAAATGCGAACTCAGAGCAGGCTCGACCACAATATTATTTCCATAAGATCCGTAATAGAAGCTGGCGTAGCAGGTGCAATTATTCAAATTGGTCGTCTTCTGTATCACTATAGTCTCGCTGGGAACTTTGTTCAACTGCGGCAGAGATTCCAGCTCGTATCGATTATTCTTGATCTTGTTCATCATTCTCTTCGAAGGATAATGATTTACCCGAACGGAGACGTCGCATTGTCCAATCGTGGTGTTCTCCAGAATGTCGAACGTTCCGTCGGGTATTCCGTTTAGATTCACGCCGATGTTGAAAAGCTCACTGATTAGTTTAATGGCGTTCAGATCATACACTCGTACCCGTTCGTTCACTATTAAATATTCAACGCCGTATTCGTTGAACCGAATTTCGAACGGTTCTTCGCTGCACAAGTGTTTCATTTCATCCTCCGGTATATCGACTTTATTGTCGTTCGTTAGGTCCACGCTTTGTCGTTTGGCGTTACCCAAATGACAATTCAATCCGTCCACGCCTGTCGGCCTGCAGAACAAGTTCATAGCGGTGTAGTTGGACCTTTGCACCCCGTCGTGGTTCATCGGGTTGGAAGTGATGTTCACTTCCACGTCGAAGACGTACTCTGGCCCGTGTTTCCACGCGGTCTCTTCGACCGCCACGCGGGCCACTGAAATCGAAACATGCTAAATCGATTTGTATTCAATTGGATTTTATTCGATTTCTGCGCGTTGTTCTAGGTAAATTTTTTTTAAAGCTTTCTATCGTTTCTGTGGGATACTTTTTCATTATATTCTATCGTGCTTCTCAGAAGGCGACTTTATTACTGGCTGAGTAACTCGAACAGTGCACCATTCTTTTTTTTTTGAACGCGACTTAGAATCGTTCTCTAGTTCAACTTACTTATAGGGAATTATCAGCTCGAGCATCGCTAGTGTTTGTTAGAACAGATAATTAAAGAAAAGAGCAGCGTGTTGTATGATAAATGGTATTCCAAAATGGTGGGCTCTGCGAATTGGATTGAATTTTATGAAAAAGCAAATGCGACGTTTGTTTATTTGAAGTTCTGTTTAAAGAGATTTTTAGGGTCCTCAATTATTTTCTATTTCTGATCTGAGTGGAAGTTGTGATAAGCAATTAGTTAGGAATTATCGTTCACATAAGCAGTTCCTGGCCCGATTCAGACAGATTGACAATAAAGACAGCTAAATGGAAAATTGGCTTACCGACCTAAGAAGAACGGAATTAATGAGGCGAGCATGTCGTAGCACTGCTCTCAACTGGTTTAATACTCTTCTTCGACTTGAAGGTCCTTTTATATCACCGATGTACTTTAACGACCTCGTCGTGTAATTTAATTAAGCTGTCCCACCACCGCCGAGGAAATCATTATGCTACTTCGAGTTGGATTACGTTTGATGTTTCAAAAACAAAGTGTGCTTCACAGGATTTTAATATTTCTCTTGAGGAGCAATTGCATTTCGCATTTCATTCAAACGAAAGCAAGGGTTAATAATTGTATTAACTTTGCAGGGGTTATTTTAATTCTGTCACTATTATTATTATTATCATTACTAGTAGTAGTAATAGTAGTATCTGCTACAAATATTATAAATCACTTGTATTAATTATACACCTTCGAATTGAAGGAATCACAAAATCATATATTATTATTATTATTATTAGTATTATTATTATGTTAATTTTGCAAGGAATGCAACGCTCTGCTATACCTAACGATTGTAGCTATTTCCGCGTAATCACTGTACGTATTTCACACCGCAGCACGTGTGATCGTGAAGCTTATCGAAATAGATTTCCAGATAATAGTCACACATAGTTACGAGATTCCATTGCATACAACTTTATTACAGTTACTAATTATTTATCCATAGCACCTCCAATCTATTATTCAGAGTATTCGTATTGTTCTACAGTAATGCGAGATTTTATGAGAGAAAATTGTGATCTATGGTCCTTTTGTAGTGAAGGGGTACAACGTGGTCGTAATTGTAAGATAGCAGTGGCTCTTTAGCAGGCTCGATACAGAACAATTCCAGATTGATTATATCCTGATGGATCAGGCTCGGGCTCTTCTTAACATTCGTTTTTCCTCCGTGCACGTGCAATTCGGTTCGACTACTGAACATATCGTTGCTGACGCGCATCTTGCTAATAGATGCCACCTGTAAACCAGAAAGAAAAAACAAGACAAAATTAGTAGAAAAAAAAACAAGACGAACGCATACATTCAATCACAATTCTAATATCCATTCCAATCGAGATTTTTATTATTAAAAAATATACTCGTTTCCAACGTACATTGACATCCTGCGGACGATAGTCTGGATCTTTTGCTTTCACGCATCTCTTGCTCTCTGTAGTTTTTTCAATAACAAAAACTGAATCAGTACGGCTCCGATTCAATGATAATAACTGTATGTCATAATTCCATCGTTCCTTTATATCCTTCATCGGACGATCCGTATCTTTATCGTATTCCACAGCCCTGAAGAACGTGGAACACTCCCCAAAAACGTAATTCTCCTTCGCCTCGAATCCGAACAGAGCGTTCGCGTTTTCCCTCAGATCGGCCCCAACGCTGAGCTGCTTCGCTATGCTTCTAATAAAATACAAATCGAGTTTGTCCATCACGTACATCAATCGTAGATGCTCGACACCTCGCGGACTGAATTCGATTAGGAACGGCATATCGAGGCTTGATTTTATTGGCGACTCTTCGCTCGACAGGTCTTCGTTTGACGAATCTATTCCGTCGCCTTTCAAGAAACATAATAAATTCTCAGGTGCTTGCGGTCGACACTTTACGAACAGGATTTCGCTGATCCGTCTGTGTGGCTCTTTCACTAGGTCAGGGAAGAGCAGATATGTGATGTTTGCTTGGAATACGTATTCCGGACCGTGGATCCATTCGTGTGGGTCGTCCACGGATACGTTGACAGCTAAATAGAGTAACACATTTCTTTTATTTAACCAATATGGTGTGGTGTATTTTATTTGATCAATAACGCGAGCATACGAATTTTCTTCGACGTTTTTTCGATGACCCAATGATCGAGTACGAATTTGATTAACTCCCTAATGTCAAATGTCAAGATAAATATTTTATTAAAAATCTCGTAGAGCAATAAATTGTGTAAAAGTGTATAAACAATCGGAATATTTCCTCCCATAAAAGAATATTAATTTGCAGAAATTTATTTACTATAATTGATGATAATTTGATCGTCGATATATTTCCGTTCTCGTTTATTGATACCTCTCCGTTTTATTCAATCAATTTATCGTCCCGCCTCCTCCATGCATTTTCTACTCCACTAATAAATTTGTTTGCGTATTTCCAATACTTACAATCTACTTTTCACGTCAAATTTTATACACTCGTGTCCTATTAAAATTCAATAAGTTCGTTTTCGTTGCAGTATATCAATATGTGGAGTAGATTCTAAGCTCTAGCACTATGATTATATTTAATTGGCTTACCGACCTAGAAAGAACGGGATTAATGCGAAGTTCATGCTGTTGCAGCGTGTTTAACTACTGCATTGCCCTCCTTGCAGATGAAAACTCTTTTATAGCAGTGGTCACAGTGGAAAGATTACCAGTCACGCTTTGACAAGACAGCTTCGTCTTCGACCGCGCTTGCGTCTGTTAATTAAACGTAATCCTTGTCTACTTATCTAGTTGAAGGTACGCGTATACACACAGGTACGTGTAGGTGTAGCGTGCGTGTACTTTGCACTTTGACGATTAAGCTAGTCAAGATCTCTCGCTGCGAGATAAACTTCAATGAAATGACTCATTAAACGCGTTCAATCGTGGCAAGATTTCGCACGCTGTCTTTTTGAATGTTCCAAGACGATGTTTCGTAGATGAAGACGCAAATTTTGGTCTCGTTCCTTCTTTCGTTTTGAATAGAACAACGTACGGCACACTTACGTTTCTATCGGTACGAAAATTATTCGATCGACGATACGACCCAGTACGAGCTGGTAGAATTAGCTTCCACTTTGACACTTGAACGACTGTAATCTGTACTGTGTGTAGTTCGTGTTGCCGAAGTGTTATTCTATTAAACTCGTTGCGCAGCTAATGCAAGAGGTCACTCTTGTCTCCTTTGAATGATTATTTTCCAAGAAGTTCCACGAACGTGTTGTACGATTGCAGTATGCAAGGGACGTCTTTGTAGAATCTGCTTGTTGTTAGGAGACAATTTCTTATTAAAGGTCGAACAGTAACTAAAAAATCGAGTTGTCGGATATAAAAACTTTCATTTGATGCAGAATACATCGACAGTGATTGTATTTTTATCTCAATATCAGTAATATTTCTAAATATTTAATAAAAACCTCGACTTACAATCAAATTGTACTTGAAAATCAATTTCTCGCTGACAGTCGAACAATATTTTAAAAAATCGGGTTGTCAGAGATAAAAATTGTTATTTTGTACCGACACATGGTCTGTGATTGGATTTTGATCGAAACATCAAAGTGCAGCTCGAAATGTTTAATAGCTGTGTGTATGTAGTATAGAATACAGTATAATATGGTATATAATATAGAAACCTCGATCCATAATTATTAATTATCCCTCGAACACGGAGTGCTCGGCCCAAACGTTGTCTCCCTATCGATAAGGGATCTCCCCGCACCTGATATTACGAAGTGGCCTAATCGCACGTAGCACGCAAGTTATGCACCAACTTCAAAGTGCAAGCATGTGCAGTTGGCAGTCGAATGCACCGGATCTCAAGGCGCGAACGGGTTACGTTTAACTGCATGCTATTGTCGCGTCTTTGGCAACACGTTGTTACCGACACCCGTTCCATCTGTCGCTCTGGGGAACCGCGTATCTCTCTGTCTTAAATTATTTTCGGGAGCAAAAGGAATTATTATTATTGTCGCGATGCTTCTGTTAAGTGTAGCGAATTATCTACATAATTTAAATTCTGTTAAATGTATTCTATTTGTCATATCCGAAGTTTATCACGGCGTAATCAAATTTGCCCACGTGTTTGTAAATATTTTTGACGATCGATCTGTTTTCCGATTAAACGATTGATCTACTTATTATTCGGAAAATTCGTAGAATTAGAATTGAAGCTTTATCACTGGCCGCTTGTTGATTTGTAACAATATGTTTCACGTAAAAGTGCTTTAATGTGGAGGGGGTAAGGTTCCATTAACAAATGAACGAGGGCTATGCATTTTCATTCGTTAACATTTATTGAATACAATTTTTACGATAGCCATACATGTGTGTACATTTTCTCGCGTTAGTAAGTTTGGTCTATATACTTTCACACGAAGAATTTCACATTTATCAGGTATCATTGCGTACTACTTAAAATCCAGATAAGCGTTTGCTTCCCTCTTCTGACAATTACTTTTCTCAAATAGATACCAATATTGAAACAGTTACATTTATAAAATACATTTCATGAATATATTTTTCGCAGTTTAATCTACCTTTTTCCTCGTCTACTTTAATACTTTAATACTGGCACTTCGTGCCAGGCGTTAAAAGTAATGTTTGCAAAATACTTGGGTTACCTAAATATACGAAGTCTCTCCCGCTCTCGGATATAAAATACGAATATTCGTTTGTGCAAAAATTTATTAAAGCCAGATTGCCCCGTGAAATAAACTTTAAAGCTATGTTCAATATAAAAGGTGAAAACTTTTGCTACTGTTGTTTCTTGGGCAAATGCACAAATTGTGGTCCAATGTAATTCTATTGAAGGAAATGAAAAATCTGTTGAACGCAATGCGAAATACTTCTTCGAACGATCCAAATTCCATTACTATATTAACCATTGTCGCTTTTGAAATTGTTTCCTTTGTTTTTACCGCATCTTCGGTGTGGTCCAATAAATCGACGCTGCCGAGGTATGCCGGAATTATCGGAATTCTACTGTACTGAAGCGCCTTTCGAACGAGGTAGTTTTTTTCAGGAAGGATTTCGAAATTTCTTGGTATCAGAAAAATATTGTTTCTCTCTTCAGGTACTCTATATAAAGCCATGTACAGTTCCGTTAGTGTTGCAGAATTTGTCTCGAATATCATTAACCTACGCTAGTTTTCACGCTTGATTCCGTCACAGAATAAAGTCACATTCCCAGAGAAACACGAGGTCTGTTACATTTTACATTACATTTTATATTAATCTTAAAACGCCAAAACAACTCGATATTGCTTCTCTGTCGCACGACGTTTGCACAGTAACTTGGTACGTTTTTCATCGATCGTTAGATGAGCTACAACTTTCAGTTACACACACATTAACACGAATCAAGTATACATGTAATAATAAATATTTTTCATTACTTTAATAGACACAGATTGTAGCCGTTTCAAAATATGATTTATGTCATTTGCATATTTGGCTAGCTGTAAGAGACTGTAAAGGGAGCCTACGCACCTCGCCAGGAGGTACGGATATAAATCGATTTTTTTATTTAAAAAATGCAACTTCAGTGAATCAAACATGCCTCGGTACTCGCAAAAATTTCAAAACATGAAATTGTCCAAATTTGTCTAAAGGAAAGATAACATCTTGCCGCAACAAGTCGGATCTTTTTTTGAACTTGCAACCGTCACCGCGATACCGTGATCGCAAAATACGTATTGGATCATGTTTAAGACTTTTCGTAATTTGTACGATCTGCAACATTTCACCACCACCGAGTCGATTTCCATTATGAAAAAGATATCCCGTAGCATGGTCAATAGCTGATAAAAATTCTGCACGGTCGGCTTCACATTATCCTTGTATACCATATGGAACACGTACTTCGAGGTTCGAAGGTTGTAACTTTGAACGATATAGAGTAGGGAACATTTAACTTGCATCAAAGGATTACAAAATAGTTTCACGGTGTCCTGATTCTCGAACGCGCAGTTTTCACTGGAATCATGATTGCTCCTAGAAAAATATCGAAATACATGGATCACGTGGTTCGTCGAGATAGACACGTCGTCATCCTCAAATACAATCGTACTCCTCCTTGGTAATTTGTTCTTCCCCTTTATCGATTTCAAGAACATCGAATAGGGTTGTTGGTCAGGATAACCATTAATATCCGGAAAGTACCATCTAATTACTTCCTTGGCCGATTTCTCGATCACGTGAATACACTTCAAGTTATTGTCGATTACGTAGTCGTGTGGTTTGTCGTAGATCGTGTAAAGTGGTATTACGCGTCCACAATCGACCGAATCAAACCAACTTCCGTTGTCACGTTTCTTCTTCGACATATGCAACGGACGGAAAAATACCTCCACCATAACATCCTCGATCGTTTCTTTCCGCTGTTTGGAAGCTGCCATCAATGTCTGCAAATCGAAATCTACGAATACCTCGTACGCGGAGCTCAACAAATGTTGTACACTTTGATTGATCAAACTAACGTCGATCTCCAAGTACTCTGATAAACGTTTCATAAAGGGGTTGATGATATCCCCTCGAACCTCGATGAACGATCACGTGTCCGGATCGTTCGGTTGACAGAATAATCGCCCCAGCTCCTGTTTCCTCCGGGACATTTTGCACATGTTTGTTGACGTTTTCGATTCGATCTTCAATTTACCGTTTTCTATGTACATATGCGCTACTGTCACGGATAGCTGCCCCGTGACAATTAATCGTATTATGTCCTTCTTGCCCAACGTTTTGTGGCAAGCCTTGCAGTAACCGGTATTGTCGCATTCGTTAATCAGAGTACTCGTCGTTGCGCGCGGCGTAGACCCCATTCCTGCAGGACAATATCCTATTGGTTTCGAATATGTACAAACTACAATGCTTACTTTCGTCGAAATACGCCGCTGTTCCCCCAAAAAAGATTGTTCAACGTTTAGCTACCTTCCTTGGGCCCGACCATCCGACTAGCCGAATTGTCGCAATAAAAATAGTCGAACCGTTTCGTAGATCCAAGTCTCTCACCTGTGCATCCAACAGAAAATTTAACGCGCACAGTAAGACTCGTTATTATTCGTAACCCGTAGGGAGGTCCCTCTTTCATATCGTTGGATACGAATCGTATGCCAAACTGAATAAAGTGAATTGTACACGAGTAAACCCACCTGTTGGCCTACACTGCACCCGGCGATCGATCCTGTTTGACAGGGCAAGAAAATGTTAGCCGATGAAAAATTTCGTGAAGGAAGAAAAGGTGCTCTGTTTGGAGCGAGCTCCTCGCCGCCTATTTCACTACAATCTGTTTTTGGCGGCAGCATGGCCATGGTATATAAACGGTTTCCGGATCAGGCGCAGAGGCAACGGTACCAAACTCACCCCCTGGAAAATAGGTGGGGGTGCTACCTATGGTTGTCGGGTTTCTACTTCATGCCACATCCCCTTGGCGAGTTAGTGTTCGACAGTAACCGGTGGTAGGGCTTCCTGGTACCTGATATAAGGCGGAAGATGCGCGTGACCGAAAACTTGCACCCGGCTGAAGCAACAGCTACCTATTGGGGTGGGGGATTATTGCGGCTGGTATCTCAAGGTTCGACCTTGACCTTGTAATTTTTCGTACGCGTTTCGGCGAATCTGGTCGCCCGCCATTACCATTCGTTGGTTCGTTCGGTTTTCTTCTTTTTCTTTTCTTTATTCTTTTCATTTCGTTTACCTACCATTTCGTTTATACCGATATTTGCACTTCATGAACGCGTATCCCATGGACGGTTGGCCCCTTTGATTCCCTGCTTCTGTCCTCTTTTCTTTTCTTTTTTTTTTTATTTTCATCGCGTTTTCCTTGCGTTCCCTGCACGCGAATATTTCTACTTTGAAGCGAATATTCCACGAATCCGTGAATAAACCAGACGTATATTATTTCTTTGAAATTGAGGGAATGATTTTTACTTTAGCGAGCTTTTGATTGTTTCATTTGGAGGTGACTGGGGGAATTTATTCTGGGGAAACTATGCTGGATTTTGTACGTTCTTGGCGAATCGCTGAGGGTTTTTATGAATATGGAAAAATATGTTGCTGAATGGAGAACATCTCTCGACACAAGAGATGTGTATTGCATTTTTTCGTCCTTTTGTCTAATTGATTTTGCCTAAGTAACTTTGGAAGGTCCCGGGACAGGACGTACATACATCGATCAAATGAGAACTGCTCGTGAAGAGAAAACAGGTAAAACGATTGCAACGATGAGCATCTCAAAAATGAATAATAAATCTCTTTATGAAAATATACAAAAAAAAAAGGTGTAAGGAGTACCTGTATGTGAGATTCTCATATGACAAATAATGGACCAAGCGAAGGCTGTGAAAGTTGCAATCATTTTCCTGACAGAGTTTGTAGGCTGAAAAATAAAAAAATGCACGATTTTTCATTGGCTTCACTGTTGGATAGCCAGTGATCACAATAGGTAAAAGCAACATTAACGTGTATTTCATTGGTTCACTCGATTAGCCCACAGCGGGAACATGGGACGTGTTCGAAACTCAAAGCTTGTTACAGTGATCCGCGAGAGCTCATTAGAAACTGGGGATACCAGACACGTGACACTGTGGTAAATAGAAAAGTTGAAATCTGCAAGTTTCACGAAATGACATGGCTAAAGTAATTAATTGCTTGGGTTAAATACGGAACTCTACTACGACTTTCTCAATTCGATATCATACAACCATCACACATATTACTCAATACATATATCTAAGTCAAATAGTGTTTAAACGGTTTTATAATAAACGGCATAGTTGAACGCTTCATTATTGTTAACTGCACTACGATTTTTTTTCCGTTGCACGACGAATTCGCCGTCAATTATTTAAAAATAGTTCCAGCCGTTAATAAAATAAAGCACCTGTCCAGAAATATTGATTTGTAATATTCTTTATTGTTCTTCTCTCTCAACGGTCGCCTCGAAAAGCAGTTCTATTCGGCGTGCACAGTAAATAATACAAATGGTTGTTAGTTCATATATTACGTGTTACAATATTCGTATCAAATCGTTGCGTAGTCGCCAATTTTTCTAAAGTTCACTCCGGATTAGCGTACGCGTACAAACTGGTCGACGCAGGATTTATAATTTCCGGCATTATACTTCCGGCAGGATTTATGCTTTTCAAGGATAAGCTGATTTTCTGGTAGAGTCGCATTGTTGTCGGCCGATTCAGGGTTTTCATTATTCCCGTGGATTCTGTGTACGAGTACATTTCTCTGTGCGACACGTGCAAATGGCTGACAGAGGTGATCTGAGGAAAATTCGAGGAAAATCGTTATTATTTTAAATCACCGATCGCAATGCTAGCGGACTAATTTCTCCGAATATTTCTAAACTATTCTTATCGATTTTAAACAACGTTCTATTATACTCGCCATGTCCATAAAAGTGTCCTTATGCCCGAAACTGAAGTCCTCGTGGTTCCCGAAGAAGTAGATCTTTCTGTTCGGGCATCTCTTCGGCTGTCTGACCTTGTCTATCTCGAGGGCGGCTCTACTCAGGGGCACAAGGTTAGCTCGTTCAGGTTCAAAGACGATGTCGAATAGTCCCTCGCTCTCAGCTCCGTTTCCCCGTCCGTAGCCCGGCCTTGACATTTTCACCTCCGCCTCGCAGTAGCCGATGCTAGAGTTCTCCATGGTAACGAATCTGTCTCGACCGTTTTCCACCTCGAAGCCCACGTTGAGCTTGTCCACGATGACCCTTATCATGTCCAGCCTCCATCTTGGAATGGTCCTCGGGACGACCAGGTTCTCGATTCCCTTGGCGTTGAACCTGATCTCGAACGGATCCTCGTTGATAAATTTATCATTGATCGGGACGAAATTCTTCGCGTTCGAGCATCGACTGTCGTCCGGGTTCGGCCTGATGATTTTTCCATTCGCGAAACGACAGCCCAGGGTGTCGCTGCCTTTCGGACGGCACTTCAGATCGGACGCTATCATTGAACAGAAATTGTCCCTCTCGTGGACGATATTGGCCAGGGACATGTTCACCAGGACATCGTACGTGCATTCCGGACCGTATCGTTGCCAATCGGAGCCACTGTGACGTGCGTCGTCGTCGACGGCTACGTGTGCGGCTGCAACAAGGAGCTTATTATCAGACGATCGGGATAGATCGTACACGGTATGTGCAAACGTGTCCTTTGATTCCCTCTGTCATCGTCACGAGGCGTTTATTCCGTCCTGGAATATACGCTTGCGTACTTGGGCGAGATTTCGATAGGGATACCGCAGTTGAGTCGAGATGCTGATTACAACTGTAACGGTACCGTGTAATTTGCTTGAAATTCTGGCCGGGTCTATTGATGGCGAACAAACGGCGACGAGATTTTTAATATCATTGTACGGTAGCTATTATGCGTTGAAGCGATCTTGCGTGGTCAACGCGTATTGTCGATGTCTCAGGGCTCTCTAGATTATTGCAAGTGTTAAAGGGAGCCTCAAACGGTCGATAGGGTCAAGGTATTGTCAGTAGTGTTCGGAACCATGAAATAAACACTGGCGTGCAAAATTAAAGGATGGCTAAATTCGACGAAGAAATTGTCGATATTTGAACTCCTGTAATTTCGCGAGATAACAGGTGTACACCAGTCCACCTAGGCGCATTTTAACCCGTGAAACTTTTACTTTGACGTAATCTGTGTTGATTTTGCTTTTAAGATTTTCTTGCGACATGTTGGGGGTGAAAACGCGAAAGTACTTTTTCACGCCTTTTCAATATGTAATAAATTCTTAAAACAAATAAATGAATCGGATGTTATTAAAGGAGAGGCTTTACGCTTTAAAATGAGACTGAATAAATTTGTCCCTATTGGATTTTTTTTCACGTCGTTACAGCAGTTCAAGTATCGACAAGTTTTCATGGAAAATTTAACGAACCTTTAGTTTCACCCGCCAGTTATATTAATCGTCTGCAGTTCCCTTTTTAAATTGTGATCAAGGTTTCATTAAGGATGAATATAGCTCGTCTATTACGTACCCAGCAGAAATGGTAGAATTGTAACCAGCATGTCTGACGGCTTCTTGTAATACGACTGATACGGCGGTGTTCCATCTGTCTCCTCTTTATACGACGGATAACTTGATTCATTGTCCTCTCCTTGAAAACAATTTCATTAACAACCGCTTCCGTGCAGATTGTGGTTCCTGCAGACATCTTCCGTATCGCCTCGCATGTCTGATATCATTTTCCATAGTTTGTGGATTGCTCCAATCCAGACATGCCTTGGAGAATTTAATGTGCCTCGCGGCGACCGTCTTGGCATGAATTTCAAATTAATCGAAAGGATGTAACGCACTGCGAAGGATGTATCCTATTAATTTTATTTCATTTGCAAATTTCACCGCGGTTCGTTAATTGTAGCACTCGTTTCGAACAACTAACGGGGATGATTGTACTTAATTCTACTCCTAATATTATTAGTTACTTTTGAAACATTATTTATGGTCATCCTGGGTTTAGTAATTTAAGGACAAAGATAGGAAATAACATTTTTGTACATTTTGTACATACTATCAATTCTGATTGCTGTTTCTTTCATCCAAGTTTATATATCATCATCTCGGTTCCTCTCGGGAATCCTAAAATTAAATTGATACACGTCTATTGGATATGGCGTGTTAAATAAAATAACTATTATAATTTCATCAATCAGCGTATTTAAAATAGCTTAATAGGAATGGCCTCTCTCTCTCTCTCTCTCTATGAAATGCTCTCTAGAACTAAACGAACAGACCGAAAAGAACTGGGCTCTACTTATACCTACGTAAGCATATTATCTCATTTTACAACCTAGACCCCTTTGACTCTCCAAGTACAGACTCATCTGGTTCTCTTACTATTTCTGTGAGTAAGACATTTCTAAGAACGTTGAGACAATTTAGCTCAAGCATAATGTATTATATTTACCATCGCCAGTAAATATCCAACAAAGTACAGTCGGACTGCGAAATATAAACTGTTTCACCCGGCCTTGATCTATTTATTAGATTTGAGTAAAATCCCAGCGGAAGTTGAACATTAATTAGCAGAATCTCGCAATGTTCGTTTGTTTTTCCATAAAATGCAAATATGAATTACGCTTTTGTCTGAAATAACATGCCTCGCCTTATTTAAACTCTCATGCTCTCTCTTCTATCTAATAAAAAATCCCTCGACAGCCGATAGTTCAAAGACCCAGAGTGGTAGCCAGCCACCGCCTGCCGGCAGGATGTTTGGTTCCATTCATTCACTTTCAAGGCGTGCAGCTCGGGAAAATTGATATTTGTTTTAGTTAGCAGAGTTCCCAGGTGAATTATTAATATAAACGTAATTTCAAATCTTAAGATTTATTTATAAACGCGTAACGAAAAAAATGATATCAATTATCCAGAACGAATTTAATTAATCGGAGGCAAGTATCGAGGGGGTCACGAAGGTGGTTTTAATTACCTCCTGCGATTAGAAGGCGTTAGCAACACGCTCTGCGCGGTGATTTAATTAAACTCAGTTTACGCATTGTTGCATCGTTACCATTTATTAATTTACACAAATATACGATATCGAACTCGTGTATTTAATTAATAGGTTATTTAATACACGGTGGCAATGATGCAGTTTTATGGAAAAATGAAAAACACAGGAAGTAACATATAGGTATTAATTTATTGTAGGTACAAACACTGAAATAAATATCATGGAACAACTATAGGTTTTACAATTATTTGCATTCACTATGATACGAGGTAAGGCTACGCTTAAATACAAAAGAAATTGTTAACATTCCCGTACCAAGACTAAATGAACATGAATTATATCGATCTTACGTGTACAAACGAGAAATATCTTTATTATTTACAGAATCGAAAGGCAATAAAGTAAAACGCTATTTACAACAATAGTGATACATTAACTCCATCAGTAATCAATACACGTCGACGACCACAATCGCAAATATCGATCCAAACTCTACATATCACCGATGTTGCATAGTGTTCCTTTCATTTCGGGATCAGAATAGAATTCTTCGAGCAGCTTAATATGCGTCCACCTCGACTGAACTGTCCATCAGCCATCTTCCAATAAACACACTGGCCGGTTCGGGATTCTTTACTTTCGGCGGTGCACTTTTAGCAGGTGAAATCGATTTTAACCTCACGCTTATGCTCTCGTACAACGTCGTCACCATTCCTTCGGACACCTTGTTCGTGGCCACCACATTCGTCGTTCCGGATATAAACTCGGTGGACGTGATTACTATGTGACTTTCCGACGAGCTCTGCGATAAAAAATGCTTCTATTATATGTCATTCAAATAATTCGATATCCATTGAAATAATAGCGCGGTTTTGAGGAGTGCCTCAACGGGGGTGGTTTTACAGCGTGTGCACAAGAGGGTCGAATAAAGTGACTAGCGGTGACTATAGTCACCCGACTCCTCAGTCGAATGTATCAGGAAATCCATCAAATGGTATGAAAAGTATTTTTTTAAGTACTTGCATTATTTGCACAAGCACAAGATCAATAGGGGGCTATATATTTAATTTAAAAAAAAGCAACAAAAAACTTGTAGCAAATAATTGAAGTAACATAAACGTCCCAATTTAACTTAACGCAACTAATCACTTCCAATATACTCACAATACTGGACACCACGTCGCCAATTTCACTGACACTCTCCACGCTCCCAAAAAAGTACGGCACTTTATGGGTGCACATATGCAAATTCCTAATCTTCCTTATCTGCACCAGCTGTCCATTATCCAATTCAAACACCGTCTCCAAAACATAATCACGGTCGACGTGCAAGCCATGATCAATAACATTCCGTTCCACCGTTAAAATCGTCACGCATTCGCCCTGCGTGAAATTCTCCATTAACTCGAATGTTTGATCATACTCCCCGTCGAGCACGCCGATGTTCAGCTGACAAACAATGAGCCTTATCATATCCAACTCCCTCGGCTGTACATTCTCGTTTACCACGAGGCTATCCAACCCCCGCTCGCTGAACTTAATTTCAAACTGATCTTCATTCATTTCGTATGCCTCCTGCCTCGACACACGGCTAACAGGGACAGCGGGTGCACCCGGGTCCAAACTCTCTGTCGCATAACTATCAGCCTTCGAGTCACGAAAATGACAGCTAAGTACACGGTATCCGTTCGGCTGGCATACCAGCTTCGACGCCACGTTCAAACGAATACTCATGTAGCTCCCTTCCTCCGGTATCGCCGTCGAGTTCACTTGAACTTGAAACGTGTACTGCGGCCCGTACTGCCATGGTCCGTCCACTGCAACACGTGCCGCTGAAAAACGTGTCCCCGTAACATATACCATATTGACCCCTTGCCGATATTTGGCGCAGTCGTGAAGCGAACACCGTAGGCCAACCAATCTCTCTCTCTATATATATAACTATATCTATCTGTCTATGTAACAACGATCCACACACAGCCGCGCGTCAGCGAGAATTGAATGATTGGCCGGCTTGAATTGAATCGATTAGAGGTGGACGCGTTAGTTTCCGATACGCGTTACAGGGGCAGATACCACCGCGTTCACGCTGCCCTTTATACAGTCGTTCTGGTCCACGATCGAACGACATGGTTCCATATCGGATCCGGTGCGAGCCATGTGCGCAGTATGGAAACGGTTTCCACGGGGTTGCAAGGGTTAAAATAAATTGGCAGAGGGATGCTTCGGTACGGGACACGCGATTCTCGCGGAACGATACGATAACAGGACGCGTAAACTTGCACCACCCGGCGGGATTCTACGGGGATGGCTTACCTAAGAAAAATGGAACTACGTTCAGCATTACGTTCATGGCGACACCGTTCAACGTTCAACTACGTTAGTGGAGTAACCGGTGTTGGGGCCGCTCTTATACCGTGGCTAAACTGCACTACTGACCTCTTCTTGCGATTAGCGAGCTCCAATTTACCGAAGCCGGCTCTCTCTTTCCAGTTGGAAAATAATGCACTGTGCACCGGCCACGGCGATAGATTTAGAGAATTGATACGGCAGTTGAAATCGGGGCCACGTTGGGACCCTCCGCGATCCGTTAACGCGCTGTTTCGAAACAGCCCGGCAATTCTCTCGCGTGTCAACGACCATCGACAGCCCCTCGTCGAAACGGCCCCACGGTCCCCCCCTTTGGTCCGGATCGGGAGAAAATGCTTTTCGATTTTAAACAGCTCGCCATTGAGTAACCTGCGTGCACTTTTCGCACTCGACAGTCAACGAGGGAAGACCAATTTTGCGACTGTGCGAAATTGTGACGAACGAATCGCACAGTCGTCTGTTTTCCTTTCAGCGAGTAACCTACGTTAGGTTCACCATTCCGGTGGAATTCTTTTTCTCCACCCTCGTATGTTTCCCGGATTTCGTGTTTCGCAGATCTGATTCGCGTTAGAGTTTACCCCGTTCCGTTTAAGACGCGTCTCGAATACCGACGCGACGAATCGAACAATTTGCTAATTGGTCGCACACCTGGAACACGTGGCGAACTTCTTGCCGGCGTATAATAGCGGGGAAATCGATGAATTACACGCCACTGTGCACCACCCCGTTCCAAGGGAAGGACATGATCAGTCGGAACGGGTATTTCGATTAATTACCAAAGCGAGAAACTGCTCTCCCTATTAAGTTGCCCCGAGGGTTACTCGAACGGGACCGATTTTACTTTCGAAACGTATCGGCACGACGTACGCTTGTAACTCTGCTGCAAGGGAGGTAGAGAAAAGGATACGGCCAATATTTTTTTCGGTGCAACAACTTTACTGAATAATACTTTACTGCGTAACATTCTAACAGGTGATAATAATACGTGAAACGAAATTCTATATAAACGTCAATTATCTGTTGCACAGTTAGATAAAGCTTCGTGGATCCTCGTGCAAGCCAGGACCGATCGTCGTCGATTTCGACATTTCTTTCAATGGAGATCGAGGTGGGTCGATAGAAGCTAAGGTCACGCGGATGTGATCGATCGCGGAACCGATCAGCTCCCTGTTCAGATCGTACACGTTCACTGTGTTCACGCTCTCAGACGTAAAATTCGAATTCGAAATGTACATATGCCAGACGGAGGAGCGCTGAAACGACGACATTGAAAATAAATGCCCGTTACGTACGTGCGATTAATTCTAATCAATCTGTCGGCTACGTACCAGTTTCTCGATCGATTCAACGGGAACAACGCCGTAGCTGTGCCTTGTGCCGAATCTGTAAACGGGATGCGGGATACAATTGTTCAAATGCACCTCCTTCGACATCTCGACCGCTTGTTCCGCGTCCATCAGCTCGTCGGGCAGCCAGGTCAGCTGAAACTCCTTCTTCGTCGTCTGTTCGTCCAGTTTCTTCGGGGAGACTTTGTAATTGACGAAACACTCCCCCACGGTCGTGTTCTCCAATTCCTCCACTTGTTTGATGGTTCTTATTCTCGACAGCACGCTCAGATGATTCGCCACGAGTCGATACATGTTGTTCAAGAAATAATTAAAATTCGGTACGTCCTGCGCGAACGTGTAACTCTCGATTCCCTTATTGTTGAACTTGATCTCGAATGTGTTGTTGCCGAAACCGAACTCGGAGTATGTCACGTCCTCCGGCGGGATCACAGCTTCCGCTTTAAACGTATCCGGAGTTAATTTCGCGATTCTGGTGTTCTCGAACCGGCACTGCAATCGATCCGGCTCCTTCGGTCGACATTTCAATGCCGTGAATAAACTGGACCCCATGTATTTCCCGTGGTCGCCGTGTAAATTCGAGATCGTGCCAATAGTCGCGTTGAACGTGTACTCCGGCCCATTTTCCCAGCGATCCTCGTTGGCCGGTAGACGAACGCCTGGAAAACAATGGAAAAATAATTGTATCGGTTAGTGAAAGGCCGTTGAATTCGACCGTGATAGAATTTAAATGAATTATAATCGTTTCCCCGTGGAAAACCGAAGCACACACTCGACGAACCTTGAATACACCCGAAGAAATGATAAATAATAAATAAATCGCACGGGGAGAGTTTTGGTGTCAATGATTTAACGTATCGTTGCAACAAGCTTGACCCGTCCTTCGTCAATGATTGACGATGTCAACGATAACCGGCCACGAGTACGATAATAACGAATAATCAGGGGATCTTACTGACCTAGGAGAAACGGCACTAGAATAAAGTTCATGCTGTCGTTCGTGGTTCGGTCGAAACGATGTTACCTTCCATCGGGTGGCTGCCTGGCTTTTATATGTTCTCGCTGGTATCGTCGCTAACATCACATACAGTCTGTTATAAAATTATTCGGACGCCGCGTTCTATATCGCATTTTTCGTAGAGATAGACCAAACGGGCAAATTATTTTCACTGAAACGTTCCGATATGATGGCGGTACTGAGTGATACAAATAATACAATTCTTTTTTCTCTCCGTTTGATTGTTTAAATGAAATTGAAGAAACCTGGGTGCAGCCGATTTTTATATTATTCGGATACCGAAGGAATTAAATGTTAATTAATTCGTAAGTATCAATATAATTTCCCAATTCAATATTTGGTTGGATGTGTTAAGCGTCTAATAATATATTGCAAATATATATTTCGCATGGTATCGAAACGGGAGAAATATTTCGCTTCTGTTTTCAATACTTGGAATACTGTTTTATGTGGAAATTACATTGCTGCGCCAGAGAACCTTTTGCGGTAGAGTGTAGGTGGGGCACATTTTAATCTATTTCGCAGACCTTAGGAAATTCCTTCGAATGCATTACTATTTCCCCTTAATCCTTATGGCTTTGGAAATAACTATTTGCGTTAGTGTGTACATGAATTTACTAAATATTATTCACTTGATTCGATTTGGTATTATTCTTTTGAATTTCAAGTGATTCTTATAATATGTATCTATTTTTTTAAATTCGTGTTTAGCTGTCACGCAGCATAAATGTCTACTTAAGTGTAACTGATGAGCATTTCATGGTATTGCTGAAGTTTGTGATTTCGCATGCGATGTGATATATGAGCAAAGACGGGAGAACTCACGCGTGGGTATAGCACACGTGATTACTTCGTACGTGAGGAATAGTACTAAATTATTGATATCGAAATAATATTGAAACTTGTATTTCTTTAACAAGGCAAAGACAGTAAAAATGTGAGAGACGATTTTATTATTGTAACTTAAACTAGATAATGAATTAAAGATAATTGTGACAACATTGGTGAATACTGTAACAGGTGAAACAAACATGACAAATGCAAATTTTTACATGTCTAGTATAAGAAAGTGTTGTATTATGAATGGACAAATAAATTTTGCTTTGACGCAGAAAAAAATGTTCGTGATACTGTAGAAGCCAATGATTAAAAACTTTTTAATATTTGTTACAGAGAAGAGGGGAGAAATGTGGGTGAGAAAACTTCTGGGACACCATTGATAAAGACCTTGGAAGTGACATTTATCTCGTAGAACAAAAAGAGTCATTTTGTCATTATGGCGTTGATCAACTGCAATGATCTCATTTGCAACACTAAATTAGATGACGTCGACGACTAGGTAATAGGTGAAACAAAAATGAATTTCTGATGTTAACGTTCTCTATGATAGACATTGAAATTAAATAATTTTAAAGATGCTGTTGTTCCTTGCCGTAATGAAAGGGATTAAAACGTCGCCTGGGGATAGCAGAAGCGACTAAGGACATCAAAAATTCAATATAAATAATTTTAGGTAGACATCTATATGTAGTTTATAATAGTGCGTAAGTTTAATTCAGCGTAATTCAGGAGAACATGATGTGCGAGGATGGGGCCAAAACTCAGAAATTCGTGGAATTTGATCTAATATACCCGAATTTCCGAGAAATTAAGTTTAAGTGATTGTGCCAAAATTTCTGTCGATAATCAGAACTGTGTATCAAGTTCTTTTAATGAAGGTAAAGGACGCTGCTACACGACAATGAACGATTCATAACTGCTCCATGCGCTGTTTCTTTTTTATAAAAAAATTAAAACATTTGGTTTAGAATGAAGAGTGGTTCTAAAACAGGTAGAGAACGTTCCTTGAATCCAGAGCTTTAATTTAAGATGTTGTTGATTAAAATCGGCTGGGTAGAACACGAGATAATTGAATTTGTTTAAGTAAATTTTAAACAAATACAATTATTTCGAGTTGCGGGCGAGCTACATCAATCATCAGATAACATAAATTGAAGCTAGTGCTGTAAGCTACCATCTGAAATAGGTGTGATCATTATTCCATTCGAGGTTCATTTGTTAAAAACAATTAAACAATTAAAATTTTAATTACGTCCAAATGGATATATTTCCAGCATCGCGACATTTTTTCCTAAATAGTTTATTCCCTTCCCTTTCATTTGAGACCTCGCGGAGTAAAATCCAATCATCAGAAGCCGAGATATGAATTTTTTAATTTATGTTAGTTTTGAGAGCAAAAAATACATGTGGCGCCATCTCGCGTTTGCGGCCTTTTTCGCAGTTTCCAACATCTCGAAAACCGAATTCCAGGATTACATCGTTAATTTAAACAATTTCGTGTTTCTCGGCTTCTAGTCGGTATTTTTGATTCGGACTTGTCTCAAATTAAAGCTACGAACCACAGCTATCTCTTCCAACAGTTTGAACAATATTGCATTCGTGGTTTAAAAGTTATAAACAATTAAAAATTCGACAAAAACGCACTCCGGGTAGTTTCAATTATCTCAGCTTCTAGAAGCGCTAGTACAATGAACGAGTGCTTAAAATGAAGGTAAATGACCCTGCTACACGACAATGACAGATTCACAACTGCTCCATGCGCTGTTTCTTTTTTATAAACAATTAAAACACTTGTTTTAGAATTGCAGAGTAACTATACGCGACGTTGATTGTAAAACAGGTAGAGAGCGTTCCTTGAATCCAGAGCTCTAATTTAAGACATCGTTGATTAAAATCGGCTGGGTAGAACGCGAGATAATTGAATTTGTTTAAGTAAATTTTAAACAAATACAGTTATTTCGAGTTGCGGGCGAGCTACAACAATCATCAGAGGACATAAATTAAAGCTAGCGCTATAAGCTACCGTCTGAAATAAGTGTGATCATTATTCCATTCGAGGTTCATTTGTTAAAAACAATTAAACAATTAAAATTTTAATTACGTCCAAATGGATATATTTCCAGCATCGCGACATTTTTTCCTAAATAGTTTATTCCCTTCCCTTTCATTTGAGACCTCGCGGAGTAAAATCCAATCATCAGAAGCCGAGATATGAATTTTTTAATTTATGTTAGTTTT
The DNA here is from genome assembly GCA_948146005.1 of Nomada fucata. Taxonomy (NCBI): domain Eukaryota; kingdom Metazoa; phylum Arthropoda; class Insecta; order Hymenoptera; family Apidae; genus Nomada; species Nomada fucata. Next base: position 5,798,380 of record OX411277.1, read on the forward strand.
GAGAGCAAAAAATACATGTGGCGCCATCTCGCGTTTGCGGCCTTTTTCGCAGTTTCCAACATCTCGAAAACCGAATTCCAGGATTACATCGTTAATTTAAACAATTTCGTGTTTCTCGGCTTCTAGTCGGTATTTTTGATTCGGACTTGTCTCAAATTAAAGCTACGAACCACAGCTATCTCTTCCAACAGTTTGAACAATATTGCATTCGTGGTTTAAAAGTTATAAACAATTAAAAATTCGACAAAAACGCACTCCGGGTAGTTTCAATTATCTCAGCTTCTAGAAGCGCTAGTACAATGAACGAGTGCTTAAAATGAAGGTAAATGACCCTGCTACACGACAATGACAGATTCACAACTGCTCCATGCGCTGTTTCTTTTTTATAAACAATTAAAACACTTGTTTTAGAATTGCAGAGTAACTATACGCGACGTTGATTGTAAAACAGGTAGAGAGCGTTCCTTGAATCCAGAGCTCTAATTTAAGACATCGTTGATTAAAATCGGCTGGGTAGAACGCGAGATAATTGAATTTGTTTAAGTAAATTTTAAACAAATACAGTTATTTCGAGTTGCGGGCGAGCTACAACAATCATCAGAGGACATAAATTAAAGCTAGCGCTATAAGCTACCGTCTGAAATAAGTGTGATCATTATGCCATCCGAGGTTCATTTGTTATAAACAATTAAACAATTAAAATTTTAATTACCGCCAAATGGATATATTTACAGCATCGCGATATTTTTTCCTAAAAAGTTTATTCCCTTCCCTTTCATTTGAGACCTCGCGGAGTAAAATCCAATCATCAGGAGCCGAGATATGAATTTTTTAACTTATGTCAGTTTTGAGAGCAAAAAATACATGTGGTGCCATCTCGCGTTTGCGGCCTTTTTCGCAGTTTCCAACATCTCGAAAACCGAATTCCAGGATTACATCGTTAATTTAAACAATTTCGTGTTTCTCGGCTTCTAGTCGGTATTTTTGATTCGGACTTGTCTCAAATTAAAGCTACGAACCACAGCTATCTCTTCCAACAGTTTGAACAATATTGCATTCGTGGTTTAAAAGTTATAAACAATTAAAAATTCGACAAAAACGCACTCCGGGTAGTTTCAATTATCTCAGCTTCTAGAAGCGCTAGTACAATGAACGAGTGCTTAAAATGAAGGTAAATGACCCTGCTACACGACAATGACAGATTCATAACTGCTCCATGCGCTGTTTCTTTTTTATAAACAATTAAAACATTTGTTTTAGAATTGTACAGTAACTATACACGACGGTGGTTCCAAAACAGGTAGAGAACGTTCCTTGAATCCAGAGCTTTAATTTAAGACGTCGTTGATTAAAATCAGCTGGGTAGAACGCGAGATAATTGAATTTGTTTAAGTAAGTTTTAAACAAATACAATTATTTCGAGTTGCCGGCGAGCTACATCAATCATCAGATAACATAAATTAAAGCTAGCGCTATAAGCTACTATCTGAAATAGGTGTGATCATTATTCCATCCGAGGTTCATTTGTTATAAACAATTAAACAATTAAAATTTTAATTACGGCCAAATGGATACATTTACAGCATCGTGATATTTTTTCCTAAATAGTTTATTCCCTTCCCTTTCATTTGAGACCTCGCGGAGTAAAATCCAATCATCAGGAGCCGAGATATGAATTTTTTAACTTATGTCAGTTTTGAGAGCAAAAAATACATGTGGCGCCATCTCGCGTTTGCGGCCTTTTTCGCAGTTTCCAACATCTCGAAAACCGAATTCCAGGATTACATCGTTAATTTAAACAATTTCGTATTTCTCGGCTTCTAGTCGGTATTTTTGATCCGGGCTTGTCTCAAATTAAAGCTACGAACCATAGCTATCTCTTCCAGCGGTCTGAACAATATGGCATTCGTGGTTTAAAAGTTATAAACAATTAAAAATTCGACAAAAACGCACTCCGGGTAGTTTCAATTATCTCAGCTTCTAGAAGCGCTAGTACAATGAACGAGTGCTTAAAAGGAAGGTAAAGGACCCTGCTACACGACAGTGAACGATTCATAACTGCTCCAAGCGCTGTTTCTTTTCTATAAACAATTAAAACATTTGTTTTAGAATTGTACAGTAACTATACACGACGGTGGTTCCAAAACAGGTAGAGAACGTTCCTTGAATCCAGAGCTTTAATTTAAGACGTCGTTGATTAAAATCAGCTGGGTAGAACGCGAGATAATTGAATTTGTTTAAGTAAGTTTTAAACAAATACAATTATTTCGAGTTGCCGGCGAGCTACATCAATCATCAGATAACATAAATTAAAGCTAGCGCTATAAGCTACTATCTGAAATAGGTGTGATCATTATTCCATCCGAGGTTCATTTGTTATAAACAATTAAACAATTAAAATTTTAATTACGGCCAAATGGATACTTTTACAGCAGCGTGATATTTTTTCCTAAATAGTTTATTCCCTTCCCTTTCATTTGAGACCTCGCGGAGTAAAATCCAATCATCAGGAGCCGAGATATGAATTTTTTAACTTATGTCAGTTTTGAGAGCAAAAAATACATGTGGCGCCATCTCGCGTTTGCGGCCTTTTTCGCAGTTTCCAACATCTCGAAAACCGAATTCCAGGATTACATCGTTAATTTAAACAATTTCGTATTTCTCGGCTTCTAGTCGGTATTTTTGATCCGGGCTTGTCTCAAATTAAAGCTACGAACCATAGCTATCTCTTCCAGCGGTCTGAACAATATGGCATTCGTGGTTTAAAAGTTATAAACAATTAAAAATTCGACAAAAACGCACTCCGGGTAGTTTCAATTATCTCAGCTTCTAGAAGCGCTAGTACAATGAACGAGTGCTTAAAATGAAGGTAAATGACCCTGCTACACGACAATGACAGATTCACAACTGCTCCATGCGCTGTTTCTTTTCTATAAACAATTAAAACATTTGTTTTAGAATTGTACAGTAACTACACAGTTTGTTTATAACTTCTAAACCACGAATGCCATATTGTTCAGACTGTTGGAAGAGCTAGTTACGGTTCGTAGCTTTAATTTGATACCAGTCCGAATACTGAATGTAAAACTCTCGGTTGAATGAACAATCTTGTAAAAAGTGTATAACGCAAGTGGCATTCATAAATCGTTTATTGTCTATCAGCCTTCCTGGTACAAAAACCTGTTTATCGGCAGAAATATTTGGCTGAATCGCATCTTCTTTTTTGTTTCCCGGTGGGGAAAACGCATTTACGCACACCCAGCCTACGTCGGGTTATGTGTGACCCTGCTGCCTGAGGTGTCATGCGGCAACTACCCACTAAAAAAACCCCTCCTCTATCCCACCATCACATAGAATACGCACCCTCGACCCCTCGGCCCTTTTCAACGTAACACTACGAGGGCGGAGGGGGCTCCCGAACAGAGGATCCTCATTGCTGCAGCGGCTCCTTATCGTGTTGGGAATAATCGACCAACAACAGGTCGCCGGCATCAGATGGGTTGTTTTGCATGGCTGGACGCCCTGGTTGCAGCGCGAAACCAGATAGTCCTCAGGGATTGACAGAATCGCGTAAACTTAATTTCTCGAATTACGGCAAATTTCGCAAATTTCTGAGTTTTGGCTGCCTCCTCGCACATCGTGTTCTCCTGATACAAATCGACGATTTTCAGCCGAAATTATCACAAACCCAGAAATCTAAGTTTTCGAAAATTCTTGGAATGCGCACTGAGTAATTTAAGTACCTCTGACGTAGCTTTTTTTTTTACAATTTTCCCGCTTCAGAACTGTGGAATCGAAAGTCCTGCCACGTTGCTACGTGTTCAAGGAATAGGATTCGGACACTGTAGTATCAAAGGGGTCCTTAACAACAATAAACAGTTTACTTCGTTCAGCGAATATTTATTCAAACTAATTCACACAGTACAAATTACATAATTATTGAAATAGGTATTCGCAAATATTTATAAATTTAAATTACAGCAAGTCTGCCGCTTATGCATATGCAAATTATTTATTATAATCTGTATTTTACATTCTTACAACTTACTGCAATTAATATTACCGAATGAAAGAAATATTGAAATTTATATAATATCAACTACAATGATTCTTAAACCAAGCATCTCCTCGTCTATCATGTCATATAAATATTACAGGAATGTAGAAAGAACAAGGTAATATACATATAGGAAAATCAAATATCGCGTTGATAACCATTAAATAATCGTTATTCCACGACTAAAGTTAAATTCCGCTTTCTGAGTATATTGCGGCGCGAAGTCTCCACGACAGCCGAGGCTATATTCAATCTAAACCGATACTTTTGAAACAGTTGGACGTTATCATTCTTCAATTTTCATGGTCGTGTAAATATAAGTATGGTAGACCATATACTTGCTCTCCTTACGGAAAGGAACAAACATCGATTTTTTATTCACCCGCAGAACCGGTTTTCCTCGATTAAAAAAAGAAGAATCCACGAATCGAATTAATTTACAATTAACATTCTATAACGGTATTCTATGCATATATCTACTTGCATTATCTACTTGCAAACAGTTACCACGTAATATCGAATAGATACGTCCGATACCAATAGCAATCTCCATTGTAACTACACACTTCGTCTGCTGAACATTTGTTCACATCTGATATACATACATACCTATGCACATGCGTATGTTAGTCAACAACGTCGAATCAACATTATCGTATGCGTAACACTTTGTATCAAAGTTCACAGAAAAACCTATCAGACCTATGACGTAAACCGTTTTTCAAAATTAAGACATATGCACGTACATATGTATCGCTTTTATAGATAGTGCGATTAAACTGTTTTAAACGAAATTTAATCAGCAGGCATTAATTGCAACTTCCTTCCGATTAATTTCAGGACGAACGTAACTTCCTCGCGCGGAACGAACATTTTTGCCTCGCGATAATAAGAGAAATATCGACGAATCCTTCATATTGAACTTTACAGCGTTTCGCTTTTTAAAGCGACTGGGGAAATCCAGCACAGCATCCTGACGATCCTGGTTTCTCCTTCATCGTAGAAATGAGATGTGTATACGACCGTGACAACAGAAATCATTACCAGTTCTCCGGTATTCGCTTGGCGCGTAATGCCAACAATTCACTGTCACAGGCATAGGAGGACGAATGGGATACTTTACGAAGCATGCGAACGAAAAGACACGAGGAATTTTTAACTTGTGTTCCTGGTACTCGGACCGTGGGGTTATCTAAAACATTTTATTCAGTTCCGATGATAATAATAACGATTCCTTATCAATTGGAAAGTTTGCAAGTGTAGTAAAAATTATATCTAACCGACTTCCAGGAATCACCGTTTCGTCTTAATCTTTGATGCGTTTCATAGTTACATGGAACTTTATTTCGTTGCATTATTGATAAGAAAGTTTATTACTTCTATTTAAGATTTTTTCCCGATTACGCAGGAGTTTGCAATGCATCGCCGACGTGTTTCGCGTTCCGCGAAAAATTCGTAAGATCGTTCAATATTCCGAAGGATAAAATTGTCGCTGATGGACCGATTCCTTCGGTACACCGATTAAGCGTAGGAAGGCCGTGAACCGTGTGCGCACGATAAAGCTTGAGGGAAAAAAAAAAAAAAAATTTATCTTCTGCTTCGAAACAATCAATCGTGCTTCATTAAGCGCATTATCTTTTCTGTTTTCGTTACGAGCACGATTCAACCTCGGCTCGATTTCGTCTTCGCGTCGCGTCCAATTAGAATCGACGAATCGTATACAAAATGACGTATGATGTCAGTTCGAAACCGCAACGAAACGCGAATACGTTCTGTACAATTGCAGACAATAAGGCTTTGTCGTACACGCGGCATGGTAATTATATCCGAAACAAAAGACTCGCGATTTAGCGTCGCGATTGAATCTGACGTATATTTTGTATTCTGTCGTTGTAACGTCGTGTGTCCTCCGGGCATATAATTATATAAAAAGAATCGAAGGGGACGTCCTTTTGTTATTTGAAAATATTTTAGCGGAAGATGGGACCCAGTGGTTGCAAAATATCGCACACTGTCCAATCCCTTTACAAATATAATCTTCTGCCCAAAGCGTACCATTCAGGTGGAAGCTGCCTGCTACAATTTTGAGGTCAGGACGTTATTAAAGTTGCCCGTTAGCTGAATACGCGTGTCGAGAAAGATTTCACGTGAAACCAGGCTACCCCGGAATTGGAGAAATTAGTGTCCCATAGTAAGGCAGGTGCTGGGTTGAGTTTTCCCCCGTCGTAAAAGTCGGAACAGAGAAGATGCGTATAAATACGCCTGTGGAGAACCGGCTACGGGAAGTTGCCGCGATTTCCCATCAACGTATGACTCGACCGGTTTGTGGTGGGGAATCCGGTATCTGCGGATTTATATACAAGACGCACCATCGCTTTGAATACATTACTTTCGAACAGTAAAATCGGACGGTCTGTTTGCTGTGCGCAAGAGGAATACAGTGGGAACCTTATCGTTCTTTACCAAAGTTTCGTTTAAAAATAACGCCATGGTGAGCAAAGTTTCGTTTCCTACTAGTTTAATTTGTTTACTTTATTGAGGAAGGAAATATTGAGCAACGATTTAAGCGTCGACTTATCATTCCGATGATGCGTTAAAAATACGTCTGCGCAATGTTTCTCTTGTAATTCGTTCAAATGTGGTTTAATATTTTTTCGTTACGATTGAAATGAACGTTACAACGATTGTCGCCGGGGACGTTCATCCGTTCGAAATACAGTATACTGTTTTTATTCCAGTCGTATCATACATCGTTTCATTTTTAACCAGTTTTTATTTACGATTTTTGTATTTCAGATAAAACACGTGCTGGTTTTGTTCGCTATCTGTATTGTGGCCCAATCGCAGAGGCCGCCCTACGCTGGAAATAGTAAACCATATCCAGCCGTTCTGCCGCAATATTTAGAGGAACAAGCGGCAGCAGCAGCTGCGGCTGCCCCAACTGTTGGAACTATTGCTGGAGGTTCCTCTAATAGTATCGCAAATCGAATTGACAGCGGCAGCTCGATGTCTTCTGTATCAACGACCGCTGCTGCGCCTACGACGTCGACCATCCCTCCAGATTTACCAGTCGACGCGTTGGGAGACATTAATTTGATAAACAAAATCAAGACATGGCCAAGGGAGAAGCAACCATTCTGGTTTATCAACTGGCAACAGATCCAAGAACACCGTGGTGATACGAGTCGCAGACCTCAGCCCGTACAAACTGAGACGAGATCATTTTTCGCGGGATAAAATATTCGAGCAGAAAAACGTGTTTCGTATTCCATTATTTCATATCTAATTCGAGACGTTACGGACTACTGCCGTCACTATTCTGCTAGTCAAATTGAATACATTTCATTCCGTAAGACATAATCGTATCGATGATTGCAATTACTATATATCGACGAAGGATTTAATATCCGATGACTATCGACTAACCGAAGTAAAAATGTAATAAATGTCCGCACGAATATCGATTCATCATTAATTTATGTAAAGGGAAAAGAAACAGGCGTTGTACAGCGTTCGATCGTGTTTTTTAAGCAACGCGTCTTTGACGAAGAATAAAGGGATATTAATGGAAGGAAGTAAATCTCGAGTGCACTTAAATTTCCAATCCACCTGCTGAACAGGCCACGATCACCAATCGGACGACCGTGCCGGACCAGACACAACAGAAATCCGAGCTTTCGATTGGATCGCCCGAGCGCGCACGAGTAGATGACTATACATCAGTGACGTCACGCCAGTCCATCCAATGCAAGCGCACGAATCCCAATCATAACCCTACGTGCTTGCCGCAGGCCGGAGCGTGTTACTCGTATTCGGGCGTACAAACACGAGAGAAGTGGAAGTAATTTCGATCCGTGAAAGATGTTACCGGACAGGGCAATGCCATTCGAAATTTCCGTTCGATAGGTTCCTTAATATTACGCTCGATAAATACACACACTCTTGGGGCAAATGCATCCGAGGAGCTGGCGCTTTAAGAAAAAGGTAGACAATACGCGACCCGCCGTACCTGACAGTCCACGCGGCCCGGCCTCAAAACACTTTCGCCTCGCTATATACACGAGAAATCGCATCGTGTTTCATTCACAACGCGAGCGCCACTGGCAATGTCGGGAAGTGACAGCCCAACATTCTTTCATGGCCAGCCCTGGTCCAGTTGGATCGAAAGAATCGGACGAGACAAGCCGTTGAGTAAGTGCGCTGAATCTCATCGAAATGATCGTTCGTTTGTGGTCGCCGCTTTTTAGCCGCGACAACGGCGAGCGTCTAGCCCGTGTACCTAACCTCAACTTCGATGCTCCTTTGTCCGTCGTCTTGACGCAGGGTACGATTAGGGTCCGTCGCCACGCATTTATTTAATACCGTCTCTGTAAACAATTGTCCCACGGGCTTCACGATTGACATTCTCTCGTGGCGTATCGCGTGTTTTAACGGCCGATTCCATTGATAAATTATGTAATTCAACAAAGAAACCGACTGTGAAATACGGAGCGTCGAAAACTTTAGTTTCGGAGTATAGTAGTATATGGTGGCGATCACTGAAATAATTTGTGAACCGCACGCCACTGGACGCGCTATTTAAATAGAGCTTGTTCGAATAATATAATGTACATTTATATTTTTACATTTGTGCTCGTTTTCTTATAAGACTTTTGTTGGAAGATTATGCATGTACAAAATGTAATCATAATAAAAGTTGTTTACCCAGAAGCTTGTGTTTTTTATTTCACATCTCTGCTGAAGTATCGATGGAAATGAATGGAAAAAGATATTTCAAGGATGGGATTTAATCAATTTGAGGCTAATATTGTTGTAGGATTTATAGTAAACTCTGTTAACATGATAATTACCAATCAGCAATATAACGAACTTGAACATTTATCCTTAAATGTAAGATGAATTACAATATTCTTTTTTTCTCTTCTTCGTGAAAATATATACGTTTAAGAGTATGTGCTATGGAATTAAATGTCTTTACTATCTAAACAGTGGTTATTTAATCATTTGTTCCTTAAGAGAATTCGGTTTGTTTCAGGCGATGAAGAAACAGATGCTCAACTTTCCAGCTCAGTTACCCGGCTATCAGCGGAAGGTGAATAACATTTTGTAATATAGGAGCCACAATGTTTTCATTCATCATTAGAAATATACAGTACCACGAGCTTGCACGCTTGGAATTTACTAACAGAATAATTCATGTTTCAGATATTGATTTATATGGATTTTGTCCTGAAAGAGATACTTTTTATACGGTGGTGTGTGAAACGTGCCACGCGATAGTCAAACCACAGGCTCTCATTCAACATATGGGTACGTTAATTTTCCTTACTTTTCTTCGGACACATCCATTGGCCAAGTATTAATCACCTCTTTCTCGTCTTGTTCGTCTATGTATTCCATAAAACCAATCAAAAAAAAAAGAAAAGAAAGAAGACCAAGAACAGTCTCCATTTACTTTGACTTCTTTACTTACTACAATATTATCCTTGCAAGTAATTAATCAACTAGGAAGACGAAATAGCTGAAATATAATACGCCTGCTGGTTGCCTGCATACCTTACATAATAAACGCTAATCATATTTTGCCACAGAAAGCCGTCATCCTTCCGGCGCTGTTAATTTTCCACCTCCCACCACTCCCGTCGTGAAACCTCCCGTGAAGGCGCCCTATTGCAAAGTATCGAAACTGAAGAAGACGCAGGCATCGCCGCAGATCTCTACCAGCGGGAACAATACCAAGATCAATCACACGAACCTGAAACGGAGTAACGAGCAGCTGAGCATCCCGACGAGTTTGTCGTCGTCGTCGTCTATACCGATCTCTTCGTCGCCACGTTCGCCCCTCGAGTCACTATCAACATCGGTGCAAACATCGAATTCTGGTAGCACGGCGATCGCCTCGAGCCCTGTAAAAAGTCCAGGAACAGCGGCGGGTCAGCCTCGCCGGAAGAGGCTTAAAACTGATCGGTCGTTGCTCAAGGATCGCGAATATGATCCGGACCGGCATTGCGGTGTATGGAACGACGAAACCGGGAAACCTTGCACCAGGTCGCTCACGTGCAAGGCGCACACGGTCTCGTTGCGACGGACGGTCGTCGGACGGAGTAAAACATTCGACAAGCTCCTCGCGGAGCATCGTGCCTCGAAGGAAGTCCCGAATAGGCCGACGAAAGTAACGGTGACCGGCACGGTGACCTTATCCTCTGCAACGACGAGTCTGAACCCTTCAACACCTACTACACCGGCGTTGACCGTTGAATCGGACACACCCAGCTCGCCACCCGTTCTGTCGCTACCAGACACGTATCCACTGCCAAAGGTAAGAGCTGAGAAGTATCGATTTTTCCTGTGTGAACATTATTCCTCTATTTTTTGTTTTATTTATTTTTATTTGTGTGGTGTACCCTTCGTAGGAACGTATGGTGCGATGATCCTTCGTGTTGCAACGTCTTGTTGTTCCGGCGATTATTTAAATGAATTGGGGCTCGTTGAACTTTGCAGAGGTTTCGGTATTTTTGTCTTATTTAATGCCGTGTAGTTTCTTTTTCGTGAGATATCGGATAGATATCGAAATGGTTTCGCCGTTTATGGTATTCAGTCTGTTGCGCGATTGTTATTTTCGAGGGAATTAATTTGAATTAGAGGATATTACTGTAATCATTTCTGTTTCATTATGGTATGCCTATTTTTATATAACGTCATCTTTTTGAGGTGATCTGTATGGTTCGTGTACCGTGCATTCATTTCGCGGTATCCAGTGACGAAATTCTATGAAACTCAGCTGGACAACTTGGCTTGTCTATTTTTTATCAACTGTTCCGATTCGTTTCTGAATATCTTACTGCTGCTCATTTCTGAGTAGAATCAATCAGCGTTTCGATTATGGCTTCCAACGTTTCAAAGAAAAAGAAATCCATGTTTCACCGTTTATAAATTCGGTATTCTCTTCGATCCTACCTGGACGCCCAATAGGGATATTATTTGAAATACAACTCCGTTAGCGTTCTTAAGAAATTTACGAATCATGGCGGGGCTGTGACAGTCGTACATTAAACCGCACCGTTCGAATATAGCTATCTGTCCCATAAATTAACCATACGAAATATCGTATCAATCGTCTGGACGTTAGTTTGCATTTCGATCGAAGGAAGCCGAATTCACTTCGAGCAAAATCTAATCGGATCATGGAGTAGGCGATGGCGTTGGGTGTATCAGGTATCAATCGATACCCGTGTTGTCTTCTCTTTCGTAGATCTCTTAAGACGCACTAGACGGAACATAGCGCGGCTAGAAAAGGGAAAGAGATAAAGTAAACGAAAATAAAAAAAAAATAAAATGCATCGAAGAGAAAGAATTCGTAGTGCCGCTGACAGACATGGATCGATCGACGACCCAGACGAGTCAGCTGCGACAGTAGCCCCTCAAACAGGGTGTCGGTTGATACCTGTTTTCTGTTTTTTGTTATTACAGGCTGTTGATTTGCTTTATCGGTGTCTGGCCCCGCATGGCTCCACTAAACCTGTAAGGCATGGTTTCTTTTGGGCAGTTAAACGCCAACACGTCGTAAGGGCGCTACGATTCTTATTGCGAGTCGGCAACGCTTCTGTTTTTTAGACCAAGCTCGAAGAGGACTTCGTCAACGAGGAACTGAGGAGTCTGGAGTCGACGCTAGTGAATTCAACTGGTTCGACGCAGGCGAGCTCGATGATGGCCCCGATTTCTGTCGTCCTGCCATCGCTGTCGCCGTTGCCAGTGAACAACGAGGAATCGTCGTCCTCGGTCTCCACCCTGATACCGAGCACAACGTCACCGGCAGTACCGGTACCAGCGACCCTGCCGGCCACGTGCAACCCACCGTCGTTGGTCACGACGGTCCTCGAGGCTGAGACGCCGATCGACATCGACCCGGAAGCAGCAATGACCATCTATTCACCCGTCTACAAGGACAAGTCGCAGTTGGTCGTACAGCTACCACGTTCGAATAATATCGCTCATTCGCCTCTATCGTCGAGGAGTTACCAACAGGTGCAAGCCTCTATGCCAAGTCTGATATTCGAACCAATCGAGCAACTGGAGCAGTTGGAGCAGTTGGAACAGTTGGAGCAGTTGGAGCAGTTGGAGCAGTTGGAGCAACAACACGCGACACAGATCAACGGGAAGAGACTGAATCACGCCACTCATACGAGTCCCGTTACGCAACGACAGCCGAAAAGGACCAAACACGACTATCATCAACAGGATCTGCCCACGGCGATTCAAGTTGAGGCGACGACCACCTCCACGCCGTTCCCGCACTTCGGGGACATATCTTGGTCGAGCTGCCACCCGGAGCCATTAGCAGTCAACCGGTGGCTTCGTATTTCGTCCAGCCGTAAGCAGTACAACTTTAATATTCACTGACATAAGACCCCACCCACTCCAGGCTGAGGACCGTACGCAACAAGCGATTGTCTACCTCCTCTCTATTCCGAGATTCTTATTCTCATGATCGTCCTCGTTAACATCGTCGATGGTCTAGGTCTGAAGCCTGTCGAGAAGGGGGAAAGTCTTGATACGCGGTGGACTCGATGTGATAAGCATGCGAACGGTGAAAGAGAAAAGACGATTGGACAGTGTCGTGGGTGGAAACGGGACGGCGATGTCTCGTTTGCATGCCTCATCTGTTTGTTGAAATTCAGAACACTCGAGCAGAACACTGATGCAACGGTAGCCATCTTTTCTTCTTCTTCTTTTTTTTTTGCTTTTTTTTTATACATATATACATATACTGGACGCTGTCTCTTCTCCGCGAGACGAAGATCGTTTCCCCTGAAATGACACACGACCATCAGAGGTTCGTAGGCAGACTAATCACATTATCGGATCGCGACCTTTGGGGGATATGCTGCGTAAGGTTGGAGGAAACGGGGTTTCGCGAACAGAAGCACGCCTATACGTGGATTTCGTTTCTGCTATTTATTTCGCAGGAGACGGCACGGTGTCGCGACCGCGATTAATCGTACTCACGATATCGACGAGAACATTCCTCGAGAAAAGATTATTAATTAATATCCCCCCCTGTTCTCCAACCAATTGTCCTATCAAAAACAATACAGCATCTTATACTAACGATCGCTTCTGTATCGATATTATATTTTTCACAAAAAAACCGAGAACGTACAGATCACAGAGCAGCGCGACAATAGCAGTGCTAGCCCCCCTCCCCTTTTCAAGTATTATATTGGCGGTAGATAGGTTTTAGGACATCGACTGAGAGAGATATATATATACACACACACACACACACATACACGTCGTTTCTTTTGTCGCGAAATGAATTTTTTTTACCGGAATCGTTGCAAATGTCACTCGGCGTAGTTCGGCAATAAATTCGATCCTGATTGCTACGTTTCAGCAATTGATTGTCGCGTTTGATCGCGACGAGATATTTTCCAACGAGAAACAAAGGGATGAAGAAAGAGATGAAAAAAAAGCGGTCGAGTTTTCGAGGATGAGTGGAAACACGTTTCGCTCGTCTACGCGGTTCGGTGTATCTCGTAAAGCGTCAAATGAATGAAATATGAATGGAACATCGAATTTTGGGCGATTATACAGTTGTGCGCGCGCGTTTCACGCGCAACGGACGAGGTAATGATATTTGTGCCCGCGAAATCAACGAGCGGTCAGTTGATACGAAATGTTTTCGTTGTGTACATACAGGATTTTCAACGACGTTCTCCTTTTCTTATTAGAGTGAATAGATAAGGGTGGATAATTAGTTTCGTTGTTCTACGGATACGCCGCTGGGTAACGTTTCTTTTTTTTTTTCCTTTTTTTATTATTTGTAAATACCAATCTATCGGAGGATCATTACGACGCTGTTGTCCCCTTGTAAATACGCGTAGGAACTTCGATTTATTTTCCAATTGAATTCGGTCCGCGTACGGAGGGTCTCATCTTGTACATACATATATCATAGTATACATATACATATATATATATTTTTTTTAACGATCACGATCTCTTCAACGTTTTTACGTATTATACATAAAATATATAAATATGTCCCCACACCCCTGCGACCTCAGTACGTCGTAGTACCGTCGTAGATGAATTATTCTGTATATTTCTTCTAATTTTTTCTTTTTTTTTTTCTTTTTTTTGTAAGTTTCCTACGCTTCTCTGTTCGTACGTGTATATATGTACGACCGTGTACAGCGTTTCAGGCGAATCGTTTTTTTTTTTAATGCCAGGACTCCTAGTTTCGCTGTTCGTCCTTAGGAAATTTCATAAGCGTAAGACATATAATCGTGTGGTCTGTTCGAATGGCGACGGGATCTCGTTGCTTCGTAACAGAGCTTGTGTGTAGCGAAATTTAATTTAGTTAAGATAATTAATTAGCGGTGGCGCGGAAATGTTCGTGAGAAGATCGTGGCCGGAATTGGACGAGTTTTTCACAATTTGACGAACTGTAATGATTTGGCGTTGCCGTTGCCGTGTATAATAGGTAGAATTCATCAAACCAACCCCCTCCCCCCCCATCCCCCCGAGACAATTTATTTTTGTAAAACTGTGTCGGTTCTAATTTACGCGGTGCGCTGCGACAATTTTTTTATTCCCAGCGCGGCCGCGGCAGGTGGCATATATCTATGCGTATATTTACGGACTTCTTATCATAGATTGTGATATTTAACTAATTAACGATTAGTCAAGATTATTCTAAATCGTGTGTATGCGATAGTGAAACGAGAGGAAACAATGTATGGGAATGAATTTGATTGGCGGCCAAAACGGAACGGACTGAAATCAGGTGGCGAGTCGAAGCCAGACAGGGAGGGCAAGAGGGAACTCAGTGTTCGTTCTTGATCTCCGTCGATAGCCGAAGGGAAAACGGTTTAGGAAAGGAGAGATGTGGAGGAAGTAGCGATGAAAACGTTTGCGCTTAGTGCGACGGCGATATTCGCCGTTCGTGTAGGGAAATAAATTCGCTCTGTGTATTGTGTTCGTAGCGTTTGAGAGTTTCTGTCCGTTGGGTATCCGCTTCCTCGGCGTGTGTTGCGTCGAGTGCGCCGAATCATTTCGTTTTATCGATGGACGTAGCGAGAGGCGATTCATTACGCGGGAGACGAAAAGAAAAGTGGAGACGAATGGAACGACGACGCCGAGAGTGGACGAGGGTGGCGAGGAATGTATCGTGGACGATGCGTTGCGTCGAATCGACGAACGGACGTTGATTTGTTTTTTCGTTACCGCGCAGTATAAATATTAATGCCAGCGATGTTATTATTACCGCTATTATTCGAAGACGAGGACGCGCGGGGTCGTGTTGGCCCGTGATTATTCCTGTTCGCGACATCTGATCGAGGCGGACGACGATCGATCGATGGAAACGGCTCGTTGTACACCTCACATTCTCATCGACCGTGTAAACGACTGCATCGCCTTACGATTATTATAGCTATAAATTTCGCCTTAATGATTCTCATTAGCTATCATAGTAAACGAGAGTTTCTCGACGAAGTAAGAACCCGGGGAGCTCGAAAGATTCATCGGTCGAACGTCGCGACGCCGTGTTACGGAAAACAGAAATGGGAGACCGTTGTAGCAATAATTGTTGTTCGATGCGTGCGAACGAAAGTGAGTAGCAAAACGAAATTTAGACGAAGTAAAGGGATGAAAAAGGAGGGGGGGGTGGGGGAGAAAGGGAGAAAATAATTACGGACCGAACACGACTGTCAGCGTTTCTGATCGTTGATTACTGATCTTCTCGGCTACCTGAAATCGTGATAATTTGTACATAAAATCGCGTAAGCAATTACCCACGTACCTATGGTATCGATGAAATCTGTATAGGTATATATTATATATATACATATATGAGTCTATATAGTAAAAGTAATTCTATCGTGTCGAATGGGGTGAGGAGTATGGAGAAGAAAAATTCGTATAGCGAAATCGCGGACGTCGAATGCTGTTAGCCGCTCGTTTCTGTGTATTAGAGGAACCTGCATAGGCCACGTATATTTAACGATACGCGTGTACGTGTAGCGTGTGAATACCTTCTGTACATAAAAAGTGCCCCCGTGGCATGCTTGTGGCGCACGGAATGCTGCGTGCATGCGTGAAGTCTGTATGATCTTTTTTAAACTACTATAATACTTCTATCAACACCGTCATCGTCGGTCATCGCTTTACGCGTTGCGCGATAAGTGCTCGCCGATCGACGCGATTCTTACTTCGAGAGATTTCGCGCGGTACATCGATGCTGTAAATAATATCGTCGATGAAACAGTGACGACCGGTTGAACACTGCGCGTCGAATGAAACGGAGGCAAGAAAACAGGCAAAGAAAGAAAGAGGTAGAAGGGATCGATCCTTCGACGTCGATCTGCGGGTCTCTAAATAACGGAAAGAACGATTAATCGATAGAATCGGATAAAATTGAGAGAATGTAAAAACGCAGAGCAATAATACGTAGTCCGCCGTGAACCGAATGCACAGCAATAACAATAATTCCATTAATGCCGTAATAAACTTTAAGGCACGCGTTGTAACCCGTTCGGAGAGGAAAACTTTTTTCGCCCAGGTCTGAAATGATCTGTTCGAGTCTGGCGAGTGCGAACACGCGGACAGAAAATTATCGGACGTGGTTCGTCCGTGCTGCACTTTCCATTGTGCCATCAAACTCGTCGATTAACGACAAGTTAACATTCAGGGGGTAAGAATCGTGGAAAGTGAAATAAAATCGTTTGAATATTCTCCATAGAGTCTGTGTAGGTACCCTCTGTTTTTTTTCTCCCTCCAGGGTGAAATGGACCACGACCGTCCCTCGTTCGACGTTCTAATTAATCTTTTCCCCTTCGCTCTTCTCTTTTTCGTTTCGATTAAGTCGAACCGTCCGGATAGTCCGGATCACGCGCCAGTATTCTCGTTCGTCAATGAAACCCCTTCGAATTTACGTATCCACGCGAGATTGCGGTGCACCAGACATTTCGTGCCTCGCATAAGACTGAGTACGCTTAAAACGAGGAAGAAAAGAATTGTACGTATGCGTCGCGCTGGAATGGACCGGTTGAAAAGGAGAAAAGTAAAATGATTTTTCGATGCTGTAGAATATTGTTGCGATGTTTCCTTTTAGAATTTGAGATTGATGAGAAAAAGAACGAAAGAATTTTTAAAAAAAGAGAGTGTGCATGCGTGTGTTTGTGTCTGTGTGTGTGTGAGGGAATGAAGAACGGAGAGAAATAGGTATCGATTCGATTCGAGCTGTCTCGCATGAACTGCTGTTCACTTCCGTTTCCGAATATACGCGGTTCGAAGCGTACAGAAGTACGATTCTCCTTTTTTCCCCCCGTCGTTCGTTCATGGCCTCGGAGCACTGTAATTTCGCGCAGTAGGAAAATGAATGAATGAAAGATGACGGATAAGTAACGGAGAAACGGTGAAAACTAGAGCAGCTCTGATTTCGTTCACGAGGCAAGAAAATACAACAAGATACTTTGTGGCATTTAATTTAAATATACGTTTTATATTTATTTGTAAGTTGATTTTGTTCATTTTGTCCGGCTCACACCCTCCAATCATTTCTTATTGTCAATCATCCTCTGTACCGTTAATCGTTGTCGTAGAGAGGTCAGGCGTTATTACAAAAACGTTGGTACAAGATTCATGCGAGTTTGCTTGCACTTCTCACATATCATTTAATTAAAGGAAGACAAGGAAAGGAAAGGATGAATATCATCGAGCGTGAATTATATATATATATATGCTTTGGTCCCGCTTATCGCGTAATATTTATCGTTACCGGCAATTAACGATCTTCAACCATTCTCGCTGGCACACCTGAGATTCTCTCGCGGCACACCGGTTCAGCGAATCTATAGAAATGCGACAGAAGTACGTCGTTTCGTCAAACGAGGTGTGCAATTACCCGAGCGCTGTTCACGTTTCGATTCATCGAAATGAAGCATCGCGTCCCGTTCGAACGGGGAACAATTATCGAAGAACGCGGTTGTTTCTTTCCACGTGCAGCACAGCATCTTTCGACGGGTTATTTTGAAAGCAATTATCCTGGTGGCGCGCGGCTCTTCCTCACTGGGCAGAGGAAAGAAGGAAAGAAAGAAGGAAAGAATCCGTTGGAACGTAAAATTAGAAAGTACTACACTTAAAATAGTGCGCGTCGCGGTCGCCTTTGATAAATCGGACAGTGCGCGTTCCTCGGCTGGTTCTTCCTCTTGTGCCGTGTGACACGAGCGAAGAGGAAGAGAAGGACGAAGGGAAGTTACATTTAAAGAGTTTCTTTAGCTCGTAAGAGTCTCTAGGTATGGTGTTTGTAAGCCGCGGCATTAATCATCGTGACACCGTCTTTTAGCCATTCGTCGTGCAGCGAGTGAATTCGTAATTGTACAACTCGTTCTGCGTTTGCCGATCGAACACCGACCGGACGCCACGCGTTCACGGTTTTAGGGACGCGGCGACATGTACATTCACCCGCGATATTTAATAATAATATTTTTTTATTCGTCGATCGAACGTACTTCGATAACCTATAAGGGCTGTTCAGGCGGTACAATATTTATCGCCGGCACATTCAGTATTTTATATAACGTTGACGAAGCGATTGGATGAAATGAGAAAAGAAAAACATCCTCTCTTTCTTTGTCTTTTCGCAGCTAGGGCTTATGTCATGTATTTGCGCAAGCTTTCTCTTAACACGACAGCGATAAATATAAAAGTTAATGGGGAATATGAACCGCGAGTAATTGCTGATTTACCGACGATAAATATTGCACGTCCGAAGTAACCCCCCCTTACAGTGACACAGGAATAGGGAATACAGGTTTCGCTATACCCCTCGGCTCGACAATTAATCGCATGTGCATCGAATACAGAGTAATAAAGGAATAACGCGTTTGCTCGTCAAACCGATCGTACACACTTGTAGCGTCAAACAGGAAAATCAAGCTGTACAACTTATCCGGGATACAATGGAATTATGTAATTCATTTGAAAGGAATACATTTCCCGCGGATATTGCGTTGTCGCGAATCGAAGATCGACGTTCAAAGACTTTCCACGAGCTGGTGAAACGGGCAAGACAGAATCCTACGAATGATGTCCCTTCGAGCGTTTACTTTTCTACGATTGAACCGCTCTTGTTTCCATAGGAACATCGTCCCCGAAGAACGTTTTAATATTTCCAACGTGGAAACGAAAGCGAAATATCGACCAATGGCGGAAACGTTGGCGTTGTCTATCTTTGTAACAAAAAGAAAAATTGAAAAAATGAGAAAGGTCGGTAACCTTAGAATAATTGGTCGGCGAGTGATGACGTATGCTCGTGATCACGTTTCTCTCAGGTATTTAGAGTGTTTGTAACCAGACGACACATCTATGTAATAAACAATAATTCAGGCTAGATATCCCTTGCCAATCGGAAGATTTTGTATGGTGTAAAGAAGAAAAGGAAAGAAAAAAAGTAAGATTCGCTCTCGTGTTTCTCTTTAGCGGCTTCCTTCGTAATCGTTATCGAATCGATTATCTACTGAGTCTACTGCATGCTCGAGAATGTCATAGATTTTTATCGATCATCACTTATCGTCTAATGTCCGTTCGATCCCGTGTTTACATACATATTTGATTGTTCGTTTTCGAGTTCGAACATGGAGTATCGTGGATAATTGTAGGAGGATCGTCCGGTTATACGTGGACTGGTGACTGAAAGCTCGCAGTCTTACGAATACTTTCAAAATATTCGTTATTTCGCCCGCAGCTGTAAATCGCGGGGAGGAAAATTTTATCCGTGGAAGTTCTGTAAAATTTCCATTGCAAAACTTCTGATATCAACCCTCCTTTGCTATTACTCGCCAGTCTTTACGAAATTCGAACGACTCCTAAAAACGAAATTTCCAAGATTCCATGGGACTCTTAGATTAATATCCCTGAAATAATGTTTCTCCAACTTTCCCTCCTAGCAAAAACAATTTTTATCTCCTCAAACGAAAAAAGATACATTGTACCGCTCTCCTTTACAATTTCGTCTTCAATCCTACAATAATCTCGATAATCTTATACAACTAAAAGTGGCTTCGTTAAGACGAACGAAATGGAGATCGTTTCTACGGGTCTCGCCGTTTAGAGAACGTAAAACTTAAACTATTATGTATTAAACGCGACGAAAACGAAAAAGGAAGCACTATATTTCCCAGGACTGGTTTTTATAGAGATCCTTCGCTGTCGATGGAAATTATTCGGCGGCGTGCATGTCTGATTCTTTTAAAATAAAAAATACGAAACGTTTACGTGACCAGCGTAATCGCGAACCTCTTCATTTTATTAACGAAACCGAGCAGTATTACGAACATTTTTAAGCAAGCGGCCTCTGCGACGATTTTCATAGCGAGACTCGTTGCTCGATTACAAAATTACGCACGTAACGAGCTGATGGTGTATTTTTTCGACGGAAATGCTGACTAGCTGATTGTTCGATTGACTGTGCGTCACGCGGAAAATTTTGAAACAAAATATATATATATATATTGAGGGAATTGAGTAAATGGTCGTCGATTATTATGGGAAATGGTGAAAGAGTACGCGAATGCATGTACGTGAGAGCGGGAGAGAAAGTTTAGAAGAAAGAGTTGAATTCTCGATTGCGATCAGCAGAGACAGTATTGTTACACCGTTGATCGTTATATGTGCATAAAAAGCTTCGGAAATAAATGAATCTAAATCATAGAACGACGTGTTTCACTGTCTGACGTTGAGCAGCTTACGTAATTTATTATTTCAAACGATTCCGAATGTATGATTGATGTATACGAAATGTTCCATTCCAATTACAGTGGAAATGATATGTTTTATACCAGAAGAGAGATATTATAAAAGGATATAATTATAATATTTGCATTTGAAACGTGACGACTATTCCTTTTAATTAAACATCTTGCATGGCTCTAAATTATATTTAATGACTACGGACATTCGTTTCGGAAGGGAAGCCGCGAAGATTGTTTCGAGCAGTTTCAGTTTCGATAAAAGTTGGTCACCTTCTGACAGAATTTTATCATTGAGCCAATCGTTCTGTATGGCAGGATTATACGTTCCACTGTAATCGTGCGTCGATTATCTACGCTGTTTTATTTCGGCTAAGTGACAACCGAGCGTTGATTTCGAGCCGACGATATCCAGCAGACGCGAATGCGTTCATGAGAACGAACGAGTTTCACGTGTAACGTGAAAGGACGACGCTACGCTTGGATATCTTCTGGGACGAAGAACTGGTCCACCCACAGGGAATTCCAGATTTTTCCTCATCGGGTATCGAGCAGGGAGATGCTCGAGAGACGCGGATCGCGATTCGCGTTGATCACGAATCGGAACCGTTCTTATCGCGGCGGTCGCGATATCAACGATATTAGAGCGATTTATTTCCAATGATCTGTAACAAAATGGACGCACGGGAAAGAGTTTAGAATAGATTTGTTTCGCGATACACCGGTGAAATCGGTCAATTAAAATCGCGCCGCGTATTCTGAATATATTTTTCAATTCTTCGCGGTAACATACCTCGCGAAGAGAAAAACATGCTGGCAATTTTTTTACACCGTAAAGTTTCACCTTTTCGCGATTTTTTGTGAAATCGGATGAACGAAAAATTCATAGCTGATTTTGCCGATACATATGTCCGGCGAACGTTGAAAACAATGCTCGATATTTTTCTATTTTTTGTTGCGTTTTAAAAATTCGTTTCTCGGCGTATCGAGTGCACAGTTTTGGGAATTCCTGTTTTTATTCCGAACTTGCTTTTGCAACTGGGCAACAATGGCCGACGACACCGCCCCCCCCCCCCCCCCATTGCAATAGAAAACATCGCACGTACAACGATTAATTCGAACGCGTACGCAAATACAACGGCGTTTATAAATACCATGTTTCATCAGAATCCGAGGGCAAAGAGAGAAGCTATGGGTTTACTATTATTCGATGTTTATTCTGCTATGGCTTTATTCTGGTTTCGAACGGCTGGTGGTCAGTCGACGGCCGAACTTTTCTCTTATTCTAACGTTCCTGGACGTTAGTCGTTCTGAGCGTCCGTAAGACGTACCTAATTACTTTCCACGGCCATTTATTTTTGTTACCGTCCAGGCAACAGATCTTTTCAGATTACATCTTTTCACATCAGTATGTGGACCGTGTCGCAACACCTGGACACCGACTCGTGGGCTTCACCTCCAAATTACTCGTGTTGCATAATCCGACCTGTTCGAGCCACACTTCTCCGAGAACACCGTGAGTCTTTCGTTTCGTCTAATCTGGCCTGAAACCATGATTCCTGGCCACGCAATATTTCACGATTTACTTTTAAGCCCTTTACAGAATGTCCTGCGACAGGTGTGGAAAACTTGAACCATCGTCTTCAAATAATATTCACGATGAATTATAACATAATTTAATGGCAGTGATCCTCCCTGCGGTAGGAAAACCGTTTTAAAACACGTTCCATTCACTGTTACCTTTCTTCGATCGGTTTTGAACAAACGAAGCATTATTAATAAAATTAGAAACGGCGTTAAAAAAATCATTTCCCTTTTGCGCGTCAGAGGATCGACACATCAAAGAGCAGTGATACGCCCCGTTCCATTAAATCAGCTTGAGCAAATATACGTGTCACGATTCTACATTTAAAAAATAGACATACGCAATATTCGACAATCCGGCATAGAAGGGGGCAACGAAAAATAGTCGCCGCGGGACGAACGAAGAATCCTACGTGACGTGTGCCTAGCAATAGACGCAAGAAGCAGACCGTTTAATTCGTTCCGCGCGTTTCGAATGCGTCGCTGAAACGCATCGCGTAACAGCGTGTGTCAGCCGGACGAAATCGCAGGACACGGTTAATAATTCGTTTGGTCCCTCTGTACTCCCGTTTCCAGGCTGACGCGAAACGCACTACGGGCCACGTCCGTAACAAAACGCGAGCGTTAACGAAGCCCGGGGGGGTAGGTACGGGGCGGTCTTCCGTCCCGTTGTCCCTCTGGTCGAGGTAAAATTAGAGGTGCACCGCTGCAATTATTAAAATAGAAGAGTGACCGGTCGGTTCGGCCGGACGGGCTGACTCATCCCACCGCGAGAACGGATCGAGCCAGACGCGAGGTGGAAAATCGCGAAATCTATTTGCCGGCGGTGCCAGCTGGACCCAATCGAGGGATTCCTGTGATGTTCGGGTCATTGCCGTCGCGACAGCCTTCTTCTTCATTGGCCATTGTTGACTTTGGCCCTGGACTCTGGGAACAAATCATGGTAAAGGCGCCGCGGTGTGCCCGGTTATCAGTATCATCTGATTCTGAACGCAACCGTGTACAACGTGACTGGAATTTACGGACAGGACGGTGTATACATGTATACGTATAGGTGTATCGGAACGGTGTGCTGCGTTCAAGGCGAGCTGGACCTTGCTTCTGGTAAGATGTTACGTTAAGATATAGGTAGGCTTTGACCCTTTCGCATATATGTATACGTGGAAGAGGTGAATCTCATGACCCTCGATATTTTATAGCGAGCGAGACCATTTTTGTCATCGAGGGAATACCCGATTGGGGCCGGCTAGGTTTTCAGAGTTTCCTTGCAAGAAGAAACGAAGGCCTTAAACATTTCCTTAAACCGAAACTAATCGGACACTGCACTGCAGAAGAACAATGCGTGTGGCTTTAACCCCAGCCTACCTGCAAAGTCTAAGGTTACCGAAAGCATTCTGTTACAAGGCCTTCTCCTTTTTTTTTTTTTTTTTTTTTCGTTGGAGCTTCACTAAAAGGTAAAAAATACTCCCGCAATCACAATAAGTAAGACGTTTCCTGCGTTCCTGCCGGTTTCTGGTTTACAGCTATACAAGTTTATCGGTCAGATCGTCTACCTGAAACGAAGGTATGCACGCGTGCTTCGTGGACTAATCTGCGTCTGGACAGGGCCAGCTGCGCGGTTTTAGACCCTTCTATTCAGGGCCGAAGATTTGCGAACTGAATGCCCGCTTTCATCGTGGTAGTACAGCGTGGCGTCATTTGTTTCGTTCCTGTCACGTTGTTCCTGCTTGTGACTGCGTATTCAAAGGGACCTGGACAAGCTATTAGCGAATTTGTCGCAGAACCCGATACAGGTAAACATATTCAGTTATTCCCGATGAATTGGCCATTGAATCGCCGAGACGCTAGTTATCTAATTCCTCGCTTGTTATTATCACGGCTACTGTGCGATGGACAGTGCGACGGATCAGAAATAATTAGAGGTTTCAATTTTGCTGTTATACTTGACAATTTTTCTCGAGAAATCTGAAAATTATTTTCGAAGGAAATATTTTCTGCACCGGTGGCGTTATCGATATTATTTAGAATATTTTGAACGACTGAAAAGGGATAATCAATTCGATTTCAAGCTCGTATAAAATAAACGCCATTTATTTCATTTCTATTCGAGTCACTACGGGATCATCGTCACTATTTTCAAACAGCGTTCACTCACGTTCAATGCTGCTTTTCCGGATAGGTGGATATATCTTCACCAACGCAAATCGTGGCAGCCGGTAATAATCGTAAAACGATCAGTGTGAAAGCACACCGATAATTGCACGACTGAGTAATCTCGTATCGCGTTTACCACTGCGGTTACATAAGGCTAGATAAAAACTCGTTAGTGTGCTAATTGAATGGCGATTGTGCAACTAATAAATGATTCTCGATCTAGCATCATCTTCGTGAAATCGTAGTTCCTATCGTTAATGACACGCCACCTGTGGCCCCTTATTAAGATATAAGATAGGTACATGTAAAGGCCTCATTTCCATTTCTCTTTGGAGCATCGAATAATTATCTACACGTTCGTCGCTAGGTTACAAATTATCACGTCCACAGATATGTAATCTGCCATCCTTCCATTTGTGTACAGTGGCCGTTGAAAATACGTGCAAAAGGTCAAAGGGAATTTGTATAATATGGCTGATCGTGAGATACAGAAGCTTGTACGGCGTCTCAAAAATACTGTGCCTCTGAATTATTCGCGTGAAGAATTTTTCTTTAGTACGAATTTAATTCAAACGCAGCAGATGCTTCGTCGGAGTATCTGTTAGTTAATATCTGCAATTTATGGAAATACTAATCATCTCGTCAACCAATAAATGTCTTTCTCCCGTCCATTTCACACAACCCTTTCATTATATCGCAAGCCAACAAAATTTCAATATTAATCATACAAATTTCCATCCACCAAGCAGCACCACCTTCGTCCCTAAAATCCCTCTTCGTTTCACCCCGTTTTATTCCCACCGCCCGGCAGCGCCAAGAGGCATCTGCTGCTCGAAGCAAAAGTTGCCAATCCGTCCCTGACCCTTACCTGATCGACTTCTTTTCGCCCGGTGGGGCCTACGAAGGTTCACCCTCCCTCGGAGGTCCCTTCGGACACAGCAACCTGCCGTTCGCGTTGCTGGCGTCGTTGAATCTCTCCAGCATCTTCGTACCTTCACGTCTCCCTCTCGCTAACTGTCACCCCTCTTTTTCTATTTCGAACTCTGTCGTATTATCCCTGTCTACCACACATCGCACCACGCTACAAGCATCTCTTTTTCCTCTGTGCTAAAGTGAACATGGTAGGGGCCAGAGGCCGAAGGAGAAGGAGAAGAACCAGTTGTGAACCAGAACCGTCGGTCCTCAGATTCTACCAGTCACCTCTTCGAGTCTGTGCGGGGACCAGCGCGTGGACTTGTTTCGATCGTGTTACGCACGATATTTTCCCGCTCCGGAACGCGCAAACGACGATCGCGTACGATCGATCGAATCGCAAACCAGCATCCAGGATGACGACGGGGACACGGTGGGCTGACGGGTCGGTGAGTCGATTATCGATTTACCGCGTACACGCGGAAACGTTATCCCGCCGCGATGTAGATTGTATAATCTATGAAATTTGCCTTGGAGAACCGGCGCCGATTCGGGCGGAGATTCTCTTCGTTAGATTCGATCGATATGACGATTTCGGTTTCCCCGTTGTTCCTTTCCGATTCTTCATTCCAAAATGGTTTATCTTAAATCCTTCTCCATTCTTAGTTCCAAGAATCGAAAATAATTAAGGAATGCTGGGATTTAAATTGTGTTACAGTCATCGAGCATCATTTATCGGTTGAAACGATTGTATTTATCTGTCGAACGTTTGAACCCCCGAACTCCTTCCAATACTTGGAATGAAAGATAGTGTAACTAAACTCTCGTCGCAGCTCACCTGTAACACCTCTTACCGTGGGACGATATTTACTGTTCAATTTGGATACGACAAACAATACCCAGCATTCCTGTATCCCAAGTCGACGAACGGAACGTCGCGACGTTAGTTTCTTGTTGCGATGCTACCATATCATTGCTATCGCGAAATGAACACTGCAACTCGCCATTTTACCAACGGGCTTCACTGTTTGTTTCCCATTGACGAATTTCACGCGGTCCTCCTTGACCAAGTGTCCCTATCATAAACGCGTCGCTCTTCCCCCCACAATAGAAAACATGAATGAAGATCCGATCTGTATCGGAGACCCGATTGTCCCATTGTCAGATCTTAGTATTGTCACGCTAATTGCGGCGCTACGAACGGCACAGGCACGTTGACAGAATTGGAAATTCATTCTCGAAACGCGTAGGAGACTTTCTAGCCGATGCCCGTCATTGAGTCCATGTAAATGGTTCTCGAAGGACAATAACACGTATGCGATATATGTACGTCGAGGCGTGGGTCATATTGAAGTCCTCGTGGTAACGATTCCGCGCGAGACGCCGCCAGGCGGTTAATGAAATTAATCAACCGGTATTCCCGTGCAACGAGAAAGATAGAACGAAACTGGAGCAGCATCGATGCGCGATGTAACGATTAATTGGCTCTCCCGATTTACACGATTTATCCATACACCGGTCCGTTCGTTACCCGTTGACGGTGTTCACGGACAATTCGAAGCGTTTGCAGGGCCGCTGATGAATTCATTAAATACCACTTCCACGTATAAATTGCGACAATGCACAAGTTATTGAGAATAATTATTTCATGTGTGCCGTGTAGCCGGCTCGTTACACGTGCTGCACAAAGAAGTCAATAACCTGGCCTGTGGCCGCCCTGTGTGTACAAGCAGTAAGCCGGTGAATTCGCGATTAAAATATGATAACGACAGCCTTTGACGGATGGTTATTAAACGTTAAAGACGACGTTCCCGTGTCTCTTTTTTTCTTTTTTTTTTTTTAAATTAAACCTACGCGGAGCTTAAAGATCGATCGGTCCGACGGAATGCAATTCGACTTTCGTTGGTCGTTGCGTGCGAAATAGATACCGCGACAGAACGTACCTCTTTGCATCGAGGGCACTCCGGCCTTTTGGAGCTCGCAATTCCATCCGAAATAAAAGGGTGACCTAACGAGCGGATCGGATACTTTATCGTTCGGTCGAAGGTTTTCGCCGGTTGCTCAAACTACGCCCACGCCACGATTTGCATATCGCGTTCCGCTATTTCTTCGTGTTTACGAGCGATTCGATCGCTGCTTACATTCTGCACGCGCATACTCCGTTGTTCGTGAAAACAAGTGGACTTCGGTTACGTGGAAATCCAACGATAAGGCACGCGGCCTTTGTCGCTACCGTCTCGATAAATCTCACAGTAAATCACGCGGCTCTGATCCGGATTTTTGCTTCTTGCGGAGGCAACGCAAGTTGTTTGGGAAATTGTCTATTCGTCGATGGACAATTTGCAGCACACAGTATTGCGACGATTTTAATGGACAGTTTGAACATTGTATAGATAGCGTTGCTTTCTTTATATGTTTGTGCGTGTACAACGGTTTGACCAATTATTCTGCGTATTTCATTTGGATTTTGTTAAATGTACTATTATATGTATCTATTGGTGGATAGCGATGCTCGAAGTATAATTTAGAATAGATAGAGGCTGAATACACTGTTCCAGATAGATACGATGATATCTATTTGAGCGACTAGTCACTCGGTAAACTATCAAATGTAAGGTATTAGACGTTTCATGAATGTCATAGCACATGGAGCTAGTGGAATTTGATGTATTCATTTATGTATCGAGATAGAGTAATCTGCATCCTCCTGTAGGATTGCACAATTTCGTTGGCAGACAGATTTATGCTGTTGCAAAGATCATTGTTATAAAAGTGATCTGACGAATCAAACGGCCGTGTTGGTGCATACAGTAGACAGATTAGTTACGTTTTAATCCGAACGTGCTAATCCTTTGGACATATGTACAACCGCGAACGTTTCCCATCGTTCCTCCTGGACATACCTCGACGCTTAAGAATTTTTCTTTTATGAGTAAAACTTGATTTTTTACAGCCACCTAAATAATCAATTATAACAGTATGCTTCAAACGCTTATAAAATATTGAAATACTGAAAATCAATATAGAAATTCAACAAACTACGCAGAATAGAATTTTCAAACTAGTTAGAAAATTGTTAGCAAAACATCTCGAACTCTCGACGCAGGTATCCTTGTGTTTTTATTTACTGCTCCGAAATATAACGTATGCTACTCTTCTCAACGCGACAACAGTCTATCGATCATCGCAATTGTCCAGCGCATCAATTATTCGCCACCAAAGAACCATCATACTAATTGACACGCCGCGAATTCCTTTAAACGCGATGACAGTCTCGATATTTATACGCACGGGCGACAAAGAGGCCATCGTCATCTCGTAACCTATCAAGATCCGCGGCTTTTCTGTCGATACATATAAGGATACCTGTTAGCATCTCGACAAATCCCTTCAATCTCCTTTTCCTCTTTTTCTTCCAAGTTGTATGCACACCTCGACGGGGTCTCCGGATCCCTGTGCGCGTTAAATTAACGCTTCGACCCCTTAGAGATCCAAAGATACCTCCGATAATAATCGTCTAACGATCATCCGAACATTAGACCGCCATTAACGCGCCACCGTGGACACACGGCTAAGGGGAATTATACTGTGACAAAGCGGACTTCCTTTTACTTTACGGGGCTTCAAGCGGACCAGAAATAGGGTTTCGTTGGTTTTCGGTGGAGATGTCCGACCTTCAGGCCAAATTGTAATATTTGATTTATTACATTTGTTAATAGACATCTCGTCGGACTTCTGAAACATTCCTTTCCCTTTGCTTTCAACTATGGATACGACCTTCCAATTAACGTACTGTGATACCGAAAATTAGGATAGCGCTTACGTTCAGTACGAACACGTAAACGCTGGAATTGGTATTGAAAAATTGGGACAACCTCCGCGCGGAAATATAAATTGTTCAAATATTGATAATTGGTGCACGTCTGTTGTTCGGTTCGTTTGCGGTTGTCGACACCTTTGTGTGCACAAGTGAATGTTTATCTTAAATTCGTTGATCCGAGGAGGGGAGGCGAGCATTGATAAAATTGCACTCTTCTGCCTCGCGGAAAAGTATTCTTATGCCGACACGCTGCGCGAACATGTGTGCCCATAAGGCATCGTTGAACATGTGCAACGTTACGTAACTGTTTGTAATAGTCATTTTGTTTGACTTGCAACAAAGGACGCCATTTAACGCATACACGTTCTAGTCACTTCCATGCTAATCCGCGGGCATTTTATCTGGGACGACGCCAATTGGCAATGACGCGCGTATACTTATCCACGTTTTCCGCGTCCAGTGCAAACAGTTACTAATAACGAAATTGACAATAACGTATTATCGTTCGTGTAGAAATAGCAACAACAAAAACGCTTCTATTTTGGAAGCAGGAAATGCGAACTAAGATAACGTACGTAGGTGAACGCAGAGAAATGCATTCCAACCGAAACGTCGGTGAAAGAGTTTCGCATTAATGCGCCTACGCCACGGTGGTCAGCTGCATTATTATATGCATTTAAGAATTGAACCGAGCCGGTAATGAAAGGTAAATACCGCAACCGGTCACGTATGCCGATGAATCAAAGCGAGATTAATTAAACAGATGAAATAAAATTCTTCGTCAAACAAGCCGAGCGCGAAGAAAAATATTCTGTCGCTTTTTTATACGTCCAACCGGACATATTTCCAGTACGATAAGAAAAAAGAAACGGAAAATGTATGTACGAAGGCAGAAGTTTGTTTTAATTACGCCGCGTGCAGAATGAAACGAATAAATTATCTCGGGCGAAACAGCGGGCGAATGGCTTGTAATACCTTTCAGGTGTACCTCAACTTATTCATTACCTTTCGTCGAGCGCCCGTTCGGGGAAACGGAATCCTTATTTGGCGGCAGGCTTCCCCCGAAGCTCGTTAAAGCCAACCGTAGAAAGTTCATCGAAAGCAACGGTGAAACGGTCCAAAGTGAAGTTCATCGTGTTATCGATAAACTCAGCAGCAATTTTCCTCGCTCGTTCCCGTGGCATTTTAGTTTCCCTGTAACGCTCGTTTTCCAGAATTCTGTGAAAACGATTCGAGGTTTCCCACGAACGCGGAGCGCGCGCGTGTTGCGGCTGCCGCGGCATTTAACGCAAGCAACAGATTTCTCATTGATGCATAAAAGTAGACGTTACGTGTGTCTAATGGGGCACGATTACTCTTTGAACGTTCGCTTCATTGCGTTTCAGGAAAATAATGTCGATTTTCTCGGCGGAAATCTCGGGAAAATGATTGACACATTCATCTGTCTATTGATGCACCGATCGATTATGTTTGCTCGAATCCCGATTGATAATTTAATTTCTCGCTGATATGAATTTGTAAATGCCGGTATTGTGCGGAGATTCGGCAGTTCGTTTATTGGAATTATCGGGCTCTTTTATTTAGTTGCTGCTTAATTATTATTTCGCGATTGGCGTTTTAGTGAATCTGAATACGGTATTAATTATTAATATTGGCACGCAGCAGTTTATCAATATACAGTAATATACACCTTTCCACGGAATCTCTGGTTTAAATTTTGTTCGAAAAGACTGTCGATTTTCGAACTGCTGTTACTAAAAAAAAAAATCGTACAATGGTTCGCCTAGGCTCGTTTCAAACAGCGAATGGCGCACGTACTTTCACGTACCTGGATTGAATTTTTCCCATGACTTTTTTTTATATTAGAAAACGGTGTAGAAAGCAATAACGGTCATCGTTTCTCTATTGTTCAGAAGTTGATTCGATCAGATTTGCGAACACGCCTGAGAACCTTGACATTATTTCTCCAACTCGGTAGTACGACGTTAATAATTGGCAAGTATGCCGGCGTTGCGCTTTTGATAGCTATGGGAATAACACGGGGTATACGGTGCATATAACGTCGTCATCGAGCAAACGTAATCGCCTTGAAATACGTTCCGCGAAGACGTAATCCGCTCGCGGATGCATCGTCATTCGCAAGATGCACGTTCATTCTTAATTAATCGAATGTTACGTTCGCTGTTCGATTACCGACCGATGTAAACAGTAACGTTGTATAACGGATATAAACATAGTAGAATTCATTCCGCGCCTTTAAGTTTGAGTAAAAATCGGGCCTCCGAATATGTTATACTGATAACATCGATTTGCTCGAATTAATTTTAAATTAAAATTTTATGAATTTTTTTTTTAGGAATGTTTAGTGGTGAAATTTTAAATTAAAATAAAATTCCCGTTGAATTTTTTGCAGACCAAAGAATCACAAATAAGGAACAATTATTAATTTAAATCCAGAATTGGGTCATATGTATATAAAGGATAAATTATATCTAGTATCTCAATCGAAATAATTTATTTCCATTAGACTCATAGTAATTCATCAAGTTTTTGATTTCCTGTAGCCAGCCTGCTTTTCATTTATTCGTTGTCGACAGCACGGTATACGTCCGCTCTTATCCGAGACGAAAAAATCGTCTGACACTTGAACTAGCGGTGCGCAATGAGGCTCGCGAGCAAGGAATAAATTGCACCTCGGTTGCTCCGTTTTTTTTTTTTTTCTTTGTGGAGTTTTTGTCCCCGCTGTGCTCGGTGCCGGTAATTATTTGAATGACCAATAATCGTGGCTGGCGACCACGTTAATGTACTCCCAGTATGCGATCTTTTTAATTAAATTAACCGTACTCGTGTACACGTGCCGTGTTACCAGCTGCGCACGTAGCTTTCCTTCCGCAGAGAATTATGTATTCCGTAAGATACCAAACACTTTACGGCTCTATTATTACATTTCGTTCATTACGGTGACGAACATTTTTCAATAGCACCGTGACGAAAAAAATCCTTCGTAAATGAAACTGAATTAAATTCCAGAATAAATACAAGAATTGTAGCGTTGCTGACTTTCTCATTCTGGATAAATATGTCCAATTAGATACCACGTGAATACCTTGCACAAAAGTGTTTAGCGAAATCCAGGTGTCATTGCGGTGACAATGCATGGAAGTGGCGCAAGAACGGGCAATGGAAATTCGATTGTCTTATCGCGAGTTCGGCAAAGTACAAGGCAGTGGTGAGGCCAGCCTGTCTCGTTTACCTGCATCAAGGCAACGTCTATCGCCAGATGGCTACAACTATTTATACGACGAGACGAGCCCCGTTTATTACCATAAACATTCACCCAGCATGAATGCTCCAACTTCAACATGGAACTTATTGGTGAACATGATTGAGGCTCGCGAGAGGAGCTCCAATAAATCATCGACTGTCTATGCATCCTCCAACCTGTACGATCGTAATTTATTTCACCTGTCGGATCAACCCGGGGACGATCGATGATCCAGCAAATTACGGTAGCAAAGAAATCATCAAGGATTTACTACAATTAATAACAAAATAGATAATATAAACGTTTTTAGTACAATTATTAACAATTAAAAAATTAATATCAAGAAGCGATAGTTGACTCACTAATTCTACTAACAAATTTCGTGAAACAATTTTTGGAGCCAAATGTTCGACCATAAACGTGTCTCGTTTCCCCGTTCACCAACACAAATATAAATCACCGCTTTAATTAGAGGATCACGAATCGTCCTTTGCGTCTCTGAATGCATTCAACCATCTGAATGCACCTTTTAACGCCTGCTTTGTTATTATAATTCAGTGAACCTTCCGAAACGACACGTCCAGGAAAAAGTCTTGCCTATGACTACATACCTCGAGAGAGAGAGAGAGAGAGAGAGAGAGAGAGAGAGAGAGAGAGAGAGAGAGAAAGAGAGGATTTCTGATGTTAAATCTGTCTGTTTCTCGATCAGTGACAAAGGCGATATAAATCACCGAGCCAATTAAAGGAACATCGATTCTCCTCACTGCGTTCAATCGTGCACAATACACCCCCGAGTCTTGGCCGTCAAACGCGAAACCCGACGAATGTTCTGATTGAACTTTTTGGAATATCCAGTTCGTTATTGCAATCAGAAAGCTCTCACCTTAGCATCTCTGGACAGCGATCGTCCCTTGTGGCGAAGATAAACGTGCAAAAAAAAAAACGTAGCCAGGCATAACTGCTTCGGTCTATAAGACGAGCAGAAGAGGATACGAGAGATAACGAAGCAGTTGCAGGAGCGTTAAACTAGGAAAGAAGTAGACGATCAGTACAGGGTGGAGGAGGAGGGACAAGCCGGAGAACGTTGGAGTTGAGGACGGAGATAGAAAGGGTAGACCGTGGAGAAGATGAGAAAGAGGGGAAGACAGAAGCAAATAAAGTTGGTCGTACACGTTCACCGTGTATGTACAGAGATCAGCAGGCGAGATCTGGCTTCGAGGAAGCTCTTGTGTTCGCGTTCGAAACATGAATGCTGGATTCGAACGAAGGTTAACCGCCGGTGTGTTCGGCAGTTCGAGGTTCAAACGCCGCCTTCGGACAGCGATTTAGGTGCGAAAAATATGAGCGTCGTTCGGGATTTCTTTTGGTTCGCGAGCGAGGAAATCGCATTCAAGACGCCTCGTGTCGGCGTTATTTATGACAGTTCCATCTGACGATTTGCTCGCAGGATATTTTTGTTAGCCTCGCATTGAGTATGCAAACTAGAATGCCTCTCCGCTGATGGTTATTCGTTAGGGTTGCAATTTTCTGTTTAATATGCGCAATATATTAGCGGGAATTTATCGGAGAATAAATTTTTGGTGACTTTCATAAGGGAGACTTCTCAAGCAATTTCGATACGAGCGACAAGCAATCATAAGTGGTATTAAATTATATAGAATATATAGAAATTATGCGAGAATATATAATTTACACCGTGTACAAATCCCTATAAAATATGGAATTCCTGCGAACCATTCTTTGCTGCAAGATAAAATCAAGCGGCAAGTACAAAGATATTACAAATTATTATTATCGCTCCGAATCCCTTTAAACGACGAGGAAACGAAAATTCTTCGCGATGCTCTGCCAATAACAAAAATCGCTCAAGTGCACGAATAATTTATATTCCCCCGACACGCCACACCATCTCGTTCCCATGACACGTACGTTCAGCCCGGAAAATGGGTCGTACGATTTCCCACAAGTGTCCCGGGTCTAAGAATCGAAGCTGCACTCTGATAGTATTATTTCCGGACTACGTTCAGACCAATGTCATCCCTTGTATATTGTCACGAACGATCTGGCGGAATCTGCAAACGGCGTCCCGACGTATATGGAAAGCGTTGCTCGCGCGAAATATTCCCAGCTGTCGGTCTTTAAACCACTCTTAAAGGAATATGCCTGTATGATCGGGAACCGGGCCGTGCGTTATTCATGTCACACACGCGTGTGCGTAATGTGCATGGGCGAACGAGAAAGGCTGATAGGTGAGCCCACGTGTGCTCTCTTGTGTTCCTTTTCACGTACCGGGTGGAACCGATCGCGGTCGCGAATCGACGCCTTCTGTGGGCCTAGGTCGCGCGTATTACCTTGAAACGGAGTCGTATCAATGCGCGTACTCCCTTTAGCGAGCAGTTTTATGGAAATGCGGATAAGGCGATCGAGGAAGTCGATGGAACAATATGTTGGTTCGAGTCCAGTGTTCAATTTTGCGACACTTCGAGTTGCCAACGCGGTGCAAAGGGACATATTTTCCCTTCCTGCTCGTCACTGTGTACTCGTTTCCAATTTGCTTCTCGCCGGATGCAATATTTGTACGTCAGCAATAATGACGATTAATAGTCATAATAATAATAATCGTGACTGGTCTTCGAGGAAATAT
The DNA here is from genome assembly GCA_948146005.1 of Nomada fucata. Classification (NCBI taxonomy): domain Eukaryota; kingdom Metazoa; phylum Arthropoda; class Insecta; order Hymenoptera; family Apidae; genus Nomada; species Nomada fucata. The sequence goes on from OX411277.1 coordinate 5,833,570, forward strand.
TGCGCGTTAGCCGCAATTATTTTATTCCTCCCGATTACACGGTGATCAGCACGACACCGTTCAAACAGAGCAAGGTAAAATCTCTTCCCGTTACACTTGAATTCGTCGAATTCAACGACGGAACATTGAACAACGCGCAGTACGTTTTGTGGACAAATAGAATTCGTCAGACTCGTCCCGGTGTCTGTTCTCTGTCCATCGCGATCAACTTCCGATCCAGATTACCACCTGCTCCCACATCTAGCTCTCAGGATTCCGTCGATTCTCGCAGGGGAGGGTACGGTTCCTGATATCCGCCGGACGACGATTTACATCGCTCCACGTTTGGCAGTGATTACACGAGCGCATCCCCTTCGCCAACCGGTTGAAGAAGATCGGAAACGTCCACGCCAGACACGGACGGGCCTGTTACGCCCAGGTGTACGAACGTTTCCAAGCACCCTTTACATTTGTTCACCCACATTGTGGACACGGCCACGTACGTGAACACAACGTTGTGGGTACACCCACGCGGCTTACGCCTCCGCGGCTCGTTGCATCAGGCCCCGGTGTTACAGGCCCAATAAAGGAGCACTCACACAAACGCAGCGGGTGAAACGAGCCGCGTTAAAAGAGAAAATAATGGTACGATGGAATCGCGGTATAATTAATTCACGCGAGCTGGCACGAGGTCTGGTGGAAGTCGTGAAGAGAAATTCTGGACTGGATTGCGTAAAGGGTGTCCCTTGTGTTTCTATTATAAGACGATTATTCCGTTGGCCGAACGTATCGCCCGTCCGATGAATTGAGAAACGAAGTGGAGATTTCGTAAAGTCTTTCTGAAAATGTTCGTGAAATATCGGGCGTTATGAAATTTGATAGCGAGAAACACGTGGAACGAAGTTATTCGTAGTATTTTTAGTATAATACCCGGGGACGCATATCGTTGGCGGTGAAAATTGTAGGGAAAGTTGTAAGCCGCGTGCTACAGGAGTGAATAACAACTTCGAAGTTAACTTGATCGTTGTGGTTGAAAAATGATTTCATTCTAAATTCACGTGTTAAGATATTCAATATTTCATTGCATAATATTGAAGTTCGTACTGTGGATGAAGAAACAGCGGTTTAGCAAAAACGATTGACGTGCTTTTCTAATTTGTTAGGCAAATCGTTAATCATCCTGATATTCATAATACGATAATTTAAAAAAAATACAGCAGAATCGTGCTAGAATTATAACAATTAATTGTTATCGGTAAGCATCGAGGGAATAATTCACGTCCTTCGGACCTAGATTCCTGCGGACCAGCCTGTTATAAGGTTAATTAAATTTAATCCTCGCGGTTACGCAAAGGTGTAAGCAGTAAATTGATTTCTGTACGCGGACACGGTCGAATAGCATCGACCACAGGTAGTATCGAACACCGTTCGATATATTACCTATATATACGAAGGTCGTTCATAACCAGACGAGCGTACCCAATTTACTCGAACCTCGTGTCCGCCACCAAATGCTCATTAACTTTCGTTGTAGTCGGTAACGATGCCTCCCTATGAATATTGATAATATTACGAAATACACTAATTAAAATATTACTTTCGGCGATAGAGTCTATGTTTAAACGTGGGCAGTAGCACGTACTGGAAGCACTGTTTACGTCAATAATTCGGAAATTGTCGATTTATTTCATGTTCGTTGCAATATATTGTACTGCAAACATATTCCATGCACTGTGCGCATACGTACGTGAAACGCAAAGTACAGAGAGCTTTAGAATATTGTTTCGCCGGATGCAGTAGCATCACTTCATTCTGGGACAGTTGAATAACGAAAGTATCGCAGGTGAAACGATATAATTGAAACGGTACTATACAAAAACGATATAAATATTTTTACTTTACACGCGCGCTGTATTATCTGTATTAAAAAAAAAAACAATTATTATTTCATCGATGAAGCGAAACACATCAATCAAAGTTATTTCATCTTCGATTTTCTTCGATGTACAAAAAGCTCGTCGATATTTGTTGGGCAGCATTAAGGGCAACAATCTAACAATTTTCAACTTCCATCGGAATAACCTTTCACGCCATCGAGTACTAACAATAAAACTAACGTTTCGTCTTAACGATATCGATTATCAAGACGAGGAAAGTACATGGGTGCACTGTGGATTCGATTGAGGATACCGTACACGAAGTTCAGACCGGAAGTCGTTCATTTGGCTGGCAATATCTATGCGAAATGCAACTAAGCTCGCTGCTCGTCTCTTGCTATTCGATTTCTTTGCCGGCTTTAGAATGGTAGGTACAGAACGACATTCAATACCTGTGCAATTGTATTCGCTGCGTTGTTTTGCTCGTCGTTCGCAGCAGTAATTGCATCTTGTCATTTTTCACATCTACACCTCTTCGTGTCGCCTTCTTTGGCGGTGCATAATGCAGTCAAGCGCAAAATGCTCTTCTCACCTTCGTGCAATATTTTCTCGTTAATGCATCGGTCCTATGGTTCAGACGGCATTGGCGAACGAATGGAACAAGTGGCAGCACGTTTGAACGTTGTTTGGTACTGTTCGAATGATAAAAAGAGTTAAAACACTCATCGTTGTAACACATAATTATAGGAGAACCTCGTTTGTCCGAATATATCGAAGAACGAAAGTGTTTCGTGTAGGAATGATCTAATTGAAATTAGATTATTTTTTTCAATTTTTTTACACAATTTATTATTCATTCATTTTAATTATTTCTCACCGCGTATTTACACCATTGATTTCGACATTAAAATATCGAATGAAAGAGCAGGCGTTTCTGTATCACTTTCATATCGAAAGATATTTCGGTTCTGAGTCGACATGCCAGTACTTTCTATCAGCGGGTATGTTTTCGGTTTAAAATATGTCCAGACTGCCGTACCTATAATTAACTGCGGTTGATAGGCTGATGAGACAATCTAATATCTGCCGACACGAAAATAGAACGGTGCATGCTTGCGAGCGTAATTCAATTTATGTAGTCGTTTGTTTACTACGCTCGTTTGCTACCGATTCGTAGAAAATGAATAAAATAATATAATTCACTCGCGCGATCTGAGAACGAAACGAACGACAGAATAATTGGACGTCGCGTGTCATCGACATTAAATATTTAAAGTTGAAACTATTTGAGGCACAGATTTGTTAATCAAGTGGGAAATTAGAATCTTTGAGATTTATAGATACAGGATACCGCGTTTCAAACGCACGGTTCTAATTCAAACGCCAATGATTAAATTATAAAAAAATAAGTATAGAACGCCTCGCTGCATCAGCCGTGCAATAATCATTTATCATATCGACCTTTTTAAATTGCACCGACCAATCGTGTGCAAGAATCGCTCGATTCTATCCTCGCCGATAACGATGCACATGCGCAAGACGAGTCTAATACCTATTTATATCTTATTACCCGGCTAAATAAGAAATGGTCAGATCAATTTCACGCCTAACTAAATCGCGCGTGCGAACGTATCGAGTATCTTGAAATCCTTGATATCCGTGTGTGGCATATACATTGGGTCGAAGTAAATGGAATGTTAGCATGTGTCGCTGTATGATCTCGATCTTGGTGAAAGCCTAAAGGCAATTAAAAAAACAATAACGTAATGTTGTTTGTCAATCAAAGTGCGTTTGTTAATAGTGAAGATTTGTCTGCTCCGAAATTAACACTTTTGTTCGAATAGAACAATCATACATGGATCGTTCATTGTGATATATATTCCAAATATAATTTAGAAAAGTGTAGCGATATTTCTGATTTTGGTTAGATTTTTTACTCCAATTTTACTATCATCAATTTTAATCAGTAACAAATAATTAATTATAATATTAACTAGTATTTCCCTATTTCAATTACGAACTACAGATCATCGTAATGATACAAAATCATTGCCCATAGTGTATAAATACTAAATATTAGATAATTGTGGGAATCAACAAGGAAGAAACACTTCCGCGGATATAATTGTCAGGATAAAGGATCGCATACGAAAGCGAGCTAATCAATTCGGAGTTCATTCATCTTTAGCTTATTTTCCGGAGTTTTCTGTCAACGGGCAAAAAGTATTTCCTGTTTTCCCACAAGAAACGAAGAGACCGAGATAACGTGTCACGCGGACGAAGAAAACCGGCTGAGGAAGATGACAAAAATACGTGTGTCTCTGCCCCGTCGTCATCCGGTCCCGCGCGATATTTTCGTCGTGTACATACGTTCATTGAGAAAAGGCTTAATGGCCCGACGCGTACGACCAGAGACACTTGACGTATTTACTCTGCGCACCGGTGTATCGACGTGTCCCCGAAACACGCGGCCACCATTTCGTTATCCGTCGAACAGAAGCGAGCCAACGTGGAAATCTTGACCTTTGTAGTTTGCCTTTGCACCGATTTTCACGGCTCCACTATTTAGAGAGGCGACCGGTCTGAATGAAGTGGCGCTTCCAGGGTGTGTAAATAACATTTACGATTCACAGATCCCGGGGCGAACTTTGAACCATCGCTATTTTACGATCCATCCTTCTTCTGCGTGACGGCTGTTAAAGATTCTATATGCGTTTGTCGTTCTCCTGTTTGCTTGACAAACAAGGGGTGTGTAACGCGGTGTAACGACTTTCCAAGAATCCTGGATATTTTTAACGCATGCAACGTCGAAGAACGCAGACAAAAGGGTGGAGAAAAGCGAAAAATGAAAAAAACGAAGAAAGGGAGAAACAAATGATTTGTTACGCGGTGCTCGCCCGGGTGCTAAACAGTCGATGACTTTGCGCGAACCTCTCATGGGAAGATTTCTGACGAGACATAGAGAGCACCAACGAGCATGGTTTAGCCGTATGATTTATGCTCATCCACGGAAGTTTCAGTACTTCCTTTATGACGTTCAAGATCGTGCCACGGGGACCGGTGTTTAATCTCCATCAGTACGTATCCCCCCTCGACATCACCGGCGGTCTCCTTTGACCGTACGACTTTTTATCTTGTCGGTTTCTCCCACCGGGTTGCACGAATCTCCTCTCCTATTTATACTTAGGCACCCGCGAGCACGCGACCGGTGTGCACTCGTTATTACGTTTTTCAGCGCGCAGCTCGGAGTAAAGGGTACCCTTTGAACGGGGAAAAAACGCGGCGAGGAAAGGAAGGAAAGGAAGAAAAGGAAAGGGTGGCCAGAAAAGCGAGGCGGAATTAAACAGTTGAATTGGGAAATTATTTGATTCCGTGAATTTCATTAATTCTTTCTGGGCCCTCTCGCGTGTTACTTTGTCCTATTGGGTTTTAATTGTACCCCGAATGTAATTACCACGGCGATTTTTAATCCGGCGATTCCCGGAGTTTCCGTCCTCGTAGAATGTTAACACGAAGAGAACTCCTCATTACCTTCGCGCGAATGTGAATTAATTAAAAATTGACTTTGATCATTTTATCGAAGAACGTTTCGAATGTTAGTTGATATTCGTGTTGTCTGAAGCGTGATTACATAAAATTATTATTCTTCACTCAATACCAACCTTTGAATCGTTAAATCTAATAAATAGTAAAATAATCGAATAATTCAATTCCTTCCATTTTTCATTCGCCCTTCGTTTCGCCGGGTAACATACATAATTAATCCAAGTAAATTATTCAACCAACCATCCGTACTCTAACCATACCTTGAAAGGACGGCCACCAGCTACGTATTCTGGTTGCTCGTTTTCAAACGACGAAGTCACAGGGCAATAAATTAAACGTCGAACGAATTACCTGAACAATAATGAGCACGGTCGTCTTTACGAAACGCATCGACGCCTTTCTGACCGCTGGTTAAAGTTAAAGGAATTTTACAAACGCGATTGCAATTGTAACGACATTTCTCCTTTATTACGAGTATTATTTACGGGCCATTGTGCCGCTATAATTCAAACGGATATTGAGTCAAAGAAGCAAAGTAGAAGGACTGCGATATTAAAATCTATTCACCATAAATTCTTGGAGTTCTATTCCTTTTTCCGATCAAATGTTTTCTCACAAAATTCTCCTCGGCTCCCTTGCGTTTGTCATTGCAAAAAAAAAAAAACAACTCTGCCGGAACGTTCATTCTCTGTCGCAATGTTAATAAGAGTTGGACTCTATACGGAATACATAGTATCTATACGTATATACATAGTATCTATACGGTACGAACGCGTTCACATCCAATGGCAGCTCGCTTCACGCTCGGTACTCTGCTAACGAGATAATTTTCCAACGATAACAAGTGAACGAGGATGAAAGTGGCCATGCAAGGACGTTAACCTGACGCGACAGGACGGGGACATATTGCTCCGATTTCAAATGTCATTTTAATTATTACTTTCCGTGCTTCTTTCGATGCCTACTATCTTGTTTTCCAACTTTATTGATAAAAATGGGAAAATCGATGTTTGTCTCGATGGTTCGCGGCCGCCAGTCCTACGTGATTGGCGGAATCGTGCAACGTCACTTCGCAGAACCGAAAAATTAATATGAAGACCTTTTCTTCCGGGAAAACAGACCGGGATATTTAAATGAAACGAGACCGGAATTCGGTTACGCGATCGCGTTGGGAAATTTCGTATGAAAGCTTCGCGGAAACGGCTCGCGTGGGAAATGTTTTTTTAATTCCGAATAAAATGTATTTTGGATATTAAATGAACGTAGACAGATATCACATATTTATGAACTATTCTCCGCTAAATAAAGAACATCCTTTTCGTTCGCAGCATTTCACTAATTCTGCCAAAATATTATCCAACGCTATTTAAACATTTTACCTCCCCTCTAAAACCATCCAGCTCCAGAGAATTAAACGAAACCCATCAAACTAGTCCTTCCGCATTTCAATATTTCGACGAAAATTATTTTGCCAAAATCGTATTTGCCAGTTTTTAAGAATCCGCGAAAGATCGAAAAATCCGTCATTCGCAGCAGTCGAGGTAATCTCGGGCGATCAATGGGAACCTATTAAAGGGTTAACCTCGTGGCGATCGTTGTATCTCGTTAGAGAAACAGGGGGCCAGCCGATATTGCTAGACAATGTTATTCGTTCGTTGGCTTATCAGCGAGACCACGTATCGATCCATTTAACAGTGGGCAGTGCCGGGTATGTACCCGCTGATTCCACACTCACGGTCTACCATCGATGCGATGCCTGCCTAAACCGGACGCGAAATTTCGTCGAAAGCGTATTAAACAACCGGTTGCTTCGGTTCCGGGCTTCGTTTTGTGGAATTAGGCCACGGTTCCCTCGCCGTCTTCGCTTTCCATTCAACCACGTTGCCTCCCCGTGTCGTATACGTGAGTTGCCTGCCAGTTATCCCTTCGCAATTTCGCGCCGTTTCGATTGTCCTGCTGAGCGTGGTTGTGGGCGTAACGCGTTTTAATTTAGTGTATGTTCACGGTGTTGTATTAGAAATGTGTAGAATATCTTTCGCTTCTTAGCGTGGAATTTATCGGAGTGAAGTGTACGCCGATTTTTATTTAGTTAATAGTTAATTCGTATCGCGGATCATCTTATTATTATACATTATTATTTTTGCGTGAGTCGTTAATCGCGAGTTTTACGATTTAACAAGGAGTCGTCAAAAAAGAAGAGAACTTCGTAACTTTAGAATTCCGTTCATAATTATTAATAGAACGGAACATAATCATTGTATTCGTCGTTAAGCGTTGTTACAGTGTAGCATTAAGAAATTGATGTCCCTGCCTCAGCGTAAAATATGCCTCATTGGAATAATTTTTTGGTCCGTCTCCTCGCGAACGTATTTACTTTCCACTTACTACGACCGGTCAGCGGCGATGAGTAATACCAAATATGCGTCAGGTGTCGATTACAGTAACATGTATTATGGAACAACGCGTGCGATACTCTATCGGGGATATTATCAGCGATCTAAAGATTCGAAGATTCAGTTGTCGGTGGATTGTTAACGCGTCGAAGGAAAGGTGATCAGTCGTCGGCGAATTAACGTTGCACACGCACGTCGCGTCGTCGCTGTGACATGAATCTTGACACCAGCTTTCTTCCAAAGGGTTGACGCGAAAGAGTTGGGTTCCATGCACGAAGACGAAATTCAACGCGACGGTGGATATTTACAGGCCAGTTTCATTTATCGACTACCGTGTACGAACGACGTTTTGCATCGGCCACTTTCTCGACGACCGTTTCACGTTCATTCATTTCAAAGCGTCACAATGGGAATAAATCTCAAGTGTCATCGTGGCAAAATAATTAGTTTTAATTCATTTCTGTGTGTTATTTCATTTTTTCTCGGTTTTCATTTCATTCATCTTACTGATGCTATAATTCATTTCTATAGAATCCATTATCCTGGGTAACTGCACCTATCCGGATTTGCTTTATCGGTATTTGTTGCAAAATGCCGAGACCGAGTTATCAGATGTACCAAACGTAAAAGTACGCAAAATGTCTTTATCTCTGTATATCCACAATTCTCCAGTACATATTTGTTTCATTTTCAATCGTTTTTCTTTTGTTTGAACGGCGGTCCTCAATTTTCTCGCCTACATAATATTACTTATTATTATCGCTAAGCAGTATTCATGTTACATTAACAATAAAAACACGAAAATATGTAATAACTATTTCTCGACGACCATCGCGAAGTTCTTTTATCTCCGCAAAAATCAAACCCCGTTAAAAGATCCAAGGTAACGTTGCATCAACTTCCATACGCAATGAGACGTAAGTTTCCATTTCGCGAGGACTTCGATCGCCCGTGAGTGGAATACCGGTCTCGTCTAAGAAAACTCTGAGAGATTTCCTCTAAGGAAACACTCTCGTTCTCCCATTCCGTTAAAAAAAAAATATCCAATCATCCACATCTTCGGTATGATTATCTAATTGCAAATAAAGGAGTCGTGCCGTCACAATAAATATTAACAAACATCTTCGACCTGCCTGAACGTGCAGTCAGAGAAAGGACTAAACGCATTGTTACGTGTTCGCTGTAAATTTCCATCCCTTCGACCTTTATAGCCAAAGAGACGTCCCTTCCGATCGTGTCTTGAACCCTAATTACTCTCTGGGAACCGTTCCGCCGTGAATGTGTCACGGACCGTCGTAGAAAAGTTTCCACGGTAAGGGTTAAGCAGCCCCGGGTAAATCGCAATGCAACCCCCATGAATTCCATAACACATTTTTCCAAACGAGCAAATTCCAAGTCCCTTCAAAATCAATTTCTCGACTCGCAGCAGTCCAAACGGTGACAATCGCTCGATACGATAATCTGCAAGGTGAATTCGCGGTGGCTCGATCGTCGAGAATTTTCACCGGAAACGATAGTAAAAATAACCGCGCGAACCTGGACGATAGGCCGTCTGCGTGGAACAATTAAAGTTCGCGGAGTCGACGATGAGCCAAGAGGACGTGTTGCCGTCAGACCAGAAATCCGGGATACCGAATTAGCCACGGCACGGGGCGCCGTGGAAATCGTGCTTAAAGCATCGCCGCGAGAAACACCATGAAACAGGGGGCAACCCGCGATTTCGTGGCAACGTTCCTCGTGAGCTAGCTACTTCTTTTTTTCGTCGATCGTGGAAGGAATCCTTCGATACTAATTGCCACTCCGCGTCTACGATGGTGTCCGGAATTTTCGGACGATTTATGAGAACCGAGACATCTCGCTGGTGCCATTTCAGAAATTCGAGCGGGTATTGCCAAGGGGTGGGGGTGATTTGTTCAACTCTCTTTGATGAAATTACGCCCTACCGAGAATTTCCTTCGTTCGAAGAACCACCGCGGTTGTCCCTAATGAGTCTAATCAGATGAAAGTGATAGACGTTCTTTTCCTCGACAATTGTCTCTCGCAGAGCGGATTATTTAGCGTTATTATCATTATTATTATCAAGCGGCGCTGCGTTGATTCCTCATTCTGCTGAATGTTTCCGTTGCGAGCAGCGGATCGAGGCTTCGGTAGCGTGTGGGAAACGTGAAGATTAATAAGGGTGATATTTTGATTGCAGAACGATGAAGATGCTACCCCTTGATCGGTGGTGAACCGGAGTGACATTGTTGGTGAGGAAAATGGCTTTGACCGTCGTACCCTCGGCCCGCGTTTTCAATGGAAACGGTGAGTTCTAGTTTTCATTTAATCTACGATATAGAAATATTTTGGCGTAGTAATTTGCTGACTGTTGATCCTTTTTCTTCTTAATCTAGTCTACATATTCATAATCTCAAAATATTAATAAGCGATGTTAAACATCTAAGAGCTGATTCGCAAAACGAACGAACGAATGAATGAATGGTAAAAACAAGCTAGCTAACCGCAAAGAACATACGTCGAACGATCGATTGCGTTTCAATCTTTCAACGGGAGTTCATTAAGTCATTACCGCGTGCGTTACGGTACTATGAAGGGTCCAGTATGACACGTAAATGGGTTCCCCGCACTGTCCCGGCTAACGAACTTCGCCAGATTATTATTACCGTGCCTCTGGATGGTCGCCAATGGTTACAACATATTTCGGTTTACTCTGCGCGTCGGTCGTTACCCTCGAACAATCAGCCTCTCAGGATGAAGCACAATTGATCTTACCCTTCCAAAGATAGATCCTTTCTTGCGAGCTGATCGAAGAAAGACGCGGCTGCTTCTTTTCGAGTGCCTCGAAGTTGCGTCTAAATCGAACACGGTTCATACAGGTCTTATTCGGTGTACGTATATATTCTCCTTGAAAGATCGCTCGATAAGAAGCGTGCTGCACCGTCTGTAATTGGGGTGCTGTTTCATGAGTTTCATTAAAATCATTCGCTGGGAGAGTTATGATTTGATGCTCTGTTTGCTCGAAGAATCGCAGTAACTGTTCTCTCGGTTGAATCTTGATTCCTTGATTTATCAATTAAGCTTGTTTCGACCATTTTTCGTGGCGATGAAAAATATTGGACTCGCGAGTGCTTCTGTTGGGTGGCTGAATGTGTATGTGACTTGTACAGATGCACGTACATGTATGTACTTGGATATACGGTTACAAATGTTGTAGAAGATTGTTACACAGACGTTTTCAAAGCCTTTTTATTATTACTTTCTCTAGCTTGCTACTCAAATAATCGGGATAACTATTCTCACGATAATATTCCGATTTTATCCTTTATTTTCTTATCAGCTTCGCCTTGATTGAACGCCAAAAATATTATACGTTCACGCCGAGCATTAGATTACAGTGCGATATAGAAACGGGAATTTAACGTAAAAAATGGTACAGGCATATTCAATGAAATATTTAATCAGAATCGGAATAATATTTTTGTCCATTTCCCGTTATTCTCGATGCAACGTGCAGTGGGGACGCAGGCCTACGTTTCCGGCTCGCCAGGATCTAAGTGCCTTTGCTGCCCTTACGGCTATCACATCGACCTGGACTTCGTGCGATATTGCGAGGCGGTTGCGGCAGGAAGTGTCGGCGATAGATCTAGCGTCGAGAGACGCAAGAAAAGGGAACGTCGAAGGCAATGCCAATCTATGGAGGTTCTACTTGGTCTGGTAATTGATCGTTTCATTTCACGATTAAACTACTCTGTCTTAATTCGAACCATGTTCGATTCGAGCCACCCTATCTCGATCCTGAATTATTTAAAAATACGCGTTACACCGTTCTCTCTTTTTTTTTTTGCCACAATAAAATCAATCGTCGAAATTTATTTTTTATCTCATCGAGTATCCAACGAAACTACCCATCGTTATATCAGACAAAAGTTCGACGATGCCAGGTTCGAGAGAATACGAACGACAGGCATAATAAACGAGGGTGAAAATCGACAGCTGTTTCGAAGGTCGTCTCGTAAATTTCTCGGTATTTCCTTTTATCTTAGGTGAGTCCGGCCCTCGTTGGAATAGAGGCTGAACTGCCGAAAATACCTCAGGAACCTGCCACGCCGAACGGCTTGACGACTTTTCCCAGATCGAGCCACGACAGGCAAGGGTACGTGCTAGAATCGCCGATCCTCGACCTTAGCGACGTCGTAGGCGACTTCGAGGCGACCCTTAGACGTTCCTCCAGACCAACCAGAACTTCAGATAAGAATGACCGCACGGAACACGGTAAGACAGGTTGCTATTTTATGCAGCAAAAGTGTTTAAATATACATCGCGTCGCTTCGAAATTTTTCGTACGAACGAATCGTTCCTGTAACACTGCAATTGTTCTTGTTCAATTTATTCGCCGTGACAGTGATTAACTACTCTTCGTATCTGTTATAAAATCGTATTCTGTACCGTGAGAGAGCATCGTCTCGTCGCTTCTTTCAATAGTACGAAAGAAAAATGGGAACCGTTCGATCCGATCGACGGCAAACAAGATTAATTCCAACGGTAAAGGAATGGGAATAAAAAAAAAGGAAGAAAAAGGGAGATCTGATGATTTCACGCACATTTGATTTCTTCGCGCTGAATCCCTTCAGCCATCTTTATATTCTCCATGGCCGAATGACCTGCTATACAATAATGCCGTAAAGAGAAATGCTTCCTTCACTTTTGAGCCACTATTTCACTGAAACGTTCTCGTACACCGTTTAATTAAATGCACGGTACTCGCTAATGAGCCTTCCTCCCTCGCAATCGTCTCGAAAGTTATGTAGACGCGAAGTTAATCTGCTTTTAAATTAACAAAGAAAAGGAAGGGGGGGGAATAAAGTAGAAGTGTTTCGTGCAAAATGGAAAACGAGTGTAAAATTTATGTTCCACCGTTTTCTACGAAACGATTCGCGATTGAATACGTGGCCAGTCGAAACGATAACGCAGCAACAGTTAATTACAGTTCGCCCGGAATGCATGCAAAGGATATGAAAATTTCTCCCCGCTGGTTGAACACGTGTACAGATACTTTGCATATTTCATCGGGTTTAGGATCCGTCGGTTCCGGGTTCTTAGCGTTCTCTAACAGTGGAACAGGTGGTGCATTTTATTACACGATCCACGGATAACGTTGTCAAAGGGGGCAGCAGAGAGCGACGAACAAAATGTTCCCGTTCGATTCAGATCGTCGTAATCATCGATCGAATGATCACCTGAAGATTGAACATTGAATTACCTGGTAAACGATTCATCTGTCGATTTGTGGACGATCCGAAATCCTTTCCCCTTATGCAAACATATTCACAAATGAAATTGAATTGTATGGTTTAATTGAATGGTTTGAAATTCATTAACAACTGGAGGGTCGTAATTAAAAATTGACAGCGGTGTAGAATAAATCGTTAACCAAATTTTTTCAATTGAAGGTAATTCATCTTCGATAACACGTACTTACGCATAGAAACTGAAAAGAAATTCTGTATTGGATTCGATATAAATTCACGCAGATTTTGACAAGATCTAACAAAGAGTGAAAAATCTGTATCCAAACAAATTATAAAGACGATGTTAAAAAAAAAATTACGAAATAATTCCCGGTTCGCTCGGTTTTCACTCCCCCCCTTGAACAAAGGACCGGATTTTTGCTGACGACTAGGCTGACGGTTCAGTCGACGAAAAACGACAATCGCGTTGTTTCTCACGAGACCGCGAACCTTATACTGAGACCAGCCACCGACACGCGTTTGCAGGAAGATTCTCATGTTTCGCAAACCGACCACACTTGCTCCTGTTTCCTGTCTTATCGGTCGTCAGACAATAGAAACCTTTGGGAGCATCCTCCCGGGGGGGGGGGGAACCGAGATTGTTTCCTTCCTTTGATTCACTGCCTGATAAATTGAACTCCCCGAGCGCAAAGCATAAAATCATACGATGGGAACGTAGTTCAGCAACCTGTTCGGCGGCATAGCAATACAGATGTATTTATCGAAGGAAGGACAAAGTGAAGCGTAGATATTAATAGTCGCCATATTTGTTCAATTAAAATATATCGAAATATTTCGAATCGCCGACGAAACATACACGACGGTCCGCAGACGCACACAACGACGCGGCGTTATCGATCACCTGGAGTAGATCACCCCGTTGCACCACTGCGCTCGCAGTTAGTACTTTAAGTTCCAGTAACCATGTGCATTATCCGGAGCGCATATTATTGGCCTTTAATCCAATAATCCGAGCCGGTTAGAGTATTGCAGGCAAGCAAACGTTGCCCCGTTCACGTGCACCGTTAAGTAATCTCTAGGAACGGTTGCCCGATACAGTTTCCGCGGAGAATAAATTGCGAATTGCTCGCGCGGTCGTTCATCGCTCGGCCAGCTGTAAATCGTGGCTTGAAGATCCTGGCCGTTTCTTGACCGGTGCCGGAACGCGTCAGCAAAGTCGCCGGTGCGTGGCTGGAACCACCTGCTTCCTGTTGCACGCGCCGGTTTGCATCGTCGCTTCAACGACACCTGTTTTACACCCTGTGTCAATGATGTCGTGCGGTCGACCGCGCTCGTCCACCCGCCGAACTCCCGTTTCCCATGCGAATCGGTCTTCCTTGGAACGGTCGGATCTGCCCGCGAGCAGAATCGAAACGCGAAATATGATTTTGTAATGCTCCGCTCTCTTTTTCTGACTTCTGCGGTTATTCTTCGACCGCAGGTCTCTTTTCCTGCTCTTTATTACCTTTCGTTTGGTCACAGCTATTCTTTCTGCTATGTCTGTTATTTTTTCCCGTCCCTGCCACCCTCTGTTTTACTTCTGCTATTCCTTTTTCTTTCACCTCTTCTCCGTTTCATTGGCGACCTTTTTCTCTCTCTTTCCCTCGGTTCTTTTTCTCTATGCTCTTTAACCCCTTTTCCTGCTTTTTCTTTCTTTGCTTGCAGTACGTACCGTGCGCCCTGTGGCGTTGAGTTAAATGTACAGATTTCAAGAGATTTAGCTGGTACATTTGTTGTGAAGCGTTTTGGATTGATTTGTATGGGTGAAAGTCGCTGGTAATACTGTTCGGCTAATTCTTGCCTTTCTGTTGGTCGAGCTTTTTCTTTTTTTTTTTATTAACCCTTTGCGGCTCGTTTTACGATTGGGATCGCCCAGGTGCTTTATTGGGGACGAGGGTGAAATGATATTTTTATGGTTGAGGCCGTTGGTTGTTCTATCGCTTTTACGGCAATGGGTTTTTACGGATTCTTACGGGGATGGCTTATTTGTCTTTATATATCAAACAATATTTAATTTCACATACCCTTCCATTTAATAATAAAGATATTAAACTAAATGTACCGTAATAGACGCTTGTGCTACAATAATCGTGCAGAAACATAACGTTTTGGTTAAAAATATTTTCAACTCTCCATTTCGAAACATTCGTCTACGTTGCATCGCACCTCTATACAAAGCCATTAGAATTTCATCGCTAAAAGTAACGAGCGCATTACTCTAATGACACAACTTTCTCTGCACACGGGTCAGAGCGTTTTAAAGCACTCGAAATTCGCGCGACCGCGAAAGTGTATTAAATCGAACTAACACGCTTCATTAAGAGCTCCGCTAGACGATACCTTGCACATGAAACTCGCGGGGTAACGTAATCTGTGGCCGGGACGTCGCTAATTATGGAAATCTTTCGAGCTCACTTCATCGATCTGTTCGTATTCACTATTCGCTATCTATTCGCGTACGTATAGTTCAATGAAAACAACGAACCAATATTACCTTAGCGTTATTTCATCTTTAATTGTCGCTGCGTACAGCGAGCATATTCAAGAAAGCACAGAGGACATCAATGTTTTTACTTCAAACTCAGTTCTAAGAATTAATCGAGAAAATGATAAAGGGGTAAAAACAGCCGTGTAACCTTTGCTTAAAGATCGTTGTAATTAAACATTTATTGAGTCGAGAAAACAGTAGATACAGCTCCCCCTTTCTTCAAAATTCCCTGCACACGTATCTGTTTGAAGCTGCCACTTCATGACCAATCAACGGAACACCTTTCGACATGCAATATTCCCATTTAATTTTCGTCTTTGAAACAAAAAGATCGATCGCCCTTGAAAATCGCTTCGTCGCGTGCTGCCAAAACGCATTCTGCTCGTACGAAAATAAAGCGGCGTCTGTGTGCGACACGAATTCGCCGTCACCGCGATTCCTCTTCTGAAAACACCCGAAATTAATTCCCGGCAGGGGGAAGTTTTTCATCGAAACTTCGTTATTCCGCCATCCATGCACTTCGCTTAACTCGACATGGAAAATGCTAGGTAACTGCATCAACGACGCGAAACCACTTTGGTGTAACCTTGTTGGAGCAAGGTGGTCGCATATGGCGGTGTGCACCTGTCGGCGGCCTAAACGTCCGTGCAACCGGTGCAACTGCTCCTCGACGTCAAAAACTGAGCTATTCGAAAAAGCCCACGGGACGTACAAAATAAACGCTTTAACCTGCCCGCGGTCGAATAAAATTCAATTTTCCACGAGGCACGCGGCGAAATTGATTAAAAAACTGAGGCGATGTTTGCTCATTCTATATTGCTCAATTCGTTACCCATTGGCCGTGATTCGTTTGATATTTTGTTTCGCGCTGACAATTTTTCCTTTATTCGACGTCGATAGGGAGCGGGCGATCTTTAATTAGAAGGGTGGCAGGGTTATCAACCGAATTGCCAATCGCGCATTACCAAAATTGAAACGGATATTCTTGTATAAGTACGAAAAAAAAAGAATACAGAAAGATGGATATTCGAGGGTGTCAAAAATAAGCCGCGAGCGCAGGGTACTTCAAAGGGAAAAGATTATTAGCAATTTTTCGCAGAGGCTGAGAAGAACGCTTTGTAAAGATGTACTCTCAAGCCTGCGTTCCGCGAGATCAATAGAAAGGTACGAAAAGAAAAAGCAAAAGAAAGGGGAGGTGATACAATCTCTAAAAAGTCCTGCGAAGTAATTGCAATTCAAGGCACACGTTCGCAACCGAACTCTTCAATGCAACGATAAGACGGTCTTCATTTATATTCCATCAAGGACGCCTTTATCAACGTCGGCGAATCATTGTTGCCGACACGAATTACATACCACCACCGGACAGAGTTAACAAAATCCGAGGGGATAAAATATTTCCCCCTTTTTCGCCCCCCCCAACCCCCTCCCCACAATGCGATTAAGAAATCTACGAGCGCTTGCACACAAATGCATGCGCTTACACACGTACACACTTTTACGATGGGCCAAAGAACAGGAGAAGAGGCACAATTCCCCTCTCCATTCACCTCTACGCGAGTAGTCGGAGTTCTGGTTGGCTATAGCCCAGAGTTCGGACTCACAGTTAAACGCAAACAGTGGTCGCTACGAAACAGATCGTGCCACGAATGCTCGGAAAAGCAACGGCGACAGAGCCCCTGGACACGGCATGCGATCGTCAACAATCGAGATCCGGATCGATGAGGCTCGACGGGTCTGATCGTCGCATCAATTACTCGGGGGGACGACGCGACGCGGCCGTCGTCGCGCCCTTTTCAAGCGAACGCAGCGGGCCGATCGATCGATCGATCGATCGATCGACGCGGCAACGAACGAACGAGAACGTCGACGTTCGACGAAGATTCGTCGGTCAAAAACGAAACAACGAACGACGCAACGATTGTAAAAAATATGCCTGATTAGTTAGAAAAGAAATTACATTCGATATCTACGAGCTTGTACGAGACTAATGGAGGACCCAAGTGCGTTCGGGGTGCCTACGTGGTGAATGTTGATACGTGAACAACATTAAACTTGCGTGATGTGTGCGGTTCGTTTATTTCAGTGAATCGGGTTCCGGTGGTGTCGTGTTTGTGAATTGACTGAAGATCGTTGGGGTGACGAGACGCGAAGATGGGGGTGAAGAATTTTATTATGAAAAGGATACCCTTTTGCAAGATGAAGGCGAAAAGGAAGTTCCGTGAGTGTTCTTTCTGTTTTTGTCAATTACGAAAATTCATTCCTCTCTCCCTTCACGACGTCGAGTTTAGGCAGCTGTCAGACGTACGCTCGCAGAAAAGAGACTTTCAACTGTAGATTAGTCGTGAACGTCGAGGCGTATGTTTTTCTGCGTGCTATCTGCTAAACAGAACGATAATGATAACAAATGCTTACGTCACTGCGATTTTTCACGGGACGTGTTTTCACGTGAATTATCGTCTTGCTGTTTGCAAATGTCGCATTGCATCTTGCGTAACGTGACCACCGCGAATTCGATTTTCGCCACTGCCAATGGAAACCCAACGGGCACTTTTCGTTCGACGGTATGCGCACGATCGCGTTAACGAGGATAATTAAAAGACGCTTTATCTATAGACCGAAACATGTCTACAATTCATTATCAGACCGATAACAGGGTAATCGTGTCACCTCGTGCTCGACCACTTTGACCTCAAAGTAAAGAAATACGTATCTGCGAGTTTCCTTTCGTATGAAGGAAAGAGAAGAGAAAAAAAACAGCCAAAGAAAGCAAGCCGAAATAATCTATAGAAAGTCGAATGAATTTCATTGAGATCGATCTTTTCCTTAAGCTTCCACCGTTTTAATTGCAGTATTTATCGTTGCGATCAGATAACGCCGGAATGCATGAGAATTAGCTTCAATCATATCGAGAATCGTTCAAAAGCATCTACGTATGTAATACTTTTTCTTGCCTCTGTTTTACCGGGGGGAATCCGACTCGTGATCAGATTTCACCGATCTCATCGACAATGGGGATCGTTGCGTGTTTTTTCAATTAATTAACGTTCGTGGACGAATGAACGTGAAAAGTAGGAGGGCAGAGAGAAGTAACGCGAGGACAAAAAGG
The DNA here is from genome assembly GCA_948146005.1 of Nomada fucata. Lineage (NCBI taxonomy): Eukaryota > Metazoa > Arthropoda > Insecta > Hymenoptera > Apidae > Nomada > Nomada fucata. The sequence goes on from OX411277.1 coordinate 5,852,250, forward strand.
GAGGAAAGGCTGTAGAACAGCTGGTCGCTCCGTTTTAACTTGACTTTCACGACCGACATCGGCCGATTCGCTTTTTCAACGGGACGCACGCTTGCTTCTAGTCCACATGTGCATCGCCCGCGAGAAAACCGTCGCGTTTCTTCCATATAAAGTGCAATGTAACGATTACGAGCCATTATTTACATAGCTGCTTCGTTCGTGCATCCTTTACGTTGTCATGGCTGGCGCGAGAACAGTGTCGAGCCCTTTTAAGGATGTCCCAAGTGCGAGAAGGCTGCTAACGCGACCGACTTTCTTGCAACATTTTTCAGCAACGCCAACGTAATCGCGGGCCCGGCGATTTTTTCTGCTTTCCGAGCTGTCGAGAATCGTAACGGTATGTTAGCTGCCGGAAACGAGGCTCCCCCGTGGGTACAATAGATTGCACGCGCGGGCAGAATTTTTAGAGGAACGTCGAGGATCGGCGAAGGAATCTTGCGCGATCTTGGAAGTAAATTGCTAGAAAGCGGGTTCGGATCTGTGGATCGTTTGAAAGAGTCGAAAGATTAATGGATAACGAAGTAATGCGCGAGCGTGGTGAAGCGAAGTACTTTTCTTCTTTCCCGGACTGATCAAATCCCGAACTGAAGGGAATCGAGGAAAATAATTATTCATCTCGTAAGGCGAGCTTTACTTAATAAAGTGAAGGCAGATATCTTTGCTTTGTAATAACCGCTCGGGCGTTTGCAGTTTACTCCCCGGAAAGTTACTACGGCGTTTCTAAACTCGTACAACATCTGCATAATACGTATTATTTATAATAATTTGTAATAACTTCTATGATAATAGCTGCTAGGAAACGAATCGAGCCGTGCGTACCAGTATGTGGCACACAGCACAATAGATTTACAATTCGCTGCACTTTTTTTTAAAGTGGTCTATTAGTTCGACCTGAATGCGTGCTCGTTGTATCTCGAGTTGCCTGTTTCAATAATCGTTCGATCCTCGATACCTGCAAGCTATTCGTATTCTAAAGAAGGTCGACGAGGTAGTCCCAGATTCCGCCAGGGACGGGGATTCCTCGAGAACCACTAAACTCTCGGGGCAGACATGAAGCCTGTACTTATTTCTACGAACGAGTCGACTAACCGAATCGCGTTTTAAATAAAGCGCGAGCCCGTTCCAAACTTCGTTGCCGTTGCATTCGCGACCATTCTAACTTTAACGTCCGACGGTGTACAATAAAGGTAGCGAAAAACTGGTACACGTTGGATGAAACGTCGTTCTGCGAGGCGAGCGTGACGTGATCCGCGCGCGTGTCTGAACCCTTTGGCATTAGGCCGAGCCCGTGACTCGCGTCACGATATATCGTCGAACGAAATCGAAATGCCTCGATGTCTGGCGGGTTTCTTTATTGTCCCGACCCGTTTTCCCGTGCGGCGCCTTGCGCAACAATCAATTAGGTGAAAAATATCGCAAGAAAAATACACGACAGCGCAGGTGAAGCGAGCGCCGTCGCGATACTTGCGTAACGCGCGCATCGTGCGTTTCGAAAGGAATACGTATGGGCATTGTTATGGGCGAGGGTTGAACCCAGGGAATTGCGGTTGTTGCCCGTACGAATGTTACGGACGAAGGGAACGCACGTATTTGCCTGTTCGTGAACGTAAAAACGGTTGCGGCTGGAACGCGATTCGATAACAGATATTCTTTGGAAAAATTGTACCTTTATTGCGTCGCCGGTCGAACCGTTCATATGTGAACGGCGAAAAATATTTATACCTGGGCTGTGCAAAATATTTGCGTCGAGATTAATATTGTTTCAGGCAAATATCCCCGCTCGCGGTATGTATATTGCGAGATGGGCACGATTTAATGTCTCGTTGAAAAATTGAACGGGGATGTAACGAAAAACAAATAGTTCGCATAGACCGGTCCAGGAAGTATTTTTAATTCCGTTGTGTGCACGGAAGGATAATGTGATCAATAAAACGTGGTCAAAACTGTGTCCGCTGATAACAGGAGAAAGGGGGGGATATTCAATTGCGCTCAGCAGATGCAACGCTACTGTCGCGCGACAAAGAGTTTTCCGCTGTCATGTACTCCGCAACGAAACAGGTGGCACGATATTCCATTACCGGACGACGCTCCGTGCACAAGTTTAGTAATTAATCATCAGGTCGGAACTGTTGGTATATTGCAAGAAAAAACGATCATTAAAGGTCTGAAACATTTTTCGGTTTTGCAAACGTTATATATGTTTCTACTGCGATTTAAAGCAACTACATATTTCGTTCAATGGAAAATTTAAAGTGCTCTCGCCCTTTTTCCCCGATTCATTGTGGATTAAGCGAAACAGTTCCCTGCACACGGCATTTCAAGTGTAACAAACGTTTCTACGTGTGGGTAATACACGTAACGCCGTTACTCTGAAATATTTGGCCGCTAATGAAACGAAGGGGGGCTGTTAATTTTATCAAATGGCGAATTTAATTGCCGGCTGTCACGCATGCGGGGGAAATTCTTCAAATTCTTATTGTTCGGAATGTTCGTCCCCTTGTAAAATATTAAAAATAACATTAGTTGCCAAGCCTCTGACAATTACTGGGGGCTGCTACTTAATTGAAGCGCGCGTGCACTTTTATTGCCGCCGGTTTACAATATTCATTCATTTGTCGGAACCCGATGTTACCTGATTCCCATTGAACGGTAATCCAATTAAATTCCGCACTAAAAATTCGGCATCCCTCTCTTCAAAGCGAAGTTTCGCATACCATCGGAAAAATTGACCACTGCTACCGTATATTGAATTCTTTCGGGATGCACGACTTTTTGCGCGAAATGAAACGAACGACGAACCACGTAAATTGTATTAATACACAGAATTGATGAAAGAAACAATGAATGATTCAGATGGAACGATCACTGTCACCTCTGTGCCGAATAACGCTCACACGGAGCACACGACAGGTGATTTCGACAACGCGAGCATCGGAAGCGGAAACTCGAATCTCAGCACCGGCGCCCTACAGGTGAGTGCGAGAAATTCAAGAAATATCGAACTCTATTTGACGACAACGACGATTTCGTATTACCGAGTGCGTAAACGTGTATTTCTAGAGCATCAGAGAGCAAATGGCCGCGTCGTTGGAACGGATGAGGGAGCTGGAGGAACAGGTCAAGGCGATACCCATGTTACAGGTAAACATTCGTGGTAATTTCGCCACCAATCTGAGACCTTTTTCTCGCCGCGTATCCCGTGAATCACGCGTGACGGTGTTTCGACAGAGAAACGTAATTATGTCGAATCGTATGTGCTGACCTGCCGTGTTAATTGAACCTTGCCCACGGTGGGCAATAAACATTGGGGTGAGGGGGAGAGGAAAAGAAGGAAAAAATAGAAAAAGAAACGAAGAACAGATAAATGATAGCTCTGTAGGATAGGCAATCGTTGTTAGTCCGACCGGCACTCGAGAAATGCACATTCGATATAACGTGCTTTTTCTCGACGTCAATCCATGGATGTATGAGTCACGGCTTAAGTTCTTTCTTGCCGTTGCGATACTTCCGACAGGGGGGGAGCAATTGCGTTAAGGAGCCCAGGTAACCGTTGGTTGTTGCATCGCTGCGTTTCGTGCCGCGTGGTTATCGGAGATGCGCCACGTTTGCCCGGAACAATAGATTTTTTATCAAGCCGTTTGGTATATTAGAACGGGCATTAAAGTGAGGTAATAGGGAGAGGAGAAAATGCACATTATACAATAATAATGCATAGGCACACATGGAAAACCAACAATTCCACCGAGCGTCCCTAAAACAGATTCGCAGAGCTCGCACAGAATTCGACAATCCTACCGCATACGATAGCCAACCGAGTCCAACCTGCCTGCTAAGTCTCTCGCACATCCCCCCTAATCATTCATTCGCCAAAGCATCCCTCATTTATTCTGTCTCCCACGCAGGTGCAAGTGTCGGTGCTGAAAGAGGAGAAGCGGAATCTGCTGCGACAAGTGGACGAGTTGAGCAAGACGAACCTGTGCAATGAGAGTGCGTTGCACAGGCACAGAAGCCAGTCGTTCTCGGAACAACGTGGCTCCCAGCGAAATCCGAAGAACGCGGTCACACCGACCAGGGACATGGGAACGATGTGCGGCGTAATGACGCGGGACGTCGGTGTTTCGCACCAGCAGGTACGCCGGCGACTTCCGTTTCACGCCGATTTATCGGCTCTTCAGATCTGCTTTGTTCACGTTTGAACCGCGAGGGAAACACGGATATCGTTAGGGAACCGGTACCGAACCGACATCAACGAGCCGTGGAAAAATTTGCATACTGAAGCATACTGAAGCATACCGCAGCCATTTAATTGCTCCCACGAAAACGTTATGCCAATATACATACATTATCGAGCCGGTGGGAAAGTTTCGCTTGGGCTCGAGAAACTCTTTCCAATCGATGAATTAAGGAAGCGTTTGTTTTATTGCAAATTCTGACCGATGCTCGGGAATAGAAGTGTACAATATTTCCATTGGTTCGTTTGTATCGGTATATCAACTGCCACGAGTTTATCGAAGCTGCAATGAATTAGTTATACGTATTAGATAGAAGTCCTATTCGAATGAATTTTTAATAGAGCACAAAATCAAGTAGATTTTATAGACGAAAATTCGATTATAGAATTATATAAATTAAATTAAGTTAAGTCGATTAACCAAATTCACGCGACTTCCAATGCACGATAACAATAGTAACTTAATAACTATACAAATATAATAGAATGTCATAATACAATACATAGTAACGTTGCATTGTCGCACGATCAGGTTCGAACACGAGATATCGGCATGATAACGAGCACACCGATAAGACAATCCCTGCAACGGAGTCGTTTGCAGATCGAAGAAATCGTACCTGAAATCAAAGACCAGAGCACGTTGCTCGACGAGCTGACGCCGTCGAGCTTCGACAAGCTCTATTCGAGCGACTCGCGGGACAGTTGGAGATCGACATTAACCCGTAGCCAACTGATGCACGAGGAAATTGCGCCGGAAACGAACAGGATGAGGAATCGTTTAAAGAAGGGCCCACTTCAGATGGAATCCATACCACCGTCCAGTCCGAAATTGGCCGGGGATGCAAGAAAGTTTCGCGACATCGGGGTCAACACGAGGAACAGGCTAAAGGATCTGGTGCACAGCCAATTCATCATCGAGGATATAGCGCCGGAAATCAAGAGGGAAGTTAAGAAACGTTCCTGTGGCACTGCGACCAGATTAACCATGAAGGACGTTTTAACGAAGGACGATATCGCGGTCATCGTTGACGACGCTCTCAGGATCTACAAGAGCACGCAGATCAAGGACACGATTTCCAAGGGCTGCCAGTGCACGCCAGGTCCGCCGAAAATAATCGAGAAGAGGGATCAGTACGTTCAGGTGGCGGAACCGTTTAAAATGAGGACGAACGTGGGAGTGACTGCGAAGCCAATGGTGTCCGAAATTGGCATCGAGGTCAGACCTGGCCCGGGAACGAGGACCATCGCTGTTGGACCCGATCCACACGCCACGCAGTCTCTGTCTTTGCACTCGTTGAACTCGAGGAGTCACTCGTTCAATTACGGCGATACAAAGGTGAAGAGAAAAACTACAAGATCCGTCGGTGTTTTGGTGGACGATCTGATTAGGACCACGGTGAAGAGTACCGACACCTCGGGCCTGGCCCCCAGGAAACGGGAGTTCGGCACGTCGCCGATTAAAAAGAAATTCACGGACGTCTCGGTTGGCGAGTCGATTAAGCCGCACATCTCTATTTCGTGCGCTGCCAACTATTGCGACAACTGTAAGGAGAGTATTAAGAATCTGGCGAAACAGATTGTGAATAACGCGGAGAATAATATGAATCATCAGAACACGAGTCTTGTCTCGAGGATACCCAGGCCGTCCCATATAACATTGAACAACACGATAGATCACAGGAGACAGTTTAAACGACAGGATACTTATACGAAGATACCCACGACAGGTGTTATAAGATACGATACTGATAACAAGGAGCATTATGACAATAGTAATCGGTTAGTAATTCTATTTATAATTTAATATCTGCTCTAACTCTCTGTACATTTTTCTTTTTGCTGCTTTATTACCCTTTAGCTCAACGAATTAATAAATTTAATTAACCGGTATATTGTATAAATGATTGAAATTCATAGGGTTTAAAGCTGTGCCGCGTATTTTCAAAAATTTGGTTCAATTATTTCCTTGGCATCTGTCGGTATAAACGCCAAGAATTGTATCGCGCGCCATCTAAGGGGTGGTGGATTGACACTAGGGGTAGTTTGATTGAAAGATAGGGCAGAACTTGGTACCGTGGTGGATCAAGGTATCGTATAGTTAATGACAGTAACGCGCATGTCACGCGATTGTTGGTTTTTTCTAACTCCATGGTTGCGCGTCATATGCGTCATAAGTGGTAAGCGAGCACAGCGCAGAGGTCGAATGGTAAATAAAAATCCTGGAGATCAGAAATAGATAAGGGGATCACGAAATCATCGCGATTTCGCTATGGTGAACAAGTGAATCGCGTATCTGATTATCAACAAATCGATGCTGCAGCAGCAGCAACAACAACACGCTACTCGTTTAGTAAACGATACCGAACTCACCGAAATAAATTCTGCTCGTTTCGTTGAGAAAGGGTAAATGATTCGTTGAATGATAATGTTTGTATTTCAATTCCTCCGTTTCGAAAACTCAAACTTGAAAATAAATTCGAGAAAGAAATAATTATATCTTGTTTCGTAAAGCCATTTTTTTTTCTAAAAATAATAGACGTCAATTCTTTTCATCATAGTATCCAACAATTGCAAGGGGAAAAGGGGAAGGATGAGAAATCAGAGGAAATATACAATGCAGAGAAACAGACAGACAGCGAAGAGAAACATGAGCTTCCAGAATCTGCTCTGTTCCAACCGATTCAAGAAAAACCTAGGAAAAAGGTTGAACCATCAAAGGAGATGCAGGCCGCCATGAAAGTTCTAAACGACAGCCTTAAGAAGTCGCCCAGCAAAAATATCTCTCATCAAATGAAAAATGCTATTAATATCATTCAGCAGGAATGGTTCAAAATCTCGAGCACAGTGAATGCTGATCCTTTAGAAGTAGAAGATTATCTAGACTGTTTCGAGGAATGTTCCAGCTCCTTATTGGAATATATTGTTAACATGACTGATTCTAGTGGAAACACAGCAATGCATTATGCGGTGTCGCACGGTAATTTCGATGTTGTATCTATACTTCTGGATTCAAAAGTTTGCGATATTAACAAAGCAAATGTGGCGGGATACACGGCCGTGATGCTGGCAGCTCTAGCAGAAGTTAGAAATTCTACTCATGCTTCAGTAGCTAACAGGCTGTTCCAGCTTGCCGATGTTAATATCAGAGCAAAATTGGTAGGTGACAAATTATCCATATGCCTGTTATTCTTTCTATTTCTTTCAATAATATTGAACTAATTCATAATTTATTTTTTAGCATGGTCAGACTGCCCTGATGCTGGCTGTATCCCACGGTCGTAAAGATATGACTCGATTATTACTGGATGCTGGAGCAGCAGTTAATATTCAAGATGAAGATGGTAGTACGGCTTTAATGTGTGCAGCGGAACACGGGCACACAGACATCGTACGTTTGTTACTGGCACACCCAGACTGTGATCCATCGATCGTTGATATAGATGGTAGTTCCGCTCTAAAAATCGCGTTAGAAGCGGGTAATCGAGATATCGGTGTACTATTATACGCCCACGAGCGCGTAAATAGAGGTACAAGTCCATATTCGTCGATGCGACGAAGTAGAAGAGGTTCTAAACCAACAACGCCTACGGGACCATCTCCTTCGGCACCAGTAAGCCCTGCTCCATCGCGAAGAATGCATTCATCAACCGTTTCCTTAAACACCTCAAAATATTCTTCTAAATAATTCACAAACAACTGAAGACTTACATTTTTTTTTTTATTGGTATTTAACGTACTAGATACTTTGATTTATAATTGTTTTATACGAATAAGCAATAATACAATCGGCGTCCCGTGTTTCCTATATTTATTGCTAACGTGTTCTAGTATTTATCGTCGATTTACAATATTTTAAGGTGTTAATTTCTTAAGGTAAACAATCATGTTCTTGCCTAATATTTCGATAGCCCCAGTGCAAACGTTTTTTTTTTTTTAATTTAAGATGTCTGTTTAACTGCTCAACTTTGTATACAATTATTCAAGAGGAGTTTGAGAATATTGTTTTGTAATGGTAGTCTTGTATGGAAGGTTGTGCGTGAAACGCATTGTTTCATATGTGTGAACGATAGGTGGAATTTGTATAAAGTTTAAAACTTCTTTCTAGGTGCTATCAATGCGAAAACTTCATCCATTCTTTTTTATTTTTGGTAAATTTTATACGCTGTCACGAACGAATCAGAGTATCGATGATCAAACGATTAGCTTCAAAATTCGATTCTTATACTTATAGAATCTGTATGAGAGTACAAAAAAGAAACTTCTTATGTATAAAAACGAGTCACAGTGAAAGAATAATTTAATGTCTTCCAGTATCCTGTGACATTAAACATTCCAAAACGAATCGTCAACAAAGAATCCGAATTTCTTAACGCAGAAAATTTTGTTCTTATACCTGCTCTATAACATATTCGACTTTCAGGCCTAATTTCCTTCAAACCTTGGGGATCAAACTGTCGATAGAATAATTGTGTACTGATATAACTAGCAAAAAAAAAGGTACGATATGATGCGTATAACGAGTACATGGTGCACAAATGCAAGATTCATAACTCGCGCAATTAATGTTGAATTTATATACGAGAAACATTTGTAGAACGTATCGATGGTCGTTCGATGTTAAAGTAGAAATGTTATAGATGTGAAAGTATAAAAATAGTCTGTGGATAACAAGAAAATATCGAAGGGCATACGAGGATAATTTTCTAAGTTTAATATAGTTGTTGACATTTTTTCAGGGTACAATATATATATATATATAAATTATATATACATACGAAATAAAAAAAATGTAATTTCATTTCATTCCTCGTTTATGCGTCTTTACCTTCGTGTTAGAAATTGGATATTTAGGAAGAATCTGAACGTTGAACGTTTTATTGTATAGGGTTGTGAATATTTAAATATAAAGAACGTATTTAAGTTCAACATCAAAGATTTAGGTTAACATTGTAATGAGTATTCCTATCGTTAAAAATTTCTATTAACGTTAAGTGACGATTACGTATGCAACATAGTACTGATTCAAGTAATAGACTTGTAGGAATCTAGAAAGTAGGCGACTACTTTTCATTGTTTGTGCCTTTATATTTAATATATTGTAATTAATAATAAACTCGAGAAGAAACAACATAAAATAATTGTATCATAATTTACCAAAAATTAAATTACACGATGCATTGCGCGTCAAATTAAAATTCATTTTAGGATATAAAATAAAACCAATCCCTTCATCTTCCTCAATATATTAATAACAATAAAAAGAAGTCAATACTCCACGCGTTTAGTACATCAATAATCTCATTTAAATTCATCAGGGTAAAAATTGGTGCCGCACTTACCTTTAAAAGGTCAGCGTGTGAATTATAATAATTACTTTCTGCTACATTACTATCACTATCACAGTCACGATAATTTATGAACTTTGGTATTACCCATTGAAAGATATATTAACCACCCAATTTTAAACAACAATGTTACATTAACTGACAATGCTTCGAGCACTTCGCGGCACATTTGAAACTACTGTAAAATTTTACACGAACTATCGTAGTTGGCAACCCTGATTACACATCATAACGTGACGTTGACATATGTCGCTACTTGTGTACTACTCAGCCGCTTCGTTGACAGTTCTTTTCGCACGGTTCGTAATTATGTTTCGACATAATTTGCATGTATGAAGATAATTTCAATATTTGCTTAAATTTTATAGATTCCATAATAATTATAATATGCAATTTGCCACAATATTACACAGATCATGCTACCTTCGATTTCAAATAGAACAATTATTTGAAACACTTATGCTTACACGGCTAAGTATTTTAGAAACCTGTTTTAAAATATTGCACAGTGTCATTTTAATAAATGATACATCTACAGTGAATATCGTGAAAGATACTAATTAACACGCCAGGTGTTGTTCAATTTATACCTTATCTTACTGATGTTTCATACACTTTTTTGTTATGCAGATTGTCTACCAAATTTTTCGTCACGAAAGTATCATAATCAGTCGCCAAAATTGAGAATAAAATGCGAAGATCTCATACAAGTAGGTTAATTAATTTCGAAAATTTAATGCGTTATTCCTTTGTGAAATCCAATTGCTCTATTTTAATGTAACATGTTTTCTATGACAGATTATGCTTACGAGCCATTGCCAACCACATCAAGTCACAATGGCTTGGAAGATGAGAATGAAACGATGACAGGCCATTTAAAGGACAAAATTCATGCTTTAAAATCCTTATCTATAGACATTGGAAATGAAGTACAATATCAAGACAAAATGCTCCGTGGAATGGTAAATAATTTATACACGCATTAATGATCATAAAGTGTTATCACAAATAAAAAGGAAATACTACTTTCTTAATACAGGATGAAGATTTTGAAAGGACAAGTGGGTCATTAATGGGTTCAGTTGCACGTGTTTTACGTTTATCCAAAGGAAGTCATGCTTATTATATTTTATATTTAATGTTATTCTCTGTGGTTGTATTTTTTGTATTATGGGTAACATTGAAGTTCTTTTAATTACGACATTTCGAGATCGCCTTGGTATTTAAACGAAAAATTTCAACTAAATGGTTGAATATCAAAGGTTTGTTTAAAAGAAGATTTCATTCCTACATTACATTATTGCATACATATGTATAATAATTTTCAATTACGACATTCGATGTTTGTTCATAAAAAAAATCAATTCTTTAAACGTAACTTAGATAGATCGTGTACAGTTAAACAATTTCTCGCTGAATTTTATGTATAGGAATGTATGATAGAAGTGTTACGTTAAATGTATATAAATGAATCTAATCGTAAGAATTATTCGAGCACACATACTGTGGTAAAGTAACACGTCTGTACAGATATATTTATACATTTAATACATACAATATATTTTAATTACGGTTAAAATAAAAATCCTTATAATTGTTGATCTTCGGGGTAATCGTCATTGCGATGATCGAATGTTGGCAGCGATAATCGACTGTTGGCGGCATTGAGCGGCCACGGAGTAGCCCAGTATAACCTGATACAAAACTCACGTGTAAAGTGTTATAGTTACGTGTGTTACAGAAAGAAAATAATTAGTCACACTGATTAAACGAAAAAGTGTATCAAAATGAAGCATAAAAATTTGCGAATAAATCCTTTGCGTCGGGTTCAAAAAGAGAACAACGAAGAGGAGCCGAGCACTTCGGAGCACACAACATCAGAGGTTATATTGCCATCTGACAGTAACTTTAATCACATAAAATGCAAAGCTGTACGACATCAGAAATCTATAAAATTAATGAAAGAAAAGTCGAAGGCCAAGAAGGAAGCGAAGAAAAAACGGGTTCAAGAAGGTGGTCCGAAACAAGTTCCACACACTATCGAAAGTTTACGAGAAAAAGATGAAACCACTATCAGTGGTGATCTCGACGACGAAGAAAATCAAGAGCTCAAAGTTGATTTCGAGCACGATGAATTCGCTGCCTATTACAAGCACTCTTACGAACCCAAAGTTTTAATCACATACAGTGATAATCCAACGAGGAAAACAAGAATTTTTGGTAGAGAGCTTACGAGGATAGTACCAAACTCAATTTCATTATATAGAAATCGGTCTGGAGTAAAAAAGATGGTCAAGAGTGCCATTGCTAGGAATTACACTGATATTATCGTTGTTAACGAAGATCAATGCAAACCTAGTATCCTTTTTGCACAAGAAATAATTGAATTTTTTGTATCGATAAAAATTGTTTATTTGTGGCATTTATTATTTTCCTGATACAATTTCTTAGATGGTATGCTGGTCATTCATTTACCCGATGGACCAACTGCGTACTTTAAGCTTAGCAATGTTAAAATTACACCAGAATTAAAGCGTAGCCATAAAGAGATTTCCGAGCATAGACCAGAAGTTATATTAAATAACTTTACTACCCGACTGGGTTACACGATTGGTAGAATGTTGGGAGCCCTATTCCATTATCAGCCTGAATTTAAGGGCAGAAGGGTGGTAACATTTCACAATCAAAGAGATTACATATTTTTTAGACATCACAGGTAATCATTCGTAGTCTCTTGTATGATAAATGTAAAGAAGGAAATTTATATGAATGATGTTATAGGTACCAATTTGATATGGATAGAGGCAAACCCAAATTAAGAGAGTTGGGACCTAGGTTCACTTTAAGATTGAAATCCTTGCAACATGGAACATTTGATAGTAAACACGGAGAATACGAGTGGTTAATACAAGGAAGAAGACACGATATGGAAACCAGCAGGAGAAAGTTCTTCTTGTAAAAAGTATTGATTATTAAACAATTTTATCAGATGTTTTATTGCTTCGAATATTCAACAAAATTTTTGTAAGAAATATAGTGACTTCATGTTCTCAAGCTCTTGTAAAAAATTAGCTTCCAACTGGAATATTTAAATCTATATCGTAATATAGATTTCCCAAATCTGTAGTTCATTCGTCTTTGTTCAGTATGTGTCTACTGGGCTTAGGTTTGTATTGTTCATAAGATGTGCCAGTTCGTTTTAAAACGTAAACTGCAGCTTGGAGACCGCCTATATTTACACCCAAAGTTTTTGTTACGCGAAACAAGTCTCCAGCTGCTTGTAAGGCCTGCCGAAAGTAAAATATTTAAATACATTTGTGAATTAAGTAGCACTTTTCAAGAACTTCAATTACATACCATACTTAAGCTACGTCTATCGTAAGTTAGCAAAACAGTTCGCCCAGTCAATAATCTCATAATTCGTCCTAATTCTATTAACAGTTGTTTATAAAGTATTCTGTTATCCATCATCCGACCGCTTCTTTTCCCAAAAGGCTGAAAAAGTAATTTACTTAGGAAAATACAGTCCATGTATAACAGAGCTATATCTAAATATTTAACTACCATATCAGTAACGACAATATCAACAGATGAATCCTTAAATGGTAATTGTGACACACTCCAAGTTAGCAAATCAATATTGCATTTCGTAGACAGTGCATCAATGTTGGATTTTGTTCTGAGTACAGCCTTTGGGTGATTGTCTCCGCCAATAACGTAAGATTGAGCAAAGACTAAAGCTGCCTAAAATATTTAGTAACCACACATTTTCATATCAGAATATTAAAAAGAGAATAGAAGTTTTAATACTACCTCTATTGGAATAGAACCACCTCCACACATTGGATCAATTATTACGTCTCCAGGATTAGGTTCTGCTAATCTTAACAAATTATAACATACAGTTGCCCTAAGAGTAGTTGGTCCAAAGCACATAATATTCCTGCGATGCTTAGATTCATGTGTAACTCGTAAATGTGTTACCAATTCATCTGTTCAGTGTACAAAACACAGTATTAATTGCAATCAAATAATGAAATTAGTGTACATGATTTTACATCTTACTTACTGCCAGTTAATTTGCAAACTACTTCTAAATAATACGTGGTTAAATCTACTAGCCACAAGTATTTATCCTGTAGTTCTCCACCAATGCCTCTGGCAACATCAGATGATTCGAACGTATGTTTTCCAGTCCTTTCGCACGTTACTCTGTACCTGAGAATTTCATCTTCCTTACTCTCAGAAGGAACCTGACCTCTTTTCCTGCCCTTACCAGTGGTAGATGTGACAATTTCATTAGAGGGCCTACGATCCTTCGCTGCTAAGTTATATTCTTCATTAGTCGGATATATTTTTCCTTGAAAGTTTGTTACACATTTCCAAGCATTCAATGCTTTTTCTAATTTCATGTCTGTGTGCACAGCATCTTTAAATAATTGTAAATCATTATCTTTACTGGTTCCACTGAATTTGAATTGTCTAACATCTGCTACAATAAATATATTGTCTATGGATCTCATCTGTTGCACCTAAAATTTGTTTGTTTCAATAAATTAATGTCAGGTATTTCGGCATACACGAAAAATTTTGCTATTTCGTGTTAATAATATTATACATGATGAAAAAATTGCGATAGAAAAAAAAATAATTAAAAATGTAAACGTACTTGTTCGAATTGATTCCAGTACACATTAAAAAATATCTTTCCACGTCCTTTGACAATTTTAACATTTTTGTCTAATCTCTCTCTGCACTCGTCCACTGCTTGCCACTCGAAACCTATCATTAGAACATTTTGGAGGTTACTCTAAATATCCACATACTTACATTTTTAATTAGATAGAATACATTTGTCTACCTGTATCTACAGTTGTTGCTACTACGAACAAATTGTCGTCCTCCAACGACTCCGCAAAAAGCTTTTGCAAATCTGATCCATTATCTCCATTCATACTGAAAGTGTGTACAGTACTTTCATAGACGTAAATTATTTTGCGCTCTACGCGCACGTGACTAATGTCAAACTAGTACCACGTGTCACGCTAAAAAGGTAGACCATATTTAATTGCAAATCTGCTATAGTATACTTAAAACATTAAACAAAACTCGCCGCAGTATGTTTTCTATTATTATATATTGTTGTCCATTATATCTACATTTTAAATTCATAAATAATTGTTTTTTAATTAAATAAAAGACTGCAACATTATGTACAACTATCCGAAACTATTTTAGTGCGCCGAGGAAGTCTAAGAATGCGGAAACTCCTATGAGTTTTCAATTCGCGAGTGAAAGGTAGCAAAAATCGCGCGTCCGCGGAGTCTGTTTTTGTGCAAAATAATGAATACCTCCTTGAAACTCGTGATCTCCTGATACAAACTGTCAATTTCGTTGAACAATTTACAAAATTTCTAACTTTCGCGAAACGTAACAACAAACGTTTATCAAATCTAGTGCATGTGACCATATGGAGAACCGTAACGCGTTGCAAAATATCTAAATAACATTTTAACGATTATGACGTGTAACAGACTTGTACGTAGAAATACAATTGTGTGGGTAGAGAACGCACACTTTATCGAGCCATCGTCGGCCAAAACAACGATCGTCAGCATAAAAGTCTCCATCACGTCTAATTTCATTCCATTATATGCATACTTTCAATTACGATATCAATTTCTTTTTATACTCAGCAATTGGAAAGAAATTATATTCGTCTATTTATTTCTATTATCTATCACAAAATATTATATACAAAAATCATTATTTTCATTAAAATAGTTCTTTCTATTTGTGTTTCAATAAATCAACAGTTAGTAGCAAGAATAACATCCACTATATTGTAACGTATTCCTCATTTTTTCGCTCAATTAAATGAAGAATAGTTAAATATTTGTTTACACAACGAATAAAGAAATCGTCAGACGTAACGTGACGTTATCATGACGCAGACAGTTTTATCAATGTTTATCGAGTCGCTTTGTAACGCCACGATAGCGAAACTTTCTTATCTGATACGAGAGGGATTTAAATATTTCACTTCGTCGGTGCAACTTTCCGAAAGCATTACATCTAAATGAAAACCGTGTGTACGCTTAATATACAATCGAATGTAGAATAATTAAATAATCCGAGACCGCGTGGTCGTACCGCTTGCTTTGAAAACTGAGAAGGGTTTCGAAGAGCGGTCTTGTTAATAACCACTCTGGAAATCCAATTGTTGGGTTTAACGATCCCTCCTCGATGAATATTCACGAGAAACAGTCAACTTCAGTTGACGTTCGCAGTTATCCTCAATTTAACGCAACGTATGGATGAATAGCCAGCGAAATCAGTTTCTGCACTTGGCGAGTAGACTCTGTTAACACGGAGATCGAACGGGACGGCCTAATAGCAAATGCAAACGATAACGTAATTTCGAAACATGGTAGATACTTGTAAATAGCGTGACGAAGATAATGAGGAAGATAATAATTAAATCGGCCCGACGCATTAGCTATAGAATTCGATCTAGTTTGTAATTAAGATTTCACTCGGAAGCTCTTAAATGTTATCGTATAGGAAATCGCGGGGGTAGTTCTCACCTAATTCACGCTTAAAGCTAATTACGTTAATGCCTGGATACGTAAATCTTATTCTTGCAAATGATAAAGCGTGATCATTTTCCGCAATGCCTAATTATTTAATTAGCAACAATGGGGGTTACTTTTGAACGGAAGATCCTATTATATTTGTAAGATGTTCATCGGCAAACCAATATTAGCAATTGCACAGCATGAATATCACAATTATTTATGTAAAGAGTTTGACGGTTTCGTAATTATAATATCGTGAGATTTGAAAATTAATGAAATATTCATAATTCTTGTGTAGTTAATTGGAAGATCTTCGGGCACGGAATATTTATGGGCATTACGTTTAGTATTGATTAACAATATAAAAATATGACAGGATATTTTCGCGGTGACCTATTCAATTTCTTAATATTTCAATAATAATCGCGTGCGTGAAATTCCGGTTTCATAATAATTATGATCAATCCAATATTACTTTCATATCGAATATAATTAATATGAGGAATTATTTGTTCGCAGGTTCCCGGTAAATCGATTGCAGTGACGCTTCAATTGACCAGCCTAATTAAGAGAAATACACTGCTAAAAACAATCAGGGGATCACATATTGGAAGCGTAGTTCCCGACAGCGCGGCACATAATTTCTGGAATTCTATTCTCGGAGACAAAGGATGGCGTTACAACCAAGGAGAGAACTTGACTGCAACTTCTGTTTTTATCAGCAAATTTTATCATCAGAAGATGCAATTAAAAATCTGCAAGTAGTCGGAACTCCTCAATCGAGATTGCGCTCCATTTTATTATAACATAAAATCGATTGAAAGACCCGAGATACAACATAATTTAGTGTGTTTAGTTATTTTTAAGAAGTCCGCCAATCTGGTCCCCCAGCGATGTTCGTCCTGTACCTAACGAGTTTCCGCTTATCAAATACATAAGATGTCTGGTGCACTCGGAATACACACGATATACTCCCGGATCTGGGGCGCATGCAGGTAAATATGGAATTTTCTATTATTTGTAGAATTTCGTCTGGTATACTGGATTAACACCGATCGCTAAGTGATTGGACAACGGGGAGGCCTCCATCGCAAAAGGTAGAAGCTCGCGGAGGCGTCCACAATTCGAACCCGGGTCATTTCAGGTCGAAAGTTCGCCAGGCCATACGTCTCTCTATACATAGAAACGATGCACCTCCTCCCCTTAACCAGTCCTTCCTTCCACCCTTTCCCCTCTTTCTTGCGCATCCTGCCCCGTGGACTGACAGCTGAAGCCAGGAGTGACTGAAATATTCATTGGCGCAAGGCGAACGAGGCGCGACCGAACGTCGATCTGTCAACCTCTTTGATTGTATAAATATGGACTGCCATCGAGCTTCTGCAACGTTACATAGATTTATAGGGGCGAAGAAAATGTGTTTGGAAACAATTCTGATCGCCCATGAAAATTTATCGACAATTTATCCATTTAACTCGATCCTGACGGGCATTGAAATCGCGATTGACGTTGCTCGATACGGAGCGGAACAGGTATCAGAACGTTTTTTGGTTGGTTAAACATTTTATTTCATTTTACGGGTTTTTGTTTTAGAATTATTTAATTTGCTTCTCTTTTGTGGAGTGGATGGCTTTGGTCGTTGTTTATTTCTATCAGGATAAAAATCGTGATTAATATTGTTTAGATTCAATGGTTTGACCAGTCCGTCGATTTTTGTTTCGTGTTTATTTGTTTTATATTTTATATGTTAGTTCTTTTTTGAGTTTCTTCGTTCCATATAAATTTGGATGAAATGCAGTGTAACAGATTTTAGATTTCAATATAAATGGCGAAAAAATCCAAGCTCTGTGCTTCAGACTGCGTCAGTCAGAGTATTATCAAGGGATTACATTTCCACGGATTCTGTGGAATGACAGGTCATCAGGATTGCCTAGAAATTTAAAGATACAGTGACTCTGCATCACGAGAGTCATACATATAAATATGACCGTTTCACAATCACTATGGGTGCACCTATCGTGCATACATTTCCTAGAACGAACTCCAATATTCCTAGAAATTCAGTTGAGAGCATTATCGTGTAGTTATTTAACGCCAATCTAAGTGCCACTTTCCCTATTTCTGAATGTTACTCGATCACTATAATTTCGATTCACTATAATACCCGTTCATTCGATTTGATAAGAAAAGCACAAAAAGTAATTAACAAGATACTGGCACATTCAACCCCTTACAATTTCCATTCATGCAATCCAAGAAGAAAACCGATGGAAACGCTACAGACCGATCGTTACTCAATATTCATCAACAAGATATTTATATCGTTCGTGATAATACGTATCCCCTTCCCCCCTTATCAGTCAGCATGAAAAATGCAAATATCCCTTTACATGTCCCATTCTTTGCGACACAATGCATCCGCGCAACACGGGTAAGCGAAATACCCTGTATATGCGACTTCGATGCCTGTTTGTCGTCCACGCACGACGTCCAGGGGATGACTAACTAGGCGGCGAATTAAGCCGGCACTCCGAAACGCTTTTAAAATTTAAATAATGCATCGTTGTCCGACCCGTCTGCTCCCGTGGCAGCGGTGTTTCTCATCGTCTCTGTTACTTCACCTGTCGACCCTCGTTGCCCCGACTTTTTGGCAGTTTTTGAGAAACGCCGGCCGTCGTAACCTGTTACCATCGACGGCCGGGAAGAACGTCAGGCGGACGGAAACGGCGATGTCTGACGACGAGGAGGAAAGAAAGTTCTCGCGGAAGCGGGCACAGAAATTGTATCGCGTGCTCTCTATAGATATAAAAACCGGATTTCCAGCCGGGCCATCTTTGGTAATTAGCGTTGAATCTTTTATGAACTCTATCGGCCTGTTCCCCTCGCGTGTCGATCGCATCCGTTACGCCGGCGAAAAATCTGATAAACGATTTCGATGGGCGGTGTATTTGAATAAAGGTGTTCGTCGGAATAGCCGGAACGTTAAGGTTCATGGGGAATGGAAATTGGAGAGATTACGGGGGTGGGAAAATCGTATGGGAGTTTTGGAAACGGTGCAATAGGCTTTAGAAATGTGAGACTGCATTATTCTTTTTGTTGATACGTTGTGCTGATTTCTGTTGCAGCATTTGCATAGAGACGCGAATAGGCGTCTCCGGTACGAGGAGAATATTGCTTATAAATTTGTCGACGTAAATTGTGGCATTGTTGCCGTTGTATAGAACTGTTCAATTGAGATATTATAACTGCAACCGGATATTGTATGTATGTATATGGAATTTATCATTTGTAATACGTAAATAGTTATTTTTCTATGGAAGACTTTTATCGAGATTTCCATTCTCCTCCCGCATTACCAATTCCTTGATATAAATTCTGTTAATATAATAATTTTATAAAACTCTATTCAGCTAATATTGTATGGAACATCTTGAGAGGAGAAATACCGTGGATTTAAACCAAATATTTTATTGGTCCCGCGGTCGAATTATTAAATCTCAGTTTTCCAAAAGTGTTCTTAAAAAAATTAACGAAATTGGAAACGTTAAATGCGTCGTTATACGAGATAAATGATCGTCTATTATCGGGTATACGGTTATCGATGACGGTACAATTAACCGTAAGTACCGGTCAATTGATCGTTCGAGCAACAATTACTCGGCGATTCCAGAAGTCAAGTATGCAATTACGATTTCAAAGGAATAATTTAATCCAATGGAGTAACTTGGTAAGAGGCGACTTGGTTCGACTATCGCCGATAAAATTGAGTGAAGTAGCAGTATCACGAAAGGCTTTCTTTTGGTTATTTTTATTCAAACACTGGTATACAGGCAGAAGCATCAATTTGCTTTCAACGCAAACACTCCGTGATTAAATCGATTCACCTCTTGCTTATCCTATGTTTTAATCAACGTAGTATTTAAAGAATTTACGAAACAAAGCTTGCACAGGCAAAGCTATGAACGCTGAATAGCGACTTATTATTTTATCATGCTTCTGTGAGAAATTATAAAAGTGATAACAACGTCAACAGTGTTCAGAACGATTGCGTGCCTACGAATAATGGCAATAATATTAATAATAACGCGACGAAGAATAAGAAGAGTCATCATAATAATAATAATATTAATAATAAAAACAGTAGAGTACTTTCTACTTTACAACGTCGTACAGTAATACCGTCGAATCAATAACAATTTAATTTACATCGCAACTCGGATCCATTACATGTCTATTTCTCATTTAATGTTCCAGGTGGAAGGTATATTGATACTTCAATGGCGCAAAAAGTCGTAATTGCTAATCAGAAGGAACGAAGACAGAAATTACGTTGGTCTGCCGGTGTAACAGCTGCGATCAGCCGTAAGGTGAGTTGAGACTCTACCCTTTCGTGATTATGATTATTGCCCGAAAGCCAATATCGTTATCAAGGCTTTCTGAGCAACAATCAAAAGCATAAAGAGCGTTTACGAGGAGCTTCCAGGTAGGCAGAACGTTGATATCGTCGTCAGCTGTAACACGGGAAAAGGAGATTGCTGTTACTTTTAATCACAGTTTTATTGCCGTTCGTAAAATTGTGTAATGACTTGTTTGAGCGATCAACAATTTCTCGAATCGCGTTGCAACGAAGCAACAATGATACGAAGGTAGTTTCTACCTTAACGGAGATTCCATTTGAGGATTGCAGGACTGGGAATCACACAAGCTTCGGATGGACGGGATCGAAACCAACTTGTACGCTCGTCAATCTTCTTGGAAGCATGATTGAGATGAATGGACCGCAGGAGCTATCAGATCATAATTTTATTACACGTTGGATATCGAACATATGTTGTGGCAACGATACCGCTTGTTAGTACTTCCTTGTTTCATTCAAAAGGCTGCGAAACTAATGATGTCTTAATATACTTTAAACAAGGAATCTTGAATAAATGATATTTGAAGATAATTTGCGGAGCGATATTTTCTCAATGAATGCAATCAAATGATTGTAGAGAAACAATATGATAATCGCGATTGAAAAATTGCAGCCTGTACTTTTAAAGACACCTCTTTTACCGACCGTGTTGCTACGGTTGCATCGCGAGGCGCCCATTTAAATTCAGCGCACTGTCGTGCAAGAGCAACGCAACCTTTCACTAAAATGTTAAGTATACAGTACCAGACACTTGAAACAACTACGACTATTACAGATTTATAATTACTTATACAATTGTTTCCACTGCAGTCCACGATTAAAAAAAGACAACTGCTGTCGTTTATCGTCAATCGAGCCAACAACGAAATTCATTTCAACTACACAACCTATCCAAACACTTATCTGCATCGTATCCAAACGTCAACTCACGTACCGAACAAGCAAAAAATCAAAGGCCAAGCTCTACTAGATACCGAGGTATACTAAAACTAAAGAAATATTAAAAAAACAAGCAGCTCAAGCGACAACGCAAGCAAACGAACGTTCCTCCGCGACGTAAATCCAAATACCTAGACACATCACCGAAGCGAAACTACAACTCAAAAGAGGTTTACCAAATTCCAGGTGTTTGACGAAGCAAGAACTGTGCCTCGTGACTCGGAGAACCGGAAGAGGAAGCGTTGGACCACGACCGCTGGAGTCTCGTAGTCGAATGCCGTAACTTCGAAGCCAACGGAAGGGTTGCAGGTGCAAAAGGGGTAGGGGTTGCTGCGCTCCGTTCATGGTGGGGGTGCGTTTCGATTCTGCGCGCTACCGAACGCCGGACAATGGTGGGGAAGGGAGGCAGTCGTTCAAAATCGGCGACGAGCCATTCCATACTCCGACGTTCATTAGATATTCTCGATCTCCGTAATTTGACAATTAGCCGACGGCGGAGGTGGAGCACCGTCAGTCAAACGGTTTGATGCAGCGACGGGGTCGATGCACCGTTGGATGATTTATTTTATTAATTAGGCGACAGCGTCACTTCCGCGGATACCTGTCAGCCACGAAGGCACTTACAGCCACGTCCTTGCAAATTCCGGATACATTAGGAGCATTGATTCGATTATCGTGTGTATCCCCGTCGAGCGTCAACGTCACAGGTATTAGGAGTATCGTCCGGGCAAATATTCCGGTTTTCGGTGACTGTGATCGGCTTTGTTGTTCCAAAGAATTGCTCGATTGAATTTCCGACGAAATTGACGTCTCGATTGAAATAATGGAAGAGCGGCGCGGAGGATAGATAAAGGACGATTTACGTCAGCTATTATTTCATTGTGCACGATGGTTCTCAGTTTGGTTATCGAAACGGGCACAGAATGGAGCAGAAGACACGGATTATTATCGACGCAGTCGACGGACGTACAACGAGAACCCGAAGTGCATATCTCGTTTTCGTAATCAGATCAGCCGGGAACAGTGTGAACGATTGCATTATGCAGAATCTTCGAGGAGCATGCCGTCTGCGAGATTAAGCTCGTTAAAGGGAAAATTCGCGTGAATGTTTTATACCGCTCGATCGAGCTGATTCGTCGAAGGCGGGTAACGCCATTTTCGGAAATGACGGCACCGCACTCCCCTTGATTGTTCAGGCTAATTGGAAACGACATCGCTACTCGAAAATGCGAGGGCCCCGCGAAGAAAAGAAATATGTGTCTGTCGTTCGTGAAATCGTCGACGATATTCGACCGTGAGTTGTAACCGTGTGCCGTCCGGGTATTACGGAAGATTACACGCTTCCTGCGGCAGCAAGAAAGCTGTTGCGACGGTATCCCTATACGGAAGAGAAATTGCGAAATTCTGAAACGCAGGAAACAGGATATTGTCTCCGAGTTGTTCCCCGAAGGGAAGTATAAAGAAGCTGAATATCTTCCTAATGGAATTTTTGTTTTTTTGCAGGCGTTCCCGTCGCCTGCAGCGAAACATTTATTTCGCAAGCGGGCACGATGCAAACCCCCCGCGCCTCGCGAGTGCTCGCCTAAGCAAAGCACTCGTTTTGCAAGTGTTCACCGTGCAAATACGAATATATCGCGAGCACTCACTTTGCGAACGATCGTTTTGCAAGAGTTTACTTTCGGGATACCCGTTTCGCAAGCGCTCACTTCGCGAACGTTCACCGAGCGAAATGCCAATTTCGCCGGTGCTCGTTTCGCAAGCACCTCATCTAAAACAAGCTCACCTTCCGGACGAACCGCGCGCCACGGGCTCAACCTCGAACGCAGGCAACCTCCGCGAGAATCAGCTCACCGACCGCAAAAAAAAACCCCCTCGAAAAAAGTTCCCCCTCCACGGTCCCCCGTCCGTGAAACACCACAATCACTTCCGCCTACTCGCCACGTGAAAACGCATCCAAAACGCATCGACGCGCATCTTCGCCGTTATCTTTCGATCGAACCAAGTCGCCAACGTCCGATCGTCGTGCGACCCGTGCAAGTCACTCGAAGGAACCATCGACCGGTCAACCGGGATAAGACCGATGAAACAATCACGGACGCGTCCGTGTCGCCAGCCTTTTCGACGTTATCGCCGCGGCGAAGCGAGGGGCGCGTGCAAATCCTGGCGAACGGGCGCGACACGCGCTCTTTATACAGCATTGTTCTAGGAGGGAAAAGCGAAGAGGAGGATAGAGACCGGCGGAAGGTGCATTGCCCTCGTGGCCAGGGCCACCGGTTGGTCCAGGATCGTCGGCACGAAGGGAATCGGCCTACCTAGCCTGAACGGGTTAGAGGCTCGATTGTGATACAAGGTCATCCGGCACGGAGCATGAGTAATCCAGCCAGTCCTGGTCAACGACATGTTATGCAACACGGCTGTAATAATCCTTTGGTGCGGGCTCTCCGTGGCTCTTCTTCCTTTCCCTTCGTGCCAGACGTCCTCTGGCCGGTTCGACGCCGTTGAAACCGGGCGAGGATCGAGCGTGGACGCGAGAACAGGCGGAAAACTTTGCCGAACTCGCTCGTTCCGACCCGCCCGGACGGATATACGGAATAATTTTGGATGGGTTAAAGGTGACTGTGGTGTAAGTGGCAAGAATATTGATCGGACCGCCGGCGGAGATATTTTTAAGTTCGCCTCGCGGAGGGGAATAGCGTAATTTATGTAAGAGAACGAGAACTTCCCTCCTGGAACTCGGACCTGTGCTTCTTAAAGTAGAACCGACGTATCGTACGATTCGCGGGATTACATCGCTGTGAATTTTTTATCGGCGTACTTGAGAATCTTTCCGTTCGACGGGACGTTTTTTTCCCTTTTCGCGCGGACGGATGCGGACGGATTAATTGGAGGAGTTTAGGGGGACGCTCGCGTAACGTTTATCGATACGGATTATCGACCGGGCCGCGGTTGGGAAAGATTTCGATGTAAACTGGGTTTCGGTGCTCCCCGTGAATCGTCGCCTTCCTCTTTTTAGAACACGTAATCCGATGTGTGTCGTGCTTTTAGCCCCGTCCCCGCGTTTCGGATGCGAGTCTTTTTACCCTCGTGAAACCCGCCTATCGGCCACGTATGCTGAGAACGGAGCACGTGCTGCTCTACTCGAGGAGGAGAGGTCCTCGAGAGGTGAACGAGAGAGCAAAATATGAAGAGGTGACGCGAGGGAGCGGGAGAGAAAGAGGGTAATATTCACGAATATCGCCCCGGGCGAATCTGATCCATGGAAAGCGTCGACGACGATCCGAAGGCCGATAAAATTGGGATCCCCGTGCAAATACCGAAAGTTTCGAATGAATTCGCCGTCAAACCGTGCCTAATAGAAACGAAAATTCTCCCCCACGGGGGCCGCGCAACACCGTTCCGCTACGAAACCGTATCGCTGTATGCTATCTCGTGTTTCAATATGTAATTTCGTTTCTTAAAGACACGCCGGAACCTTCGTAAATTATACGCTTTTAGGGCGTGGAGAAAAGAAGGTTGTTTGATTCGGTGGAGAAAAATGCTCATTAGCCGAATACGTTTCGTCTGACGGTGAAAAGACGGCGGGGGGAATAAAAGGTGGACGAGGAAGCCAGAAATTACGTGGCTGAATTTGAATTTCGAGGCAGAAATTCGAACGAAACTCGGGAAACTCGAACGAAAACGATTGGAAAAGTCGAGGTTCCAGATTCGGACGGAGACATTTCTATTCGAAGAGAGAGACTTCAATAACTTTCGCTTGAATTTAATGATTAAACATTACGGACAAGAATATTCATTTCCGCGATGCAATTGTTGCAACACCTTTACCAGTGCCCCCCGAACGTTGCAATAATAATTTACACTTTAATTTCGTGATTGCAAGCTGGACAAAAATATTCATCGTCCGAATACAATTGTTGTATCGCCTGTTCCAGCGTCTCCTGAAAGTTGCACAAGAAAATTGGAATCGTCCACGAGCGGTACATCAACAGCCGAAACGATTGTCCCAAAACCTATTTAACGATTCATAGAAGCAAGCAGTAAGCAGTCGAAAGGAGCAATTCAGCCGGTCTGAATAAAACACGAATCAGAGTCGCTATCAAGCTGAATCCGCGATGTTGGTCTCCGCTAGTACGCCGCTACTCCACTTTCGTCGAGGTAGCGCGCAGTACAATTGTGAATAGACGGCTGACAGTGACAGATCTGTTCTCGTCTCTAAACCCTAAGCAACTCCGTAGGACGCGCTTCACTGTTTCCTTCATGCGAACGTAAGAGATTTCCGTACCAGGAATCCGCCTGATTGGCATGATAATTCTATTGAATATAGCACGGTCGAAAGCGGCAATGAAAACGTCAAAGAAACGAGCCCTATAGTTAATAAGGGCAACTCGAACGTAAATCGAAAACAGGTGAACGAAATACGTTGCCCTTGTCATCCGATATCTATACCATGTATAGAAACCGAAAATATCCGAGGAGGAGGAAACGAGGGTTCTATACGATGTACGGAGGCGATCACTCGACGGTCTAAGCAGTTTAGAAGACAGCCATCCGAGTGTCCAGCGGACCAATCCGAGCAACGGGGGGAAACGTAGTTCCTGGTTCCCTACAGTTCCATCATTATCGAATGCCCTTAATTGCTGCCAGCCACGTTGCTGAGTCTACGGATCGCAATGCGTGGCAACAGAACCACGGTGAATGGTACAAGTACGGAACGACGGCACACGGAGAGGCGAAACGTTGAACGAAGGAGGACGGCTGCAGTGGCTTTGAACTTGGAATTGCATCGAGTTGAGAAGCAAATCATGTTCGACCGGAGAATCCTCGAACGTGTACCGCGTACCTCCGATCTATAGGGTGGTCTGATTTGCGTGGCTACGCGGTCCTGTTGCCAGCGTTAACGTTAATAGTTGATCGCGGCCGGCCTCTAATCGGCTCTAATGAATGTTTCGATATCGAACCGTCTGACACGGCGAACCGGTTCAGAAACGTCCGCTTAATCACAACCTCTGCGATATTTAACGGTGATCGGGGGGGAAACATTGACGAGATTGCTAATTTAACCATCGCGTTTGCAATGAGACCGGTCGACATGTTTCCGGCTTAGTTGTTTAACATACTTTGCACGAGTTTGTTTCCGCGAAACGCGAGTCGACGTAAAAACGTCCGAATAATAAAGTTCTGGAGTCGTTTGGCGATATTTTATCAAGAGTACTCGACCAATTGCTAAAGTAAATATGGAAGAAATGGGTAGCCGGTTGCTCACTTAAGGGCTGACGGGAAGCAACGCGGAGTGTAAAAACGTGTACAGCGAATATTAACTGGTTCGTTCGTGACAGCCGTGTCTATCGTTGTTCCGATCACAATAATTGCCTGGAACATCGGGCGATACACGGAGCTTATATACCGGCGATAGGGGTAACGTTCGAACAGTTTGAGTAGGACTGTTTGATTTCTGTGCGGGGCGTTCGAACGCACGCGCGCGTGCAATCCTGATTTAAACAAGACCAACAAAAAAAAAAAAAGAACCGAAAGAAAACAAAGAAAATAAGATGGGCCGAAACCGCGCGGACTCTGAACGGTTTCACCTGACAATCTGTTTACGCAGCTGTAACACTTTCAATGGCTCTCGTCGTTTGAAAGTGCACAAACAATTTCACCGTCTAATAATAAAGACCTCGGTTATGGTCGGTGCATTAAACGTTTTCGACGTCCAACGAATTTTACCATCGAGCCGTTGGATCGGAAGAAACTTTCGTCCCTCGTTGCGCAAGCGGGTTGAAACTATTCCAGGAAAAAGGAGGACAGCCTGTATAATACCTTTTTAGATATCAGTGGCAGATAGCTCGCCTTCCTTTCGGACAGCCAAAAACGCGTAACAGGCAAACTTTCCCGTCAAATATTTTCACGCCTCCGAGCACCCGCGCGATAAATCCAAATTCTCTGCTTATCAAGGCGAATCGAACGTAGAATAGAAGCGACGGAATTCCCCTCCTGGGCCCGATACGGGCCTGATAGTTACGAACGTTGTAACGTCTCCCTTAAGGCGAGCGCACGTCTTCATAAGCCATCCCATGCATCGTTCCCCATTTCACCCCGACAATGGCGCAAGCCTACACGCAACAGATCCTCGTGGAGTCACCGTGAAGATGAGCCAACCGCCGTCTGCCTCAATTTCCAGCCTTAATTAAACTTTTTGCTGCGGTCGATCTTATTTCCACGGATCAGAAAAGTTGCGTCACTATCCGGTAGAAACAGAAAGCTCACGTAGATGTAACGCGTTAACGTTTACGTGTTTTTTTTTCTTCCCTCTTTTTAACGAGTCCGGGGGAGAGAAAAAAAAAAACGGGAGAAAGAATGAAAGGAAGGGTCCGAAAGGCCCCGGGCTGGGACTTGGGGGGAGCATTAGAACGCTATTACGTTCGTGTGCACGGTGATGCGGCAGAAAACGGGAGGACGGGTTCTATTATACGTCCTGGTGAAAAATCTTCGCCGCGGATACCTCGAGTGAAACGGCTGGATTAGATTCCCGAGGAGATCCGTAGAGTGGTCGAGTGAGAAATCGAACTGTTCGATCGTGAGAGTGGAGAACCGGAAATACCGGCTCGCGAACAATCGATGGATCTTTCCGGCGTGGATGAAGTTTGGCCCAGTTTCACGGTCCCCTGTCGGAGAACTTTTCCAATGCCGTTGAAATATAATTAGATAATAATAATAATTCGAATGGTATGGCTCGTTTGTTGCAAGGCAACCGACAAAGTGGCGTTGAACAACAATTGCTAAAAATGACACTGATATTTCTCGCTGGAAATTTCACCACTGCTTCTTGACTATCTCGTGTATTAATCGATATGAAAATGAAAATTGATCGACCTCACAAGTGCAATCGAAATGGCTCGATTCGGCTCGATTCGGCGGTCGCTGAATTCCTTCCGGAGAAGAATTCGTACGGCACGAATTGCGTTGCCGTTGATAATTCGTTAATTGCAAAAATTACGGAAGAACGCAGCAATTACGATGACGCGTCCAGAAAAAGACACAGATGAGCACCGCCGATGGCACACCGGCCTGCTAACGATTTCACGGGCTACTTTGGATTCGTCTCGCCTGCAGATCTCCGGTCTGTTTAGCTTCTCTTTGTTTCGTAACAAATCAGAAATAATTGTAAAAGAAATGGGGGGACGCGGCGATGCAAACGCGGCGAGGAACGGAACGGTTTCGCTTTATGAAGTGCGACGTGAAATAAAATAACCCGGGCAAGCGGGTTCTGTGGCACTTGGCGAGAAAATATCTTGAACTCGCGGCCAAACGGGGAACACAATGGATTAAAAAGAAACGGTAGATAGAAGTTGGGGAAGAAAAAGAAGAAGAAGAAGAATAAGAGTAAATGTGGAAAAGGAAAGATCGGTTAATGATTTCTTTTCTTGACGAACAGACATCGACTACCTACTACCTACTGCCTGGAGTGGCTACTCATTAATCCGGGGAAAAGTTCATCGGCTCCTTCGTTGGCCTGGCATCGCTCGTTTCTTGAGAAATTCGCGGCCGGCTGGCCACACGCTTTTTCAGCCAACCGTGATGCTACAATTACGGATACACCGTTCGCTGCCAATAAACGACAAACGAGATAAAAATAATCAAGGCATCCATACTTTTTTGTCTCCTCTCGCCACCTGAGGCAACATCGGATGCCTGTGCTCTTCCCTTTCCTTCGTTTTTGTCGTACTTTTCAACACCAGGTTTATGGAGAAGTTCGAACAGTTATTTTTACTGACCTACCTCCGATTAACGATGGCCAATGGAAATGCGGGCTTTCTTAGAAAAGAAAAATTCATTCGCTTAACTACATAACGAAATACAATTGATTTATTACGTAATACTAACAAATCCTCGTTAATCTTTGTACTTCAAATTCTGAGATGTCGAGATGTAATTGACGCGTTTTCGTAAACCGTTTCCAATCGGCTGCAAGTTAATACCTTTAATTAAAGAAACGATTTCACCATCGTTGATCGATTACGTTTGGTAGCGTCCAACGCGAAACAATCTATCTCTCAAGTATATAAGAGGGTTCTTCAAAATAATCCTTCGACTATATCTGCACTTTGACCGAATTAAATCTTTCTTTGGATTGAGAATTTTCCATAGCGAATTGTCGTTCTGATGATCAATTTTCTATCGCTTTAGAAATTACTTGGACTTCCAAAATAATCTGTCTTCTCCTTAAACGGCGTTCCGAGGTGCATTCGTTCTCCATGAAAATGCCACAAAAATTTCAACCTGTTCGCGTCATTATTACGGCAACGAAAGGACAGAAGAATCGGTGGATACTGTTTCAAACAATGCGTGCGTTCGTTTCGGAACTCCACGCGGTGCTCCGTAGACTAATGGGGAACGGGGGAAAAAAAAAATTGACCGATCAACGGGGGAGAAAGGATACAGGGTAGCGGTCCCGCAGGTGAAAAGTCCCGGACCGGGCGGCATAATACGGCAAGTCACGATAAACCCGTGATAAAGCCGGTAATACCCCATACCTCGGTGGACGCGCTATAATGGCCACTATAAAAGGAGACGAGGATGCAATCGGCTACCTTCGCTCGTTTTCCGCCCAGATCGACGCGGCGCAAAACGACAACTCGAAGGAGTGCAATTCGTTGCGCCTCGAATTGGACACGCTTCTATTTCATACTCCTCGCCGGCGATAAACAGCTTCAGGATCTAATCAAATGAAGAAGCAACCACGTGACAAAACTGGAAGTTCCCCTTCGACGGCACACCTCGAATAGATCTTTTCACAATTGAGGACGCGTCCAAAATTCGCGTATTCTCTTTGCCAAAAATGAGATACAATAACGCGCGTCGACGTGTACATGTAACGAAGCGTATTGACGCACGATCGAGCGAGGAAACTCGAAATGATCGCGCAACGAACAGGCTCATCTATCCGTCTGTCTCTCGCGCTTCCAAGGAAAGACCTCCCTTTCGAGGATAATTTTCTGTCATTTGCCGAGGCACAATGCGATGATTGCTAACGGTGAATAATGGGTCTTCGTGGAAACGAGCTGCCAGCACCGGCGCAGCGCGTGTCATCAGCGACTGTAAAGATAATTCTTCGCGGACAAGGCTGGACGTCGGTGGGGAAACCTCGACGACGACGGGAAAGGTGGTTGCTGTTAAACGAAACCGTGTACAGGAATATTGCCGAGGAAGAGGATACGACGAGAATCGTTGGTCTTCCTTTCTTGATTTGAAATGTCGTTGCGGAATTGCGTGAAGAGCAATCGATGGAAAAAGTTCTAGATTGGTTTATAAAGATGTCTTTGAAGAATTGGTAGCATTGGCCGAGGAAACGAAGACGGTGGTTGCGAACGCGCTTAGGAACGAAGCAATACCGAGAACCCGGCCCCCGGGAGAGCGGCAATAAACGTAATGCAAGCATCGCTTGGCAAAGATTCCGTGAGCTGAGGAACGCTTAACCCGCCACTTCCTGGGCTTCTTGCGGGAATTCCTGGCCGAAAGTAACAAAGGAATCGAGCGGTGTTCTTGCAGTATTGTCGTAAAATGCATCTGTTCCCCTGTTTTCCCTTTGCCGTTTTATTATTTTACTTCTGCCTCGGGGAGTACACTTGTTTTCGATGGAACGAAGCGACAGGGAAGCCTCCGCGACGATAATTGATATAATTAGATACGTTGTGCTTGAAACAATATTTGGAATCGGCAGAATTAATTTGAATAACGTTTAACAATACTGTGCACGCGGTGGAATTATATTAAACAACGCGGAAGATATGGCACACATGTTTCCAATAAAACGTTCGACGAATGCGTAATAAATTCGGATAAAATAATAAATGAATAAATTATTTACAGTTTGAAATTTATGACTGTACAATAAATTTATAAAATTATTATATAAAAAAAGGATAATGGCATTCCTAAAAAAATAAATAGTCAAATGGCTCAAAAATTCCAATTTCTCCTTCGGTCAACTGAAGTAAAAAAATCTCCGCCCCCAAAATACATTGTACTCCTAAGAGAGAAACCTCCGTGCATTGTTTGTTGCCAAGCTGGAGAATATGGTGAATGGGATCGCATCGAATTAGACGCTGTGAGTAATAGAATGAGCTATATAGAAGCGCTGACTGGCCTATAGCGATACCACAAAGTTCATCGCTCTAGGAGAACAAGTTTCAAGAGCGAAGTGCGGTAAGGTGCAAATCCCGCGATAGTCCCAGGTGTTGCAAAGTCAAGATCCTCCGTTGCCTAATCCCAGGGATCAAGACACTGGGTTAAGCGAAATATGTACCGAGGGATGATGTTACACGAGCGCTTGTATACGAAACCCTCCGCTATTATCCCCGCGATTGAATTAATGCACCAATTACATTTACATGCCTTCCCCGGACCGCGTGTAAATTCCGTCTACCGCTTCCTCCTCAACCGATACCGATTTAAAAGGTGCTCGACGAGCCTGGCCCTTCCTCGTATTAATTTTAATTCGCACAAAGTCTGCTCAATTAACGCAGAGTAACGCGTAATCGATATCGATTCCCTATAATGTTTGACGATATTCGGAAACGAATTCGCGAAAATTGCGTTAACATAAAGCGATGTAAAATATCGGTATTCACAGAAGGCGAGCAACGCGTTTTTCGCCGAGTTTAAATATAATTCTAACTGATTATCCCGCGATGCAGTTAATTTGGAAACGCGTTCCGCCTGCAGTGTGGCAACCGGTCGTGCTCCGCTGAGCACACGCACGCAAATTATTCAGCACCGGGTTCCCTAATTAGAATTTGATTCCCAATTAATTGGATTCACCTGGGCGGCGAGGTGGCGCGCCGTAAGCCTACCTGGATACAGGTAATACGTGGAACCGCATTGCTGGAAATCCGATACATTGTCTGCGATCCCATCCAACACTGGGTCGCCGGGACGAGTTAAGAATCTGCGACGGTCGCGGCGAAACAGGGTCTGGTAAATAATAGTCATGCTCGGGGAGCGCATTCCCCTTGCAGGGGATCACGATGGTCGACTGGAAACGGAGCCCTGAAAATTATTGCACACCGTTAGATTAAACTGTACATTGAAGAACATGGAAGTAAAGTGGAGAGTTAATGGAGTAACGTTTCACGAACTTCGCGGGATCGCATCTCTGGTTAAGCTGTATCGAACGGGGATCGAATAGAATGTTTATGGGATACTTCAGGGATCGGTCGGCAATGCCGAGGAAAGATTGCGAATGAAGGATGTAAAATCTGAGACATCGCCGACGGCGGACGAGAAATATACGAAATTGCCTGGACGAAGCGTCGAAGCTTCTCGGATGATTCACTTAGCGGAAAGTTAATTTAGCTAGTCGCTGTTTAATAACTTTTTCTCCGCGAGTTTTAAAAGCGTTACCGGTATCTGCGACGGTGTAGAGTTATTTACGTCGATTTTAACGCCGCACACAAACGCTCAATTTAGAATTTCGCGCAAAAGCTTCAATGACACGCCGCCCGGAAACGAAACAGCACCGAAGAGGAAATCGTCACTGACCACCGCTAATATTGTCGCGGTGCATTAGCCTATTTAACCCGAAGGCGAACCGGGATAATCGCTGCCCCGCGATCCTATCGTCCCCTTAACAGATAACCACCCCCCCTCACGGGTCGCACTTCACCGATTAAAAATTTCTCGACGCAAGAACCGTACGTTTCTGTACTTTTCCAGGAGAACGAGCTGCACCACGCGAACCGCGACTCTGCGCCGTCCAGCTTTACCTGCCTCGCCGTGCGCAATCGCCCGCGTACGGACACTCGATCCACGACAAAGAACCTTCAAGACCACGTATGCATTAGCATACACCGGGCAGACGACTGATTTTCAGACTCGGCCGTCCTCGTAACCAGGACTAGGAACAAAGCGGCGGTCGATGGATACGTTGCCGGTCGTGCAGGTAAGCAAAACGCAGCGGGGAACGCGGCGAACGCGTAATCGCGTCGAGTAAGTTCCTTCGCGGCGAACGATCAACCTTGCTCTATGTTTTATCCGGTCCGTTCCGCTGATCCTGTTTTCATATGCATCGATCGCTCCGCGAGCAGCTGTCCCCCCTACGGAGTTGCAGCAATTTTTGCTCTGAAATTCGCGCTGACGCGATTTGATATGCATTGTTTCTTCCGGCTCAACTCTCGCCTCACCTTTTGTTTTCCCGTGGCCGAACAACGGGAATGCAAGATCGCGTTCGATAAGGTTGCTATTGTTAGACTGGAATTTGTTGCACTGGATTTCTTTCTTCCTTTCTTTCTTTCCTTCCTCCATTTTTTTGTTCTCTCTTTTTCTTTCGTCGCCGTGCAACCGCGTTTTTTCCCCTTTTTCGTTACGTGTGTAAACGACGAAACAAATGATGCACAGTGGGTTTGACGGATATCGATAGAGACAGAGAGTGCTTCCTGCACGGAAACGTTCAATTGAACCTCTCACGTATGAAAATCCACGACTTCTACGAGGCGGCTGGCAATAGCGGCCATGAATGGGCGCATATGCACCCGGGGACTGGGGAGTTTAAATTTCGATTACACCCGTTGGGTAGAGAATAATCCGGTAACCCTCGCGTCGCCGTCTTCCCCGCTCTTTCTAATGTAATTCCGAACCGGGCGCTCGATATGCTGGCTCAAACATCTGTATAATATTGGTATACAGTGACGTGCAAACCGAGGCGGACGCAACGGAAATGTTTTTAGGGGTGGTAGTTGGAGAGTAGAGATTTTTTTAACGAAAGGATTCGGGCGGTGGAAGTGTTTGGATTGTAATTCGGATAACAGATATCGCGGGGCGGAGATGTTTAATTCGAGATTCAATTAGGAAACGTTAAAAATAAACGGAGACGAATCACCGACGGGCGAATTTGAATTTCAAATTGTCCTCGCGGCACCGAATTATAATTAATTCACAATGCAGCGAACTAAATTTCCCTGAAAATCTGCCGAGAAGAGAGACGGGAATGAGATTGAAATTGAAATAATTCCTATTGCGTTTGAAATATGTTTAAAATCGCGTCACGAGTGATAAGAAAATAAATGAAGATCGATACACCAACGGCTGAAAGGCACCGTGCGCGGTTGAAACTATAAATAAATAAAATCTCTCTACGAAGATGTAAAAAAAGAGGAGCATGCAAAGATATTTAAAAAAGAAGCACCTTAAACCGCGTTTAGAATAAATCAGTCTACTCCGGGGAGAACAAAAAGTTTGACCGATGAAGAAAAAAAAAAATGATCCAAGGGCGAATATTCCTCCGTGGCCAGGTTTCCAGGTGAATTTCGATTTCGTCAGGGAGCCTCGTCGTCGGTGACGTGTGAAGGCCAAGTCCTAGCCGTGTCTCCGATAAAACACTGTCACGATTGCAAATGCTTTCCTATACGCGTATGCGCATACGTAAAAGTGCGAAGTCGAACCGGTCTGGAACGGTGTGCAAGTAGTGCAAGCTACGAAGCCTGAAACCGCTATCCTCGGACGACCTTACAATGGTCCAGAAGGGCTGCAGACAAGCTCGAAGATGCCCAACGAAACCAGAACAGAAAATGTCTGCCCGTCCTATTAGCAACTTTCCACGGAAATCGCAATCGTACGGGTTAAACAGCCGAGCAACCTCGACCAACCAAACGTTCCAGAACGATCGTATAAACGAACAAGTCCCCTC
Organism: Nomada fucata; assembly: GCA_948146005.1. Lineage (NCBI taxonomy): Eukaryota > Metazoa > Arthropoda > Insecta > Hymenoptera > Apidae > Nomada > Nomada fucata. Next base: position 5,887,480 of record OX411277.1, read on the forward strand.
GCGATATTCATCCCCTTTTTTAACAAGAAGAAACGCGAATTTTCGGCAACGCGACGAACCGTTTTCACAGCTGCGTGCACGGCGACGCGAAACGAACTGACGTCGTCGCCGCGGCGACGAAACATCGAAAAATTTCCAGTCGCCGATCGGCGTTGGGAAAAAAGGGGAAAGTAAAAAAAGGGAACGAAACGAAACGTGGCCCGAAGCCTTTGGAAACGGGGTGGCACGTTTTCAGATTTTCATCCGAGCCCTTTCATACGTGAATCGACGGGATTTTAAAGCGACAAAAGAACGGGACCGATCCGTGGGCCCAGAGAATTGCCCGGATACCGGTGACAGTGAGAAGAAGAAAGAAAGAAAAAAAAAAAAACGCAGTTAGCTGGTATTTTTCTTTTTTTCATTCATCCGTTGATCAGAGAGAAACGAAACATCCCGTGGTCCTCGGAGAACTCCCCTAACGTAAAGGGTGGGATTGGCCGTGGCGCGCGTCACCATGGTAACGATAGGTCAGGATAGGGATAAGCAACGGTAATGCTCCCTTTTTTTTTTCATTTTTTCGTGCCGGAGGAACCATCTTGCGAGTGGCTGACGGCGGGTACGCGTACGCGCACGGATGACGCGAAGCTTTTCACCCCTACTGCGGCGCGCACGGTGTTCACCCTTCGACCGAAAAAATAGAGAAAATGAAGAGGAGAAAAAAAGAACCGGTGACGCGCGTACACCTTCGAAAAACTGTTACGCCGAAATTTCCGCCGCTGCCGTCTCTAATCGTTCAGCGGCGACGCGTTACCGTCTAACCCCTCCGGCCGGCCGTTTTTCACCCCCCGTATCCTTCTCCAAACCAGAACAAAGTAACAATCGCGCGAATCGAGAGGCTAACCCGACACTTGGTCCGATGAAAGCAATTTATTTGATGAATGCATCCGGGAGAACAATGCGATCCAGGTGGTGTGATACCGTGCAGCCCGTGCAAAGCCTTTTTTTATTTTTTTTTCTTCTCTTCCCTCCTCTGCCCCCTAGCTACCCTTCCGAGCCCCTCTTTTGTTCCACGCCGATCGTTGATGCCACGCGGAGGTCATGGATCGTTCGATCCAGCCGGCGACAAAAAGCTGCGACGTTTAAAAGTCTAAATCGAATTTCTCGGCACGAATTTCGGGGGAACGAAAATCGGCCGTTTCGAAAGGGGGAACCGATGCCTGATTGGAATCGGATTCGTCGCGGAATTTGGTTCATCGCGGTGGAAACGGGGAACGGGGAACGCGAACGAGAAATTCCTTTTGCGAAACGAGGGTGAAATGACTTTGGAGGATCGAAAAATATTTTTTTACAATCGTAAATGTTTGTACGTATTTTAACTCGTATTAATTTATTCGAAGGAGGACTTTGGCAATAGTGTTGGAAGCATAAAATGAAAATCTCGAGTGAGAAATCGTTGACAAGTAAACGCACGCTGTGGCAAAAGTCGAACTTCTTTTACGTCGTAGCAAATATTTTAATTTATTCCAATTTATTTAACACGGAATTCCAGCAATTTTGATGGAAACGAGAGTTTAAAAAGTCTGGCGAAAAATGTTCGACGTTAGCGTAGCTGCAATTTGCGAAATGAAAATTTCTTTTATCTCGTCGCAGTTGTTTCAATTTCGTTCAGAATTCGACACGGTGTCGAGCGAATTTTCGCGAGATACGGGAAACGTAAAATTCAGACCGGAAATTTTTTTCCCGACGATTCCAGTTTGAGGAAAAACCGCGACTTTTTGTTATCGTCTCGCGAACATTTTAATCTCCGTCGATGCGTAAAGAAGTTGGCGACCGTCGGTGGCAACAGCCTTCAGGTGATCGATAAAAAAAAGAGACGGCGGAGCAGAAAGGAGTGAGGCCGTGGTCTCTTTTGAACCTCCTTAATCGTATCGAGGACGAGCAGAACTCGGAAGAAATCTTATCGGTGTTTTTAACCCAGGAAATATCGTACACGAGTGAATCACCGTCGCAATGGCGGCGGCGATTTTCATTCCGCCCTGTGAACGCTGGGCGTCCGTCGTTCGCGGAAATAAAATGGAACTTCCCTTCGTCCGCGTCTGTGGACGGACAGGAATAATTCTTCTCAAAAGGTAGCAAGAGATTTTGCGAGAGCAGGTTAATTTAGGCCAGCGATCGCTCGATCGTTTTAGAGAATCCACTGTTATCGGAGCAAGTGATTATTTGATTAGAGATATTGATTAGGAAGATATTGTACACACAATGACGCAGACTCTTTTTTTCTCTAGCGAACATTTATCGTTCCGGTGTACGCGATGAGTAACATTTGTGTCGATTATTTTATTTGCACAAGCTGATTCCTTAATTCTCGAGGATGACACTCCGTAATCGAAAACTGTGTCGCGTGTTTAATATTCCGCGGTTCCAATCAAATATTTGCTTCAGCGGTCTTCGAATCATTGTTCTAATCGTCGCGAGCAAAGTACAGGCATTGTAATTAACTCGTCCACAGTTTTAAATAATCGATTGGTATTCGTTATAATTAACTAATCTCAGTAATCGTCGAATTGAAACGATCACGAAGCAGAATCGTTCGATGCTTCTGACTTTTACACCCGCAGTTTTAAAAACCTTTCTAGCACGGAACACCGTTCAGCCGCGTCGATGCAGCTCTATTATCCACGGCAGCGGTTTCTTCTTTAACCGAACGAACGATCGGTATTTCGTTCTACGAACGGGTACGCAAGGTATCGAACCGATTTGCAGAATCGCGATGCTCGTTCGCGGGATTCGAGTTCAACGTCGTTCGACGAATCGTCGGCCCGTGGTTTCGGTTCTGAAAAAACGAGGCCGGCAAAAGCCGTAAAATATCAGGTGAAATTAGCGTGGCAAACGATAGTGTCGTAAAGATTGTCAGCAGTGAGTCATGGTCGAAACGCGATCGCGAACCTCGCAATTTTTCTTAGAACACTTTTCACCTTTCTTCAAACGCAATTTACGGTACTTCCCTTGGAGTTGAATCTCTCTGTACACCTGGCGGAACGCGGACGATTGGAAACGACGAAACCGGAAGATCGCTCGCCGATTTTCCGTACAATTTAATAGCGGGAGCAAAAAGTTCCTGTGACGGTTGCGAAGATATCGAACGTCGATATTCGTGGAACAATTCCGCACGAACGGGAAATAAAACGAAGTAGAAATAAATTGCAAATGGTACAGAGAATAAGGAAATAGAAATTGTCGGGGTAGATCGTATGGATCGCGATGTATGTAGATCGTGGAATTTCTATGAAATTATAAGACTCAACTTGTTCTATCGAATTACTTAGGGTGCTTGAGTGTAAATGAAATTTAATTGCGGTATTCGTTGTTACGTTTTGTAGAATCTCGATTTGGTTCGGTTATTCTCGATTTGGAAGATCGATCATTTTGATACTGGATCGTGAAAGCGATCGAATGGTTTTGTTTATAAAGCCTGACGACGACGAAGCGGAACGGAGAAAAATCGCGTGAAGAAAGGTGAGAGAAGGGAGAAAAAAGGATCGAAGGTGTGTCGAATTATTGGGGTACGAGCGATCGTTCAAAAAAGTTTTGTCGGTTGTCTGTCTGTATTTTGAAAAAGCTGATTTCGTTTTTAGAAGTGAAACGACGATCGACCTGCACTCGATGTGCTGTGTCGTGTGAAACGGGGTTCGAGAATTTTTTTTCGAATTCGAAAGCGAGAACATTGACCGAGCGGCAAGGCCGTTTAGCCGACAATGTACCGAGAGGAAAAGATAATTCGCTTGATTTCGAGATAACGAGATTGATATACGAGAAATTTATGAGAGTGATTCGTATTTACAAGTATATTCCTGTACAAATACCAGAACATGTACGTTTGATGTCCTTTACGAGATCTTTTTTAGTAGGGTTTCCTAGTCTGAGCCTATATTTTAAACTTCTTCAATCTGTTATTTTAATATAATCAACTGTACATTCTGCACTTTTGTATGGAAATTTGGTGGTTTAGAAAATCGTGTATGGTAGTGAAGGAAGCAGTATATGATGCATCCAATGAAATGATAAATATCGTAAATAAATCTTTGAGAGATTGCTGATTACTTGATTACCTATTGCTATTGCTAATTGAAATGCAATTATCTGTAGAAAGATGAACGATCGGTTAACTGTTTGCAAAGGAAATTTAACGCGACACGTCTGCTTGATATATTCTTTAAACAATTCGAAATAGCAGCTAGCCGATTGCTATTTTATTATGCTGTTTATTTCAATTAGAACAATCGCATATTTTTTATGCACGAACTTGCACGATTTAATAGAAATTGACAAACTATGTTCTCTATGCTGAGTAACAATTTTACAATAAGTAGAAGCTATATAAATACTTTATTGACATTTTGTATTTGTACTTTTCACAAATATTTAATGACTCGGAAGACGTATATTTAAAATTACGTAGTACCGCCCCAATTAAATGAAAGAATATCTACAGATATGTTTCAAGATTTTAAAGAACATGCACTGGTATTAGTAAATATAATGTACGAATTATTCCACAGCATGAAACTATCTTAAAAGAAGAGACTATAAAATTCAAAATACCTTAGTAGATGATATTTTTCGGCGGCTTCGTGGCTCCTGTTATATTATAAAAGTACCGTGTAGATTAGAACGCTGTTCGACGATCCTCATTGTTTCTCGACGACAATGATTAGTATTCATTTTTATTCACAAATTGAGATCCTTCCTTTTCGAATGCAATCGTCCCAAATAATTTTTTTAAATCCTTTTAGTTAAAACCTCTGTCACGCCGAAACCATACTTCCGCCGATCACGAGCGCCCGTGACGGAATGCTGGCACTCTCGTGCTCGGTCTTTCTCCTGTAGTTCGATACCCCCACTACAAAGGTTCTTACACGTTTTTCAATCCTTTTGTACTTTTTTAAAGCTCTATCCTGAACTTGTTAATCGTATAATCATCGTACGTATCATGCGTGTTAATTGAAAAACAGGCGGCAAAATAGGAGCATTTGTTTTCTCTCGTCGTTGAAACGTGTTCGTGATTAAATTGTTCCGAAAGTAGTTGCTTTACGTAAAATCAAATGAGCAAAAGGAATACAAAGATTTAAAAAATTGTTAAGTTTGAGAGAATAACCCAATAAGTTAGTATAAAACGTAAGCCAAGATAACATAAAAATTATTTAGTCGTGTATAGAAAGCATAATAGATGAAATATTATGCTGTAAAGTAGTGTAAAAGGATTGCACCTATTCTTTTGCATATTTGAACTACTTTAAAGAATATTTTATTAGCTTGCTCTATATGTGTGCTATCAATATTAATTTCTCTTTGATTGAAACACTTTGCTTGTATCGAAGTGGATGTAAAAAATTCTACCATAATCTCCCATTATTTATCGGCAATAACTACCCTTACAATAATATTGTCTTCTTCACAAGTGCTTAATAGAAAACAATTTCTAATGCACGGTAAACTGCTTGGTCTGAAGAATAATTATCCAAACAATTAGTACAGATGTTTTAAAGGGACTCTATACGTTTTGAGAATAAGAATAAAGAATTGCAATGATTCCTGTGTAGTTACGAAGAGTTGAATTGAACTAGTATAACTTTATCTATCTGTCTTCAAACTAATTGCATAATCCTTCATAAATCAACCAATCCAGAAGCATCTTCATCGTTACCTATTGCGTGTCCTTTTGTCCCAGCTGTTACTATTTAGCCCCATACTACACACGCGCATTGGTATCACAGGTTCGTATTCTCATACACGCCCAACGCAATTACGAAAGACAAAATGGTGGGCTTCAGCGATGATGACTACTTTTTGTAAAAATTGTAGAACTTATATAACTACAATGTGTTTTGTAGACGTTACATGTATGAAAAATTTGAAACAATTATTGGTAAAAACGAGTTTTATTCTTAGCACTCCCATTTTTTTACAAAAGGGTAAATACTGTACATTTTTAATATTTTCTGGACCATATATTTTTTTTGTAATTAATATTCAGTTTTATGTATCAACTTTATGATATTCATGTTGCTTTTAATATTTGGTGGCAGATTGATTGTCTCAAATAATGCAAAAATTGTTTAATAAGGAAGAAGGGCCCAGTTGCCTATATTTATCTTATTTATCAGAAAAGTAACTTAGTCAGTAAAAATATCAAATAAAAGGGTAAACGTGTTTCTGTTTATATGTAACTTTCATGTAGAGATCTCTGCGCGCGAAGGTTTTATTTAAAATATTATGTTAAAAAATGCTAGCCTACACAATTACACAAATCCAAAACAACTTTAAAAAAAATCAACCAGCTTCATTTAGAAACTCATTTTAATAAACGAACATAGTTCATAATTATTTGGCATATAAAAAAGAAGCATTTGGTAAGTAGATATTACTTAGGTGTGGAGTGAAACAAATCATCTACAAAATATTTTCCATAAATTAGTTTCTGCCGATAGAGTTAGAAATTACTAGCAAATAATCGATAGTCCTGTCCAGTGGTAGCATCTGACCAATGGGCTGTCGGTCTAGGAGGGTAAAAGGCGATTCTTGTATACACCTCCACGAATCCGTTTCCAGAGATCAGTATATTGTCGAAGCCACCCCTGGTCGGTTTATTCTTCTGTCAGCGCTCTCAATGACTGTCCGAATAAGAAAATGGCGCACAGATATGGTGAATAATCACCATGGTTCTTTACTCTGAAAAATTTGAAATCTTAAGCATTTATTAGTTGCATGGTAAATGTTTCCTGATACAGTTCAGTTAAATTAATTTTTTAGTATAATGAGAAATTCAAATAGAATTTCATAACAGTTCATAATTTAACTTTTTACAATCAGTTTAAAGAAAAAATTAAATTTAGTGATTGCTGAAAAATGTATAGAGAAGGAGTTAATTATCTTTAGTATTATAAATAGTTTTCCAGAAACTATAGAAGTTCTATTTTTGATTACACAAACATAAATTACCTTACCAACAAAATTATGACAGTGAAAAGCATGCACTAATCCATGATTAAATCAATATTCATACTTTATCACGATGCAATTATTCTGAGACATTATATAATCACAAGTAAAATATATCTACAATTGCCAAAAGAAACTTTAACATTAAAAAGAAACATTAACATTAATTTGTTCAGGGTACATAATTATTCGACGAAATAATTTTTGGTTTTCATTCTAAACAATTTTTCGGCGTAATTTGTAATTAGTGGCACATTAGATAAGTTAAATTGACACTGTTTATAATTCTATTTTTCATTACCATAGGATAAAAGAACGCATTACCATATTACTTATTTACACACATTTATACTGTACGAAACTATAGTTTATAAAGACATACTGATATTAATTTCTGTAACAAAATTATATAAATAATATTGTCATGACATGATGATAGTCGATAGGAAGATGTAAGTACTTACTTCATGCAAGAATCATGTAAGAATTTAGAATAATTGTTTCCCTAACGAAGATCTGAAAAATTGAAAGGGGGAAAAACAGTGTTCAAATACCGATTAAAAGATACCACTGAGATGAAAGAGAAGTTTTCTTTTCTAAATACACCTCTTTTGTACAAAGTATAATTACTTGGTAAGATAATACCAGAAGTGAAAGAAGGTAACCACGTAAATGTAAGAACAATTCAAATATAATTGACCGTACGTACATCACTTGAGCAAAACCTACGTAAATAATATGAAACCAATAGAATTATGTTTGTTTAAATAAAAGGAGGAAGGACAGTATTCCATTTCAAAAAATAGTATGGATATGATTTCCACAAGTATTGCGAATTTCTCTTCAATAATGAGGACTATTTAAAGTATGCGAAATGAATACTATTTCGAGTAAGGCAATAGTATTTAGGCCATCTGTCGGACATAATGGCAATTACTTAAGGAGGTACATGGTACATACTTTGAAATATCAGTGGAAAATATCTTTTTCCAAAAAACAATTAACAAATGTCCTTATACATACTTAAACATATTAAAGTACATTATGACTACTAGTTATATGTACATATATGTGTTTTCTTGTATGCATTTACTGTAAATTATAAAAAGTGTTTCTTATTTAGCGTTTATCAATGAAAGTATTCATAAAAATATTGCAAACACCGATGCTAAGTGTACTCTAAGCTTGATTCACGAATGTGCGTTCAATATCTAGAATTATTTAACAACTTTTCATATTCAGTTGTGAATTTTCACAATTGGCCGAATCGCACATTCATGCCTCTAGCATAAGATGGCACGTTATAATTATATGTACATATGCATACAAAAAAGTTGTTAAAAATGTGGATATCTACAACAAATTCAAACATCATCGAAATCCAAGAGGGCGTTAGCCTTCTAAACAGTTACCAAAGAATATATCAGAATTCTTTACCGCCCCAATATTATATACACATGGGTTGATGGCAAATATGACTTTCTCGGTCTCTTTAACACAAGCAAGAATTAATAAGATATCAAATTGAAGAAAATCACATTAAAGCTAACTTTTGGGGGAAAAGTAAGCGCATCGTGAACTATGCTAATTTTTGCCCCCCGGTGTACTATACAGCATAGTAAATCTAGAAATATAGCGCACTCGTTATCACAGCATCAAACGGCGACATCAATCCACGTATGCGACTTTAGTTGTAAGGTTTCGAGAAAAAAAAATAAGAAAACTATGAATTAAATAAAAAAAATATGGTGCAAATTACATATGTCATGTTTGGCGTCATTTTAATCGAAAGAATCTCACCAATACTTCAAAAACCATTTATTGCAGAAAAGACTGAAAATACAAAAGTTACATCGTCGTTTTTATTATAACATTGTTGTGCATTCGTGTTATCACACCGATGCGTTGAAGACAGTAACCCTTAACATGTCAATGCGAGATGATCGACGCGCTCCTCCAAATGCGGTCCCTTAGGTCCCATGGCTTTTTCACTGTTATATTAATTGTTATCATAATATTTTTCTCTTAACATTGAATATATTAACCGTGACGTGGATATAATTAAGAAATAGGATTTTCAATTGCTCTATACTCTAATTACAACCAACCAGAACGTTTGCAATCACAATATCAAATTAGTCACTTTCCTTCGTTCGGGTACAGATACTCGCCGTGCACGCAGTGTTATTAGTTTATTTCGATAAACTATTAACTCGTCGTTACAAAAAGTTGCAAGAAGAACAAAAAACTTGCGTGTGAGAATATGATTTACGAAGAACATACAGATTTCCGAGGGAGTTTTAATTTTATCGCACATATCTTCAGTTGATTTCTTTCTTTTCTGTTCTTTCCAAGCGAATTGAATAATGAAACACGTACAAAAATTACTGGTGACATATTATCAGTAGTTATCGAATGGCATACAAAAAATATATATTGTGGTCTCTCCCGTAGTATGCTAAGGGTTGAACCAAGCTGTCTCGATTCTCGTTCTATCCTCTCTTATAACTTATCACGGCGACTAAGGCGGGGCGCAAGGTTCGAGAAATGGTATCTGCTCTACATAAATTGTCTCAATTCGGTTTCGAACTAATTAAGGAACGATGTGAGAGAATATACTGTATGTAGGGTTTGCAACGATGTATCGATATCTTGGAAACATTGATGTTTGTTGTTGATTCATCGATGTTTTTACCATTGATATGTTAAGATCGAAGCCATCGACGTTTTTGTATAGATTTCCATATTTGAATTTAAAGGTAGAATTTATTTCCCGTAAGCATCGGATGCGTATGATCTCGATGCGTTTGCGTTATACTGCATGCTTCTCTGTTTCGTCTATAAGTGCTTACAAACTGTGGCGTACAATCAGCGTCAACTGTTTTCCGTTCGGTACAAAATATAAAACACCTATTTTCTGTTGAACAGATCTCACGCGAAATCCATTCGAGGCATGGGAGGAAATAACACCCCTACATCTCTATTTATACTATTTGATTTTGATGTTCCTTTTACTTGTATCCACGTCGGTGCCGGCAAGAGAATTATTTTCAAAAAAGCTGGTTTGGTTAAAAATGTAACGAAGAGTAACGTTTGCCGGGAAGCATGGCTAAATAAATAAATATTTATAAATAGTTTAGCTGATAAATATTGGGACCAATGAACAAAAATATATTGAATGAAACTGAATTCTGAAATGAAAATGTAGATGTAATTCATTGAAAACGAACAATTCAAAATAAACTTTAAAAACATTGATGTCATACACATTGATATGTCTTCCGTATTTTCACCATCCTCCATTAAACATAATATATCTCCTCCTACGGATACTAATTTAGATATATACCACAGAACGAAATCTTATTAACGAAACCGAAATATAATTTTAATTAAATTTTTTAATTAAATTAAGATGAAGTAAAATAAAATATGGTTATTACGTAGAGACCACAATTTTATGCACTGAAAAATTTTTTGCTTAGAATAAGGTAATGCGTATGTCACAACTACAAACGATACAAAAATTATATGGATATATTTATCACATAAGTATTGCTATAACATAACTATTTTCTCAATAAATATATATTAAGCAACGTCTTCCTTGTCTTTCGAGAATGGGCAACAACAGTACGCCATCTAGTTTCAGGAAGGAAATGTCCTTTAGCGCTCATTATTTGTGTAACCAAACCTAAATCACCGACAAATAACTGTATTAAACACAAATATTCCAAATATTATACAGCGAATTATCCTTTACAGAATTTACTACTCCCTAAATACATCAGAAACTTTAAATAAATAAAATGGCATTCACGTAAATTAAATTCAACCACCAGTTCAATGAATACTGTCTTGCCCCCGACATCGCCTCCACCAAAATTTAGTAGCAACCACCAAACATATTTAGATCTAACTTAAGCAGTTCCTTTAACACTAAATTGGCAGCGCTCGCAAACACAGAAAAACTGTCCACATTCATATCCCCACCTCGCAAGTACTTACTCAAATCTTCCCACCCCTATCTCTGCCCATATATAAGAAAGCAATATGTCCACCAAAATCACAGATCAATCCTACAACTATCCACCTCTCAACCCTATTAAATTCCTTCCATCCATTCCCCTCTATTTCACGTCCAAATATCACCAAATCCCTGTTCATTCTCGCTCTCTTCACCGGTTCCTTACTGACCTCTACAACTTACCACATCCCTTCAGCGTCTACTTTTCACAAGCCTCATCCCTTACAATAACCACCCTTAGTCAACAACCAACAGTCTACTCCTCATATCGACAACAAGCAGGCCCTTTTTACACCGGCCGCCACGTTCTCGACGCAACAGGGCCCGTTCGATCCTCTCCCTAATAAATCTTCCTCAAAGCTCCAATTTTTACTCGCAACGTCTCCTCTCATGTTAACGTGGCCCCAATATTGTTGGCTATTACCTGTTTTCTGTCTGCAGAGAAAACAGGACCAGTAGGATACTTGTGTACGACGAAAAGGGGTGTTTTTCTCTCGGAAAAATTTATAGTTCGACGACCGCGTTTACAATTAGGAAGTCTTTGGTACTTGGTGTAAGGATGGTTTTTCGGTAGTGGTGTTACATAGTTGGAGCCAGGATCTACGTGAATCTCGGTTAATATCTATATAGTATTGGTATTGGGGTTGGTTGTAGGGGTGTCTAGTGGTTGTACCTTCTTCTTCGTTAGGAGATGCGACACAGAAGAACGATGTTTCGCGATGTGTTGTACTGGCTGTTGTATGGAATTCTGGAGTAATTTATTGGCATTGCTTGTGGTACTAATGTAGCAGTGAACTGGTTTATTGGCTGAAGAAGCGGTTTTGAAATATTTTGTAGTGGAGTCCCTGTTGGTGGGCGATACTTTGTGGAACTTATAGCGTTTTGTTGATGTCTCGGGGTTTCTTTCTGTTCTGGTTGCTAGAAATATTCGCAGGGTATAAGCTGTGAAATGAATCTGATTTGTAGATGGCTGAAAAAAATTGGTGGTTGATCGGTTTTGATGATTTGGGAGAAGTATGCATGAACTGGTTTGGGTGACCTTTTGCGGAGGCCTGTCGTAATTTTGTTACTTGGCGGTTTGTGAACTCGTTAATAGTTGAATTGATTTCTGACATAGGTGTGACAGGATTAAATAGTTGTTGATTTGAAAAGTGGTCAATGCATTCATGACTTAGTTAACTGTACAGCGTTTTTTTATTTGACGTAGTTATATCTATGCGGGTTTTAATAACAGTATTGGTAGGGTTGGTTAATTTAATTTTGATTTTTTGTTGTACGGTGTTAATGTACATTTTATTTTGTACTTGCGTTGCTCAGGAGCGTTACATACATATATAGCAAGATTTTCTATTATAAATTGAAATTCCAAAACCCCTCCACCCCTATAGATAAAATACAATACATTTATTCAATAAACAATTTGCGGTTTGTCCAAAAAATTCGTACAGGTCTTTCAGTCTTAACTTAACAAACAACGGCGAAAAATTGAAACGAAATTCCGTGGAACACCCCCCGTGCTTATTAAATATATTTTCCTATTTTAATTTTATAAAGATTAATAAGAAGCAGCTACTGCAGCTTCAACAAGGCTATTTCAAAAATTGATTATGGATATAACAAACATAAAAGTATTGCAATTTGTTATAACAACCAATACGCTTATAATAGTATTATTAAGAGTACTTACATGTGAGAAATATATCATTTCTACAACCACCTAGTGAGCAAAATTGGCATTTCCCATAAAAATGTACAAATATAATAAATTTTTCAAGCATATATAAAAGCAATTGTTTATTATTACCAAATATAATAATAATATTTAATTCTAAAATAGTAATTTGACATGGTTTCTAATCATTGAACAGTTTGAAAGATTACTCCATCTTTTTGTATAAAATGAAGGTACAATATAAGATATCTCAAGATATTTTAGGTGTCTCAAATGCACTTAGAATAAATAATACTACACAATAGTGCGTTGGTCCAAGTAAGGAATAATGTGTAATTGATATCATGATATTGATTTTTTTCAAATACACGTTATAATTTATTGAAATACAATAACTTATGTACATACATACTTATGCTGGCCCTAATATATCCACATTCGCTGTTGTATCTTGAACATTACTATGAGCTATTATGTATTCCGAAACTGATATGTATATACCAACCAATAAACCAATTACGCTCGCTACATAAATGTTACGTTGGAAAATAATACATGTAGCTATACACAGACCAAAGTATGTAGCATATCGTGCAATATTCTCTTGTTTCTTACGACCCAGAAGATCAGAATCTGTGAGACAAAATTTGTTATTCAACTGAAACATATATCATCTTAATCCTTTTCTACATTTATCATAAAACATACTTATGCATAAATTGTCTTTTCTATGATGTCCTTCTGCACATTTTATACACATGTCTGGTCCATCGCCGGTGCAACCATTACAAGCCCTATCGCAACCTAAATTAAAGACAGAAATTGAATATTTCTAATTCTTCATTTACTTTATATGATTAATTTGTATAACTTACTTAAGCATGTGTATCCTCCATCCATATTAATACAAAATTGATTCCCGGGACAATTTTCGTCACTGTTTATGCATTCATCAATATCAATGCATCCTTGTTCATCTAACATATGCCATCCTCTCTTACATTTTTCACAGTTTTTTGGACCAGGTCCTTGACAAGATCCGTCGCAAGCAGCATGACATTGAGAGCAAAGTAATTTGTTCTCATCTTTGTAAGATTGATAAAATCCGCTTGTACATCCAGAACAATTCTCTCCCTCGTAGCCCTTATCACAGAAGCATCCGCCATTTCCTTTTCTAGTTCCTGCACCTTTACATTTACCATTATTATTGCATATGTTATCTGGAAAGCCCGGACATGGTATACATTTTGGACCGAAATGATTCTTTGGACAACAATCTTCTGTTTTTTGTATACAGATATATTCGTAAATGTCTGGATGGCTTTGTTGATGTTTAAACCACCAATCTTCTATTATACTTTCCAATTCTTCGGCTAATGTATGGCATTGAGTCGTACCACGTTCTACTTCTTTACATAAATTTTCCTGTATTTCTATTAATCTTGTTTCGCTCTTTGAATATGAACCCAATTTATCTTCCTCCCATGCGCTATCACCACCATCAAATTTTTCACGACTAGTCCTCTCTATACCCTGTGTAACAAAACTATTTAATAGCATAATATAAAACAAGCATAAAAAAGTGAATGTTTATGTCAACTTTTGATAGTTAAAGCTGCGCATGAATCGTAGAAAAATTTTTGTATCATTACCTTATTTTTATATTTTACATTTACATACAATGTATACTTAAATATTTACGAATCATTTAATCGTTTTATGTTTATTAAATAATGAACTCACCTTTTTAAAACTGTTTATTAAGATTTTACAAGCTGCACACGAAGGGAACTTTTGAGCTTTCAATTCTTCATTTGAAGGTGATTTAATACATTGTACATAAGAAAACATATAAAGTAAAATAAACAAATTTAAGAAATGGTGATAGATTATATTAGAAATTTGCATTATTCTACTCGAACGTACCGGTTACTACCCTATATCGCATTTACTTAAAAATTAATAAAATATTATTGAATATAAAATACAAATTTTTGTATTTTATTTCATACTATTTCACAAAAGATCATATAAAAAAGATTAACTACATTTAGTATAAATAAATACGTTATTCAGGGTATGTATTCGGACAGCTGCAAGTCGTCGAATGATAGTAGAGTATGCATTTTGTAATGAATATGCGCGTACCGTCAGCAACTAATCTTCAGCCAATCTTGAAATAACATGTGTAACTTTCTCCACTCTTCGAAGCAAAAAGTGTTATCGAATCGTATGTTTGTTTTAAATTAATAACACGTTTCGGTAAATTGCAAGATTAAAAAAAGATAATAAAGAGTGCGATTGCATATAGCGCAGTATTTTATAGAATATAGATTTTCGGTATTAAAATACTTCCTTGCATGTTATAATTAATCATTTAATTTGAATAAGGAAAGGTGCGAATGCATGATTAACAACAACAAAATTCAAAAATTAATTCAAAATCATAAATCGTGTCGGATTAATAGTGAAAGGGAAAATACAGTTCGACCACCATCTATTCAAATGTAATTCATGCCAGAACTAGTGACGTGTCTTTAGTCGTGTCAAATTTGCGAGGGTTAGGTACGGGGAATGCTTTTTTAAACGTGTAATTCTATTAATTATTTAATACAAAATGTTAACAAAGTTCGAAACAAAATCGGCTCGAGTGAAAGGCCTTTCTTTTCATCCAAAGCGTCCGTGGGTACTTGCGAGGTAAATAATAATATTTGATACTTTCGTTTTTATTTCAAATAAAAATATGATTTTATTCAGTTTTTCTACATGATTTAAAAACTTATTGTTATAAGCACAAGTAGCAATATACATAAATCTATTATATGCAATCACTTTGGCTCATAGTTCCAATGTAAAATCATCAATATGCATATGTTTAAAAAATTTTCTACATTCTGCTCCGAGTTAATTTAATTTTTTAAACACTAACAAACTTTTTATTTGTATATTACAGTTTACATAATGGAGTTATCCAATTATGGGATTACCGAATGTGTACATTATTGGACAAATTCGATGAACACGATGGACCTGTTCGTGGAATATGTTTCCATAATCAGCAACCGTTATTTGTATCTGGTGGCGATGATTACAAGATTAAAGTATGGAATTATAAGCAAAGGCGATGCATTTTCACCCTGTTGGGTCATTTAGATTACATTAGAACAACTGAGTTTCACAAAGAATATCCTTGGATCCTAAGCGCATCCGACGATCAGACAATTCGTATTTGGAATTGGCAAAGTCGAACTTGCATTTGCGTTTTAACTGGGCATAATCACTATGTAATGTGCGCTATGTTTCATCCGACTATAGATGTTATAGTGTCTGCTTCTTTAGATCAAACGGTTAGAGTATGGGACATCACTGGATTAAGAAAGAAAAATGTAGCCCCTGGACCGGGAGGTCTAGAAGATCATTTGAAAAATCCTGGCGCTACAGATTTATTTGGCCAAGCCGATGCTGTTGTAAAACACGTCCTCGAAGGCCACGATCGAGGTGTTAACTGGGCATGTTTCCATCCTAAACTACCTTTAATTGTTTCTGGAGCAGATGATCGTCAAATTAAAATGTGGAGAATGAACGATGCTAAAGTATGGGAAGTCGACACTTGCCGTGGTCATTACAATAATGTCTCCTGTGTGTTGTTCCATCCTAGACAAGAGTTAATCCTTTCAAACTCAGAAGATAAAAGTATTCGTGTTTGGGACATGACCAAACGCACTTGTCTGCATACCTTTAGAAGGGAGCATGAAAGATTCTGGGTCCTCGCAGCACATCCCACATCGAATCTGTTTGCTGCTGGGCACGATTCAGGAATGATTATTTTTAAACTAGAAAGAGAACGTCCAGCTTATGCTGTTTATGGAAATGTTCTTTATTACGTGAAGGAACGTTTTCTTAGGAAATTAGATTTTACTACTTCTAAAGATACATCTGTTATGCAGATTCGCGGAGGTGGTAAAAAACCGCCTTATAGTATGTCTTATAATCAAGCTGAAAATGCTGTTTTGATTTGTACGAGATCGACTAATAATATTGAAAATAGCACTTACGATTTGTACATGATTCCGCGCGAAGGTGATTCTAATACTGATGCCGATACAAAAAGGGCTTCGGGGGTTACTGCTATTTGGGTTGCCAGAAATCGGTTTGCTGTTTTAGACGGAGCATACTCGGTTTGTGTATAGAAAAATAATTATGTAACTTTAAGTGTTTAAATATAATGGAATACTATTTCTACATTTTTTGTTACAGCTGGTAATCAAAAATCTGAAGAACGAGGTGACGAAGAAAGTCCAGATTCCAAACTGCGATGAAATATTTTACGCTGGCACAGGAATGCTTCTTCTACGCGACGCTGATCAATTAACGCTCTTCGATGTTCAACAAAAGAGAACATTGGCGGAAGTAAAAATCTCGAAATGCAGATATGTTGTTTGGTCAAGCGATATGTCTCACGTTGCTTTACTTGCCAAGCACACGGTTAATATTTGCAATCGACGCCTGGAGTCTTTATGCTCTGTACACGAAAATGCTAGAGTAAAATCAGGAGCTTGGGACGATTCTGGAGTATTTATTTACACTACCAGCAATCATATTAAATATGCAATAACAAATGGTGATCATGGCATCATCCGTACATTAGATCTTCCAATATACGTAATGAAAATTAAAGGAAACCAGGTCTACTGTTTAGACAGAGAATGCAGACCAAAAATTCTTCGAATACACCCCACTGAATATAAATTTAAGTTGGCCCTTATTAATAGGAAGTACGAGGAGGTTTTGCATATGGTTCGCAATGCAAACCTTGTTGGTCAGTCTATAATTGCATATCTGCAACAGAAGGGATATCCTGAAGTTGCTTTGCACTTTGTTAAAGATGAGAAAACTAGATTCGGTCTCGCACTCGAGTGTGGAAATATCGAAGTTGCTTTAGAAGCTGCAAAATCTCTTGATCAGAAACCGTGTTGGGAAAGCCTGGCTCAAGCGGCTTTACTGCAAGGCAATCATCAAGTTGTTGAAATGTGTTATCAGAGAACAAAGAATTTCGAAAAATTATCGTTCCTCTACCTGATAACTGGGAACTTAGAAAAGTTACGCAAAATGATAAAAATTGCAGAAATTAGAAAAGATGTATCTGGACAATACCAGGGTAGCTTGTTGCTCGGTGATATTCACGAACGCGCAAAAATATTACGGGTGAGCATATTGACCACTTACTTAGTATTTATCTTTTTTCTCGAAATTACCATTCGTTTTTTTCTTTTTATTACAGAATTCTGGCCAAGCTTCTCTGGCATACGTAACCGAGAAAATTCATGGTATATCGTCTCCAGAAGACGACATGCAGTATAGCTTCATGAGTGAAGAACTTTCTGCTCTCGAAAAAGGAGCAGAGTATCTCCGTCCTCCAGTACCAATTCAGCAAGCCGAAAACAATTGGCCGTTATTAACTGTATCGAAAGGTTTCTTCGAAGGAGCAATGATGTCGCGTGGAAAGAGTCAAGTAGCTGCTGCTCTGGCACCAGAAGATGATGGTGCCGTAGTTGCTGAGGGATGGGGCAACGACGAGGAATTAGGTATAGAAGACGAGGAAGGTGTCGAGAATGAAAATGTTCCCGAAGGTGAAGACAGTGCTGGATGGGACGTTGAAGATGTAGATCTACCACCAGAACTTGAAACTCCAGCCACTACCGCCGAAGATGGCTATTATTCGCCGCCGACAAAAGGAGTATCCCCAACTCAACATTGGGTGAATAATTCTCAGCTAGTTGTAGATCACATATTAGCTGGATCGTTCGAATCTGCATTTAGATTGTTAAATGACCAGATTGGCGTAGTTGAATTCGGAGCGTATCAAAATCTTTTCATGAGTACTTTCGTCCGTGCTACGACATCGTTTGCTTTGTTGCCGAGTATTCCTTCGTTATATGGATATCCTCAGAGAAATTGGAAAGATGCAAATCCCAAAAGTGGGCTGCCTGCAGTTGGGTTACATTTAACTGATTTAGTTCAGCGTCTACAAGTATGCTATCACTTGACGACTGGCGGAAAGTTCCCAGAGGCAATAGAGAAACTTCAAGCGATCTTACTTAGTGTACCATTACTGGTTGTCGATACAAGACAGGATATTGTAGAGGCGCAACAGTTAATTCAGATTTGCAGAGAATATATATTAGGTTTGAAGATGGAAACAGAAAGGAAGAATCTGCCGAAGGCTACACTGGCTGAACAGAAACGAATCTGTGAAATGGCTGCCTATTTCACACATTGCAATTTGCAGCCTGTTCATCAAATTCTTACTTTAAGGATAGCTGTAAATATGTTCTTTAAATTGAAGAATTACAAAACCGCTGCATCTTTCGCAAGGAGATTACTCGAATTAGGACCTAAACCTGAATTAGCACAGCAAGTTAGGAAGATTTTACAGGTATGTATAATTATATATCATTCATTAAGATATATAATTTAAAGTATAAATATTATAACACTTTGTTTTTTCGTTTTAGGCATGTGACAAGAACCCAGTAGACGAACATCAATTGGTATACGATGAGCACAATCCATTTTCATTATGTGCAAGCACATTTGTTCCAATTTATAGAGGAAAGCCAGAAATTAAATGCCCATTATGCGGGGCAAGTTTTCTACCACAGTTTAAAGATACAGTATGCAAAGTTTGCGAAGTTGCACTAATTGGAAAACAATGTATTGGTTTGAGGATAAGTCCCGTTCAATTCCGATAATTTTTCGCTATTTTTATGTAATGATATATTTATCAATGATTATTAATCATAAGCTAATATAACATGCTGCTGTGTAATTCACCAACTATGTTAATTGTAAAAGGTATTATGTCATTCCACGAAGTATTGTAAATATATACACGCCTATACAAATTTAACAAATATTTTTCTGGATTAATTCGCAGGAAAAAAAAATTGTAATATGTTTATACTGTCATTATTATTTCATATTACGCAATACATACGAATTATATTTTACAAATATACAATAAAATATATACTAGATATATAAATTATATTTCATTACATTAATAATCATCCATATACATAACGTTATGCTATAATAAGACCTGTGAGTGTATTTAAGGCATGCAGCAACAGTTAAATTCCATACACGGAAAGACGCTCTTCATTGAACAAGGCTTTAAAAAAATTCCTAAATTAGTATCAGTTGGTAGTATACATTGTGCAACACAAACTGTTTGCAATATTATATGCGAAATATAATAACAGTTATATGCATATATTATAGAACTATGATTTATAATGCAATTTTCTTAGCAAATACTAGAAATCTCTTGCTACATAGTTTTCCAGCAACAACTTAACAAATTGAACTACAGCTTATGCAACTTAGGTTGCAATTATCTAGGGAAATATAGTTACGTAGGGAAATTTTTACAACATCATTTTTCATTCCCTTATGAAATTTCTAAAAGAAATATAATATGTATTTATTTTACTAATACTGCAATAACGTTTATCAAACCAATTTCAACTGAAATATACGGTAAATATTATGATTTAACTATAACAGTGATTATGCTGCGTGAAAAGTATATGCACAGTCGGGTCACTGATGAGTACCGAGTGAGCACACTAGTAGATACGAAACCAGTGCCGTAAACATCGTGAACGTAAATATACGGTGTGCGTTCTGTGTATACGTGTTACGTTACAGACGTCTTCTAAATCGTGTAGAATTTTCATGATTCTTATCGAGGGAAATTCGTCTGACTTTACGTTCCCATGAACGATTTTGTTAAGATAAGTTATTTAGTGAAGAACAGTAGTTAAAGGTAGGTTATAATCGAGACGTACGATATTGACAGTGCTAAGAATATCAAGAAAGTAGTAAGTTTTCGTTGGGTGTGTGAACCTTCGAAGTTATCCAAGTCGTCGAATCGTGAACATTGAAGGTACAGAGTTTTGAAGAAAGGGATACACTATCTTCGAAACAATCGGGCGTCCTACGGCTCTAGGGGTAACACGGTGGGTGCATAGCTGCGCGGTATGAAAAAATGATGTGATCGATGGTCATCATGGCGGCACCCATGCTAAAGTGGAAGCGGATCACAAATCCGTCCGGACCCCAGCCAAGACCCAGACATGGACACAGGGCAGTTGCTCTTAAAGACCTTATGGTCGTTTTCGGCGGTGGAAACGAGGGCATTGTTGACGAGCTTCATGTCTATAACACGAGTAAGTTGCTTCCTTGCTGTGCGTCTTTCGCGCCGTTCTTGATGATTCCCGCGAACCAAGATGGCGGCATACATTGACAAAACGGTCACCGGCCGGATCGCCGTGAAAATCGTGAATTTTGTTCATATCAGATGCATTATTATCATATATTTCATATATGTCTAATGTACCTGGACTAGACATGTCTTTTTAAGTCTCGTTTGTTAAGCATTAGAGTAATTTCATATGTAGAATTAGTGCGATCTGTCATTTTTCATGTTTATACGCACGGGAGCGGCCATTGCTGTCTTATACGCCCCACCACGGTATCCAACGCGCCGCGTTTCCCGTCATTCCACGTTCACGCTTCACCTTTCCTTCTCCTTTTTTCCTTCCGTTCCTATTTCTTCTCCCACTCTTTCATTTTAGGTTTTCACATCTTTATCGTATCATGAATGCGCGCACGGTATATCTTTTACTGTGTTGTCAACAGTTATGCGCGTGCGTACTATTAGCAAGAATTTTGTACCCGATTTTGAAATGTTTTCGCTAATGATATGCTATTTAAATTCGTTCAATTTATTCGAACAGATTAATAAATAGACCGATGTATTCTAATAATGTTATTATTAATAAAAATGTAAAATTATTTTAAATATAAATAAAAGTAAACTTATTATTTACTAAACTTGATGTTAATAATTAATTTGTAATTGATTAATATTATTGAAAAATTAAATTGTAATATATTTATTTATTTCGGGAGCATTTTCACTTTTCAATACAAGTTCTATAAACGTTTGCTCCATCTGTACTTTTTATTTTCTGCTGTATAACTTATGCTATAGTTTAAGAAATTTTTGATCTTTATTTTTACAGAAAGAAATATATTAATATAAGTGTGATGTATTTTTTAGAAAAGATCTACTAACAAATGTTTGTGTCCACTTTTTAATCTATTATTTTATCTTTTTCAGCAACCAATCAATGGTTTGTACCGTCGACAAAAGGTGATATTCCACCTGGCTGTGCTGCATATGGATTTGTTGTTGATGGGAGTCGTATTTTGGTCTTTGGTGGCATGGTGGAATACGGCAAGTACTCGGACGAACTTTATGAACTTCAAGCAGTTAGATGGGAATGGAAAAAGTTACGACCAAGACCACCAGAAAGTGATCCTCCACCTTGTCCTAGATTAGGGCATAGTTTTACCCTTATTGGTAACAGAGTCTTTCTTTTTGGAGGACTGGCTAATGATAGTGAGGATCATAAAAACAATATACCAAGATATTTAAATGATTTATATACCCTTGAACTACTTCCTAATGGAGGAACAGTTTGGGAAGTGCCGCAAACGCATGGGCATGCACCACCACCCAGGGAGTCTCATACCGGCGTATCTTATACTGATAGTAAAACGGGGAAGACCTGTTTAGTGATTTACGGTGGTATGAGCGGTTGTCGTTTGGGTGATTTATGGTATTTAGATGTTGATTCAATGACGTGGCACAAGCCAGTGGTTCATGGACCTATTCCGTTACCTCGTTCTCTTCATACTGCCACTTTAATTGGTCATCGAATGTACGTTTTCGGGGGATGGGTACCACTTGTTGTTGACGATGTCAAGGTTGCAACTCATGAAAAGGAATGGAAATGCACAAATACGTTGGCTTGTCTAAACATAGGTAAACCGATCCCGTATTTTTTCGGTTTACACGATGATCGTATTATTAGAAAAAACTAACTGATGGAATTATTTTAGAAACGTGGACATGGGAGCAGTTAACAGTTGATACCCTGGAAGAAAATGTTCCTCGTGCTCGTGCTGGTCACTGTGCAATTGGAATGCATAATAAACTATACGTATGGTCTGGGCGAGATGGATATCGCAAAGCTTGGAACAATCAGGTTAGGGTTAGTCTTTACAGTTTATTTCTAATACGAGGATAGATTTATCTTCAATACAACCGAATTTACCTTTTGTTCGTAGGTTTGTTGTAAGGACTTATGGTACCTCGAAGTCGGTAAACCATCGGCGCCATCCAAACTCAATTTAGTTAGGGCAAGTTTGCAAGCATTGGAAATACAGTGGACACCGGTTCCATCTGCACAGTACTACATACTACAAATACAAAAATGTAAACCATCGGCGACAACCGGTACATTTCCGGCGGTCAGCGCTCCAGCAAGTGTCGCAACACCCACCACGACATCAACAATGGTCACACTTGCAACTGATTCTGCTACATCTTCACCTGTTACCGCTACTTCTGAGCTTCCGCAAACTCCAACAGCTGCCAGACCGTCCATACCCCCACAGACTCCAGTTCGAGTTCAATCAACTGTACAGAGCCCAGTTCAGAAGCCAGTACCGTCACAAAGTGTAACAAAACCGTCGAGTCCAATGACGCCAAGAGTAGCCGGCAATCTTATCAGAATTCGTTCTCCTTTAGTTACAACAACTCCAACAGCAACTACTACTACTGTTGAGCAACCAACAACTCCAAACACTACTGTGGCAGGACAAACACCTGCCGCAATGTCTGGCATTGCTGCTCTAGCAGCTGCTGCCGCTGCTACTCCGAAAATAAGCATGAACAATGTACCAATTCTTCCTCAAACTACAGCGAACACAATCAGGATGAAGAACGTCCAACCCGGCCAACAGATACGTTTTGCTGCACCCGGTGCAACGGTGTTGAGAACCGCATCGCCGCAACAGAGCAAACAAATTATCCTACAAAAACCAGGCCAAAATATATCCGGTCAACCTCAGATCGTACATCTTCTTAAAACCGGGCAGGGAATGGTAGCAACTATGCCTAAAGTAAGCCTCATACCTGGAAAGACTGTACAAGCGACAGGCGCGAAACCGCTTAATCAAGGACCGACAATACTGAGATTAGTAAATCCCAACACTGTACAGGGCTCGAAAATTCTCACTACCATGAAAACATCAAGTATCGTCGCGATGAGCAAGGGACAAAATATTAGTGGTAAGCAAACAATAATGATTACTAAACCTGGAGGCAATGGCGGCTTGGTTGGGCGAAATCAAATAATCGTAGTGACAACGGGATCTGGCTTGAGAGCTGTACAGGCCGTTACTACATCGCAAGCTGGCAGTGGGCAAGCAGCTAATATCACGACACCCGTAAACGTTTTACCCCTCTCAGCAACTAATCATGTAACGAATCAGCAAGGCGTAAAAATGATCGTGGTTTCATCAGGAGCTATGGGTGGTGGAACTACCGGGAAACCTATTACCATCACGGTTCCAGGCCAAGGTGGCGTTCCAAAAACGGTCACTATTGCCACCAAGGGAAGCTCGCAAGCTATTTTTAACCCCGGAAAGAGTCAGATCGTTGCTATGCCACAAATACAAAAAACTCCAGAGACTGTGACGGTCTCCGGGAAACCTGTAACGTTACAAATGTCCGGGGGAATAGGCGCAAAAACAGTTACTCTTATGCCCTCGAGTAGCACGATAGTGACTACGTCGAGTGCATCGGAGACAATAGATACAAGCAAAATGCTGTTCGTTCCATCGCAGAAACAACCATCAGCCTCATTAGCATCTACATCTGATGGCCCTGCTACCACTGATGCAGCCTTGGCTGCATTAGCGGCAGAGGCAGGTTTAATAGATCCAGTGCAAGAACCATCCGGTGATTTATCCTTTATGGTATCCACGGATGACGGCGGAGCTGGAGATGCTAAGATGGATGATAGTTGTAATGGTGATGAAACTACCACAGCAGCTGCTCTGGTTTCTCAACTGAGCGCAGGCGAAGCTATGCAAATCGACAGAGATGGTAACTTTTTAATTCCACAAGTCGATGGCCCGGCGGACTTTCTTCTGTCCGACGACGAGGAGGAAAATGAGAAAATCGATTTAACCGAAGATCCAGCGTCGGAAAATCAAGAAGAATCGCAAGTTGCGGATTCTGCGGATATGGAACACGATGCAGACGGTGCACCCGCGGAAGCTGTCCCTATGGAAGAAGAACCTTCTGTAAAAGAACCAGAAGCTTCTGCGGATGAAACGTCTGAACTACCCGTTTCCACAAGCACCGCGGAAGACGTGCCGATAAAACGAGAACCCTCTGTAGATGCTCAACAGGATGAGAATGATATGCCAATCGAAACTGCTAATGAACCAGAACCAGCGAATGAAAGTGATACGCGAATGATTAGCAACGAAACAGCCGAAGAAGCGCAAGCAAAAGGTGACGTATCTGAGATGCAGGATCCCACGGAGGCCTCGTCAGAAGAAGCAACTATGCCAGACGCTATGGAGCAGCCACAAAATGAGGAAGGCCAACAAGCTGAGAATAATGCTATAAAAGTAATGGCTATGGATACGAGCGCTTCTGATGCTGAAAAATCATCGGCCCCGGAACATTTGTCGCCCGAAGATAGTATATCACAACTCTCGCAAGATGATAATCGAGTAGCAGAAAAGGTGAAAGACGAAGTTGCAGAACCACCGATGAATATAACTGAACCAACTCCGATGGAAACAATAGAGGACAATGATGAACCAATGGTCACGGATTCTTTAACTTCCACCAGCGTTAATATTCCAGTTACGACAAACATTATGCAGATAAAGTTAGAACAGTCGGATGAGCCAATGAAGCAGGAAAATATTTCCGAACCACCTGCGTCGTCTGTCGGCGGTGTTGCGCTTATAGAAAAGGAGATGGATATTCACAAAGCAGTAACCCCTGTAAAAATGGAGATTAAGGAGGAGCCTCTTAAGAAAGAGGTCCTTAAGCAAGAAAAAATGAACGGTACAAGAGCAGAAAATGGAGATGATTCCACGGCATTAACTACGTTAGCTACCGCTGCCTTAGGTTCAGCAGAACAACCAATGAAAATAAAAGCTGAACAGGTAAAATGAAATATTCTTTTATTTCTGTTTGCAATTAATTTTTATTGGTAATATAAACATTTCTTAATATTTTGTCGAAGACTGAAAAAGAAAAGAAGGAAGAGGAATGGTATGACGTTGGAGTTACGCAAGAATCGAGATTTACTGTACAACATTATTATTTACCTGGAGAGGACCCATTAGATATAACGCAACCATTAACGATGGATATTTTTGAAGGAAGAACCAAAGTTCCTTTAGAACAAGGAACTATTTACAAACTTAGGATCGCTGCTGTGAATAGTTGTGGCCAAAGTGATTGGAGCGAGGTAAGTAAAACAATTAGAGGCACGAGTGTAAAAATAAAATTGAACTATTGCATTCAGTGCAATATACCTACTTTTAATTTTTCTTTCAAGGTATCTGCGTTCAGAACATATGTTCCGGGATTCCCCGGAGCGCCAAGTGCTATAAAAATTAGCAAAACGGCAGATGGTGCTCATATTTCATGGGAACCACCACCTAATAGAAATGATGGGCCCATTTTGGAATATTCTGCCTATATAGCGATGGCGAACACTGCGTCATCTAATAATGGAGAACCAAAGACAACGTCGTCGAATTCAAATTTAACATTCACGAAATTTTACTGCGGTACAAATAACTCCTGTTCGGTATCCAATAGTTCCCTTAGTGCCGCCTATGTCGATACCACAAGAACACCGGCCATAATATTTAGAATAGCAGCACGAAATGTTAAAGGATACGGACCAGCGACGCAAGTTAGGTGGTTACAACAAGGTTTGTATATTTTCTTTCTTTTCTCTCGAGATAATAGATATTTTTTAATATCTATCTTTACGTTTAACGATAAAATTTTCATACTAGCATCTGTATCGTCATCAGATCAAACTAATTTTATGGAGAATAATCCTCAAGTGAAGAGACGCGGTGTAAATATACGCTTACAAGCAAGCTCCCCACAGAAGAAGGTGAAACTAAAGAGACCAAGTAGCTAACTTTTCGTGAGCCTGTTTACCTTGACCTCTTACAGCCCAAATATCCAAACAGCGCTATTCATTATTTAATTTCCGCTGGTACACACGCCTAACAACGACGATGAAACAGTATATTCTTTGAGTAAACGACGTGACGTGCGAGTAAATGAAATAAATGAATGCACGATGTGGAGCGATGGAAGAGGTGTCCATAGCTACATTGAGGTATAAACATAAGGGTTAAAAAAAAAGTATTTTAAGTGTTCTATATATGAATACAAGGTCTTTCTATACTGCGTTTTCTGACTCACCGTTATTCTCCTATTCCTTCGCGAACGCGCGACATTTTTCTGTAAAGATAACACGAGTACTGTTAATAAATGGCAAGGTGGTTATTTTGGATGTTAAACAAGTTTTTCCACGTTTATAAACGCTTTCCACGAATGTTGTAACATATCGATGATGATAACACTTGCATCACTTTTCATGGTATATACTTTAGCCCAAATATTGACCACCTTCAGTTTGCGATAGCTGCAACTCGAAATAAAGCGGAGAAATGACATAGTTCATTTTTTTTTCGTTTTTTTTTATCCGAAGCTTTTTAACAAAAGCTTCGAACAGATGTATTTTAAATTATTCGTACTTGGAATTTTTTTTAATTATTGCCGGGATTTATGTACGTACAGATTTTCAAATACTGGTTGGAAGTTGGGAAAACTTCCTGTTACATTTGAATATTTATTGTAAATACTGTAATTGGAATTGTTTGCACTTAATTTTATTTACAATTGTCTTTGTTGAAGTTTTGCCGAAATTTTACAATGCGATGCAAGTGTGAGAAGAAAAAGAAAAGAAAGTTTCGTTATCGCCATCCCTTTCTGTATAGAACATCGGTGCTACATTTTACTCTGACTACTTTTGTTACTGCCAATTGCAAAGAAAACATAGAATCAATGTAAAAGAAAGGAGCACGTAGTGTAAAATTCTTTTAAACACAAATCTGCCTTTGCAATTTTGTTATTGCTTTCAGCGAACGAAGCAGAGATATTTTGTATAGAAAATATAAGTTAGTAGAATTACACGTACTATTCGTGAATCTTACAACTTGGTTTCAAAAGCGTTGATATTTTGGAGAATAAAGAATTGAAGAAAGTTCATATTTTTATATGGCAACGAAATAATTATTTGAATAGTATATCATTATAATATATTATGTCTAACATAAAATTTAATCTTTTAAGATACTAAGTCAAGGAATTAATATAAAGAAAACGAAATTTGTAAGAAAAATATGAGAAACAATCACATAATTTTTTTAAGGAAAGTATAGATCCTTAGTTTTTTTTTTCGAGCATAATATATTTGATTTGAGATGTTTAAGCCGCTTTTAAAACCGAGGTTGAAAAGGCCAACAAATCATAAAGCATCATAAATATGATTAGATGGCTTGGGGCTATGTTGAATCTGCAATAATTTAAGCGCACATTTTACTTTTAGATTATCACTACAATCTTTCTGTTATTTGCTTGTAGCTTAAGCATTAACATAGCGTTTTAAACTCTTAGTATGTTATGCTAAAAATTACATTAATAATACCTTTAACGTAGCATTATCGAAATGTGTTAGAACATTAAAAATACCTTGGGAACTAATAACTTTGTATTAATTTGGCACACCATTTCCAAACCACGATCATTTTTTATAAATTTCAATGATATTTCATATTTAACACCTATTAATACCATTAAGGAGCTGCTGCTGCTGCGGCTGCAAAAAAAAGCGATGAACACATTTAACTATCCGAGATTCTGCTCGATGGTTACACGATAGTGTAAAATATTTCTACAACTAATTGATAAAAAGTTATTAGTTCATTTTTCTTGTTTTGTAAGTTTTTTTTGTTGACAGGCAATAATGCTAAACCGTACTAGAATATCAGTTCACAACTATTATACACACTCTGCAAGTGAAATATTTTGAAATGTACGTCTATGTGGTATGATATTCTGTTCTATCCAAATGTATTGAAACAATATCCATAATATTCAAATATATTGAAAAAAAAAATTATAAATAAATATAGAAAAATATCTTATATGAAATACTCGTTATTTCATTGTAGCAACTTTTATAACGTGAATGTGTACTTACACTGTAGATACAAGCATCTTCGAATTAACTGTAACTAAAGGTAAAATTACTGAAAGAAATCGGTATTAAACTTCATTTTACCATACAAGCAAAAGTGTCACCCTATATTCGCTATATACCTAGAACGTATAATAAAGATTTGTTGCTGCGTGTTTTACACATTACGATTATTAAATTGACTTTCTAATTTTAAGATAAACCGTTTAGTTATCGATTTAAAAATAATTGGTATAATATAGCAGACAATACACGATATATATTTTACTTCTACCTCTACTATTATACAATTTTATAAATAAAGTTCGTTTCGTTGTATTTTAAAACGATGTGTCGCGTGCAGCCTTTCTGTTAAGCATTCATATCTCTTGGCAGTAACGAAAGCAAATAACACACATACACACTGACAGTGAATTATCTTTCCCCGAGTTGTTTTACTGTAGAAAGCAGGACAAATTGAATGAATTTACTGCCTAAGGCTTCCAGGTGTAAATCGTGTACTTTTGTATGCAAATATCAATGAACCGCTCGTTCAAAAGACCAACACGAGCTACACCTAAAGATCTCAGATAGTATTGTCTATAAAGAATACGAACAGTTGAAGGCATGAAAGATCTAATAATATAGAACAAAATGACCTATAAATTAAGGATACATAAATGAGAATAATTATAATATTTTTTTTCCCAACACGTTTACTATGCTCAAATCGATCAATGGTTTCTTCGTGAGCGCATAATCGAAAGTAAATCGCATCGCTCGAAATCTGTCGTGCTATTATAGTCATGTAAGGAGGTGAAAAGAAAACGGCGAAATCAGACCACGATCTTCATTGGTACTCTTTCTACGTGACCAGATCTCGATACCGCATGAAGCGATTGCAACGTGCAAACACGCGTGAAAGACTTTAACAATTAGAAAGTGAATTGTGTACGCCTTAGTGAAATTGAATGGAACAAACGCCATAGCGAAATTTTAAGGGACTCCAGAATTGCGGCGAAGTTTCATAGAAGTTTAAATAGACCGGTACGTACTGCACTCAGCTTGCAAACGTGCCGAGTAATATACATTTGTATCTTTCGATAAAATTCGCAGTGCCGACGTTTAAACGAGACTACGACGAGCAGGTATTCTCGACCTGTGTTTTAGTGATAAAGTTGGCGTGTAATTAACTGGCCTTTCTGATAAGGCGTTGAAATTTTAATCGACGATCGAAATCCATGTATACGAGAAGAATAAGTATAAGATTTGTACAAACAGCTTCAACTTTGAAGGCCAACGATAAGGGAGAACAAAAAAAAAATTGGAACACCTTTTCTTCTCGTGCATATCCGGCGAAATGTTCATTAAATTTTGTAATTAAATCATTCGAGTAACATTACACGTTTAATCGACGTTGGAAAATGAGAAGTGTCGGCGCGCCTAATCGTAATGTCATTACGTCAGAAAGAAAAGAAGAAACAGGCACTGATCAACGTTTACAAATTAATGTAATTTTATACCTCGATATAAATTTATATTCGTACGGTCGTTGTAAGCCGGTCGTCGTTAACGAGTAAAACGTTACACGTGTTACAGATAAACTGTCCTACTTTTTAAGGTCGTATCGCAACCTTTTTTATAGAATTTATTATTTGGAAAGCCAATTACATTGTACTTTATAGAATCCTATTAGATTAAAAGAATAAATCTACCGAATTAATCACGTGCGATTTGATGATTAAGAGAATCGTTCCTTTCATCGATGAATGTTCACGCGTTCATGCTTTTTTTATGTTTGATTATATGATAAATAGGGGCGTAATGCCCTTTTAAACGTTCTAGAAGAGTGATAAACGTCGCCAAAGGGCAAGCGACTATATTTTCGTGCCGTTTTAGTGCAGTGTCATCTTCCGGTTATCTTCATTCAACATCCAACATCCGAAATCAATAGTCGCGATCGCATTTCCGTAATTGTACATACAACGTCAATTAGATTATATTAATTACTCTATGTATATTAATTAATATAGATTAGTTGATCGAGGAACTCAGAGGGGTCGGCTGGTGTTTCAAACGCGTGCAACTTCGTAATTGCAAGAATAACGGAGGGCAAAATAAAAGGAAAATCGTCAAATGTGAGCACGCGAATTTCCGTGTAACGTGTAAATTCTCTGCTGGAACAAAAAGACAGGGAAATGATCGAATGAGCCCGAATGTACGACACCGCAGAAACGTTTTACGTTCGTTCACCATATAGATCGATCGAATAATTAAACATTAAAAAGGAAAAATATGGTATTTGCGTATACCTAGAATCGACAAAGTTATTCTTAGCAGCTGACACAGATGTATCTGTATAATATAGAAAAATGACTTTATTTCTCTTTCGTAATCGAAACAAAAGTACGAAGAATAAAAGCTATCTTAAGTAATCAATGAATGACAGAGATATCGAGGAGTTACTGATTTTTCAGACGCTAGTTTAACGAAGACATTCATTGCATCTCTGATGAATATTGTTCACGAAAAGTGCAATGTATCTTACACATCTCGATGTACTACCACGCGCGTTTATGTGTGCGGTGCGTCGTGAGCGTAGATTCGTTCTAAACGAAGTACCCGTGCGATATTTTCTTTTAACGTTTGTCTAAAAGAACTTATTCATCGACAATTATGCTGTTTCGAGGTGATTGCCGTAAAAATGTTGCGGCTTCGAACCAATCGATAGAATCATTCACTCTGTTATACTATTATAATCAAACACAAATCTATTGCTCAAATATTCAATTTCATACATACTTCGTGGTGTTCAATTAGATGAATTTACATGATATAGTGATACACGTAATTTCATTGTGAAACCATCGATAAAGAAAAACTATACAGGTATGTATAATGGAAAAAATCTATCGGCCTCGAAGCAGCACGATTCTCGATCGTTTTTAGTCTATAAAAATTAAATGGAACGTATCCTGTGTGTATGTAAATACGTACGAGTGTGCGGATATACTAACATACGACGTTTACAACAATAGATTATTTTTCCACGTCTAGCTCGAATGTTTCGGACCTTCGACGAACATCTAACAAGCTAGATTTAGAGCATAAAGACAGGTGAATGATCGAAAATTCGCGATGACATATCTCCGATTTCGACTGTAATGTTCGGGGAGCTCATATTACATTTGTCACATATTTTATTTTCGTTCTGGCGTACAGGCAAAGTCACTGAACGTGAGCGAGGTGGAACAGTAACGATGCCTATGATAATGTAACTTGTATGTGCACATTGTGAATTATTTCCTCTTTTTTAACAGCTACGATGAATTTATTTAAAAAGAAGGAAGATAAATAAATGCGTGCAATTAACGCAAGACCAGATGATCAAGTGGAAACGAGGTTGATTGATTCGTATATTGAAATTAACAGTTTAGAATAAAACTCTTTTAACGCGGTCATCATCGTAGAATATGTTATTTCAATCATGACTGTATATTTACTAAAAAAATATTATATACTATAGAAGAATGGTACAACACAATTGATTTGTATTAGGATTTAAAGAGTATTTTCAATCGTATATTTCTCGAAAACAATGAAACAATCGGTTGGAAAATTGTACTCGAGGATCGTGTATGTTAAAATTGACTACTGGCAGGAATGAACTTTCACACGACTTGCATGCTTGTACGATCTTCTCTTTTATGTTATTACATACGATCGATTAGTTGAACATAGTTTCGCCTGTTTCTTGAAGCAGTAATCTTTCAGTGCACCGTCTTAGGATGGATTTGAACGTCGAGTTTTTAAGTGCAATGCCTCTTAACGTTTAGGTCCATTACGTGATCGCGCTATTTTTCACTCTATTCAGCTATAGATTCTCTTCAATGGTAGGGTTAACTAAACATATATTATATGTAATAAAGAGAACAGAATAAATGTATGTAAACTTATGTGCCTGTGCACGATTTCTTCATAAACGATATCCTGTGTTCTTAATTGCGATACATATATTACATTACATTCTTTATTCATTTTTTAATTCGTGAGATCTATTTCTGAATTACTATCATATATTGGAAAGGGAATAGGTATTATTTTCATTCATTTAACTCTGATCTAGTAAAACGAATGTTCTTTCGTATAAGATATATACGAATAGATCAATCATACAATGTATTCTTTCGACGCGAATTCGTGGGTACCTGAGAGGTACTGACGAGATATATGAAAAGACAAATCGCCTTATGGAGTTCCGTGACCACCGTAACTGCAATACCGACGTAGAAATTCGACGCTGATTATAGCATCCTCTACTCATAAACGGCGGTCACTTGATAAAGAATTTATTAAAGAAGTTTAGTAACAACGACTGATGAGTCGCATGATTGAATAAAGCCCATCTTCGCCTCTGTGACGTGGGTACGACGTTTGACTTAGACTTAAGTTAGATTTATTTACAGTATAATCCAAAAAGAAAATTGCCATATCGACTGTGGTAGCCTCTCAACTTTACCTACATCGAATGGTATCACGCCAAAGCAGATGGCGGCACGCGCGCCTGCAGATAGGCAACCCAGCGCACCAATCAGACTATACATATAACCCCATGCGGGCGCTGGGGGACGCGCATTCTCCCCTACGAAGTACTCTGTTACATTTCTGTAAAGCCGGGTCAGGTCGTAACACCTCATTAAACAAAAAAATAGTCTTCATTATAAATAAGATCTACCTTTGTACAATAGAATTAAAATAAATTATACAAGAGCCCTGTAATATTTGAGAGCGGTATAATAACGACTCGTATAAGCCACAAAAACATTTGCGCTGTTTAGTGCCCAGTTATGTATAAATGACGATATCCTGGAAGCATTGGTTTTCCAAGAAAATCCTATTCAACGTGCCCCTGAAGTTGGGGAGCTTCTAAGATGTTCAGAAAATGTGAATACCACCGATCGTTCTCCAGCGTTACCGACGCGTCTCCACGCGAAGTGAAGATAGTTCGTCGCGCGGCGCCGCGCCGCGGAGTAGGGATGGGTCGTAGGGCGACCCGCCACGGCAGTATCAGTTCGAGCGTCGGAGCGTAAGGGTTGTAGGTGCTGCCGAAGGTTAGTGACATACCTCTCTCTACACCACAATAGTTTCTCGGGTCTTACTTTACCGTCGTTACTTTACCTTTTGTTGCAGGTACAGTGGATGGTACTGGTTAGTAAAGAATAATATACTGATAACAATTTGCCGCGATACAAATTTCAATTGTTTAAATGTTCATAACAAATGAATCGAACGTGGAATGATGTTCGCACCTGTTGGAGATGTTAGGTGGTCCCCCTAGCTTTAATTTATGTCCAGTGGTCTTTTACGCTTCTGGTTTGGTCTTCCCCTGTTTCCCTTTTCTTTAACTATCGCTTAACAATCTTTATCTCTCCTGATACATGTACTTACTAATACATTGTTTGTGTGTGCAGGTTTCGCAGGGAAAGAGTAAGGAGCTTGACCGACTTTTCTCACTGCGCATAAAGCAAGAAAGAAGAAAGGATAACCACATACTTTAATTATAGTAAATTGGTTTCTAAGAATAGTTTGTACTATTAGCGCATAAGATTAATTTAAATTGTATATTGTAAATTAACTTTAAAGAATAGTTCATAAGTATTAGTTTGTAAATTTTGATGACCGCATTTCTGTAACTTGTATCTTCATTAATTCATTTCAATAAATCTTAAATGAAAAGAATTCTACGCCTCTATTTATTTTAACACTTTAACTATCCTTGAAAAGACCTAATTCCAATTCCTTAAACAAGTACTACCGTGCAGGAACTTTAAATGCAAAGTTCACAAGCGGAGAACTTGTAAAAATAGTCCTCAACAAAACTAAAGATATTGCAACCAGGTATACAGAAATCGCTTCACCAAAATTCAACCAAGGTGCAAAGAAATGCCTAGCGAAAATCAAATACGGTTGCAAATGACACCTCGCGAATACGCACCAAGTGGCAACCAGCGCCTTGAGAAAATATAAGATAGTTGCAAATAACGCCTAAAAAATGCAACAAAGTTGCAAACAACGCCTAAAAAACGCAACAAAGTTGCAAATAACGTCTAAAAAATGCAACAAAGGTGCAAATAACGCCTAAAAATGCAACAAAGTTGCAAATTGAGCTCTATGAAAATGCAACAAAGTTTCAAACAACGCCTCGCCAAAACGCAACAAAGTTGCAAACAACGCCTTGCGAAAACGCAACAAAGTTGCAAACAACGCCTTGCAAAAACGCAACAAAGTTACAAAAAATCTCGAGAAAAATTTGCAACAATGTTGCGCCAAAAATTTTGCAACAAAGTTGCAAAAATTCTCGAGAAAAATTTGCAACAATGTTGCGCCAAAAATTTTGCACAAAGTTGCAAAAATTCTCGAGAAAAATTTGCAACAATGTTGCGCCAAAAATTTTGCAACAAAGTTGCAAAAATTCTCGAGAAAAATTTGCAACAATGTTGCAAAAATTCTCGAGAAATATTTGCAACATTGTTGCGTTTTCGCAAGGCGTTTTTTGCAACTTTGTGGCATTTTCGTAGGCGTTATTTGCAACTTTGTTGCATTTTCGTAGAGCTCAATTTGCAACTTTGTTGCATTTTTTAGACTTCGATTTTCAACTTTGTTGAATTTTCGGCAGGCGTTGTTTGCAAGAAATGATGACTTTGATAGTGATGCAAATGATTGAGAATATTCTGCTGCCAAGTTTAATAACGTATAGGGCAATTTTTACAAGTTTCTCGCTTCAGGACTTTGCATTTAAAGTACGTCCACGATACTTCTTGTATAAGGAATTGGACTTAGGTTCTTTGAAGGATTGGTTAGGTATGAAAATAAAAAGGGCAGTGCAATTCTTTTCATTAAACATTTATTTAAACTAATCAGTGAAGATACAAGTTACAAAAACGTTGTAATTCAATTTACAAGCTAATCCTTATTAACTATTCTTTTATAACTATTTACAATACATCATACAACTAAATGTTGTATCAATTCTAAAGTAACGTTTATATAATATAAAAATACTATAAACAGAAATAATCTAATACTTATAAACTATTCTTTGAAGTTAATTTACAATATATCTTACAGAAACTCATAAATTTAAATTACAGCAATTGTGTAGTGTGTGCATATGTAAATTATTTATTCTATCTTTCATTTTATATTTAGCACATTCAGTAGAACTTGTAGTTACACTAATCTTAAAGTTTATTATAAGATCTAACAAATAAACTACATATAAAATAAAAGATATACTAAATATACATAACAGTTAATTACACAATTGTTCTAAATTAATGTTTTACGCGAATAATTACAAACTGTTTTTATAAATCAATTTAATATAACTAAAGTATGTGGCAAGAGTTCTTTCTTCTATCTTGCTTTTATGCGCGTAGGGAAGTGCCGGTCTATTTTGCTTACTCTTTGTCTGCGAAACCTGCACACACAAAAAATATATTAGTAAATATGTAGGCAGAGATAGAGAAATTGTGAAGGGATTTCCTCTAAGGATTTAGAGGAAAAAGATGGGGGCAGGCTGAAACGGAGGGCTTAAGAGAAAGAAAGGATTAATCCTTCCTTGAGGAAAAGGACTGGAACAAGTCGAACAAGAATAAAGACAGAAGGGAAGGAAACGAAGTGATGGAAAGGCTTAAAAGAAGATACTATGAAATACAACAGTAGGAGCAGTACACGAAAATAGTAAGAACAAGATAAAATGAAAGGTTTAAATATATTATAGCAGCGACGTCGTCCTGTATGATCCATCCCCACACCGCGACGTCATAATGGTAGAGCTGAGGGGTATGTATTCGCATTTTCCAAAATCCTTTCTGTGACTTTTCCTTAGAGCCCAACACTCTGTGACGCGGTTTCTTGGAAAACCAATGCTTCCAGAACATTGTCCACTACTTTTAGTGACCTAAAAATACTTGGATCCTGCGAGTGTATTTTGGTGATTTATGCTCTACTTTGAACACTTATATTATCAAATATCAAAACTGTGTTTTCCTTTTAAATAATTTAAATAATTAATAAATATCTCTTTTGAGAGTCTGGCTACGTATGAGTTTAACAATTCAACGGGTCTGCGTGACTCGCATTTTCGGAGCATTTAATTACACGTACAAAATGCAATGCTGTTGGATTACACGAAGGTTCATCACAAAATATATACGAATTTCTTTACTTCATAACTAAGTAGTCCTGTTCTTCGCAAGCAACGTTATGACGTTTGCAATTATTTTGTGGCTGCACTATTTGTTAAGAAATCAAGTTGGCTATTTGCGTGAAAAAGGCTGGCCTGTAATAGCGTTCGTACGCTGTGTAATGTAAAAGGCAAAAGCTGAGGACATTAACCTTAGACTAAAGTAAATGCTCTCTATCTACTCTATCTACTACGCGTCTTCCTGTGATATTTTTACACTCTGCAAAATCGATGATTCTCAGTGCTTCTAATCTGACTGTGTATGTACATATTGTACATTGTACATATGTTGGCTGCAAGCCCACATAGTGCACTTACTTTATCGTACAGGTCACTGTGCCCTAGTCACTGCGTCTAGTCTAGACACTTCAAGTCAAAACTTTTACAAAATTTATACCATTGAATAATGAATAATAAAACATCCGGGCCATTGCCTTTCATAAAAAAAAAAGATGAATAATAACGGCAGAAAATATTTGCCATCTCAATATACATGATTAGTGGTACGGTACATGTAATAAAATTGTCAATAAGATGTTGCAATATTATTATTTGCCGTGAAAGCGTACGGTGTTACTAGAAATGGTCGTCAAAAGACTTATCGTTATATAGTTTCAGATATCTTTCCTTGAATATATTAGCCTAGTACTCACTTAACTGGCCATTTTTTGCAAGTAAAATCTTAAATAAAATTTTTTCATTACACTTGTCGATTAGTGCAAATAATCACTTGTAGATATCATTATATGTATATTGCTATATTATGATTATAATATTGTTCATTTAGACCGAGTACACAATACATACGTGTATCTAAAAAGAACAAATCATGGGTTAGGGAAATAATCGTCAATTATTGTTCAAGTAAAAGAAAATAGTAATTTCTTCTTCGAGGAAAAGGATAATACAACATTTTGTATTTTTATTGCAATTGCTTTATCGTTTATTGTTATTACGTAACATTCGTACTTGCATTGCAATGTGTAAGACTCATTGTATAACATTTATAGTAGCATAAATATGTATGCAGCACTAACTGTGATTTAATCAAAAGCGATAATAATGAAAGTGGTAGTGGCTGATGAAGATGATTTATGCAGCTTTCACAGTGCCCTTTCTACCACGTTGATTCTGTTGTTGTTGCTGTCCTCGCTGAGTGGATTGTTGCTCCCTTTCTGATGCCTCGTTTTGCCCCTCGTCGTTGTTTGTCAGGGCTGGTTTACCAGTGTACTGTATCTTTATTACCCTTCCATTTCCCTCCGATTTTAAAGGCTCCTGTCTAGGCGCCGAAATAGACAAGATACCATCCGAAGACAAAAATGTTTCTACTTTATTGATATTGCATTGAGACGGTACAATATATTTTCTAACAAATTGCCTGGATACCCAGCCGTGTTCGTCCTCCTTCTCCTCGTGATTCGCCTCAACGATAACATTTTGGTCCACCACTTTAACGTTAATTTCGTCGGGTGCAAACTGCGCCACATCTAAGGTCACTTGAAATTTATTTTTATCAGCCTGCACAGTCGACGAACCGCGACCGTGCTTTCTGTTCGCGCTTTTCAAGAATGGATGATATCGCCTCCTGCCGCGCTTGTGCGGTCGATAAAGAAGATACTCTGTCGAGAGCGAGTCTAGATCGTTCAGATCATCTAGATCTATCGCTGTGGCGAAATATTGGTCCCAGAGGCGGTGAGGTTGGTCCAAATCTTCCCACCAGTCGGAAAACAGCATCGGTATTAGTGACATTGCTCGAATTACTTTCAATGCCAACTGGCACTGTCGTATGAATGGAGTGTCCAAAATATTCACGCACTTTGCAAGTGGAACTAATTTAAATACCTATTCGTCTATCGAGTTACTATAATAGAAGTTATGCTGTCGAGCCTATGTTATGCAATAGATATGAATTATTGATTTATTCGCCGCTGTTTGTCTGGCCGCACCGTTATATCGTTCAAACGTGAATCAGCCGTCAGCAACCACGCAGTTCTCTTTATATACTTATTCGTTGCGCATTACAAAAGGTAGTGGGGAGAGTCCGACCGGCCGCATTCGAGAAGACCCTGGAAGACGACACAAATGTCCCTGAAAGCTGCAGCTTTTTCGTATCAAAGATTTGCCCTGCGTTATTAAGCCTGCGCAATGTAACGTAATACACATGTGTAGGTCGTCTATGTACCATTGTAGTACTGGAGGAACAGGTTCTAACGACGTGCACCAAAGGGTTCAGAGGTTGGATTCCGTCTAGACTTGAAACTAGTAACGTCTACCCATGATCTAGTAATCCAATGGATACTCAATTCATTATCATTATGCCCATCCCATTTATTGACACGATACATAAGCAATTTGTTACACATGCTCGAAGGTAAACGCAATTTTTTGTTAAATTGAAATACTATGAACTTGTTTGGAGAGCAGTGTAATATTTTTTATTTCGTACTCTCTCGTTTACTCATTATTATTTACTAACACTTGAGAATGGAAATGAAACAAGATAGTACAATATTTATATTGTCATGTATTGACGAAATATAAAAGTAATCTATAAAAACGGAGGCGTTTTTATTGAAACCGAAGATTTAAGAAGATACAGAAAATATTTAAAAAATTTCGATAATAGTGTCAATGCTAGTTCTAAATGGTACTAAATCTAAACCAATAAATAAAAGCTTAATTTAAGCAATAATTTAAGCTTTTCCACGTGAATAATGTTCACTTTATATACTATTATGTACCATTTGTAGTACGTGTACAGTTCAGGTAGAGCTATTATAACATATACGACACACTTTACGTTACATCAATCGATTTATTCGTACGTGTACACAGAATGTAATGCAAGTTTAATCGCATAATGTAGCATCGTATGCTAACCGGCGGGATACAAACGCAATATAAACGAATGTGCATTACGCAAAATTTATATTAAATTAACAGAATGGTCATGATAAATACAAAATTAAAACGTAACAAAGGTCTTCAACGGTCTAAGTCTAGTACCTATCATTGATTTCGGTACCTAGGTGATACCAACTGAAACAATAGACGATACCTCAGGTATCAAGTGAAGTTATTAGATACACGGTCCCGTATGAACGAGAAATGCATGATTATAAATGCAACTACGCCGAGAATTGTTTCCCGTATATATCAGCCGAAATAAATACTCGCAGAAAGAACAACAGCTAAGATAAAGACGTTAAAACTCGCTGAAGCAATCGCTGTTGCAGCTCTGACGTTCACTCGGTCGCCTCCTCCGCTGTTTTCTTCTCTTCCTTCTCGACGTCGCGTACAGCCGGCTTGCCGGTGTGCTCGATGTTGATTAACCTTTCGCCTTCCTGAACACATTTTTGCTTACGCGGTACGAGAATCGAAAGAACTCCGTCCGACGATAGTTTCGAGGCAACTTGTTCGATGTCACACTGTTCCGGAACGATGTATCTTCTACTGAATTGTCTAGAAATCCAACCGTGCTCGTCCTGCTTCTCGTCGTGTCTCCCTTCGACTATCACGGAACGGTCCACAACCTTAACATTGATTTCCTCCGGCAAGAACTGTTGCACGTCCAAATCCACACGGAACTTGTCCTTGTCCGCTTTCACGGTCGATGCACCACCCACACTTTTGCGTTGCAAATCGCCCCATCGTCTATAGTGCGACATGGGGCATCTTAGGGACGCTTCTCGTGGCATCAAATCGTAAAGATGCATCGCCCTCGGAAACATAGTGTCGGGGTTGACTCCGGTGCCGAAATTTTGATCCAGAACACGATGGGGATGGTCCAGGTCTTCCCACCAGTTGGAAAAAAGTAGAGGTAGCAGAGACATGTCTGTTCGGCGGTTTGGCTAACTTCAAATGTCTCGTACGGTCAAATATGATTGCTCGAAGTTGCGTATCGCCGTTTCTGTATTACTGTTCTGTTTTAAAATAACTCGCACCGGCTTCGTAGCTGGTAATAATAGATTAGCACCGATACGGCCAATCCGACTGATCTGAACACACTGATGTACTTCCCGACATGACCGTGATATATAAAGGAGTGCCGCTACTCGCGGCTTCTATCGAACGAGTGAACGTCTAGAAAATTGCAAGCACGCGCAAAGCGAAATTTCCTGAAGCTTCGAGATGTTGGTGGTCGATTCGAATTTTATCATCGCAGTTTGTCGAATTGACAATATTATCGAAATGTAACGAAAGATAATGAATTTGCGTTATCGAATTTTAATGCGGCATGAACGCACTTGATACTAAAGAATCCGAATGCATTATCGTATCGATTCGAAAATTACAATTTTTTTAATTTCAAAAATTGCATTATTATTATTTTTACCGAGTTAATTGTTTCAGACATGTTGAATATAGCAACGTCGTAGTAACGTTGGGCGAGGTCGATGTTTCTGGGGACTCCGTCACAATGATCGATAAGAATTCGCAAGCGTCACGTATGTATTGCCATGGTTACAAATTCAAGTTCAAGTTAAAATCAATTTATCCAATTTATCGATGCGAATAGAAATGTGCTTTTAAATATAACATTAAATACACATCAAAGGCCGTATAAATAATATTCATGCGTTTGAACATGTATTGAGTAACCGATCGGGTTTTATTGAAATCGAAATTTCCAGAACAAACGTAAGTACAGAATATTCTAAAATCTTCGAGAAAGTATTCGATTGTTATTTCAACCCTTCAGGCGTCCATTGCCGGCCTTTCATGTATATATATATATAGAATTGCGTTCCAGCGTGCGTCGTCAGTTAACGTAGAACAAGCTTCGAGTGCAGACGCGTTCTGGCGTTTCTAACAAAGTGAACTCTATTTTGCAAAAAGTGTCAGCAACAAATAATTAAAAAAATGAGGAGAGGAATAACATTGGTACCCAGATTGTTTTCCCATTGGTGGGAAACATTGGAACGGCCACATCGTTTGTTCGACCAAAATTTCGGCAGGACCCTACGGCCGGATAATTTTTTCAATTCTGTATTGGAAAGACCATCACCGTACAGATTGATCCCCGAGAGCTTTTATCGCTCGTGGATGGATTGGGAACACGAGGCAGAGAAAGGATGGTCTATGGTGAAAAATGATAAGGATAAATTTCGTGTGGTACTGGACGTGCAGCAATTTAATCCGGATGAAGTGAACGTAAAAATTGTGGACAATTTCATCGTGGTAGAAGGTATATAAGCGTTTTTCATCATTGAATGAATTTACATCATTATACTATTTCGATAAAAAAAACAATGTTCATTGCGGAACAATTAATTCTTTCCTCAGATTTTACCCAATTCGTACTTTCGTTTCAGGCAAACACGAGGACAAAGAAGACGATCACGGTTTAATCGCCAGACATTTCATCAGGAAATATTTGGTGCCGGATCAATGTGATCCCGAAAAGACGACGAGTAGTTTGTCGTCTGATGGCGTTTTAACAATAACAACGCCATTAAGACCGGAAGCTGTGGAAAGCAAACGAGAAAAAACTGTCGAAATCGAACATACGGGAAAACCATCAGAGGAAGAGCCACAGAAATTGAAACAAAGTCAATAAATATTTATTAATCAATTTCTGTACCTGTATCTTTAATGCTCTTTTTATACCTATTACCACTTTGTTCCATAAGCTTGTATTACCATTTGTATATTAAGAAAAACTATTCAGTGTACATCATGAATACGTACGAATAAACTATAATTGTATTACAAATAGGTGTGCTAGTACATTTTATTTCTAATCACACATTTATTTTGCGTTTGAAACATCCAGAATTCGTGATCACACAATATGTAACTGCATATTGCCAAAACGTAAATAAATATTGCATTTTATGCAATTTAAAATTAAAAAGTGTGCGCTTATTACAAAATTCAAGCTAATGCTTTACACAAGCGATTAAAAAGATCTAACAATAAGTTAGTTACCTGGCAAGATTTTTCTTCTAGACTATGACCGTGGAACATGCCTTTTCTTGTCAATTATGCCATTTTCAGATGAATCCAACCATCGCAATTAATACGCGTTTCCTAGAAATTATCCGGGACTATCATATGAAACCATGCATTTCTTACGTAAAACGAAGTGCAAACGATAATTAGGTTGTATTGCATGTAATAACTACTTTGCAAGCAAAATAAAAATCCAGCTACTACTTCTAAACGTATTACTATTCCTGCCATGAGATATTTGTTGCTTCATCATCTAACTTTTAACTTTCATCATTATTGGGAGCTATTTTGGGAATAGTTAATAATGATTAAAGGAGACAGATTTATAAGATTATTACTTGCTTACAAATTTATTGAAATGTAAAGAAAATGACAAGGTCTTTCGCATACTGGCAGAAAATGGATATACATATCAGCATATATGTATACTCACGGTATTTATAAAAGAAACACGCAATGCATATTTTATTACGTTTGATAACATAAAATGATAGGACATACATTGAGTTTAATAGTAGCCAAAGGCTGAACAAAGTGGTGTACTAATATTAAGTTG
The DNA here is from genome assembly GCA_948146005.1 of Nomada fucata. NCBI lineage: Eukaryota > Metazoa > Arthropoda > Insecta > Hymenoptera > Apidae > Nomada > Nomada fucata. The sequence goes on from OX411277.1 coordinate 5,931,133, forward strand.
AAACGTATAGTAAATGACTGGAAGTACATAATCTACTTCTCCGCCTTTTCTTCGCCATCCTGTTGCGGCTGCCGTTTAGCCGGCTTTGCCTGGACCGCCGGTTTGCCTGTATGCTCAATTTTGATCACCCGCTCGTTCTCTATCTTCGGTTGATCCTTTCTCGGTGCAGTAATGGTGAGTACACCATCAGACGAGAGCTTCGACGCTACTTGTTCAATATCGCATTGTTCAGGAATCAGATATTTCCTAGTGAACTGGCGAGAAATCCAGCCATGTTCGTCGCGTTTCTCTTCGTGCTTCGCCGTAACGACAACAAACTTGTCGGCTATTTTCACGTCGATCTCGCTTGGATCGAATTGCTGGACATCGAGTACTACCTGGAACTTGTCCTTATCTGCTTGGACAGTCGAGGTGCCTCCTTCGTTGCTACGAAGCAGTTCAGCCCATGGTCTGTAGTACGCCCTTCGTCTGGGTTGGAGACACATATCCAGCCGGCCCTGCGGTAATAACTGTTCTGGGTGAAGGCCCAATCCAAAGTTCTGGTCCAGAAGATGATGGGGTCGGTCAAGATCCTCCCACCAGTCAGAGAACAGCAGCGGTACCAAAGACATCTTTCGATTTAACTTGATAAAGGTATCAAGACGTAAATTCTTTTGTTCAATGAAGTTGCGCGAGATTCGTTCTCGTAAACGATGCTCACTGTTTGGTTGCTAGCGAAACACTGCAGCGCTGGTCGCGAACAGCCGTATTTATGTGCGAGCTTGCGCAGGTCCCGGCGTTTCAAGAGACTTCTAGAACCGGCCGGCAACGTCCCAACGGTCGTTGCGTTTTTATAACACATACACAGGGTGAAAAAAGATTGGTTACAGAACTTATGGGGTAAATATTACTCGCCACATGAAAGGCTGAATATTCTAATAAACATGGGTCGAAAAATTAATATTTTGAACGTTGTAAATAATTTTTCGTTCAAATTAAAACGAATGACTTCTGCAATTCAAGAGCTATCGGCGCTGCATGAAAACACTGCATTATTTTGTTTAACCGCTACGAAAAATTGTTTATATTTTTAAAAGTAGAAATGTTTCGACCAATGTTTATTAACAAATTACGACTTCCTCCTTTATTGAGAAAATAGTATATGCCTTAAAAGTTGTTGGCTCTTTTTTTCACCCTATATATGTGAAGGCAAGTCCAGATGCTTAGATGCTTTAAGTCCAGATGAATACAATGCTTTACTTAATCGATATGATTGCTATTGTTTGTATAGCATTCTCTCAATTAAGAGGGAACATGAAAAATTGAATCAAACTAAAATGTTAGTACTAAGAACTCTGGTTTGAATGGTTATTCAAGCGATATCACATTTATTAGCAGATATAGCTGCTAATACATATATATGTGCACTTTGTAGTATAGGTCTAGAAGAAAAATAATCTAACAATTTTTATGATATACATATGATATGTCCTGAGTCATGGTATTTGCTGAAAAGTGAATTTCTGCTTTTAGTGTTTCTAGAATAATCATTTGCCCGAAAATTCTACGCGTATCTCGATTATTATTACCCCCCACCACAAAGTTCGAGAATCGCAACGATTATATGTACTTACATTATATTATTTGAACGAGAACACACAACCGGATTGCAATAATAAACACTACTTTATTAATTTTCGAAATGTAATTAATGTGATAATGTTTTAACTGTTTTACACATCAGTTTCGATTCGTCTGATGAAAGAATACACTAGTAATTATCACAAGCTAACTTGATTTGAGATATTATTGTACATCTTTGGTATAGCGATGCATTTACTTACTCTTGGCTAATAAATACGAGCATTCTTTAAGTTAAATTTAGTGTGTTTAAATAACAAGAATACATAACTTATAGTTATAACTAAGTTATTTATCGCTATCGATAGTTACAATTATGTTGGCAATATTGCGTTTGTTTGTACTAGAATAGTAAGGCTCAGTTCACGTTATAGTGTAACCACACTACACATATATGTGCTTTATGACCATTTAGTCACGGACTACATAGTTGGCAGGTAGACCTAACATCACCAACGAGATATAAGAATAGATCAATCATGCAATGTATTTTTTTGCCGGCATTTGTAGGGTTTTGATGACTCCATTATCATTTCTATGTCGCTCACAACGTTACCAACAAATTACAGAAACCGATGTTAACGATCACTAACGCAGAAACTTAGGAAAGGAAGATATAAAACATAAATTTCACGATTGGTTTATATTACTTGTAATCCTACAATTATATTATGTGACAAATGTGGACAATTTAGAAGGAAAAATGAAGCTCTTTGTTGAAATACATTGTACAAAGTATGATGTACATTTCAATACATTGATTAACAATATTGCCATTATATGTTCGAACTTACGTTGTCGATATCGAAGAAATAATTTTAAATGCACGTCGACCATTCTTACTCTCTTACTTTTAGATGTGTTCACTCCTCTGAAATTAATAAGAAAACGTTCGATACGTATCACGTATTATATATTCCGTCGTATTTATTTATACTCCAGTTTATGGCTACGTGAATTACATATGTATGTACAAAAAGAACAACTAAATTGTGACGACGTTTGGCATGTGTATAGCATTTAATTTGCCGATGAGAAAAAGAAATGGAAATAAACAACTTATATAAACAGGGTCTTTGATGAGATTAAATGTACTTGATTGTACGCGTTTTATCGAAGATCCGCACATCTTGAAGCTGCTTAAATATTTCGTCCACAAGTTCGCTAACAATATATAATTCAGTTTGTATATCGGTTTTCATTTTACCGGTGATAACATGCCTTCGAAGCAAATATCATCGACTATATACAGATTAAAGATCCACGCTTCGTTTAAATCGTTAAACCTCGTCGAACTTTCAATCTCGAAGTTGTTAATAAAATACAGGCAAACCATTATCAAACGATCGGCATATCCGTTATTCAGTTTGCACTTTTACAATAATTCTTGTTAAACACCGTTTTCGACATTCTTCGACATTGCGATCGCACAGACTCGTTATCCACGAGTACTTTTTCACCCATTTTATTCGTACCTTGCGCAGGCTTCGTGTCAGAAATCTTTTTACCCGCAACATCGTTTTCTATCATCCTGTTACACGCGATTAAAATGTTTTATCTTCAAGGCATGTATGTAGTACACCTGTTTGATGGTATGTATATTTCAGGCTCAGAATGTCGGCGATTGTCAACACAGATTACAACATTTTATTCGATAACACTTGTTCAATAGTTTTTATAATTAGACATCGGTATATAATATATATGATTTTTTAATATATATATATATATATATTTATCTATATATTTCATGAAGAATATTTCTTGGGAATAATTATTCCGTATTTATCTGTTTTCTGAAAATTCGTAATCGGCAATCTGCTAAGATTTTTCATTCTTTCTTAATTTGCTTTTCTTTACATATTGATAGAGTGATGTTAATATTAATGTACAGAGGCCCTTAAATAACATTTCCCCGAGAAAAGTGCATATTTCCGTGCAAACATGCGTTGGAATAACGTTTCCCTTTTGTGCACTTCACCAGAAAGAAAATATCCGCGCATTCGTATCAATGCGTTACAACTCACTTGAAACGGAAGAAAAGTCAATTGATAGATTCTTCGTGTTCTGTAGTATTTTCGTCGGCTCTCGTGGACCATTTCTTGTAATATAATATTATACCTATTATAATATTTATAATGTACCATATAAATATTATAGCGTCGGTATACATTCTTGTCTTCTTACAACACCGTATTAAAATTATAACAAATCTGAATCAGAGTTTGACGGAAATACGCGTTCTAAAATGCTGTCCCGTTAAAACTTCAATATAATATATCCTCTATCGATGGATATCGATTTAATGTATTTAATCTTATTGCAATATGATTTCTTAACGTCGTTATATGTATGCGAAGCCCCTAAAAGCAAGAAACTATTATAGAATAGACAATCGATGGTGCGAGCATTGTTAGACGCCAAACAAAATTAAAGGGGGAGTCGTCGTTTAAATACGATCTATAGATCAAGTATGATCGTATCAGACTGTAAGGACGATATCAATCTGTTTCTTTCCTTTTTTGTTGAGACAAATACAATAAATGGGCGTAAACTTGTTTGCTGTGAATACAGTATAACCATGTTCGGTTCCATACGAGTATTTTAAAAAATTTTAGAAGACAAATTGTACGAAACCAATACAAAAGTTTGTTTTTTGAAAATTCACGTTTTACCGTGTTATGCAACATACCTTTTACAATATTACGAATATTATTTAGCTGTTTCGCTCTCGTACAGTAACATGGAACACGACGAAGGGTTAATACTTTTGCGTGAACTCGTGGTTTTGTTCGTGTACCCGGAGAAGATTAGATTCAGTTTTGGTGCATCAAATGCAGCAATTTTAATATATACCTAAAAATTTATCGAACAAGCTTCAATGAATAAATAAGTGATATTGCTTTCCTTTATTCGTTTAGAACAGTGTGACATTATACGATCGCTACGAACAGGTAATTACAACAAATATTTCTAAATCTTAAAGGTATACCGATAAGTACCTCTTGATAAAAAGAATTTTATTGAGAAAGATTCTCTTAGTTGCACGTGTTTGCCTACGTTAATTAGCTTAATGAGAGATGTACACGTAACAATTGTTACGAGGAATAAAAAGAAAAAAGAAAATTTACGAAAGTAGAAAGGAGTTTGGAGGAAGCCATTTCTACAATCTTCCGCTTCTTTTTGTTCCTATTCAGCAATCATTTATACCATCCATTGTATATGAAGTTAACGAGACTTGATAATAACTTTATAACGTGAATTTATATTCGCACCGCGCTAAAAATAAAATTGCTCTATTGCATAATATCAGAAGCAAACTATTGCTAGAGAAGGCAGACGGGTTTGCAAGCTTTGATATAATAAAACGATAAATATATTTTAAAACGTAATCGCGGTTTTCCTTCAGAAATAATAATCCACAACACTCTTTTTACGCGTTATTAAAGCCGTTAATATTTCAAGAAAATAACAACGAATAAGAAGCACTGTTTTAAGTTACTGGTGCAATCATGAATAATTGTTCGAATTAGAATTACAATGTTCGTAATCAATAATAAATGCGACAATAAACAAATATTTTCGCCACCATGAAGAAGCGAAAACAAAAAACAAGGAACATCACAGTGAAACGTTACATGCATCCTTTTATTTTATGTTCTTCGAATATGCGTATCTATGAAATATCTTCTTAAAATGAGTCCCTCCTACTTACACGCGTACATACGTCCACATTCTTCTAAAAAGGTATTTTCTTCGCTACCATGTAAATACATGTCCGCCGTATATGTCACAGTGTCTTCGAACAAACGTCGTGGTACCTTTTGTTATACTAATTCCTCATATCGTTTCGATCGTTCTTTAGAAAAGGTAACACATCTGTGAGTCAATGTGGCCACATTGACAATTTGGTCCAACAACTGGTTCTCGTATAAGGGCATCGGAGTTAAAATCTACCAATCGTGACAAATCGTCTGCATACTATGTCCCCTACCATGTTCTCAGTTCATTAATCTGTGTACACGACAAGGACAAATTTAGCATCGATAATTATTGTAATTATTGTAGACCTTCCGCTTTACCGTGATCGATTTGCAAAAATCTGATAGAAAAATGATGTGCACTGAAGTTTCTCGGAGTAAATTCACTAGGTTTGTGTTAAACTTATGTAATCAGTACGTCAAATGATTATTTCATTTTTCCACGTTGAATAGAATAATAATCGATATTTGCATAATTAATAGTAATGAATTAGCAGGAGTAACGAAGATTGATTATGTAGAATCATTGAAGAAAATTTTATACTACATAACTTAACATTAGTATTAGATATATGTATATGTATACTTTCTGATCGTTTAAAAATTAAGTTTCTAAAAAAGCATATTTAGAAAAAGCACTTTAACGCTACTATCATTGCGAGTAATTTCAGTTCATTTGCTATGCACATGACCATCGTTGTCGTTATGTTTATAAGCAATTTAGTTTTAAAATATATATTTAAGTTAAACAGCAAGAAATTATTATTATTTCTAAAAAAGAAAACGACGATGATGCATACAAGAAATATCATTTGCAAAATTTTCAGCACGAAACGGATAACTGGTTAAAGCGTCTGAATTTAACGAGAATACTCTCCGATTTTCCAAAACTCTGCAGACGAAATTGCATAGATTGGTACAGATTTTAATACCTTGCCGGTATTGTTCCTATAATATGTGTGGTCTATATACGCGTATTGTATGGTGTGTCTATGTGTATGCGTTTGTGAGTTGTTCAATATTTCACAGCGTTTTAAATAATTTCCATACAATTACACTTTATTACCTACGCATGCACATACACGTCCTTTTACCGTACAGTGCATCGATGCTGTACATACGAAAGATTCATTGCATGTATTTTTAGACAACGTCATTGTTCTATTTACGAATCGTTTCTTCTCCTATGTTCGGTATTATTTTTTTAAATAACATTAATCGTGACTGATATTATAATCGTATAACAGTTTTAAAAATAATTCAGAATTAAACAGGAAATAATAGAATAACTATAATAGATGAATAGCAACTTAGAACGTAATATAAAATACATTACTGCACGTAATAAGAGTAATAGAAAAAAAATAGATAGATAGATAGATAGATAGAGAGAGAGAGAGAGAGAGAGAGAGAGAGAGAATTGTGTAAGTGCATAGGGTTCTTTCAAGTGCGTTCATTTTATATAGTCGGAGGAGGGATTCAGAGGAAGGAGTCGGGAGGAGAATTATAAACGTGGTGAAGAAAATGCCAGTTGAGTAGCCGCCACTTTACTTTACTTCTGTTTTCCTAGATCACAGTCACATGTATGGCTGCTAAATCACGGGACATATTTCATCACCATTTTTTTTGTCATTTTTCTTTTTAACAACTAAAAAAAAAAGAAAGAGAAAAGGAAAAGCGGGAGAAGATACGAAATGTGGCTTCAAAATCTTATCAATACTGGAAAATATTTCGCTAATTTGCACAAGTAAAAAATATAATATTCCGTTTAAATTCTTTGATAGGGGCAAGTGCAAGAGACACTCGATCCCTGTTTAGATCTATTCCTGGTACACGACAAAAAGCAATCAGTTTAATCAATCGATGGGTAAACTGGATTATATTAAAAATGTATCTTTCTTTTCTTAGTATTCGTATCATACCGATGGAAGAAATTCTTATTAAAAATCATTGTTACGAATCGATCATTAAATAACACGATAAATACAAAAAATGATCGGCAAAAAATATAGATACTGTAAAACGGAGCGACGCATAATATTTAAAAATATTTCCCATGATAAAAGATTGTACTTCCAAAGGAAATGAAGAGTTCCATTGAATCGAAGGGAATACCGATTTTTCTACAAGACTGCTAAAATTATCTTCAATTAATTGTATTGTAAAAGCTGTTATAAATCGCAGCTACGCTCGCGTGCATTTTATTCTCTACCATAAAACAGTGCGAGAAGTAATATTTTACAAGAATACGGAGAAAGGGGAACGTATCGTGAATAATGTGAATATTATTTAAAATGCGTGACATATGAATATGGAGTAAATGATTTTTAATAAACTTGTCCGACGAACATATGATTACGAACATTAAATTATATATTTTACATAATAAATACACTTTAAAAAAAAAAAGGATTTCTTAGTAAAGGGGGAAAAAAGAAACTTTTTCAGAGTATCGTTCGCAGGAGTGATCAGTGCAGATTTCAAGTGTCTCTTTTCTTAAGTTATCGCTTGCCACCGGTGCGTTTAACGCTCCGTAAAAAATAATAAATCAAGAAATGGTAAGAGAGTAATGTAATTATATATTATATACAAATAATAATGTCCTAACACTGTAGGAAGGGGTTAACTTTGGAGGAGGGTGGGGAGGGATCGTCCCGTGCGCAAGAATCCACGAAATACGAAGGCCCACAATCCGTAAATTGTTCTTCTTCTTCTGTATCCTAATCCTGCCTGCGCTCTCATTATAATTATTATTCTACAAATTACAATGCTATGATCTACTATTTCGGATGTGTACCCTAAATTTTATATAATATATACTCAGTTAGTGTATTGTATTTGTTTTCTATTTACAAAATATGTAGAATAGACATTGTTCCTATCCTAACTACAATATACGTGCCGTGGCGCGAGACTTTTAAACCTTTCAAGGTGCGCTTCCTTTTATAAACATATCACTAATTACATAATCTATTTTACAGCCAAATTCAACAATCCCTGCTGAAATTCAACGCGCTTCTACCAATGATATCGTGAGAAATTTTTCTATAACGTAAAAGTAATCATTTGATCGATAAAATGCGTTAAAATAAACGAAATACATAATATATATAAATACATATAATTTGCATAATGAACAACGAGTCCCGTTAAAAGCGTAGTAACAAAATTCAAATCGCAACAACGTAATTAATAAATTTACACGATTAATCTTCTCGGCACTATGTTTCTATGTAGCTCGGTGCTCGATGGTAATATTACATTCTATTTATTTGCAAATATATCTTATATCGGATCGGCACGCATTTAATTACGACGAGCTAAAGATAAAATCAAATAACTTGTCATGGCCAAAAAAAAAATAATAAAAAAAAATATACGGCCTATATAAAACCGCTTACATCTAAATTGGCCAAAAAAAATTAAAGAAAAAAAAAGCAGCTCAACTTTAAAATATGTATAAAACGTAAATTGTCCGCGTTGAATTTGAGCAGAGCTCTAAAAACAGTAGATAAGTACTTTCGAGAATATTGGAAACATATTGCATATTATCTATATCAAGTGGTGTCTAACAATTAATTCTTTACTATTAAGGGACCTATTACGCATGCATTCCCTTTTGTTTGTCGCCGCACAATGGCACGATTTTTTTTTTTATCTCCACTGTTATAATCTATGAATCACCAAAATGAATGCTTCCGTCTTAAAAATTTTCAGACACAGCATCGTAGATACTTTTTTATACTCTCCAGATAACTCCCACTCCAATTCATGCCATAGTATTTACAAGTAAAATAAACATATCTGCTGGCTGCATCACATAAATTTTGTGCAATATTTATCGCAGTTCTCATTCTATAGTTTTCTTTTTTCATCTATATCATATATAAAGTATAACTAAAGTATATAAACTCTGATTTCATTTTATAATGCTTCATTAATTCTAATACTCTCCGATTACGATTTTCTCTTCCTCTTTCTCTCAAAGACACCCATACACATCCTACACGCACGCGAAGTTTCCTTTTCTATATCACACACACTCTTCCTTTCTTTCTACTTGGATCTCATAGTATCTTTAACAATGTTTAACAACGGCTTAGGCCCTCCATAATCCTTTGCAAGGTGTTTCGATGTACAAATATCAATTGCGCGTATTTCCAATTGTACAACTATGAATTGCGATTTCATAACGTAGTAAAATAATTTCATCCTATCGTTACCATTTTCATAAACCATCTGTTAGAATTGGAGAAAGTATTGTCTTTCCTTCCGAGAGAAGGAAAAGCTCTTTCCTTTTCGAATTGCATTACATCTCGAAACATTCATTTTATGCAATTATATTATTCCCTTCATTCTACGAAATAATACAATACGATTAAGCCTGTAACTTGAACGTCTAATTTACTAGCGGGCGATGTATCATTAAAATACAGTAAATTCTTTCATTATCCGAACATTTCACAATTTTTACATTTCATTACTCCGAAAGAACACAGATATACTCGAACACACATTTAATTCAACCGTAATCAACTTGAGAAACATTCGATACGATATTTCTTCGGCTTGATATATACAATATGAAGTACATACCGATATGTGTACATCAACTCACCTTGATATGCCTGTCTAAATTACCGCACCAGGTTACATCAATGTTCGAATTGCACTAAAGCCTTACAGCACTTTACAACTCGCAAAAACTTGTACATCAACAATTTTCCCAATAAAAACTTTCCTTTTCTCAATGTATAATGATGTACTCATGCTGTGGAGTAAGGGGATGCATAGTATCACAGTTGGCACGTGGGCGCTAGCTACCACTACTGCTTACAGGCAGTGAATGTGGAGCCCCCATCGACGTAGGGGGAGCAGTCAATGGTCCTATTAAAATATTCCTTTGTGAAACATCTGCATCATAAGTTTCTATTAAAGACGGGTTTATTATACGCGTTCGACAGTCGCCTCCACACGTATGCGGTCGCACGCAGATGTGATTTTCTATGATCGTCAAACACGTGTAGCTGGGATGCATGTTGAGTGCTAGTCGCACCTCACTTCCATTGCTTATTAGGGATGAATCATCCGCGATGCATAAAGTGCAAAAGTGTTAATTTGCCTCTAGCGAACAGCAGACAGTTTTTTTTATAGCTTTACGTGGACGAAACGCGCGAGAAATTTAGAACCACGAGTCCGATTCGCAATTGCGCAGTTTGTCCTCAGTCGTCCATTACGAGTCCAGCTCGTTACTTCGGCCAAACGGGTTAAATTCCATTGCTCGGTTGGTCAAGGACAGACATTTTTCTGAGTCGTTCATGAGAAAACGAAAGCATCGCTGTTCATCGTTTCGGTATAGGTGCGTCTAGCACATTACGTTAAGAACGCGTATAGGAAAACCCGCTACAAGAGGTGCGAGAATATTCCGTACTTACCAGTCACGTTAGGTGATGGTTCCGACACTGGTAATGGACTAACTAGACTGCTAGCACTCATTGGCGTACAGTTAGCTTTCAATTTCTGCCTGACTTCCCTGATCTTCAATTGCAAACTTGTCTTACTAGGAAATATATCTGAATGTTTCGCTTGGAAAGTTGTAGTTGCCTGCGTCGAGGGAAAGTAACCGTGTTCTTGAAACAATTGCATCACGAGATGCCGGCGTTGCTCTAACACTTTCCTATGACCTCGTTCGTTCTCGCTTCTGCCGATTCCTACGGGACCTCCGGCACCTCCTCCGGGGGTTTTCGGCGTCCTGGGGGAACTAGCGTCAACGTCTCCTACGAGATCAGCGTTAGCTCTGTACGCGTCAACGTTAAAATCTGGACCAAAGAATGTATTCCCTGTCAACTTAACACTGGAAGTTGATTTTGGAGTGGCAGATATCGACGTATCTGATTCAAAGTCGTCCTCATTCACTGTTAAATAGAAATATTCTTTTTATTAAAATGATAATAAAATTTATCCAGCATTTGTATCCTCGAGGAATTTTTATGATACTTACTTGTGGGCCTATGAGGTCCTTGCACAGACTTCTTGCGGTAACTTTGCATTTGTATCGATGACTGTAAATTTGATGGATGTAAGCCAGACGTAACTACCGAGCCATGACCAGACGAACACGCAGTATTGATACTAATTGCACTTGGACTTTGAATATCTTCTGGCTTAAATTCCGGTAAGGACGAGAATTTTTCTTGGAAATTTACTTGCTCGAGAACTCTGCAATTATTTTGTTATCGTTGTATTACCAAGAACATTGTAAATGCGAACGAATAAAATCACCGTGACACATTAGCAAGTGTTTCAATACCTGTCCATTCCATCTTCGACGTTCTTCTTGAAGAAAGAACCTTTTTTAGTAGACGGTGAAGGGGAGGCATGAGATTCTGAGAAATTTTGTTGCTGCTGCATCTGATCAGTAACTTGAGAACAGTTTGTTTGCTGACGATTGTCACAATGTTGGGACGTCAGTGGCCCATGGTCTCCCGCATTTGATGTGGGAGGCATTGCTACGAACCAATAAAAAAGAAACCTGTATTATGCAATTATAATTAAAGTATTTATATACGGCAACTGTTAGAAAATAAGCGAAGTCTTACCCATTGATTGTCTCCTTTGTAATGGCGCACGACCAAGTTGCGCTGGTGTTGGAGCAAGCATAAAGGGACCCTTACTCGGACCTATATCATTAGGTTGAGCTTCATCCATGGAATATGATTTATTTGTAGAAATATCAGTACTACCGTGATTATTGAGAGGTGTGTGAGGAGTATGCGGAGTAGATGGCTGTTTATGTTTGTCACTTGTAGCGGACAGAAGGATATTCACTGTGTCTTTCCTATCTTGCTCAGATTTCACATTAGTCACTGAAGAAAAATAAACTCAATATTTAGTATCAGTTTAAACTATGCGCGTTGAATAATTCGAATGATTAAACACTGCGCTACAAAGTTATTTATTGGAAGAAATTTGCGCACTACTCACCATAAAACTGAGCATGATTGTTTCCAACGGAATTTTCATTCTTTTCTGGCTCTGTGAGTCTTGCTATTGGGTGACCGATTCCTCGATAAGACGACGTAGAAGAAGTTGTCGGAACTGGATAGGGTTTGCTCACTATGACACTCTGCGTTTCCATTTTATTACCAGAAACTAAACCTTGTGAGGATATGTTCCGATTGCCAGCATCTGTAAGTTATTAATAGTTCTATTTAATTAACGTGATTCAAATTTGTCGATTTAATTTTAGCAATTTTATCAAGCGAAAAGTAATTTGTGAAGAATGTTGTCGTTCGAACACGTACCAGAGATAGGTATATGGAATCCGCAGTACATCCGGGGATGAGGCGGTGTCGGACCAAGATACTGCGATCCCTGCTGCGGTTTGGAAACAGCCACCAAATCGTTATCGAGCAATGTTACAGTGAACGATGGTTGATAAGGGACAGCTGAAGTAAGGGGGCGAAGAATAGTGCCTAAAGACTGCAACGGCTGCTGTTGTTTAAACAGAGCCATCATAGGTTTCGATCCAATCTGTCAGTATTGTTAAACTTTTGTAATTCAGTCTTTGAGTTTATTCGCATGTGTTTACATAGGACTCTTTAAGGACAAATCTAAGAGTTCGCTATTCCTCGATACAGTTTTTAACGTTTAAAAAAAAAGACGTAACAAAATAAAAAAGCAAAAAAGTAAAGAATACTGCAGCATGGTAAGTAGGCACGTGCGAATAGCACTCGAATTACACTTAAGTTATAGTAACTATTCATACCTTATTCACAGACAGTTCTTAAGACAAATTATTCACAGAAGAATAAATAACGAATCGTTTGAGTGCTACAGACATTATTGCTACTCGTTGCTATTACTTTACTTTTCTATTAATGGTTCGACATTGTACCTTCTAAATGAAATGAATTGAGCGTTCATAGATAAGTGTTTGTAGAGCAAATAAAATTATTTTTACATATGCATAAAGATCTCATGTTTCAAATGAAATTGCGTAGGAATATTTGGCTAATAAATATATTGATAAAATAGATTCACCCGCGTCTTCCACTCAAACAATAAATATAAGATTTCTAAATTATTCACACATGCCTAAACTAAAAGGGGTATACTAACAAGGGTTTTGGGAACTTAAAATCCTTCCTTTCGATTACATTACGCACTGTCGCGTATAGGTCTGGATAATTTTAGGTATGTATGTTACTATTAAATGCATGAAGTGTTCCATCTATTATATACTTACAGAATGTAACACCGGCGCTGCTGTAAATTTAGGCATGTTCCTTCCATTTTCGTGAATGCTCGCCACAAGATTGCTCATGCTATATTGCGTACTGTACTGCTGTTCATTTTTTACTGGTTCCGGCTTAATAACTTTTGGAGATATTGGCATGGTTATGAAGGCTCCCCCAGTAGGTTGAAAACCCGATACCCCAGTCGGATTGACGGGACTGTGATATGGATATGTGCTGGATAAAACCGAGACAGTCCCTCCCTTGTCCATAGAAGTATGATGATACTTCGTCGTAGTTTCCATACCTGTTGAAGGTATTCGTGCTAAACAAACGGAGAAATATACTTTACCATACTACACCACGCCACTGCACACATCACGATTTTTATTTTATTAAATGCGAATAGCGAACCTTTTATCGGTTTAGGCCTACACGTTACTTCTTGCTTAACGTTCATTGCTTCCCTCTTTTGACCGGTCACAGGTGAGAACCGCGACTGCGTGTAACATTTCTTTTCGCCGTCTTCGTCTTGCACGTCATTGTCGCTGTCAGTCAATTTGTCTTTGCATTTCAAGTCTATTTCGGGCTGTGGATCTTCGCAGATTACCATTTGATCGTCATCTGATGCGTTACCGTCTTCCTCCTGTTTCATGTCAGACTCTGAATTCTCGACTTGCATAGGTATTTCCATTAACCGATGTGCGTGCGGTTGATTAATAACCTGGATAAGAAAACAAAATATTGCTCAGCAATTCGAAGGTACTTGAACGGGTCCGAACGGGCCATTGGTGGTCAAGGAGATAAAATATATAAATTAGGATGAAAAATAAATATATTTGTATACATACCTCAATGGTAGGAGCTTCATTGTATACTGTAGTAACGGGTACAGTGATTTCATCGGTAGCTCTTGGAGTCAATGGTACATCATCTGCTGGTGGTCCCATGTCTGTATCTTCCCCAGTGCTGTTCAATTTCCCCCGAGATTCACTACCTTTGAAACTTGTCGCTGAAGATTTCCGCCTATCTTTGCTACACCATTTCCAATCTGGATGTGCCTTGAAGTGAGCTTCTTTCACTTCTGACGCAAGGTCATGGTACTTCTGCTTCTCCTCTGGGCCCAAGGCATACCACCATTCGCCCAATATTTTAGACACAGTACGATTATCCTGATTCGGATGTCTTTGGTGGACCACCGCGCGATGTCGTTTGGAGAAAATCATAAATGCGTTCATCGGTCGACGTATTCTGTCTTTAGTCTGTGAAATGATAAAATTCAGATTTTAATAACAATGCCGGATCACTGGTATTTCAGAGCAATTAGCGCACCACGTTAGAGTAACGCGGCGACTGGCAATTAGAGATCACGTGTATTTTAATACACGTACAAAACCAAAGACCTTTGATGGTAAGATATTAATCATGGAAGCTTACTTTAAGTGGACTTTGAGGCTCTTTGGAATGCAGTGCACTAAGGGACTGACTACGTCTCTTATTAGCATTGGCCTCGACCTCAGCAGGAGTTGTCGGTTCCGCTTCGAAAACGTCGTCGTCCTCCTCTTCGGCTGGAGTTATAGGATCTGGACCTGGGCCAGATCCGTCTTCGCCGGGCGTACTCATGCTAATTGGAATTGGAGGCGCACTCAATGGTGGACTCAGCGCAGATGGCGGAGGACTTACTTCTGATTGATCCAGGACTGTCGTCTGCCACGGAAAAGCTGCAATGAAATTGGTGCGTTAGTCACAATGGCTCAGGTTAGTAATGGTATGAAGGTAATGTGCTAACAGAATATTACTGTAATTTATTAAATTAATTTCAATGTTCCACCGATAAAGGCGTGGGTTAGTTTGTGGTAGGCAGTGTGTTATGAAACAAATTGGTGACGTGGCTACTATTTATCGGTAAAAACATGTAATGAAGCTTTTCAGTTAATTCAGTTAAGTCGTAGCAAGTAGAAATTGTTAGTTACCCTTCTCCAACATTAAAGTGCCATTAAATATTAAATACGATGATTACATGTTTAACGATCAGAGTGACATAAGATGAGATATGTGAGGACAGAAATTGATTAGTTGAATTTGTTGTAAAATAGGCAATGATACTTTACATGACGTATACGTACATGTATACATGCTTTGGGCATAGTCAGCTGACATAAGTGAAATTACTCGATAAATATATTTTTTATTACGATATCGTAATAAATTATAACATCATTGGCAATACACCTAGTTTACAACAAATAAAAGAATAATCATATACTTTGTTTGGCAATGAGAATTCAAACCTTTTTTCCAGTTGCGCACTGCATTGTTCAGCAATGATGGGGGATGGGGCTGGTACGATGGAGGGACATCGTGGCTGCCATCTGTGAAAAGTCTTGCCGTTTAGTGAAATTCACTAATATCATAATGATATTAATGCAAAACAATAAAAATAGTAAATAATAAATCTGTCCAAACTAACGTTTTATTTTCTCCCTTATTTAATTTTATAAGAGGTGATAAATTGACTTCTTGGCCTGACACTAACCAGTAAAATTGTAACACAAGTTGAAGCATTAAAATTAGAAATACAAAACATGAATGTGCGTTAACGTGAAAATAAAGGAATAAGACAATGACAATGTGTTTCTTGCTAATGCTATCGGGATAAGTATAGTGTACGTCGTCAACTCACAGAGAACACCATTGTTCTTAGAATTTTCTTCCCTGGATGATTGCGTTTTAGGAATTTGCACCAAATGCCCGGGTTGTACAATTACGTGCTGGAAGACACTTGTCGGGGTAGATGGATTCGAAGCCTCGGTAGTGGTTGCCATTACAACGCTCGTCGGTGGTGGTTGCGTTCTCTGCATATCCATATGCGTGGACGCATGTGTGGCCATCTTACTTGCCTAATAGGAATAATGTATTTATTTTCCGTTACCGCCATATATTTATTCACGATATATCATTCTCAACCCGTAATCGTTGACGTGGTGTCGACTAATATTGCACCGAAGTTAAAAAGATATATTCTACAAGAGCAACTTACTTGCTGCAAGACAGATAATTTATCAACATGGACGGATGAGACAGCAGGTGACTGTGGCGGCTGACATTGCGTTTGGTGTAACGTCGATGGAAGCTGACCTAAGTGATTCATTAACGTCGGTCTGTATTTGTCATCTTGGTTGGTTATATGCCCCGCTGCGGATACATCCATACTATTTTTGATCACAAGATACTTTTTTTCGTGTTGATGCTGCATCACGTAAATCGGCTGACTCTGGGTTTGCGGCTGAGCATAGTCAACCGGTTGTTCCAAAGGTTTGTGCAGTAGGGTCAAGTTTTGCGGTATTGGCGCAGATAACGGCATGTGAGGTGAGTGAGACGGTTTTAATATTTGCTGATTCTGTTCTGGAATTTCCGAATGACTCGGGAAACCATTGTTTGTTGTTAATGCATGCTGAAGAATAATGCCTTGCTGTTGTTGCGCTATAGTCGTCACAACCGACGGATGTCGTGGCGGTGGGCTCTGTTCCGACCACGGGGTTAAAGTTAAATTAGACCCGGGTATGCCACGACTCACAGGAGAGATTCTTATCACACTTGTTCCTATACTAGCTGGGACCGGGGCAGTCGGAACTGGTCGATTCGATCTAACCACTCGATTAGGTTCAGGCTTTATCACCTGCTGTTGATACTGAGTGAGAAAAGTGGACTGAGTTGGCGAATGTTTCCATTTCGCGCCAGGCGAAATTAATGGTGCTGCGTGATGAGCAGGACTCGATATAGGCATAAACACATTGTTCTGATTCAGCCCCAATGGCGGCACCGGAGACTGATTGATACAGGGAGATATCGAAGATTGTCCAGTTGGCGAGGAGAAGGCTGGAGTTGCTGATCTAGAACTTCCCAAGGAAACTGCAACGAAATCATTGTCAGGATCATTGCTAAATTAAATACATCAAGTATTACAAAATAATTCTGAACCGCGTAACTCACCAAGCATATTAGCGGCTTCAGTTTCGTCCTGATCAAATCGTCCAGCAATCCTTCGATCTCCGTAATTTGGCGAAGTATCGGAATCTCTAGACGTCTCCTCTCCGTCCATTTTACCGCTAAAGAAAAAATGTTATATATCGTAATGCGTTACGATGTTGCAAATATTTTTTGCCTGCGTGCATTGAATAATAATGCAAACCTACCCAGGAAAAGTATTCGTTGGACCCCTAAGACACGATCCTTTCAAACTAAGATGACGCGAACAGTATCCTCTTCGTTGGCTTTCTTTGGAACAACCTTCTTTACTACAAAGCCTGCGCCACTGTTTACCGTTAAATTTTTTCCTAACTCCACTTGGTGTAGCCACTACATCACCTTTTTTATATCTATGTGGCGTTGCCGCCTGAGATCTATTTAACATTCAAAAAAAGACACAACGATTGTACTACATAATACCAATACATTTCTCCTTAGAATTATTACATACTGATCAATTAGTATTACCTGGGTGTGGCTGCTTGAGAACGAGGAGTTATACTGCGTTGTTCAACCAGACTACTGGTACTTCCCCGACTTTGCATACTGCTCCTTTTACTGCTCCCTGACAATTTTGCATCTGTCAGTTGAATATATTTGTGTTACTATTATCGAAGTAAACGAAGCTAACTACTGTACTATAAGACATCTACCGAATGGAAAGTAAAAAAGAACTACTATTGTCTGCATAATAATATTTTCAACAAAAGTGAATGGGTTGTATCGAAGTTAGCACATTGAAAATTGTACAAATGAAAATATTATCCAACCTGCATCTGAAGGGAATGTAATGTCTTCCCTATCTAAGTCATCTTCGCTTTCTAAATCATCGTACGGTCGGCTTCCATTACTTAATGCTGTGGTGGCAGAATGCGCTGAGGTGCCTAGTGTCATGAGAGGACTAGTACCAGTCGTTCTGTAATAACCACCTGTATCGCTATGAGTTGATATATGAGATGTATGGTGAGAAGTGTGATGGAGTTGCAAAATTGGCACTGCAGTCGGAGCGTCTGAAGAATTTCGATAGCCATGTTCTGAAACGCGAAACAGCAATTTGAATTAGCAAAGAGTTTAATTTTTCCGCTGAAACACCATTAGCTGGTCGTATTGTTACAGAGTAATTCCTTTACCAATTCCCTCGATTCTCGAAGAATCGCAATCCTCCAAACCTTCTTCTAGTTCGTCCCACCATGGAGGCTGCACTAATCGTAGATCCGCACGGTTCACAACGTAACTATCACTCTGATCATCTTCCCTTGGTATCTTAACAACAAAACGCTTAGGCTTCGCTAATATCTTGCACACTGTCCCTTTCATAAACACTTTCGCCGCGTCAATATGATTGTTCGACGTGGGACACCTGATACACACTTTTGCATCTAAAGTCACTTGCCCGACCGATGGGCTCGCATCACCTATCACATCGTACCTTCCCGTGCCCAGAACGTCCGTATAACGCATTAGTTTTCTTTCCCCGTCGAACTCTATGTAAATCTCTCCCTGAACAACGTTACGAATAACACCCGGATAATAATATGAATCCCTTAAAGCTAACACTCTGTGGTCGCGCCACTCACTGAGATCAATAGCAACAGTAGCAGGCCGAGGACGAGAACGTAAAGGTTCTTCTCGAACAGAATAATCCACTGCTGTACTTTGAGGTGGTAAAACTACCACTGAATGTGCCGAGGATACCTGACAAAATATTCATTATTATTAGTATGCATTGTTAGCACTTCACAATGGAGAAACGTTTCTTTTTAATACATTTAACTGGAATAACTTCGAAAGTTCTATTTCTACATTATTTGTGAGTATTAATGTATGTTATTATTTTCTGGAAGCAATTGTGAACTTATTATTTTGCGTCAAACTGGTAAAAAATTTTCTTCTAAGGTAAATGAGCATTACCATTGAGAAGTTAGTTACTAAATATTTGTAATGCTTCGAGAAATAAAATTCAAGTTCTTTTTAAATTAATAAATTATGAACTGTACTAAAATATTTTATTGCCATTGATGTTAACACTACCTCAAATTTAACGAATCGAATTCACAAGAGATAAAATCTTACGACCTGCTGCCTCATCGAAAAAATCCCAAAATTGCACCTCCTCCTTTTTCGCTCGACTCTTGCAGTTTAGTTTCAATCATAGTCATATTTTCTTCAATGCAATCGTTAAGTACGATCCAGTTTGCTAACAACTCTACTAACAAGTTCACTCATTACTCCATACAGAAAAAGGCTCCTCAACTTTTATGTTTCCTTCTAATTCTCTCGTAAATTCATTTCAGCATACAATTTCGTCCGATTATTCCGGCAGATAAAGTTACTCCAAGAATAATGATTCAGTCCTAATTAACAGGAACTTATTCAATCGCAATATCCTACTATATTTCTGAAACTTTCATCAGATATTCCGCCCGGAGACTACAGATACAGTGCTGATTCTCTCATTAAAAAAAAAATCGTTCATACTGACGTTTTCTACGCACCTGATAACAATCGGATTCTTGCTGCGGGGGAGATTGCCGAGTTGCTAAGGCTGATTGCTGAACTAAACCTGATTGACCGAGTGGCATATTCGGTGCCCGTATGTTCACCATATTATTTATGTTGCTTGTTACGTTACTGGTTTTGTCCATCTCCTCGAGCTCCGATGGATCAAACTTTCGTTTCTTTGGAAGTTTCTTAGCACTGATCGTTGGATCCGATGGATCCCGCTGAGGAGGCGCCGGCGGCGGGGGTGGTTGTTCCGTATTAGATTTTTCTTCAATCGAACTGCCGCCACCACCCCCGCCTGCCCCATATTGTCCGCCACCGAGGGGATCCCGCTTTTCGTGCATCTCAGAATGAGCAGTCAGCATTTTGGCCACCTCACGCTGCTCTGAAAATTAAGAGCAAAGTGTTCGAATAAAGTCTGTTAAAGAGTCCCTTTCTCTTAAACTATCTATGAAGATTCAGCTAGAGTAGTGACTACAGAACAGTGGCATGTGAATATTGAGAAATTGAATTGCAACGGAAGGAAAACTTGAGGAAATAAATACAAGTAAATATGAATGTAGTAATTATGTTGATTATTTTAGATTGTATGTACGATTGGTTTGTCAGGTTTGCATAATAGAGAGGGTACTGCGTTGAAAGATTTTAACGTTGAAGTTTTAAATAGTTCCTATTGCACTTTACGTTTTGTCAGCAATTAGAAATGTATTCATTAACTTAAACATAAATCATTGGTTGTTTCGATAGATATATGATTCGTATGAATCATAACACTTAATACGTTCTCAAATGTTTATAGTAAAACGTATACAAATATTAACTTTGATTTATCTTGCATTACTCTATCATTATCAGGCATTCTTACAAAATAGATTACTTGAAGATTTATTATTAATTCGCCGCAAGGTAAGATAACATTATGCAAACACTTGGAAACATATGCTCGTCCGTTTTCCTCTATCTTATATGTATAAATAATATACTTCCCAAGTGATCAAGATTTTCTATATTGCAGATAAAAAGTTAAGTGATACATGTGCCAATAATTATAAAGGTAATGCAAATCGCTCTAGATATGAAGGCAGCAAATTACTCCAATAATCTAATAACACGATTTTTCAAACTTCTTTTTATATATGATTATAGAAAATTATAATTTAATCCATAAAAATTTAAAAGCTGGAATATTTCAAAAGAAAAAAGATATAACTTAAACTAATTTCAAAATAACCGACACGTGTGCACGATGCAACACATTCAATCCCAAAAATAAAGTCGTAAACATAATTTTACAAACCACGTTTATCATACTCCTATGATAACCGAGCTTGAAGAATGAACTAAATTATGAAATCGAACTACAACAAAAATTATATGAAAGTATTGTAAATATATCACATATACTTTACCAAAAACAAGTATGATCTTGTATGTTATCAAAATGACTCCAGCATTATTAATAACTTTCCTAATCTTTCATTTTTCGATTAACAGTATCTATTAATATTAAGGAAAAATTGAACCATTGTAAATAATGTATATACTTAGAATTATCTACAACAAATATTAACTAGTTTTTAACAGGGGGTTACTGTTATCTGATTACACAATATCAGGAGTGTTTTAGAAGCGTATTTAGACGTGGTTTCGCCAATGGATTTCACCCTTTACATGCACGTATTGTATATTTCAAAGATTGAGAACGATTGAATCAGCAACGAATAACAAGAATTTCCATCTTTGATTTCATAATACTTGCTGCTACCCGGAATAACTATTGCCTCGTTAAATCTCTGCTTCATAATTTCAAGAGATTCGTATTAATGCGAAGAAACAATATCTGGTAACAATATTTAATATTCTATTAGTACGTAATGATTTTTATACCGCATGCGAACAGAAAAAGCAACCTGATATTGCTCATCGCCGAGAATGAAAGTTGGAACGTATCGTATTTTTTTCTCACCGTATGTGAATCAATGTTTCGCAGACTAAATTAATATGCGATGAGTCATAGGTTCGTTCACAGACTTCGGAATAATAATTAATTACGATACCTGTAGCTTCAATGAATTTCAAAAATAAAAATGTATTCGACTTCGAGCACGAAATTTAAAGAAAACAAGAAACAACAAGACTGAGAGGGAATAATGTATTGCATTTTCATTAAGCTTAAGTATTTCTAATTGCGGTCAGCATTTCTTTCGATCACAGGTGTAGGTGTTAAATTTTTAAATAAAGTATCAGAGAAATTGTTGTTCTAATGCAACATGAATGCTTTGAAAATGATGCAATTATGAATGGTTTGGTATAAGGATAAAACTAGACAAATATATTTAATATAAATCTGCAAACTCATTACACAAAAATGAATTGCTACATCACAATACTCAATGTAAGTAATTTCCTTCTAATTTTCATTGCACTCTGATTCGCAGAGGTTGCACATGAACTTTTGTTTCAAAAGTGAAAGCGTTATTGTATTTGCAATCCTAATGCTCATCATTTACTTTCCCCCATTCTAATGCCGGAATGCGTAATCCATACGATTGAATGCATTACTCTTATTAATGATATTAATATATCAAATGTATCACTTCTCAGACGTTTAAAGTCTACCTAAATAATAATCTTGGGATATTTTACAATAGGAGAACTATAATTACACTGCATTTCCCATTTCTTACAATGTTTTTCAAAATCAATTTTTTGCGAAACTGTATTTCATTTTGCATTCAAAGAGTAACTTTTATACAAATAATGTATTTTTCCTGAATGGTGTCAAAATTCTTCACACGCTTTGCAATCGTTCGCATAAAATATACGATTGCAGCGTGAAAACGAACTGAAACTTTCATTTCACCGAAAACCGAGCTTCTTGCAACTAAATTTTATTTGACTGTTGCCAATTACTCTTCCGCAAGAAATCAATTTCTCTTTAAGTACACGCGGTACGATTTCCAACTTATCCTAAATTCGTACGCGCGAAAGCATGCAATTAGAGCGTGGATACAAGCACAAAATTATTGTTATCTAAAAGGAAGTGCCGTAACACCTGAATCCCGTTCCAGGTTTCGGACAAAAAGTTTCCTATTATTCCTTTCTGAAACATGACAAATTCTACAAGAAATTTTTATCGTCCAACTCTGGACTCCAATTTACTTTTGCTGTCTATTAATTCAATTTTGTCACCGAACGTACGTTATTGTAGAACATAGAACAGAGCATAGGACAAAATTATTTTTCATTAGTTTATACGTACAGTATTTATTATTATTATTAAGCATCGAGAGTTAGCTACTTCCGTGTAGCATTTTTGAAATATGTTGAAACGTGCAGAGTTATCAAACAGGTATTCGTATTCCCGTGTAATTTCCCTCTGCTTCTTGTTCCTTACACGTGTCCCGCATGTGACTTTGTGGGGTCTCTAATTTCGCTAAACGATACGTTACGTCCATCGTTAAATAATTAATCCCCCCAGCCCTTCCTCAGAAACAAGATAAACAAATAAAACCAAATCACAAAGCGTTTCACTTGACGCACATAAATTGCCCAAGAGCGACTGTATTACAAAATACATCCATCAAGATGCCTTCGCGGTATTATAAAACAAAAACATGAATTCCGTAACATCAAGTCGAACTCCGAGCCCGTACATGCAGGTAACCCTTGAACAACGCGGTTTTGAAATTGAGGGTAACAATCATATCTTTTCACTTCGTCCATTCTTCGAGATGAATTTTACGCGCGGCGTCGCCGTAGCCACCGGTGACAAAGTGTTTCATGTGATGAGTTGAAAATGATGATCGCAGCAGAATTCCCATCCCAAGTGCGTACGAGTAAATTAGATCTGATTGTGTGTCTCGCGGTTTATATAACGCGGCAATTTTACTGGCGCAAGAAGTATCCGCGTTATGCGAGGGGTTGCCCGTATGTATACGCTTCGCTTCCAAACGATATGCTAAGAGTGCCGCTCGTTATCGTTAGAATCTTCCCCGAGACGCAAAAATTGGGAAAAAAAAAAGAAGAAAAATAACGAAACTATTGTCTCAAGCTTCCCATTTCTCCTCGTCTCACGTTGGGACCTTCCGCCGTCTTTCCATACCACTTCCCAATAAAACCTATCTGTCCGCGACGAAGAAAGCATGCGAACGGAGCGTTAACGTAACAAGACATACTCACAGTCCGTACAGTCGAGAGGAGGCTGTGTGCTGAAATGTGGCGAGTTGAAGCTGGGAGGGTGGTGACACCGGCTGGGTGCATACCTCAGCACCCGGCTGTCGGGGACAGGATGCGTCGAGTCTGGGCTCTCTCGTCTTTGTCTATCTTGCGACGGGGTTGCTGTTCCCTCTCCCAACTCCAATTCTTCTTCCCAGTCCCAACTGCCGAGCATCCTCCTCCGAAAATTCTCCTCTTAGGCGAACACTTTTCTCTTCTTTCTTAATTGCCTTGTACCTCTAGTCAATGTCCTGCGGAACAGAACGTGTTTGGGAATGGTTACTAGGGTTCTGCGCCAGTTCGGTCCTCTCGCGCCGGGGTCAGCCTTGTCTCGTTTGTTTCGGGGCGATTCACCCGAAAGAGACAAGAACCATCGGGACCCCTGGGATTTTTATTACGTTTCTTTTGTTACGGCCCTCGACTATGGTCGTCGTTAACACCTCTGTCTTTTACGAACGCTCCTAGTATATATATACGTATTCGGGGCTGATTTTATTACGACATTTTTACTATTTCGGAATGGATAAATTTTGTTGCGTTTCAAATCGGAGGGAAATAAACATGCCTCCCCCGTGTTATATGTCCGCGTGGTAGCGATATTTGCCCAATAGATTTGGAAGAATCGCGCACGTTTCATTCATTCGGCGGTGAAATTTGGTTTTCCCCGTCGACGTTTTTTCGTCGTCAGTGCGGAATCAAAATTTGCCCAACGACTAACGCGGTAGTAATTTCGTTCGGCATTTCTTTAATATTAAATTACAGTACCAGCTGAAACAGCAAATTGATCTGCTCGAAATACAATTGTTAACTTTAGTCATCAAGAGGAAAGTCAGCAAGTCTATTGGTCAAAATCGAAATTGTATCGCGCCTTAAACGGCAGCGGCTAGATTCACTTTTCTTCTTTTTTTTATCTGCAAGATTCAATCGTACAGTCTGTCTATTTGCATCGATAGAATCGACAAATAATTTGAACTCCGGTTTATCTATCGCGGCGCGAGAAGAATCACCGTGCGTACAGTAGCAAGTGTGAGATAGAAGGGGAGATTAATGTTTGAACGGTAGTATGGCCGACTAAATGCAAAGATTTCGCAGTTAAACTCCGTTTAATGGCCAGAGCGAATTACATGAATCGTTCTCGAATTACGAGACGCGTAACTCGATTATCTATCACTTTTCTTTCTCGAGTTGCCGCGCGAACTCGCGGCGATCTATCGTTTTCTGGTCGAGAACGAAAAAAGGAATCCCCCCGTTCGACGAAATCGATAATTTACTGGGAATATAAAGCCGGTCCATCGGTTGCAACGGGAACAGTTAAATGTTCGGCACCGAGCGGTCGATAACACGGTTCGATGCATCGAACAAGGACGCGTGAGGAAAGTATTCAATTTGTATAATCTGATTTTACGCACATCGTTACAAAACGATCGTGATGCTTGTGAAACAACTGTTGACTGCATTTTTCCAAACATTTCTTTGGAAACTTCTTCCCTTCGTGTGCAAAACGGCAAACAACGGTGGACAAGAGTATTGCAAATATTATTATTTCGTTATTAACGATGGACGGAGTCATACGTTCAGTCGGTGGAATTGATAAAACGATTATTGTTGGATTTCGCACGAAAATCGGGAAAGGGAAAAGTTTTGTCACGATTTTGCCAAAGCTTCCAACAAAAGAGATCGAACGCGAGTATAAAACCGATCAAGCGAATCGCGCGATTAATAAAAAGTGCACGGGAAAATTGATCGTCTAACTTCATAAATGTGTTAACTCAAAAGGTTGCACATTTGTAACTCAAACAGCGTAACATAATTGCGCGCGAATTAACATTCCCCATAGCTGAATACGCGAGAAGTGAAACGAAGGAAATACATGTGTAACGAATTATATACGTTTAGTAATAAACCGATGAATCGGAGTAAATTCCTTATTTCCACCATGCGATTTGCCAGCGAACGACTCATTAACGCGGCGATACGTGAAAGAATATTTCAAAGATACGTATACAGAATAGAGAGAAGTCAAGAAGCCAACGAACCTCGTACGTTAGCGGTTTAGGAAACCGGCCGATAATTGTGCAAACTGAATCAATACACTAGTTTCCCACTGGACACCATGGTATTCACATTTTTTGCGCCACGCAATCGGATGATTCAATAGCCGGTGTCGGAATAAAAAAAAAATCACAAAGAACGAAAAACGTCCAACGCCTCGGCGTCGAATATCACCTCGACCTTCAAGCTGACAGGAATCGTCTTAAAAAACACAGCGCGACACAAATGTATACACAAGTCGCTATTCACGTGTGCGAGCTGTAACGAGAAGCGGAGAGATTGGCACGCGCGACATAACCTATTCAAGAAATCACGGCATTTCTTTCTTCAAAGCGGAGAAAAACGGTTGCGCTTTGAGTCGGGCTCTCACTTCCGTAGCAGTACCCGACGAAGATTCCAGGGGCGACTAACGAGTAGTCAACAGGCACTTAGTCGACGCCGCCGCCGCCGCCGCCACCGCCACGAATTATGGAGAAGTAGGAGCTCCACATGCACGCACACACACAGCCAACCGTGGAAGCACACGCACGGTGGAGACGCACTCGCGAAAACGAACAAACGAACGTGAGAGACGAGAGCCCGATAGGAAAGTTTCGAGCCGAGGTGAGACAAAGTCGATCTCGCGTATCGATTGGAAATCACGAGTGGCAGCACACCGCCGACGAACAGTAGTACGTCTACCCCAATCGCGTCTCTGCATATAGAATAAAACGATCAACAGGACACAGAACTGAGGAGATGAAGAGAATACAACGCTCGCCCCCTGTCACGGACAAGGATAAAACGCGTATGCGTGACGTTCTTATCTCACGGTTCGAAACGAGCGAGATGGTATAAACAGGGGGGAAAAGAATACAGGGAAGGAGATAGGAAAAAGAACACGAGGAAGAGAAAGAAAGAGATAGAGAGTGATGTTACCACGCTTCTCCGCGTCCTTCCACCTTCGACGCGATCGCTGTACTGACACTGAGCCGAGTTCGCCCCGTGGCCCGGGTTTCTCGGAGGAAAACAACGCTCTCCTGATCACCGTAGTGTGGGTAAAGGACTAAGGGGGAATGCACTAACCTCGCTACTCCCTACCACGAGGCTGACTCACGTTGCCTGCCTTGCCTGCTCCGAAACTCTCCGCCATTGTGTCGTGTCGGGCGACTCTTACTATCTCTCTCTCTTTCTGCCTCTTTCGCCCCCTCTGCCTATGTGTTCTTTCTCCTTCTCCCTCTCTATACCTTTCACGCTCCTCTCCTTCGCACTCTATACTCCTCTTTCCTCTTCTTCTCTCTGTTCGACGGGCTCGGTATACGCTGTGGAGGCGCGTTTACAGGTATATACGCGAGGGTGGCCGAATGTCTACATGTGTACCGGGACGAAATTCAAAACCTGTTACGTGACGCTGAGAAGATAGTACCACTGTCCGAGCTGAACTTGTCCATTTCCACACGAATCATTAATCGTCCCATCTTCGCTTGGATCGTTTTCTCCAGCGAAGAAAATCTTTCTCGCCCCCTGCTCTTTGACCGTTATCTTCGATCGTTCAGATGCTGCGCAAATACGGATTTCTCATTGTCTCGACCTCGCTATGGAACGTGGACTTCTCCTCCACGATGCCATCTTTGCTACGTGTCGACGCGTGTTCGTTTAAACGGCACAAATTTCGTGAATTACACGGCGGCCTGTTCAATGAAGCTGTTACACGTGGAAAACCGTAACCGTACAGTAGGCACTTATCGCCGATTAATGAAAACTTCGATGTATTTTATCTTGACTAAGTCGCCTGCCGTAAATAGAAACTATTCGAGCGGGTACTATGTTATTATCTAAAATTTTTTCGTCGATATGTATCTCTGTTATAAACACGGTAGTTTTACCTTCGAAACCAGATACTCGACGTGACGGAAGGTTTAGAAGAAGGAGAAGAAAAGACAATTGTTATGTTAGAACCTGCAAGAACCATCAGACAAGCAAAACCTGTAATCATCGATCATTTGAATAATATTGTTACACGCGCAAGATCAGCGAATTTGCCATGCCGGTGGTACACGAGTGTATCGTTAAAATTAACTTGCTACCATCAAGGTAGAAATGAGTCATCGTGTGTGAGTAATATGATAAAAGTGGGTTTCTAATTGTTGTATAGCCACAGTGGTGTAGAATGTAGTGCACGCGTGCACACGATGATGCGAACAAAAGAAAACAAAAGAACGCGCCTCGTATTCCTGTATCTGAACGATTCTCCACCGGCTCGGTTAAACAAATTAATAAATAATTCATGAATGTGCAGAATTTACATAATCGATATCAATGAGCAAAGATAAGGCTGGTATCGGTGAACCCGTTTAATACATCCTCGCCTCATTGCCACTATTTCCAGGAAATGAATACAAAAGGAGGGAAAAAGAAGGGGCGAAAAAAAAGAACGTCACGTAGAAAGTAAAGTCTAAAGAACTTTCAGACATCTCTTTGGCGTACTTGTTTACGTCGATATCAGCCGCGTGTCGCGTTACCAGTCATTCGATATTGTCAAAACAGGAGACTTCTTTAGCAAAGACAACCAAGGGACGAAGTCACCCCAATGGCGATCGAGAAAAAAAAAAAGCCCACCGAAAATACCGTTCTAATTCAATTAGGGTAGGGTGCACGCGATGCGTGGAGGAAAACATGTGTACTCGGTGAATTACATTTCCGAGCGTAATTAAATTAACGACGAAAACGTAGACGTCGGCAGAAACTCGAACAGCGCCGAGCATTTTAATTCTACACGGCCAAACACGTCGCGCAATTTGTTCGCTGCGAATGTTACACCGATTCGCGTATTAGCGAGTCACAATGATCTAATTTTCATTAATGAAAAAAAAGGGGGGAAACAAAAAAAGCAAGAGGGAAAACGGAGTAGGCTAGAACAATTGGCGAGTACGCAACACGAAAGTCCGCATACAATGGAGGAAACGAGTGCACACGCACATATATTTCTGAAATGTCAGTCAGATGTTCCGCAAGATTGTGGAAATTCGAAAAGCGGAGCGTACACTTGCGCAGGTTTCGACACACACGGTGTACTCCAGAACACGTGGAAATCCGAATGCCCACGCGATACGCCGCGTATTATGCAAAAAGTTGCTTTGCGCAACGTCTTTATTAGCGGCCCGCTTTCCCACTGTGCAACAATCGTGGCCGGGTGAAAAAAAAGGGGGAAAAAATCGTTTCCACTTTAATTTATCGCGATCATAACATTATACCATCCAATGGGAATTAATCAATTTGTACTACGCGGTGGCTCGTTTGTTTGCCGGCAGCTTTCTATTCGTAGCTTCATGTGTCGGGTCGCCGCGATGGGTTTCTCAATAATTACCGCAACGCAAGCAGCGGAAATGTAAGCTCAACATTCGGAAGCTTTGGCCATTGTAATATTCATGGTGCAACGCGCACCAGAGATTAGACACATTTATTTCTTAGATAACGTTGCTCGATGAGATAATTTTTCTTCTCGAGGAAGATTGCAAATGGAGTATGTAATGAATCATTGTATCGTGTCATCGGCATCGTGATAAATGCTGTTGTTATCCGAGGCACGGCGCGATTATAATCATTCGATAAATACATTAACCCTAGCAGGATTCTCTGATCATTTCCGCCAATTTGCATATCCATTACTGCATGAACGTTCGCATTTTGTCGCAAACTGCTTACTGAAATAAATTAAAAACTCGCAATATGACCGCGCGCATTGCAACCTTCTACGAAGAAAACATCTCTTTCGTTGACCTCGCGCATGAAATTTGTACTCCAATAATCAAGTCCGTGAAGCTATTAATACCATGAAATGAAAAGTATATACGTAAATCTTTTCAATTTATTCAGCTGTCCGGCGCCTGCTCCAAAATCATTCCGATGTCCACAAAACAAAAGCGAAAATCAAGTACGAAATATAGTTCAGACGCCAAGAGCGAGGTCTAAGCGTGCACCTGCGAGAGCCTGCTATCTATAATAATACGCAGCCCACGAAGCCCAAAGCAACAATGCTCACTTGCTTCGTCATTGCAAACTCATCTCTATAACTTTCCACCTTTGTCTGCGATCGGAATTACGGCTGCCAAGGTGTCATGTCAGCCCGTTGAAATACACCGTCGTCGGAAAATGGCGAGCCTGCAACCGATACTTTTCCCCGCGTCTATGCCGGAAACAAGGTGCCGGCGCACAGGTGCCATTCAAGTTCAAGTACGGTATACCATCGTGTCCCCGGCGTATTATAGTCACGGTATTAGTTTCCTGACTTTGGAGCGAAGTCGAGAGGAGGGTTTCTCCGCTTTGAAAGACGACAGCGTATCGGCTACACGAATTACGCGTGAAAAAGAAAACAGTGGATGATACCCCCGGCCATCACCGTCAGTAGTATACCACCCGCGGGTCTGCCGTTCATTCGCAAGGCCCCCGAGGAGCTTTCCTTTTAACGGGCCTTAACAACTTGTAACCGATACCTGTGCCCCTACCTCTCTTTCGTTCTCCTTTTTTCCCTTCTTGTCTCTCTTTCCCCTCCCTCCCTCCCTCTCTCTCTCTCTCTCTCTCTCTCTCTCTCTCTCTCTCTCTCCCCCGTGTCCCTTCATTCTATGCTGAATGGCCTGAATGAAAGGAAGGCAAATCGTCGCGCGAATATTGTATACGTGGCCTGTCGGTCGGTCTACGAGGCACCCTGGCCACAATGGGACGCAGGACTAGAGGGGTTGGGGTGCGTCCTCAGTTAGTAAGAACATAAATCAGATATACGGCGGTACTACTACGCCGTGGCAGGTAGAAAGGCGGGGATCCTCCGTGACAATTGTTCGTCTATTCGTTTCCTAAGCCATTGTTGCACATCCCTATCTCTCTGTCTTCTGGAACACCTGCTTTCTCAGCTGATATCGCCCTAACGGGCAAGGAGAGACCCCGCGCGGTTTCGCCACGATTGTTTCAATAGCAGTAAGCTTCTCTGTACACGCTCTCGAGATACGCAAGATAATGCTGTATTTTTGTTTTCTCTTCGCTTCTTTAATGGTCGCCCGGTTGGCCTTGAGAGTACGCGATAAAAGCGCGATCGGTATAGATGATCGATTCGGGCACGAGTCAATGGGGAGATTAGGAACAGGTGAATCGATAGCCCCGATCCGCATTGGAGCGGATTTTTTCAGATAAAACGTGATACAGTGATGGATTGCTTAAGTGAACCGATTATTATCGTTGCAATTGTTGCGCTCTTATTGAAGAAAATGCACACGTAAGAGCGCAATTGTAAGAGTAAATCGAATGCGTCGCGTACCGATTGATTATCGATGGGTATCGTAGTTGGCGAACGGCGCGTCACGCAAATGACATCAATTACCAAATTTATCCCTTATTCAGTAGCTGACGTTCGATCATTAAAATTTCACGAAACCTTGATCGCATGTGACATAAAAGTGTGCTACTTGCGTCCAATGATTTGTCATATTATTATAACGTAAACTGACAGTCGTCGTGAACTCTGTTTCGTACATCGATTGTATAAATATGCTAAATGCCTCGAAGATGAAGAGCATTATTCTCTATAGACTGAACGTACATTTTCGTGCACATTATAAGTCGCTTCATCAAATATACCTAAGCACATTTATAGGCGTCGGCCGAGTTTATTCACAAACAGTACCCGTTCCGAATTTATAGCAACGAGTTAAATATTGCTAGAGTAACAGCTTCTGTATCCCGCAAAGGGCAAAGACGGAGAGTAAAAATAGGATCATCCAATTTTAACGTAAACCGTTAAAACCGAGGAAGCAAGGGAAATAAAAGCACGTTTACACCTACTAACGTCACGCGAGAAGTGTACTATCATTAGTTCATAAATACAGAACGATGTATAAAAAAACGAAGGTTAGTCGCCCGCCAAGGAATAGTGCTAGGCAATAATATCTTTATTATTGTTTGCAAAATTAAAATTCAACGGGAAGTATCCTCATTCCAATGACGCCCCGTTTCATGCCTTATAAACGCTAGAATCGTGATTTGATGTGAGAAGCATACGGCGGTCGAGTAACAAAGTGACGACGCGAATTTTCCGTTTCCCCGTCCGAGGAAATGCGCGAGGAAGTATTACAATTTTCGGGTATTGAATAGAATGGATCCGCGTATATCGTTGATCGTGGCAATAAATCAGATTACGGTCGTAAATCGTTTTACCCGGGGCGTCTGCTACACTTCGATAGAAATGATTTCTCCGTCCTGTCGTCCGCTTGTTCCCTCCCCAGTACGACGAGCGTATCTTTTATATAATATTTTCACGCGAATATGACATTTGGCACAGCATCGAGACGGCGAAGAACGTACTCTTGGGCAACTCTTGTGCCTACACACAAGCATGGTGCTACTTCCGGCGTGTTCTAAAGATAATAGTATCGCTGGAATGCATGGCTGCTCGAAAAATGCAGTCACCGTTCCCGCAACTGAGTCGATTGCACTCGATCTCTCGCAGAATCGTACTAGTTAAACGTATTTGTGGCTGCTGCGAGATTTCGTCATCTAGCGAACGGCGCGACTATTTTTCAGTTACATAGAAGAGGAATCTTCGCGGTCCTTTTGGATAAAATGAGATCTGTTTCAATTGAGCGCCCGATGTTAAATTTCTTTCGTGAAACAGCTTCGCCTGTTACTTCTCTGCGCCATGTAATTAGCGCAAATAGTAGATTGCAAGGGAAAGGATATGTAACAAATGGCAATTCGTTAAATACCTAAATGTCAAAATAATATCACAACGATACACTATCTACAATGTAGTTCCTTGTATTTGCAACTAAAAGTGTTTATTATTTATGTGATCGATAAATTATTCTAAGCCGCTACAGCAGAACCTAACGAAGCGCACCATGAACACGTATGAAGCATTGAGGTTTCTCCATTACAAGACTGAATAATACAGAGAAATACCTGCCGTATTAAATACACCAGCCATTCCTTTGTGCGCGTTTAATAAAAATTTCGTTTGAACACTGTGCACGGAAATGCCAATAGCAGAAAAAGGAAAACAGTATGTACAGTCTGTTAAGTGACATTTACAAGCTTTTTAACAAGGTATCCATAAATTTCCAGACCTATAACAGCATGATATTACCCTTTAATGTTTCAACGGTACACTGTACGTGTGCCTACGCTAAAACAAATATGTATATGTACCTTCCCAAGGTAACAAGCCTATTGTGTTGTAGCACCTCCACCGTTCAATGAAGATACAAGTATGCAGGGGAAATTACGTGCTTATTTACTTATGCAAAAACTGTCGTCCTATAAAAAACAGTTAAATATAAAACAAAAAAACATTTAAGATTCGTACAACACCATCGATTTTAGTTAGCTTTATCACCCTTGCGCCGTCAAATAGCTACCTTTCGATTTCATCTTGGAAACTTCAGCATATCAGTTAGAATTGACAATTACATTAATTCTATAACATTATCGATCGGACAGTTCCGTAAAGTATTGATTTTTATACGCGTGGAGATTATTCGCGAACGAATTAAATTATTCTCGTTCAATTTATGTCAGTATGACATTTGGGGCAAGATGGGAACTATTCCATAGGCAGTCATGTTTGGTCAAAAATGGTGAGAACGAACGGAAGTGGGATAGTGACAAAATTGGTCCGAAAAGTCGATGGAAGTGGCTTCCTGTTGAAAACAATCCTCAACAGACGTTCGAAGTTAATTTAGAGCCATTAAAAACAGTGAACTTTTGTACCATTTATTATTCCACTTCAACGAGGGGAGAAACTAATAATTGATCTTAAAGAACAACTATCTCGGATGATTTCCGACAATGTAGAACGGCAGCCTCGCTTATGCAATCGATCGTTCGAGATCGTAAATTCTCGCGGAACGTAACACGGTACAGCGATGACGAAGATACGCAACGCTATTTCAAGCTGAATGGAATCGATCGAGTTTTACGAATCAATTAGCGTGCACTGGCGTAAACAGGCGTGTACATTCCCCACAGAGCACCACGGGGAACGATAAAGATATCTGAATTATAAATCGATCTGTATTCAAGTTCCGCTGAACCATGTACTTCAAAAATTCAAGTGGCCCCCGTTTAACTAAAATCAATAACCGCAGCTTAGCCGAGGAAAAGAAAAAAAATACGCTAACCCGATAACGATTATTTTCGCGTCCCGTGTGTTCGCTCACCTGCGTTAATCTAATTACGAATGTCCAGCTCCGACGTGCGCCTGAATATGCCAACGCGGGCCCATTTAACACGTTTTCTGTGTGTCGTTGCCGCGAGTCTGGTAGCACGCGACGAATGAATGTTGATACCATCGACCGTTTCGATTCATCGCAGGAATAGCGTTTCATCATCGGGACGTGCCGCCGGGCTATCGAACGAGAAAGGGGGAGGCGGCGGTTCCGATGAAAATTTTGCGACCGAGCAAATCGATGAGACCGTATCGATCGGTTGATTCAAGAGACCGATACGTAGAATATGCGTGCTGGCTGAAATTATTCACACGAGTACCGAATGTCTGAGGCGGAGGAGGAGACGGTGCTAACATTACGGAGTACGTCTAGCAGAAAGTGTATTACCAGAGCCAGAATGGCAACTCGAGGGTTCGCCAACGAGCCGCAATCGAGTTACACGCGAGAAGGCACCCTCGTCCTTCCATAAACAGATTGACTGACACACACCAGGTAGTGTGGACGAACCACTCCGATGTGACGTCGCGATTTTCCGCGAGAACCCAGCCGCGCACACGAAACGTTTGTGTGGAAATTAAGTTGCATCGCGTGTGCACACAACCAGCACCGCTTTGTGTACCGGATAGGCCAGTGGCGTAAGTCCGAAACCGTCGATCGGAAAGATACATCCCATTGAAATTCAAATAATCACGATTATTATTGCTGCGATTCCCTTTTGTGCCCGGCTCTCTTCTAACACGACGCTTAGTTCCGTTCTACTCGAATCGATTAAAGGGCGAGCTGGTTAGCCGTATTTCGTTGCGTGGTTTCTTTCATTTCTTTCTGTTGTTGCGACGACGCATGCCGAATGCTGGACGTTTCCATTTATTTGTGAATAAGTTTCGCCAGACGAACGCGGTTCTTGTTTGAAATCGTATTTCTGTGTTACTTTGAAAATTTTCTACCAATTATTGGGAAACCAGTTTTGACAGATACGAGTGCAGAAATCCAGATATAATTCGTATAAATTATACTAGAAATAATACTATGCCGCGAGAAATATTTCCGTGTAAAAATATGAAAAGCTATCTGTACTGAAACGAATTGAAATTTATTAATGTAAAAATCAATACAAGCTTTGGCTAACGTTTTCGTCTTCATTGGGAAATCTGATAAACTCATTCGCAATTGGATAATACAAATTACAACTTTCATCCCCTTCATCTTGTAACAATAACAAGAAATCCTATTTTGGAGTACAATCCCCCCCTTCCATACCTTCAATAAACACGTAACGAAGTACGAAATACAATCGTCACCGTTAAAAGTGATATTTGCATACGAAAAAATTCCTCCCGGCTAATCCTAAAAAAAAACATGCTAAAAAATCGTACAACACTTAAAACCAACGATTTTCAACCAGCATGCCGCGAGAGGTCCGCGACTGTGTCCAAGATTTACAAAAAAAAAAAAGCAGAAAGTGTATTATTTCTTGTTACTGACCAGCTAAAAATATATACCCTTCGGCCAAATCGCCGGCAAAATTTGTAACGTGCCCTCGAGTTTTAGCAATTACTTTACACGCGCCGCGAGATAAAAAATAATGATTGAAAATCGCTGCTTTATTCCAATACCATACGCGATTCGAAGAGAACAGAGGCGCATATACACTTCGTTCCATGCGGCTATTCAAACGCACCGTACGAGCGGACAGTATTCAAAAGACACAAGCGGAATCAGGAACGCGGTATTAGTGGCGGTGGTATTGCTGCATCGAATGCGACGCAGGCAACGAGAACGCGTGCATAGTACGTGATCAAATAAAGGCGCGTGCGAGACGACCACGGTTGTTTAAGCGTAGGGCAGGTTCTCGACTGGAGCAGGGTAGTTCAATATTTATTACGATGTCGCCAGAGGTCGTGGAGTTAAACTACAAAGGCAATAGGGTCACCATTGAGCCCCGGCCGAAGGAGAACGACGGGGGCCGCGATAAAAGGAATGTGACATAAGTTGGGGGAGGGGAGGGAGGCCTCTGCTTATCGATATCGCTTGAAAATATGCAACGACACTGCGCGAGAAGAAAAGTCATTAACACGACGCTCCGGCAAGAAACTTGACGATAACGTATCGCCCGGTTCCATCGACGGC
Source organism: Nomada fucata (assembly GCA_948146005.1). Taxonomy (NCBI): domain Eukaryota; kingdom Metazoa; phylum Arthropoda; class Insecta; order Hymenoptera; family Apidae; genus Nomada; species Nomada fucata. Next base: position 5,967,871 of record OX411277.1, read on the forward strand.
GCCCGGGCTAAGAATTCCTAGTATCTGTGTGTGCAACGCCGAGCGAGTGCACCGTGGCATCGAATTAACTAACGTATAGACCTGAATAGAGAGCGGCGGAAAATAAATGCGCGCATAGCAAGTGGGCAAGCTTAGAATTGTATGCATTGCACGCGATAACGACACTATTAATAAAATATGTTCAAAGCTTTTTGTATGGCATCGTGTTCATTGTTGCTGTATCGCGCCACGTACTACTGCGATATTTTCATATATCAATGAGTGGCCCCTGAAATGGCTGCTTCGTGCAAGGAAATTATCCTATTCGTATGAAAATACGTCTGCATTGTGGGCGAGTGTGCGTTGTTGCGTGGATGTGTGCCGATTACGTTCTTTAACATTTACGATGTCTTACCGGAATTTCGAACGGAATGCTAAATAATCGAGAGTCTTAGTATTGATGCAAATGGATACGCAATTTTGTTGTGGCACGATTTTGATGGGCTTGTTGAACGTTTCAAAGCAAATTTAACGAGTTATGTAATGCGATTGTAAATGAACAGGCTAATAAAGTAATTAGCTGGGAGGAATTCGTTGGTGTACGGATTACTGTTGGATCGGTAAAAAAAACCTGTTACTTTGATGGAAGATAGTAGTTCTTACTGTCGTTCCTTTCGAATTATGCAGTGTAAGAGATAAAAGAAACCGATTGCTACTTGCATCAATCAGTACTGCATGTATGCAGTCGAAGGATGAAATTGTTTAAGATATAAGATAAAGCAAGTTACGGCGGATATTATTTTTTTAATATTTCTAATCACTTAAGTGTAATAATTACTGGCAAGCAATGAGTGGCATAGAAAATTTTACACATTACGTTGACATTCATTGATAAATCTAAATAACTTTTGTGAACAATGGAACAACAGACACGGATTTGTGAAGTAAAACGAACAACTGTAATGCTCAAATCTAATCGAAACAGTTTAGGCAATCACACGGGACACCGGGCTTAGAAAGCATGCCATCTTCGATCGATTTAAAATTGTTGGAGGCCTACGATTAATTACTCACATTTCGAATATATTCAAGATCCGTGTAAACGATCGCGAATAACAGCTCCGTCTTCGAGACGCAACGCCGGAAAGCAAGTTACAACGATCTTTGATCTTATTAATTATTAATCTCGTTCGTTACGTAAGCTTTAAGATAATTATTCCGACTAATTGAATAATTGATTACAGATATTTAGGATTTACAGTCCGGAAGAATAGCATACATTTCGTGAGTTTATCAACGGCAGATAACATAAAACTGATAAGGATTCTTCGCGTACAACGTGAATCCTCGTGAACCATGACATTCTCCCCTTTGTAACGATATAATTGGCAGAAAAGAAATCGCAGATTTTTTAATCCGATTACAACTACGTGAGTACATTAGTTCGGCGAGTGTAAACAATCTGTGAAAATACATTCGCAAGGCAGATGTTTTAGATGGTGTCGGAACAGAAAACGGGGATAACGTAATAAATATAAATGTGTTGCAGCCGCCTTCAAAAATCATTAAGCAGCATAGTCTTATCGTGACCCGCGCAACGAAGATACCGACTTTTTTCGCGCTATCAACGTATATTCAAGCACGATTTTCTTTAAAAGCATAAACGATGCTGATGTGTATTTTATTCGTGTTTAAAACAACGAGTCCTTGTGATATAATATCATAACATTCCAATGTTTCATGGAATCCCTTTTATCAAACACGATACTTTATTTACGAGTACTTACGATAATCGATTTATTCCCAGTTGGAGGAGATAAGGGTACGAAATTATTTAAATTACTGAAACATTTATAGTACAAGGAGTCTTCGTTTTCATTGTTTGCGTATACTGTAAGTATGGAGTCATGTTTAATAGCAAAATGTACCGTGCACGAGTATAAGATCTTCTTAGCCCTATTAATCCTATGAAGCCTACCAGGTCATTGCATATAACGAAAAGAGTTAACAAAGGAAAATCCATTTTATTTTCTGTGATAAACGATGCCTTGTTAATACTAGGCGCAAAAATTTCATAAATAAATGTACACAAATAGAAAATTTGTCGTTCATTCCAGAATTTGGGTTTCAATTTCTTTAAGTAATTTTTTTTAACTTGTACACCGTTTTCAATGAATCATCCTTTGTGAAATATCTGACTGATTTTTGAAGGGTTGAAAAACAATTAGTGGTGGAAAAAACTCGCACTCTATCGAACAAAACTTCAAAGAAAAAGAAATAATATAACAATTGTGTACGCAGTAAAGCTTTAAAACTGAAAGTTTTGTTTCCTGCCTTAAAATTACACTGATAAATTGTCTTCGTGTTTATATCTTATCCTGCGGTAACATCGCGTTGTTTTTCTAAAAACCAACTGCATAAGACCACTAGCTTTAGCTGCTAACCGCAATTGAAGAAAATGTATTTCACGGAATACACGCAAACTAAATAATTCATTTAACTGTTATTATTATTGCACTGCAAAATTTTATCAAGCGCACTCTAATCTCCATTGTACCCTTTATACATATAGTACATAGATACTGCACATGTATATCGGAAAAGTAGTTATTAATTAACGAACAGATATTTTTTATATTTACTGAAGCTAATTATTATATAGCTCTCCGATAACACTCTTGTAACTTGTAACAAGTTACAACTTGAACTTGTAACTTAATTACACATATCCATGTTAGTATACTCATTCATATACCTTAACAATTTCTTATTCGATTCCTAAAAGTTTCCCTGCTTTGAATACGGTAAAAGTAATCCGCATTTAATACGATTTTATGGGACGTTATTCAAAATGTTTTAAATGAATATTAAAAATATACTGCACACTATATATGCAGGCCAATGAAAACGTACAGTATCAGTTTCATTTCATTCGAATCGTCCCTTATCGCACACCAATAAATAATAAAGATATATTCAAGCACGGCGAAGACAAAAAACATCGTAATTGTATCAAAATCTGATCAAAATCAATCGTTCACTGATGCGAGTTAATCGCTTCATAAAAATGATGTAACACGATTACATCCTGCTATCTTGGGGTCTCGCAACATAACATTTCATTTTGCCAGGAATCTCCGCGAATAATGCATATGTAGGTGTAACGTGAGACGTTTATCAAGATCGCAAATACGTGGAAAAAAAAAATGTGAATGCAATTACCAAAAGGAATTTCGTCACATGAACGAAAGCCCGTCCGATTAAAACGTTTCGGAGCATCAGGTTAAGTAATCAAAGAATTGTGCGGAAGAATGAAACCGATGCACGTGTGCATTACTACAGTCTTATCGGTGATTGTGTGAATCAACTTTGAACTTATGCTCGCTTTTAGATCAGAATATACATGTGTCCCTCGAAATAGGACGAAACTAATTGCACCAACGAGAACAACGATTGATCAAGAGACTATCGAGTGCTTCTTTAAAACTTTCACGGATAAAAGCGTGAAGATATCGGGACATATCCTAATGTCCTCTTCCATCTTCTCATCATATTAGAGCCAGTGAATTAACGACTAATTCATACAATTCTATGCAGGATATGAGTACACTGGGAAAGTCAAGCTAACTGCTGGCAAACTGTTCCTTTTGAATGGGACATAAATAATTGCCGCAATGAAAAATGAAATAGAGAAACGTCTTCGGTCGTCTATTATTTCTCGTAAGAAATAAGGGAATCGAAATTATCTAAATTGCATTAAACGCGATGGGACGCCGTTTGCCAACGATGCCTGTCAACACGATCTTTGGTCCATTGTAGTAACGATAAATAATACGCATTGGTAGATAAGTATATAAATGGAAATGCTAATGTAATCATATAAAGGAAGAAGTCATGCGTGGTGCAGTGAAACATAGTAACAGTAATGTACTAATATGGTGGTAAAGCGTGTTTGAAAATGCAGAAACAGTACCGAATTAGTGCATAGGTTTAGTTAAGCTATTCTATGTTAATATTTCTTTTTTCCAGTTAAAGCCAAATAAGTAACACCTTTAACGACGAATCAAAATTGGAGCAATGTGGAATCTGATAAACGGTGTACTTATTACATTTTGATATACGGATACTGCTGTAAAAAAAGTACCACACAAATTCCTTGTACATTACAACGTACTTCCATTGCGCGTCGCATGGTATTTTACTACGGACAAATATATGTATAACGTATCCATGTACGAGAAAATATATCTTCTCTTGCAAGTATAAATTATAGACGAATAAGATGCACAACACTTACTAGGGGATTTGTCACCATTAAGGATTACAGCGAACTGATAATCCTTCGCCGCTGGTTGCGTTTACAGCTCTTTTGTGTGCACAGAACCATCTTGCTTAATTATTATCCCGAGTCACCGAGAGAGTTACTTTCCATTCAGGTAGTTTCGCCGCAGCATGATCAATCGTACCGCGCAAAGCCAATGTATATTACGTACCAACACTATCGTCTAGGTTCTGGAAATGCATTCAACAAATTGCACAAAAACACTTTACGATAACCTCGACAGGCACGATAAAAAGTAAAGGGCCGTAGGTGTGCACGTATATATCGTATATAGCGTACAGCCGATCAAATTCATCGTGGAACCGTGTACGTACGGGTAACGGAACGCGAAAGGTTATGAAAGCGCAGAGCCTAGTATACGAAACGATGAAGGAAAAAAAGGGACGCCAAAATGTGTTATGGAAAATGTATAAACGTAGCACAAACCAGAAACGCGAAAATGCCGGAAGAATCAGTAAGAAACCCGAGTACCGCACAACATAAACGGGCGGAGTAATCGCGACAGCGGATTTTACACGGTCTATACTAGAGTCACTAGACACTATTCTTACTAAAAATCGCAACGAATTCGCGAAATTCCCGTACTACGTCTACTAGCTCCATCTTGACTCGTGAGTTAAGCCGGACGCGCACGTTCTTTCTGTTCGTCGTCGTCCTCCTGTTCGTCGTAGCCGTAGTCGTAGTCCGTAGTCGTCGTACTCGTCCTCGACGTTCTGGTCGTCTCTCACTCACGGTATACTATCGCGCACACGCCGCTGTTACTCACTAACACAATAAATCCATTGTGAGAGAGAATTCCTGGCAGCACATTCCGCGTGTACGTAAGTACGGATACGAGGGTGTACGACGGACTCCGGCGCGCGGCTCTCTCGGCTCGAGTCGCCTCGAGTCGAGCCGAGTCGCTCGCTCGTTCGCGGATGTCGTCACGAGGCGAGGGAAGAGACCGAAGAAGAGAAAGACGCGAGGAGGGAGACGGGAGAAAGGGAGCCGATACGAAAGGGGAAACCTGGTGGGGCAGCGGAATGAACGTAAGAGCGAGAGAAAGAGACAGAACGCGTGAGTAGGTGAGTGAGCGACTGAGATGGAGAAAGAGAAAGAACGAACAGACAAACTATAAGAAAGAAAGGATGAAAGAGCGAGAGAAAAAGAAGGAAAAAGATGGAAAGGGGTAAAGAGAAAGAGAGGATTAAAGGAGCGACTGCGAAAATGTGAGGGAGGAGAGGTAAGTACGAGACGTGTATGGTCGTCGTATAAATAGACGAGAGACGATATAGGCGTCGTATAGTAAGACTCCTAGGGCAGGTAGTGGATGCTCGTGACAGCGACGAAACTACCTCGCTTACTTCCACCATGAGCATGAAGAGTCACTGACACACAATGCAAGAGGCGCGCACGTGCATGCATGCACATACACTGGCACACGCACACATGTTCCGCACGCAACTGTGTTCCCACAAGGAAGCTAGCTCACAAGCAGGCGCGAGCGAGCGAGCAAACGAATAGCACGCACACAAAAGACATTCTCGCGGGGCGACTTCAGACGCGCACGCGTAGCAACGCATATATACACCAGAGCTGTGAATGCCGTCGTTGGTGTGGCTCTGTTGTCGTCGTGGTCTCGTAGATCGCCACTCCACCGTGTCACCTAAACCGTGAGTATTCACGATGAACGTAAGAATCGACACAAATTCCCGGGAACAAGCATCGGCACCGCGCCACAACGACCTGGGCTTGCGCTGCCCTTGCCACTGCTGTAATTTTCGTCGGTTCGTTCGAGCGAATGCGCGTGCACTCGCGTCATGAAAATCCGTCACAGTAGACCGACCGACCAACCGGGAGGAGATGGCGACTACAATACCACGACACGATCATGACTTCGTCATAAGCGCACGGCTCTACACTATTCTTATTTAACATAGTTCATAAAAACGCGAAGCATCGTACCACCGAATTATTGACATCTTTCCTCTCGAGTATACGTGTTTCGTAGTCGGCTTTCTCTTTCTTTTTCACTCGAACCACACGCGAGCTCTCTCTTTCTCTCTCTCTCTCTCTCCCTTTCTTTCCGTCTCGCTTTTTCTCGTCACATGCACACGTATGGACTCGGGCTCAGTTGCTCAACTGAACTGGCTGCGACTTGTCGAGCCATATAACCGAGCAGGCAACACGCACACACTTATCCGCTGTACTACTCCTACTACCACCACTACCGCGTCGCTACCATGCTACTACACCTTCGTCTCCTCCTCCTCCTCCTCCGCCTTTACTTCATATCTTGTCGACCGCGTACAGCATATACACGCGTATAGCCGTGTACACACCACTGAACGGTTCGAACCAGCCGGGACGGCGCGCGCGCACTCACTGACAGCCGCTACTTCACCCATACACAGCCTGTGCTTCTTCACGGACTCACGCTGCCTTACTCGCACACTAACGAGTCTACTGTACAAAACGATCTCTCACAGAACGAGCCAACTCGTACGTGTAGAAGCCTCTAACCCGGAGCACACACCTACGCACACTAGCGAGCGCCGCAGCGCCGACGGACTGTAGCCTCAGGACCGTCGTCAAGCTCCCCGCGGACCCGTGGGTTTACGTTCCTACCGCCTTCTTCGTTCCAAGGAATTTCTCGATGTGTTTGTTCCTCTGTCGTTCGTTTTAAGGAACGGTGCATTATGTTTTCGAGTTTACTTAATGCAACATCGATAACGCTTCGCCTGGCTCTCTGACATTCCCTTACATTTTACCTCTGTAAACACGTTTTCACGTACTGCTTGGAATATACGACGTTACAAAAAGTTTATGAAAAATATTCCAGTCCATAAATAGCCGTGAAAATATTTTTTGCCTTGTACCTTTATATTTTCATGCGAAAAGTTCAATATGAGTGTTCGGGTATACAGATTGGAGGTGAATGGCCACTTCAGAAAGTTATAAGGATACGAAAATATTGTTGACCCCAGTAATGTGTATTTGAAAGTACTTATAATTGTAAATGTTCGTTAAAACATTTCAATAAAAAAATTATTACTCTGCACTGACCAATAAAACGTTACCGCCATCCCTCGTATCGAATACGATTAATTGTGTTATCTGAAGTCCCATAATATAGGTACAAGAAATTCTATTCCTGATGTTCTCCGTATGTAATTTCGACCTACCCTTTAACGAACAAACAGCGCATACTAATTCATTGGTATTAAGTAATGATCGATAGTTTGATAAAGTTTGAAGTGCATGCGTTCATTATGCGCAAGGAATACGAGCGTGTTTTACAAATAATAATGAAGTGTTTTGTAGGAAAAAGGGGATAAGAATCTTCCACTACATCAAATTATTTGTATATATCAAAACGCAGTTGTACAATAATTTTGGAGTACTTAGTAATTCGTACTTCTCGATGTTAATTATAAATATTAGGCCATTTAATTTGTGGATGGCGCCCTTTAGCTTTAGGGAAGATTGAAAAATTATTCTTTGCACCCCTAACAATGATCTTAAGAAATGGAGCAGTTAATTAATGATAACAACGAAACATCCTTTTTTAATCCAAGATATGATTGTATCTCGGATATAATACAAGCTACGCTATTTATTCTGTTCCTACCAAAACGATCACAAACTCGATAATTATATTCTCCTGAATGCATTTGTAAACTATTTGTAAACTACAAATGTTTGCTGAAGATACTCAAACCGCCGGTGAGAGGTGATCATCTGCTTGCCTAGACGTAGTAACTTCTAAGTCAACATCATTATTCATCGTTCAAAGCCTTCAAATAATACAACAGACGAATCAGTATGAACAGTACAAAGATACGGCTTTCATGTCGTTTTGTTATATCTAAGACTATTGTCGTTTCATAATCTATGCTTTCTGTCTAAAGTGGGAAAGCAAGTCGTCTATAAAAATCGTTATAGGTAGAATTTTGATAAACAAAGAAATGAAAGTCAAGCGATGCGCACGATGATTTGTGACACAAGAATGATCGTATGTTAAAACGATTAAAAAAATGTTCACCATCGAAGGTGTGTCTGGGCTTATAGAAAATCTCCAAGTGAAACACTTGCTCTTTGTCAAGTGTCATGACCATACATTAAAATCTACGCATGCCTCGTAGACGTAGTAGACATCTGGCGTAACAGTAGCCTCTCGTATCCCGTGCGTAAGCGTTTGTAGAAGGCTCATACGTCACGCACACTTGCATGTGCATACACATTCACTGCCTACAGAAGTACATGTAAGTACATAGCTCCATACAGGGATGAATTATACATAAGCTGATATGTATTACATTATATACAGTACCATCTTATACGAGGAACAACACACCTCTAAACAATACTATACTACATAGACTTTAAATATATTAGGAATTTTTTCTCCCTTTGACAAATTCAATCTTGTAACCTTGCACTCCGATACTACGACGTATAGTCATATGATTGCACTTTGCGTAATGCGATCTTAAATTAGAACTGTTGACTTTTCAAATAAAGAGTACATGGTTCTTAGTTGTATTTGATAAAAAATTTGTAAAATGTTCACACAAGCGATACCAGACTACAGCCCTGGGCACAATCCATACACAAGCGTCCATGACAGCGTAAGAAACGGAAAGAGAGAAAGAGAGACTTCGGTGCATGCGTACACATACACCTAGCCATACGCCGTCGTGCGTGCATCTCATTGGCGTAGGAACCGTTTTCCTGAACACTTCTTCCCGGCAATAAAATGCACTTTCCCTAAATCGTGGCAGATCCCCAGTCGCTTCACTGTTCTTTTTGCTCCACCCTTGGCTGGACTGTTAAATTGTGATTTTATTCCTTTAATAAATGCAATATGGTCTTAATTGAAACTTCACAGTTGAGAAGGGTCAATTATTTGTAATTCAATTCGAAGATAAATTCATAATTACTATGCAATCTCATATTAGGATCTTTTTTTTAAATATCCATAATTGAACTTGACACGTTTCTCAAGTGAAAAATCAAATGGAATCATTTGGAAAGCTATTGAAATGAGCGCAACGCGATATAAAATACAATCCCCGGTGAAGTACGTAGAAAATGAATACAATACGGAATGAGGAATTCTAGAACACCGATCATTCGAATGCGCTGTTATCTTACTGCCGCAGTACAAGCCCGCAAGACTTAAAACTCTGTTACTCGAAGGACGTTTAAAACGGTTACATATATAAATTCCACTTGAAATCTCTGTTATAGGTGGAATATGTCCGGTAGAGACTTCATCAATGAGGTACTGCAGAGTACCTTGTAGTGACTCGACTCCCCTTCTGCATTTCCCTTCATAGACTTTCGTGCGCTGTCGATGAATGGCGTAACCTCGTTATGGGACTTCACGTGGATAGGTCTGCATTATCACTAACTACAGGCGAGACACGAAAAAGGCTTCTTAGAAATTCGACATGCGTCAGGGGAGGATGTAACGACGAACGTAGCTTCCGGGCCAGAAATTAATAATAATGACAAAGTGAATAATTTGTCGGGGAATTGTACTACAATTTTTAGTACCGTAACGCGAACAAAGCAGGCGTTACAGTGTCTACAATATCGCGCACGAATAATGAGTAATTAAGTTAATGCACTCCGTTAATTTGTATAGGAATTAATATTGCTCACTGATGCGTTACGGAAGTTACTCCGGCTTGGTGTTTGATTGTATCATAAAATTAATGAAGTTGAAAATCCATGGAAATGGTCTCGAAAGCGAATCGATATTAAAGAGCCAAACATCGTTCTCAATGCACATCTTCAAGATTTATATTTTCATTTACGCTTGCGTTATCGTTAATGGCCGAAACATTTTAATTAACGCGAATAAAATAATTATCGTAAGAAAAATCCATCCACTGCCAAGTCAACTAACTTGGGCACATAGTAATATTGATTTTTATAAAACGGTTATAAATAAGTGTAAATATAAAAGTCGTGCAATCCCGGCAATGATGCACGATAAACCAGAGAGATACCTATTATCTATCCCACGTGTATCTTCGCGAGAAAACTGACGATACAATTGGCTTATCTAGGGAAGGGTATAGTTCCGCTAGAATGAATTAAATCCGAACGGCACACCTACGAGGAAACACGTATAGAAGATTTCTCGATACTCTATGGTGAAGCTACAAATCGATAAAAGGACGAGAGAAGAAGGGGAACGGGGGTGGAACAACGAATGGCGGGGGACGTTCTACGAATTTCACGCGAAAAATTCAATGAGAAGATACGTGATCGGCTATCAGATTTATCTTGAAATTCGGAATACATACACTGTGTCGAGTAGATACGACACTGCAGCCAAAGCAGTGTTGAATGGGCCCCGGCCTATTGGCTGGCCTCGGGTCACGTGTACACCACTAGGCATTCATTCTACTGCCACACAACTGGTTCACGTATGTTTGTTCGTGCATGGGTGGTTCGATAGGGTCGGTACTAAAGGACTATTTTATTCTTTTTCGCAAAAATGCAACGGCGCCAGGGAATGCATCTTGCTCGAGATCGAATGAATAACAGTTAAATCAACATTTATCCGTTCTTATGAATTTTCAGCAGAACCAATCGAGAATCTACGTTCGTCTATACGTGAAGTGGCTTGAAAACCGTTTAATGGTTCTACAATTTTGAAATATAGTCAGTCCACGTTATAAAGGTATTCATCGGAGTGAAAGGACATTTTTTTTATGTCGACAATTACGGAAAGCACCGTAATGTATATCTGCATAAACTTCAAATTATTTTTATTTCTAACAATTTCTTTATAATGATATAAGAAATACTACACTCCCTGCATGGCTTATCTTATCACAGATACTAGTCCATTAAATCGAATTCAGCAATCTAAATAACGGAGCAATCAACAGAAAATGTAAATCTGTTACAGCCTTCAATAAAATATATCAGCCAATGATATGTGTGAAAGCATAGATAGAACATAAGCAGAAAAGATAACAATTTTTGAATGACCCAATTATCCACAGGCAATGTGAACAGAAGTACACTTACTGTTAGCTTTATTTAAGAAAATAACCACATGTTCGTCAATTTTTAAACATTGAATAAAAACCATTTCCACCCCAATTTATTTATATTGCAACCGTTATTAATCCAAAACGCAGTACAAATTTTTACACAACATCGAAACGAACGTATTTAAGTTATCAAATTCCTTCAATGAATTTCCAACGCAGATAGCTGATAAAACAGAAACAGTTTATTAATACGATAATCACCTTTGATCATCTAAAGTGTTACCTAGCCCTGATATGACAATCGTATCAGCAGGCGTAATTCGCGAACGCTGCCCGCTGTCAAAAACGCCGGTTCTGTCGGTACAGTCAGGCCAGTAACGATAATACTTTCGAATGAGTAATCGTCGTCGACGACCTACGTTCATTGAATACTGACCACGCATATGACGTACATTCATTTACTCGACAACTGAAGAAGCAACAAATCACGCCGAAGAGCTCACGTCGGTCATAGAACCCATGTTAACGATACTAACACACAAAACAAAACCACGTATCAAACTCCAACACATGTGCGAGTAGCCATTTACAAGAAACTTCGATTACAATTTACACTTACAGCCGTTGAGATTGTATCAAAAATCTATCATCGACTCAACAGGTCGCGGTGAAATCAACTGTTAAGTTGTTGCTCAAGCTGCGATAGCTGTGAGACAACTTCGAAAGATCATTTCAAGTACCTGAGAAATCGAATCGTTCCGAGTAAAGAAAAAAAGAGAGAAAAGGGAAGAAAAAAACTTACACGGGTGCTCTCGATTCAGCTGCACTTTAGGTGCCAAATACATCAATTTCTCGCATTTAAAATAACGTCTGGCTCAGTGGCACAATCAATGCTCGATCGTCTCGATAACCGGAGCGGTTACAGAATCGTTCGTACAACATGTCCTAAGACGAGAAACGGATTGCATAATAAATCTCGTACTCGCTCCACAGATGTTCGACGGCAACATCATGCGGTATAATGTCTTTTTTCCTTCTTTATTGGCTGCAATAGCTAATCCATAACTGATTGTTATTTGCCAAGCAAGGTAAAACGTGTAACGTAGTCGGGGGAAGGACGTCGGTAACTTACATTTAGCATTTAACAGTACTGATTGAATGAAAATCTACAAATAAATGCATGAACGACACGAGGCCATGCGTAACCGCGAGATAGTAATATACTTTTTTTTTTTCTTAACCGATGCTCCGATACTTTTTATTGTTGTTAAATGTATAACCGCAGAGACACAGATACACGGTATTGTGGAATATATCGAATGTTTATTGTCGAATATTTTTACCGGTTGCCACAAAAGCTAGAACGGAAAATTGTTACGTTTATGTGCAACTTGAGTAACACGATAGCTATACAAATACTTCTGAGAAAACTCTTTTAACCCTCTGGAATCCTGCCTTGCGTAATGGGCTGCGAACAGATCTGACTTGCTTTGAAGCAGTACCGCGAGACAAAGTATTTTGGAATGGAAAACAGTGGAAATATAAAAATAGCTAATATATGTTCTAGTGTAATTCCTGCATAACTGAAATACGCGTTCAACTTCAAGATGCGCGTCAATTCTAAAAAGATAAATAATCTATAGAAACTATAAATGATCTCAACTCCAATTGGAATATAATTGATGCCTAGAAAGGAAGGTCACGCATTTTCCTTTTTGTGGTCAGATTTTCCAAAATGAAATATCCCGCTAATCGTTCCATAATTGTCACGGCATTAATCACGACAGACCGCCACAGAATGTCTCATAGCTCAATGACATAACGCGAAAAAAACTATGAGATAATCAGTATCGAGCATATTGTCGCGATGTTCATTGGTGTATCAGTTTATGAAATACTCTCGCACACGAATCGCAAGTTATCGAAGAAAAACTATGGTAGTCCGATATGTACATTATTTTTTATCGATCTCATGCTAATAATAAGTTGGCTTTGATTGATACAATCTTAGAATCGTTTGACCTTTCACATTCGCGCGGATAAAATAATTTTGTACACGTTCGAGATAAATTATATCCAAGATATAGTCTTGAAATGTCCCGGTAATCGAATTACTTTTATAGACTATTTATACGGTATATCGATCAATCTATTACTAGCTGTCCTTCTCCGGCCTCGAATAAATTTCTCGGATGTCTGCAAGAATTTAAGTAATCAATGTGCATTTAAGGATAACGATCGTCTGCACCTCGAGCCAGAAATATTGAAATTTTCGAAATGCCAATATATTAAGTATTGTCAGATTTTTGCATACGATATTAGCAAAATGTACTACTGATTATATTATTTATACTTGACAGTGAAGCGAATATATTAACATTCTTCATCTACGGACTTAAACTACATATATCGAAGTACAGCGGAAGCGTTTCTTGCTACAGTATTAATACTGTTTTCGGTGAAGTTATAATTACTGACGAAACTTCGTAATGAAGATGCGAACCTGCAAAAAGTATCCCATAGTAAACCTGAAAACACTGTGGATGCCTATTAATTGAAAAGTTTAGCCGAGTCTGATGCTCGTAAAGGAGTATTAAGTGTTGCACACAAACTGAATACCCGTAACACGAGGGTCAACAAATTAGGAGGGGATTTAAAATCCGTGCACCAACCATTACATCTGCAGCAATCTAACGTCACAATTAATTGTACGAAGTGATAAGCGCGTATAATTATTATTAACACCAACACTCGTCCCATCAGCTCTCGATTCTCATTTTCTGCCCGTTTTTCTCTCATCAATTAGCTTCTCCCTTATGCAATTGCATTTGCAGCATCGCCACAAGGGTAAAAGGTAAGGGTAAGAGAACGCGTGACCATCGAAATATCAAGTTCTTTTTCTCACCGATTCGCGAATTTAGTTGGGCGGAACGTTTCATGCCGGTAATTGGCAAACTCGTCTTAGCAATATTGCCTTATGCACCTCGTAATCAGTTGCGCACTAACAGACTGCCCGGCAGCACCACCCCGTTGTGCTATTATTACACGCAGAATCAATCGAAAGTCTCTATATATTTGCGTCACGCGTATCTCGTTTGTATGCATACACGTATACCAATGCAGCCCACAGACCGTGGTTAATAGAAGGGCTTTTGAGCTTGCAATTCCACATAATGTAATTTGTTTGATCACCCACTAGAGTATACAGGCGACGCACCTCAATTGAGCCTGATGATCGAAGAACGCCCAGACTGACGCTAGCCGTTCTAAAAAAGAAGAGCCCTTGCTCGCTGCACTTACATTATTTTTCCATGCTATCTTTCCTTTTCTCTTCTTCTTATGTACGAACATTAGGCGAGGTGTACCGGTTGATCAGAAAAATATTGTCTAAACAATAATACTGTTACCACGTATAAATATTGACCGCTGATTCTTATTAGAAGTGTGCAGTAATAATTAAACATGGCATGTTTCTACGTCTAATTGTGCCCTGTTTGCATCGATAGATTTTCCATGTTTTTGTTTTAATTATGAGAAAAACAAATCTGAGAACATCTTGTTCTACCAAGCACTAATTAGAAGAAACTTTGCAATCGCATGCGAATTATCTTTGAACATTGTAATTAATAATGACATTGTTTACTATGGTTAAATAATTTAATAGAATAAAGACGATTAAAGAATTTGTGTTAATAAGCATTTAATTATCCCTGAAAATCTCGCTTCTGTCCACGAATAGAATAATATAGAATTCTACAAACGCCGCAGTTCCTTATAACTAAATTACTTGATTCAAGCCTCCATTTCGGTCTCTCAAACATTTAATTACCTCTTTTATCGTCATCCATACGATTTTTATCTGAACTACAAAAGACAATCAAAATAAAGTACCAACGATTAAATCTCGAAAAGTTCAGTGGACAGCAATCTACATTTCTAGGTGTTAATTTCGCAGGCGAGAATAAATCGTCCCGTGCTTCGAGCAGATACTATTACAGGTAAAAGCCGATCATTTATCTCACTTCGATGCGATTGAAGGAGTCTGATTTTTTTATCAAGCATGTATTATTCAGGACCTGCGCACGACAAAGATCATTTTGCGCATACAATGGAATGTACATACGAGTGCTGCGTGATCTTCAATAGAAGATGCAGTATTCGGCGGGTAAATTCTTTTCTTTTTCGAAGGAGATACTGAATTCAAAAGACTGTAACGGTGATTCTAGAGTATCCGTGGAAAATCGCAGGGAAGACTTGGTAACAGTTCTGATACGGGCAAACTTGCAAACGGCGCGCGATTCCCGCGAGATATTAACAACCGTGACTTTTAGAAAGTTTTACAAAAGACCCGAGTATCAGCAGTTTAATATCACGCATGTTTGTTTGTTCGACAAATATTATTGTTAAACACAATGTACCTGCACGGATATAGTTATTCTCATTGCATTCGACACGTAGGTATACTCATTTCTTAAATAAAAATCTTGGCCGTAACGTTTCAGCATTTTCGAATGAAAAAAATTTCTGAGCTTCTTATGTTAAGGAAGCGAAGTTACTTTAGAATTGTGGGAAAAAGAGAAACACGCAAATAAAATTCTCCAAGGGTACAGTATTTTCATATCAATGATTAACAGCACTCATTGTATCGTTTAGGCCGTCGTTGAAATTAAATTCAAGTAACACTGTCCAAATTAATAAATAAAACAGAACGATGCAACGTTTAAAATGTAATTTACAACCTACTCCGTTTCGCGCGGATATTCAGCGAAATGATTCCAGTTCATAATACATATAATCTATGCAAGTTCCGCAGATCAAGGTAACATTTACGCGCTTGCTATAACCTAAAGTCAACCTTCCTAGAAGTCAAAACGATTTCAAAATCAGGTATAGCGTTGACCTGAACTCCGAAAGCGATCGTAAAAAAAAAAAAGAGAGAAGACACTTGCCCCGACAGAAAACCGAGTCTCTCGGCCGATTTCTTAAATTACGAAATCGTCATCGAATCAAGTCGATCATTGAGTGCGTGCGAAAGCAACCGGATACGCTTCCGAAAATATTTCATTCAACGTTCAGTCCCGGTGTCGCCATGTGCCAAGCATTGACCGTGGACGACGTCTAGCGTGTGTCTATAGACCTATTCTGTCGTCTATTAAAAGAGTAGTAGGCTGCAGTCTCGTGATACATATACCTGTGACCGGTATATACCGTGATCACATGTACAAGGACCACAGTCTCGAACGGAGTCGTCGGCGACTACGACGGCGATGGCGACGACGACGACGACGACGATAGTTGCATGCGCGAGCGTCTCGACGCGCTTCTCAGTGACTCTCGTAAAGCGTCGGCTCGACGGCCGGCGCGGTTAGCAACAGATTTGACCAGGATCGGAGTAACCGGCGAATCAAAAGGGTGCCGCCACCTTATCGGCTGCTCGCCAAAACGTAGGAATTTACGTAGCGTGCCGTGTAACGTGACTTCGCTTCTATCATAATAAAACAGAGCAAGACCGGAAGGCGAGTCTGTCACGCAAGAGTTCCCGAAGATTTTCGTCGGGTAACGCGATACGCGTGTCGGGACACGAATTTCCGAATTATTTCATAATCGATGGCGACCTGCCCAATGTCTCATTGATTGGCACCGATCATAGAGCATACGTGGAAAAGTCAGTCGAATTCCTCGGTATTTTGGCATGTTCTTTTCCCTGTCTCGACTGCCCCTCTATCCCCATTCTACTTCTGTTCCTGACTTTTCTTTAGCATTCTATTATGCGAGCGGTAATATTAATAACCTTTTTTTTCGTAGTAGTACGCTATTTATAGGGAAATTCAATAATCGCGTGGCAAGAACACGTACATGGGCGGTAAACCGGCTCCGATTTTGAGATCTTGATTACCCTTTCTGCGATTCGTAAATTTCATTGTCACGGAAATAAAACGCGAGCGAGATGCGATTATCTGAAATACATAGTAGTTTCGAAAAGGACTAACGAGCGGCCTCGTGTACAGGAAAGAGCAGGTAACTGCACATAGCAACAGCTATTCGACACGGAATATGTACACCGATATTCTGTATGTCGGGCAACGTATTTCAGGGATAATAAAAAAAAAACCAATTCCCTATCCCTTTAATCTCGTTAACGCGTTCGCATACTCCGCAATACGGAGTCTATGAAAAAAGTTAGCATATCAAGGACGAATAGACGTGCTGAATGACAATGAACTGGCATCGGTGAATCATTCATCATCAACCTTCCTTATTAAAAAAACGCTGATAGAGGAAGAGAGAAAAATCCTTCCAACTACTTCCATCAGTTAATTGAAGAAGTATAGTAGTGAATGAAACCGAACAGCATTTTATTTCAGATTAGACGAGAGTGATTGCGCATAATGCAATGGCTCGAGTGGAGCATCTTATCGACGGGGCTGACTTTATAGAAATACCAAAGATATTCTTTGCCGCGCAACGTCATTGGTCTGTCACGCGTCCAAGTTGCATAGCTTGGTTCATCGTTTGCGCTGCATCAGTGACCTAGGCAGCGAAAGTTCTTTTGTTTGCTTGAGAATCACCATCCCATGCACATGCATGAGCTCTTTTTACGAAATCATATTTCGCATTAGGAAAAATGTGTGCAACACTAAGGATGGGTAATGAGCGCCACATTGAAACCTAACCTTTTTAATTAGCGCACGTTCGAGGGGTTTTGCGTTTAGAAAAATGCGTACACTACAATGCATAGACTATCGGTCAGAGTAGAAAAAAAATGCGTCAAGTAAAAATGATTGCGGGCGCTACCAAAAGGCAATTAAAGAATGCATGATTGTATACGTACAACAATACTTGCAGTCTTGCGATATAGCAAAAACCAATTGTAGTTGGATCACGTTTAGCCGCGAAGATTTTGGGCCGTACCATTTTATACTCTGCGTGATATAAAAACAAATTCGTTGCAGCACACAAATTATTATAATAAAATATTGTTTAATAAGCATATCATAGAAATATTACCCAGGGTGGTTATTTCGAACCACTTCCGTATATACCTGTTCACGCGACCAACGTGAAATCAATGCAACGAGGTAATGCTTACGATAATGCTCCAAGGAGTAAAACTATTTATGCAGTTTGACGGTTACACACACTCGATACATAGCAATGTGCGAGGATGACGCGTAATGTATCGAATGAAATTGTTGTACGCCCGATTGTAACTTTCACAAGCCATCGTTCAGCTTGCTCGCTATTCACGCTGCACTTACATACCGCCAGGTCACGCCTAACCATCGCGTCGAGATAAGTATATATAAGTATTTTCGATTCATATACAATATTGCTTCTGTCACGAACATGTTCGATCCCGTGGAGCTCACGTGCCGTAAATTATTCGGTGAGAATAGCAGAGCAACCGTGTCGCAACGCATGCGCATGCCCATACTCGAGACAGAAATTAAACTCTGTGGATCGCTGCGATCGAAATAACTCGCGACGAAGAACAGGTTTCCACGGGTTCGCACGATAGGATTTGCACCATAGATAAATCTATGGATTCATGATAGCAACAAAGAGCACGATCATCTCATGGCTGAGTTTAATGCACCCTTTTACGAGCAGCAGTGACTCATTCACAATGTTTTTCCAACAACTTCTGCTCATTTTAAAAGATAATATCTTTACAATAAATCAAAATGTTCATAAATTGTTTCCATTATCGACAATGTCATTATTGAGTCTATTTTAGAGAATATTTTCTACTTAACATTTGGAATATTGAATGTTTACTTCTATATTGCATACCGGGGAATTTCAAGACAATTGATACAAATAAAATAATGATCGACACATTCATAAGACAAGGGAGCCCAGAAACCTCCACGGTCATCTACCTCTTTGCCTCTCACTCTATGTTTGGTGTCTATTTTCAGATCGCATCGTGCGTATACTACTGATATTTCGTATTTCATTCGTATATGTATAATAAGCGTGGATATGCCAACAGGCTTGCGCTGGCGCACAGTTTCCCGTCAACCGAGTGGAAGGAAATTTAATTGCATCTTTACCTATATACGTCGGCTGTGGCGGACAGTTTCAGTTCCTAACCTCACTCTTTATTCTTTTTATCTGCTCTTCTCACCGAGAATAACGAAACCCGGTCGGCGCATCGTGATGGGCATTCTCTTTTTCTTTCGATCTATCTTTCTCTTTCACTCTCGTGTCTTGTGACAGTGTCGGCCCTGAATCGGTCTTTACCTGCGGCCTCCGTCGTGTCCGTGGTAACGAGCTCACGCGAGTCCGAACAAAGGCGAAGAGGCGGCTGCGTGTTGATAGTAAGGGCAAGCAAGAAGGGAGGAAGAAGAGGAGGAGAAGTAGGAGGCGATAACAGCCGATATATTCTTCGTTCCGTGTACAGGCGGCGTTGCTGTCGCAGAACTCTCCTCTCTTGGAAACCACTATCGTAGTACCAACGCACCTTCTTCCATGTTGCATGCACGCGAATTCAACGCAAAGCACCACTTGCATTGACGTTCACTTACGACAAATGCAACACAACACGCCGCGGCTGAGCACGGAGATAAAACGTCACTAGTAATCGTGCACTCGTATCGGCGTTTCACGTATCTCACGGCACAACCTCCGGTCCAGGACTGATGCACCGCGACTACGATGCGCGGGGACCCTGGTCACGGTTACCACAAGAAAGAGAAAGAGAGAATTGTGACGCGCGACGCTCAGCCAGGCGCCATTTACAGAACGCACGCATCGCCTCTAGTTCTCTCTAACTCTGTGTCTGTCTCGCTCTTACTACTTTCGTCCCTCCCCACTTTTCTACTCGCAATGTACCTCCCTCTCTTTAATCAAGCTCTATCTTCTTCCAACTTATTCTTTCTTTCCCTCTCTGACATATCTATCCGACCTATCCCAATTACAGCGAACGTCCTTGAGGTGACTAACACCTTGTCGTTCACTGCTTGTGAGAACGAAGAGGGATGCATGGAAGCGTGGTCGAGGAGGTGGCAAAGACGATGGAAGCAGTGGTGGTGGAGGAAAATGAGAAGGTGAGTGGAACTACCAAACCCTCGTTGCCGAGAACACACGGTGACGAGGTAGAAACCCGACATACGTACTCCGATATTACATACTTGCTGGACGAAGATAGAGCAAGAAAAGAGCGGCGAATGTCCGCACGTAACGCTTGGGCTTTCTTGAAGCTGGGAGTAAAAGGAGAGGGAGTAGCATAACCATGCTGCTTAAGTGCCCGTACGTGAGAACGATGAGGTTATTCACTGTTCTACGGAAACGTTCGAGTACGATGATGCTACAGTAACGCGCGCCTTCTATGTATAAAGTCTGATAGCTATGCTTTATACGAATCCGTTTGTAGTATTTCCAACGCTGAAAATAATAAATCTTTCTCTTTGTCAATACCAAATTCATATACATATGTAAATACTTATTCAAGGATTATACTTTAGTATCACGCCTAAATAAAACTGATCTTTTTATTCGTTAATTTGATTAAAATCCCTACTTCGTAAATACTAATTGCAACATTGTTGCACAATTTTGTTAAAATACGAAACAGACGAATATGTTTAATAAAATTTAATTTGTTAAGCGACAGAGTATAATACCATATTTACATTGTATCTACATCATTTAATATTTTATTACGCAACATTCATTTAATAATGTGATTAAGATAGTTTGTGGAAGGACTGTGCAGTAATAATATATGTGAAAATAGCGATAATAATGTATGACTATCGTTACAACATAGGTACTCCGCTGCTACGATTTCCGTCGTATCTTATCCTGCAATTGCATTTTACTCGAATAAGATAAATGCAATACATTACTGTAATGCCGATTGATTATTACTACAACAATTATGCTGTTTTAAATCGGCTACTTGTTGCCCCTATTTAACTACGAGCTTTCCCTAAGTTGTTTTTTTTCCAGAAAACCAAAGAATACGTGTGATTGTTCTTCATTTGTACGAATTAGTGAATTAATTTTAATAAGATCTCATCGTCAGATGGTATTTAAAAAGTTTGAAATAAGCTTTTCAAAAATGTCCCTTTTCCCGCATTCCCGCGATCATGTGCGGTGTGCAACTCTGAACGTTTTATCGAGTAAGCACAAACTCACATACATTCTTTGAAGGAAATTATATTTTTTCGTTGCATATGAGATATGAACAATAATTTCCGAGCAACGTGCATGAGTCAGCGATGCAGGCTTACCGAATGCACGCGTAAAAAAGAGGATTCTCACACGTGGAAAAAGTATGACCTATAACACACGTTGCTGTTACAATGAACAAGTGGTATCGTAGATTACAATATGGTACTTGCTCAGTCTATCCGCTTGTGAGAACGGACAAAGAGGAGATAAGATTGCCGCTTTATGCTTAAACTAATTGCGCGCTGACAATATTTGAAATTAATGAGATATAAGCGGGAGTTGTATTTTATTTTCCTTTTCCCTCGGCATTTCAGTTGAACGCTGTCTATCGGAGGTTACAGGATAACCAGAGAAAATTTAGCACCGGGGAGTCTGGTAAAAGAAGAAATTCCTTCGTTTCGTTATTATTCTAAATGGTACAGTACTAATAAGGTATTTTTTATATAGCACCGGACATGTTTATACTTCCATTTGTTTTTATTCTGTTAATTTCTCATATAATACTAACAAAACATTTAATTACAAAACATGGGCGTACGGGTGTGTGGTATATCTCTCTGTGTGTATAATGTATGTACTTGTTACGTAGGTATGTGTATATATGTATCGTGTGATGAAAGCAGTTATGTGTTTCTATGTAATATGCATATCATCTGGTTAATGTGAATATTACGATTACTTCATAAGTTCTCTACAATAAGTAGATGGATTTTATAACGACAATTTACACGCCAAACGCGTTCAGTAAATACGTCCCCTTGGCCCGCAGCGTCTCTCCGTTTAATTTTACATTCATCACGACTTCGTCTTGTATGGGCCTACGACCAATTCTCTCTATAATCTATTCCGATGAATATGCAAACGCAAAAGAGATAAAAACACTACTGTAGTATGCGATACAACAATATATAATTGTACCTCAATATTAGTTATTATAAATAGTTTTTAATAATTATTTGTCCAAACACTGAATATTTTACAACAGCCATCGATCTCAACTATTCATAATTCTATCAAACAGTTTGCAACTTTTACAGTTTCAATTTTTTTTATTTTAATATTATGCGTAGCGTGTCTGATCCAATATCATATCAATAATAGGGGTATATCATAAATTTTGTAATTTGCTAAAAAATATTCTCTAAAAAATATGTCGACCTAAAGATTATTATGAATGATAATCACAGACAATTTTTTCAATTTTCCTTTCATTCCCTATTCGTTCCTTCGTTTTTTTTCTTCCCTTTAAATTTATCAATAGTTATATTTATCTTTCTTTCGCTTCTTCATCTTCATCTTTCACTTCTTTTAAACAAGTACAATATTCAAAATTCTACACTTCGTTTAAACATTAGAATAGTATTTTTGTTTTGTTTATACACGATTTAAAAAGCGTCATTTTACATTTCAATCATTTTTGAAATTCCTTATTTTTACGAATAAAAAGGAGAACCCAAAGATCCGAAGAGATGAAACTCTCGATTACAAGAGGATGCAACGCTGCGATGTTCTGAAATTGTCGTAAAAAGTAATAACGGGCACCGTACAGTTCCATGAATAACTTAACCACTCATTTCATTATCACACCAAACTAGCAGATGTCCAACACTTCCATTACCTAAAGCAAATTTATCTCGAGGTAAAGTATACATATACATATTCAAGTTTCAAGATTATACATTACATATATTTGTTTTCTTCTTTCTAACGACAAAATTTTTTGCTTTTTTCCACACGAATCATTTTTCAAGGGTGCTGACGGGTGTAGTTAAACAAACGGTGCACAATATGAGTGGCGGTGTATTATGCTATCTTCTCGTGTAGATTATAATTAATTGATAATAATAATAATGATAATAATGAAGGCTGGATGCGTAATACTAAGGAGTTTGTACACACTCCACGAGTTAGGGAATTATTTAAAAAGATGCAGAGTATGTTTCAGAAAAGCGTTTGATAAACTCTTTGAAAGGTTCGTCAGAGAAGTGTACATAGAGCTTAATTTTCCGTATCCCGTAGCGTGGACACTAACAACTACTTTTTTCTTTTTTCCTTTTTCTTTCTCAGAGCATAGAATATTTTATATGGATTTTATAAATAAAAAAATAATTAAAAAACAGTGTTCTTAATTTGCCTACCGACATGTGTAAATATATAGTCATTATAGATTATCGTTACAATCACCATATAGATATTATAATCTGCGATGGGAATATAAAGTATATTGAATTATGTCGCATATATTTCATAGTCCCAAATTGCTTGCGGTGATATTGTGTAACAATTACGCAAATGCATTTTTTTTTTCATTTTAAAGAGAAAAAGGATGCTTTCTTCCCTTCCGTAAAAAAGCTGACATTCGTATCTTTTCAACAATATTAGACCATCGTGTGCACCATGTTCTCTAAATCATGTTTAATTTAATTAGTACTTCTCGTTAACCCTAGAACCGTCATCCATAAGTAATAAATATCAATAAAATATCTAACATTGCTATTATATTTTCAAGTAAATTACCTTTCTTATGTCATATTACCTTTTTTTTTTTACAGATTAAAATTAATTATCATTATATTAACAATATTCATCTTCCAATAATAGCTATTAATTATTGGTAATCATAATATTAAAAAAAAAGAGAAAAAGATTCAAAATACCTAAAAAATGGCAATTTCTCGTGACCAGAACAAGTTTCCATTTTTTCCCTTGTTTTTATAACTTTTTACAAATCAGCATACGCATTTTGTACCAAACCAGGCCGATTAAAATGTTGCACGACCAACGAATACTTGCGTGCTCAAATAATGTTCCTGCCATCATTTATTTCTTTATATTACTTCATTAAATAAATTCGCGATCAATATTCCTCGTATAACGCATTTCCTATTATTATCAAACTCTTTCGCCGCCATCTACTATCTCTTACTCTAGGCCATTTTTTCGTGTAAAGTGCACTTAACGGTGTCCATGGAGCACCAAATTTAAGGGACAACCACCTCGGCAGAAATTGATTAACCGCACTAAAATACTTTATCATAGCTTAATGGATGCATAGACACAATTACAGTTTTCAGTTTGAATATAAGTCATTGGGGTATATCTAAATCTATCACCGGGTTTAAAGCGTAGGTACATTAAAGGTAAGGCAAAACTGCATTTCACAGAAAGGTGCTTTTTACGGAATACGTAATACATATCCGTAAAAATTTGAAATATATTCCTATAAAGAACATTCATAACTTTTTCCCAGTGTGGGAAAATATCACAAACATTTTCTAGAAATATTCTAGAAAAGTTTACGCGAAACAATGATCTAATTATCTTTTTACACTTTGTCAACAAAATCCGTCATATGATATATTTGTCCTTTTACCAATCGTAAAATTTTTGTTAAATCGGAATCACGTAAACAATTATCAATCGTCTTCGATCAGCGATTCCATCGAGTTTCTGTAAAATAAAAAGAAAGAAAAGGAGAGGCTCCTTGATCTCTAGCGATTAATCTTTAAATATAAAAATAAAGTAATGAGATTAATATTGTAACATTGGCAAGGCGGAAGCACGAACGCATGGGTGCATCATTTACAAATCTATAAAAAACATATCAAAATAATATTGCGCGTACATAATGATTCATTTGAAACGAACGAACAGACTAATTATTTCGGGAAGCAATACTATGTTTCCCATTTTCTTCTTTTGTTTTCACTACTATAAGACTTAAAATATCATCAATGTCTGCCAAAGTAGGTACACCTTCAAACAGTATCCCACGCTAGGAAACTGTTCCTCCTTGTCATTCTCACTCCCCTCCCACAATCTCTCTCTCATTCCCTCTCTTGCGCGCGCACTCTTTTTTTCTCCTTAATCTATATTACTACCTTAAATTAAACTGGTAGCTGTACTTACATCAAGACAGTGTCTAATCTAACAATTACATATTTTACAAGAACATTTGAAATCTGGCCCTACATCAGACATGAAATGTCACAGTTAGTCGTACACTGTACACTAAATTTTAAATTTACATAAAATCTTTAAAAGTATGTAACCATATCATTACATACAGAATCGTAATTCGCAATAAAGTCATGTGCTTTTTTTTTTTAATTCACAAGTTGCCCCCGTTAACGTGACCGTTTGATATTAAACATGTAGTAAACGTTCATCGTTCCTACATTCAAGTATATGCGAAGAAAAACGTAAGTCACGATCTCGGAAAACGTTAGTTTTCCTCTAACAATAAGTACACGTCGATTTTGTGCTATGCGTCTCGTTTAATTTGTCCCATCTCTCGTGTTTGGTCCAATTACTCGTAGAATCGTTATAATTCTAACCCAAGACAATATATATAAAAGGGGAATATATGTATATATACGTGGGTAAAAGCTAAAAAGCGTTTCAGATTTAGTGTAAAGTGACGATAACTTGCACACTTAAGCCTCAATAGTGGATAATAAGTAGAGTCTAGAAGACGTGCATAAAAGCACAGGCGTGGATAAAATAACACTTTCATGAGTCCCAGCGTGGCGAAGCACACGAGGCTCGTTGGGTACCAAAGCAGGACATCTTCAATGGTTTATTGCTAGAAGTATACCCCTTAAATCAACTACGGAGTGTAGCTGTTTAAAGTAACATTGTCATAACGCGATGTTTCATGTACTATATCTGGCCTTCTAATATTTAAAATGTATATCTATTTCCTTTATAGTAATAAAAAGCTGCAATCTCTGAAAATAGTTTGATGATTAAATGAATAACGTTCAATAAAATGAATCCTATTCCAAAGCGCACATAATTATAGCACATTGTTTTCTGCTGTGCCAGTTGGCTGCTTACGATAGCAGTATATGCAGTCTCAATTGAGGTATTTGCGACATCTGCGGGAACCGCAGGTACACGGAATCTTGATATCTTCGAAGGGAAATTTGTAGTCGTACGTCAACTCTTCTCCTTGAGTAATACGACGGAGAGCGAAAATTAAAATGTGTTTCTTTCCTAGGATGTCCACCACTCGCGAGTAACAGTTTGGCTGTAAGATAATTTATAAACTGTAGATTATTTCGATATGGCTTTGTTTGCAACCTTGATTGTAAAAATGCGATAAACCGTTCAGAAATTAATAAGAAATGTTGGGCAGTATCACTGTGAGAAAAAAGACAGATACCTCGCACGAGTGGTTAATGAATCTAGCTGCGTTTCCTTTCATTGTAGCATCGACCACTAAATGATCATCGATTTTAAACATATAGCATCCTATGTTTTTACTATCGTAATATTTTTCTCGTTTGTCGGTTAAGGAGGCTCGAATTACCTATGAAAATATTTACGAAACATTATTGAAAGAAATTATACATAATTCGATAACTATTAATATGATCTCATTTTAAATAGGCAGGATTACAGGAATAAAAGTATATTTCATATTTGTACATACCTCACCAGCATATTCAATAACCATCTCACCGGCTTCAATATCCCTCAAGCAAAACAAACCTCTGCCATGAATATGAGAATGATATACCCCAACTGACTCTTTAGATGTTTCTTTTAGTATTCTAAAGCGCATCGCCATTGGTAAATTTGTGCTTGCCACTCGTCTGCAACAATACGAAATTAAATCAATAATGTACACGTACAATACATTCAGTTCAAAGTGATTGTTATTTCAGAGTTGGTGAAATTTACCTAGACTCAGCTTCCGAGATAGCAATCATTTTTGGTTGCTGCCTGTGCCTTGATGCGAGCCAACTGAACATATCGTGAACTTTTCTTCCTTTGAACGATTCTGCACGTGCAGCACCATTTATGCACGCCGTGGGCAAATCGTTTTCTGTATCTCCTGGTTTAGGTGGTGTTAAATTATGGAACTTGGGTTTGTATTTAGTGCATCTGTTCACGTTTGGTAGCTGTTCCACCAGATATACCGTCGCGTTATTTTCCAAGCCCAAGCTTTCAGTAAGAGGATTATGAGGCAACGGAGGTAAATTGTGAGCCTTCCGAGCGTTTTGAACAGCTTGAAACACTGTTTCCCATACCTCAGCCATCGAAGTGGCGGTATGGGTGAATCCATCCTGCGATTTTATCTCGTACATTAACGTCGGCCCTTTCGCGGTACTTTTTTGTGTTTGTGTGCTTGGCAAAGTCGGCTGTATGGATTTCATCGACTTGCTGAGTACTCTTGGTTTCTTAACAGCAACCGGCGGGTTCTTCGTTTTTAATATGTTAAATTTATTATCGATTGGCTTCACCTTGTCCTCGATCTTGTTCGTTTTTAACGTGAACGATTTTATTGGTAACAGTTGCAAGGAAGTTATCTGAGGTACCTGCTTCGTCGGCAATATTTCTACAGACGTGACCTGCGGCGACTTCTTGTTTTGCGTCATTGCTTTCATATTGTGTGTAATTTTATAAGAACCATCTTGCAATTGCTTTTGCAATACTATCTTCAGCGAAGCGTTCTGAAGTTTCTCTTTGTCCAGTTCTAGCTTGAGATTTTCCTTCACTTTCTCGATGGTTTCGGTGTTCAGTTTTAGAGATTCGTTTATGTCATTTATGGTCGTTTCAGGTTTCTTGACTGTCGGCGTCATAGCTTCAACGATGTGTTTTTTGGGTTCGATCGGTTTTTGTTCCGGTTCTGCTGGCTTAATTACGGGCTTCGTTGGCTCCTCTATGAACATTTCCGTTTTCTGCATAGACTTCGCCGTGTCTTGCTTCGGAGTTACAGCTTGCATAGGTAATACTCTGTTCATCGGTCGACTCGTTGGAACGTTGCTCGTAGACATTGTAATTTTATTTTGTACAGTCGAGCTAGCGATAACTGGATTACTACATGCAGTTACATTAATATTGTTCGAATTCGGTACAGTACTACTATAATTATTATGCACATTATTTACATCATGATTCAACTTATTTACAATTATATCCCTTTGTGTAATACAGTGATTGGGCAATGGGGGTATCTTAGATGATATGCTAGACTTTATCATGCTAGTATTTTCTGATACATGTTTAGAATCAAAATATGGTCGGACGCTATTGTTCATTATCTGTTCGGAACCAAATAGTGGTTCTGTAATTTTCCACAGTCCATTATTTGGTTGAGTAACAGAATTCGAAACTGGACTTGGGCGTACGGCTACTCTTGGTATCGTTGGTATAGAATTTTGCAACAACTTTGGAGGCGATATCACTCTTGCCACCATTTGTGGTTCAGACGGACATACGTCTGGTAGCTGTATCGATGTGATCGGCTCTACAACACTCTGACACGTAACAGGCAGCATGGTATTACACGTCGCTGAAGCAAAGTTTTGCTCAGGTGTTGCAGGTATATTAATTTGTGGCGTTACAATCGATTCTGCTACAGCTGTTGCTTGATTAACAACTACGTAACCACCGGGTACTGTTGCTATATTGGGAACATTACCAATATTGGGTGGTAAAGTGGAAAGGTTGGGCATGTTTTGAACAGTGGGTAGCGCCGGAATATGAGTCAGAGAAGTATTGGGTAAACTTGGGGAACTAGGTATATTAGGTGAGCCAGACACACTAGATGCGGTAGGTACGTTGGATAAACTAGGTACACCAGATATAGTCGGTACGCTAGACGCATTAGGTATGTT
Source organism: Nomada fucata (assembly GCA_948146005.1). NCBI lineage: Eukaryota > Metazoa > Arthropoda > Insecta > Hymenoptera > Apidae > Nomada > Nomada fucata. Next base: position 5,997,000 of record OX411277.1, read on the forward strand.
GGATAAACCAGGTATATTAGGTATACTCGGTGTATTAGGTACGTTAGGGACGCAAGGTGTGTTGGGTAGATTCGGTATGCCTTGTGCACTAGGTACGTTAGGTATACTAGGTGTATTGGATGCACTATGTATACTAGGTATACTAGGTAAACTAGGCACACTGGCTACTGTGGGTATATTGGATATATTCGGTATATTGGATACAGAGGGTATGGTAGGTATAGTCGGTATAGTGGGTACACTCGGGACATTAGGTACATTGGTTACACTAGGTATGCTAGCTATATTGTGTACATTGGATACGTTAGCAACATTGGGTACACTAGGTACACCAGGTACATTCTGTACAGATTGCACTGCTGTTACAGTGGGAACACCTGGAACAGCCTGAACATCCACAATAGGTTCCATAAGTTTGGAAGCCTGAAAGACTTGCGTCGTTGTTTGATAGCTACTTGCTAACACCTGCGGTACTGTGCCAGCCATGAACTGACTGGAAGACATTACTGTGTTGCTCACAATCGTTTCCAAACCATAATACATTGGCTGGTTTGAAAGAAACATACTGCCTGTTGAATCTGTAAACATTTCTAGTGTCGGTGTTGAGCTTAATAGTAACTGTTCGGATGATATAACTCCGCATTGAATTGCACTAGGCTGTTGCTGTATAATTGTCCCGAGTACCGTTGGTTGCGTTTGAGCAATCTGTACACTTGGTAATATCGATATACCTCCATTTTGTAATGCCAATAAATTGTCAGACGATGCCTGTATGTATGCACCAGGAACCAAGTGATTAGTTGTTATAAACTGAGGTTTATATGCAGTTTCATGTTGGCCTCCAATCGTTGTCAGGTATTGGAGATTTTGTCCAGACTGCTGTTGCAATGTCTCGACGTACGCGGACATGATTCCAGGAGATGCTTGTTGCAGTATTACTGTCGGCCCGCTTGGTCTTTGAGCTTGTTGCAATTGTATCACTGGTGTATTCGTTTGCATTGGTTGATATCTCGCATGTCCATTGTGTGGTTGCATATTATTTTTTACAATTTGTGTCTTAATCCCTTTCGTTCGAGTCTTTGGTGCTCTGGGTGATTTTGATTTAGCTAATTTTGTTATCTGAACGTTTGCTTGTGACTCGTTGCTAGCAGTTTGTACACCAGTAGAAGAAAACGTTGGCGATACTTGTGGGCTTGGAACTGTTTGAGAACTTGTGCCGTCTGGGGAATTCATTGGCGTATTAATGATATTCTGCGATATACTGGAATCACTGGCAACGGATGGTGGGTCCGTAATCTCAGTGATTTGAACAGTACTTTCTTGGGGTAATACTGTAGCATTCGGTAATGTAGTAGTTGTTCTAGTATACTGGGTCTGTACAATCATATCATTGGACGTTAATACCGTTTGATGAACAGTTTCTACAGTGGCATGCGTGTGAATTTGTGGCGTAATAATTGCTTGCGCTATTGGTTCAATTTGGATAGCTGGATGAGGGGATGGTACAGAAGCTTCCAATGGTGAAGTAGCTTGTATATCTGGATAGTCAGACGACAGAGTATGCCCTTCGGATGGAGACAACGTAATAAATTGCGGGGACACGGATCCAATGCTTGGAGAAAATCTGGAATCCGGCGACGCCAATTTATTGTCCATAGTTTCCGAATCGCTGTCACTTGTTATCATTATATCACAGTTTGATAAATGTCTGTTATAACTATCTTGCGTTCTGTAGGTGCAACGGCATCGTTTACAAGTGACAGGCCGATCTATGTGATCAAATGGTGCATCGCATTGGGAAGTGATATTAATTCTTTCACTTTCGACGTGTTGCGGTGATATACACTCATCGTCACTGGAAATATCATCAGCCCCATCCAACTGGGGGATTTCTAAGTTCAGCTTCAAATTGCTTTCTTTAAAATTTGTTTGCGATCTAATAAATCCGTATATTCGCTTTGATCGTAATATGTTATTCGAAGATTTTACGCACGAAGTGAATTCTGTCTCGGCAAATGAAGAATATTCGCTACTGTCACACGAGGATTCATCGTTAATACCATCTAACTGTGGGATTGATAAATGTTCCGCCATACGTAGTTCCGTGGTTTTTTCTTCAATGTTATACTCTGGCGAGCTACATTCACTGGCGCTACTCGGATCAGCGGGTCCATCGACTTGCAATATTCGCGGCTGTTGTCTCGCATGCCAAAAGAGACGTTTATGTTCCTTTCCTTCTTCGCGACTAGTTGTTATTACCCTACGATTAATACCACTGGCATCTTCGATGCAATACTTCAATTCCCTCACGGAATCAGATAGAATATTAGGCGTGTTTGCTCTGCCAACAGTGACCATGATACTATCTGGGATCCTTAATTCGTGCAGGGTAGGTGGCCGTTCATTTTGTGAATCTAATACCATTACACTTGTTTCATTTGATTTTGTCATGCTTGAATTTCTGGACAATTTTCTCCTTTTTATAGTGGGGCCATAAGTACCATCCAATTTGCAACTCCAGGTTAAACTGCAAGATCGTTGGTGATGTCTTTTTCCACCAACAATTAATGGACTGTTCGACATTACTTCCGACTTAGATCGTTTCAGCTCTCTTCCCCCACGCTTCTGATTTTTATTACTGAACAAGTCATCCATTAGATCCTGAACGGATGTTCTCGTTTCCAGATGAACCCAAAGATCGTTATGCGATCCAAGTTCTACCAAAGAAGGATCTATTTTCGAAATCTTATTTTCTTGCGGTTTTATAATTTCGTCTACTTCCGATGCCAACATATCATCTTTAAAAAGATCGTTCGCAAACGTGCCGTCGTTTTTTAAGTCCATCGCTAAAAAATCTTCGTAAGTCATTTTTGGAAATATATCCTGCATAGAAATACCATCTAACAAGTCGTGCGGTAAATCTTCAAATATGGCTTCTTTCAATTCCGGAGGTAAAAGATCTGTGTTATTCTGTTCTGCTAAGTTCTCGTCCACTTCTTTATTACAAACTGCGTCAATTAAAGTATCCAAGGTCTGTTTAATCGCTAAATATTCAGCTTTCTGTTTGTCTAAAGCAGCTTCCTTTTCTCGCTCTTTAGAATGATCGATAGTAATATTGTTCTCCAGGTCCGGAGAATCTTCTGGTACGTAAACTTGTACGTACGTCCTAATATAATATCTTACAATTTTAAATGGATTTACGGTAGACCAGTACAGTCGAGAACATTTATAATCGCAAGGTATAATTTTCTCGACTGTGTCAGAGTATTCAGGTATGACTGTACCTAAGCAATCAATCGTCAACGAACCTATCATAACTTTTACTTTACTAGGTTCTGCGTATTTTTTCTTCTTGCGATCTAGTTCTACGTACACTGGCCTCCGTAGACTAAACTCTTTTTCACTTTGTAACGTTTTATGCGTGCAGTTATTCAAATGCAAAGAGCAAAATACTGTTTTGTCGTCGTTAAAGGCAAGCCCAACATTCCTTGCGCAAGGATAATGAAAAGTACTATTACAATTTTTTGCACAGCAGCCAATACTGGCCCCCTTCTTGCCACATTCCGTACAACGAATTAACCGGCCCCTTGAAATGGCACTATGGACATTTTGTAATGAACCATCGATTTCTTCGAATACTTCGTTAGACCAAAGTGCACAATTCGAATGTACCCATTCATTCTGTCCACAATACAGTAGCCGTCCTTCTTTCGTTTCTGGGCCATCGCTTAAACCCTTGCACAAACAACACGACCTACTGTCTTCAGCGTGGACATTGTATAAATTGGCTGTTTTCGCCGCAATTGCCTTCGGTGCTTTCATCACTTCCTCTTTCCATATTTCCAGAATAGAATCGTCAAGCTTGGTAACAGAGCTATCATCTTTACTATCTTTGACAGATGTTAATGCATCCCATTTACCATTAATATTTTTAATACTTTTCGGACTAAACCATGGAAACACCTCCCGTAAAATTTCGCGATAAGCATCGATTAGTTCCTTGGTTCCGGTACGACTAATCACGTGTTCCATATCATAATGAAACTGCGCCAATGTTGTATATTCATTATTATTAACTTTTCGTTTTACCGACATCAACGTGGGCGAGGGTCTAACAATAACTTGCTGTTCCGAGCAATGACACTCTGTATCGTTCGAGTTGCCGTTCGAATTTTCTTGAGTTGCAGAATCTTTTTTATCGCTGTCTTGAGTATCTTTCACGGCACAATTTTTTACTCGAACAGAACATTCTTTTAAATGAAACTTTTGCCGAAGACGTCTTAAACCTCTTCTATTAGAAGAATCACTTGGCTGATCGTCATCCAGTTTACTTATTGAATCAGATTTCGAACTATTCGAATTCAATTCTGTACCTCTTGTCTTTTCATTGTTACTCTCTTCAGCTTCTTCCGCGCTATTGCTTTCCTTATTATTCGCCGCATTTGATTCTGCTTTTTCATCCGAAAACTCCAATCTTTTTCCAGTAGAAACGGGTCTGCATAAACATTCCTTTCGTGGACTCCACTTCAATGCAGCACAGGCCCTCTTGTTTTTACTTAACGACTTTATAACACCTATGAAACCAGCTTTAAGTTCAGACTCTATAGCAGTCCTCCAAATAGAATTAGGGTTTGAGGAACATTGTCTGCACGTAAATTCAATAGTATCAGGTAAATAACTCAAAATCTGATAACGCTCATCGGAGAGCCTCTCGCAATGAGCATGAACCCAGCAAGAACACTCATTACATTCCATCATCTGAAAAATACAACACAAAAGTGGTAGCTTTACATACGGCTTTCTGTAGAGTGTTCCATAATTACTGATATCATCGAAAATTTGTGCGATTCTGTTTGCAAAAACGAATTCAAAATGCGACATAAAATTTTTCGAGAGACCCTGTTTCCGAGACAATCGAGTCGACAAATTCTTCGTGCGCGAGTATACCTTATGAAATTTTGTCTGAGTGGGACACCAAACAACAGACGAGCGTTTCTAAATCTATTTTAGTCTTCCTATCTTGGCAAATATAAATACAAATAAATTATCATTTTTTCTCTGGCTCGCTGTATTTTAAATATTGCATTGTTTTTTGTAATTTGTTGTCTGTCTATACACTTACATGGACCTCTGGCAATACCCATAAAAGCACATATTTATTATTGCTGTAGAATTGAGTGTGCACTTACCTTTGTATCAAAATCGTTTTCGTTGTAACATCTTTGACATAGGGGACAATAATTTCCTTGCTGACGTAATTTAAAACACATGGAGCACAGCGGTAAATTGCCCACATGAACATTAACTCCTTCGCTGCCGCAGCTTTTACACTTGACACAACTTTGACACACATAAGGTCTTTCAGGACTGTAAAGTCTTGCACTAACACCAGATTTTGACAAGCACGAGTGATGAAATGATTGACGACAACGAATGCAAGACAATTTCGGACCAGATCTTAGATGGCAGGATTGGCATATTGTACATCGAGGACAGCACCAGTTTGGTTGGGCACAAGCATTCCATTCACTCGGTTCCAAACAAAAGGCATGATATGGCTCGCAACAGCACTGACAGTGGATGAGCTGGAAAGATTGTTACAATGTACAATTATATACAATTATGTACATATATACACGAACTTACAGGTTCCTTTCCAGCACTTCCACAAAGATAGCAGATAGCAGGAATATGAAAGAGTTCCGAACTAATGAGGGCAAAACCTTTCGCACCGACTTCTGTGGGATCGTACTGCTCCCAAAAGTCTATAGATACTGTGTGTAACGTGTTGCTACTCGTTTTCGGTACCTATAGCGATTTATTTGATAAAATAACAAATATGGATCTAATGAGATTACAATATCGTCGCTCCATTTCGTAACTATCTCCACTAGTTCGTAAATCGATAAGATTTATAGCTTATGAAGTTTAAAAACTTTCAAGGTTTTGAAATTTGGATTTAAACAAGCTCAATACATGTTGCTTTCTAAGTAGAACTTTCATCGTATTATCACGCATATTCTATTTTTTATAACAATGGGACATCTGTGGTTTAGTTAAATGAAACTGGGGTGACGACATATATCAATATAATTGAATTCGTTTCCTTCTTACCACTTGTAAATTTGACGCTGACACACTTTGCTGCTGTTTTCCTCTTTTTGGGTGAGGTGTCTGTGTAGCATTGATAGTATTATGATTGATAAGATTTTCATCATTTTGTTTCTGCGGTTCTTTCTCTTTTGCCTCATCCTTTTTTTCTATCCTGTCGTTTTCCTTCGTAGTTTTCGGAATGTGCTTATTGCTTTCAGTATCTTCTTTTCCATCTGCAGAGGGGAAAGTCGCAATTGGTTGACCAAGAGCAACACTCGCGCTTCGACAAACGTGTTTAACCCTTGGCCCCTTCAATTCTAATCTCTGCCTTAGGGGTTGCGGGCATTGATTTAATGTTGGTGGGGAGAACATTGGATTTTTCAATTTCTTCCTCACTTTTATCCTATTATTCTTTCTTCTCTTTTTACTAGGCGACATATTTAACGACGAATCGACTATAAAAACGAAACTATGATTATTAAAAATATTGTAAGACAAACACGATAGATGAAAAAAGAGCATCCACAACTTACATTTATCTAACTTTGTGTACAGGAAACCACCAGTGCCTTGATAACCAACTTTTTGACCCATTTCTATATTTCTCCAACTCATAGCTGATTTAAATAGGTTTTTTTCTGAACTGTCTTCTGATGGCCAGCCTAACTTGGAAGATATTAACTTTTGCCCCTGATTATCGCCATCTTCTTGATTCAGTGCCAATGGTATACTTAGTGGGTCTCTCATCAACAGTGGTAATAATGCATTTAAGCCTGTTCTCAGCGAAGAAGGAATGTTGTAACATTTCAAGCACATTTTCAACCAACAAGCCGGACATCTAGCTTTGTAAACGCATCTCATGAGATTCCATTGTTGACTTCTTACAACAGGTGGTACTAAGCATAAACCATCTCCTTTATGACACTGAAGGGCAGGAAGGGTACTGTCCGTAGATTTTGCGCAAGCTTGACGTTTAATCATTTTGCTGATAAACTTTCTGCATGATTCGCAACTATGGATACCAAATTTTCGGGCCTGCTTTACAAATCGGTAAAACCGTACAGCACCACAAACACCACATTTAATTGTGCCTGTCAAGCCTGAAACAGTACGAAAATAAATTAATTTTAATGTTAATTATTATACGAAACTATATATATGTATATTCTACTTGCACTATCAAAGGTGCTTCAATATTTAAAACGATATTCCAGATTTCTGTACTACAAACATTTGTAACAGAAAGGAATATAGCACGAAAGTAATATATTGCAAAAAGTATTAAACATTATACCTAAGTTAGTATTTCCGCTTGTAACACTATTGCTATTTGTTGTTGAAAAAGGTCCTTCGGTTCCGGCGACGCATTTATTATCTAGTTTTAGTCTCGCTTTCCTTAAAATAACTTTTCCACCATTTAATTTCATGCCGGTCCATTCTGACTGTTCATCTTCTGTGTGATTACTATGTTCGCTTCCACTTTCGGACAATGTGCTCTCTGTGTCGAAACTATCCGAATTTCCCTCCGTAGTTTTATTCCTATTATCGGACTGGTGTTGACCTTTTGCACTTACATTTTCTTTCACCTTTGCCGTATCTCCAAAGTTTGTCTGAACTTCTAGATCAACAGCGTCGCTCTGAGTTCCTGACCTTGTTTGAATCCTGGAAGACTCTGAACTTGGAACATCAGAATCGGGAAGAACTTTTGTAGGAACAGAAACTGATTTCTGATTTTTTGGTACAGTTAATTTTGCGTTTTGAGTTTTTCTGATTGTATTTTGCACAACATCTTGATTACTACTGGATTCATTGGATGGACTTTTCACTGTTTTGTTCTTACTTGTTAAATTAGGTTTCTTAGCATCCGTATTAATAGTTTTTGATACTTGTGCGTCTTGTACAGAAGGTGCTGATTTTTCCAAATTCTTTACAGAATGTATTGCAGTTTGGGGATTGGTATTTACACGCTGAATTACTTTCTTTGCTCTAGTTTTTGTTTCTTTATCTTTTAATTTTGTACATACGTTACTAACATTTCCTTGTTTTAATTTTGCTTCCTGATTACAAAGCTTATTCAACCCAAATTTAGCTTTCTTTACATTCGTGCCTACTTCATTTTCACTGTGCTCTGTACCAGAAATTTCTTCCAATTCTTCGATAAATCTTTTATTCGGTTTGATTACTCTCGACGAATGAGCACTACGAACCGGTAAAATAAATTTTCTTACAGCGTTTGGTTTATCCCCGCCTTGCGCAGTCATGTTACGTGCATTATTACTATTCGATTTTGCCCTTTGCAATAATCTCTTTGCAGTACTGTTACGTAGCTGTCTTGTTCGTTGGTGCTGATCTAAGATATTGTTCACTGATTTTAATACTGGTGTTTTCATAAAATTCGAGAACTTTATGTTCTTACAATTTCTGCGACTCTTAGGTCTATGAAATTTAGTAGCACGTTTGGGATTTAACACGTTTGCATCCTTCTTAATGTTCTCCGTTATTTCTGGATCTTTACCGCATGACTCCTCTGTATTATTTTCAGTATTCGATGGAGAATTCTTAATATCTGTGACATTTTGTTGTTGTACAGGTTTATCGACAGCATCAGGTGATGATTTAACGATCGTCTTTTCGGTGTCATGTTGTTGTGTTTTTATGTAAGACACAGAAAGATTAGCCTCTTTAGTGCTAAAACCATGGAATGGTGGATGTTCCTATGGAAAAGATTTATTAAATGTTAGAATCGAAATATATAATATTCCTATCATTTTTCTTCCTTTATGTCAATATATAGATGCATCATTCGTAGCATAACGTAATGTAATAGAGAATTTTTATGTATCACATTCTACTGTACAATTTAACTATGGTGAAAGGGACTCAGCAATGAATTACTATATTATAACGAAATACATATTAAAAGTTTATACTTTACTTGGGATACAGGAAGAATGGAGTTAATAACACAAATAAAATACGCCTATGGCGTAAAAGCGCGGGCAAAAAGGTGTTTTTCATAAAATCATTGACATTTTCAATTGTGGCGGTACGTCAGTGCGTATTATACACATCTGCCATTCCGAGCCTGTGATCCCCTTTTAATAGGTTAATTTTCATCATACAGCCAAATCTTGTAAGTTTTTCTCACCACCGATCGGCGCCGTATGCGTCCCTATGACGCTTATAAAACAAATACACTTATTTGCAACTTGACGGAGAAGTATTTACTTCGTGACTCTAATTGGGCGCCTTCCACCAAACACTGCTTACGAAAGTAAACTACGAATTACCTTCTCGTTGTCACCAAATGTTTCGTTGAACAGGGAAAGTCCGTAATAGATGTTCTCGGCGACGGTTACCGAATCGCTTTGGCTTGTCTCGGGCTGGCCGAGAACTTTGATTCGTTTCCTGGTGACCGTCTTCGGCGGCTTCCCGGGAAACTTGGACCTTCCCATGTTCACTATTTTCAACGGCCAACCTCAACCTCACAACGAAATTCTGTTTCCATTTTACGCGATTTTGCCCAGTTGAGGCGCACCAACTGAACACCAACGAACACTTAACACACACGAAACTTACAGGCTTCGTTTAACATCGGTTAACGTCGGCTAAATTCGATGATAGCCGCGAAATACGCGCGTACTGTCAAACACAGAATCACTAGTAGTAAGGTGGGTACATGTGTTTTCGAATACAAACGCGCGTAGGTATTCATCTAGTGATTTTCGCTGCAGTGAAACTCAAGTTACGCGCGCACGCAGAAAGCTTCAAATCTTGTTACTATATTCGTACTTAATCACGCATAGGCATATGTAAACTGTAATTTAGTGTAATTATTCATTTGTAAATAATGATTGTTGAACGTTAGTTGATTTAATAAATAGCTGTGTACGAGATTACAACAGTTTCCAGCATTCACCAATTTTTAAACAGCAATGGAGCGCAATTTTGGGTAATTATATAACCTCCATATTAGGTAATTACAGTAAGTGATAGTAGTTTATAATAGATGGTACGCGATTGCTTATGTGTGCTGTGTATTGAACATTGTCCCCTTTGAATTCACCATAATACATGTCACTCTAGGGAATATTAATTTACCTTCTGTAATGCTCATTAATATAATTTTTATTTTACAAACAGTTTAATTGTTTCGTGTATTTTGCGTTTTACTAATTTATGTTGCAAATGCTATAAGTACTTCGCACTATAGTTTAATTCATAAAAATATAACAGACTATACCTATAACTACAAAAAGCCCCGCCGTCATCGAATATTAAATAATTTTAGTGGAATTAATGTTATTATTGATTAGTTTTAGATTCGTAATGTTTAATGTAAAATAAAATGGTGTCCCATATTATCAGTTAAATACCATTTACATGCTTATTATCACTTTTCAAAATGAACATAGGTCTGCAACGTTCAATAAACAGCAATTTATGTGAAATGCAGAGCAGTCTCTAATACTGAATAATAAATTAATTAAATTCTACAAACTAAAATGTAATTATAGTGCCTATGATAATTCCACGCCATATACATGTGCATATCACGCGAAACAGTATTTAAAACAGCTTGCAAGCTCTTGAAAATGAATACAAGGCACGGTTTCAAAATGATCTCAAAATGTTCTATTAATTAATTAAAGCAGTAGATTATCAAAAGCTCTACATAATATGTTATAGAGCTATGTATAATTAAACGCCCAATATACCATTAAATAATCCGTGCACTTCGTAAAATATTCAATTGACACAGATATCTTTCTTGCCCACTTACATATTTTCGTCCGCATGCATATCTATTTATTATTACATGCAATATACAATATATAATGTTCAATGAAAATCAGTTCAAGCTCATTTAGCAGCGCTATAATGAGCGCATTATTTAGGGCACGGCTATCAAATACTAATTAACTTTATCTTTGAAGCAGCATTCCCTCTATATTTGACTGCATACGACCAATCAATGTAATTTATTATTATTTCCGTTTCTGCTTTTGATTACTGCACGAAAATTAACGTCCTCCGAAAAAATTGCGATCCGGGCCAGATTAAATAAGCTTTATAAGAACACACAAATAGGGTATTATATGATCTGTAATTAGGAAAATTTCACTGAGCCACGAAAGCAGTGCGCTCTTTTCCACGCCATCTCGGGAAATCGAAATTTTGTTTCGGCATTTCGAGCCTGCGCTAACTAATAATGACGAGGCATTCGGGATTTTAATCAAATCAGTTTGTTCAGGCTACCTGGAAACGGGTTCGATAAATGAGGTATACATGAATTACAAATCCGGTGCCATTTCATGTGCACTGACCTGTGCCCCATTTAAAATAGCTTCTATCGATACCACCATCAAATACCACTTTTAGACCATATTGTAGTTTTCCTTTGACTTTAAACATGTGCCCAGTACTTTCCACGTACATATGTGCGTTCCGTACATTTTATTCCAATTCCTCTCCATGCACATGGACATGCACGTATCATTAATGCCAGCGATCCTACCGCTTCGCGACAATAAACGAATCAATGCTATTTAATTTTCCGCAATCGATGGAAAGATTTTCAAGTCGCTTTACCACCCAGACCAATTTCCATTCGTTTTACCCTTTGAACGCGAAAGAAAAGAGGGAAAAATACGAGCCAGAGACCTTTTTCCCGATCAAATTTATGGCAACGAGAATACGATAAAGACGATAACCGTTTCAACCTTCATAGTTACACAAATTGTGGCGTATAATATCGGGATCAGGTATCGGCCACCACGATTTTTGTACCATAAACATTTATATATGTACGAGTACACTCACGCGGGTGTATTAACGAACTTTACATTTGCAATAAGATTTATCAGTATTTTATTACATTTCCCTCCTTTGCCGTTCCAATCAGGTCAGGAACTAAGTTACGTCCTGTCACGGCGGTGCTGTTTTTCATAATTTTGATATATATTTTTAGCGAATATCAAAGGCGGACGAAAAGAAACACTTATCCTTTGATGACATTTATTAGTAATTTCAAACTTCGAAGAGCATACATTTTTCACGATTTATTAAGTGAACAACTTATTTATACTTATTTATACTTGTTTCTCGTATGATCTTATCACGAGATCGATGGCGAATATACACCGGTAAAAACAATTAGAGGATCGCGTATTGCAAACGTTGTTCACGGCAACACGGCACATCGTTTCGAGAAATTTCTTTTTGGAAACTGGGGATGGTGTTATATGCACACGCTTTTGGAAACATAATTCGGTAAATGCAGAAATTATGCGTCGCGTTGACGTGGACAACGGTTGCAATATGTGAGCCTCTAATTGTTTTGAACAGGGTATAATTTAACAAATTCGGCGAATCGTCAGAGCGAAGCGAGATATTTGACCAATTTGGAGCAAATGCTAATTGGCGGTGGGTAATTATTTCGATAATGATCTTATGCCCGCAAAATAATTAAAGACTTTGTTCATTATACCCGACAGATCATCTTGTCTGTATTATTCGAACGATGTTTTCGTTCGTAATTGAAGCGAATAAATGTTCGGCAATAGTCCGAAAATTATTATGGCAATACGTCCGTTTCGACATTTATAAGTTCAAAATGCATCTGCCTTAAAGCTAAGAATAATCGACGCGAAACACTGTCTCAACGCGTTCAAACATATTCCAAAGACAAAATGAAACCACTGTTGAAAACATGGAAATATCCAACCGGCGTTAAGAGCAAATACATTTCCACCGCGCTTTACCAAAATATTAAACTATCCCTCCCACTGTTTTATCAAACGATTAGATGTATCCAAAAATTAACAGAAGACGAAATATCATTGCAGTGAAATGCAGTTAAATACACCGCGACGCTACGTATTCCAAACAAATGGTTCCCGTTCATCCAATTCCAAGCCAGGAAAATACTTTCCCTATTTATCACGTGTCCTGCAACAACAACGAATACACAGAAACCGCATCCTAATCAAACATCCTTATCTCGAGACCGTCCTAACCCGTTCCGAAAATTCCATTTTCGAACTAATCGTACGAAACGAAAGGCAGTGGCAGACGTGAAATCGCCGCCCGTATCCACATTTCCAAGACCCGTGTACAACAAACGGGGCGCTTAGACGTGTCGAGTTAGTTAGGTTCGAACGCAACGTTGTCCCGTTGAATCAAATTCAAATTGGGGACGATCTAAAGCGATGGTTCACCTGTACCACGGGAAACCCGAGACTCGTTACGCGCCGGGCGTATTCGTTGAAGGCGGCGAACGAACGAGTTATCTCTCGATCATTCCGCTCGAAATGCCCGAGCGGGTGTGGTACCAGCCGTATTCGTTGGGATCGGTCAGCTAGCCGGTTGTAACGGAGCTATAAGATCTGCTGTTCCGTTTCGTTGCTTTGCATCGCGTACACCTCTCTCCCGTCCACCTTTGCCGCACGGACTTCACCTCGGCTGGACAAGTGTGCGATCCTAGAAGGATAACGCGTATGTACCTACGCCCAGGCTCGCTGGACCATTTGCGGACCCACGAGAAAGACCGATGGACGCTTATACATATTAATAGCTACACGTATTACTCATACCGCGGACTGAATATTTTTTCCCCTGCCCACACACCGCTCCGCCATCGCGCAGATGCATCTTTTCCACCTTCTGCCACCCTTTGTACCGCGTTGTATGTATATTTTGTTTCCCTTTACGCCGTGGCACGATTTCGATATTCCGGGGAACGGATAGCTGCGGCGAATATATTTCACGCGGAATACCGCCGACGCCCTTGTGCAGGTGTGTTCCGCCTCGTTTCGTTGGTCGCGAAAGGAAAAGGGGGCGGTTTCCGGAAGTTACGAAGCCGCGGTAGGAAGTTAATTTCACGTATTTTAAATGGAACCTTCATTTCGTTCTACTTCCAGCTTTCCTTTCGGCAGGATAACAACGGGTCGTAAGCGTCGTTCGCGAGCACACTGAACGTTCAGGGGATCGGACGTCGACGCGCAGCACTGTTTCACCGGGTAATCGGAAGCGTCTGCGATAGAACGGCGTTACCGCGAACCTTGGAATTAATTATAAGACACGTATTACATTATGTACCGGCGAATTCGTTTTCCCCGCTCCCTTTGTTCGCAGCCGACACGCACACGGTGCTTAGAAAGTTCGAAGTTGGTTCATTGTCCCCCCCCCCCTTCCCCGGAACGTGAGAAATACGCGAAACACCCGAGTGACATTCCGGGGCGGTGTTTTTTTTCCTTTGCGAAGAAAGGGAAATAGGAGGGGAAAAAAATAAGCGTAACGCGTTCGCCGAGAGAACGAAGCAAAATACTTTTTCACGCTCATTAAACGTCGCATGGCCCGCGGAACGTGACACAATATCTGAGACGCGTTCGCGCGACCGGGTTCGTTAAAATCGCGTTTCGATCTCGCTGCGGACGATATTAACGACGCCACTCGAAGCGCAATCCGCACCAGTGTATCGCGTCGATCCGTTCGAACTCTCGATTCGGGGCAGAAATTACTCCCGCAGCACGAGTGTCATTAACGAGGATCGTTTTCGTCGCCAGTCAAAATCGTTGCCCCTGCTATCCTCAGCTTTTCTTTTTCTACGGCGAAGCCCGGCAAGTTTCTCTCGCGTGCGCCCGCGATTATCCGCGAGACCCGGCGACGGTACGCGCGTGCACGCACGGAAAGCCGCGAATACACGAACGTGTACGCGCATTTCCATCGATATTGAAACGCGTGTACGCCGGCGACGAGAATAAGTCTCGCCGTGCTTTTCAAGCGTATTTTTGCATCACGAGCGGATCGCGCAATTTACGCATGCAGCGAGCGTAGAAAGCTAGAGGACGGTTCATCGCACGAGAGAACGTGAGAAATACTTACACCATTCTACTTTTTCTCTCCTCATCCTCCTCCTCCTCCTCCTCCTCCGTCATCTTCTCCTTCCTCTTCTCTCTTTCTCTCGCCCCGGTGCTGCCTGTTCGCGTACACTCGAAGTCGCTCGCGTATACTAAACTCCGTTTCTGCGCACGAAAAATAAAAGCGCCGCCGCGCTACCCCGCCCCTATTAAACAGGTAGTTGCCGGATAAAAACGAAACCGCTTCCCTGCGTGCCGCGGTTTGAAGAAACCATCCTCATAGGCGGGATTCTAACGAGAGCGGCGATGCTGGCGGACGCAGGTGTACGTACGGTGCGTCGGATCGGCACGATTTCATCCACCGTATAACGATTCCGGAGGGGGGAATTATCGGGCCGCCGCGGGATTTTACAAGCGTCGAGTGTTTTTGATTATTTTCGCGTTCACCGCCTCGGTTCGTTTCGTTCCGGTCCGCGCGAATAAATCGGCAAACGAGCGACGCGCAACGGAGAAATGGGCAGAATAAAATTGGCGAACTTTGGTCGGCGCTGGGGCAGGAGGGGCGGGGTTAAACCGGGGAGGGAAAGAAAGTAAAAAAAAAAAAAAAAAAAAAAAAATACAAAAATAACCGGAGCGAATAGTCGCTTATACATATTAATAGCACGCGGTTATGTACGGCCGCGTGGATCTACAAGTGAGCGCGTAGGTATATCGACACAGAGGGACCGGTTCGTTCTTTACGACGGCGTCGATCGTTTCCAGGAGAAGCAACAGCCCCGTGCAATATACACACGCCCGTGGACCGATCCAGTTTTAGACACCCACGTGGCGTCCATTATCCAGATCGTGTCCAGCGTGCGAGAAGAAGAAATCTGTTTTATTATCCTCGGCCGCTGTACTCGTGCTGCCCGCTGAAATCACCGCTCGGACACGGATAACGCGGCCGTCTCTGGCCCGTTCTTTCGGCCCGTTCGAGAAACGCGACAGACAGGGAGGGCAAACACCGCCGAGCAAAGCGGGCGGCGTCAACGAGGGGCGAGAGAAGGAGGGAGAGATGGACAGGTAGATATAGGTATCAATAGCCAGGGATACACATATAGGCGCAAGCTAAGAGACAGAGACCGGTTCACGCTTTACGACAATGTAACCGTACTATTCACGGGCCTCAATAGATAGGATCTATAGGGCCGAGAAGTGAACCGATGCAAACGCCCACGCGGCCTCCATTACCCATGTCGCGTTACGTTTCTCGCCGGAGGAATATATTAATTTCCGTGAAAATATCGATGCCGCCCTCGGCTGGCGCGACGAGGGGCCCGTTCCACGGGATTTGCGTGGCGTTGGGCGAGGGGCCGGAACGTGTGCGCGACAAGAATGTGGAATCTGGAGTACAGAATCGTGGGGCGCCTCGAATCTGAAACGAGGATAACAACGGATGGTAATAGCAACGCTTTTTTTCTTTATGTACGCACCCTCAGTATACATTCGCTTAGAATTGTATTTGCGCACCGATTAACAGGAGAGTCGACGCTGGAAAAGCAACCCGGAGAAGCAAAGGGCGGTTGCTCGTTCGTCAGACCGTCGCGCACATTATCTAGCCCAGAAGTCGCATCGACGGATCGTCCAATACAATCGCCGCGGTGAATTTTAGCCGCGATATAAATTTGGTCGGCTAGGCGGAAAGATATTACAACCGAACGGGGATGAAAAATTTGTGGGCCATCGCTATCGGCCAATTCCACCGGCGAACTCGATGAAACGTTTCGCGGAACAGAATCAGCTGCATCGAGCCGCGTTACGGACCGAATATTTTCCCCGCTCGTTCCGTCCGTTTTATTATCGAAAGCCCGGAAATGCTATGGAAATTCGAACGAGGCGGGATGACGCGCGGTAAATGTCCCAATTAGTGACCGTGCAAGATCTGCGTGCACGCTCTAACATATTTACATAATTAAAAGTGTTTATCCCCAGCTACTAATTAACGGCCCATCACGTCGCTGGCACTTTCCCGGTATGAAAGGGGCCCGTTTTTTTTTTTTATGATGAAATTGTTCGAGCATAATTATTACCACTTATTGACCTACAGTTCTCTCGTCCTAAACGGCGACCCATTTCGGGCCGGACCGTTGACCCGGACACGCAATCCAGTGGCCCAATTAGTTACTGGCAAATAACGTTTACGAGATGATAAGTGTAAAACAAAATAATTCCGGCTACGGTCTTTATTACAATAGACACCGAGGCATTTTACAACCTGCCGTCGCGAATAGCTTTCCGCGTCGTTTCAATGCTTTACCGGCCACCTTTAACGACGTTACGATGCAGGCTGACAATACACGCAAGACGAAATCGCGATGCAACGTCGCGCAATTAAACGCCTCGCGTAAAACGTTTCATATTTGAACGCAATGGGCGACGCGACGATAATTAGGGCAGGCTCGTTAATTGCCGCATTTATCTCAATCGCGCGAGGCGAGTATACAATGATCGGGAAAGAATTAGGAACGGCCTGCAGCCTCGATCCAGCCACTCGGTGACACGAGACGGTTCGTTTCGAGCTCGTTTGGCGAATCGCATCGTACAGATGCATTTAGTTCGCTAAGACGAATATAGCGCACTTATAACAAACCCCCGTCTAAGAAAAACTCCAGAACCGTGCAATTATTCAAAGGACTAGAATTAAATGCGCAGCCGTGCCGCAGACCGCGTATACCGTGTACCGCGAGAAAGGTAACCGCATTTAAAACTGAGCATTTATAGGCGACCATAAATAATTTGCTCGCGCTTCGCGTCAATCCCTGCGTTATTCACACTTCTAGATATACGTGCGTATATTGCTTCTCGTTTAATCGGGCGTTTCATGAGAGTGCGATGGTAACGCGCGTCCATAACAGTAGAATTTCACCGTTTACATTCGGCCGGCGAACCTTTATGCATAACAATTGAAATTGTGCCATGTCGGCGTGGAATTTCATTTATTTTACGTTCGACGGGCAACGCGTTTCATCCTCCGGCAACAAAGTCGAACGCCGTCGTTCGCCCTCTGTTAAAACGGGGAAGAAAAATAATATACCGTCCGTTCAGGGGTTTCGCGCTCTTTCGTGAAACTTAATTAAAGTAAATGACAACACGATGTAACGCGACGTCGCCGGTTGAAATCCTATCGAACTTGTCGTTTGCTGTCCGTCTACGTGGCGCAATGCACACGAATGCTGTCGCACAGATTAAGTTCATCAGTCGATCATCGCACGTGGAGCGGCGCGTAACAAGGGCGCGTTATTCTTGTACACGTTTCAACAGCGGAACAAACTAATGTTTGCGATTTCGATCGAGCTGCGCGATGGAAACGAAGACCGGGAACGGAAATAGAAACTTTAAATTATTCTACGTAACTAAATTTGCTTCGCTGGTTTGTCGCGATCTAAAAAAATATATTGAATAAATACACGGCGACACGGTGTATCCGATAGCCAGACTCGACAATACTCGTTTGTCTGTCAATATCGGAATTATGTCGAGCTTCTGTCGTACGTAAGGAAAAAAAAAGAAACGCGACTAAAATCGTGGATTTTGTTAATAATCAACGAATTTATCAGTTTTTTGATGTTATTAAAAATCCCGATCTATTTGCAAGCTGATTCGCGTTGAGTGGCTCATCGTTCTGTCCGAATTTATATTTCATTCGAACTACTATTAATCTTTCCATTTATTTATCGCAGCATTTAATGGATAATGACTAACAATTCTTCGGATTCTCGGTCGATGTCGATATCTATTCCTCTCGTCATTAGCTTCGATTTAGGTCATATTCAGCATTCCTTTGTTGTACGATTGGAAATTACACGCACCAAATGAGAGCAAGAAAAAAAGGTGCATATAAAGAAAAAAACGCTTTAAAGTAAAGCATCGGAAGCATGTACATACATGTTTGTCTCGCACAATCAACGACGCGCTCGTAGTACGTATCTCTGTATAAAAAATTCTACAAAAAATGTAGAAAAAGGAACGCTTAGCAATACGGTGAAATCATTGAAATGCTTCTTACAGCTGGGTTTTATTTAATTTAGTTCAAGCACTCGTTTCGATTCCCCGACTGACAAATTAACGCTGAACCGAATGAAAGGGAAGAAATACAAGACGTTATAAATATTCCCTTTAAATTCTCACATTTAAAACAGGGGGCCATATTTAAACGGGAAAATTGTATGAAAATATTGTACGTTGAATAAATGGGATATCCGCGATACGATATTAATTAAAATTACAACGCTTCAACTTTTCTCCCCGGTTCAATATAAAATTACTAAAGCCGACTGAACGAAAGTAGTTCAAAGAAAGGAATGCTTTTAAGGCACTTATTATCCACGTTTCGTTCGCAGTATGAAAACTCAGCGAAAAGATGAACGAACAATTTGCGCAATTTACGAAACGCCCCCGATGCCGATTTAATTGAATCGAGAACAATACAACGAATATTCGAACAATAGAATTTTGAATACCTTCCCCCATCGCCCGAACCCCTTTCAATAATCCCCTCTCCATTTTTACACGAATAAAAAAAAAAAAAAAAAACACAAAAACTGCACACTCGGAATAAAATACGTCGCGTACGCGTACGTCCACCTCCGAACGATCATAATTCCGATTATCCCGTCGCAATTGAACAGCACGAATACGAATCCCCGTCTTTTTCGTGCAGGCCGACCGCAAGCTTCTCCCCCATAATTTGCCCACGCGTTCGCAGGTTCACGAAACGTTACTCGCCCCAACGTGTCATCCACGGGTACGCGTGCTCGCGTTATTAAGCGCAGTCGCAGAAACACGCGAGAACGCGTGCGAGGCAACGGAATCGTTGACATCGGCATTCTTCTCATTGTCAGTTTCGGTTTGGGACCGTACTTATCGATTAGCCCCGTCGTCTCTTTCCACGATTGTCCCGCCCTTGTCTCCGGTGTCGCACCGGTGCGCGCCCCAGAAACGCCGCACGCTGGTATGCGAGGCACGGTAATTACGAGGAAACGAGGAGGACCCTGTAGGCGCATCCAACAAACGAACCAACGAACGCGGAGGATCCGCAAGGACGTGCAATTCGCCACGAGACAATGATTTTCGGGGGGGCACACCGCCGTCCCTTCCGACTGCTCGAGCGTGGCAATTTTTCTCGTGCCACAGGAACGGTGATACGGTATTTATCTCCGTCTCGTTGACGGGGACACACCGTATGAAAGTGGCCGCATCTTTTGTCGTTCGATGCGCTGATATTTCTATCCGGATCGCGGCCACGCTTTTATCGACGAATTTTTTCATTCCTATCGTACCCTTCTCGATTTATCTTCCTCGCTTCTCCTCTATTCCCGTTTTCTCGTTCGGCCCGCTAGTTGCACCGGCGCGGACAGGTACGCCGGCGTTCGCGAGTTAGCAAACATTCGTCAACTCGGGGCCGCGGTGTTCTTTATTAATATTTGGGCGACATCGCGGACGCGAAACGCGGCGCTGTTCGTCGCGCACGAAAGAAAATGAATGCTTCGAGAATTTCGTTGCTTCGGCTCGGGTATTTGCTAATGACAGCGAATTTGTCGGACCCATTATGCAATGATACAGAAAGATGCTCGGTGGCGTTGAGAGGAATAACGCCAAAATACTGCAGCGCCCGAACAGATATTAATTAAGGGCCGCTGTAAATACCGTAGTGGATACAAAATTTTTAACAACGCGGTTTAACAAGACCATACGAAGCGCGCTCATTTTACGTCTACTGTAAGTTTCGAACAAGTACGCGCCGATGTCGTTTCGTAGTTACAACAGTGCTTTGACTTTATTCTAAAATTATTAACGACAGTCCGACGGCTAGATCGTAAGTGTTCAGTAACTTATGGACGGGAGTTACATGCTGGGAAAGTTTTCTCGCACACCTACGTTTGTTATCATTTGTAACGCGCCTTTCGTCACTGTCCCCGCGGTTTATTACAGACCGAAATCAATCATCAAAACTCGCTTTCCGCCTTCCCGTGGACACTGCAATAGCCGCTCGGAACGAGGCAACGCCTGGGAGGTATGCGATTTGCATTCGCGCAATGTTGTCGTCGCGTTCTATCGTTTACGCGAAAATGTTCTAAAATCGCTGGTGAAGGAATTTGTATATAATAGAAAAATGGTCGAACGATTCTGCGCTCAAATTTTCGCAGCCGTAACTTTCCGAGTAATGAAGATTTTCGTTTAAAATTTTCTTCGAGAACAGGCGAACGAACCTGGACGAAGCATTGCGACACGAACGTAATTGTGACGCGGGCCATCGAATATTTGTCGGGCCGGTAATACAACGCGATCGAAGATAGCATTCAATGTTCTTAACAATGGGTTTAATTTCCCCTCGACGCACTTATGATTTACGATTCCGGGCGAATGTGCGAAATCATTTTATGATACCGCAAGCGTAACAATATGCCGGTTTAACCGGTCCCCGCCCTCGGACTTATTAGTCCCGTTCTACCTCTTTCAGTAATAGTTTACCCACATAGCTGGCGTAGAAAGTTAGAAGGCGGCTCGTTACACTGTGAACGTGAGAAATACGCACACTACGTTACCTGTCTACCTTTCTTTTCGCCGCGGCCGGAACGTTCGAGGTTGCATGTTCGAGTTAAAAACATTATGAAAGAGCCCTCGACGAATAAAATACCGATACGTTTCCTTTGACGTAACCCGGGCGAGAGTTGGCAATTGACCTTAATAATCACGAAAGAGACGCTCTTGTGAAAAATTTCGACTCGTTCAACCTCGTTAAATGGTCGACTTGCTTCTTTCCTCTGTGGCTACGTGCACATATTATCGGCGTTCGGGGATTCCGCTATGCAATAGCGACGATTTCGTTACGCTGGTGTTCTATGACGTTTGAAGCGTGTATGTACAGTACGGGAGGCATCATCGCCCAGCAATGCAATAAAGTTTGGACATATTACATCTTGGCTCCGACCGCTGTCGGCTTTGGGTAGATTAGTGTGAGAAATGTGTTTTCAGGCTCGGGTTAGTCGAAACAGCTCGACGTCAAACAATATAATTTCCTGATTTTGCTAAAGATAATTGATGTGTTCCGTTATTACTGTTATTATTATTAGCCGTGATGTAGCATAGTAATCAATTAGTAACACTTTATTATTCCTGTTTCTATTCAGGATTGTTTATGCCGGTAAACATAACAATTGTGGTCGCCACTATAATGGAAAAAGCGAAAGAACAATCGAAATTATAACGACGCTTTAATGTAATTACTCGTAATTCCGCGAACCACCCGCCGTTTCGCTTTTTGCTTGTTTAGTTCATTATTGCTCTATTTGCAAGGGGCACTCTGTGGAGCCTACAGCGACGCGAGCGTGTAACAAGCCTCCCCCCCCCCAACCCCCGTAAATAATTGTAATAATTTCGATAAAAGTTGCCAGGCCCGAACGGTAGAGTTTCGTGATCGATAACGACCTGAAATTAAAAACCACGAGCCGTCCGATGGCACTGCACGCGTTAATATGTCGGGAATCAATGTACCGCATTAAAAGTACAACGAGACGTCCATTATTAAAACGGGGGAAAAAACGAGCAATAAGAATAAACGGGAAAACAAAACGAGCGAGCGCAGGGGTGGAATGGGGATGACAAAAGGGACAAAACACGGGACGAGAGTGCAACGGGTACGTTAGACAAAACATGCAGAGAGCGAACACGCATTCACGACTATCGAATCCATGGCTTCGTTCTCTCCGACAACCGCGTGCGTGTACCGCGGTGTTCATCATCGATCTATGATGCCGGACGAAGAATGCGCGCGACCATATCGTTCCGCTTGTAACGAGCGATTATTCGTCACACGTTCCATCTTATTATCCTTTGTGCGGTAGACGGCGAGTAGTGAGTCATTTCTTTAAACTCGTTAACTCGTTACAAGCCAGCAGCTTCGAGGGAGAGAAAAAGGAGAGAAAAAGGGGAGCGAGAGAGTTAGAGAGCGAGAAAGAGAGAGAGAGAGCGAGACAGAGATCCCCTCCCAAATGGTGGAGTTCCGTTCTGTTCGTGTGCAACGAGGCCGGCTGGTCGATCATCGTATAACATAGAGGAGAGTACGCCGGAGGGTGGGGGTGCAGGGAAAATGCGTGGTGTGTACGCGCGCGGAAAGGTGCAAATAATAATAATGCCAATAACTAAGGGCTCGAGCGCGGTGCTATCGAGAAGTCAAGAGAGACGACGGTAGAAGCCGGGATTGGGTCGAAGGGTTTGAGCCTCGTGCTCGGAGGCTCATAATCGGTCGGACTCGCTTCGCGCTCGGTTTCTCCTCGAGCCGCGCCGTCCGATGACGAAGACGGAAGAGCCGGAGCGCCGCGAGCGCTACTGTGCACAGACAAAGAGCAGACTAGTAACGACGGGCCAATGGTAAAGGAGCGAACGAGGAAGAAGGACAAAGATATCCGGTGGACGGCCGAGCGAGAAAGAAGAAGAGAGACACGCCCTGCTTGCAGGTCGATAACGGAACCAACGCATCCTCTCGTGGGCTCTCCGGTAGCTCTTCTTGCTCTCCCAACCACCACCCTCCCTCTTCCGCTTCTTCCTTCCACTCGCTACCCTCCTACTACTCTCTTCTCTCTGACGCACCCTCTTCGCTCTCTCAACCCTCCCCCCCACCCCTCTGTCCTTTCTTTCGACCTTCTCCTTCTATCGCGCATAGTCACGTACCACACCCGCCATTCTATCCGTGCCGACTGAGCGGACTTTGCCGACCGTACATACCTACCTACTCCATCGCGAGCAAGGGTATATACTTTGCGGACTCTTTCTCTCTTTTCCTCCCTCCGCGTGCGCCGCTCCGTTCTGTTTCATTCCGTTCGGTTCCCGCCTCCGCCTTCTGCTTTTCCTTTTCCTTTTCCTGAATCCTTCTCCGCCGTCGCTCTCCCCGGCAAGCTTCTTCGAGGATACGATGTGCCGTGGATCGCATTATCACGGGCATCTAACCTCCGAGAAGGCTACGCCTGTCGGCGTAGCGTGCCAACCAAGCGAACGAGTAGGCCGTTTCCGAGCAAAGTGAACCCGAATACTATGTACTACCGATGCGTCTTATGTATCCCCCCCCCCCCCCGTACGCAGCCACCTATACGTCTCTTACGCGCTAATACATATCGCGCCCGCCGCCAGACCGCGTTTCTTTACGCGAGACGCGTGCTTGCGTATCATACGTGTGCATACTTCACGTGCGTGTAACGCCCAGCGCTCACACACGCGACAAAGCGGTACGCGTGCATACACGCACGTCCCGCCGAGAGATACGTATCATCGGATCGACCGACGGTAGCCGAGGAACCGGAGCAGGCAAGTCCAAACGCCTCTCCCTTCTTGTCGCCAACCCCCCCCCCCCCCCCTCGCCGTGCCGCCCTCGTACGTTTCTTTTTTGTCGCAACGTCAACCCGACGAGGCAAAAACAGCGAGGGGTACACCGGAGACGGCCTCGGGATCCTTGTTTTCGTCAGCCTCGAACGCGATCGCTCCTCGCGCCGCTCTTCCCCGTGTCTTCGTGTTCGTCCCACCTTCGTTCGTCCCGATTGCTCCGTTTACTCCGTTTTGCTCCGCTTCCAGGACGGTCCGGTATAAGAAAAGTTCGACCACGAAGGAGAAACGCGCCGGGCGACGGGTCCTCGCGGCGTGCTTCGATCGCTGGTCCTCGCCGCCGCGCTACACCGTACCCATCGGTTACACTCCACGAAACGAGCCGGTCGACGCGAATCAATCAAACCCATACCATCGACAAGCAGATTTAATTGACTTTATTAAGCGGTTGAATGGATATTTATAGGGAAGCGGGTCGTGCTCGTCGATTGTATCGCTACCCCTCGGACCCAGCAAGATACCGGCTCTCTCGCTAATACGATTCGTAGGCTGCCGGTTCGCATTTCAACGAGAACACGCCTAATAAGCTTCCCGGCCGTAACAGGCCAGCGTTCGCACAGTTGTAAATCCTGGCGCGACAATGAGGTGTAAGTTTCGTGCACGGGCCGGAGTCAAAAGAACCCGGGATCGAATCGAACATTTCCACTGAATGGAAAAAGCAACGTTTCAGGGCAACAAAGGGGCACGGCCCCGGCCGGCTAAACGCGGTATTTGTTGGGCCGATTCGTTCGGCGTATTTGCAGGAGATTCTACTCGCAAACGTTTGAAAGGCATACGCGGACGGGATTAGTTGGCAAAGTATCGTTCAGCGGGAATTTCCTGCTGCACTTGGGGAAAAATATTGAATCATAGCCGCTACAATCTAGCGTGTATTTCATTCCGAGCGACGTAAAAGTTCCGCTCTTTTTTTTTCCCGCGAGGCACACGATCGCGGTGTACGTGCTTGTTCCCGTATACAGGATGATGAAGCACCGCGTTAGTTTATATCGCAAAGAGTCCTACTCCACCCACGCGCGTGTGTGTGTGTACACGTAGCCGCCGCGTCGCTGTTTTAATTAATTTTTCTTTGCCGTTAATGCGCGTCCCGTGTTAAATATTTACGTAATTAACGGGCCGGCCGAAATCGATTTCTCGTTAATGCATCGCCGATCGCGAAAATGCACGCTCCCTTTTGCCCAGTGACAAGCGCGTTATTATAAGCGGAATTTCGTACCGGAACTTTGTGCGAACGCGAATGTTCGTTGCACGCCTAAAAAGGAAACGATATATGGGGCAGAAATATGTTACACTTTGCGCGGAAAGAAGCGGCGCAAAATTGAATCGAAATCCGTCGGTGACAGAACAGAGGCCGCGCGGCGCCTAACGCGGCGTTGAAAAACGCTCGGCATCGATTACGAGGTTTTTCGATTAAATGAAACTTCCCCGCTATTTTCGTCGTGTCAGTACGTTTTAGACGGCTGAGACTGCATTTTGCACAGTATCACGGTAGATTTCCCCGGGCTTTTCGATTCATTCGATTCACATTTCGCCGTAATTGAATCACCGATTTCGCCCCGAATTCGAAACGGAGACCTATCTACCCTATGCTACCGGCTACGCTTGCAATACATCGGCTCGAAGTTTATCTAAACTTACGGAAAACGCAGGCGTGTGGAGGTATGCCAAGGATGTACCCGCTACGGTGTTCGAATGCACGAGTTAAGAATTGCGTGCAACGGAACGAAATTCTTCGCTAAAAACCGCCGAAAAGTTTGGCCTGTCGCGAGCCCGACTGGAGCCACGTCGAATGTACCAGGCTGCATGTTTTATTCGTCGAATAGGGACCAAGCACGAATATTTCAAGAGTAGGAGAACGTTTCCCGTATTTATGCACGGCACTTGGTTCGTTTAACACTGGCGAGCGTTCAATAATTGGCAGGAGAAAGAATCGAGCCGCGATTCTCCTCCCTTTCCATCGCGTTCCTTCTCCTTTCTCGATTACTTTTTCATTGTTTTCCCCTTTTACGGCCGTTGATGTTCCCTTTTTTTTTTCTCTCGCGAGAGCCGCGTCGCATCAGCGCGCGTGTTCTACGCGATCGAATATGTTCGACGGCGGCGTTATTGTTCGATTACCGATCCCGCGCGACTCGCTCGGAAGGCTGATTCTCCAGCGATTTCCGTCCGTGACTTTGGCCAACGCTTTCCCCATTGACAATTAGCTGGAAAACTGATCGAAGATAAATGAAATTTTTTACCCGCGCGCAGCGAACGCACGCTCGTGGCGAGAGAAAAAAAACCGTGAGAACCGCAACGCGTATCGGGCCCTCCGTGCCCGTTCTCTTTCCATTCCCGGTTTTCCGCCATCGCTTCGCGGCGGATGAATCGAGCGCCGGATGAAAAAGGAGGAGAGGGCGAAAATTAACTGCGGAAAAGGACAACGAGAATCGAGTACGGGAAAGTGGACGAAGTAAATACGGGTAAAGCGCCGAACAGAGACCGATAATTCTTTCGGCGGGCTGCTCCACGAGGCCGACCAGTAATTACATGAAAAGCGTTTCGAACGCTACACCGTTGATGCGATAATGCGAGATTGAAAAATAACGTTTCGCCTGCGAGTCCCGCCGCCCCGGCCCCCCTGTCCCGGGTCGTTTATTCCGCCTCTGCAATCAAACAGGCAAAACACGCTGGCCCGTCCGGCCGTAGTGGTAACAACTACCGAGAAGAGCCCTCTACGGACTGGCGAAGCCCGTGCAACAGATAATAGCGTTACAAAATAAATCTGAGAGACCGGCCGGGCCGTTGTTGTCCGATCTTTTCAGTTACGATTCTATGCGGATCACTGCACTCGGGTCCCCGCAACGAGTTCCTGAATATATGGGTGGTCGATACACGCAGGCCAGTCGGCCGGCTACCTGGACGTGGCGTTTGCGGCCAGGTACCTACCCCGTGGACAGAAAGAAACGACGAGGAGGAGAAGAAGGGAAAAAAAGTTGTCGTCCCCCCGTGGCAGTTGGTATCTGCCGGCGGCGTCCGGCAGTCTACCCTGGCATTGTTGCGGCTTGTCATCGCGAGGGGGTGCGAGCCCGGGGGACAAAGGGGTGACCGGTGTTCGCAGGAGAGAATAGGTGGGCCAGGGGCGCGCGAAGGCGGCTCAAAAAGCCAGAGGAAGGCGGCCCGGCTACCAAGTAAATATGCGACAAGTTAGCATCCGTGTATAAATCCAGCGGCGTTCACGGTGACAGGTCACGCAGCGGAGGCTTCTAGTTTAGATCGCGGCACCCGTCCCATTTTGCCTGGCTCATCGAAGGCGCACGTACGCGTATATATGCTTTAGACCTGGGAAGTCCAGCTGCCGGTTCCCAGAATCTCGGAGTTTTATGCGACTCCCGTGACCGGGGTTCGAGTAATTGCAAAAAGTTATCGCGCCCCGGTCGGATCAAGGAGCGGGGGCATCGACCAGCTTTTTGATGGAATAATATTCCCCGTGATTGCTTCCGCCGGGGCGGGCTGATAGCGAAGGAGACGCGGCCACTCGCGTAAATCTAACGTGCAATTAAGAATTAAAGGAACCGCTACTCGGTCTCCGGAGTTACGAGGGAACGCTTGGAAATAGGATGGCCAAATGTCAGGGCGCGATCGCGTGCAGACACGTGGTATTCGCATTGTTGTTCTCGTTGTCGTCGTGGTCGTCGTCGTCGTCGTCGTCGTCGTGGTCGTCGTCGTCGTTGGTAGGTGGTAGAGGTGGTCGCGTGTGGGCGCAAGAAAATGGAGAAGGAGAGAAAGGAAAGGGGTGAAAAGAGTCCAACGACAGCGACAGTGACGACGGTGGTGGCAGTTTTCGCGAAATTACTGGGTTCAGCGGCGTACGCTTAACGGGTGCCAGCACGGGATAAAGGGTGAGGGATGCAAGCTGGTGTTGGTTGATAGGGAAACGAAGAGAGGGGTGGGTTTCAGGTTGCACGTATACGAGCCGAGTGCAGGGAGGACAGGTAAAGGCGCAGGTGGCGCGACGGGGCGAGTTGCGCCAACTTCTCTCTGCAAACATGGCAGTCGTCACGCAAGTCGCAAAACCCGCCAACGATATCGCGGCTTTCGAACTCGCCAACAAATACTAGGAAAACGGGTATTCGAAAGCCATTACACGCAATGGCCGACGACTGTCGTTGTTGCCTAGCCGATAAAACCCTCGTGCGAGGGATCTGTAACGCGGCCTCGAGGCCCGCACAGAGCGGCGATTTTTCATTCTTTTTTTCTTTCCTCCCTCTTTTTATAATAACGCATCGGTATACGTATGTGCGCCTCGACGTCTCGAGCCGCGGATATGTAAAAGTTTTTGCTAAGTAACCGACGACGCTGGCCGATCATAAACGCGAGTTTACTGGCGAGGCATGCAGAGAGCCGCCGACAAAAATGACTGGAACCAGATCCTCCTGGGCATGCCGGTGCAACGATACCGGAGTAGAGTAGAACAGAACAGAACAGAACAGAACAGAACAGATCGGAACGGAGGAGGCCAGGCCAGGCCAGGCCAGAGGCGTAGCCGACGAACGCGGCGCAAAATTGATTTCATTATCGATAAGAGAGTTACCGATCGAAAGGGCAATATACCAACGCCACAGATTACTACTATTTTGTTGTCGTCCGACCGATGGAAGGGGAATATCGGAGAGCCTTAACGCGCGAGACGTAGGAAGCGTAGGCATACACCGGTATGTAAATTGCAGAGCACACCGGATTGGATACAGGCCAATGTCCTTCTGGTTGCGCCATTTGGATCGGGCCCGATCCTCAAGGCCGACAATTGCTCAGCTTTAGTCCTCAATGGTGTTTCGCAAGAACGACCCATATAACGAACTTGACGCGACGCGTGGCGCCCACCCTCCTTTTGATCTCCGGTGAAAGGTGCTCTCGCCAATCTCGAGGACGCTCGACCGTTTTATCGCGTGTTCCCTTTCCCCTGGAATCGCGTGGTGCAGCAGCGAGAGGAAACCTCGTGGAATCGACCCGCCTTGCACTCTTACCGGCGCGATACGGAACGGAAATTGGCGCGGCCGTGAGATACCGCAAAGATCGCGCGAAGCTCGGCCCGGTGCCGACGGTGAACGCCTAGCAGGGCCGATTCCTACGGCTAGATTCAATCACCTGGCCGGTAAGTATGGCGTGGAAGTAATTACAGTTGTACTTACATTCCACGGGGAACCGAGCAAACTGGTTTCGAACGGGCTGCCCGCTCGGACTCGATTACCGGGCGCACCGCGGAAATCATATTTCGCGAAACGTCTATGAGATACTCGAGTTCCAACGACACCTGGCGGCTCGCATAAAGGAGAGTATAGAGCGCTGTACGGGGACGAGCGTGTATAGGCACAGAGAAAGAGAGAGATTTCTATCAGCACTTAGGGCAACTATGCGCTTAAAACTTTATGGGCAAACTTTTCCCGTCGCTCGTTTTATTCTCTACGCCTGCTAAACTCTTCTCCGCGAGATGAAAAAAAAAAAAGGTTGCACGGCTCATTCTTGAATAAGACCGGGTCGCGCACGACCCTTTTTCCCCCGCTGTCGTCGTCCTATAAACGGTGCGTTTCACGTTTCCGGGACGCGGAGACTTTACAAAAGGGGACGCAATCGGGTAGAAAATAATTTCTCCGTCGTCGCCGACGACTCTCGATCATTTCCGGCCGATCTTTCACGAATTCGACTAACCGTCTTCACGAGGCGAGCAACGTTCGCGGCTGTTTGTCCGTTTGTTGAAAGAAAAAGATTTTCCAAATAGAAACATTGGTCCCCGTGGTACGTGCAGCCTGCGGCGGTGGTGTAGGCGCATTAATAATGTAAGTGTGCAGATGGTGTGCAGTGAGTGCGCGGTGGCGCTGACTAGGATCAATGTTCCGTTCGCGATCTATATAGTATATAGTACAGTGTATGTAACGACAACGCCGGCTATGTGAGAAACAACACCGTTGCACAGGTCATTTCCACGGAATATATTTGCAAATATTCTGATCAAACGTAGGACGAAATATGTGTTTGAAAACTGGCATACGTGGCGCGAGCACGCGATCAATTCTGCCTAATCCGATTCGTTGGGACGGCGCTCTGTAAAATCCGCCGACAAAAATCGAACAACTAATTACGGTCGACCGGAAGAATCAGATGCAACGGGCAAGAAAAAATCGGACGAACGGAACAAAAAGAAAGGAAGACGGCCGTTTCGACGGTGTGCATCGTTGTACGTATAGGATGCACATGTGCGTTCTGAAATATTTACCCATCGACGCTGGTCTAGCCGCCGGGAATGCTAATTTTGTTGGGAAAACTCGATTGAAACTAAGAAGCGAAACGGAAACGCGATTTGTCGTTAGAGATATATTGCATATGCTAGTGTAAAGTCACCGAGCGGATCAGGAAACGGTTACGGATCGGGTATATGTTCCCAAGCGTGTAATAACGTATTTTATAAATTTATTCACATGATTTAAATAAATCAAGTATACAGTTAAGTTTACGACACATGCGCAACCTGTGTGGTGTTCACAGTATCGCAAGCGCATGCTTCTTCTTTTCGTTTCTCACTCTTAATTACCGGTTTGTTCCTCCTCCTCCTTGTATCTTTACGCGTTGAATAATATTTTACATGAGGCGACGTTCGATATACATATTTACATATCGTACAATATCATCAGATCGGACATATAAAATTACAAAAAGTCATCGTCTACCTAGTCGAGAATTCAAAATCGAAGCGAAAAAACTCTCTCTCTTTCTACGCGGCGAAGAACAAACGTGACACCCTCGAGGAAACGTGTCACTGGTTCTCGTTTATGTATAACTGAATATATATATATATGTACAATGTACATACGTACACAAAACGCTGATACAAGCGTAACAGCCTGCAGCCCTATTTACATAATTCCGTTCCTTTTCTTTCGTATATAATAGATATGTACACGCTTTTGGATTTAAATCGCCATCTAAGGCGATCATCCGGCGATTCCAGCGCAAAGGAGATGGCGTGTTTATACTTTATTGCCCGCTGAAGTGTCGCCGAGTGAAGTGAAAGAAGTAGGTAGAGGAGTCCATGTCGAACTAGATTCTCGCGAGACGCCATTCAGATATTCACATCGTACACTTTGCGCGCGCGCAATCTGTTCGCGAACAGGGAGAGCAGGCTCTGATACCGAGGAAACTAGACGAGGATCAGAGACAACGGACTCTACAGAGATAGAATGAGAGAGAGAGAGAGAGAGAGAGAGAGAGAGAGAGAGAACGAGTGGGAGAGACAGAGAGGGCGATAGACCGAGGGGGAAAAAAGAAGGGGAGGGAAAAGAAAGGGGGAAAAGCCAGGAGTGGAAAAGTGAACAATCACGCTTTTACCGATGAAACAAAGCAAGAGCGAACCCGTTTGACGAGAAAAGAAAAAGGTCCGTCGCGAACAAATATTTCGAAAGTAGTCGCGGAATATACTCTCGGCTAATCGCGTGCTCCTCTATCGTCAGACTACCCTAACGTTTTCCCCCATGAGCACAGCCTGCGAAAAGGCAAACGCCCGGCGACGATCCTACGTGGTATCGTCGCAATCGTTCGAAGAATCCCCCGTCCCCCCGTTCCCCCGGGGTAACCGTAGACACTTGACGCACGAATCGAAGTCAGAAAATATATCTTTCATTTGTCAGCTATCCAAGGTTACCGCGATCGTTCGACCAAGACGCCGGATGGCGCGGATTGGGATCCGCTATAGTCCTTCACCCTTTGCGGTAGCGGACAAAAAAAGCAAGAGAGGCGTCTTCCTTCTGCGAGAACGTATCACGAGCAGAATAGAATCGGCGCGAAGCTAGACGAGATACGCCTGGCCGGAAGATGGTGGCGGCGGCGGCGGAGGCGGTTGTTGCTGTCTCCAGGCGGTTCGTTCCAGCGTCGAATAATCGGAGTCGATGCACGAGTATATGTGCTCGGAGAGCGGCCTCCTGTGATCCTCGCTGCTGCCGCTGCTGATCGTCGTGTTCGTGGCGATGAGATTGCTACCCGGCACGGTAACCGCATCCCTGTAGGCGTGATTGACGGTCAGCCTGGGCTGCGGGGACGAAGGTGGCGGTTGTTGTTGCGGCACGGAAACGGTCCCGCAGAAATACGCGGGCGGCGCGTGTTGTAACATTAACGCGGTTGTCGACGACGAGTCCTTGAACAGGGCACGCTGCCGTTCCTGGGCGCGTAGGGTCGACATGCTAGTCTTCTCGCTACCGACACCGTCCAGCGTGTAGGTATTGATGTTCCGTTTGTAGACCAGCGGCGACGATTTACCCTCGACCGAAATCTCGCCCATCACGTTCGCCGGCGGTATCGCGTATCGGAGACGTTCCCAGAACCTTTTCTCGCCCCACGTGAGGATCGCCGCGGCAGTTCGTAGGTACGGTCGTAGTTCGGGATCGCGTTCCACTTCCGGGCACGCGTGGCCAGCTTGCACGACGATCAACTGAGTGGCCCGACCCCGGAGCGCTTCGTGAAGGGCCGCCCGAAATTCGAAGCGGGACCATTCGGTGTGCAGGAAGTTACGGGTCAGGACGATTAGCACGCGTCGGGACGCGTCCACTGCCTCCAGAACGACCGGGGCTGGAGCGGAAGCGCGGAGGACGCAAGGTAGATCGCGGTGGTGCAAGCAGAGTCTAAGACCAGCGTTGCCGTGCTCGAGTTCCACGGCCAACGAATGGAGGACGAAATCTTCGTCGTTCGGGCTGTAACACACGTAGCAATCGTAGAGGCGCTCGCGGTCCGCGTCGCAGCAGGCGGACATCGGCGCCGATGCCGGCATCGTCGCTGTCCCGGTCGACTTTCCGGGCTTTGCGCGCAAAAATCGTAGCCCGTACTTGGAGTACGCCCAAGCGGCGACCGGCTCGCGGAATATAAACGCGAGAACTATGATCACCAGGAGAACGAGCACCGCCGACAGCGTGGCGGCGACCAGGGGCAGGTAATCGGACACCATGATACTCTCGATCACGCCGCCCTGAGAAAAGTAATCGGAACAGACCGTCTCGTTAACGTTCAATCGACGTCGATAGGCTGGCCTCGCGTCACCGCCGTAGTAGCACCAAACATCGCTGGCGTCGACCACCTTGTGCGCGTTGTCGGACACCCAGGACGACAACTCCTGCAAGAACTTGCAACGGCAGGACCACGGATTGCTACCGAGGGACAGCTCGACGAGGCGGGCGTTCAGAGTGACCTGCCAGACCGGGAAGGTCACCAATCGATTGCCACTGAGCCTTAATATCTCGAGCGAGCGTAGCGGTAGGAAGGTCAGGTTACCGATAAAGCTGATCAGATTATTCTGCAGATAGAGTTCCCGCAGGTGGGACAGCCGCTCGAACTCGAAGCCCTTCAACTCGCGTATTCGATTGTCCTCCAGGTGGAGAATCTGCAGATTGTTCAGGCCGTTGAAGGTCCGATTCTGGATCGATTCGATGCCGCTGGCGTTCACGTAGAGCACACGCATGTTCTTACGACCGATGAAAACGTGATTCTGCAACTCGCGTAACACGTTACCGTCCAGGTAAACCTCGGTCGCGTCCATCGGTATCCGCCGCGGTATCTCCTCGACGCCGAGCCCGGAGCAGTCCACGGCGTTCGTGTTCCACGTGCGATCGTTGTAGCACTTGCAGCCGGCTGGACAGGTCATCTCGCAGTCACACGCGTCGAAGTCGCAGCAATGGCAGAGGGCGAAACAATGGGCCTCGTAGCGGCAGAGAAACTGCTCGGATTGCGCCGACGAGGCGGGCACGATGGCAACGCCACGTGGCCCAGATGTACGGCACATCACATTGTCCAGATCCATAATGCGCGGGTATTCTCTGGTGGAGGTCTGATTGTTGATCGCCGGCAGCCAATCCATCGAGCAGTTGCAGTTGAACGGGTTTCCGCCGATGTAGAATTCAGGCAGGGGACCGTCCTCCGGCACCTTCGTGAGCAGCAACGACGGCAGCTCCATGGTCTCGATCATGTTCGCGTACATGTCGACTCTGGTGAGGTTCACCTTGTCCGTGAACGTGTTCGGCCGTACGACGCTGATGTAATTGTTGTTTATGAACAGCAATTCAACGCTGTCCGGTACGGACAACGGGGACAGCTCGGTGATACGATTGTGGCTGACGTCCAAGGTTTTCACCTTCGAGTCCCGGATCTCGTAGTAGTTTCCCAGGCTCTCGATGAAGTTCCCGTGTATATCCAGCCACTTCAGGTTGCCCGGTATGAACGCGTAATCGAACCATTCGATATGGTTCTCCGATAGATTCAGCAACAGCAGACTGGTGATGCTAGTGAAAACGCCGTTGATGTCGGACAAGAAATTACCGTCGAGCCGAATCGCCTCGAGCCTCGAGTTTCTCTCGAACGCGTACCTCTCGACGTGCTGCACTTTGTTTCTGGCCAAATTCAGGATCTGCAAGTTGGGCAGATCCCAGAGCATGCCCCGCGACAGATTTCCGATGTCGTTGCCGATCAAGCGCAGCCCGGTAAGCTGATCGAGATTTCGGAAGGAGCCGTTATAAAAATTGCTGATCCGGTTCTCGCCTAGGTCGAGGGTTTTCAGGAGTGCGAGGTCGCGTAACGCGTCGGGCGCGGACGTAAGCTCGTTACCGCTTAGATCCAGTTCCTTCAGGTCGGAGCAGTTGCGAAACGCTAGCGGGTCGATGCTCGCGATCGAGTTGCCGGACAACGTGAGGCGACTTAGAACAAACAGCCCGTTAAAAAGTTGCGGTCCCACGGTGAGGAGCTTGTTGTCGGACAGCTCGAGGGTATGGAGATTGTAGAGCGGCAGAAAGGCGTTGCTCTCGATCCGGTCGATCGTGTTGTTCCTCAGATCGAGGATCTGCAGGAAGAATAGATCCTTGAACATACGCGCATCGATGTGCGTCAGCATATTGTAGGACAAGTCCAGGACGATCAGTCGGATCAGACCGAGGAACGTCGTTTCGTCCACACGGTCGCTGCCCAGTCGATTACCGGCGAGATTGAGGACCAGCAGCTGCTCCAGTCGGGCGAGTATACCCTTCGGCAGGTCGCGGAGGCCGTTGTACGCCAGGTGTATGTCTCGGAGGTCTCTCGTACTGGCGAACAACCCCTCGGGCAACGAGTCCAGAGAATTGTAACTGGCGTTAAAGGTACGCAACGCGCTGAGCCCGCTGAGCGCGTCACTGGCAATTTCGACGAGCTCGTTTCGCTGCAGGTGTAATTCCTGGAGCTGGCGCAGCCCGAGCAGCGGGCTGTTCTCCGGTAAACGCGCGATCTCGTTCCTCGACAGATCCAAAATCCGTATGTCCGCCCGGCACGATGACTCCCCGGTTCCGTCGGGCGCGACGTTGTCCCGTCGGTTTAATCCGATATCGCGTACGTCGCGCAAACGATTCCCCGTCAGGTTCAACGTTTGAAGATTATCCAAGGTGCACAGCAGGCTCACTGGCAACGCTTGCACGTTGCTCTCGACGAGTTCCAGGGTGTGCAATTCGCGCAGACCGGCCAACGAATTCGGGGCGAGTTCGAGGAAACGGTTAGCCCCCCATGCCGCGTTGAACGTTTGCACCGTCAGCTTCTTCAGCTCGAGCAGCGGCTGAAACGCACCCTCCGGGATCCGTAACACCTTGCATCCGCGCACGTGGAGGTCGTGCAAGCCCGTCAAACGCTGCCAGCTCTGCGCGTTCAGGCTGCTCTCGAAATGATGGACGTCGCTACATCGTATCCGTAACTTGAGGGCCCCGTCGAGCGACGAGACGAGGCTGGTGATCGCGCCGGGATCCAACACTCGGAGATTGCAGTCCGCGGAGCGTGTGTCGTTGCTACCCTCGGATAACCACTTGCAAGAAGCACCGGCCGATTCCGAGAGTATCGTCGATACGAGGCAAAGGAAGGCCGCGTTGATCAGCGTCATAAAAACATACTTCGCTGTCATCTTGCGTGACAACGGTTGCGCGCGGCTTTTCGTTTAGCTCTAGCCGAGAGACGGACGGCCACGACCACGACCCACGACGACTCTATCACT
This sequence comes from Nomada fucata, assembly GCA_948146005.1. NCBI lineage: Eukaryota > Metazoa > Arthropoda > Insecta > Hymenoptera > Apidae > Nomada > Nomada fucata. The sequence continues at coordinate 6,033,378 of OX411277.1, forward strand.
TTCGCGATCTGGCCAAACTATTTTCACCCCTTCTCACCCTTATCTCACCGACACACTCGCACAGCGATGACACACGCACGCACATACACACGCGAGCGAGTGCGAGCGCGCGCGCGCTCATGCACCTCCTATCACGTAAGTACGGACCGGCCCATTTCTCTTGCCCTTTATTCGTGGGCTGGTGGCAAGGCACCCTGCCCTACGCTCCGCCGTTGTCTCTCACTCGCGATCTTTATTCACGATTAACTCTTTTCCTGTCACCCCGAACGGTCGGTCGTTCCCTTCCTATTTGATTGCCTATTCTCGGCTTGTCCACCGCAATCGCACACGTCTTTTCACGCGTTAATGTCTCTACGCGACTGGACCGTCGCGGTAAGTAGTACGAGCACGCTTTAACGAAACGACCGACAGAAAACAGTCCGTGCGAACCCGTATACGCGAAGCGACCGTGCACTAGCGTACACTCGCCTCGCATCAAGCACTAGCACTGATCCAGCGGACCGCTGAGCGCGCATCATCGGCATTCCCGACCGTTCCTGTTGGATTTCTTTTCCCAACGGTAGAGCGCGCCACTGTATTAGAATATCCTGCGAGGAAGGCGGCACGAGTAAGAACAGAATGTAAAGCATAACGTTCGTATGCGCTTTGGTATGTGCACCGGTCTGACAAAGCTCCCAGCCGATTGGTGCACTTTTTCTCTACCCTAATTATAACGATTATATATGCAGAGTCGTTACGGTATACCTTAATCAATGCCGGTTCGAAATTCGAACGGTGGGACGTTCCACGCTTACCGTAGGCCAGAAATAATTCATAATTTATTCATCATTTCATGCACTGTACGTTATTCTTCAGTTTGGTTACTTTTGCTACGGGTTACAGTTTTATATGGTAGCTCCAGGTTGAGGATCGGAGTCGACCCTTAACACTGAAACGAGGATAATATTTTAATAGAATCTAGAAATTTGTTAAGCGTGTAGTGTTCATTAAATGGAAAGGCGTAGAATAACCTATACGAGTTTGTGTATGAAGGGACAGGATTATTCGGTACTTTGAGAACGCAGTATTGAAATACCAAATAAGCAAAAAGGAATTTGTAAAATACTTCGAACGTACACAAGCGTGCACACACATACTCGCGTATCTATATAACAATCTAGGGAATATGTTCGAAAAGTGGTTAAGTAGTGTCGCTACTGTCTTCGTTTAGTTGCAATTGGGGGAAAGCCGATGCTAGCGACCAGTTCAATTTCAGCAGAAGCTTACGTTGCACGCTTCTGTAGTTTGTATCAACCGGGGAATTCTTTCGTCAACATCTGAATTTTGTGAAAAGCCTACGTGGTCGTTGCAGTTGTTTGCGTTTTGATCGCAAAAATGAGATTAGTGTATGTAACTTGCGTTTTGTTGGCTGCAACAGCCACCTGCTTCCCGAGTGACAATGGTAAGCACGCTTTATCTATTTGCCCCAACGTTTTGTATTGAGCCATGTCAATACAGATGTAACTTTCGTTTCGAAATTTTTGTCGTATGTTGCGTAAAAGTTTTAATGATTACGAAAAGCCTCGAGGTGTACCATACGACCAATTAACGAATGCAAAACAACGATCACGGTTTTACGAATTTTCAATTTTTCGCAATGGATACGCTAACAAATACATATCGCGGCCCGCTAGGCAACTGTTCGCTGTTATTCGATGCTTCGCGAAACATTCGCCCGAAGAGAAACATTGAGCTTATTAATTCTTCGCTTAATCATCTATTTACGCGCTTTTATTAGCCGCAGGGTTCATATTCTCGTACGATTCCACCATTATTGATTTTATGTTCCTCCTTATATGCTTCAACATGTAACAAGACATTTCGTAATGCATGTTAATACACATATAGGAAGAGTCACATGAGTTTTTTAGCGTACAATTATATTTTGCGTAGCTTGATCAAGCCTGATCAAACACTTCTCATGGAATTCTGTTTTACGTCAATTAATTTCATTTTATTTAAGAGGAGCTTTTAGGAGGAAGCTTTTAAGAGGAACATTCAAACGTGGCCTTTATTGGTGGGTCGTTTAATTTTCTCTCGGATAATTTTATAATATTCTTGGACATTCCGAATTCCAAGTACCTAGTTTTCGTTTATGATAGAAATAGATAAAACGATGAATGATATTCAATGTCGCTTCATATTTCTTTCATTTAATAAACGTGTTTCTTTCCAACTGGTTTGGAAGGAAAGATTTAATAATGTATGCAATATTAATTCTTTGTACAGCCGGTACCACGCAAGGGGATAACAAATCTACAAAACAGGATTCGGCAAACCCAGTTGCTACTGCTGTTCCACTTGAAAAACCTTTAAATTCCACTACCACAATTATTGCTTCTGAACCTAATAAGACCAATACTACTACCAGTAACGCTCCCAGTGCTACTAATACTACTATCCCTAATTCATCCAGTCCTACTGATATTATTGGCACTGCCAATACTACTAATACCACTGTTGGACCTACTAATACTACTGTTGGCCCTACCAATGCAACTATCAATTGCACAACCACTAGCAGCTCTGTTACCAATGAAACTGAAAGTAAAAACATTAGTACCACTGTCAATCCAACGGAATCCTCTGTTGAGACAACAACAAAACCTACAGTACCAACAACCATTGGAACAGTAACTACAGCAAACAATACACTTCCGAATTGTACGACTACAAAAACACCTACCAGTGCAAGTACCGTAACTACTGTTTCACCCACGCACGAAGTAACTACTACTTCAGTGCCGACTAAGGAAGCTCCGCCATCACAGTCACCTTACAAAGAGCGACACTTTGATGGTCTTAGTTTCTTAGGTAGGTACTCCATATTGATATTTGTATTATTACTAATCCATAGCAAATATTCTGGATATTTGAAGTTGCACCGATACTTCAGGGCTCTCCTTAAAGTTTACAAAGATTGCGTTATAAAAGATAAACTGTATTTACATTTGTATAAATTCTACTGAACGTAATTTTTGTATCCCCATTCTTTTCAGAGATTTCGAATGCTAACTTTTGTTTTTAAGAGATCGGCGACCGCCGCTGCGTTGAAAAAAATATCACGTTCAGCCGGTCAAATTTCGTTTCATCGAAGGGTATTAGGTGTTTATGGAATTTGTTGCATACAATAATCGTTGCAAATACAATCACATACTAAAATAACGTCGCGTTATATCAAGGTGTTTGGCTAGAACGAATGGTCGAAGCTGCATAAGTTCGTGCGCTATAGTCGTTGTATTAGCAACGATGTATGCTAATAAAAAGTATTAATCAAATATTACAGTTACACATTAACATCTCTGAGAAAAATGGAGGAAAAAAAATGACTAGTAGTAAAAGTTATGCAGACTTAAATGTAGTTCGACTTTCATTTCACACAATTTCTCGTGAAGTTCTAGGATAGCTCCGATATTTAGCGGCGACTATGATGGACCCATTGTTGCCCCGTAGGTGAATTAATACATTTCTTCCTTTTACCTTTTTCTAGGTGGCATCATATTAGTTACATGTTTAATGGCAATTGGTCTGCTCTCTTGGAAATTCTATAACACGTTCAGTGAACGACACTACCGCACGCTATGATGTCACGGAGTTTGCCATCGCGAAAATTCCGGTTTTCAATAAATCAATACAGTCGTTCGAACTGAAAATTATAAATTTTATCATAACAATATTGCGTATTTTTATAACGCACTTAAGTGTCGCGTGGTTTAAGTGCTCTTAGTAATGTGATGTGCAAATGCGAATTCCGTTTCTTTGTACCTAACTACAAGTTACGAGTTAGAAGCATTATAGTATTGTCTCTTCGTGTGTTCGCATGCGTATTGTAACACCATTGCATTTGCGAGGAAGAAAGAAAGGAAGGAAAAAAAAAGTTAGATAAAAAAGAAAGGAAAAGAAAGCGGCGGGAGTATTGGGAACTTGATGGCGCGGGGTAGAGACGGGGAGAGCGCGAGAGGGGAGAAACAGGAATGTTACCATACGCATGCGTAACATGGGCACGAAAGTTGACGACCAATAAAATACACATTCCATCAAAAAGATCAATTCTGCAGCATAACAATCCACGCACTATTTTCGTTCAAGCAGAAATCATTGCGTAAAAACGTTTTCCTATTTTCCTTTTATTGTTCTCCTTTATAAATCGTTAAACGTAAAAGGCGTTGATTATAATTAGTATAAGGACGATGAGATGTACACAGATATAAAGGTTCCTATGTGTATATTCATAACAAAAACAAGTATCTAAATGAATGAAAAAGAAAGGAAGCGAAGCTTTTACATTTGATTAAAGGTGAAGAGTTGTGCGTACTATGAATTACGATATAGTATTGTTTTAGTACTCCGGTTTGTTGTATTCCCTGCAATCTGATTCAATATCTGTCTTCGTTATTGAGGTGATATTTGATTACTAATTTCGGGCGCGTAGGATACTTCATATGCCAGGAATGGAAATGTTGCTCGTACGTATAAATCGTGGACGCTCCCTTACACGATTCGATTATGTAATATCGTTGCGAAATTTTCATCCGATTCATGAAGGAAACGAAATTTTTCAATTTCGACGTTTGTACCTGTTGAAATAGCTCTATGGTTAACAATAATCGAGGCACGCTTCGACCGCACACAAAGAAACAATATGCTGATCAACATTTTACGTAACAATTATAATCTCGTAAGGTGCACTTTCATTTATGTTCGTTTTTCTTCGTTTTTTTTTTTCTCACAGTAATTAGATTACAACGTACAGTATTTCGTTTTTCGTTCCATTTTCGATATGTTTTGTTTTAAAAATATGATAAAATTACCAACGCGACTATGGATGCGCCGTAATCGGTAACACCCGCTCCAAAAACACCCTCGATCGTTTTCAACCCGTTCACAGTGCGTTCAATATCCTCTGGTGCGAAGCTCAAGTATTTACTCGCAGGCCTATGATTTTTCTGCAAGAGCTTTCCTACAACGTACATTAGAAATGTTTACTCGGAGTTTGTACTAGGATGCGGAGAGTTGAACTGTTCTCGAGGGGAACGCGAGGTATCTAAGCGAAGTTACTTTCGAAACGTATTAATTAATGTTGAAAATGCGACCTACTATTGTAAGAAATGCAAAAAAAAAATATATATATATTAAACAAAAAGTACAGCCTAAATAATATATATTGTATTTACGTTTCATGTAATTATTTGAGGAATTCTATGTAAAAATATTTGCTTCTATCAATTATATGATATTAATACTACGCAATGGAAAAGCGTGATATCAAGTTAATTGAGCGACACGATACTTTGAACAAGTGGATAACATCCTACCCAACGTTTTCCACTGTTCTTCCCGAATGGCGTCCATCATTTTGCCCACTCTTTTATCCTCGTCTATCATGTTCTTAATGATATCCAATGTTTCTTGCGGGAATAAAAGTTCCATGATCGACGGACCAATTGGATGCGTTCTCCATCGAGGTTTAGCGTTCAATATATTCATTACCTTATTGTAACGCGTTTTATCCGCATGCCATTTCGGCGGATCAGTTTTCCCAGCGTTGGTTAATTCAACGAGAATTAATTTAACGTTTACACCGGTCCAATCGTATTCTTCGATATTAATGGTACGTGGATCGAACGCGAGAATTTTGTCTCGAACTCCCAGAACGGAAGTCAGAATGTCCGCGACGCGTACGTTTCCAGAGCTTGCGGCTAATTTCTCCGCGAAATGACACGCCAACGTTTTCTCTATACTGTTCCCTGTATAGGTGTTCGTGATCACTTCGAGAAAAGTGTAGAACGCGACGACCAGGGCGGAGCTGCTTCCGAGGCCGCGTTTTATCGGTAGGTTGGAGGCGATTACAATTTGAAATGCAGGAACGTGTGCTGTTAACAATATCGATCGGGTTCAACGAACACGGTCCACGTACTTAATTTCCTTCGCCTCTGGTTTCGTGTGAAAGAAGACAGATCTATCTGGCATGAGCTTTCTGTCAGGAATGGCAGATGCTCGTCGATGTGATTTTAATTAACGCGATATTACGTTTCAATGCGTCAACTTGGCCAAGCTGATAATTAGCTATCAGCTTCGGACGTTGAAAAAAAAGCTGAGTTGTAACACGCGATATGTGTGTTACTGCCTTCTGTTTCTTGATGCAAAATATGTATGCAGATTACAATGGAGTTTGAACACGGACGTGAACAAAATGTGGAAAAACCTTTTTTCACCGTGAGAACGCGCAAGGGGGGTGAGAATATCGAATAACGATTTTTTCCTGGTATGTGCTATCGTGATTTTTAAACAAATTTTGTGTTAAACTGTTGCGAAAGATAGAGAGTTTCACGAGAATAGATTGGCCTATCTATCGTTTAACTAAATAAGAAAGGAAAAAAATTAATTTTTCAGAATATCGCGATCTATTGCTGACCATTTGGCACAGAAAGTATTGACCACAGAGCGAATGACGAACACGTCTCACCTTGAAAATACGTATTAGATGAGAGTAATGCAAACAAGTACGGTCAATTTTGGCCAAATCGATTCGGTTAACGTCCACAACATCCTACCATCGGATTTAAGAAATGTTTGCCCCGAGGAAAAACGTGTTTGCTAGTAACTCAGGAGGATACTGCGCAATGAGGAACGGAAAGAAATGAACGGGTGATACCTCGCCTGGCCTTGAAACTTCGTATCGCTCCTTTTAAGTATCGTATCCACGAAGTTTCCTCCGCGGATATTTCAAGATTTTGATTATTCATGCTCAGCTTCAACGCCGTTTCCTCGGCAATTTCGTCCGAGAGCGTTCTGGCCTGACACCAATTGCTGCCCTGACTGCGCTTACCAACCACCAATGTGACAAGTTGAATGGCCTGTTTTATTTCAAGGGAAGATAAACGAAGACAAATGCGCGTACGTGCGTGTGCGTGTGCGTGTACGTGTTTGTGCCGTTGCTCGTTCCTGCTGTCTTTTATTTAGCACCACGTATCGCACGAAAGTGCGTATTCAGCAATTGTGCAGGGGAAAGCCGGGGCTCACAATGAACCGTCGTAGGAACGCTTGAATTTGCACCTACCATGGACAATGATTTACTTTCCGCGAGATCCGTGCTCTTGCCGGCTACAGTGAGACTTCCGGGAGCGTACACCGCACAGCTTGGATACAATCCGTAAGAATTAATAAACGCCTGCTCGGCCTGTGTTCTTAGTTCATCCATGGTGGGGACGCGTGGAATTTGTTCACATAAACCGTCGTCTAGATGATGCTTCACGACATTGTGGTAATCTTTCAAGAACTGCATCAAACGTGACCGAAATGAGTCTCGAGGAGATTTCGCGTACTTGGGGAATAAGATAAGGCGTTGCTGGTAAAGAACGGACGGTCGCACGAAAACGTGTAGGAAATGCGAAAGAAATTCTTTCTGACGATTTTATTCTCCGAAGGGAACTAGATTGGGGTAATTCTTATAATTTTAATTCTTATAAAATATCATCTTCGACCGTAGAAAACGAAGGCATGTTATTTCTGTTAATTGATCGAACGTAATGCTACGTGAACTGAAACGGTAGTAACTATCGGGAGTTAGGATTTCATGAATTTGTCATTATCGACGATACATCTGGATAGCAAGCTTCCAGCCCCAAGAAGCATTTCAGCAACGTTCACACGTTCGACGTATAGGTATCGTTTCTTATCCAATTACATGCATTACTATTTTACGTAAGAACATATACTTGTCCGCACAATGCGTCTGGGAACGTCAGGGAATTATTCATTTGTTCGGCTTCTACGTGCACGTTCGAAGTTCGCGTAACAGGAAATCTTCTTTGAAAGATATTGCGCAATACGTTTGACCCGCCGAAAATTCGGACCGAACGTCTCTAATATTTAGACTGTATTTACTTGCGCGAGCTCGAAAAATTTTCTCACAAACGTACCGCGTAGCATCGTGCATTGATCGCGAGCAATTTAAACGGACGTGCATGTTGTTTTAACGTAACGCTCGTTCCCAAACAACGCGATACGCTATCTCCAGCCCGGTAACACACGGTCGAAGTAGAACGCGGTGCAAAAAGTTTTTATTCGAATTTTCCTATCCGGAACAATGGGGGCTCTTACTTTATTGTTCGATAAATTGGCCGCCGTGGAAGCGACGCACGCCGAATTGATATTACTGGATTTATTGTCCATCCTGGAAAAAGTCATCTAAGCCCGCGTCCACGAATCAACGTATTTTCAATTTGACATTTAGGACGTGCCCGACGAAAGATTGAAACCCCTCTGGCCGGACTTCTGTTTTTCTTTCTTCATTTTGTTTCCCGCGCCATCGAGCTTCGACGAAACGTGGCTACGTGGAAACGATATCGTCCGAACGTACATTTTCCCCCGGAACTCTGTCGGCGAAAATCGATCTAGTCGCATGGCGGCGATTGCTTTCCTTCCGTTCCAATTTTTTCCCCTCCGCCCGGTGTTTTCCTTTATTTCCTTCTTTTTTTCCTCCTTTTTGGTTATGCAAATCGGGTCGAACCGCCGCGTCCGCGATGCTTCTTTCTTTTGTTTTCTTTTTCCTTTTCCACCGTTCAGATACGAACGCGAACGCAACGAGATAAGAGAAGGGAAATGAATCATTTCTGGAGCGGTTTAGTAATTAGCGTTCGAAAGCAGTGCACTTTCTACGAAGGTTAAACGGAGTTTAGTACTCGCGCCGAGTTTCGTATTGCAATTTCAAGTTACAATGTCAGTTTTGTTCATCTTTTTCGCACGTCCATCGAATGCGCCGTTCATTTAACTTTATTCAAATAAAGTTTCGTGCAAATTGAATTTCTCTTTGTTCGCGACATCGTAATGCGGAAATGACGCTTTGCGCACGCAGCGAGGGAGAAAAGTAATCGTACAGTTCCATGATGTAAATAAAAAAAGGTTGTCGCTACGTGAATTTTTGCGTTAGTACGAATTATTCTGCGATACGCGTTTCATTCTACAAATCAAATTCATGGAACCAGCTCGTCCCCTTTCCTTACAATTAATATAGATATACCTTAGCGTCTCATTGCGTCATCAATATTATCCTCTGGGCCAGCAGTATGCAGACTCTAAGAAATTTGCATCCAAAAGGAAACAGTGCAAAGCGAAACGAGTTTCCGTGTTCTCGTAAAAGGAAAACTCATCAACTTTTTTCTTCTTCGCGTGCACACTGTGATCATTTTACCGGCAAGACCAGCTTTTCCAGAGGATGCAAAAGATGCGTCGCAATTTGGCGTATTTTCTGTGATTTTTGTATAAAAAATTTCTGACATACAGCAGCTTGCTGTTAAAAATATTCTAAACGGCAATATCTTTTGCCGGTTTATGTAACTAGTGATAGCGTACGGGAAATTGCTGGGATATCGACACGAAACAGTTGTGTTCGTACGGGGCGTATAATATGTTATAAAGCACGGTAGTGATTGTGAGTTGTACGTCACGAAGGTTCAAGTAATTATCGCATCAGGAAGCTCAAAACTCGCCGGAGATACGAGAATCATGTAAACTCTATCGAAATCTAGCTAAAACTACCTGCTATTTTTATGGTTATCACATGCTGCACACGATTAGCCCTCGTACTCTATTCACAAACAGTTCTATATCATCCGGTCCTGGTTTTTTCCTTATTTCCTTATTTCAATTGTTCATTGAAATAAGGACAGACGAGGCAGCATTCGCGTCGAATTTTGTCAAGATTCCAAAGTTTACGTTTAAAGTTTAAAGTTTAAAATTCGAATACTATATATGGCGGACTCGCGAGCCAATCGGTGCGAGTCCAACTTTCTCCAAACTTGATTTACGCGGTTCAAAAACCTTTTTATTGTTAAAACTTTCGGCTGATAAATCAATTAAGTAATCATTTTCGTAGGCGAGCGATATATAACGGTACTAACATTGTCATTTTTTCCAAGTAATTTGTAAAATCCTTACTCATCCCCGTTCGAATGCTATTCGACTTACACCGATTGATTTCTGAACCATCCGTACCGCGATTAAAATAAATTCATCTTTCGCAACATTCCAATGCTCTCTTCGCTTCGTTCGCTCCGCTCGCGGCGCTCATTAAAGATAGCTTCGCTTTATTTCATAGCACTCGCGTGCCCGTCGACGCGACATTTGATCAACTTCCAAGAACCGGTAAACCATTAATCACGTCCATCACGCGTTCAATTGAATACCGATACTTTCCTTTGTCGCCGCCCGTTTGAATTTCACGCGAACGCGGAGCAACGTTACGCACCCGAAGGGAAATTACGAAACGAGACGCATGCAGAGCCACGGGTCGGTGGGGGTGATAGCCTCGACCGTGGCGTAGCGGCGGAATGATTCGATCTGCCTACAAGTCCAGGAGCGAAATTCCAAAGACCGCTTTCGTAGCGCGGCGGATCGTTTTGGCAAAAAGGAAGCGCAGACGTGAGCCTAACTCCCGGCAGGGGCGGAGCCCCTGCCCTTCGTCAATAAGAGCACGCTCTCTCACATCCCTCTATTCCGTCTCTCCTCTCCTCGCCGACGACGTAGCTCGCAGCTTCTTCCCTGCCACCCTTCATCCTCATCCACGTCCATCTCCCGTGCTCTCTTCTCGATCCTCCCCTGCTTTCGTCTCCGTATAATCAGCACAGCCTTCTTCGTTCCATCCCTCTCCCACCCTATAGAAATTCCTCCTCCGTTTCCACGACGTTCATCATCCCCCCAGCGTCTACTCCTTCGTACCAAGGTCCCGGGGACCGGACCTTCTTTTCTTCTGTTTAGTACGCCCTTCCAAATATAACCGCGGCACGTCGCCGGGGAACGGAGAGCCGGCGAAACGAACGACGGGCACACGGACGCCGGACGTCGCGACGCCGCGCGCCCCGGCTTAGCAGCGCGGACCATCGAGAGCAGAGGCAAGTCAGAGAGCGTGCGAGCGGAGCGGCGTAGCCTCAGTGAGGCTCGAATATGCGCCCAAGGTGAATCCTGATGAACGTATCATCGATCGGTGGTTGCTGAACCAGCCGGTGTGCTCGGTCCACGCGTGTACGCGCAAAGAGACGCGCCGCTGCCTGGGAGCCGTGCTTACTCTGTTGCTTTCGACCCGGGATATCCGCGACAACCCGGCCGGCCACGGGAAGATCCTCCGTGGGACAATCGTTTCACGACCGCCTCGGCCGTCGCCGTGGACGCCTGGTCGACGGGACGCAAGGTATCCGGAGAGCAACGGATCCCCGGAAGAGCAACAGTGGGAGAAAAAGCGAGAGAAAGACTGCGGGGAGGGTAGCGAGAAATAGAGACGGAGGAAGGAAGAGAGAGAGAGAAGGGGTGAGAGAGAGAGCGAGAGAGCGAACTTTTATCGATTGTCGTCGTGGGACGAGATACGAGGCGTGCTAGATTCGGGAGTGCGAGATCTTGCGTCGCGACGGAATCAATTCGGGTGGTCCACGCGTGTCGTTCAGCAGCCCCCTGCATTCCAACGGGATCATCCGGATGACTTTCGAATCAGCCACCAACCACCCCACTCCTCTCAGCTGATGGTGATTTCGGTGAGCGTGCATCGCGGCCGTGCGAAAAGGGTGGTACACTGTTGGGGTGACAGATGCGAGAGGTCGCCGCGGAGAAAGTATGTACTGGCTTGTTAGAGCGCGGTTATTAGACGTGTGATTTGTTTGTGTATAACGGAAACGATACGCGTACGTTTGAAGCTGATCTGCCTCGTTCCTCCACGTAAGTAAGCCATCCTTTGTCGCGACTCGAGTCGAGTCTTTTCTTCGTCGAATTTACTCGCCGCCGCGGCGAACGAATATCTGCCACGGCCGCGGAAATGTTGTTATTGTTAACGTTAAATATTCGACGAGCAGCCGGCGAACGATTTCTTCGAATGTTGGAACGATCTATTCCCGATATTGAATATCGAATATTCCGAGAACTGGTCGGAATTGTTGTGCAATTGGTTCCGCACCGTGCCGATACCTTTACGCGAAACAGTTCCACGGTTAACATTCCACGCTTGACATTTATCAAACGTAATAGGCGCTCGAGCCGCCTGGAAACCGCCGGGAGAAAGGCGGTTCGGTTTGTTGCATGTTTAAACTATCACGATACGAGACGGTAGAAACGATGGACACTGGCCGGTTGCGTGATTTATCAAAATTCGATATCTCGTACGGTGCCGAATCGCGGGTCGACCTATTTCGGAGGGCGGACAAGACGGTGGTGATTTTCGTTGGGGTATTTTTGGGCGGCCGGTCGTGGGAAAATTAATTGCACGAAATTGCACGGCGGTTGTTTCGCAACGGAATTTCTTAGAACCCCGCACGCGAGACGAAGATATTCGCGTTCGCTTAGATCATTGATCGCGGCGATTATCCTGCGATTAACGGGCAGAACTCGGTTGCGAGCACGGTGCTCGACGATTCCAGCGCGTAATATTTGCGAATAATATTTGCATCCGCCAAGAGCCCACGAACAACAGTGCCGGGCTTTTAAACGCCCCATAGCGCATCGAGGCACAAAAGGACACCCCGATTGCTTCGTAAATTTCTCCCGATTTTCTCTCGCTCTCGCTCTCGCCCCTTTCGTTAAGTGCCTTTTAATTTACCGCGGACGGTGACAGATAGCTCAGGCGGAACGATGTTAACGCGCGTAATAAATCCGCCGTCGTTTATGCAAAAAATATGGGAACGCTTTCCACGCTCGTCTCCTCCAGGAGTAATATCACGGCCAGGTCGAGGAGAAGCTTCTTCGGAACTCCAGTCAGGAATCGTATAACTGTCAGAAGGGTGTACTTCCAGGAGTCCGTATAATCTTTTGACGAGGCATAATGATCGCGCCGGCACCGCGGCAAAATTTCTCCCCGGCTGAAGCAAACTGTCTACACTTGACTTCGGCACGTTAATTACTTCGTCCCTTCCACGTTCCCTCCGTTCAGGTGTTAAACAAGACGAGAAATTGCCCGACGCCTCTCCGGCGAGCGGAGAGTCGCGCACGCCCGAACAATCGGACGCAGGATAAATTATTTGCGCGACGACGATCGCTCGACGGGAATTATGTTCACGCTCGACACCGCGTGCGCGTCGCGCAAAATATGTCGCCGAAACGCGGACGTACGTTTAATCGGCCACGGTGGTCGTTTGAAAATAGGAGCACGTCGATACCGGCGGGCGCCGAATTCGATAACGATCGATCGATCGGTTTAATTGGCAAGAAGCGTCTGTCCGCCGAGTATTTAGCATTCCCGTGGAGCGTGCACCTTGAACGGGCAACAAGAAAACGCCCGACGAGAAGAATTCCTGTCAATCGTCGGCCGCGGACGCGGGGCTGGAGTTCGCGTATTCGCAGGCGGCCAAACCTTGCAACGTAATCTTTCGATTTCTCTTTTGTTTCATTAACCTCCGCGTTACACGCGCGCCTCGACGTCCCCGCGTTTTGACGATACACCGTCCGCAATTCGTAGGGAATAGGAAATCGTCGATACTCGTCGCTCGCGAAACAACGAGACACGGGACGCGCAACGAAAACGGGGATGGTGCAGTATGGTGAATCGGACAGGGGTGTACGGGTTCTCCTCGACGGGAATCGAAAAGGAGAGAGGACAGTGATCACGGAGGTGGAAGTAGAAACGGAAATAAGAGTGACGAGTATCGTCCAAACCGCGTCGAATCGAGTCGAGGGAGCACTTAATTCGCACTTGTGAAGCGATCGCTTGAATATTCCGGAAAAGAGCGAGCTAGCGCTGCAGAGAGGAGAAGACAGACGGCAGAGAACGCGGAGATGAGCGTGGAGTGCGCCAGGGTTGAACGGAATCGTCGTGATGAAAGAACGAGATAGAGAGAGAGGTCGGAGGATGGATGGCGGGATAGAGTGAAAGAAAAGCATCGCCGGATTGTCGTTTACGACAGGCGAGAGAGATTATCCAGTTGAGAGGGCGAGATTCTATAACGCGATGCAGCTAGTTACCATTCGTTGTTCGCGACAGTCGCTTATCGTTCACCGTCCCTTCGCTCCCAGCTGAACGTATTTGTTAGAGCGCGACGCTGATCAAGCATTTTCCCATTTCGAACAGGTGACAGGAATTGCGGAGGGATCGAATCGATTAACGGATGATCGAGAAGCAACGAAATTGCTTTTTCGTCGGGACGACGTAGGACCGAGGGACAGTGATTGGCCATCGAAGGTGTTGAAGCTGCCGCTTAATGCAACGGAACGGATGAATTGCGGGAAACTATGCTGGCGTACTGCACAACACCGTTTTCGACCGAAGGTAGGCTTGTCGCATCGCTGACCTACCTGTGCAACGTTTGGACGTTGGATAAGTCGGCCGTTTTTCGACCGTGCGATTTGCAGATGATTGCACGCTGCTTTTGTTGGGATACCTTTGCTTGCATTTTAATTATTAATCAATTTCGGGGACGCGTTACGTACGGGTGGAACGATTACTTTTATCGTTGTGAAGGAGAAATCGGGGATAAATAATATACTCATTTACCGGAATAATAATGCACCATTCAATTGAATTCAATGGACGAACAGTATTCTGTAGATATTACGAAAGGCATAATATAGAAGAGCGTCGTAGTAAATATTTCATGTAATTGCTTCCTACGGAGATTCCTTGCAACTGTTACGAAAACGGCGAATGTTAATAATACCTGTAACACGATGCTGTTACAAATCGACGCGAGCAACATACAATTGTTATTAGATGCGTTATCGATTCACGTGGTACGTTACACATTATAAATATATCGCGTTATAAGTCACGCACTGCGCCTGAATACAGCGTACACAATACTATTAAGCTTTCGAACCTGGGGTAAACTAAAGCGATCGATCGAATATCCTGAATAATTTGTTCACGATGCCCATCGTTGTAGCTCGGAATCACCTATTTATTTGTCCGAATCTTTCCGTTGTTCATTTTTAATCCCACATCGTTCGTTAATGCCACTGTTTCATCGCGTTCATCGATATTGCCGCGTAGAGATTTTTCGCAATTGAATTCTAATAGGGCTTTCAATATTTTTCATCGGCGCCCGTTGAAATTGCAATGTATCTCTAAATGGTAGTTACAGTTTCCACGGTTGGAGAATTTGTCAAAAATGGTCGCCGCGATCGAAATCCACGTGCAGCTTCCGGGTCGTTGCACAGAGCCACGATTAAGCAAGCGAGAGATTTGTGAAAAGGGGAACGAGGGGAATTAGCGGACGCGTTTTCAGCGATTCGTCGTCGCCGAATCATCGCGATTGGCTAAAAGTTTGCGTGCATTCGTTGAATTTCGATCGATTTTCCCGAGCTGACGGTAGCTATCGCTAGACTTCGATAAACGGGTGCAAGGAAGGATTTGCAGTATCGCAATTTTGTTATTACTTCGAACAATTGAAGTCTTGAATTATTATTACAGCAAGGGCTAAAGCCGAAACGGAATAAATAAAATGTATCTAACATCTGCAATTATAATGGAAACGACACCCGGATCGTGTCGCAATTGGTATTACCATTGCTAGGGAAGTCTTCGTTATTACCGGTTATACCGGAAATTATGGAATATCGGTGAATCAGTTATTCCATTTCCGCCAATCATCGCTTTGTTTCATCGGGCGGTTCGCTTTTCCCTCTCTGCGAGTAATTTTCTTTGCGCCTCTTATATCTGTACCAGCGGCACAACGTTGCAAACTACTCTTCTGCGTACAAAATAATAGCAACGTTTCCAACGCTGAAACTACGACAATCGAGCAAAGTAAACTTTCATACTCGTACACCGTGGAAACTCGTGAAATGATTGTAAGGGTTCAATTAATTTGCGTATTAAAAGTTTAAACAATAAAGTTTTCCCGGAGCGATACGCGACAATGGTTCTCACCCACGTTCTTTGTCAACCGAAGGCACAACTATTTCTTTCGCCATGTATTTGCCAACTTAACGAAAGTCTTCCACTCCTGCCGCCATAGTAAACGAGATTTTACCATTTACAATTTCGCGAACAAATACGTACATGTAGATAGATTTATTTCACCTTTCGACAAGAAACGTACATGCTCGGCGCGACTACCCTCGAAAAGTTGAACGCCTGCAGCGGTGTCGCAGAAACGGTGCGAGACAGAACAAGATTTAATTACCGCTGGCACCTCACAATTCGTCGATCGTTCTACGCGCAATGCGTACTTGAAAACGACCAATTTCTCCTTCCCATTTCTTAAAAAAAAAAACACCGTCCAGGCTTCGCCAAGCGCGAAACCGCAAAAGCTCGAGTTGCAATTACAACCGTAACCACAGAACAGACGAGAGAAATCTTTGCGCCTGACGTTCGAGGGCTTCCGACTAATCGCAATTGCTCGGACACGATCGCGTGTCTCCAGCGACGAAAACGGGCTGGAAGCCTCTCTCACGCGACTCGTTTCGACGACGGTTCGAACGGTGGCCCTGGTTCCTCGCGCCCCGACGAAACGAAAGCGAACGAGCCAGGGGGAAAACGGGGATATCTGCAAGCGACGAGGGGCAGGGCAGGAAAACGGGCGTGAAAATGTCGCGTGCGATCTTCTTTTTTCCAGGATATATCGAGCGGCCGCACGAGGAAAGCGCGGAGTAATGATCAGAGCTACGCGGCCTGGGGTGTTGACCGCGAATTTCAGAGGGGCGAGCCGCGCAGTGCACGACCTGCGGCGTAAATTCGTCCTCGACGGTAACCTATTGCTGAGGATACTGTTCGGTCTTTGTTACATCACGGGCACCTGTTGTGATTGGAAAGGGAGGATGCCCCGCATCATCAACGAAGCGCAGATCGCCCTGGGCCGATCGTCGCAGCTCGGCCACTGCGACGTGGAGAAGACCTGCGACTGGTCCTGGAATCAAACCCTGGGCTTCAACAGAACCACGCCGTCGGTTCGTAGTAAATACGGGCCCGCTACGGACGCGAGCAACTCGGAGAACGGTAAAGCATATTATGCCTTTTCGGGGAATCAACGGCGTTCATTATTTGTAAGGTCGTTGGGCGGTTCTTGTGTAATTGGGAAGCGATTTGAGGGTGGTCGAGTTAATGCGCCGGATAAATATACGGTCAGGGAAATGTCCATAGTCTAGCGTAATGTTTCCTATTTCTTCGTAACATTTAACGATGCGGTAGAAAAATAAACGGTTTCGGATTGTAGGTTTTGTCTGGTTGATTATAAAGACGTTCAAATACCTGTAAGGTAAATGTAGCGATACCTCTTTATCTGAGTAATTATGAGTAATGGACGGACGAGTAACGCGTCCAACCATTCCAGTCGGTAGCAAATAAAAATTCATTTGTCGGTCGGTAACTGTAAGAAACAGGTGATACTCTTAATGGAATTACATGTAACTGTACGAAACTCTTTAAATTACTCCTACGAAAGTGACAAGTGAGCAACATTCGTAATGCAACAATCCACTCAGCACTTTCGATTCTTACGTAAAGAATGAAACATTTCGATGCAAGTGTCCAGAATTACATTCATGGAATTGTTTCAAATATCTTCAGCACATTTTTATCCACTGTTCAAAATTATCTTGCCCTTCCATCAGGACATTTCCTGTGGTTCAGTGGGGGTGGAAAAGTCCAAATGCTGTCCGTCGCAATTCCTGGTACCGGACGGTATTGCGTGTTAGAGTTAGCCCTGTACCAAGTCGAAATGAGCGATGGCACTATCGACCTACTCATAATGACAAACAATACAAGCTCGATCGCGGCCGAGAAGCCAGGAAATAATCATGCAAAGTACGTCATTATTCTTCCATGCCTTCCTTTAACAAAGGGATCCTTTCGTACTCGTTGTACAACGACAGAATACCTACTGCGTCGATAAAAATCGGACTGTCACGTTTTATTACAGATGGGAAATAACGCACTTCAAATTGGGCGCAATTAGTCAACCGCATCAATTGCTTTTAGAGATGCAGTTACCCTATTCGAACTCCAGCATTGCGGTCGATAATGTGCGCCTAATCGACTGCTTCCCGGGTAATAATAATCTTTATTTAACCGTACTTTTTCACTACAGGAAATACCAGAGCTCGTTATTCTGTGCGCGCTGTGCATGCACTGATACGTGAAAAGCGTGGGTCATTCTTTTTTTTTTTTTTTATAAAATACCCTCGATTCTTTCGCGACGAAACAAGCGGAATCGTGCGCTCTGTTTAGACGGAAGCCTCTCAGATTTCCAGCAAATCCTATACTGAACAAACAATATAAGCATGGCGCGACGATAAAGAAAAACACAGCGGGAAACCCAAAGTTTCTGGAAAGTTTGACGCGGCATAATCTAAACAAGTGAAAAGACTGTGCAAACAACGTTGTGTACTCGTGAAAGGAATAACAAATGTATCTCGTTTGCAGAATTAACGCCGGTAGGGACGGCCTGCACGGATGACATGTTCCGCTGTAACAATGGCTCATGTTTAAACAGAACACGTGTCTGCGACCTGACAAAGGATTGCGCCGACGGCGAAGATGAGGAACTTGACTGCTGTAATTGTGAAATTATTGCCAACCTCAATTTTCTTTGGGGGATTTTTTTTCTTCTTTTTACTTCAAGCCAGTTCGTCGTTCGAACGCACGACAGACTATAATCGAGGAACGTTTCAGACAAAATACCGGAGAACGCCAGATGTAATTTCGAGCACGGATGGTGTGGCTGGAGAAATGTACCGGGGAGACCTTTAAATTGGACCCTTCATCGCGGTGCAACGCCGTCCGAGAAAACTGGACCTAGCTACGACCATACATACCGCAATGCGTCCGGTGTGTACATAGATTTCATACATTTACCTGTGCACGTATATACACCGGGCCAAAAAAGTATTCACACAGTGCACAGTTTCGTTGGTGCACCTTCGTTATTTTGGCGCTGAGACAATTACCCCTAAAACAATATACATGGATATGAAGCACATCCGCGAAAGTGTAATTGATGCGCTTCATATCCGCGTATATTGTTTTAGGAGTAATTGTCTCAGCGCCAAAATAATGAAGGTGCCAGCGGAACTATGCGCTGTACGAATACTCTTTCGGCCGACTGTACGTTTCAATAGATTTTGCGCTTTCATTCGTTTTAAATACACCTGTTTCGAATTATTGGTAATTACGTTTAAATGTGCTCAATAATACGCGAGACTTTGACAGAAAGATTGCTCGGGTAATTTTTCCTCGCAAATCGACTTTGTACTCATTTTTCGTTGCATCTACGAACGAAGGAGAGTATTAACGCTGTTTAGGACAGATGTAAATAATTACTACGAGATATATTACTCTTTCTCGAGAACGAAAATTATTCTTCCAATTTCGCCTTTGATATCTGCTTTACTGAAATATTGCAATCAGAAAACGGCCTGCCGCATCAACATTTTTATTCGCAACCCACTTTCTCCCCTCCATTCTTAAAGGAGAATAAATATATGCAATTAAGCGCACGTTGCAAAAGTAGAACTATTAAATCATTCCCGTCGGTCCCAATATCTCGCAACAATTTTACAGTAAAAATGCTAATGCCCGATTCCAATTGCAGGGACGTACGCCTACATAAATATGTCCAAACGCGTGGAATATGGTAGTCGCGGGACAATTGAGAGTCCGCTGTTTAATCCAACCCCGCCTTATAGTAGCGACCCAAAAAGTCGTTACCATCGATCATGTCAAGTAAGTCATTGATTGAACTTGATCGCCGTGGATCAAGTTAAACGATATATTGTTCGTCGCACCAATATCGATTGAAATACACGAATCTGTACAGGTACGATTCTTTTATCATCAATACGGCGTGCACAGCGGTTCGCTCGGATTGTACTTAGTGCAAGTAAAACCGCATCAGAACCACTCGGAATCATTGTGGTGGTCTTACGGGGACAGGAGTGACGTTTGGTATAATCACGCTGTCGCCCTGCCTGACATCAGATACCGGTATACGATCGCTAGACCGTCGAATAATTTACGATATTCGTACATTACATTCCTCGCGACATTACTTAACAACGGTGCGATAATTGTCTAGATATTTCCTGCAATTCGAAGCAAGTAGAGGCTATTCGTCGAGGGGCGACGTGGCGATCGATGATTTTTCATTAAGTCCAGAATGCTTCGGGATCGGTACATTTTTTTTTAGATTTCCAATTGCCACGAAATGGGGCGACAAGTGAACGTTCACTGAAATACAAATATGTCACGGTTGATTCTTTCAGGCGTGCCCCCCGAAGTCGTTGGGGATTTCAGTTACTACAACCCGGTTATAGATTCGGAAAGAATTCCGGATCAGCATGCAGACTTTGCCAACGAGACTGGTATATTGTACATTATATTGAAAGTAGGATCGTTAACTCCACGATTCCTCTACGAATCAGCTAATGAACTTTAATTCGCTTTCCTTGAGTGCGCATCTTCATTCCACAATTATATTTTCTAGTCATACGAATTACAACTTGCGGCAACACAGGAAGAACTGGCCCCACGCTCGAACAATGCGCCGAGGAGCATAATAAGACCAATGTGGAGTTAATGGTACCCCCACCTACAATGGAGAATCCCATTACCTTCAATTTAAACGGCGTTCAACGATGGACAGTCCCTCGCGGTGGTTATTACACGTAAGGATTTACGGCACAAGTGTTCCACAGGCCCGTTTGCAATCTGCAAAACGGCTAATATTTAGTCAAGCTTATATTACGTTTTTCACGCAGATTAATTGCAATGGGCGCCCGTGGTGGAAAAGGCTCCAGCGGTATGGGGAGCACGCTGGGTGCACTGGTCCGTGGCGTGATTGAATTAGAAAAGGGTGAGCAATTCTATTTCATGGTGGGACAAACAGGAATGGACGCGTGTCCAAAAGTAAGCATAGTTTATCATACGATATTGGAATAAGAGTGTTAATTGAAGTAAGAATTTCAAACGCTATTATTGATGAACGAAACTTTCAGAACTTGGGTCTGAGAGTAGATAGATGCCAAATTCCCGGATCGTATGGGTCGTCTTTTTCCCCGGGGACATCCTCCAAAGTACACGAAGTCAAAAATATCAAGATTAAAGATGGCGGAGGTGGCGGCGGCGGGGCAACCTATATTTTTACGGTGAGCGTTCGGCTATCTCTGAATTAGTACGATATAGATTACGGTGATTATACATGTATATAATCAAAAACAGTATATACAAAAATAAGCACCGGTGATCATTTGTACGATTACAGATGAAAAGTAATGGAGATCAACGCCCGATACTCGTCGCAGGAGGAGGCGGCGGTATAGGTTTGCGTCAGGTCGCCGACAACGGTCTGCAACATGGACGAGGATCAGCACCTCCTGGAAGACAACCTATCTCCAATTTAGTTCATTCACCAGACGCAGGTATAATAAATAACTCGCGTTAATAAGAGTCGGTACAAAAAGCAAACCGCAATCACCCTTCCCACACAACAGGCACACCTCAACGAGAAACCACCGCTATCTCGAATTGAAATAATGAAACGATCAAAAGGTTAGACATGTACGAAAGCGATTAACGTCCACAAAGTTGGCCAGTTTCAAGTTCTCCACCAATTTCGCGTCCTCTAATTGGACGGGGGAGCAACTTTCCAGCTCGAGGCTAACGAACGTCGTTTCAATTTTACACAAACGGGATTCGGACGCCTCGCGCTGCAGTAATGCGCATCAATCCGCGTTCCGTTATAACTGCCACGAAACTGTGTTAATTACGTAAATCTGCTTGGCGCAGGTGGCCCTGGCGGCGGGTGGAACGGGTCGTCAAGTAGCGTTTCGGACCGGCGAAGTTCCGCTGGCGCGCCCCTGGTTAAGGGTGGCGTTGGAGGGATTGGATGCGGTCCTGGAAATCAGAGTCACGGAAACGGAGGATTCGGCGGCGGCGGTGGTGGATGTCTTTCAGGGGGTGGCGGAGGCGGTTACATAGGTAACAGATCGGTATTGCACGTGACTCTAAGCACATGCGCATGAATTTACAATTCATAGTACGTGCACGGCTGCGAACGACTGTTCGTCGTTGCTTTCGATTGCGGTTGCAATTTGAAATTCGAAACAGCTTCGATTGAAGCGGGTGAATGGTTCGACGTTAAACGTTATTATGCAACGTAATGTAAAAAGTGCAACATCGTCTTTCGATACTTGTACTTCGATACGAATTATTAAGACGGTGCAATGTTAACGGACAATCGTCGACGAGAGTTTTTGAAATTTTTGTTATCGAAAACGAAGTTTGCTTTCGCCGTGGTAACCGGAGGATCTCCCCTTGAAACGTGAAATTTTATTCCGTTAAACAAATGCGTCGCGTCTTCGCGATCACTTTCAAACGTCGTCATACAATGATTTAGGTGGCGATACCGGTCAAAGAGAGCCCAGCAATGGCGAGGGTGGTTATTCCTACGCCAGCCGTGACCTTATGCACGTTCACTTCCGATCGGGGATAAATCATGGGTCCGGAGAAGTTTACATTATTCCTGCTATCAGCGGATGTGGTTGCGATTTTCGTTGTGTCGCTCTTGACCAGTACCTAAGCGAGACAAAGTGTCTCTGCCCACCAGGCTGGTTACTGAGCAATGACTCGAGATCCTGTGTCAGTGAGTATTGAAAAAAAAAAACAAAAAAAAGATACATATTTGTGTCACATTTGTTATCTGTCGAATCGATTACAAATCGACACCGTACAATTAATCATTATTTTACTTGTAGTGGCGGACGATTCTAAGGTTGCGCATCAAACGTTCATGATTTTGCTCATAGCTGTAAGCATTGGCCTACTTTTTGCTTTCACCGCCCTCTGCCTATTACTTTGTAAGAAACTATTGAATAATATTGTAATCTACATATTTATGTGCAATCTTAAAGATTTCGTATTTTCTTAATGTGTTCGAGCGTGATAGGTGCAATAATAAACGAACGTTTCAAACTAAACCATACCATGGACGTGATTCAATTATAAAGGTGAATCGTTTTTGTCGATAGATAATCGTTATCAAAGTCGAAAGGCGCTTTTACGAAGGCGACAGGTAATGTTTGGTAACGGTACCGAATTAACGTCGCTACGCGCTGTTTCCGACACTATGATGACTGAATTCAATCCGAACTACGAGTTCGCCGGGAATCTCTATAGCTTTAAAGACTTGCCACAAATCCCCCGTGACTATATCACTTTGGTAAAGTAAGTACCGATTGCATCATTGTAATTCTAATGAAACGCCGGAAGTCGAGCGTCTGCGATATAGTAGAGAGAGAGAGCGACAGCAACCTTAATAATAAAGACGAATGATCCGAATTATTTCATCTACTTTCTAGACCTCTTGGTCAGGGTGCATTCGGCGAGGTGTTCCAAGGTGTGTACAAATACAGACGCAACGAAGAACACCCTGTTGCTATAAAGACTATACCATCCACGTCACGGCCTCAAACCGAAGCCGACTTCATGATGGAGGCTTTAATAATGAGCAAATTTAATCACCCAAACATAGTGCGCTTCATTGGCGTGTCCTTCGACAAAAATCCAAAGTACATCGTACTCGAATTACTCGCTGGTGGAAACTTGAAAAACTTCCTACGGGAGGAAAGACCACGCGCGGTAAATAACATTAAAACCTGCAACAAACTTCTTCCTATCGTATCGCAATGTTTTAGTGTGCCTTTTTGTTGACAATGTTACAGTTAACTGTATTTAAGTTCGATACCGTTCGTATTTTCACGAACAATTTCGTTCGACATGTATGTATGTATGTATCATCGTTTCCGGATTTATTTGAACGTAGGCTTATTTATCCACCTGATTTCTCCCCCACCACCTCATTATGTTTCGTTACTTTCTGTTAACTATGTGTCGTTCTGGATTGCAATTTAAACAGGAACAACCCTTAATTTTTGGCCCTCGTCATCATTGGGGTGCATGCGTATATTCCTGTTTTGGCAGGATCGGCCCACTTCGTTGACGATGCTGGACCTGATAATGTGCGGCTACGACGTCGCGAACGGTTGCAAATATATGGAGGAGGCCCGTTTCATTCATCGTGATATCGCGGCTAGAAATTGTTTGCTCACGAGCAAAGGACCTGGCCGAATAGTGAAGATCGCTGATTTCGGCATGGCCAAGGATATTTATAGGAGTGATTATTACAGAAAGGGGGGCAAGGCTATGTTACCGATTAAGTGGATGCCGCCGGAAAGTTTCCTGGATGGAATATTCACTACGAAGACTGACGTCTGGTGAGCTTATTTGCAAGATATATTTTTTATCGTCTAACAAATTAATTTCAAGCGGACGGTTTAGCAATTGATTTATCGGGAAACAAGTGGCCGGACGAAACAAGCGTGAATTTATTATGCTTCGCGAGCGACTATCGTAATGCTCATTATCTTCAATTTAATTGTTCGATCAGATTTGAAAGTTGCTCTTGCGCTTGTTCATCAGAAGGGACCGCGCATGATTTAATCGTACCGCAGCCGCGGCATTAAGTTATTCTGGGCTCTCCGTTTTCGCGTGAATTGTCCGAATCGAAACCGATGGATTCCGCTGTAATGCTTGTAATAATCGAAGGGTCGGACACATTTTTATATTCGAAAGCAACGTGATCTCTGCCACGTAAACGACGCGGTATTCGTAGAATGACGTTTCGACAAATATAATATTCCATTCTACATAGATTCGAATCAACAATTAGTCTCGCGTTTGTAGAAAGCAATCTTAGCGGTACAAATATCAGCCTATTAATTTCTGACGGTAGGGCATTTGGTGTTTTGCTGTGGGAAATCTTATCCTTCGGTTATATACCCTACACCGGGTGCACTAATAGAGAAGCCATGGCGATGGTAACATCAGGTGGTCGTCTGGAAAAGCCAGCGGGATGTCCCGATCCTATTTATGGGATAATGACGAGATGTTGGCACCCACGACCCGAAGATCGGCCTAGTTTTGCTACGATAGTGGAGAGAATCGGTTACTGCCTGCAGGTAAAGTTCGTTGCCCTATTATATTTTCAGTTAAGCGAATTAACCATCGTAGATATCGTTTCTGCTTAGGATCCCGACGTGATCAATCATCCGACGCCCAATTTTGATATTTTGCCGATCTGCGATCGCGAAATAACGATCATGAGACCGGACCCAGAAACGGAATGCATCAACGTGCAGTCGGAAGTGAGTGGACAGTGTTCAACTTATTTCTCATATTTTAGTTTATATTGAATTTAAATGCCGTTTACTGTTACCGTCATGGCAGCGGATTTATAAATTCGAGCTTTCGGTATTTGGAAATTATAGCAGCACGAAATATTGTACTGTCACTGTTATACAGTTGGACGCGTGTGGATACATGCAGCCAAGAATCATCGATCCGAGATCGGCTAGCCAACGGATGGCTCAAGCTATCGCCGGCAACAATCCTAAACCCAGGGACGAGTATCCAAATCCAATGCATACAAACGAAAAGAGTAATATGCAATCGACGGATCAGCTGCAAGGACGATCCCAGTCGGATCCGTATGGCTCTAATACAGATACGTCGGAACAAACGTTCGAGGGAAATACGAGTCGAGACGATTTCGACGACGAGAATAAAGAGTTGGAGGTACAATTTAATCGATAAGAAACAGATACAAACTTGTTTCTATTGTCTTTGGCCGAACGTTCCGTTGAAGGTTCACTACGCACTTTTCTTTCGCATTATTCTTTGGATTTTTTACTTGCAGTTATTCATATTTTTTTCCTACATTCCGATTTTGAATATACGTTGACTTCTCGCTAACAGCTCACACATCCGAGGGTGTACATTCTTCTCAGCTTTTTTTCTCTTAGACATAACTGTACACATATATGTATAATAGGAAAGCTCGTATCTAATTCACTGAGAAACGAAATGTACATAATTCACAGCGTTCGTTCAAGACATCCGACATACTTTCAGAACAAACACAAGGCTGACAGCGTAAATCGAGAAGAAACAAGCATACATCGAACCACAACGGACATCGAAAATAGCGATAAGGTGAGGAACGGAGAAAATGATAACAACCGTCCAGGAGAAATCGAAAGTCGTCGAAGCAGCACAGTCGATGTAACGGTTGTAGACAGAAGAAATGGTAACGAGAGCGTAACCACCACCGACACGTACTCTGATTCTTTAATCGTTGCCTCCTCTGACACGCCGCCAGACACGACGAATTCGTCGCCAAATACACGTACCTGTTCTCCTAGTCACACTGGCCTAAATACGAACGCAACTAATGTAAATGGAATGTTAAAGAAGAACGCCCTAAAAGCCGCTCTCAGTTTGGATCCTAGCGCGCTGTGTCGTGGTGCGATACCCTATGAAAAAATAGCTTTCTCACCACCACCGCAGCGGTCGAGTACACCTAGCAGTATGGATATTAAGAAGGTAATTCGATTATTTTTGTCAAATGTTACCATGTTTATCGCGTGATTTCGTTTGACAGATAAGAGTTGAATACGAAAGTGAATACATATATGATACTTTGTTCTGTAAAATGAAGTTGGAATCCTTGTATTAGAAGGGAGAGATCCGTATCATTTTTCGTAATATAACACTGCCAGAGGGGGAAAAAAAAGTTGATAAAAATAAAGTACTCTTGGTAATTGTCAAAGATCAAGATCATTTTATATTAAATTTCATCGATTGTACGAGTAACAGTTTATTTCATATAAGTTTTATTAAAAAATGTAAGGCTTCATGTTGCAAATCAGGTACTTATATTTCCAAATACATATCAATCAATTCTTTTTCTGATCCGTGGAACCTTTCCCTCCGAATTATCGTAGGAATAATGTTCTTTCGTTATTTACAAATGATGTGGCATTACTGCAAACGTCCCATACATCGATAATTATCAATAACTAAAATCCCTCAATATTTTCGTCTTTCAAGTTAGAAACAACGATTCGAATCATTCCCCAATCCAATGATTTTTCTACGTGCAACGCATATAACCCTATGCACGTTCCGTCTTCACTGTTCACTATAAAAAAACTGTCATTACTCAAAGGACGCGCCATCAAATTTCATTGCATCCTCTGTGAAACGGTTCGAGCGCAAATGATTAGCCTAACACGGTCGTGATACTCGATGTCGTGTCTATTCCTTCGAAAAGTCCAGCGAAGCTTATCCCTGAATTCGTTTAATCGCAGTTCTATGTATGATGGAACTATCGTCTCTCTGTTCTTCACACGAAGGATCCTCTGGGTCACGAGCTACCAAGGGAAGAGGAATGCTCCTGCTGAGATTTGTACAGAGGGGAGTGACAGGACTCCCCATTCATCCGTGTTACAATGAATGCGACCAAAGCCAGATCGTTGCGACGATCCGTAACGATAACCGCCGTTTCGACGTCGAAGCGTTTCAAGGAATCGTCGTCGGTTCTGTGGATACGTGACGAAGAATACTCAAGACGCGTGTATTCCGAGGAAACGCTGCTATAAGTGAAATATTGTGAATTCGGGGCGGCGAAGAATATATTGCCCCGATTTTTCCATTCCTTTTTTTCTACCTTCTTCATCTTTTCTGTCGTACGCGAGGATGGAGCTGCATTTGCCCGTGTACGAGGGAGGTGGGTGGGGGTGTTGGGGTGAGAGTTTAATTGCGTTTATTGAATGGACGGTCGCCCGTTCTACGTGTATTACCGTTTTATTGACGGCGACAAAAATGTACGAACGATGCACCTGTTCATCGGGACGCGTGACGAACACGAGGAATTGCGATAACTGTGAAACGTTAACGAGCTTGAGGCCGTCCGTTTCTAAATTCAACTGAATCCTTCTTCTGGGGGGAAAAAAGCCGCACAAACGCACGCACGCGTTGAATTTACATTCGTAAATATATCGTACATGTATGCAGACGAGAATGGAGAAAGCAAAATGTAGAGATATTATTCGTCGTGTTTGATACCGCCCGTCGACACAAAACGAAAGGATATAAAGGGTTAAGTCTGAAACGAGTATCATCATGCACACGTACACCTCGTGACACCGAACGTGAAACAGACACATTCCATTACAATTACAGATATATATTATAAATTATCGAGAAACACTATGTAGGTATAGCTGTTACAAGAGCTGTTAAATGTCGATGTTCCTCCTGCAGAAGGATTAACCGGTAAAGAAAAGAAAAAGAAGAAAAACCATCGGGATCCTTTTTGTCCTTTATAGAAAGTATAATGCAGGACGATCGTCGCGAT
This sequence comes from Nomada fucata, assembly GCA_948146005.1. Taxonomy (NCBI): domain Eukaryota; kingdom Metazoa; phylum Arthropoda; class Insecta; order Hymenoptera; family Apidae; genus Nomada; species Nomada fucata. The sequence goes on from OX411277.1 coordinate 6,061,580, forward strand.
TTGCGAAAACCGTATAATATATTGAAACTTTTCTTTAAGGTTGCAAGTGACATACCACTGTGTGTGATATAAAGGCACAGCAAACGTTGAAATGCGACAGCGTGAGCGAGAAAGTAAGAGAGAGTGAAAGAGACAATACGCTATACACAAGACTTACATTACACCAAAGGAAGAGTAAAAGTGAACAAATTGCGCGCCTGCGGCGTTCTTTCTACGCATACCTGTAAACCTTTATATACATATACATATATATATATATAAATATAATACATATTATATATATATATATAGGTATATATTCATCACAAAATTCTAGGCAAGGCTCGTCGAATCGCCTCATCCTCGATGCATTACGTTTTCAATGAATAATACCACCGGACAACGATCGTAACTTTTCAGCAATGCGTTTAATTATAGAAGAAAGGGTGAATATCGATCGCGAGACAAGTATCGCGAACTTGACTAGCATCGTCAGTCTTGCCGTGACGATTACCTGATTGTTGGTGCATGAAGAATGAATAATAGGGTATCCTTGCCTACCTCGTTGACTCGTTATTAGCTTGTGAACGAACGATGAATGGTGGAATGTCCATTAAATTAACATCGATCTCGTTGTATACGATCGCTATCGCAAACAAAAAGACGGGCAAACGAAAAAGACAGAAAACAATTTCGAACCGCGGAAAAGAGCACAGGCCCTTTTTTATTTTTCTTACAACGATGACGTACTTTACGTGCGCGCAGCGTATGAAAGTCAACCACCATATATCTGTACGTGAAACGTAATAAAGACATGTTTGTGGAAAAACTTGCGTCTGTTCTTCATTGTTCTATAATAGATAGAGCGGGGGAAGGAATGCGAGTTCTATTCGATTAAACGGTAACCCCACGATCGCAATGTCTCAAATAGCTGACCAATAGCTCCACAAAATACGTTCAAATTGTTATATAATAAGAGATTTAAGCCGATTGTGTTGCTGGGGAATGAGCAGCTGTTTAAAACATATGCATGTAAATTAATCTTGTCGCTACGATGGCAGTCATTCATTACATTTTATGATTTTTGCAGCAAGAAGATTGGACTTCGTGCAGTAGCTCATCATTCAAGCGCTTATAAATTATTAAATGAATTTCTAAGTTTACGTATGTGTATATAAACATATTTCCAATATGAAGCTAGAGACCATTAAAAAGTGACGGCGTGTTGGTACGCATGGGCAATATGTTGATACGTACAAGACAAACTATTATTTTTATGAAAATAATGCAACTCTAGTGCAACTCTGGCATTTCGTTTAACGGGAATATTAAGTTACACTGCAATTAGAGCGCGCCGTCTAACGCGGCGTTTGAAACATTCCTAATCGAGGGGCAAAAATAATATCCCTATCTAAGTGACGATACAAGTTCTGTCGGTGGGTCGGCCAGCTCCACAGGCGGGCGGGTATCTGAAAATATAGGTAAATATAAGCGAAGAAACCTGCCGCGAAGCAGACAGTTCCCGGCACAGATGAAACGAAGAAGAAGGGGTACGGACGACAATTCGAGTGTAGTTTTCGACGAACAGTCTCCGTTTAGCCAGCCCTTACGCGAATCTCGTGACTTTCAGTGTAGTCTCGCGGCTATATTTATCGCGGCATCTCAATCAGGGAAATGTCGAACTACTCCTACTATTACGTGAAAACAATCGCCGACGGGACTGATAGCTCACGAACGTATAAATTTTTGAAAGGGTAAGGGCAACACCGATACGACCCTCGCTAAAAACAGTTACCACCGATTTCTCGTGCCAGATATTACCAAGTGTCTATTAACGTCGAAGTATCCCCCGGTTATTATTCGGGAACATTTGAAAAGAGAAAAACGCGGAACACGCGTGACGCAACATTTATAATGCTACGGACTAATTTATACGCGAGCAAGGTGGACGTTCATTTCTCCAGAAAAGGTGATTTATTCGTAGGAATCCTACCCTGTTTAATCCGCCGGAGGACACGTGGTCCACGTATGGCCGCTACAATCTTCTGTCACGGTTGCTTCGAGGAGGACTGTCCGGTTCAGGTGATATCCATCATCCAGCGAACGCCGTTTTCAAGGTCCGTGCTCGGTCAGTCGCGTGTAGCTTTCACTAATTATCATTAATTATCATTAATCCCGCTAACATTCGAGCTTGAACGCGATCCCTAAACGAGGGTACAGCCCCCATGGAACGAGGCATGCTCTCTGCCGATCGGGCCAACGAATTTTTCACCTACCCTGCCCCTTTTTGTCGCCCCTTCTGACGACATTTTACAGCTCATTTCCCCTCAGATATTCCAGCCGACGAATACACCGCGAAGGCAGAATGATGTCGGGCCGGTGAGCGACGATGTTCGTGTAATGTCAGTAGGGGGGAAATTTTTTACTCGAATGCCGTTTGGAACGCCGCCAAACTCAACTTCAACATAAAACGTACCCCCTCGAGCACGACGCCCGGCTATAACGTAGAACGAATTCATATTTTTAGTTCCGTTACCGCCAAGGTTGTTACCCAGTTCTCATGTCTCCGCCACGTTTCTGTGTGCCTCCTAATATTGCCCGCCACCTTTTATTTACCGGCTTCCTGTTTGCCAAAGACGAGTTTCACACCCGCTTGATTGATCGTTTAGGGTGCTGTCAGATCGTGTGCGCGATTAATTTCTTACGTGGCCCGACTTCGTCACGATTAATGGAATATTAATTTATTATTCAATGGGTGAACGGGCGTGCGTTTTCGAGCAAGTCATTCATTAGTATTGCTTTCGTTATCTCTCGAGATCATTCGCCCCGATATCAGTGAAAGTTCGCTCTAGGTTTATAGGAAAAAGTAATCTCTGTTTACAATAATATTGCCAGACAGATAGAACAATTGTGGATTACTCGGTTGTTCATAGAACGGACGTTCGTACTATTCTGGACCTTGATGCTTGATTTCGTCTAGTTCAATTTATCGACGACGTGCAGTTAAACGATGTTTTATTCGGTATCTGATGCTGATCTACGGACATGTGCCAAAACATTGCACTGATACAAATGATAGAATAGGTTTGACGTACCAAATGACTTTCGAAAATGTATCCCGGTAACGATTGTGAAACAACGCATTATTCTTACCTAGCAGGCGTATATTTTGAGAACGACTCTGGGAGCAAATTAGTGTGAAAGATGTAGCAATCGACTACCCTCGTAACAACACCTAATATACTTTCATTGGAACGGTCTATATTTATTGTACTACATCTTTAAATGTAATTACTGAATCCTATTTTACATTTAGTTTGAATATGATTTGCTACCTCACTTTTCGACACCCATGTCGACAAGAAGCGGAGCCAAACGGTTTTAAACTAAAATTTGTCGTTCAAAAGGAAACATTTAACTAATGATCGAAAATTGTAACTGGAAAAATGTACTATCATACAGCTCACTGTTTTGGCGAATCACTGGGAAAAGATCCACGTAGAAATTGCCGGTGCTATGTGCCACTGTCTGCGTTTCGTACACAGGAAAGTCCAGAAATAATTAATTCCACGTAACCAAAAGTAATAACAAGAAGAACGACGGAGCAGGAAATTCCCAAGTTACAGGCATTCGTTTATACGGGGTGTTCAGTGTAACGGTGAGCACGTTTTTTTCAGGCGCTTCTCACGTTAAGAGGAAAATGTTTGGAACAAAAGTTAATCGATGGTCAGTCAGCGTCAAAATACAAATATCAAAACTACCTACATAGCCACTTGGACTGTTTTTAAATAGCACTATATATTTTTCACAACAGGACATTATAACTGTTGCCAGGATAAGTTCAACGGCCCCGTACACTACGAGCTCAAATTGTCGCTGACTCATTATTACCGACGAACTTTTGCCCCAAACGTTATTTTCTGAAATTAATGGGAGAGCCACAAAAATTATGGCCACCCTGTATCTATATACGCCTTCAATATGCTACATGGCTGGCGTCGAGACGCCGACGCCGCTACTCATCGAGCGGGGGAAGATGCTTTCGTTCCAGGCGTCTATCTCGCAGGAAATATCGGTCAGTGTATCGCGAGCATTTATGCTTCGTGGACGTTTCAACGCGATCGTCCTGCGATTTTTCATCTCGAACACGAACAAATTAATTAGATAATAAAAGGGGTTAAAGAAATCTTGTAGGTGGCATGAAAAAAGATTATATATTATTCCTCGAGCATATTGTGAATGTTGCACGTGACAAATGTTGAGAATGACACCTGAAGAACACGCGTGAACAATGTTCTTGTCGTAACGGGGACGGGATAATCAAGGCATTGAATCTTCATCAATCGATTCGAGGATACAGAGGGTGAGATTTCTTCCGCGTGCTGTTCTGACCTTGACATGGAGTCACTGGCGCACCTCTAGGGGCGTGACTTGCGATCGATACTCGCTCACTCTGTCTTTGCATTTTATCTAGTCGAACCGTTCATCAAAGTACACCGCCACGAGTGACAGTATGTCATTTGATATAGTAATTATCATTTAAAAATTAGTATATGTATATACCATAACGAATAGTAAAAGGAATGCAATTTAAATAATAATCTAAAATAATTTTGTATTCATACTTAGATGCAATTACTTCAGATCACGATAGAAATACTTTATTGAACCATTTAACAGAATGTTTCAAATCTATATCATACCTCTATAAGATAAAGGAAATATTGCCCGATCTGGGATGTGCAAGGAAGATCTCGTACAATTTATTCTGTGGTTGTTTCTTAACTGCGTATCTTACAAAACAATGTCCAAGTATGAAAATTATACGAAATTTCGCATATCTGCTGTTAATAATTAGCATATTGGTCAACGTCAAGGTAATGGTATGTCGGGCCAAGTTATCCGGTTGATGTCCCAAAAACTGTGACGCATCGTCAAGGCCTACTTTCACTCCCTTTTAATGGCACGATATCTTTTCGTTAACATAATACAACGTGTTTGCCAAAAATTGATGCAAAATTCGCGACCAGTATATAACAAAATAATATGCATAAAAGTTACATCTAGCGGTACCAGATCTTCCGATATTAACCAAAATTATATATTATATTACATCAATTTATTTATTTATTTATTTTTATTTGTATACGGGTTTTAACGCTTTGGTAATTATGTAGTATTACTACGCACATGTACTTTCACCTTTATTGTGTTATTAAAAGCTTGTTTTAATTAAATAAATATCCCATGTGACGGTAATAAAATTCACATGCAACGAGATTAGGTTTTATTACGATAGCGACACAATCACCTTCGATGCTGGAGGTTCGATACGTCAGGCATAACTAGCGTTGCGAAACTGCAATAAAAACGCGAGCGTGTAACGAGCGAATTATATAGCAACGTACGACAACGTAATCGCGACATATTCAGGTACGCAGTTGAAACGTTAGTCATTCGTTATCCACGTGACGTTGAATGTGAATCAACGAGACAACGAGCCCGCGATTTAACGATTTAAGCTTGACCCTGTACCGTACATTTCAAGGTCGGTCCAAGAGATCGACTTCCGCCCGAACGGTCGTAAGCTATAGAATCACGTTTATAGTCACGTGCATATCATAGTTTTTGAGCAGTGAGTTAGGTATTAGAGCCATCGAAGCACAGATAGCCCCTTTTCGCATTAACAGGTTGCTATCATATACGATAACGTTCCAAGAGAACACTGCTATTAGTCGCCGTTACTCAGTTGACACTTAGTACAAATGTCACTAATAAAAAGAGGACCTTGTAACGTCAACTAGCTTGACATCTGTGTCACGATTTTATTTATTTTTATTTTCTTTTGACACCGCGTTTCCGTGCATTTGGTTTCGACACTCTGACAAGAGACAAACATCGAGACTTAAACATTTCAGATTCCTGGACACTCGTAGCTAAAACAAAATGACACAATTTTCTTACGGCTGGAAACCGGAGGTGGTTGAACCAGAGTTTGTACGCCAAGCGGCATCAAAGGCGGAAGTGAGTATTGGTTTCAAGTAATTAATATCTTGTGGTTGACAATCGTATAACTGCTTCGTGTTCGGGTATCGAAAAGGCAAAATTATTAGTGACCGGTTGTTGCGTTACACAATAGTCTTAATTGTTGGTTGAGATAGGACGCTTTTAGAATTTTAAAAATTGCGCATCTGCACATTAATTCGTTGCGCGTCTCACAGATGGTGCACGTGTTTCATTAAGCTGCGCGCGCACGCCGACAAATTTCAGTCGACCAGAGTCGAAAGAAATCGAACACAGCCGAGCCGTATAACTGTTTATACCGGCAGCTCGCACACAGGCTCATACTTGTTGTAACAATAAGAATACCCCAGGGCATTAATTGGTACCATCATAGGTTGCATTCGATTCGCCCTTTCTAATGTAAAACGATTGGCATTTGTTGCTACAACAATGTTGAATGGAAAAGTTTGTACACTATGGCGCAGTTAACCGTGTCGCGTGACGAAACATGAGTGAGGGTAACAGGAGAATGAGCTCAGTTGGTGTCTCTAGACTTGTCACTGTAACGGTTCTATATCCGCATCGTGAAATCGCTTCGACAAAAAGTATCAATTGGTTCACATTCGTTTGAGCTGTAGTTGTCTGGTTTCGTACAGTGACACGTGGCACGAGACACGGTTAAACAGTCAAAAACATTGGACAAACATTGCACAAGAGTTTGAAATTTGGTTGGTGGCATATAGTGATCAGCAGTGAACGTTACCTACAGCCAGGGCGTAGCCATCATTGAAGATGAGTTACTATGGCGATGGAAATGGTGATCCGCTTAGCGATGTGTTCGTTAAGGCGGCAGTTGAAGTTAAACGATTCCTGCCGTCGCTATTCAACATCAAAGTGGTACGCGTCTTGATGGCGGCTTGATCTATTTCTTAAATCTTTTATTGGATATGTTTCGGCGCTGACGCATCTCGCATTGGTTATTAATAAAATCATCATTCCCATTTGTTGGTTCCTTGAAGAAACCAGTTTCGAACGACTCCCCTAGAGGGACAATTACTATAATAGGTCGAGTTGGTTGTAACATTTCGAAATATTTCGGAAACTTTGCAATGTCCTTGCATTTAAAGTACTGCATTAACGGTTTTGTAGTACTTGTAACTTTGAACCGGTTGCCTGTTTGCATCGTCGATGCAAATTCCCTAACTACATACCCAAGCTTGAAAAAAGAATATTGGTTTCGTCTTCATGAGTAGCTAACAAGAAAAAGTTATCTTAACTTTACATTACAAATGCTGGGGCAGTTAATTTAGTTTATGCAAAGAAAATATGGTAAATCGTGATATAAAATTGAATAATAAATGGTATTCTTTGCACTGGAACTATCGTATTAATTTATCCTCACATGTACGCATAATGTATCGCATTACTAATCCTTAACTACGTCCTTCAACTTAGAACCACGCGTAATGCCTTCAATTTTTTTTCTACATATCGCGTGATACTAATTTGCCAATTCTTAACACACGATTTATCATGTATTTAAATATTTCATCATTGTACCCCTGACCTACCGTCCAGTGATATCGACTGACAAAGGGAACCATACGCGTTTGTGAGTCATGCGCTTGAACTCATTCGGGCTTGCCTTTGAAAATTAAAGAAGTCATTCTGGCAACAACTTGATCTAATTACTTTAAATTTTGTGATGCTTACACGACGAAATTGAGTGTAGAAGATTTGCGTAATAATTTGATTAGCTCACATTTTTTACGTTGCACTCTTATTAGCGTTCGACGTATATATGATATTTGAGTACGATGTAATATTCAAACCAAAAGTTGCGAGCGAAGTGAAACTGGCTGATACAATACGAATATTCATGTGTGCATTTTATAATAATATTTAAAATTTGCAAACAATTTGTTAGCACCGTTTTATTAATAATTGAGGAAATATTAGATTGGCGAGAAATAAATGTCCAATTAAAGTATTAAAATAGACGTAATTTTATAGTAAGAATGAGTTAGTCTATGGTACTATGTCCAATTCGAAATCTGGGACATTGTCTTTCATAATGGTTCATCGATCATTTGTGTCCCAAGAATGCTACATTTCACAGTAATGGTATCTTCTGTACGTATAACAGCAAAAATGATTATTTTCAACAGCGATGCCTGCGATTGCGACACTTCAATTAATGCGTACGCATTCTCTATCTCTCGTGGTGTGCCTGTAAGGCTTATGATTAAACAAAATACTCTCGCAATGAGTCAGTTGTGCACCTTACCATTCATCTCACGTGAACTTAAACAAGTATCCAAGATAGAAAATTGTATTTTATCGACAGAAGTTAATTATTCTCCCTGCAGAGCAGTCTTCCTGTAATAATTTCGTTTAAATTTAATTTATTAATTAATGATTCTCTAATCTATTGCATATTAATATAAAATTTTGCAAATCAAGTTCACCCAAAAGTATTTAGGATTGTTATCCTTCTTTGTGGATAAGCAATGCTCTTATTATTACCAATATAAAGTATAAGTGTGCCCAAAATAATGATGAGATCATCTTGTCCCGAGCAACATCACAGCCGTTCCAGTTCGATTACAAATAAATTTTTACCCAAGATGATTCATCATAGTATTCGATTGTAGTCGACTGATATAATTCGACACGCATAGCGTCAATCTTATTCATCAAATTTTTTCGTTAGTAGTTTTGGATATTGAAAACTAATATGGTTTTTGTGAGGAATTGTCTTTGAACTGATAATATTTAATTTAGGATTTTTTTTTTATTTGATATCAGATGGAGACCATCACTTTGTATTCCATCATTTGTATTCGGCTTTATATGCCCAATCATGGTTTGAAATTAGTAAAACTTTTTTATTTCATGTTAAAGAAAAAGTTATACCAATCTAGGAACAAGATCTACAAATACAGACCCAACACGTTCTTGAATCGACAAGGGATGCGTTGTAATCGAGTCGTTAATACTATTAATAAAAATCCAAACTGATCTCTGTTTTTTGGGGAAATTATGATTCACATTAAATTCACTATTAAGTCTTTTCAGATAATTAGTTTCCAACCCGCTTATTTCACTTTTGCTTCCATTTTGTAACTATAAACATAACTTTAAAAAAAGAAAGAATAACAAAGCATGTACCTTACCAACTATTATCTAATATAAAACTACTTATCGTATTACATAAAGCTGACGATACCTAATAATCTAAACTCGATGTGGTCAGACTTTCTTCCGGTCATAATAATGTCCTGCCGCAGAAGATAAATATAATCAAAGGTTTGTTAGAACAGTATACATTTCCATCCGCAATTCAGGATACATACTTTAGTTTGTTAGTTATCATGTAACTGTTCGAACGTTTAACAAATCAGAGGCGAACCTTCCGAATTTCTTTCTAAATACATCAATACCAGTGCTCGATAGTTCCTGTTCATTCATTCATTTTACAAAATGGACCAACGACGAAGCTACACGAATTACAGATATTTAAATTATATGCAAGAGGGTGTAGCCGTATTAAAGCTCTCACCAAAGTTGGAATTTAGCAGTAGCAAAAACACTGATGTAGAGAAACGCAAATCAGTTCCGAGTGCAGTTCAAACCAAAATTATTCCCCCCTCTAAAAACCGATTCTCGCTATCAGAAAAAGGGAACACAAATTCCAACGTCAAGCAATTGAAAAAATATGACGACAAAGCCATAAAGACAACCAAAAACTTCATTGGAAAGTCCTGTTACAACGTACGCGATCATTGCTTGAAATTCCTATTAGAATGAGGACAATTTCATACAACGATTGGACGTATTAAAATTCACCGTAGTAAGAATACTGCTCTTGTTTTAGTTAGGAGAAAAGGGTTCCGGCTTCAGACCTCGAGGAGCGGTTCAGGACTTCAACACGCTCAGGCGAGAGTGTCTATCGACGGGGACGCTTTTCGAAGATCCCGAATTTCTAGCGGGTGATGCGTCGTTATATTTCTCGAAAAGACCCGACAGATATATAGAATGGAAACGGCCGATGGTAAGAAATACTTGTCGATTTTATCATTTAACAGCAACAATATCATTAAAAAAATAAAAGAACCGAAGCAATCGTTTGAGTATGCGTAATATCTTCAAAAAGAAAAAAGTCGTGAATCGTACCAAAATTAAACACCATTTAGAATAAAATCATTCATTTTTTGCATGGCAATACTAAGCTTCACCTTTTCGTTTATAATGTTCCAACTTCGTAATATACCAATAGGAAATCGCGGACAATCCTCAACTCTTCGTCGAAGGGTTCTCCAGATTCGACGTTCAACAAGGCGAACTAGGAGATTGTTGGCTACTGGCCGCCGTTGCAAATCTCACCATGGATTCCAATTTATTTTTCCAAGTAGTACCAGAAGACCAGAGCTTCGTGGAAAACTACGCTGGCATTTTTCACTTCAGGTATTTAAATGACCGGCTGAATCGCTCGACTCGAAAACGTAAATATTCCTCGTCTCGAATATATTTGTTCCCTAAAAATGTTTACGTGGTCATGTTCAACAGATTCTGGCAGTACGGTAGATGGGTAGATGTGGTGATCGACGACAGGTTACCTACATATAACGGAGAATTAATGTACCTGCGTTCAGCAGAGGCCAACGAATTTTGGAGTGCTCTCCTAGAGAAAGCGTATGCTAAACTCCACGGCTCTTACGAGGCGTTGAAGGGTGGAACTACCTGTGAAGCTATGGAAGATTTTACAGGTGGTGTAACAGAGATGTATCAGATGAACGAAACCCCACCGAATCTCTTCAATATTCTATTAAAAGCTTTCGAAAGGAATTCTTTACTGGGCTGCTCGATAGAGGTGTGTAGCTATGTTGTGTTTGTTCTACGTGCAATAAACGCATGCAATAAAACGCGTTGCTATTTTAGCCCGATCCAAATGTATTGGAAGCTGAAACGCCCCAAGGGCTGATCAGAGGCCATGCTTACAGTATTACACGTGTGAAACATGTGGAGATTCAAACGCCAAATCAGTATGGAAGGATACCTCTGCTCAGGCTTAGAAATCCATGGGGCAATGAGGCAGAATGGAATGGTCCCTGGAGCGATCAGTAAGTCGTCGATCATTATTAAACAAATACTATTAATGTTAATGTTAATTTTGCCATAGGTCGCCGGAATGGAGGTTCATTCCTGACCACGAGAAGGAAGAGCTAGGCTTAACTTTCGATATCGACGGTGAATTTTGGATGTCGTTCCAGGACTTCACCAAATACTTCACGCAATTAGAAATATGTAACTTGAATCCGGACTCGTTGACAGAGGACGAATTGAATTCCGGTAAGAAGAAATGGGAAATGAGCGTCTTCGAAGGGGAATGGGTACGCGGTGTTACGGCAGGAGGTTGTAGGAACTTTTTAGGTAAATGTCTCTTTTCCTTAACACTAGTCTCTGTTATTAGATCACGGTAATTCATATCTTTTTCAATGTCCTGCAGAAACATTTTGGCATAACCCGCAATATCGAATCACACTGGAATACCCAGACGAAGATGATGACAAGTGTACAGTGATTGTTGCATTGATGCAAAAAAATAGGCGAGCACAGAGGAGAATGGGTGCAGAGTGTCTGACTATTGGATTCGCTATATACCACGTATGTACTCACACCCTGTAGACTAAATGAGAGTTCTAATTTGTATTACTTCTTATTACATTAATCACAATAATTGTAAATCATTAGTTGGAGTATCCCGAACGATTACCCAAACCATTAGACGTTAATTTCTTCAAGTACAATGCGTCTGTCGCAAGATCGCCAGCATTTATTAATTTACGAGAAGTCACTTGTCGTTTCAAATTACCGCCCGGTGTATACTGCATAGTTCCAAGTACGTTCGATCCTAACGAGGAGGGCGAATTTTTATTGAGGATCTTCTCCGAAAACCAGAACAATATGGAGTGAGTGGTATACCTGTTAAATAAATTTTTCCCTCGAGAAACAAGATAAATTTATATTAAAATTTTACTCTTCAGAGAAAACGACGAACAAGTTGGTATTGGAGAAATTGATGATAGGGTAAGATATTTATACTTTCACATACGCCCACAAAGTAATTATAGAGACCCAGATAAAATAATTGTCTTTTGTGTGACGTTAATAAATGTGTCTCCTGTGTGCATAGTCCGCACAATAATCAATTTTCCTATTTTAAATCATTAACACGTAGTGATGCGCTCAAATTAGAGATTGGTGATACCAGTGTGGTACACTATGCATTTACAAAACATTGTTAACATGCATCTAATCCACGTAGCTTCCTTAATGCTTTCGAACTGTATTCACATTTGTTGCGTAGTATAATTGTATGTTTGGTAAATTGTGCACTACATTAACTGATATATTGGACGGAATGTGTGGATCTAGTGGAGGATCGTGGATTCTAAATAACTCCTAACAATTCGCATGTTTGTGTTGCCTGGCACCCAGGTCATTAACCCTAACGGTCACAAGGGATGTGGCGATAGTGATAACGTAAGTAATATGCACGCCCACAAATTTTAATTAAATTTTGTCCGATTTTTAACATATTCATCCTGCAGTCGCATTTAACTGGGAAAATAGATTTGTTGAATGCTTTACTTGTTAACTATATACGAATTGATGAATACGTACAATTTAATTACAGTCAAAATTATCGTATCCTTCGTGATTTTAATATTTTGATATTTCTTAGGTTCGGGATGAGCCAGAGCCGGACCGAAATGCAGAGAAAGTGCGGGAATTCTTCAAGAAGCTCGCTGGCGATGATTTGGAAGTGGACTGGATGGAATTGAAGGAAATTCTAGATTACGCGATGCGTAGTGGTATGGCCATTTATACTTCATTTTCTTTTATATTGACCGCATACCAAAGTACTTTGATTTTAATTTGTCTAACATTAAATTTAGCCCCAATGAAAAGTATCAACAGTAAATATGATATACAAATGAAAACCGTACCTATTTTCATTTCGCCGAATATGTTTAATATGTTTAAACAAGATCGATGAATTTAATATAGCTTGCGCTTACTATCGGCTGTTAAAGTAACATTACGTATTACGTTATCCGTGAAATACAGCAAGCAAATTATTTTAGAAATAAGTCCTCCTTAACACACCCGATACAATATTGTTTCTGTTTTAATTCATTTAATTGTTCGAACTGTTCGCTTGGTTTTGAGATGGCTTCCATATTTTTCTTATAGCTTTTGTAATGCTTATTCACTTAATATTGTTTGCAGTTATCGACAGCAGTAGAATTTACTGAATCACGCTTCTTTGTTATTAATCGTACGTGTCCGAACACCTCGAGAAAATACGCACAAATAGCACCGTTTCGTTTTCGATTTCATCGTAAATTAATTACTGCGCGGATGCTATTGCAACGCAATCTTCACCCCCGCAATTCTGTATGCTTCGTTTCTTTCTGTATAATTACTTCATACGTACTGTACACACATAAATACATTTGGGTCCATATTATTCTATAATTAATTCACATTTTGATTGAACCATAAATAGTTTATTAATAACAACGCGACGTGACTAATAGATGATTACAAATACAATTGCAATTACTCAGCCTTTAAACCAACATTTTCTATGATTAAAAATTCTCAAACGTGTCAGAGGTGACGGCTCCTTTACTTTACACCCCGAATAAAACACGTTCATAATTGTGACTGTGTACAAAGTTAAGATGAAATTGATGGCAAATTTGGTAAACTATTGGAAACTTCATCATTTCATGTCTATGTACTGATCGATTTGACCCGAATGTACATATGTCAAATTTAATGTTAACATGTAGCTGTATGTTACGGGTAGAACTACCACAGTCGGCGCGTCGTAGTGAGGCTCATGCCCCTGAAACAGTACAAGGAAATGGTTCGTTTTTCGACACTCTCATCTCACTGCTGTGCGGCATTGTTTGTAATAATGAACAGTACAATAAAGCCGTAGGTAAGGCATCATCAAGCATATACTTCACACTACCAGGTCATTCTGCATACGTATGTAATGTATGCGATAGAAATTTTTGAACATTGTATTTGCTAGAGAAAAAGAATTGCTCGATGAATGTGTAAACTTGAGAGCATTACATTTCTATGAGTCTATGATACCATTATTTTTGTTGTTGTTTTTACAGTTATTTCCGTCATGAAATTATTGACATTTTAATAATTTTATACGGTATTTGAGAAAGCGAGCTATTTAATTAAATTTATTTTCGTCATTCTGAGGTAAGATCTCCTCATGTGGGATGATTGTTTTATAGAGTCGTGTCTTTCGATTATATTCGGGTATCTTTGAAAAAAAGACATAGTCCACCGTTAAATGTGTATCGGTGGACTTGAAAAGGGAACAGTACAGATAAAGGGATTACGAAGTAAAAAGTAGGAGGTAAAATGAGAGAAATAATCGATATCGACTGACAATGAGATGAGAAATTATTTATTTGCCTTGGACAAAAAATATTTTTTTAGTACATTTTACAGAACTGAAAAATTGTAAATTCCATGCCTTTAATATATATATATATATATATATATATATATATATATATATATATATATATAAACTCTTACATTTACTTTTATATTTTGATTAACTTTGGTTCTTTTAATATGTTGGAGCAATTTTTTTACTCTAATCGATGTCAGGCACAAGTGGTGCGATACCGTGCTTGCACATTTCCGTTATTACAAAATTTCTAATTTTCCGTCAGATGTACGTGCAGCACTTCCGAACATTGAGCTTAGATTGTGCAGTAAAATGGTGCAGTTCATTATTTTTGTATTCTCCCGAATCACAAACCATTAAAATACGAGCTACTATGTATATCTTTTAACAAGAGTAATAACCGATGTATTCTATACCACGTATAGTAGGAAAAATTCAATTGCAACTAATTGATTGGCAAAATAACAAATATATATTACACGTCAATGCAAATGCTAGTTAGAAGCCTGAAGAACGATTAGTTGAGGAAATTTGTGCATGCACTTCTGCTATGAGGAAGATATAAAAACCATTAACTAGATTGCTTGATAATAATTGATCCAATCTTGAGTGGAGTATGCAAAATGTTCTCGCGTATATTTACTATAATCCCATTATTTATAGCTAACTAGTATTGTATTCTATATGTGTGGTGATTGCAGCGACAATTTTACAGGGGTAAACCTTTAATACCTTCCTGCTTTGTAGTATTTCAGAATTTCATGTTTTCGAACAGAAAGTATAATACGAATAATATTGGTTAGGGTCAATCAGGTATTACAGGTGGAGGTGTTTTTCTCTATTTCAGAAACAAATAATCAAGGATTCAGTAAGGATGTATGTCGTAGCATGGTCGCAATGCTGGATGTAGATCACTCTGGAAAACTTGGTTTCGAAGAATTCAGGACGTTATGGAACGATATAAAAAAATGGAGGGTACGCTAATTTTCTTTCATTAATAGATGTATAACCACGATGAAAAAAAATGAAATTATTTACAACAGTTTATAACTGTACTAATTATTGATGTATTTGATGATATTCGATGAAACAACTACTTTACATTCACCAGTTTTAAAAGCTGTAAATAAATAATTAATGTTTAGGCCGTGTTCAAATTATACAACAAAGATGAATCTGGATTCATGAGCGCGTTCGAATTGCGGCACGCATTGAACAGCGCTGGCTATCGGCTCAATAATCATATTTTAAATATCCTGGTGCACCGGTACGGAACAAAAGACGGTATGATCACCTTCGACGATTACATAATGTGCGCGGTGCGACTGAAGACAATGATAGGTAAGCATATGTATACATAAGTACAGATGTGTAAGAGAAACACGCATATCGTGATATAAAAATTAATGCATGCTATCCTCTTCCAGATATTTTCAGAGAACGAGATCCGGATTTAACTAATACTGCGACGTTCACGATGGAAGAGTGGATAGAGAAAACGTTATATTCGTAATCTGAATGCGCTGTATCAGTATTGTTGATAAGAAGAGATAAATACGACCGTATCTTGGCCATTCTATTACGAAATACATACTTGGCAACTTCGATCGCCTTTCACCTCGAGAATTTATTCATCCTATATTGTTGTTTTATTTTTCGATTGGCTATTTTAGATTCATAGAGTATACAGCGGAGAAGCATATGAAAGAATTACTAAAAGAGAATAATACTTTTGTTTAAATATAAGCATATATGTGCAGAAAATTCTTATAAATCTTATTATCAAGATTCCACTAAAAAGGCGTAGGAGATAAACAAGTGTATATGTAAATGTATGCTGTTTATGAAGATTTGTAAGCTATATTCGATGTAGTATTGTTATACGCGTCGACAAAGTGTGGTGTTCTGTGCCTTAATGTAATTCTGTACATCGACGTCCTAATTTTGTTAAAAAAAGAATAACGATAATTTATTGAAACAGAGACAGACACTAGTCTAGATTTTATATATGAACTATTAATGTGAATAAAAGGTACATCGGCTGTTCAAATAAATGTAACCGTCTCTCTCGTTCTTTGACTGTTGCACATGGAAAACTTGTAAAATTACAACATTTATTTATACACTGTTCTAAATATAATCTAATTACAAGAATCCTATTTTTACTATATTGCACATGCTTTTTCATTTCCTTTATTGCTATATATATAATATATAATTGCTATAAATCGTTTCGTTATTATGATGTACAAAAGTTTTCAAACAGCGAATAATTTCAAGGAATATTGAACTTACATATTTTCAATCACTAGATCAATTACAAGACACTTTATCAAATACTGTTACACGTTGCACTGTTCTGTAATTTTATTTTCAGTAGCGTTGGAGTAGATGAAAATCTAATCGCGAACCGATTACGACTGAGTGATCCACTTTTTCAAGTCATACTTCTTGGCGGGATTGCGGATAGTTCAAATAATATGCGCATCACTATATCACAGACGAGATATGGGGCCATACAAGGCATCTTATGGACTTTCGTGGCCCAACGAAAGACTGACATGCCGACTCATAAAAACCGCGCTGATTCGAGCGTCCTCTGCACATGAACAGTGATCACTTGAAGAACTATTATTTACTGAAGATTGTGTGGATATATGTAAATGTTTGAGGGGAATCAGGAAAGCTATTTCTCGGGCAACGTTTCGGTAGAAGAATTGAGCTATGGTGCCTGGTTGCGGGATGCACTTCGGTTCGGCTCGAGTTGAGTCGAAATCACATCGCGATGCATCGGGACGATGAAATTAAAAATGAGATGCGCGTCACGTCATGCGTCCCGCCTGTGCTCACCCACTTTCATTGCGCGGCAAAGAACAAAAGAATCCTTTAACGAGGATCGTAGCATTACAGATTGCTGTAATTTAAATTTATGAGTTTCTGTAAGATATATTGTAAATTAACTTCAAAGAATAGTTTACAAGTATTAGATTATTTCTGTTTATAGTATATTTATATTATATAAACGTTAGTTTAGAATTGATACAACATTTAGTTGTATGATGTATTGTAAATAGTTATAAAAGAATAGTTAATAAGGATTAGCTTGTAAATTGAATTACAACGTTTTTGTAATTTTATCTTCCTTGATTAGTTTAAATAAATGTTTAATGAAAAGAATTGCACTGCCCTTTTTATTTTCATACCTAACCAATCCTTGAAAGAACCTAAGTCCCATTCCTTATAGAAGAAGTATCGTGGACGTACTTTAAATGCAAAGTCCTGAAGCGAGAAACTTGTAAAAATTGCCCTATACGTTATTAAACTTGGCAGCAGAAAATTCTCAATCATTTGCATCACTATCAAAGTCTTCATTTCTTGCAAACAACGCCTGTCGAAAATTCAACAAAGTTACAAGTCGAGCTCTAAAAAATGCAACAAAGTTGCAAATAACGCCTTGCGAAACTTCAACAAAGTTGCAAATAACGCCTTGCGAAGCCGCAACAAAGTTGCAAATAACGCCTTGCGAAACCGCAACAAAGTTGCAAATAACGCCTTGCGAAAACGCCACATTGTTGCAAAATTTTTGGCGCAACATTGTTGCAAATTTTTCTCGAGAATTTTTGCTACTTTGTTGCAAATTTTTGGCGCAACATTGTTGCAAATTTTTCTCGAGAATTTTTTGCAACATTGTTGCAAAATTTTTGGCGCAACATTGTTGCAAAATTTTCTCGAGAATTTTTGCTACTTTGTTGCAAAATTTTGGCGCAACATTGTTGCAAATTTTTCTCGAGAATTTTTTGCAGCATTGTTGCAAATTTTTTGGCACCACATTGTTGCAAATTTTTCTCGAGAATTTTTGCAACTTTGTTGCGTTTTCGCAAGGCGTTGTTTGCAACTTTTTCTCGAGAATTTTTTCAACTTTGTTGCGTTTTCGCAAGGCGTTATTTGCAACTTTGTTGCGTTTTGGCGAGTAGTCGTTTGAAACTTTGTTGCATTTTTTAGGCGTTGTTTGCAACTTTGTTGCATTTTTTAGGCGTTATTAGCAACTATCTTATATTTTCCCGAGGCGCTGGTTGCAACTTGGTGCGTTTTCGCGAGGTGTCATTTGCAACCGTATTTGATATTCGCTAGGCATTTCTTTGCACCTTGGTTGAATTGGCAGATTTGGCATCACTTTGGTGAAGTGATTTCTGTATACCTGGTTGCAATATCTTTAGATTTGTTCAGGACTATTTTTACAAGTTCTCCGCTTGTGAACTTTGCATTTAAAGTTCCTGCACGGTAGCACTTGTTTAAGGAATTGGAATTAGGTCTTTTCAGGGATAGTTAAAGTGTTAAAATAAAGAAAGGCATAGAATTCTTTTCATTTAAGATTTATTGAAATGAATTAATGAAGATACAAGTTACAGAAATGCTGTAATCGAAATTTACAAACTAATACTTATGAACTATTCTTTAAAGTTAATTTACAATATACCTTACAGATAAAACTTATACTAAAACTTCCGTACTTTATTTGATGAAGCGTATTTTAAATTATATCTTGTACTTTATATTTAGCTCCAGTGGGAGGGCTAACTTAAAAGTGGGCGGGGCTAAACGTCCAGTGGGCGGGCCAACTCAAAAGTGGGCGGGGCCAACTCAAAAATGGGCGGGGCTAACTCAAAAGTGGGCGGGGCCAATCCTCCAGCGTGCAGGCTAAATTAAGCGTGGGCGTGGCCAATCCTCCAGTGGGCGTTGTTTGCAACTTTGTTGCGTTTTCGCAAGGCGTTTGCAACTTTGTTGCGTTTTCGGGAGGCGTTGTTTATAATTTTGTTGCATTTTTAGGCATTGTTTGCATCTTTGTTGCATTTTTTAGGCGTCATTTGCAACTATCTTATATTTTCCCGAGGCGCTGGTTGCAACTTTTGTTGCAACAGCGATTTCTGTATACCTGGTTGCAATATCTTTAATAATGTTAAGGTCTATTTTTACAAGTTCTCCGCTTGTGAACTTTGCATTTAAAGTTCCTGCACGGTAGTACTTGCTTGAGGAATTGGAATTAGGTCTTTTCAAGGATAGATAAAGTGTTAAAATAAAGAGAGGCGAAGAATTCTTTTCATTTAAGATTTATTCAAATTAATTAATGAAGATATAAGTTACAAAAATGCGGTAATCAAAATTTAAAAACAAATACTTATGAAGGATTCTTTAAAGTTAATTTACAATATACCTTACACATAAAACATATACTAAAATTTCCGTACTTTATTTCATGAAGCGTATTTTAAATTACAACAATTGTGTAACTTTTGCATATGTAAAGACCAAAGTATTTATTGCATCTCGCCTTTTATATTTAGCGCATTCAGTAGAACTTGTAGTAATAGTAATATTAAAGTTTATACAAGATCTACTTAATAAAGAGAATATAAAATAAAATGTATACTAGGTATACATAACATTTAATTACACAATTGTTCTAAATTAATCTTAGGCGCTAATAGGTACAAACTATTCTTAGCAACCACTTTACTATAACTAATGTATGTGGTTATTCTTTGTTCTTTCTTGCTTTATGCCCAATGAGAAATGTCGGTCGAGCTCCTTACTCTTTGCCTGCAAAACCTGCACACACAACAAATATATTATTAAGTATATGTAGCAGGAGAGATAAAGACTGTTAATCTGAGGCATCGTTGACTACAATAGGGAGGGTTAAACCCCCCGTGGGAGGGGCCAAACCGCCGAGTGGGCGGGGCTAAATTAAAATGGGCGGGGTTAATCATCCAATGGATGGGGCTAACTTAAAAATGGGTGGGGCTAATTCTAAAGTGGGTGGGGCTAATTCTAATGTGGATGGGGCTAATTCTCCAGTGGGCGGGGCCAAACACCCTGGGGGGAGGGGCTAAGTAATACACTTTAAAAAATACCCCGATGCTGTAGCTATATACAGTTAGACGTAATAACAATTTTAATTGTTTAATTGTTTATAACAAATAAACGCCACATGGAGCAATGCTCACTCCGCTTGGAGATGGTAGCTTATTCTCCAAGCTTTAATTGATGTCCGGTGGTCGTTGGTGTAGCTCGTCGGCAAGTCGATGTAATCGCATTTGTTTGAAAAATACATTGGATGAGTTGTCTATTCCTATAACTCGTCAGTGGCTGGACCTATGATCCTCATTAAAGAATTCTCTTGTTCTTTGCCGCGCAAAGAAAACGGGACTATTCCTATATCTCGTGAGTGGTCTTGTTTATTCTTATATCTCGTCGATAGTATTATTATCAATACAGATGTTGATGAAACTATTCGGCCCTCCGCCAGATCTACACTTATGGTAATTAAGAGGCGCGAGTAGTTTCAAGGAGTTCTGTCTAGATGGCGATACCATAGCCGGCACGAGTAGTTTCAAGGAGTTGTATATAGATGGCGATACCATAGCAGGCACTTGTGGCGACTCGCTTGCGCGCCATTTATCGACGGAGTCGTCAATTTGTATCATCGTGAATTCCGCCATGGAGATTCAACGTTCCACCGCACTCAACATCATGGCGCTGCTCTCGCCCAATAGATTTGAGGATACATCCGGCGCTCTCTCAATGATTGGCTGGATGCTCTCGGCCAATCAAGCGCTGCAGGATAGAAAAAGAAGAAGAACGGACGTCGTTTCCTGTTTTTAAAAAGCGTCGCTTGGGAAACCATTCCTTGCCAAAACGTCCTTCTGACTCCATACTAATTTATTTGCTCCGTTAATCGTTATTTTTGTCTCTTTGTACTATTTGTTAATTTTTAATAAATTCTATTTGTTTTTTCACGTTCATCTAAATATTTATATGTGTGGTTTACTTACGGAGTTCCCCACATATTTTGGTGACCCCGACGTGATTTTAAATTAAACGTATTTTTCGCAAAACAGTCATGACTACGCCGCGTACACCGCCGCCCAATGTTGCGGACCCTCCACGCATTTCGCGCCGTAACGACGATGTTCAAGATGCGTTGGCGGAGGCCGAAGCGTACGTGCGGACCTTGGAGGTACCCAGTTTGCCGAAGGTAACTCTCAGCAACCGGGACGCGCCGCCTGAGAACGAAATTCACGCGAGTGAATTTCGTAACGTAAAACTGCCGACCCTTTGGCGCCACAAGCCGCAGCTATGGTTTACGAGGCTTGAATGTGAATTTCAAGTTTTCCGCGTCCGGTCGGACGAAAATAAGCTCAGCGCGGTCGTTCGTCACTTGGATGACTCCCTGATGACCGTTGTGGAAGATTTCTTCATGGACCCGCCCACGACGAACAAATACGAGACGCTTAAGGAAATGCTTATCTCGCGTCTCTCGGTATCTAAGACGAAGCGCCACCACACTTTATTCGCGGAGATAGTGTTGGGGGACCGATCACCCTCCGCGCTGCTTCGCGAAATGAAGTCGCTGGCTGGCAATGAGTTTCCGGAGGACATGCTCAAGACGCTCTGGATGCAGAGACTTCCCCTGAGGATCCAGGAGCTCGTGTCCATCATCGATGGGTTATCATTGACTAAGGTAGCAGAAGCCGCGGACAAATCGATGGAGACATCGACAACCTTCAGCGCTGCGGCAGTTGCAACGACGCCGCGGGACGCTAGACTGGACATGTTGGAGCAGAAGTTTGATTCCATCATGGCAGGTATCGGAGCCGTGCGCGTGAGGACGCGCGGTCGCTCGTCCGAACGGTCGCGCGCTCGTTCTCAGGCTCGCTCGAAGAGCAGGAAACGAGTTTCGCGGTCAAGGGACTCGCCGGGATATTGTTTCTACCACCGGATGTTTGGGGACCAGGCCAGGCGCTGTACACAGCCGTGTACTGCATCGTTTCCCTTAGCAACGCCGGGAAACGCCAGCAACCGTCCACAATAGGAGCCATCTTGGACGGTTTCCGCACCCCCCGAAGGCTTCACATTTACGACAAACAGAGTGGGATCCGTTTCCTGATTGACACAGGAGCGGATATTTCACTCCTGCCGAAGAAATTTGCAGGAAAACAGCCTCAAGCTGCGCCGCTGCGTTTATTTGCAGCCAACGAGGCTATAATAAACACCTACGGGGAGAAGCTGCTCGAGCTGAATCTCGGATTAGGAAGGACTTTACGCTGGAAGTTTTGCATCGCCGACGTTTCCATGGCGGTGATAGGCGCAGACTTCCTATATTTCTTCGATCTGGGTGTAGACCTGCGACGTGGACGACTTCGCGACCAGCAGTCCGGCACGGAGACTCAAGGACGCCTGACTTCTGAGGCTCACGCATCCGTAGTCACCGTGCTGCCGGAATCGGTATTCCATCGTTTGTTGCAGAAATTTCCTGGCTTGACGAACCCGTCAGCGCCAGCGCACAACACGGTGCAACAGGTCCATCATCATATCGAGACGCAGGGCCCACCAGCAGCACAACCAGCTCGCCGCCTGCCGCCGGAGAAACTGAAAATTGCCAAAGCAGAATTCGCACACATGCTGGAAGCTGGGATCTGTCGACCATCTTCGAGCTCTTGGGCAGCGCCACTACACATGGTGCCCAAGAAGGAAGCCGGAACGTGGAGACCGTGTGGTGACTACAGGGGTCTGAATGCAGTCACGGTACCTGACCGCTACCCCCTTCCGCACGTCCACGATTTCACGTCCGCGCTTCACGGTAAGTCCATTTTCACCACTTTGGACTTGCTCAAGGCTTACCACCAAATCCCAGTCGCTCCAGAGGATGTGCCTAAGACGGCTGTTATAACGCCGTTCGGACTCTTCGAATTCCTGGCAATGCCGTTTGGTTTGAAGAACGCATCGCAGACGTTCCAGAGGTTCATCAATTCCGTTCTTCGCGACCTCGATTTCGCATTTTGTTACGTGGACGACATTTTAGTCGCTTCCGAGTCGCTAGAACAACATCTGGAGCATCTCAAGATCCTGTTTGGTAGATTGCAAGCTGCTGGGGTCACACTGAATGTCGCCAAGTGCACTTTCGGTCAAGCGGAAGTGCGTTTCCTTGGTTACTCAGTGACTCCGGAAGGTATCAAACCCTTGCATGACAAGGTAAGGGCCATTGTCGATTTCCCAAAACCTGAGACGATTGTGGATCTACGAAGGTTCCTGGGGATGCTGAACTACTATCGACGATGCATCAGGCGTGCAGCTCACGACCAGGCGTTGTTGAACGATTTCATCAAGGACTCAAGGAAGAATGACAGGAGACCGGTCATTTGGACTCCCGAAGCTGAGGAGGCTTTCTCTCGGTGCAAGAAGTCTCTCTCCGAAGCCACGCTACTGTTTCATCCCCGTGCAGAGGCTGCCTTGGTTCTTACAACCGACGCATCTGCCTCAGCCGTCGGAGCGGCTTTGGAGCAGGAGATTGGAGGAAAGCTGGAGCCGCTCGCATTCTTCTCAAAGAAGCTGAGTGCGGCCCAGCGGAATTACAGCACGTATGACCGAGAACTTTTGGCCATATATCTCTCAATACGAGCCATGAAAGATTTTGTTGAAGGGAGACCGTTGGTCATCAGAACGGACCATGCGCCGTTAACCTTTGCGTTCCGACAGAAGTTGGATAAGGCGTCACCACGGCAAGCCAGACATCTGGATTACATCGGACAATTCAGCACTAATCTTGTGTATTTGAAAGGGGCAACTAATTGGGTTGCTGATGCGTTGTCCAGGATCGACGCAGTGGACTGTCCGGTACTCATTTCCACCGAGGATCTGGCTGCGGAACAACAGCAGGACCAGGAGCTAATCCAGCTTCTGGCTGATTCGCAACAGACGCGTTTTCGACCATTCACGATGGTTGGGTCGCAGCATCCGCTATACTGTGAAGCAGCGGAAGACGCCATTAGACCATTCATTCCACGATCTTTGAGGAAGCGGATTTTCGATTCTGTTCATGGACTCGCTCATCCGAGCGGACGGGCAACGCGTGAACAGATTCGGTCGAAATTCATCTGGCCAGGGATGAATAAGGACATCACCGGTTGGGCTCGGTCGTGCCTCCAGTGCCAGCGAGCGAAGGTTCATCGGCACGTCAAACTGTCCCCGGAGAAGATTGCGATTCCGGATGAACGGTTCCGGCAGGTCCACTTGGATATTGTGGGGCCCCTGCCCATATGCAACGGGTATAGATATCTCCTAACCATGCTGGATCGGTATACCCGTTGGCCTGAAGCCGTACCATTGAAGGAGATCTCATCTTTTTCGGTGGCTCAAGCTGTGTACGAGGGGTGGGTGACGCGTTTTGGCGCGCCCACGGTCATCACTACCGACCAAGGCTCGCAGTTTGAGGCAGAATTATTTAAGTCGCTGACGAACCTGCTGGGAGCAGCGAAGACCAGGACTTCACCATATCACCCAGCATCCAACGGCATCCTGGAGCGATGGCACCGTACCCTGAAGTCGGCCTTGACGTGTCACCTTCAGGGAGACGGAAACTGGTTGGCGTGTCTTCCAACCGTCATGTTTGGGCTGCGGACGGCTTTCAAGGCCGACATCAAGTGTTCTGCAGCCGAGATTCTCTACGGCACCACACTCAGGGTGCCAGGGGAATTTTTCGAGGACGTGGAGCACCCAGTCAAGCCGGAGATCTTTGTGCAAGATCTCCGCGAGAGGATGAGACGTATTCGACCCAGACCAACTTCACACCACGTGAGGGGCACTTCTTTCATTTTTAGAGAACTGGAGCAGGCTACGCACGTGTTTGTCAGGGACGATACGATTCGACGACCATTGCAGCCGCCCTACAACGGTCCATTCGAGGTTTTAGCGAGGCCGAATCAAAGGCTGTATACGGTTCTGGTGAAGAACAAGCCGACCAATATTTCCACCGAAAGGCTCAAGCCGGCGTACTTTGCTTCACCAGACGGTGTTGAAGAGACCGCTATTCTGGTTCCTGATGCAGCAGCAGCACCACCACCACCACCACCACCACCACAAACGCTTCGTACCTATCCAGCCGCCGGTAATGCACCCCGCGGCAGGAAGAGGGTGACATTCGCGCCGTCTCTAGGAAGGGAGTGATGTGGCGACTCGCTTGCGCGCCATTTATCGACGGAGTCGTCAATTTGTATCATCGTGAATTCCGCCATGGAGATTCAACGTTCCACCGCACTCAACATCATGGCGCTGCTCTCGCCCAATAGATTTGAGGATACATCCGGCGCTCTCTCAATGATTGGCTGGATGCTCTCGGCCAATCAAGCGCTGCAGGATAGAAAAAGAAGAAGAACGGACGTCGTTTCCTGTTTTTAAAAAGCGTCGCTTGGGAAACCATTCCTTGCCAAAACGTCCTTCTGACTCCATACTAATTTATTTGCTCCGTTAATCGTTATTTTTGTCTCTTTGTACTATTTGTTAATTTTTAATAAATTCTATTTGTTTTTTCACGTTCATCTAAATATTTATATGTGTGGTTTACTTACGGAGTTCCCCACACACTGTGGCGGTGATACGTGATGGAAACAGAAAACGCTTGCACTTTTAAACGACTTGGAATCTTTATTGCTTTCTACACTCACGAGCTGTCGTGGAGGAACTCTTACCACTTCGGTAACTCTTTCTGGACTAACCTGTAAACTATGCTAAACGCTATTGACTAGATTCAAAAACTTAAACCTAGTGTTACAAATGTAAAGTACTTAAACAACTAGAAGTAAAGACTAGTGTCTTAAAACTAACTATAATAACGCTAACCTAGTTAAATCTAGTTACGCCCACCGACGGTAACACAGATCGCGACTTCGCGACTAACGTCGGTAAATCCCGGTCGCCACAGCACGAGTAGCTTGAAGGAGTTATGTATAGATATGGTGGAATTCACGATCAGAAAACTCCACGACTCCGTCGATAAATGGCGCGCAAGCGAGTCGCCACACACTGTAGATAAGGCATCGACCGCGTCCTTCAAGCATATCTTTACAGATGGTAATTAATTTATGAATTAAAATATACACGTGGATACTTCATTCATAAAAAAGAAAGCTTCTTGGGGAATGAGGAAATTGAATTCACACAGTGAAACATAAATTATATTACTATAGAGTTATAACTGAAGCGTCACAAAACAGAAGAATATACATAAGAAGTAAGCCAATCAATAATACAGAATGTTTACAACTACAAATACATAAAAAAAATAGAAACGAGAAATCAAAAGTAACTACAACAAGGTCTTCAGATTCTGTCCAATGAAATAGCTATAGTGAACAATAATGCCCACTTAATGTTCGCTGGTTCGAGGCTGCTTACCGAACGGTATCTGGGGATGTGATTTTCCAGGAAATGTTGTTCCATTGCTGATAACAATTTGAGATAACTGCGACGCTCGGTCCATCCGCGATGCATCGGAGTAGGTCCAACAATTGGTGGGGATGACTCCGCGAACATTAATTGGGGAAAACAACGAACATTAAGCGGACACTACTGTACTTTGCATCCTAAGTACAATACGCAGTCTATTCGCTCGAATTATTTTCCATATAATTATCAAACGTATCTTATCTGTTCTGTGAGATTGTGTAAAGAATCGTTTAATAATTATACAGTAAATAATTGATTGCCCAGGTCTCACCACGTGGAGGTTACTGCGCATGGAGACCCACCCTAGCCACGGCCCTTCCACCCTCCAATTACGCTAAAACTAATTCTACTATCATTTGTAAGGAAGAAAAATCTCCTATCATTGTCAATTCGTAGAACGTTCATTAATTGACCGTAGTACAAATACGACAACAACAGGAGTACTTAGAAGAATCGCGACCGCGAGCTAAATTGAATATCAGAAGGATACCTGAAAGAAAATCTGAAACAGAATTCAATTTCCTGAAACAAAAGTTTAAAAAAATGTATCCTATAATCTTAAAAACTAGACAACGAATTATTATTGCAGTGGTGAATACTGCTGTCGTAAAAACTAAGACACAGATTAAAAATAAATCCTCCCTACTTAAATACTAAATTAGATTCAAATTTCGCCCTACCTAACTAAAGATCTATCTTAAAACTAGTATGACCCTGCCTAGTATAACAGCTAAGAGTTCAATTAAAAGGACAATTTCAATAATGTCCTACCTAAACAGGACTGTAATAGATACTTTACCATACTCATGTGGGTATAAGTATGTATATACTTAATTCCTCTTCAATTAGTTCATATTAATATCGTTGTCCATAGTTTAGTAGAAACAGACTGAAACACCTGCCAACCATTTTTTGTTGTATAAGGTTGTATAATAAACCCTGCCTAATTAAAAGTCTAATAATTTCAATTCGTGTAAAACCTGCCTATTTAAAGATCTAGGATTCTGTGTTCAACAGAACCCTACCTACATAAGGAGCTAAAAGTATTGTTCGATTTATAATTGGGCCTGCCTAATTAATTATCTAACACATGTAATTAGTTAAAAGGGCAGGGGCAGGGGCAGGGGCAGGGTCAGGGGCAGGGTCAGGGGCAGGGTCAGGGGCAGGGTCAGGGGCAGGGTCAGGGACAGGGTCAGGGCGGGTTGGGGAGGATGCGGTTACATTATACGTATATTCATGAATCCTGTTCCTTAGTTGATTCTCTTCAATGCTTCTGAAACAAACCAAAAACTAGAAATAATTAGTAAAGCATTATAAAAATGAATTCGTAAACTCAATAAAAATTGAATCGGGGAGCCTGGCTCTTTCATTTTATAGTTTCCAATCGTGTCTTTGATAATATTTCTGCGTTCCTATTGTATTCATTCCACATTTGAATCTCTAAAGTACTTGCATTTGTTTAATATATCATAATTTTATCAATCTGCAACAATCTCATGCATTGGATTAGTAACATCTATAAGCCCCACCATGTTATATTGAAATGAAGATGCTTTTAATTCGTAATAACCGATTTTTATCGCAGATAATAAAATCCAATTGATATGAAAAATTTAGCTACATTTTAATAACAATTGGTAATTGGATTTCGGCCAAGTTGATATATTCTTTTGCACTTTTTAGATCAAACTGGTAGTATCTATTTCATTAAAAACTCCAAATTGAAGTAGTCACATTTCGCTACAATTGACTCTATTTTGCTTCTACAAAGAAGCGACAAACGATTATTCGAAAGCAAAATATCAAACTTCCACTATCGCCATGCCGAGGTCCAAGTACGGCCAAGAACATTTTTCGTGCAAGGATTTTTGTTTAAACATTTACGGATATCGCGAGTGAGTTTCAATTTCTACAAAGCAAGCTCGAAAAGTTATAAAAATTGGCTCTACTTTGAAAAAAGGGTGAGAATAAAATTGCAACGATTTAGAGAAAATATTTAGAAGTCAAACTCCAATAATGAACAGTCACTAGTATTGACTCTAATTGAAATCTACTATCTAGAATTATTTCTTTCTTTTCTTTTCTTTTCTTTTTCTTTTCTTTTTCTTTTCTTTTTCTTTTGTTTTCTTTTATTTATTTTCTATTCTTTTTCACTTCGTTCGCACGAAATTTAATATTATGTACGCAAATTTTAAGCAGTATTTCCATCAACAGACATTCCACTAAGAAGAAAGCGCTGTAAAGAAAAAATACACCCTATAGAACAAGAATTGCCAAAGAATTGGTCAGCCACAATCTTTGGCTGACGATGATGTGCCACCCTCAAGGGTGGCACAGGAACGGGCTTCCAATTGGAAGCAGTGGGGGACTGGTATTCGCAACTCTAATTAAAAACGCGATCTTTAATCAACGCAACGCTAACTGGAACTCGCGATGCAATCATTTCGCAACACTATTTGTTAAGACCGATAGAAAGCAAACATTAAATTATTTGCAATATCAAAAAACAAGCAAATTGAAGATCCCCTGAAAAGTTAGCTGAAGGCTCAAGACGCGAAAATAATTTCCGCAACACTACAAACTTTCTCATACGTAAAATATATTATATAACACTACAATATAACTATCAATAAGAACGGCAAAATTGCAAGAACAATCGCGACGTCGTTGCGCAACGCTAAAGCAACTCTAAAGCAACGCGATATTTTTGGGAGGGCTGTATCGTTGGGCCGGAATGTGCGTCGGCCAAGTACAAATAAAAATTCTACGAATGAAAATGCAAGCACAGTGACAAAGTAGTAACAGAATGATTCCCCATTCTTAAAAAGAATGGAGAACCATTGGTAGTTGCCCTCTTGAGCGACAGTTTGTCGGGCCTCTTCGGCATATAGCCTCTTCTTTTCGTTGGACCCGAGGGCCAGCTGAAACTTAAACTAGGCTCGAGGCTCTACTCGGAAATCAAGAAAAAAACTTATAAGGTGAAATAAAGAGTTTAAATCGCGGAGCTAAATGGAACGCACGCGGCCGAATCACGACTAAATAAAATAGTAAAACTTGTGATTACGGAAAATCGCAAGGATTACTATAAAAATTTGAGTCGCTCTTCGTTCACACGTGCAGCCTCGAGCATAATGAAAGGCGTTTCGTTTCGGGTCCTAAATCGCGACCGCGACCGCGAGGGATTCGAAAAATCGATAGGCAAAGCCAGAGGCGAACGCATTTTCGTTCGCGTCGCAGCTTCACCGTCGACTTTTCAAATCAGATTTCCAGAAACAGGTTGAACACGCGAAATAGTGCATACCCGATCAGAGACTGTGTCAACCTGCCCGGCCCTACCTACTTATGTCTATCAATCACACCAGAAAGTATGCTACCTATCCTACCTAGACCTATATTTAAAAAATGGCAAACAGGCACACCAACACACGACACTCCACGGTTCTCAGTCAAACACTTGGGCGCAAAAGCCTACACTAGGGAGGCGTCCCGGGACGCCCCCGACACCCAAGTGCTGTCACACAACTTGCACACTCTAATGTACGTACCATTTTCTGAAATCGACTGACAGTGGCTGGGATCTTTGCGTTCGCATGGGAAAAAACCACGCCGCGGTTTAATAGAATAATTAAATAGCACCCATACAATAGGTACTTGGTAGCAGTTGATAAATATATTCGATTATTAGTGCAATTAATAGTGAAAATGATGCCTGTTTTTTAAATTAGTGGGCATCTTAGCTTGGTCATAGTAGCTAAATTTTAGTACGGAACGACGCAAATCCACAGCCTAACCACACACACAATGCGGATATTA
This sequence comes from Nomada fucata, assembly GCA_948146005.1. Lineage (NCBI taxonomy): Eukaryota > Metazoa > Arthropoda > Insecta > Hymenoptera > Apidae > Nomada > Nomada fucata. The sequence goes on from OX411277.1 coordinate 6,092,175, forward strand.
CGTCGCGCACGATACACCAAACGCACTGTCAGTCGCCAACAATAATTCATTCAATAGCTTATCAACTAAAGAAATATCGTCGTGCTCTACCACCGTTTTCCCACCCAAGTAGCACAGGGGCACGTGAGTGGGATCCGGGCAGTGAACACGGAAAGGGTTAAACCTGGAAATCCTCGTCTAAAAAGATGATAAAGACATACTCATTTTCTAACGGGCTAAATATATATTTATATATGTACCAGATCAATATATGATTCTATTTTATTGAAGATATAATTCAATGACTCTACTTTAATAGAAAAATTCAGAAATTACTCTACTTTATTAGAAAAATTATACAATGACTCTACTTTATTAGAAAAATTATGCAATGACTCTACTTTATTAGAAAAATTATGCAATGACTCTACTTTATTAGAAAAATTAATCGATGACTCTACTTTAATATACTTTAAATTGAATTGAAAGATCCTCGGGCGTTCTCATCATCAAAGCATTGCTTCTAAAACGCAAGGTTGGTTTCAAAGTTGATTGCTTTGATTTCGAGATCTACCCGTTCGCGTATTGTCTTCTTGTACATTCAGGTTTAATTAATATTTCGCACGGAAAAAGTGAATTTATTGATATCTTTATACGCTAAAGCCTAATATGGATATCGAATAATATAATTATTCGATAGTTCCAACAAATTGACAAGGTATATAAATACCTTTACTTTATATTCAACCAAAGTAGAAAAAAGAAGAAATTCTACAGTCTTACTAACAGCAATCATTATGCATTTTATTATAACTGTGCAGTAAGTGCAATTGACAAATAAACGAAGTCGAAGGGTATTCGACTTCTCCACTACAAACCAATGCACGTATGATATTGAAAGTTACTTTATATTCATTTAATAAGTAATACCTATTTAAATATTCGGTTTATACGTATTTAAATAAATACTCTATTATAAAAAGATGGATAATGATATACTTTATACTAAATTTCGCTCTTAAAATTCTCAAACTAATTTGAAACGCGTTGTACAAGAAGACCTATCCTCATATAATATAAAACAGTATACAAGTTACTACTCATGAGTATATTTCCATATACCCATGGTCACAGTGCTTGCCAGAAAAATCTACGTAATTACAACCAATCACTCGTGTCGGTTCGGACCTTTCGTCCTGCGACATGACTGAGTGACCAGAGGAACTTTAAAGCATGCCACTCACCGGTTGCAGTCACACCAGGGCTGCGGTCAAGTACGTCGCCGTCGTAGCCATGGAAGTTGCTGAAACATTCAAAAAGGGCAGACAACATTAAAATCTTTGTATTTTCAGTACTATTCGAATGTGTTAATTATCAAAGATTATTGGAATACAAGATTAAAGACATAAAGAGATACTTACTGGTCAGGTTGATGGATGAAAGCCCTAACTCGCCGAACAGGACACTGACTCTAATGGAACACTTATGATTCGCCAACAGAGTGATTCTAATCTCGCGGGAGTATTATTCCGGAGCAAACACTGACTCTAAATTCGCGGCTCTTTACTGTCATTTACGTTTAATTATTATTAAGAGCGGTTGCGCTCTAAAAACAATGAAAAGAACTTTGACGAAACAAGCACTGACTCTACCGACCGCATTGCGCGCGGTCATAAAAATTTTCTGAAAGAAAATCTATACAAATTAGTAAATGGGGTGAGGAGGTTGAAATTTAAACAATATATATTTGATTTTATTTGTCTCTTTATTATTTCTTCACCTTGCTGAATGTCTGTTGAGGATATACTGCTCTTTTTTTTTAATAAAGTACTACCGTATTAATATTCAGATTTAATTATTATTAATTGTCTATACAAGATATATTATTATATATTAATATGGATTTATCAAAAGCATACTGTGACTGTTCTTTGTCAGAGTTTCAAATGTGATCATGATGCTAATAAGTAAACAATATCGCGAACATTTATAAGTTCTCGTAGCTGATTGTAGAAATCAAGACTCGACACTATTTATCATGCTCTATGGGCATGAGAACAAGTACGTAGTTACGCGGGCAATCCTGCGTGGAAAATACAATTTGACCGTACTTGTAACTTGGTCACAGAGATAATAAAAGGGTCTACCAGAACACTAGTGAAGTTATAATAGTAATCGCGACCAAAATGCAGCGAGACGTTAACGTATTTCAATTTTTCATTTAGAATTACTGAAATTTACACTCTAGTTTCAATCGCAGATGATATATTGTAAGTTCTATTTGAAATGTTTTTATTATTTAATGAACATGGATATACGAATAGGGAGAAGTAAGTATTGACATTTTTTTAGAATAATGAAAGTGTTCAATAACTTTCAACTGAAATCCAATTGCCAGACAACAAAAGATATGCATAAACCATTGTGATAATAATTTAAATGTTACCAGTCCTTCATCATGTGTCATCGAACTGAGTGCTATGCGTTGTAGTAATTGTATTTCAATACTTTATTCCTGCAGCCTCAATATATTATCCTCTACCAATCAATCATCCATTGCACCTGCAACAAAAGGAAAAGCAACGTGATAAACCTGTGCTAAAATCAAAATCGAAATCAGTATGTAAGTGCCATTGCAAACAAAATAAACGCAACCTTAACACCGCATCGAATTCGAATAATCGCGTAATAAAATATAATAAAGATTCGAAGGACCGTTCAAACTAATAAATGAATTTACCCGATATTTGAATAAACGACTAGTTATCGCCTATTAAAGAATCGATGGTACTGGATGACCGGTCAAGCGTCCAGCAAAAGAGACTCGATAAAGACTTTAAAGTACATCCGCGATAGTCGAACGATTGTTAAATAAACGCGTATTAATTAATAGAAGCTAATAGTCAAGCGTATGCAGTGGTAAAGTAGATCCTGAGATGTTATTGTATTGTAGGGTTATGTACGTCGCTAACCTTCGACAGCACATACGACCCGATCGCTGCGACGCTTGAACTCGTACTGACACCGCGCCCGCCGCGCACCGAGCATCCCCACCCCGCGACGCGCCGGCAGCGGTCGGTAGCGCTCGGCAGCGCTCGGCGTTATTCGCAATTCCCGAACTCTTCGAAGGGCTCCAGCAGCGGTTGCGCGCACTAATGTACTAAGGTCATACGTACTGAACTTTTACGGCTTTCGACCAACTTTTGGCTGAACCTACGATCCTAGGGTTGTATCTACTGGACTTCTCCGTTTCCTGACTAACTTTTAGCCTAACCTACGATTCTAGGGTAATGCGCACCATACTCCTGCGGGTTTTGACCATGTTTTAGCCAGACCCACGATCCTAGTGTTGTACCTACTGGACTTTTACAGCTTGTGACTTACCTTTAGCTGATACCTGAGGTATTTCTTATCCGACAACCCAATATGTTTCCTTGAGGGATGTATTTAGTTAACTTTCAATGGTATTAAAAAGGAGTTATAGACGTAGATAAAAATATTTGGAAGGTTCATATATTTAGTATTGTGCACAAATTGCAATAATTTTAGTATGTAAAAACTGTTAAGCTTCAAGTCGCATCGTGTTTTACATCCACCAAGCTTATGATTGCAGATATCCCCTGAAAACATACATAAATTTATTGATAAAATGTTGAAAATAAAGTTACAAGGCAATCTAAATATGATATAAGAAAATATTTCCTTTTTACATTTTTGTAATTAATTTCATGTACTTTCAGATATACACAGTATTTCACGAATTTCACGTTCAAATTGCAGTCGAATAATCGGTAGAATAGATTCGTTACAAAATTTATTCGAACATCAAGGCAGCTTATCTTCTAACGCAAGTCGAAGTACTGTAAACCAATGCAGTAACCACCTTGAAAAAACTGTGAAATGTATTGCTTCGTGCGAAGAAAGCATACGGGAACTCATAAAAAGTAAACTAATACTAAAATGTATAACAGAAGCATCGACAAATTGCGACAGGAACATTATCCAAAGCAGCTGCTGCTAAATTAAAAGGACTTCTTTCGATTCATGAGCTTAAGAAGTACTTGTACTTGCCATCTGCAGGAAAGAATACTCTAGAGGATTTAAGTGTTTTGGGAATTACAGATTTACCAAAATATGACTTTACTTACGAAGAGATGTTAAATATTAAATATATGAATTTTCAATAATTTTCGAACACGATAATTATCAAAGACCATTGCAAAATAAGATTAAAGAAATACAGAAATACTTACTCTTCAAGTTGATGGTTGAAAGCCCAAACTCGCCGAACAGCATAGGTGTTGACTCTAATACCGGAATATGTATTGCGATAAAAAAAAAATAAATGAAAGACCACTATTGCGCGCGTTTATGCATAGTAGTAATGGTATCTTAATACTCTACTCCTGCAGCCTCAATATATTATTCGTTACCAACCATTACTATTGTACCTGCAACAAAAAGAAAAGCAAACTGATAAACCTGTGCCTAGATCAGAATCGAATATGTAACATATGTAAGTGACATTGCAAACAAAATAAACGCAACCTTAACACCGCATCGAATCCGAATTATCGTGTAATAAAATATAATGAAGATTCGAAGAACCGTTCAAATTAATAAATTAATTAACCCGATATTTTATTAAACGACTAGTTATCGCGTATCAAAGAATCGGTGGTACCGGATGACAAGTCAAGCTTCCAGCAAAAGAGACTCGATAAAGAGTTTAATGTACATCCGCGATAGCCAAACGATTGTTAAATAAATGCGTGTTAATTAATAGAAGCTAATAATCAAGCCTATGCGGTGGTAAAGTAGACCCCGATATGTTATTGCATTGTAGGGTTATGTATGTCACTAACCGTCGACAAAATACATCCATACCCTACGACGCTCGACCTCATACTGACACCGCGTGCACCGGCACTGTGTATCCCCACTCCGCACCACGCCGGCGCGTCGCCGCGTCGGGTCGGTAACGCTCGTGAGCGCTCGGTGGTATTCGCAATTTCCGAATATCTTTGAAGCTCTCCGACTCCAGGTGTACTTAGAATAGGTCTTTCTTGGAAAAACAAAGCTTCCAGAATATTTTCCATTACTAAAGCTTGGACAATAATCAACGCAAATGTTTTATTGGCCTATACGAGTCGTTATTATATCGCTGTCAAATATTGCGGGGCTATTGCATAATTTAATTTAATTCTATTGTACAGAAGCAGAACGATTATAAATTGTATTTATCGTGAAGAGTAATTTGTTGTTTAATGAGACAAGGATGAGCTTTGTTCAATCATGCGAATTGATGTATAAACATCAGACGTTTCTTACTAAACTTCTTTAACCCTCTCAGTGCGGCAACTGCTTTATCGACGTTAACGAAGCTGCTTCTGTAAGTAATAAAGTGATGGTAACCCCACCACTCTGTGCTTGCTTTACTGACAATTAACTATGTCCTATTACGGCTATAACTATTGGTTAGGGGAATATCGGTGTGGGTTACGAAAGACCCCGTTACCGGCTAATTTTTTACTGTACTCCGAGAGATCATAAATTCTTTAATAAGTGGCGGACGATTTTGAGTAGTGGGCGCTACGATCAGCATTGAACTTCTAAGTCGGTATGGCAGTCACGATGGGCCGCGGAAGTCCAAAAAGTGACCAGATAAAAAAGTACGGGCCGCCAATTCGCGTTTGCCGCACCTCTAGCAGCTGTTTGCAACTTCAAAACCAACTGTCTGGATTACTTCGTTAATTTCAACAGTTGCGTTTTTCTCAGCTTGTAACTTTTTACAAATAAATTAAGCAAACTTTGTCAATAATTTCAGGACGTTATTGGAAAGACACGAAGAGAATGCAAGTCGTATGATAAAAGGAGACATTCCTCTTTAATGATATATTATTACAGGCGTTTATTTATATTAAACAAAATCTCGTGCATTTTTGCAGAAGGGAAATGTATCTGACAACAAACGAACTTATAAAAATTGGAAAGTAATATTACTGTGTAACAATCTTTATATTTTATTGCTGTATTTACATTTCTCGAAATTCTGCTTTTAATTACCCGGAATTCGCGTTGAATAGAATCGCTTCATCGTGTATTTTAAATAGGGAATGCATTCTAAATCTTTCTTAACTTCTATTCTTACGTACACTATCAGCCAAAAATTCCGCTTCACCTCATAAAAATTTGTTCGATAGAAATTCAAAACTTGGCACGCAATTCTATTAATTACCGTAGGAGAAATGCTTTTTTCTATTGCAGTTAAAAGAACCAAATTTAGCTTTGTAATTTTGTACACATCATACTAAACATTCTCCCGTTTAACTACATTATCTACATACTTTGTTCTTTTGTTACACACTTCAGTGCATTGCTATTTAATTATTACAACCTTTTCTTATCGCTTCAAGTATTAAATAAGTAAAATTCATATATTATTCTACACGCAGGTAATTGGCAGTTATAGTTATATCTGTAGACACAGCTGCTTATTTGCTATATTTTAAAATATAACATCAGAAGAGGTGATAGTAATTCTATATTACCAATTCTTAATTAAATTGCAAAAAATATGCTGCAACAATTTGTTTCATTTATACACAAATTAATTTAACTTATTAAAAGGATTCTATGATGATTTATACTAATAGATAAAAACAAAATATTATACCATAATTATAGATAATTGTATGATGTAAAACTGGTAATACAGAATAAAATTTGTGACCCATAGTGTACATAAGTGTCATTTAAAGTCCGATCAGCATTGCATAGAATTTACAAAACATCGAGACAGATTTTCACATCCCTCGTATGAAGAATCAAGTGAATCCAAAAAAGTGACGGGCTTTTGCTAGTGACATAAAAATAGTATGGCCGGATTCGCAAATATTTTTTACTAACTTTCTAAAACGAAACAAATGGCTGCTGTAATACCTATTTGCTGTACAATTGCGCATCAACCAATGCACAATATTATTTGAAAGCTTTTGTATTAGAGTATTGTACAAACATGTCGCAACAAACTAAATCAAGTGAAAGTTTTGAAACATATACATATGCTACTGTATATTCGAATTAATAATAAATATGAAGTGATATATAAACAAAGTAAGTACAATTTAAAGCCTGATGCGGTAGTTATTCATTTATATCCTGCTAGACATTAAAAAACATAGAGTTTTTGCATAAATATTTCAGGAGAAATTTTAGCAGATTCTAGAAAGCGAAACAAGAGTTTTTAATTTGCGTGAAATCTTACACCTATGTAACCCCTTCATTCAAAGCTTTCATATAATATCGTATTACTTAACACTTTGTTAAGTATTTTCTGTAGTATTTTAACACGCCATTATTGTGTTCTTATTTATCCTTTAAACCATGACTACATTATACATAATGAACATTTTTCTTCCAATCGTTATTTCGACAAAATTTCTGATTCAGAATTATTCGAAATTTCGCTAAAAGAAAAATCTGTAATTGTAGGATCCTTTTTCGTCGAATCTTTATTTAAAACGCGCAAGTTCATTTTTACCTAAATACTTCGTAATCATATAACGTCGCAGCAATCGTTATTATAAATAATCTCGAAAGCGAAAGTTTCGGAAGTATTACAGTGAGATGATTAAGCTTTTTCTTTTAGAAGAAGGGTTCGATATCGAATTATTTTTACTCTAAAATTACGAGAACGACGTTACGTGTAATCTTCCCTCGGTTTAATAATCGTGAGTAATCGAGGAATTCCGAGCAGAAACTTACCCGTAACAATCCTGAAACAATATTTGTTCACTCTTAAATAACTAGTTGTTTCAATCGAGTTAACTTCAACAATTACACGATTACCAATTATCAATAATTAGTTTGACAATAGTTATCACCAGTGAGTAATTGCTCACAACGAAATGTGTTATGCCTTAACAATGATATAATTATAAATTGAAAACAATCTTAATAGGAGACTTTCGAGCATTTCTTTTTTAATCGACCGTACAACTTCAATTAACTGATTTTTTAAACCCATCGAACTATTCATTTAAATGGTTCGATATTCCACTTGTCGTGCTGGAACAACAACCTGTATTCTCCAATACAGTCATTCAATTTTTTAGTAGTCACTCAGATGTATCGATCTGCGTCAACTGTTCATTGTACGTTTTTTTCTCGCCTTTTAATCCTGCTCCACTCGTTCGTAATCGAGAGGGTAAAGCAGCGTATTAATCGACGTTTTAAAAGAATGCAGCTAATGATTGCTTATTTTCTCCTACCATTTTATCTGCAGCTTTTTTCATCGTTTCTTCACACACGAAGTATATGCGCCATGTAGCGTTAGTTGTATCACGTTTTTTTTTAGTTAAGTAGAGTAGACTGCCGATAATGGCGAAAGGATAATAATAATAAATAACAATTAATAGACAAAATAGGACAATATTGAAACTTGATCAAAATAAAAATGATCACTTCTACATTGTTCGACAATATTAGTTTCCTTAAAATATAAAACAAGCGGAAAAGAAAATTAACATTTGTTTAATAACAACAATACAAATCCACATACTCTAGCGATTTCAACAAAACGAGCCTTAATCTTTCACAAAGAAAGCGTTAATACACCACTTTCAATTATTTCAAACAAACGTTAAAGTAACTCTCTTTTATATTGCACCTAGTTCCACATTTCAACCTGAATAAACAATCCATTTTTCAAATCCTCATTTCTTATAATTATTCCATCAAACGCCTGGACACTGCAATCTCACTGATCAAAAATCATGCAATTACCTCCAGATCTCTCACGACATGTACGCTAACAAAATGTCTTTTCGGCCATAAATTCTGGACAATTACACCTATAATCAAAATGGAGTTACTTTTCCCTTTCGGGAAACGTCTCTTCTTTGTCGTTTTTATCCAAGTATCTTGCTTCGGCAACAACGTTTCCGTTTCTTCGTGCTCGGTACGATTGACTTCAATGGTTGGTTACTTAAATGTACTCGGCAAACATTATCCAGTAAGTCACGTTCAATACAGCGAACAGGAAAGGGAAGAAAACCCGCGAGACTCGATCGATGTTTAGGGCGCGCATTCGCGCCTTTTGGGCAGGTGTAGGGCCTGGCGGTGGACCAGGTGTCGTTTTCTGCGATCGACCGGATAACAACATTGCGTTCTCCTGCGTGACAACGATCACAACTTGAACCGCCGCTGTGCAGACAGCGCTTCTGTGCCTCGAAGCGTCGGAGACATGAATGCGTGGCAGCGATGACGAGATTCATCGGTTATCGTACCGTTTATTTAATAAAACATCGCCCCGTTGATTAATGCCTCTGTGATTTGGGAAAACGTCGATTGGCAAATACATGAGATATGTTCGAACGAAAGGCACAGCGTAGTTTACGGATTTCATTTGCGATAATAAACGAAAAGCTGAATTGCAATTGTACTTGCAATTGATGACAACAGATGGAGAATTGTTATCGTGGCAATGCCGAGCGTGAAATAACAGTTTCGATTTAAATTCTACTGAAATTCGGAAGAAATACTTCTATCCACTCACTCCGAGGCACAGAAGCTGTCTGAGTTATTCAGATCTTCATCCAGGCGTTACCTTAGTAGCGATGTCGAAGATTTTGTCGAGCTTCGCGGTATCAGTGCCGCTGGAGGAAGGTGGCGGGGCTTTGCTGGCAGGTGCTGGCTTTGGTGGGGCATCCGAGTCGCCGAGAACGATGTTCACCAGGCAATACTCCATCAACGCCATGAACACGAAAATCGTGCAAACCGACATGAAAGCGTCCACGGCCTTTAGATACGAAACAGGAGGCAGGGACGCTTGACTCTTCGCGTGTTGCGTCGAAAGGGTTAGCAACGAAGTTACACCCAACGTCACTCTGGCTGGCGCCGCTTCCGGTTTGATCCAAAAGGAGACCCACTATTTACGATGGAATTGAAATTAATGCGAATACGGGGGAGTTAATATAAAACGATTTATGTTTTTTTTTAAATTTTTATCTTATAGCTTTCACTTTGCGATTCGTCATCGTCGACTTACCGACATAATGACGATCAAACAGGTAGGAACATAAGTGTGAAACAGGTAGTAGCCAAGCCTACGTTTCAGAACGAACACTACCTCGAGGCAAGTAAAGTTACCTGAATAATAAGAAATTGTGGTTAATCATTGTATTCGCGAATGTTAATATTCTGGATTTCTCTCTGTCTTCTTCGATAATTGGATTTTCAATTTATCATGCTTGGAGTCCTTTAACATATTATCCTTGAACATTAATCAAATTAAATTAACAGGTCAATTGACGTTTATTTCGTAAATATGATTATGATTACTGTAATGCAAATCGAGGGGCCATCGAATGAGCAATAACTTTATTTCTAATTTCTCACGCCTCTGCAACTTTCCCAAATAGATAATTATGACTAGCACACCGCGAATATAAAATATTTCAATCTGCGTCCAAGCAAATATAAATTCAAAAATGCACTCTGCTAAAAACATTAACATTCAAACTGACTTTCAAGTGAAACCAGTTATACGAAATCAATTCTCATTCAACTGAAACTCCATCATTCTTTCAGACATTTCTCCGTCATTTACGTAACTTCCAACGTGGTTAATTAGAAAGAAGAGAGGCCGTTCTTCCTTTCACGGAACGAAACGACGACGAAACGAGAAAAAAAAGAAACAAAAACGTCATTTACCGGTAGAATAGACCTGCGTGCAATCGGCCGTGTAATTCTTAACCAGTTGCAATTGCGGCAGCTCGATGTTCTCGTCGACGACGAGTGGTACGTCAGGATCCCACTGGAAGATCATTTCGTCCGTCGTGTGCGACACTGTTGACCGAGTTGTTTTGTCCATGTGAAATCGCACATTATTCAGATCACAAAAACTAAAGGAATATTCATGCGGATCTATGGTACGTTTGTCGTTTATATTTCACGGTCTTTGGAAACTTCAGTTTACCGCAGACGGGACGCGTTCTGTATGATACGATCGTCGATTCTTTGAAGATACGATTGCGTTTTTGTGTGAGAAAATTGGAACACGGATGAGAGGGTACAATTCAGGCACAAATTGATCGTGGAATATTGCGCACAGTATAGAGGAAAGGAAAATGAGATACGACGGATAAATTATTGTGCTTGTATCACTCTACTTTAGTGTAAGTAAAGTGACTGTAATTAGAAGAAGATATTAGTAAAGAAGACCATTGGCATGCAGGATAAAAGAAAAATTCTGGTTGAGTAAAAAACGTTACTCACAACTTTCCATTTGTAGTTTACACTCCTGAGTGTCGTGAGGATAGATCAAGAAATTCATGGCACAAGATAATTTCAATGTTAATCTGAAATAAAGGGGAATCGTTATCATTTATAAAATGAATGTGATATGTGTTAAAAATGAAATGACTTTACGTACACATGTTCAAATGGAAATAATTTAATTATTTCGATTTGAAATGGCATAGGATCTTTCGTATTTAATTAAATCGGATGAACGGAAGAAATGAAGGTAAAGAATTTGTGTCAAAAGGTTTAGAGATAAAGTAAAGCTCATCATATTTCTTACTTGACCATATATAAAATAGTCTTGTCTTTGTACAACCATAGGTAATGATTTGGAATGGTCATCGTTTGAAACGTCACAGATTTTGCATTCTTGAAGAAAGAATCGGGCCTCCACATGTTCTTCAACCAGTCAACTTCCAGTAATCTTAAATTATATAAATTATTTTTTTATTTACTGTATTATTGATGGGCACAGATATGACGTGAAAGCTATTATACTATTGTTTGAAAGTAGAAAATAGTATGCCAGGTGAACAATTTGCAATTTCTCAAAATAATATCCAATGTAATATCAAGTAAACAATTATCTTAATTTATATTAATTCTATGTAGGAACACAAACTGATCCACCTGTATTCGGATGTCATATTTTCTGGTAACCGAAGCCTGTTGTCTTTCCAAGTTTGAGCGAAGAATATATCAGCTGCGTAGGTCTGAAGAATTAATCATTCGCTAAGAAACTAAATTAAACGATAACGGAATGGAACATAAAATTGTTCAACTCTTTCGAATAAAATACAATAAAATTCAAGCAAAGACACTGTTACAATCTGCACTATTAAGGAATCAGAAAGAGTAAAGATCACTTGAGAAGTTAATTACACCGAACTGCGTTTTAATGATTAAATTCCGGCCAAACAATAAGATCTTTAAGTAATATTGAATTGTACCTGAATTATACTTGTACGTGAATTATTATTTAACGATAATTGTTTATTGTTTCGTACAATACCATTGAATTCTCGTCTATAGAGTCAAGTCCCATCACAGTGACGTGAAAAAAAACAGTGGTCGCCTGGCCATCTTTCTTTGGCGGTCGCATTTTGTCGTACAGCTTAGGGTCTTCCGGCAAAAGATCGTAGAACTCCAAGCTCCTCCTGAAATTTGGATTCCCAACTTCAGCAGAGCTCGAACACTTTGATAGTTGAATCACAAACTCCGTACACCGTACCAAAAGATTATTCTTATTTAATTGGGAAAAAGATGAAAGAGTAGCCCGTAAAAGTTAGTTTTTCGATCAACCAGCGACCGCCATTTTACAGTGAAACAAAGTTCCAAGATTAAAATAAGTGAATATATTATGAAAGTCGTACATCATAAATAAAGTTTTGTAACAATTTTTTCGAAAACACTGTACTTGAAAAAGTTGCCTCAAACTTTTCACCGATTTCAATGCCTTATGTCGAAAAAAGCAATTCGATTTCACAAGACATATTTATTTTTCGCTAACACACAGTACACGAAACACATAGTGCACAAAAAACTTGGAGCTGATTTCTAACACTTTTTTCTCCAATTATTTATTGACCAGTGGTGGTCTTTGTTTCTTAGAACGTCGCAAGACGTATTTTGAGACATTTTAATTAATATTGCGGATTTACACATTTGTCCAGCTTTGGTTAGAACAAGTACAAATTATTATTAGTTCACAATTTCAGATAATAGTTTCGTCACACTTAATGCACCGCACTTTAATTGTAGTAATCTCGTTTTATATCACTGTAATCTCGTATATCAATTTATTGACGGAGAATCCCAAATTCTTTGCCACATCGAGAACATGAAAACAGTTTTCCTTAAAGAATAATTTAACATTATTTCTTCCTACAATGTTTGTTCTTCCTTTATACATAATATTAAACGCGTTAATCACATCGTTTTTAAATTAACAATAATTTCATAACTTTGGCATTCAAATATCGCAAAAACCATGAAATTGCATTCTACAATGAACGACACCGCGATCAACTCTTTTACGAAGCCAATGATTTATTCTAGAATTATATTTAATATAACAAACCACCTAAAATATCCATCGTATAGATTGAGAAACTCCACAAAAGACAAAGGACAGTATAATCTATATCCACGGAGATCCTCTGTTAAACCCCTGTACAATTAATAATAATTCCAGAACATATACGAAAACTATCCTACCCCAAAGCGCACCGAACGAATAGAAGGAAACTGAAAACTCCCGTTACAAATCTCAAACTCTCCAGAGACATGAACAAAAATTCTAATCCGAAGAACGTAATTGCCCTTGCGAGGCTTATTAAGATGGCCGACATATTGGCCGGGAAGGGACAATCTGTTGCCAAAAAAAAAAAAAATCTTACTGAGCATCCGCCGCGCGTCCGAGCAGTAGGAGAAACAAGACCGAGGAAAGGATTGCGGCAACCATACCGCCTCCATGTGCCTCGTCCATCGGCATCCTTTGCTGAACAGGATGTTCAGCGCATCTTCCACACAGCAGAATCGAATGGAACCGAGAAACGGAGAACCACGATAGCGAGACTACCCTTGGACCGTTCAATCGTGTAATACGTAAACGACCAACGACAGGGGTCCTGTGCGAAAGGAACGAAAGGAAAAAAAACAAATGAAAAGAATTATCCTCTGACAGCCCTTCGTTGAAGATAGGGCCCTCTCTACAACCCCTTTTCCTCTCTTCTCTGCCCTTTTTCTCGTTTCTTTTTTATCCCTGATCGTTATTCCCTGAATCGCGAGGACGTGCAACCGTCGACTGACTTCTTCAAACGACTTTGCCGAAGCTGCAGAATCCTCATCGTCGCTGGTAGAGAGGCAGAGGTGGTGGTGGATGTTCGTTGGTAGCGGTGGTGGTGGCGATGGAGGTGGTGGACCAAGCAGTGGCACCAGAACACAACGATGTACCCCGTCGCCACCCCGCCGCGCTTCTTCCTCTTAACTCGATACAGGGGCGAAGAAGAAAGGGAAAGAAGGGGTAACTGTTACTTTCTCTGTCTATCCATCTTGTGTGCTCGGTGACGTACACAAGGAACGAAGACTGGGGGTTCGGAAAGGGTTGAAAGAGTGCCGCGGGAGGACCGACGTTGGGAAAAAGTGGTGGTAATCCCCGGTGGGTCCGTAAAGTGTCACGAGATGGTTCCAAACGACACGAATTTACCCCAATGCGGCATGTCCGTGGTATCCACAACGGATGTCGTAATCGAGAGACTTGAACGTAATCTGCCCATCGTGATAATTGTGACGATTAACGGGGGCGGAAGAATAACTCGCGGCTGAACGATAGAACAGGCGGGTGCCGCGCTGGTTTTGCATTTTTTCTGTTTGTTTTTTAGCGCCGGAACATTGTTGCGACCGAGAGAGAGAGAGATGCTTTTAGGGGGATTAGTTGGGAATATTGAACGAGGTACTTTGGTGGCTTTATTGGTTGAAGATTGAGTTTGCTTGATGGTTGGAGAACGATTTTGATTAAGTTGCTTGCTTAGTGAATTTATTGGTAGATTGCCCCGGTAGGTGTTTCTTGGATAGGATTTAAAAGCGGATAGATTCTGGATACATTGTGCACATAATTATTTTGAATTATTGGTGGGCACTACAGAACTAATTTTTATTATTAGATATTACTTTCATGCAATTGGCAAGACCACCGTCTTGCGTACAATATGCTGATGGTAAGTATACAAGTCTCCTTTATTTAAAAAAATCTAATATTCTAGTTCCTGTATAGATGCCATAGCTGTTACAATTTGTTTGAAAATTTTACTAATTTTTAACTACACATGTACGGTACTATTTTAGTACATTTTTTTGATCAATCCAATTATTGGTTCAAAGACCACGAAGCGTTAAACTGTTAGTCAGCTAGCGCAAATTCGTTTCTGCTCGTTTTCTAATAAGTAAGTATTCGCATGTTTCTCCGCAAGGGTTATCATGCGCACGCAGAATGTCATTGCTGTTTTTTCGTGAAAGAAACACGACGAGGGTGTCGGCGCAGCTAAATTGTTTTTATGGCTGGAGATTCATTACCAGAGCTGTGGGAAATGGAAACGTTTCTATTCATTACAATCCTCCATGGAGTAACGCGTAACGAGTGGCAAAGAACAGAGTACATATATACCAAAGAACGACCGGTTCTATCTTTTTTTGACGCAGCCGCAATTTGTAAACGTAAGAATGCCAAAACAAGATCTCTCATTGTTCGATCGTTAAAAAAAAAGAAGAAGAGGTTCACGAACCTTCGATGAAGAGATATTTTAATGTAATTAATAAAAAGTGTCTCGGTTCGAAGAACGTGCTATTTGCATTTATTATAAATTCATATAAGTCAACGATGCTAAGTACTGTGTATTCACATATTCAGCTATTAAATAAATTTGTCAGAAAGTGAACGGTTGTGTTTAACGGAAAAAAATAATTATCATCGTCATTTTTATTTGACGTACCGCGGCTCTACAGATTTTCTAATCTCAAATACCCTTTTTATAATTACAACTTCGACATTAGCAATAATGCATTGTCAATAATTATTTTAATACAACATTTAATCTTTCCTAAACACCGCCCAAAACTTTCGCTACCAATTCACCGACCAGATTCAATTACATTCGTATCGAAGACCTGAACAATCTCGAACTATTAATTCCGTCTCGCACCGGACCATTCGCAACTACGCTACGCCAGCACAGCGGCCGCAATAAACCAACGAGAAATGACCTACGCGCGTTACCCAATAAACCTGCAGGTTAACCGAAACGAATCTGAACCGTCGAAATAAAGGGCCGCGTATACCATTCTTCCAACAATAATAGATCTCGGCGGCAGTAGAGAAAAATAACGACGAATGACCAATCCGAACGATGATGAAATGACGTACAGGGGGGTAGTGAAAGATCGACAGTGGGATAGGAAGAACGTCACCGGTGACGAGGAAGAGGAAGCAGAAGTATCGGGGAGAAAAAGAAAGGAGGATCCTGCAGTCATCTCCTCCCGCTCTCTCCACCCTCCTTGAGGGTGACTCTCAGAGACGTTAACTACCGTGCTATTTGAAGACATCGTCGCCGACCGACGGGACACGCCGCTCGATATATCGATCCTCGAAAATTGTGCCGCGAATAGAATGCTACGTGTTCGCGTCGTTCGTGCATCGTGAAGTGGCCGCTATTCGAGAAGGTATACACATATATACACGCATGAGCGCGCGCCCGCGCACTTGCAACCCTTCTAAAACTTCCGCGAAATTGCATACACCTGCAAGAACTCCGCGTGTATATAATGCACGCGGTGTTGCGGGGGATGGAGGAAGAATACCTGGAACGGCGGGTACGAGACTGAAAGAAAACGCTTTTTTGATACTGCCGGTGGTACGTGTTTCTGTAAAGATGCTGATCGGCAAGTAATGGTAACGGCGATTAACAAGGGGGTTGATAAGTTTAATTGAAACTTTGGCTAGGTAATTTGCTAGCTTATTGCGGACTACACTTCTGCTGAAGGTGTGCTCTGTATTTAGTTCGGAATTTGATTGTCAGATACTTTAGAGAGAAATAATAGTTTTCAACGAAATTTGACGTATTGAGAGAAAATCGAATGTGCCGAAGGGTTATCGCGAATATCAAAGGGATCGCCTTTTCGCGGAACTTGAAACTACGGTTTGAGCGAAAAGTTCTATCTTCTTTTCTATCAGTGCGATAGAAGTATATTTTTATTCATAAGAATGATATGTTTGAATTGAAAGGTCGCGTTGAAGTTAGGAGCGTCATTACTATGTCTCATCCTATAATTGGTTAATCGTCGTATTTAATTATCCTCATTAAAAGGATGACACCGATAAATATCATTAACAGAGACGTAGTCGAGGATAATCGAGATCAATGTTGCACCTTCAAATAACACTTCTTTACCACGCGACACGTGAGGAAGAAGCCTCGGTCCCTCTCATTAGTACTGTCGCAATTAATAACATTACTTCCCTCGAACACCTGGATATTCTCCGTAGAATTGTAATCCATGTCACGACGACGATTGTGAAAATCCCTCTGAACGCACTGCTTTCATTCGAGTTATATATTTAATTATAACGAGGAGACTGTGAAGCGTCATATATATACTGAATTTTACTAAGAATAAAAAGAATAGATGATTTAATTTCGCAGGATAAAATCTATTCCCCATTGGAAATCTGGAAATTATTCTTTTGAGAAACAGGAAAGATATCTCTATTTCTACAGCGATTCTGAAACAATAACGAAATCTTTAAAGTTCAATCGAAAAGTACGTGTGAAGTAAAAAATCATGAAGAGATACTAAATTGCCAGTATTATATAATTAATAGATAAGACTTGGTCAGGGTAAATGTATTTACTTTTACCTTGACCTCGTGACATTACCTTGAGAGTGATAAGAACGAATTCCTTTTCCCTTCTCTGATTCTAAGTCGTAGTATCGACCAGTCTCTTTTGAAAAGCGCGTTTCCACAATGCCTTTCTAATTGTCGAGGGCTCGATGCGATATGGCAACACATAGACGCAGTCGTTGCTACATAAAGGTTCCTCTAAAAAAAAAAGAAAATCATCGGGAAAAACGAAAACTTCTAATCGTATTTACAAAGTGATTCTTTTATTAGCTATTCAAATTCGATCGAGTAGCTCGCGAAATCAGTATCTCCACTTGTAATCTAAAGAAATACAAGACAATTGTTAATAAATATTTCGTACACGGTCTGATAGTCTTTATTTCAATATTTATAGTTAATGTTCTGTTTAATATCTCCATCTTTTATGAATGCGAACAATAACCCACGAAAGAACTGCACCCCTTATTCACGCGTGAGGACAAATTCTACAAATATAATAATAACATTTATGAGTGTATAAAATTTATTCTGCAGCACTTCCCTCAACATCGAGCATGACAATTGAATTCCTCGCAAAATGGCAAAACATTAAAAACTCGCTGCAACTGTCGCCGCATATTAATTAAAACTATACCCTCCAATATTCCGGCAAGGTTTTTCTATTGCACACTAAGCACTGATATAATCAAATAAAAGTTTCCCGAAAAAAAAATTACTTTTCTAAGAGGAAATTAACCACGCAGCCAATTTTAATTTCTCGCGGGCATTCTTTGAACACGCTCCAACACACAAATACCAAAGCTCTAATCAATTTCGACATGATTACGCAACTAATCACCTGTCACCTATTAAAAAAAATATCATCTAACTATCCCGGAATCAAAGATTGAACCGAGCCCGCGTATCTCTAGTGCATCACGCTCCTGCGAAATCTCGGATGATCATCCCTTGCCTCTCCAATATAAAGGGGACGTTCATCGAAATACATGAATACGAGGGACTAAATTGACAAGCACGATACGTACCAAAATCTGATATATATTTCGATGCGTCTTTGTGACGTCGTTTTTCGTAGTACTGACGTCGATACTGCGGTTGGCTGCCGTTAGAAAGGAAAGAGCCGAGAAATGGATTGCTGAAGGAGCGGTTCGAGTGGTTCACGGCATTCTGCTATTCCCAGTGGTGTTGCAGGCCCAATGACCTGATTGCCGAGGTAAAAAGAAGCTGCCTCTCGATGGTTCGTTACCACGAGCCTCCAACGCCAGGACGATGTCTGCGATATTTCCAGAAGTGAAATGCGTCCCGCCTATCATCCTACTTCGGATATACAATTCGTTTGCTGCACGGTACGGTTGCCGTACCCCTTCGTCGTCTTGAGTTTGTTCGTCGCTGCGAACGAAACGGTTCGAGGAACGCGAAAGGAACGAAACTTCTGCACGACGATTGAAGATACATGCACGGCAGATTGCCAGAGAGATTTTCCAGGCTTCGTACACGTGGCGTAAAATAGATCGCACCCTCCCCTTTCGATTTTAATATTTCTCTGGATAAAGCGTCCCGGAAAGTCATTGATATTTTATCGAGAATTCGCGAATCTGTTCCAATACATTCCCCTTTACACTTGAAGAGAATAGCGGTGGCAACTTCTGTTCCGTGCTACTCTAAAACGCTATTCTTCTGCGCGCTGTTGAACTTCTTTTTCCATACTGGGTTAAGGTCCCCGGACAACAAAAAGAGATTATCGGAACAAGATCGGCATATTATCGAATTTAGAGATCTATATTTGACTCACTCGAGGAAGCGTGCGGGGAGGGACGTTTAAAAAATCGAGCTCGTCTCAAGTGGCCGAAGTGTTGTCAGCTTCTCTTCGATCACCAGCAACGAAGCATTTACGTCAAAGACTCTATGACGTCACTCAACGAGGCGAAATCTCAGTTAAAAACGTAACATATCCAACATTTCTTTCTTCCTACATATATCAAGTGTTACGAAATTGTCCAAAAAAAAATGCCCAATGAAAAAAAAAATGTTAAGCTTCCCCTTTGAATCGATTGTTTTAACAATTCTTCGTGGCCAAGTATTTTTGCAACAAGTTGCGAAAAGCGTAGTATGATTTTTGCCGTTGTTCAACGGGATTAGTTAGTAATGTGATAAATATAGTATTTACTCATTTGTGCCACTGCGATACACATATTATTAAAATCCATGATCGATTTATGCCATTCAAATACTTTTGTGTGCCAATATTTTATAATTCATAAATACAAATAGTTTACGAATTTCAATGCTCGATTAAATTAATTATGAACCTCGGGAAATATTTAAAATCCGACGTTCCGTTTCCGTGTATATTCAACATAGCTACTTGGATGAGAATACCGTGATATCTATGATATTCGAAAATATAAAATGTGTCTTCGCCTATAAATAGACAGCTGGCACTTAATGGGTTAAGCATCGTGTTGTCAGCTCGGCGTATTGATCTCTTATGTAATTCATTCTGTTTTGACGACCGTACCTCTTCTTTCTTTTAATTATGCACCGCTCGAGTCTATCGACTGCGTTGTAATTAACAAATGAAGTACCTCTGCGGTTTCCTAACTGATGGTCAATACGGTCTTTCGACTAAAAGGGATTGATTTGACGCGATCTGATATATTTAACACGTTGCTTTCTTATTGGAAGTCCAATACACAGTATTCCCCCAACAGAGTGTCTGTTATTTTACCCGAAATTACTGATCCGTGTTACTTTTATGGAAATTATTATATAGGTCGAATATATAATGCACGGAAGCAAACAAGTATTATATAAATAGTGATAAAATAAGAATACTATAAAACGGAGTTAAAAAATGAATTGCGTGAATGAACAATGAGTTCACTTACATTAGATATACAGAGCAAGAAACTAAAAAGATAAATAAAAATCCTCATCCCTGCAACTCTCGCTTAAAGTCTGTGAAACCGTAGAAAATATTTAAATTCAATTACATAAAGCAATATATTAAATCGGATTCGCTCTCGATATCAAAGTTCAAGCAAACTAAATCTTCCATTAACCAATCCTCTCCTTCACTTGAACTCAAAATTTCTAAACTACAGTTACAAATTCAAGTCCTTCCATATCAACTCCAAAATGCCGCCAGAAAAACCACATCGAATCCACCCTTAAAATCAATCCCATAACATCCACCGCTCGAGTGAAAACGATAAAACGAAAATATGCTATAATAAACGTTACTCCGCCGCCGAGGAATCACTTATAGCGACCAGTGATTTCATCAATTCGCCGAGATCGGAGGAGACAGCGATCGAAGATCCCCTGTCGCGTCGCGATGAAACGAAATTAGGGAAAACAAGATCCTGCGGTAGGATGCTGGCTGTATACGATGATACACGTCGCCGCGGTGGTGTTTTTGCGAACGTCAGCTGAGGTACTCTTGGCCGAGGCACGTCGAGAAGTACGGCTGGGTGCGGAGGGACACCGGTCGGGCTTAGCTTGCCGTTGGAGAAGCGTTTCGAGGCAGCTGGAGACGATGCACGATAAGCACGCCCGTTCCTCTTTCTTCTGACCTCACGCCGTTTTTCATACACCCAGCCGAGCCAAAAGGCACCCCCAACCAGCCGCCTGCCTATTATTTTCGACCGATTGCCAATTGTCGTGCAACTGCCGACGTAGGTGCTCCTGCTGGATGATTCCGGTTCGCGACAATCGGGAAACAGACCTCCTGGAACCTCCTTTGTCCCTCGGCTATGCCTTGTTTCGTGTTTCGTTGAGTTTGATGTTGGTGTGCGTGAATTGGAATTCTATTTTTTTTTTTTTTTTTTAGTCGATTACTACTTGTGGAGGCGGTATGTCTGCGATCTTGGAAATGGTTACCCCTTATTTTTTCACGTAGATGAATCGTGCGTTCGATTGTTTCTCTGTGTAGATCTACGTTACGTTGTTGGGCGACTGTGCTCCGACGATACTGTATTGTAAGGGCTAAATGTTGGAATAGCTTCTCGCGCGGTAGATATTAATTGCTTGTCTGTTCGTATTATGAATCGATGAGAGATTAACAGGTACGCTTCGATATGATGAAAGTTAAAATACCGCAATCACAGTTAAGTCACCCAGTTATGTCGCTAAGTTGTGTACTTCGAAAATGTAGCATCTCGATGCGAAGCTTAATCTTTTTTAGCATCACCAAGCAACGTAAAATACCTGGTGTTTTCGATACGGTGTACCTTTGCGGTATCTGCATTAGTCATCAGAACGTATCTTTTTCTTGCAGACTACAATTTTCCACGATAGAGGGTAACTGATATTGAATGGAAAACATCAACAAAAAATATCTCGCCAGAAATGTGGGAAAAGATGATTGTCAAAATGAATACGACAATGAATAACGGAAGACGGCAATCGATCGACGATCGAACGTACAGTCGTTGCTGGCCGATGACGCGCAAGATCACCCCGGTACCTCGAGATTTCGAGGTCGATCACGTCCTCGTCCCAGAAACCCAGGGATGAGGATGCACTCTCCGTCTATCCCACGGAAAATGGCATACTCGGCTACTTGAATTAATTATTTCGTTGCGTCAAACATTTGACATTTTTTTTAACACATCGACTGCAGCCCAGCCCGTTTACACTCGATAATAAAGGTTGTCGCCCATTTAACAGCACGCCAGAAAAGCAATGATCAGTTGTCCATGCGTCGATGTTGTTCGCAGCAGAGCTGGCATAACTATATCGACGTGGCGTTGGTAATAAAAAATCGTGTCGTGGTTCAACATCGAGAAAGTGACGGTAATAATATTATTGCTCGACGAAGACGAAAGCAATAAAAAACGGGAAGAAAAAATTATTGGATGCATGTGAATCCGCAATTAAATGGGCGACAATTTTAACCCTTTACCTGGTAGTATGTACATATTTAGCTCAGAGGGGTGAGAATCAATTTTCATTGAACACTTGTTAATAGTTTAATGCAAGATTCTAAATAGAAAATTTATTAATTTCTCCAACTCTCGTTAATTTCAGCATCCAAAGAAATATACAGAGTCAATGTGTTTCGATGGATGAGAACAGACATACGACCGTAAAGGGTTAATCTACAAAACTAACTAAGGCGTAGAATAAAGATGCTCAAAGAAACTAAATACATTTTATATTTTATAAATATCTTTCAAACGTAAACCTGACTGTTTTCGTACGAATGAACTCAACATGACTAAAAATTTGAATAATGAGAAATAAAAGCAATAAAAATACAAGGAGGAATTATAGTTCGTATGGTAAATCTATTTACCTGTATTTCATAAATTTCCTCGCGAGACGCGTGTCCTGAAAAGTTCGGTTAAAAAATGAAACGTTTATGCCCATATAACGTGCACACGAAATAAACAAAAATGCTTGACAATAGTAAATGTTTTAATACGTTATCCAAAATAATGTTCGTATCTGTAATAGAATGGGGGCACTTGGGGTAAAGAGACATGGGGAAGTGGCGGGAAGCGAGCAGACGATAAAAAATCCAAGCACACGACATCCCTGTTCAGCCTTAAAGTTTTATAAAACAATCGTTTGCGCGTAATAAGTATAATACAATCAGTTCATCGAATAAACTCATCGTAAAACTTTGATATAGTTATAGCGTTTAGAAAAGAAAAGAAAGACAGAAAGTGATGCTTCTTCTTTCTTCAACAACGCAACCCGATCCAGACTCGATCGTCCAAATGTGTTCGTCGTACAATCAAAAAGCTGATGAATTCGTGAAGATTCCCTTCTTCGATTAACCGTGAATTTTCTTTCAACCTTTTCCGTCCTTTTTTTTTGGTTTATTTTTTTACTGATTTATTCCGTCCAATCATTTCAGTATATCTTCGCGAATATCAGGCGTGATTGTGTCTTACGCATTGTACCATTAAAAATATATATATATGTATATAAGTGTATCTCCCAGACCTGAAGAGTCCGAAATAATATCAACATAGCATAGTCTTCATTGATATTTCCTTTTTCAGCAACCGTGTTATTTAAAAAAAAATCTCTTCTCGTTAACGACATATGTATATCAGTTCGATAGATTCAACGTAATAATATCTAGTACGTTATATTTAATTATATCGAGGGACAGAAATATTATTTCTCATAAAACAATTCAGATCTGGAAGAATTTATGATTAAACCATAAATTATAGCAACGGTGCTAACCAATTTGTGTGGTATCGTATAAAGAAAATGTTTGCTTGCGTCCCATCGACCGCGTAAATCGAGGAGAGAACGAACTGTACAAATAGAAAACCTCATTTCATTTTGGTACTTTTGTACTCAGCAAGCGTAATGTACGGCTGTGTTAATTTAATTAATTCGTGTATATGGGGGATCACTGTGTTTCCATTGAAACGTCGACCATCGTACCACCACGAACGTATAAACGCATCTCGCACACGAATGGTCTAAAATTTTGATTTATGCCTCGCGTATTTTAATTACTTTCTTTCGGTTTGCGATTAGACATTACGGAGATAGCTTTTCATAGGATTTGTAGAAAAAAATGGAATGCAACTCGTAGACTGGTAGTACGAAGGTTAAATATATATATTATAGTGAACCCATCAGATTTCATATACACACGTCTGCTTGTGATTAATTCATGGAACTTAATTATTCGCCAGCATTAAGGTTTTAGAACACAGAACTGTTGATTATTAAATTTACAGAATGTATATAATTTATGATACGACCAAAAAAGAACTTCTAATAAAATAAATTTCAACCTTGCAGTTCATTTTTCCTTCTATCCTTCTTCATTTTTATAAAAATGTTTAGTAAAGACGATTTTTCTTGATTCAACGAAAGTTACTTTAAATATAATATAATAGTTTACCGGACATTTTAATTTTATAGAATAAACTAACTTTCTATAATATTTGAAATGGTATATACCGCGGATAAAATAGAATTAATATTAAGCGACGAAGTTAATTGTGCATTAAAAACTTTTCTAACGTAGTAATACAATTTTCCCCAATTATAACCGTCTTTTTGATTCTACCTACATTTTTGATCAGACCAAACTGTAACAATTTTCCTTGAAAACTTTTCACCGATCTTTTAGCGATTCTTGGCACTTTGCAGGGATAAGTTCAATGAAATGCGAAGGAAGTCGAGCCAAAGTACGTTCACTCTTATTCGCGTGGCCTCGAAATCCAATCACTCGATAAAAATCGAATACAGACATCAATAGAAAAATTAACGAAATTAGTAACAAATATTGAACCAATCATTCATCGATAATCCTATCGCAAGAAAAATATCACTTTCGTAACTTTCATCCTCGTTATCAAATCCCAACACAAGGACATATCACACAAAAAAGAGACACGCTCGTAGTTAGGTCGTCGCCAATTACATTGAAAAAAAAAGAACAGAAATTCTTCAATCTCGACCCATTACAATCGCACATTCCTACAAAATTAGCAACATTCGAACAGACGATACAATACAACCGATTCTTCGGCAGAATTCGTAGAATAGTCAGACACAATTTTCCCTTTTACTCCACTGTTAATTCTACAACGTTTTATTCGTTCGAACGTAAATCGCCACGTATCCTCGCACTCCCGTTTAAAGACTTTATAAAAATAATTATTGTCCTCGTGTGTATCAATTTCCCCGTGTTTCATTAACGAAGAATTCCTCGAGTTTCTGTCCAATTGAAGAAGCATAGAGAAAACACAAAGGAAGAAGAAAATCGTATATCGGAGTAGGGCTCGATCAATCCCGCGATTTTAATCAGTCGTGAAAAGTTTGTCTTGCGGAACTTATGCGAGAAAGGTCTATTCACAACTCTGTTAAGGCTTTCTACTATGTATAAGATAATCATTAGGTATGGATATCGATCGATCGCTCGATACGCTCGTCCATTTGATTCAGATTATTACAGAACACGCTGCGATACATGTACGATATTCAGACGAAATTAATTAATCATGATTATCGTGTGACTTGCTAATGCGCTTCGCGTATCGGTGCTTGACTAACTCCCTTTATAATTCCTATAAAAATGAATCCATCAACGACGTGACGAAGTTTAGAAAGTAAAAGGTAGAAAAATATATTGCATACACCGATTTACCGTTTCTATCTGATTCTGTGCCGCGTGAAAATCTTTGAGAAAGCTTCTTTTGCTCATATCTTCTTCGCCTGTTTCCACAATTGTCCTCTATGAAATTTCGGTTTGTACATCCATTCGTCACAGACACGCGTGAACTTCGTCGAAACTTGTGGTAAAAGGGGAATGCGAATTTTGTTTAACAATCTCTAACGGGGCTTGGTACATGCTTCTTTTACATGCCACCATTTAACGTTCATTAATCGGATTTTGAACGCTTAGAATTGTTTTATTTTATTTTTTTATCCGCGTTTCACTGGCCTCCAAACGCGATGGACATGCTTTGCTTGTCTGCTTCCGAATATTCTATGTTCTATTTGTACTTTATAGTTCATACTATCCTAGTAATCGAGCATTTTTGAATCATAGTTCCTTTTCTCCTTTTTAATATAAAAATGTCGCAGAATTATTCTGCATTCTGAATAAAACGCTGAAATCGTGTTACAACAAGGACACGATTTTACGCTAAGTAAATTCTTACTAATGTTCTTCTAATAACTCAGAAATATCTCGATAACTCGCCATAATGCCCAATGATAAACGAAGATACCTTTTCAATGAAAAACGACGAAACCATCAATATGGTCCACGATCTAATGGATCTATCGAAGCCGACAACGCAAAGTCCATCGCGACACAATGAAAACCATTGCAATCCTCCCAATAGACAGCACCGGTTTCACAATTTTGTTTTCCATTCGCTATACTCGGACATAGTAACGTCTACGCGACTGCGACACTCCGAATAAAAAAACTTCGCCTATTAATTTACAACCTTACCACTGTTGCCTCCGTGCAGAATCACCGAAAACCTCTCACCACCTATACGTCTTTTTTTCAAATTTCCAACAAGTTCCTACAATTCGATTCCAGCGAATCGAACACCAATTAAATCTCGCTCTCCTCGTCGACCGGGTACAAAATCAAATTTTTAACAAGCAGGAGCAACATTGGTCGGGCGACAAGATTCTTCGTGCCACTTTGCTTGTTCATCCGCAACGCTGCACGGATTGTTTCTCCGATTTTTCGTAAAAGCGGTCACCAAAAAGCGTGTCAAGCCGGACAATCGATTATTTACGTTCACGCTGCTATGCGCCTACCCTGTGTTAATTTTGCCCTCGAATATACATATGCAATAAAGAGTGTGTAATAAGAAAACGGTGTGGTTCGCCTTTCGTATCACGCTTTTCCCGTTTTCGTGCAGCGAATTGTGCGATCGCGTGTTCCAACTCGATCTCGTTATCCTTTCGGGACCAGGGGAACTTGATATGGTGAAACAGAAAGGATTCTTAGAAGCGTCGCAAAATACATTGGACTGGACGAAAAATAGTGCCGAAATATTTTAGTCTGAAGCAATGCTTACTTTCTTTAATTGGTACGATGTAAAATATGGAGATATAGTCTCGAAAGGATTAAGAGGAATCGGCACGCAGAGAAAGATCCAACGATCTTTCGTTGCTGGCCGTTCACATCACGCAACATTCTCCGCATTCTCTCATATAAAAGCAAACTCGATCACTCGTGTATAAACTGATCGCGTATATACGTACAAATGTGTGTGTGACCACGCTTTGCTTTTTATCTTCACCTTTTTTCGTTTTCTTTTTTTTTTTTTAATTTTTCTTCGCTCTGCATTTTCTTATTGTTTTTTCTGTTCTTTTTTGTTTTAAGTTTTTTTTTGTAAAACGTCACCATTTCCTTCATCTGTCTGTTGATATTTTTCGTTAATGGAAATTGGTCGTCGAACGATACGAGAGGCAGGCATTGAGTCCTTTTCCTTTTTCATTGAGAAATCGTTTTCGGTATTAAAAAATTAATGAAAATTTAATCAGGGAATTCGAGTTTGGATTTATACAGTGGATCATAAAAGTGTTTCACACTTGTAATTAATAATTATAATAACAGTTCCACAGTAACTTGGCAGTCAATAAAATATTCATTGTACGATTTGCACGAAAGTCACAAATGTTTTTGGTAGGAAATGTTAGTCATTATGTGTTATTAAATGCTAATATTTAATTGGACCACCTTTTGTACTAATTACATATGCGAAATGACGACCCTTTATATGTACTAATTTATTGTGACCCTTGTGCAATTCAGATTTACAATGGATATTTGTACTGCCCGAAAATCATTAAACACCTCCCCCATTTTTATGAAAACTAATTCAACGATTGCGTTCACTGTATCCCACAAATAAAATGTGAAAGACCATCAATTTAACATTAGTAAACTCATGATTAATAATATCCAACTGAATATCGCAACACTTTCGTGATCACTGCTTCAGCAACAAATCATACCACACATTACTTTTTACCAGTATAAGGTAGAAAGTTGCCCAATATGTGTAACAAAATTGATCAAATATTATAACAACGAATGCCCAACGCCCGATCTATGTTCACAATAATTACAAAAGGAAGAATGTATAACTCATCTCGCAATGAAACCATACGATATGACTGCAACTCGTATAGCGGCATAAAATAAAAAAATCTAATTTCCAATCGCAACACGTCGCAATGCCCTCCCCGTTTCGTACAAAGTCTAAAATCGTAATAATAAAAGAAGAAATGCAACGATTTTTGTTTAAAAAAGGTCAAAAAACGTTTAAGCTCCGCAATAAGCAGCAAGTCTCGCTATACATACACAGTAATAACAATCGAATCTCGTGCTTACGCTTAAAGAGTATAAAATGCAATTGTATTATTATTATTATTATTTTTTTGTTTTACCACTGAAAGTAGAATATTTGTATTTTTTTGTTCTTTACATTCGTCATTTGGTGATTACCAAAAGCTACGTAATATACGAAGATACGATTAAAAACGATCGGTTATCATGCGTAATTATCCTTACAGTAGAAAACTTCCAAAAAGGAAAGAAAAGAGAATGATCCAGCGATCATATCACCTCGCGCTTTATAGTGTCTAGTATAGCGTCTACCATTCGAGAATGAACGAATGCAACGCTAATCGCGTCCATGCCACTGACTTTACTGCAAAACCTATTATGTGATACGTAGCCGAAGTGTTTTCGCGACCAGAAAGAAGAAACAATTAAATAAATCCAACATCATTCTCCGCGTCGAGTGATCTTCTACGAACACTAGTACGATACGATACGATAAAGTATAGAAACATAACACTTCTAGATCTCCCAGGTATTGCTTCACATTTGACATAATCGATTGCTAATAATCCCTCATACGAAAAGAACTATGTGAGTTAAGCAATACCTTGTAGCCAATTAATAAGTACAACGAATATAATATAAAAAAATATTTCTTCTTGAATTTCTTAATCTATCGTCGGGAGACGTGTTCAGAGATTCGTTCGATCCATTCCATTCCAATTATGAGAAGATCAACGGAACAAGTAGATCCAGCGGAACAGTCTAAAATTTATGAAAGAAAAATAGAAGCGAAAGGCAAGATCGCGTATAAAATCTCGTGGAGAATTGTTCCACGTCAATCCTCTTAATTAAAGGAACAAAAATTTCGTCACTTCTAACAATAACCTCCCCTTAGCTTAAAACGATTTCACACATTTAACGAATTAATCTTCTAACGGTCGAAAAAGGATTTCCACGTTGTTTCTTCTTTCCGAATAAATACTTCGGTTGACTCGCGTTTCCTCTATAAACCCTCCAATCAAAAAAAAAACAAAAAAAAAAACAATACGCGGTACTAAAAGAGAACCTGGCCACACGCGTGTGCCGTGTTACTGATTTTTCTTCCTTTATTTTTTTTGGCGGGGGGAGAAAGCTCATAGAAATGGCACAGTGGTCGCAAATATGTTTTCCCTTTGTTTTTCACACATTGCCAGCGAGTCCTCGGCCTGTTTGAGCAGAAATTTGATTTGCGTGCAGCGGCACAGGGACAGTAGGTACGAGTCATAAGATTTACCTGAGACAGCGCAGCCATTTCGGTAACAGAGCTGCGCATCTCAAATAATCTCAAATGGATCCGCTACTATCACCAGGAAAGACCATCATGTTTTCAGCACCATACGATGGTGTCGGTGAACCCCTTGCATCGAGAGAAGCTCTGCTCGCCGAGCTAAAGCTACTGGAACTTAAATCCTCGTAGCTGGCCACCGATTGACTGCCACCTGGAACAGACAAAAGAATTCCTCGTCATTACTGTTCGACAGAAACAAAAAAAAAAGAGATATCGAAGACTGAATAATACTGTTAACTTCGTGGGAAAAATAAATAATCGATGGCCGTTTAATATTTTTATACAGCTGTTATTTCTTTATACATTGCTTTTTACTCGTTCTTTTTTTCAATCAAAAGGCATGTACTGCGATGCACGCAGTTGTTTTTTTTTTGTTCCTTATTCTTTAAACACCATAGATGGTTCTTGCGGGACAGGTTTTGCTACTGTAAAAAATTCGGTTTCCCCTGGCTGTCTGAATTAACAAATTCTTCGAAAACAGCAATTGTTACATGGTTGATTGGTTGTGTATTTGTTTTTATTACATATTTGTATGTCGGCTGTAAACAGTTGATATTTATTCCCCAACGGAACATAATAAACATTCAATTTGAATTGTCCAGATTCGTGATTACTTTTCGAGAATGTTGTGTTTGTGGAGTATTTAAAAGTATTTAATAATAATGGCTTCTATGAGAATTCTCAGGATTTGTATTAGATACTAATCGTGATAAAGTATTATAATCGAAAAAAGGTGCTTTAAATTATTGCTTAATTTAATTGCTTAAACGTACAGGATTTTTCGAAATAATTGAAACTGACAAACTGCTTAATATTCTCAACAGAAAATTGTGGTTGCGTTAATAAATAAAAGCATCTCCATCTATATTAATATAATATCTCACTTCCATTGAAATACGTCAATTGTTCAATGGCATTAATGTTTGCGTATATACACTGATGAAGTATGAATAAGAATTTGGAAAGATTGCTCAATTTATTAATAACTTTCCGGCGCAAATTTCGTGCGTAATGGAAATTTCCAATTTCTAAAATGATTTCACGACAAGAATTCATAATTAAGGTTTTATTAAGAATACCCTCACTCGCTGGTTCTATGTTAACGAATTTTATAATACTTATCCTCCATTAAACTATTTATTTGTTCACAGATTTTTATTTACTAACGTTCGAATTATATCCAAGATATTATCATGAATACCGTGTATTTTGTACGTGCTCTTTAAATAATTAAGAATGAACACTCGATATCAGACAAATAATATCAATAAATACGATCCTAATTATTCAGCATAATATCATTCCTCCTATTGCTCGACTGCAAAGTCTGCAATCGACCCCAATTATATTGAAATTTAATTATGGATCCTTGGATTCTTATAGGCTAACGCTTAAATGAAAATCAACAACAAAAATAATTAGATGTTGGAAAGTGCGAAACTTCCAAAAAAAAAAAGGAAGAAGCTACATCAGCCTCTGTGTGGCTCTATATTTTTATTTCTATTGTATTCTTCTTTTGCCCTCGTTTGTTATAAATCTGTTAATATTGAATTCACTTCATTCCGTAAATAAAGATTCGGTGTGGCGATGTATCTTATTGTTAAATATACTTCTCTTTTTGTTCACAATTATCTTTAAAAACGATTACATACACACATACGTATATGTAAATTAGTGCACTCTTACGTTACATTGGTTTTTTTTCCCGGGCATTCGGGCTTCGCATGAATTATTTCACTCTGAACAGCGAACGAAAGGAGCAATGTCGAATCGTTTCTGCAACCTTTCATATTCCTCGCATTCCTGCATACGATCCGTGCATTTTTTATAATAAAATTGTCTGTCCAATTGATCGATCGAAAATACAGAATGTTAGATAAGCGCAGTGAACAATGAATATAATGCAACAGTTTATTCGGTGTTTTCACCAAATTCTTAGAAAAAAATGGTACAGATTTCGACGATCGTAATAAAATCGTAGAATGTTCATTGAAGAACGAGACACTAATCGTTGTTTAATCGAATCGCTTTATTATCAATAGCCAGGAAGAGAGAAATAATTATATCATAGTGGCAATGGAGTATTTAAGATCATTTTGTGCTTTAAGTATTGTATAATTTAAATAACAGAATTACTGTACGCTTTGAAAACGACTAATGTCTCGTTCTACGTTGCAGTAAAACTTGCTCAATTTACAATTTTCCTTCGTCAAGTAAAAATCACTAAACACATTAGTATTAGACAATAATTTGTAGTATCCTTGGATTATCTTAATCGTTCCGCTAAATACAAGAATTTCGGGTCAAGACGAGTCAAGTCAAAGTGATGATCTATTCTACAAAAAAAAAATTAGTAAAAAATTCCTCCTGAATTCTGACTAACAACGATTATATCTGAAGGCCCATCACACGTGATCGTAATGCAAGAATCGTAAACTGTCCCATGCGGTTATTTGCTCTGTTCGCGAAAAACATTACTAAATAAGTACCTCGTCGAAGCCTGCTTCATAAACTCTCTAACAACCGAAGAATTATTACGCCGTGTTTTTGGGACCTCTTAAAACGATAACTAATAGTACCATTTATTTGCTTTCTCTTTTCATTTGCTGGTTGGCAGTTGTTACAGAATATAATCGCCTGTATAGCTTTTTTCCTGTAGCGTCGGCGAAATGATCACAAAAAATTCGGCAGCAGATTAACACAAACACGATATTACAATACATACGTACACATACATCGAGTACAATAATTACATACTCTATGGTTCGCGTGATAAAACAAGCTACGTAAAATAATCGATAAATAATTCTGTATTCTCTTACATTGTTTTTAATAAGTCGTCAACTTTTTATTGTGATTAGCTGTAAATATTATTATTATTATTATTATTAATCACGCATAGCCGTACATTGTACAAAATACATAATTTTCGGAGCTGTCTACGATCCACACGACTGTCGTCGACGTGCAAAGGATTGAATCCCCCGAAATAAATACACCTTAGCTTTTTCTTTGCTTATGAGAAACCATAGGGGATAACGGTGAGCAGGTGAGGTAGTGCGAAAGAAAAAAATAAAAAAGACAGCCGTGATATATTATTCGTAATACAAATGACGAAAGGCTGTCGAAAACATTAGATTCATCGGAATCGCTAATCATAATTAAAAAAAAAAAACAATTAGGAGGAAATATCCCACTCTTTCTCCTGAAAATATTGATTTATTTACTAGAAGCAGACGATACATCACTTGTTCTGGTCAGCGAGAGATACAATGTTCTGTATTACGTTAGCTATTAGAATGTGCATTCATATAATGCGTCGATATTTTTCTTTTATTTTCTCTGCTTGCATCAAATCGGCATTAGTATCTGTAATATAATTCGATGCAAGCATTCGAGTCGTTTCCCTATCCTTTAGCTCGTTCTAAAGTTTGTTTTTCTAGAAATTAACGAGGAACTGGAGAGTTCGAAAAAGATTGCGAAGAATGACAATTTCGTTTTTAAAAAAAGGAAGTTCTCTTCACTTTGATATTTGGTAGATTACTTATTGTTATAAGTAATGGTATAATTTTCATTCTACTAAAATTGTTTTAATATAAAGTAAGAGTATTCTTGTGATGATACCAGCATTGAAATCTCTACGTTTTCAATACCAACGAATGCCCTCGATGACACTGCATTTGCTACGCCGAGAAAAGCAAATATTTATCGTTATCAAGTGATAAGTGAATTTAACTCTTTTTTTTTTATTTTACAGCATCATTGCTCTGATTTCACGAGAAAACATATTTGTGGCTCATATTTGATTCAACGAGAGTTAATCATTACTAGAAGACACTAAAGGCAGGATAAATTATTTCATTCGATAAATAAGAAAATAGAAACAGAAAGGATTATTGCTTGATTTATAATACATTAAAATATTCATCTGCAATGTTTATCTAAGTTCCACATACACTACTAGTTTCCTTTTTAACTACTACATTCCCGTGCGTATACATAATATAATTGATTGTGTTAAATACTGTTCAAATATTTGCAAACGAAAATCCGTATTAATATTATTAAATTAATTTAATGGACTTTTAATATGCACAATACATGTAGCTAGAAATCCCTTTTAAATTGCCCCCAAAATAATAAAATACTGTACAGAGTTTGTTTTCCCACAATCATATGGCAGAAATAATACAATTACAAAATACTTTACAGATAAAAGTATGTAGTTTTTAAATATCTCAAAATTTTAAAGATTTTCACTTTAAAATACTAAGTTTTGATATTAATATATGTACCTCCTTTTACTCGTAATTGTAATTGTTCGCGTGTTTAAAAAATATGTAACTAATTCGAAATTTCGCTTAGTGACATACGTTTTAATACATAATTAACATTCCATTTTGCATATATTTTGTATGTACAAAAAATATATTCACATGGTGATTCAATGAACAGACCGTAGACGGTATAAGTACACGATACAATAACCATCTGTTGGAACACAATACGTGAAAAGCTATTAATAAATACTACTATACTAACTGTATCTAACATGAATATTAGTAAAAAACAAATATTCAAAGGTATAAAGAGTTAAATAAATTAAGAGAATCCTACAAAGATGAGAGGGATACTTGTTCAAATGTATCCACATTTAGAGAGCTCTATAAATTATAACATCACTATTTAATTATATGTTAAATCGTCTACGGTGTTCTAATTCTATTGTGATGTGAAAATTGCAGATATCGTAACATACATCAGACGTTCGAAATAAAAAGATTTTTTCAATAAATAAGAAATGTTTTCGTCTAAAACATTCTACACATTCAAACAGTACGTGCAAGAAAATCATCATTAATTGTGTATATTTACTTATTATATTTTATTCAAATATACGTTAAATATGTGAATAGCAGAAACTAATGCATGATTTACTCTTTAAATAAATACTACCATTTCTAAAACACCACATCTTGTTAGAAATAAAGTATCTTAAGATATTATTTTACTTAGAAGCTGTATTTCTCTTTTTCTTTAATACTATAGTAATAGACCACCAACTGCGTAAATCCCATCTATTGTTTAAAATGAAAATCTATAAAACTTAGAAAATAATCTTTGATTTTTCGTCAGCCGGTAAAATTATTGCGATGATCACTGCACACTTAGCAAAAAAAGTACAACAAAATCTGAATAAAAAGATCTGGCAAGAAAAAAAGACATTGGACAGAACTAGAACAATCATAATAATAATAATTTCGACGTCCACTTTCAAAATTTAACACTACTTTTACAACTATCCTTGATTATTTGATAAAGATATTACTAAAGTAAATACTTTATTTAGTATCAATTACCAAGGAAAATAATTATAATAAATAAATTAATACGAACAACTATTCCCTCTCGAATAACACGAATAATGTATTCGATCACTCCTAAATACTAAATAACTCCACTCAAAAAGGCACTACGGACAGTTGAAATTAATATTAAAATTCCGTATAACGAAAAAATGGTTGCATTCAAAAGCATTGCACCTGCATCTCGACAGTTGTTCTTTTTTTTTTTTGAGTTTTTTGGTCGATGTTCCGACGTCAAAAAACACGATTTTTTTCTCGTCTTTCCTCGACGTAGCAGTGATAGACGCAGTGAATCACGAACATAATCACAGCACTTACGAGGACGAAAGTGACGATTAGCTTTGTACTAAATCTCACGGCTAAATCCCCAAAAAAAGATCCTCTCATTCGATCAAGAAGATCTCGTCGTTTTCCATTTGTACTAGCAACAAACTCTAACGAGTTAGAAGTATAATATATGCATCTATTTATATTAATATATATATATTTATTTATTTAATTATTTATTTATTTATTTCTACGTGTACGAACAATCGACTTGCTGTTCGTTACACGATTCTCTTTTAAACGTGCCGAGTTTCGATTTTACGGTGATTAACGTGTTCGACCAAAGAGAAAATATTATAATAAAACAGAACAGAAGGCATCAGCGATTCTAATCGACCTCTCTTACAGAGGCAATACATAAATAGAGCACGATTATTTTGTACAAATTAGCAGAACTTAGGTATATGCCCTAAGTATGCACGAAACCAACCGCTTTCGTCCGTGAAATTAAACGGATTATCCTGCGGTACGAGGTATTTATTCGACGTGAAATTAGGTGATTAAATAATTATTATTAAGATGCTGAGAATGAAACTCTAGCCTCCTGCCCCCTGCTAGCGTTTCGTCTACACAAATAATCGATCACAATCCATCTTTGGCTCCCAAAATTATTCTCAAGGGTTCCTTAAAATTTTCTAATACGTGATACGATCGTAAACAAGATTTAATTATACCCGACGAAACGTGTCGAAAAATATAGTGTTATTTGTAATTAGAAAAATCTAATTTCTACGGAACGAGTTGTATCGAAGAAACGTGAATTTTTTAACTCTTCTTTTTTATATATATATTTGTATTTACGAATATTGATAGCGAAGTAAAATTTGGAGAATTTCGACCTACTGAAAATTTCAAGTAAAAAGATGACCAAGAACGTACGTGCACCTCGACAGGTACTCAAATGAAAAAAAATTATTTCGTACATAGTCAAACATGATCTGAATCGATACAACATGCACAGAGTCCCGTTTGTTCTTTGAAAATTCTTACTCGTACACAATGCAAGAACTGTTTTATGCATATCAGTGTCACACAACCAACGTTCGATTAATATTATACATATATTTATGTTCAATGCGGATTTTTACGATCGAAGGTTCACGATAATAATACGCGTTTATATGTTCACCTGTGCCACACCAATTGCACCACAAGTAAAACTGAAATCCTTTGGATTTAAAGCAATCTTTCCCTTGCAAAATAATCGAATCTTTACACATACATACGCGACACATTGTGTATAACATAATACGGTACGGTATATTTGTGTAGAAGTATACCTTCCATAATTTTTCAGCCTGTCAATATCACTTCAAAGATTCCTAATCAACGAATGCACTTGGTTCAGAAGAAAACCGTCAACGCGTATCTCATTACCACCTGTGCTTCGCGGTAAACTATACGATAATTACTATACAGCGTATTAAAGAAAAGGATGTGAAATTTTTATGAACTTATAGCACTTGCCCGGAACAGTACAAAATATCTAAAATCAATTAATTCCCTGCAATATTTAGTTTTCTATTGACACTACTTTTTTAAACTCTCAAGGAACATCAACACAAAACTAGACGTCACATCGAAAGGATCAAATTTCGGACCTATGTTGATTAAAAAATTTTCACTCCTCTAGACGATTACTATAATCCCACAAAGTTTCGAAACTTTCTTCTTCAATACCCCGTACAATCGTTAAGAACAGAGAACCAGTCCAGTTATTATCCACGAGGAAGAGACGTCGCGTGTTGCTACAAGTCTTTACAAAAAGTGTAACTGTACCTGCGATACGAACAGCATGAACACTAAGCTACCTCGTGAATGTAACAAAGCACGATATTCTTTCCCTACCGTTCGATTTTCACAATGTACATACAGAACTGTTGTCACAAAACGATCGCCGTCTAAAATGCCCAGTGAACACGGTGCAACCGATAATGTTTCCATTCGTTAGATAAAGCACGGTCCAGATACGGGACGACCGTCACGAAATTCCACGGATAAGCTCTTGAGTACATGCATACATTACGTGAAATTATTCATACGAATGGCTTTCATGGAAAGCACGAGACAATAGCGTACAAAACAGAGACGAGCACGACGATTTCGATCGAACATATTTTTTTCTCCTTTTTTTTGTACAGGGCAGGCAAGTTAGTT
This sequence comes from Nomada fucata, assembly GCA_948146005.1. Classification (NCBI taxonomy): domain Eukaryota; kingdom Metazoa; phylum Arthropoda; class Insecta; order Hymenoptera; family Apidae; genus Nomada; species Nomada fucata. Next base: position 6,129,842 of record OX411277.1, read on the forward strand.
TTGTGCTCAACCGAAAAACGTCTATTGTGTAATCTCTATCGCGATCGAATTTGTCTTCACGAATCGAAACTAAAAACGGCTGTTAAAAATTAGCCAAATAAATAATCGACGGAGGATCCTGAATCGAATAATTTCATCGATCGTAGTTGAAGCTATTACACACATGGAGGGGTCAGAGGCCAATCAGTGTAAGTCCAAACTTTCGCTGAACATGAGTTTACTAGTTCAAAAACCCCTTTATTGTTAAAACTTTCGGTTGGTAAGTCAATTAAGTCACTATTTTCATACGTAAGCAATAGATTACGACACTAAGATTGTCATTTTATTCCAATTAATTTCTAAAAACCTTATTTATCTCGATTTGAATGCTAATGGACTTGGCTTCTGAACCCACCGTGTGCACAATAGAATACCACACGTGTGTACCCCATGGGCAACGCGCCACAGATTCATTAAGCTTGACTTGAGACAGTCGGAGAACAGAAATCCCTATGAAACTGTTCGAACCACAGACGGTGTTAAGATTTCGTTTCTCTCATTGCTAAGTTCCTTTTTCAATATCTGCCATACAGAAGTTTCGTTTTGACAATTTCTACGTGTGCACGGTGTGTGTGTGTATATATATATGCTTCTTCCCATTTCTTTTTAAACCCCATATTTTTATACTTTTCAAGCATCCAAAGTCAAGCGTCAACGGACGTACATACAACAGTACAGCCTTGCCCTTTCGGTAAAAATCGATTTTGAAAATCCCTTAGAAATGTCGCCAAGTGTCTGTTATAAATTCCTCCTCGACCATGATACCACAGCCTGTCAATATACCAACGTTCTGCGTTCTATCAATATTCAATTTAAAATACGTTCACGAAAATACCAGATACGTCGCGAAGTTCAATTAAACCGGGAGTTGCCAATCGACCCTCTATTAAAGTGATCGTTACGAGAAAATATTTCGCGAGATTTTCACAAACCAACCGGGGTAAATTGAATGCCAACGAGTCGAGGACGCGAACGCGTTCTCGATTTATACTCCTGCTAATCGACCCCTGTTACCTGCAACAGGAGTATGTAAAGGGCAAGGCTGGCCCTAGGTACATCCATGCAATCCTCTACTCATCTGCGTTTTTTGTTCTTCAGCCTGTTGCCTTTCTTGGGCGTGACGCACGCCACGGAGGTCGCGTAATCCGCGACGTGTGTCTCGACGATTTCGCGACCAGCAGAATCACCCTCGTTACTCTGGAACGCCACGTTCGCGTTCAATTCATCCGAGGAACTCGAACGTTCCGGCAGGATTTCCTGCTCCGAGTCGCTCTTCTTCTCCGGCTCAGTGTCCCGTTCCGGTTCCGAAGAACCATCCTTCGTGAACGTTGTATCTACGAGTACAGGTTCGACGTTCCAATTGTTCGACTCGCTACATTCCGCAACTTCGCTCCGAGCGTCTAGCTTCGAAGATCTCTCGGCCGTCCTCTCGTTCGAAGACTGCACGGTGGTCGAATTGGAAACTTTCGCAGAGGCGTTCTCGTCTATCGACCCGACGATCGAAGTTTCAGAAGCTTGGCCGGCGGTATTTAACGACTGTGCCTCTTGTCCGCGTGCCACTGTGTCTCCAGAAGGATGCACCTTCCTGCGCCCTTTCTTTCGCGCTACACATTCCGTAGAAGAAGTGTCGGGTTTTTTCTTTCCGTTGGATCGCCATGATACTTCCGCTGTACGAGAGGCAGCTTCTTCTGCGCACGTTTCGGTGACAGGCTCCTTGAACTTCGAAGTTAGCGGCGTCGAACACGTCGATGTTTCGTCAGTTTTTCGTGTTTCGATTTCCTCGTGCTTCGACACCTCCACGATCGAACCGACCTCGAGTTCCTTCTTTATTTCACGCTCGGCTGACAGGCTGTTCTTCTTTCTGACGATAGAACTCCAAGAAACTTTCGCCGTCTGCTCTTCAGAGTCCCATTCCGAGAGAACAGCCTCCCGTGGCTTGTCCACCGCCTCAGAACACGTGTCTTTCGTATTCAGCCTCTTCCTCGAGGAAGTGTTCTGCATCCTCTTCTTCAACGATTCTATTCGATCTAACAGCGTCGGGCGCGTAGAGACCTCGATAGAATCGACCGGTTCTTCAACTTTGTTTTCCTCCATCTGAGCTTTCTGCTCCGCCATAGGGGACAGGCTTTTATTCTTCGACGACGATTTTCTAGATGGCTCGCTCTGCGACGCCGGATTCGTTCTTCTATTCTTGCGAAACTTGAGAGACGTTGTTCCGCACACTTCCGGCGCGGAGAGGATCTTGCACTCCGGAGCAGGCGTAGTGTCGGTTAGCACCTCCATTTCGGCTTTCTGCATCGCGTCGATGTCGATTATCTCGATTCCTGCTTGCGATCGTTTAGGAGCAACGTTCGACGGCGAAACCTTCGCGGGACGAGCTTTGGATTTCTTCGAGGGACTCGGACTCTCGCTAACCGGGGCGTCCTTTGCGCTAACAACATCCTCCGGCTCTTCTTTCCTCTCTGCGCCTTTGGTTTTCCAAGCGTCGACTGGTTTGAAGACGACGGTCACCCCGGCCGTCGACGTGTCGTCCTCGATCACAACAATATCCTTCGCCCTTTTCGTACCACTCGATTTCGTCGCTTCTTCCGGTACGATTTCTTCAGACTTTCTCCTGCTTCCCTCATGCAATTCTTTAACTCCCTCCTGGCACGGTGGTACACAGATATCCGATGCATGGACGTGCTCCAAATCGTCGTCGGACGACGTGCATTTGCTTCTGTCGCTACCTTTATCGATATCGAGCTTCATATCATCCTTGTCGGATTTGTCCGGTGTTTCCACCAATTCGGAAGAATGTATATACTCTAAATCGTCGTCGGATATCGTGTTCTTGCTGTTTTTCCGCTGCATTATGGGAGACGAGCCTGCACAACTTATCACGTCTATGCATCTATCGCTGTCGCCGCATTCAGCCTGCTGCAATTGAATGATCTCCGAGCTTTGGATATGCTCGATATCTTCGTCCGATTGAACAGGCGTGATGTCTTTATTGCAGCAGGGTGAATCGACAATGTGAAACTTACTGGAACTAAAGTCGTCGATCGAATCGGATACAGGCGATTTATATTTATCCGTTTCTTTCGTAGATACGTTCACGTCAACGGACGATTCGACATCTTCCTTGTTGCTAGTCCCCTCGTTTACAGTGTTCAATCCTGCGGCCGTTCCCACAGCTTTCCCAACGTTCTTCCCGTCAGACGCAGAATGAACTTTAGCCTCCGTGCAATCTTGAACCGTGGAAGACTTCAACTTACCTTTAGACCTTCCGATACGTGTCTCCTTCGAAGATTCGCCGTTTTTATTGTCAGCAACTTTACCTTTCTCGCAACCCTTCTTCCTGCCACAATTATTCCTAGAATCATCGCAAGCGGTACCCTCGATAACGATACTATCCTCGTGTTCCTTCAAGACATATTTCTTAACAGGTGTCTTGGTCTCGACTCGTTTACCAGAGTTGGAACCAGACCCGTTACCGGCCTTCTTGGAGATCCTCTCGAGTTCGGAGGCTCTCTTGTTCTCCGTTTTACAATGAGTCTCCGCGGTTTTCTTCCCGTGTACCAGCTTGTTCTCCATCAGAACGACGCTGTCTTCGTCGCAGCTAACCACGTACTGTGCCTCGGACATGATTCTCTCAGGCACACATCTGCCCCCCCTTTTATCAAATTTCCTACACCAAGCTGCCTCTTTCGCCTGGGTCATAGGGCTGCTAGGTATCTCACCCTGTTCCACGCAGAGTCTCAAGCTGGTTGGCACATCGCGGAAAGCGTCCACCTTCTCGAAATCGATGGCGGAGCTTCCCGGATTCGTAATCGGCGCGATCTCAACGCAGAGGGTTTTCCTCTCCTTCACCTCGCAGATATTTTCGTCCGGTACACTGTCGATCGCCGGTTCGCTAGCCGAACGCATTTCAGCACAGATCTCGGTGAGATCACGGAGCGTTTGGCACTCTGGCTCGAGATCGCCAAGAGACGCCGGCCCTTCTTCGGCGCACACGCTCCTAGGTGGTTCAGGCACGTGGATCTCCTCCGCGGAATCGAACTCCTGACTGGAGTTAATGTCCTCCTCATCGGCCGATAGGGTAATCACGGTGCCCAGAGGGTTGACGACTTTAGTTACCGGTTGACCCACCCTCTCAAATACCGATCGCCTCCCTATTAACAGAAAAAGCCGTTGGCAGGTATCAATATCGAGCCAAAAAATATCTCCCATGTTTTTATTCTCTTTGTCATTGTATTCTTGTCTTTTCTTTTTTTTATGGGATACATCGGCTGAGGTGTAAACGTGGTGTTCTTGAAACCGTTCTTGAAAACGGAGGAGATATTTCGAAGTAAGATTTGATTGTCTGATTGAAAATGTTGCATCGTGAGGAGAACGGGCATGTGTGTGTGTGTGGGAAGAGAGAGAGAGAGAGAGGGGGGGGGGGGGGAGAGAGAGAGAGAGAGAGAGAGAGAGAGAGAGAGAGAGAGAGAGAGAGAGAGAGAGAGAGAGAGAGAGAGAGAGAGAGAGAGAGAGAGAGAGAGAGAGAGAGAGAGAGAGAGAGCATTAATCGTGACTTCTAATGTAAAACTAATAATTATTACTCGATCCGAGTTTTCACACTGCACACCACAAAAGCACAAACCTCACTTTGCCACAATACGTCTCGAGATCGAATAAATAAATGAATAAAGAATGAAAAAATAAAAAATAAAGAAAAAAAGTTCGAATTATTTATTTCGAACTGTGTGATCGATATTGCTCTATTTTTGTTTTGTTTTGGAAATATATGGAATTTTAAACAAATGGACAAAAATTCTTACGGGATTAGTAAGACAGTTTTCAGCTTTTCAATGGTTTATCTCGACTTAAAGGGCAAACGTCAAGATAATGTATTGCTGTTAGTAATTAAATTAAATATCATTTAAAGGGGGGGGGGGGAGATACCTGCCTCTGGCCAGTTCTGTATCCACACAAACTTACAATCTAACAATCATCCGTCACCAAATGCAGAAAGCCACGAGTGTCTGCGTCTATTTCTAGACACACGTGCTTATAAAAATTCTACCGAAATTCCCCCTAAATTAAAATTAATGGAACATTTCCAGTGCAGGACAATGAACGATATTATTTCAATGTAGCTGGAATCAATAATTGCCACTGAAATGAAATAAAATTAATTTAACCACGATGCAATTAACTTTACTGCATTCAGCGGGAAGATTATTTTCGATTGCAAGAATCGTATATGCTAGTCGGGCGTTTCAGTCATACAAAAATTATACGTGTCGGTAATACGAATTGCACAAAACGTTTTCGTTATCTTAACAAAATTGCGATGATGAACAGAAATATAATTACGAAGTACATCGACAAATGGGATTACGTCGAGATACGTATTCTTCGCCTTTTTTCTCTAATTCGAAGCAAAACGTCACACGCTCCGTGTAATACTGCCAATCAATATTACTTACCTGGTGCACGATGTGGCGCGATCGAAGTCTCAAGCATAGCTTCGGCCAGATCTTCTCTCAATTGATTTTCGCCACCACCAACTCCTGTAGTTTCGCTATCTAAGGAATCACCGTACGCTTCCATGAATCTTGGTGATTGTTCGTAACTGCCTAAACAACGTACAAATTATTTATTACTTTTGTACAATTTATAATATACTGTGCATAAAAATGTGTATTAAATACGTATACATTTTATCCCATTATAGTATCGTTGAACGAATAACGTAATAAATTTCTATACTGCGCGAATTATACCTTCGTTGTATGAATTCATTCGTTTTCGGTACAGGTGTTCGCGACAAATGTTCGAATAAACAAGTAATTCTTTAAATAGGAACCACAAACATAAACGTATGTCGGTAGTGATATTTGGATATTTTCTATAAACTTACTTCCTGAGCCATCGATTACAACAGGGACCAGTGATCTGGACGCGGCATGAGGCATATTGACTGGATTCGATCTCGCTGGTCGAGATCCACCAGTCAATCCAATTTCAACAGCCTCGGCTTCAACAAGATTCACGGGAGCTCTGAAAAATTCATTTCAAATAAAGATTTACCGGGAGAAAAATGGTTACATTCAATTTGTAATGATTCAATTGTTTAAACTCACCCGCTGGTTGCGTTATAAGTTTTAAAGACGAACTGGGGTCCCATCCAGAGTCGTCTATGTGGACCAGCGTGTGTGACGATTTCTACTTGGCTTAACCAACGATCCTCGGCTAAATCACCGTCATGAATACCTTTTGATACCGTACTGACACTTAGTAAAGGGCCAGATGTTGGCAAAGGTGGCACAATCTCCAAGGAATTCGGGAATCTTAAAAGAGGCCATTGGCCTTTGGCTTCGACTTCTAATTCTATCATGGTATCATCGCATACTTTTTCCTTTGGTACACCTGAAAAACGTGCTTAATAATAATAAGAGTACGATGAATCATTATACGTAATTGCATTAAATTGCAGCTAATAATATATTAGTCGTGAATTATTTTATTCACCTGCAACTGGTTTTGGTTTTAAATCGTATTGTATCATATTGCCGTGGCACGCCATGATGAACAAAGAATCGACTGCCCTCTTCATTACTTTCACAGTAGATTCCCTTTGTGCATACATCCAAGCTCTCGGCGGTGCAAAGCAAGCGCATATTTTTAATGGTAATGTTCCGCTATCGTCTGAGTGCAATCGTTGTCTTTGCTGTGGCCTACTAGATAATGTAATACAAAAGAAAACAAGAAAATAATACTTGCAAATATGACTTGACGTAAACGTTAATAAACGACGATTACCTCTGCTGAACTTGACTATTCACGTGATTCAACGTGGATGGCTGTCGTATCTGTGCCAGAGGATGCAGCACAGTTGGATGAGGGTACGGAGGAAGTCTTGGATTAGAGTAGGGATACACCGACAAAGGCAACTCTGTATGAGATACTGGAGAATGAGATCTGGTGCCGTCGTCCATTAAGCCTGCACTTCTATGAAATCTTGAAAGTCTATTTACAACATGAGGCGTTGAATGAGTTCGTACTCCGACCGGTCCACCATACGGTGCAACCGGAAACACGTGTGTAGTACCTCGTACAGTTGAAATTGCAGCCCAACGAGTATCGCTCGAAAATACCATGTCCTAATGGCAACAAAACATTATGAAACGCTTTAAAATTTGTCAATCGTTTAACGTAATTATAAATGATGAAAACTTTAACGAAAGGCAAGTATACCTGTACTTTCGCAGTAGTATCCCCACGATGTAAAATATACAAATGATGTACTGCTGCCAAAGTGGGACCACCTGGATGCGGTTGAATTCTAAACACATGAAAATCATGCCCCCTTCTGTCAGCGGTCATTAACAACGCACCGCTTAAATCAAAAGTCATGGCAACAATTGCATCGCTATGGGCAGTAAAATGAGCAATTACAGTCTCTATATTCGCATCGTCTAATTCTTTTTCTTCTTTAGCGGCTTGAAGATCCAATATCGTAATAACCCCTGGTTGTGTCAGATCGCTGTCTGTATTGTTAACAACCACTGGCGATACTGAATTGCCAGTCAAACTTGAAGCAACAGTTTCTCCTAAACCACGTAAACCTTTTCCTAGAGACTTTGCCGCGTAAAGAACAGTTGCTGTGTAACTTTGAACCCCCTCCCCTTCGCAACCACCACTGCTCCTTTTAACTGGTAATAATTTTCTCTCGCTGTAAATTATCGTTCGTTATGGTAACATATAATATCTTTCGAATAATAATTGAAATTTTTAAATGAGGACAATTAATATTACCTGTAAGCAAGCCATCTTGTGCCTAAAGCAACCGGGTTTGGATTTGGACCTGGGCTAGCATAACAAGTAGTAACTGATAATATATCCTCCAATGTTCTGGCATCGAATACCGCGATCTTTTCTAAAAATGTCACTACTATGGATCGTTTGTTCACCAAAATATCGCAAACAGGAATTTTAAATTTTATGCTTTTGGCTTGTTCCCCGGTTTTCAATGAAATGAAGCTAATATTGCAGAACTGTGGTCCAGGTCCAGCTGAATCACATATTGCCACCATTGGCCGTTTTAATTCAAACATGTCAGCGTGTTCGTCATCAGTCTTTGGATTTGGTAAAATTCTTAGAGTGCGAACCACTCCTTGTCGCCATGATAGCACTTCGGTTGCTTCTCCTGTTGCTGCTATCAACCATACCTATGTTAATGAACATTTTATTACATTTCATCCTTCTTTGAACAAAAATTTCCGCGTTTAAATATCAACTTTTTTGGATAATCAAATTTAAATTATTACTTGGGTATCATTGCAAACTTATATTTTATTTGTTTTGAATAAAACGAATTTTTCTATTCTAATTGCGTAAAATAAAATTCACTTCAAAAACACGCACATAGTGTTAAACCTCCTACAAGAGCAGGATTCTATAAATAGATGCTTGATAAATCTAAAAAGACCTCTCCCTCTCGTTGTCAGTAAAGTAAAACAAATGTTTTTGTACCATTTTTTCATTCATATGTATCGCTTTGAACTTAGAGCAGCAAATACAGTACTTATAATATATATAAAATACTAGAGTCATTATAAATTTATATTCTTCGTACAAAATCTTTTCTCTTATATATATATATCTCATATATGTTTAAAGATATCGAACCTGAACTCCAGTTGTATAGCCAAGCACCAATAATAAAGGTGGTGTATTAGAGCCCTCATTGTAATCTGGATACAGGGCAGGATCATTAATGTCTGCATACTCAAACCTTGCCCACGATATAGACTCTTTGTTTTCAGAATTTGGCGTGCCAGCATACGCCTGTATTTAAGTAATACATTAATACAGTATAATCAAAAATTTAAGGCTTCGATATACCAACCTGTGGAACAATATCGTTAATTATTCCAGCAACGCTGTCTATAATGGATCGATCGACTATTGGCTGAGGTGATACAACTTGGACTCCCTTATGCACACCGCGCCTTGGAGAGTCTGCAGACATGTTTTCTTCCTGAACTGAATATTTTTACCTGTAAATAAATAAACTACTGCTAATTAATTTAATCATGTTAATATACAATTTTCCCTTCAAATTAATGTACAATTGACAAAAATTGACACATAATAATCGCATGTATACTATTATCAATATTCGATTGAAATGTAGCTTGGTAAAAGTATAACCAGATTTAGAATACATTACAGACATAGTTGTGCGCTATAGATAAGGTTATATACATAAAAATGCGAATATCATTTTGCCAACTAAAAATAAACATTTAACAAAGACTAAAACGAAGAAAAACGCAATAATACGAAAGAATTTATAACTGAGATTTGTTTGCATAAATATAAAATATGCATACACATATAATGTACATATTTCTATTAATAACAATACAGCTTATACAACAAATAGAACAAGGATCGTGCGATGAACGGGTAGATTAGTTAATCGAAGGCAGGCGAATTATTTATACAAGGAAATTTACAAAGTGCTCCCTTTGCATCTGATAATACATAAATGAGTAACAAGAAGAGTAGTGGGAGAATCTATTTTGCCGTTAAAGAATATTACACAATCCACTACAGCTGTTCGTCGTATACGCTCAGGGACGATTAATGAAAGGCGAACGTAAATGTCAAAAACGACATGAAACGATATGAAACATTATATGATTATTTTTTGGAAAGAGAATATCTACAAGCATGTACATATATATGCCCAATTTGAATAGAATGAATTAGTTAATGCATTGAGATTAAAACAACGACCATGACATTTCGTTGAACAAAGGGGTAGTAGAGATGATAGTTTTTTGTGACAACAAAGTTACACATTCCCACCGATCTCGTTATTATTTCTATTACGGAAAGATGTCCATGCACCGATTGCTTTTGTATTAAAAGAAAAATCTTTTTAGTCTTTCGATTTACCTCGCCATAAAACTGTATTTTCATACTGGGAAACTCGCCATCTCTTAGACGACCTTCTACTGCGTCATTCTGTGAGTGACTGACACAACACAACCAGAAAACGATAGTGATGTCACCCCGCCCGCGAAACGTCAATCTTTTTATTCGAAATATTCGTGCGCGTCGGTAGACTCGTCCAGGTCGCGATAAATCGTCTGATAAAACGTTGCCCACTTCGACGCGTCGACGAAAATATTCGGAAATGTCGCTGGTCAAAAGGTATCGCGTATCATAACTACAGCAACGGTCTGTTTCGTTGGAAATAGGAAAACAATAATCAGCTGATTCAGATAAGGAAATGGTAGGAAATGGTGGGGAGAACGAGAGGAAAGCGACCACGGACCGTGGTACTCATGACATCTGAAATATAACTAGATGACATAATCGGCGTTGAAATACACTTTTATCTGTATTATTAATGATAAGTGTATTTGCGGGTGACCGACCGAATGATTGTGTTGGAATGAATTGTTTGATGCCGTAGTAAAAAGTATTTGAACTAAAACTAAATAGTCCTAACTTGCTTACAAACAATGAGACCGTTGTTTGTTTTTTTATAATTTTAAAATACAGATATAGCTAAAGCTAATGATAATTTATTCAGACAGAATAAAAGCTTATGTGGAAATAGTATTGAAAATAAACTTATTTGTACATATTTGAAGCGTATTCGAACAAAATAGTGTGGAGTTCGTTTAGAATAACATTGGTACTCCTGTGTTAGCTTACGTTCTATCGCAATCTCAGATAGTTATGCTATTGTACTATTTGAATGTAGTAGAATTGAATGCATTTACCAAGCTTTCAAGTTTCAATTAACTATTGCATAGCACAGCCAAATTCAGTGATGCAATTAGTGCATAATATAATGGAAGAACTGTATACATTTTGAATAACAAGGTGGACACTGAACAAAAGTGTAGCTATAGTTGTATCAATCGATATATTATATGCTGCTTGGGTATGTTCTATATTGTACCAACACTTTTACATGATTGGTGAGATCGCAAGAGTCGCCGGATAATAGCGCCATCTGGAAGCGTAGTACCATTCAAATTCAAATTAGATTAAATCAAACACAATAAAAATTTTATTTTGACAAATATATAGCAATAATTTTAAACTTTACACCCACTGAAATGTGTTCATGATAAGCTAAAAATTAACAAACTCAACTTCCATTTTATTAATTGACACTGTAGTAAGATCATCACGAAATTTTTTTTGACTATGAAAAACAATAGGCATAGGGTCCGTATAAATTAACAATCACAAAGAATTGTTTTAACATATCACTAAACTCACACATATAATGCAAATTAAATAATTATAATACTATAACTTTAATTTGTAAGTATCTAGCTATTGTTGCGTGTAGTTTTGTAATTACGTGATACAGCAATCAAATATAATATAAAACTGTTAGAACGAAATTGTACAGACGCAAATACCTTCCAGCTGTTCCATAATCGATTTAATATACTGCGATTAAGTTTATATCTCTTGATAGGACGTTTATAATTTAGCAGAACTATCGCTCTGCTATGTATTCATACGGCTCGATAAATCGTGCTACTTTATAAAGCATGGTACCAATACACGCGGCTCTAATTACGGCATTCAACGAAAGATTAATATTTCATGTCTGTAGCAATGCATAGGTAATTCTCTAGTGCACTGTAATTATCTGTGCGTGTATTTGTGCAACGAGAAACTTAATCGGTAGAGTTTGCGTGTCCTCCATGTCACCGATGTCCCCGTGCAGTAAACCGGAAGCCGATGGTCCTCCGAGTTTGAAATATGCGGCTTCCACAGTCTCTGTCTGCACCCCGTTCACGAAAGGCAGAGAAAATTGTGGTTTATTCCTAACGACCAGAATAGAATACTTTTATTAAAGAATAAATAGTTTGATACAATTTAAAAACATGATGCGACGTAGAACGGTATTTCATTCAAATTTACTATAAAAAGGGTTTAGAGTTTTTTTAGATTTTTCTGTCCACACAAATTTTGCAAAGATGTAACTTAATATTGTGATTTGTATGTAGACTATCGAGATTAATTAATTGTTCGTAGGGTCGTTTAAAATCTACGCGAAAAATGGCAAAGAAAACGACACCGGCAGCGTTACAAACTGAGATCTCTAATAATGAAGAGTGGGAAAAACTTCTGGCGAAGCCAGGTTTAATAGGGATGTATAAATTATCTATTTAAATTTATTTCGGAGTATAAATTACGGAAGTTTCGTCTTAATAAGTTTTTTAACTTTCAGTGGTCGACATATATTCAGAATGGAGTGGACCTTGTACCGGGATGGTGAGCACGTTAAAAAAGATTAAAATGGAAATCGGAGGAGACGCATTAAGTTACGCCACGGTAATTTTTATAATTATTTTGATTATTATTAATATATATTAATTTGAAATAACTAATACATAATATATTGATTATAGGCAAAATGCGATTATATCTCAGACTTGGAGCGTTTTCAAGGAAAAAGTGAACCGACATGGATGTTCATACACGTACGTATAATTTAAATTAAACTTTCACTAATAATTAATCGAATAAACTGTAAGATATTTGTACATACTATTAAATTGAACTATTACTATTTAGGCTGGACGAATGGTAAATCTTTTGTTTGGTGCTCAATGTCCACAACTGATAAAAGTGTTAACTATGGAATTGCAACGAGTGCAAAATGGCGAGGAACATGAGTACGTAACGTATGTAGTTTGCATTGAAAAAAAAAATAAAACCTAAGACAGTTCAAATTTTATTAATAAAAAAAATATTTAATATTGCCTAAAGAGAACGTATTAAAACAGTTAGAAAGTAATTATTCTTTACGGCGTATACATACAGGTTTTCTATAGTTGTATCCGACAGAAGTCCCGAAGAAGTAAACCGATTAAAAATTATCGAAGAAACTAGAATAGCTAAAGAGGCGGCAAAAAAGTCTCGAAAAGGTGTCGCAAGATTACTCCTAGAAAAAAATATAAATATATCAATGCAATAATTATTTTGCACAATTAGATTAGAATTCACTGTTACATTATCATTTTTATTTGTTTTAATACTTCAGCGTCTACGCATTACATTACACGCTAATTCTTTATGCACTGTTTATATATTTATAGAAGAAATACCGAAAAAGAACTTTTTTTAATATGTGCCTTTGTAATATAAATTTATAGAAGCTGAAGCTGTAGCTCGGTACGAAGACGAAATGTTGCATTTCACAACTTCTCTGATCAAAGAAACTTGCCTTTTACTTTATCCGTGGGTTTTTAAAGATGAGGAGGGCCATAAACGGGACAAGAAATCGAGTCCACCGTATGTCGAATTAATTGAAGAAATATTACCAGGAAATTACACGGTTGAACAAGAAATAAGAAAACGGCTTACTGAAGATATTCTTAGCACGTTATTTGATGAAGTAATATATTATTATTGTTAATACCTCAGTAACTCCGATGACTTTAGAAACTTCGGAGTTGTAAATTATTAAACAACAAATTATTTTTACAGTCCGATTATACACTGCAAACCAGCGATAAACAGTTGCTTTTGGATGGAAAATGTATGTTCCTGAGATTAAAAGTAAATGCATCAAAACCAGAAGTTGAAACTCATGAGTACTTATCGAATCTGTTATTTCGAGAACCAGATGTGTCCAATACAGAAACGAATGAAAAGTGGTATTCAAATATTTACTAAATATGCTTTTCAACAGATCTTAATAAAAGTAGAAACTTTTTCATTAAAGACCGCAGATAAATTGCTCAAGACAATTTTAAATTTGTGTTAATATGATATCCATTGGGAAGCTGCTCATTATAAAATTATTATTCGTTTGCACCACGCAATATGGTATATATTTTTGTAGTTATGCTAATCGTCACCGTCCTGCCCACATAACAAACGAAAATGAAATTTATCCCATTGTATGGACTCCGCCAAACCCACGCAATAAAGTTACTGTTTTCCGTGCAATTTTTCCAACATATACTAAGACTACATATCCCGTAAGTATTTCGATTTTAATACGCGCAGAATGAATAATACAATTTATAAAATAAGCTATTCTCACAGTACGAAGACAAAAGCGCAAATGTACCTATAGTGGTCTTTAAATACGACTATACAAGGAAAAACGAGTTAAGTATAGTTTTAGAAGAATTTGAAGATGAAGTAGTTCATTTTGGTATTTTTGAAACGGATAAACCAACAGAAGCAAAACTTATAGCAAAGAGTATTACAGAATTCGAAACGAATGTAAAGGAGAGAACTGGGTAAGTGTTAATATGCATTACTGTAAATCTTTTTTTTAGAAGACACAACAAATGGGCTCATACTGCCTTCATAAACTTGTAGATAAAAGATGTATTATTTCTTAGATACGAAACGTTTGTGTGTGTTGTGAAAAAATCAAGTTGCGAAGCATTCTTAGGATTTGCTGGTATTGGACCGTATCACGTAAGCGAAAATCCTGAGAGAGGAATAGAAGAGTCAAAAATATATTTCCCAGATGTAACTGCTTCAGAAGAAACGCAATCAGATGACGAAGATAAGCCGGTAGAGTTAATGGAAAATCCCGAGGAAAATAAAAGTGAAACGATATAAATCATGAGTTTCTTATTAGCGTACTTATTTCCCACCTGTAATACGAAAATATTTTGGACAGTACTTATTTGGTTTTTGGATGTTAAATTTAATTTGAAAGAAAAGAAGGAATTAATAACATAAAAGTATTGTTATCGAGCCAACATTTATTTTCCAGCCACCCCAGCTTGCTATATAAAAGAATGTAGATGTAGAGAATACACCTAAATGTTGCAAATCAACTCAAGGGTATGGTACAATAAATGATGGCAAATAAACAACATTTATTTCTTATAACCACAGCTACGCCTACGGCCTCTTGCTCTCTCAAATTTGCGACCTTTAGACCGCACTAATGGTTTTGTGTGAGAATGCGGTACACCAGGTGCAGGACCAAAGTGTTTCACTGCTTCACGTGCATTACGACGGCCTTGTATCAAAACTGTCTTCTTTCCAGTCGGCGCTCGCAGTGCCAATTGATCGAAGGAGATCAAATCACCGCCAGCCTTCAATATACGAGCTCTTGCTTTCTCAGTAATACGTAACGCACAGACCTGTAGTACATAATATGTAAATAAGTTCAATGAATTACTTAATTAAATACAAAAAACGTGCAAGTTGAATACTGAAGAGATGAAAATATTTTATACGTATTAAAAATTAAACATTGAAACTTGTTATCATTACTTACTGTAAGTTTAGGAATTTCGAAGATTCTAGCATCATCGGTTACTGTGCCAACGATTACTGCAATAGAATTTTCCCGTCCAGGTTTCTTCATGAACCTGACCACGCGTGCAAGAGATATAGGGGGACGATGAATCTTGCTCATAAAAAGTCTCTTGAGGATGATCTGATTAAACTTAGCGTTTGTACGTCTAGCCAGGAAACGGTAAAGCTATAAACAAAATAACTTTATATATTTTTCTGTTTTAAATTTCGTAGGACATTCAATGGAAAATAAATAACACTACACATTCGTTTTTGTGCAAAAGTTATCAATGAAATAGATTTTACTAAATGAACTTTGTCATAAGAAGTATAAACCATAACTTCCGAAGCAAAATATTCATACTATAGGTTAAATGTAAGACGAAACATAACAATAGAAAACTACTTACATTTATAATGCATTAAGGAATTATTTTCCACTAACAAACATCAATTTGTTTTAAATATCTTACTGCAATGTGTCAACTAGTATAATCGTCTTTCGCATAATGCGAAAAGCCGGAATAGGAAAGTTGACTAACATTTTCTCTAGCGAACGTTCAAATTGGACCAGTTTGTAGAAATACTGACACAGAGTGCTGTTCGCAAAATAAATTTAACTCTTTCGAATCTCACGTGTTTATGACAACTACACGTAGTACAACTTCTGTTGCACTACAGAGTAAATTTTCGACACGCCGTAGATTATCAATCAACGATACTTATATAACAAATTAATGACACTGTTTTCAAGTTACTAATTTAATTTGGAAAATGTATTCAAAGATACACGTGTAAATACTACTCACTTTAACAAGGAGTCGCAAGTAGACATCTTGCGATTTAGGTTCTGTACGCCGAACCTTCCTATCGTGTTTATGGTTTATGTCGATACCCTGTAATGGAAATAATTTTTGTTAACTTTCTTTTAACACTTTTGCAATCTGATTAAAAACTTCATTCACGGTGATGGACACAGATGAATCGAATCCCTATTGATTTTATAAATTTAACGATTGCACCGCACCATCTTACCATTTCGATAAACCGGAAAAGAAACGGACGAGCTCATACGCGGCGTAGATAGGAATTCATTCCAAACGGATGTCTAAGAGGGCGCTGCTCAATGAATGGTGCAGTAGGAGCGAACACTGTTTACGAATCCATAAATAGGGAATGATTGAGTCTATTATGGTGTAATTTTAATTTGATTATAACTTAAAATACGTATACATAATTACCTGCAAGCTGAAAATCAAAAAATGTTTCTTATAATTGAAATATACTTCAGTGAGTTACTTTTGTATATCACTTGTTGCATTTCAGAATCAATAGTACCAAAGTGAAGAAAAAAAATAGCATAATACAAATTTGTGTATTATTATAGATGTTCACTTCGAAATAGATAAACATACACTTTAATAGATAAGTATGTTCACATAAGGTAAGAAAACAATTAAACAATCTTTAAATTAAATATTATTCATTATTTAATCAATTTGTTTGGTGTTTGTCCAAATTTTGTATATTTTACAAGTGCGTTAACCCAGATAGCCTTTCGGAGACAGACTAGCAGGAGACTCGCGACATATGCATTTTAAGTTTCTTATACTAAATTATTATATTAACTATCTATTATTATAATAATTACAACTTATTTCTCCAATTTTCGTTGACAATAATGCAAATTTTACTGATATGCAACAACTATATTATTATTCAATATTATAACAGTACTGTACTTGCAAGTGCATACTTATGCATGCATAAGTACATTCATGATTTGCAATTAAATGTCTAATGAAAGTAATGTACTTATAACATTTTCAACGTAGTATCTAAATTAATCTATAGACATAAAGTATCAAGATATGTTTCCTTCCAAAGAATCAATAAATATATCTATATTGTAAGTGCAAATCGATAAATATCTCTTCGAAGCGCATACTGTATAGCAAACTTCCAAAAGTGCAGAAAAATGCGTCCAAACAGTTCATTCTAACTTTCCATAAAGGAAGTTTTCAATATTTATCAACCAAAGTCGAACTACGTACTTTGGTTTACAGATTTGATCTAAAATTCTTATCTCCTGAAGAGCAGTAGCTTCGAAATCTTACTCTCGTACACATATGCATTTCTACACCTGCAAGAAATACATTTACAGAAAAGTACGTATTCTCAGCGCAAGATAGCGCTAACGGTATTCCAGCAATTGGCCCGTCTGTTCTCAAGTTTCACATAAACAGTGTATGCCGTGACTTCGGTGTGTTCGAAGCAGTTCAATGCTCGAAGTCCTGTAGCTCACTGGTAGCCGAGATAACAGTGGGATAATTTCTCCTAAGCACACTACAGTACAGTACATATATCCATTCGATTACGTTTAACCAAATTAGGGGAAAAATACCTCCAGAGTGTTACACATCATACAACTATGAATTAGATACCGTCCTATAAAAAAAAGCCAATACTCCAACGAGGAATAACGTTGCAAAAATACATTACTCACGAAATACACGTGTATCGTTAAATTTACGACACGACAAATCGAGCAATCAGAACGAAACGAAAAAACAAGTTTCCTGATAATGAAAAAAATCGCAAAGAAAAATTAAAGTGGCCCCCGTTCATCGATACTCCAAATGGAATCATACGAAGCAACAATTCTCTGCTCCGGTAGAAGAGGACAGTTATCTTCGCAGAGGGAAAATAAATGTACATCTATCGTATACTTTAAATATCACGATAATGATCTGTCATTTGTACGATTATCGGGGTGATTCGTGTTTCTTGTCGAATGAGAGACAGTTATCAGCGTGTCATGGAGGACGTTGGTCAAGTGCATTCTAGCACTCTTCTCGAGGAAACATTTTACGTTACATCGAAGAAGAATACTTATTACAAGGTGAGATTAACGGAGAAGGGTCTCAGCTTAGAAAAAGACAATAATGGCGCGACGAAGGTTGAAACGATCGCACTAAACGACATAATAGGGTGCAGATGTATGCGTTCGAAACGCAAAAGCGCGGGAAGCTGTGTTTGTGCCCCAGGTACCTCGAGGTCTCAATTTAAGCTGGTCGAGTCTATGGAAGCGTATCAGTGCTACGATGAGTTTGACACATCGGCCTATCTTTATATTTATGCGTACACGTTGAAGAAGGCGCGTATGAAAGGTGCGAAACGACGCGAAAGGACAACCATCACATTACGTTTTCGCAGCTTTGACAAGTACGAGGATAATCTGCGGGAGGCCAGCAGGTGGCGATTAGCAATCAAATGTCTTATTGTTGGCGTGCCTGTACCGAAAAGTTTCATGAGCCCGAGTCACGAAAATCTCGAGTCCTTGATCAATGGTGAGTGTACACTTTAATTACTATTATTTTGTTTTCATTTTAATCGCAACAGCCTTGTTATAATTTGTAAAATAATGTAACATAGAACCGTCGACAGCTTTCCCTTTTTTTCTTGCTGTAAAACTTAATGATGTCAGATAATAATCGATGTTGTATATTATTTTGTAACGAAACGCGAGTGTAAAGTCCATAGAAATTTTTCGCTAGGACTGTACGGTGTTACGGATGTCGTATGAAACGGGCATTATAGAGTAGATAATAATCTTAACGATCCTATTACGGGTCGATCATTAAAAATTAATATGGGTTTAACATTTTTTAATGCTCCGTATTTGATGGACATGCAGGTAAGACCAGTAAAGCAATTTACTATTTTGTATTACACTACAGCTTTTGTATGAAAAAAATGTTACCTTTTTTCTGTTTATTTGTTATATAAGGGCCGGTTAAATAAGAAAAATGAAGTAATAGAATGTTGTGATAGAAAAATATTCAGACACTGTAAATTGAATTTATAAAATGGAGATAATTATTTTGAATTAAGGATTAATAGAATATCCCCTTTATTGCACTTATATTGCACTTTTAGAATGCGGAATATGTACTTTCTATTACATCCCTAACGTATGCAGGCCAAGTGCCAATGTTTCTTTAGTCGAGTAAGCCTACATAGACGTATACACGATGTGTTTATATTGAATACGCCGAGTATCTCTATCTTACATGTTACTTATGAGGTAACGTTCAATAATAGATATGTACATATTTCGTACTATTAATTCAATTTCATGAAGTCAATTACATTTCTTACAATATGCTACGTTATTTTCTTTCATTTTATAATATTTAATCGTTATTTTATAATGCATTAGTGTTATAATATTTGTGAGAATTACATATCTTAAATATACATATACATATATTCTTTTACGAGAATAAATTGTATGTAATTTATTCGCACATTTCACGAAAATAATTACAAACCAGAGGTAGAAATTATTCGAATAGTGCAAACTATCGCGG
Source organism: Nomada fucata (assembly GCA_948146005.1). Taxonomy (NCBI): domain Eukaryota; kingdom Metazoa; phylum Arthropoda; class Insecta; order Hymenoptera; family Apidae; genus Nomada; species Nomada fucata. The sequence goes on from OX411277.1 coordinate 6,149,548, forward strand.
AGTTTTTGCACTTTTGTGATGATTAATGTAATCAAGATGCGATAGTAATGATTGCATAATGCACGGAGGAAAAAAAATGTCTACCTACCGAGTGGACTATAAGAACGCGTTACAATCTTCACAACGTACGCACAGGAATGTTAAAATGCAAACAAAGCGAGCTCTTTTTATGTTGGTTGATTACCATAGAGATGAGAATTCTTTGTATTTGTCCAGAAAACACGTGTAATAATTGCATAGTATCAATCATTTTGAGTAAAGCGCAAACAGAATTCTTATGTTTTCTTATTTGCAAGATAAAAATCATTCCTCTTTATCCTCTACTCACATGTAAAATTGGTATTGGTATCATTCACAGAATTATTGTAAAATTTCCTGCATAACAAATTGTTTAATAGCTCCATTTTTAAATAATTTCAAAGTAATATAATTCTGGCTAAAAATTTCTATTATAATCTAAGAGACCGTTTTAATCTTGAAAGAAATATTTAAGATCGCAGAAGATTAGATTTATGCTTTTTAAGACTTTAATTACATAAATTAATTACCTACAAAAAGGAACAGCGTTACAAAATTTCATCTCATCAGTCTCTCACGCCCAATTATTTTCAGCATCACAAGTATATGACTTCTGACATTTGCATATTTCTCTTGAAACGAAAAAAACGTCAGAGCATTACGCACATTTTTATATCGGATTATGAGGAAGTTTTAATATCTACCGATATGGTACTGCTAAATATTTGGATAAAAAATAATTAAATGAAAAGAAAAATTCTAGCAGAGTACTTCCAATTTGGACCAAGATTGGCTAGAATAAAATTAGGCACACTTCTTCGTTCGATTTTTCCGCGTTAACCCATTTTCTGCAGTGGGACGTTTAAACGCAGCAGGGAAATCATTGTTGTCTTGTAGCACAAATCTTGTAAAAATTATTTTCATTCTCTACTTTTAAACTTTCCGAGCCTTATCCCTTTTCTATTTTCGAAATACCAGACAACAAATATGTACAAAAAAATTCCTCACTCTTTCTTACACATCGTCTGATATAACCTTTGCTTTTCATTACCCAAAAGTTGACGAAACCATTAAAATATACTACTATGATTCAATACTGGACGCGTATTAGAAAATATGAAGCATCACTCATTTTGTACACGTTTTTTAAATTTATTCGCGTATTTAAAATATAATATAATAATAATATAAAATTTCGAACTTCAAAAAATAAACGGAACTTTGTTATTTACCATAATATCAGTTTTATATTACTGTTCTTGTTACGTTAAAAGCAGCTTGAAATGATAGCTTCTCAAGTATCGGCATTCCAATTTAATGCTCCATTGAAATAAACATTCATGTCGTACCTGTGCACCGTAGTGCACAATGAAACTATGTACATAATGAAAACAAAGCATTGCCAGTACGTTATTGATTCGACACATGAAATAATAATTATTGCTCCCGAGGTGCACGCACTTTTCATTCAATAATAATGTCAAGCATTCTACTTACAAGTACGACAGCCTAGTCTGTGAATTATGACGCTGGAAAGTCGAGCTTCAAACGAGTTAATGTTAAATAACGTTATTATGACATTGATGAAGACATACTATTCTTGTTCCAACGCTCAAATTCGCACGTCTCTTGGTCAATTAAGCTCTGTCAGTCTAGTGTCAGCTATTTAATCCGAAGCATGCAAACAAATTTTTGTCTTCAATCGTTTTGCCATCTGCATTGGGTTTAAATGAGTCTGACCTAGATTATTTTTAAATGCATAATTGGTTGATGGAAAATACTAAAATTGCATGCAACGTAACATGAAGTACTATATACCATTTTACAATGATGTCTTCCCTCGTCTCGCTTATTGTAACCTACCACGGTGTACTGCGCAATGTTATTTTAAATAATTACTATTTACTCGTCAATGCTGCAGTATTGTTCGCTGTTTGCTATTACAAGAATTGTGGAATACGTTGGCGCATGAAATGCTTGTTTTCAATTACATAACCGAACCAGAGTGTAATTACGTGTGGTACAAGGTAATTCAGCAATGGAGATAACAATTTGTATGGCAGATGAAGTATTTTTCAGTAGGAAAATTTGTATATACTGTTAATGATAGGTATTCACGCATTGTGAGAATATAATTGTTTGTCGGAACTTGTTTTATTGAAATTCTGCGCAATTGTATTATTGAAATTTTGCGCTCATTTTTCGTCGAAGTTTTTTAAAAACACTGTTTACAGCGATACAAGCATTAATATGACTTCGAGGGTGCATCGTTTGATTTACCTTTCCGTATAGGATGAAAATTCCGATATAAGGCAGGATTTATTAACCTGCTATCAGTATTCAGATTTTCGAAGGTAACCGATTCCAAGATTTCGCTGCATCAGTGCCAAATCTTTGTCTCTTTAATAACACCGACAACCTGTGGAACTGTGAGAATTATCAGACCAATAACTCATTTCTCTTAATACTGGAAATTCTGGGCAACAGTATTTTTCTGGACTTCAATGTCCATCTTACGTTAGCTGCTAAAATTGACTTTGATAGAGAATTAAGCACAATGGAGTCCGAAGATATCCGATTGACAGTGACGCGAATTATCGAACTCATAGTTCAGAGAAAAAATTATGCAATTAGAATATGTAAAGTAGCTGCGTGCAGAAATAACCGGTTACAATCGGTTGCGCGTTGCAAAAAATTTTCAATTTAGTTAATAGCTTCAATTCTTTTTTTACTTTAATTAATTTGCAATAACTCATTTGTAGCATTTGTATAAATATTTGCAAACAGAAATAAAGGTATTTGTATTTCTCTCGTTGCTTACTAGATCGATTGAAATACTCGATCGTCTTCGTAATCACAAGATTATTAAAAGTTAGCGCTTTAGTCTCCAAATTGGCGAAATTATCGCGAATAACAGACTTATTATGATTTTACGCTGCATACTTTTTACCCACTAGTGCGTGTTTTAAATTACTTGTATGTAGAATATTGTTCCGTTATGTGCTGATTATCGTTTTTATTTCTCGAAGGAAACTATTTTTTCCGCATTCTATTGCACGTTTGATTATTCGTTTAAAAAACGAGGTCTACGTAATAAATACGGTGTACTATATATCTGCATCTCGTTTACGTCACTCTCTGATTTATCGTACACTGACGAAAATAACCGTTCACCTACTCTGCTCTTCTTTTGACAAAGTCCTTTGAATCCGACGTAACAGAATAATTCAGATCGGCCTTTGATAGTAAACTCCGAATATAGTGGACACAATGCCGATATCCTGCATCACTCGATATTAAACAATTTATAGAAATCTCTAATACGCTGTGCACCAAATAATTGCAAATGTGTATTACATAGAGTCTTTATCGTAGACTATTATACCTTTATTTATCATGAAATAAATTACTATTCACTATATTTAATACAGTATTTAATTAGTAATACCTAGAAGTAAAATAAACACAAATTTCCACCTTTGCCAACAGGCGTTCCATTCGTGCAATTCGTTAGATCTACATATGTATACATGCTTGACTTGACGTGCATGCTAGAATTTCTCTCGAAACTTTCACTCATCACGCACCGTTCACCCTTAAACATGCTTACCCCGTCGAGTCTACAGAGTCTACGATGCATGTGTGCGCTTGCTGAATTGCATTTTCTAATCACAATAGAAAATCCTTGATCTAGGAAACTTTTCTCACGATTAAAACATTAGGACACAATCATGATTACGAGATCATAAATAGCATAATTGTGAGAATGCAATTTGAATATTTATTTGAAAGCAACCTTCCGGGTTTTCGTACGTCTTGAAATGGAATAGATTAAAGTAAACTCCTGTCAATAGTATTATGTATGAATAAAATGATTATTCGAACGAATGATTGTTGAATACATATTGTATATAGCGTCGACTAATCTTTTTAAAAAATCACAGTTACGTTAACACCATAAATACATTTTATTGTATGACTAAGAGCAAAGAGATGACTCGTTTGCTTTGCAACTTTAAGATGGAATAATTAAGTGGCTGACCGGAAAAAACAAGGTTTTAGTGTCTTCGTTTAAATAATAAATATCGTGATATGGAAGATTACGTCACAAAAATTCAGTATTTAAATTCTATGTTAAAGGTAGCAGACATTGCCTTCATTCCTCACACTACAATTCCTGAAATTACAATAAACGCATCAATATTAAAATCTCCATTCATTACTTAATAATTGCTTGGAGGAAAAATACAAGGTATCCACGGTTATTGTCTGAAACGATAGGTTTTCCTGGATAGGGTAGCGTAACTATCATTTGCAAGTCTAATCTACTGCAATTAATAGCCTTCTGGCTACACAGTTTGCTGTGTAGACATTGATAAGAAACTGAAGTTCTCGGTCGAGCACGTGACAGCAATAAACAAGTCTCAGCATTTCCGTTTGAAACGAGACCCGACGCGAGAATGTGAATAAGTTCTTGGATCGAAAATGGCATATTTGACCGATCGTAAGTTAAAGTTGGCAGTACAGTCGGAACGATCAAAGCTCGAAAAGTATTGAAAGTTTAATGACAAACAGACGATTTCGTCACCGAATTGTTCCCGTAATGCGCTTCTATATTGCCCACATTTCAATGGCCCACGTATGTACTTAGGTGTCGTTCCAGTGTACACCCCTTTCCACCCGTGCTCTGGTGTATGAATGTTTTATTTACGACCTTATCAGCGGTATCGACGTGAATCGAATGTGCCAAACCGCGTGTACGTAAGACGAGAGACGAAAGAACAATTGGGTCGCGTATGCCGCGTATGTCGCGTCTTCGCGACGCCAAAAGTGTTTGAGCATTTTTCTCTCGAGTAACCAACCGCGTGGCCGTCAGCCAAATTAATCCGGAATGACCCACATAATATTACCGATTACATCTTGGTTACGTTTATAGGATGGTCCACTACGATCACTGCTTGTTTTATGGCTGCCGAATAAATATGCTCAGCTATTCTAGCAAAAGTATCCCGCGGTTCGTTCGAAGATTCTGCGATTGGGATGGTATCGAGGAGGATTTGGAATTTATTTATGGCATTGTGCAAAAGAGTGGTTCTGTCGGGGAAAGTGGGTGGTGATTTGTTTGCGAATTTATTATAATATGTATCAAACACCGTATACTCGTGGTTTTATTCAAAGAATTAAAAATAGCATATATGCTTGTATTCTGGACGGTGGCTTAATATATGCACACGTAGAAATTGGAATTCATGTATATTATTTGGTATTTTACTGTATAATGCTATGAGAAAGAAACAGAATTTTGTTTTGTGCTGCTTGCAATGTTGGTGTAATGGCTTAAAGAAAATCAAATTTCTATGTTAAATGAGCAATATATGTTTTCTAAGACAGCAAATGGAAACATTTGAAGCATTTGTATTTTCAAGGATAATTAATATGCAGACTGTATGCATATTAATATGGTTGTGTTATGCTGCGCTATGTGGCACGTGCTTTGCTCATTAATATTTATTTGTCCTTTGATTTAATTAAAGGAGTGAGTAGCTGATTTTTTTTTGTAGGACAATATATACGGTAATATTTGTAATTAAAGCGAACTATGAATCGCGATTTATAACGTAGTTTACCTTCAACTTTGGTAGTAGTTCAATTCTATTATTCATTAGCAAGATTTGAAAATCAAGCCTCCTATTTTAATTAAAATAAAATCTTATCTCGCTGTTGGAAAAATGGAATAGACGTATATCCGCCCGATTAGCTTAAATTCCATCTTTTTTACATTATGCAACAAATGCAATGGTAAGAAATTTATACAATATTACATAAGTAAAATCATACGGCGATTACAAGGCAGGACAAGATAAATAATGTTCGACCTGTTCTGTAAGATTTCTCCCGGTTTCAGGATGTAATCATTCGTAGTATGTATTTCATCTATACTTTCACTAGTTACGTTTAACGATACATAACTAGAGAGTTTACATAAATACGACCAGAGCCTGTTTAAATTGTACACCTAGATGCGTTTCCACGACCTATTTTATCTCGTTTTCTCTCACAGATACAAATAACATTTTCTCTGGCATCCTGACTTCCTGCTTTTGCACACTTCGATCGGATCGAATAGTCCATATATCTGTACAAGTCAACATTACTATTGAAGTAAATTCTACCATGTCGAACCCACCCGAACATGTATCTCACTAACACATTGAACTTTCATTGCATCAATTGCTGAAGCAATAGATTTCTACGTAACGAGTTCTTAAGTAATTCGACTAATTCGTTCGAATACATTCGGCTAACAGTTTCTACGAATAAGAATAACAGTAAACGCTTAAGGTTCTAATCTTTTTAATTGTATTTTAATTATCCCCGACTGTAAGCAAAGAAACAATTTCACACAAATCTACGTAATCTTACGGCTACTAATTACAATAGCCTACAATCTTTCAAATAATTGCCGCAATAAATTCAGCATTACAGCGAATTAATATTACGGTAATTAGTATCTTATTCTTAACTATTCTTTCGAGCGATATTTCCATAATTTATTTATATATACCTGCAAATTAACAGGGGTCTGCATAAATTTATTCAAGATATTCGAACACGACGGAACTGCAGAGAAATCTTCCGCAAAAGTGGTTACTGTACCGACTGCAACTGCGAGGCGTGTTGCAAACATCAAACACGTCCATTGCGTTCCATGTCACGTAATCATCTGGGGATTTCTCGTCCCATAAAAATTCAGTGCATTCGGATTTAACCGCCACTTATTATACGGAATTACGTAATTTTTGTGCTTGGCACAAGAATCGCGAACGTTTCCTAAATCTGAAACCTAACAAAAGGTGCTCGTAAACGTCGTTTCTTAAACCGATATCGTTTCAAGACACAAATACGTCGAATGCGTGCCACGCGGCGATGTAACAATTTAAAATTGATTACTACTAATGAAAAAATGTTAATAGGTATTGATGTAAATTAATGCTCAAAAGCAAACACGAGGGAAAGGCAATAAATAAAAGCCCCACTTACGGAAATGATTTTCCAACTAACCGATATTCAATATAGAACTTTCGTTCATTGACCCTATCGTTATCGAAACATATTCGCACGAGCGCATTCAATTTTTCTTCTTTTACAGCTTGTCCTGGCGAGCAACGAAAGATTCTCGTTTTGCTAAATCCAAAGTCGGGCCCGGGAAGGGGTCGCGAGACATTCCAGAAGAGGGTCCATCCGATTCTATCGGAAGCCGAGAGACCTTACGAGGTTCACATCACCAAGTGTCCCAATTACGCTCGCGAGTTCGTCCGTACGAGGGACATCTATCAATGGAGCGGGCTGCTGATGGTCGGGGGCGATGGTATAGTGTTCGAGGTAGTGAATGGACTTTTTCAAAGGCCCGATTGGGAGAAAGCTCTGAGGGAATTGCCCCTTGGCGTGATACCTTGCGGTTCCGGTAATGGCCTGGCGAAGTCCATCGCGTACGCAAAACAGTAAGTCCCTTTTAGGACCGTGCAAGTCCGTGATTTATTCTTTGCGTCTGGCTCGATCGCCCCGAGGAAGTTGCTACTTCCGCCAACGGCTGTGCTCGTTCGATTTATTTGCGTGCGTGCACTGTGGCGTTGCTGCAACATCGAGGGAACCGAGGATTTTGTGGCTTCAATTAATTATCCTTTCGACGAAGGTCCGTTCTTTTTCGTTTTCGTCGAAAAATCTGCTTCACAATTTTATGTTTCTGTTGTTCGAGCAATTGCGCTCACTACCGAGTTTCCTTTCATTCAATATTAAGACCCCCTTTAGAATTCTTTTAGGAGTGCACAAATTACTATAAACGATATGTTATGTTGAAGTTCGTATAAGAAAGCGTTGTTTCAATTGGAGTATTGACGTTCCAAAGCATCCCACTCATTCTCAGCATATTGGTTCATTGCATCGAATATTGTTAAAGTGTTAAAGGTTAATTATTCAAATGAGCGCGAGATAATATCGCTTAATAGTTGCCACTCTTGCCGGCTGATATGGCAAATTGGCATACATTTCTTGGCAAATCTCTGAACGAGGTTTTGTATGGTTTTTTTTATTTTAATCATATTTTGTGTTCGTTTATTATACATCTATAGTATATTAAAGGTTTCGTGCATCATTCGTTTAATTTTAATATACCTACATGAATTAGCTCAATGCGTTGGAAATTTTTCAATAAACGGACTCGCGATTTTTCCATAAGTATTATGTTTCGACAACGATATCCATACAAGAATATCTCGTGTCTTTAACCAATTAACGGTGATACGGTCGTCCACTGTAGAATAACGATCAGTCGACCTAATTTTTATTTAGCTATTAAAGCACCGTGCGCTACACGGGTCCCTGCAGTTTCGACAAAATAAATGTACTTTCTATTTCTACTATAATGAGTAACGTAAATAAAGAATAACTTTGTTGAATTTGCCTAAAACTTTGTAGTGACTAAATGAATAAAAATGGATCAGTCGAATAATGAAGACATATCCCGTTTTTATTTTTGAAAAGTGTAACATTAATATATTTTCGTGTTTTGATAAATCGTCAATATCAGTTTAAACTTTTCTCTCTTTAAGAATATACATTTGCATAATTGATAATACTTTATTAATGCCATTCGATATATATATTTATTGAATACGAACAAAATATTATTGTTTTCCGCGAAACGGAAATATTGTACTATAATATATCATTTAGAGCGACCAGGACATGTCCAGTTTGATTTTACTCCGTTATAATTCTCGTGTCTAAATAAAAACTGGTATAATAAAAGGCTTGACAAAAAGTAAAAAGTAAGTTCCCGTTTACGACCAAATTGTTCCTGCTTTTATCTCAAATCGTCGTTCTATCATAATTATCATTTTGTTGTCATTTACAACTGTTTCTTCCTGATGAGAGATCGCACACTGCTTCGACGACTAGTTCGTATTGAACGACCTGTTATGTAAGTCAAGGAAAAAGCTATAATATCTGGGAAAAACTAAAATTATCACCGATTAAAAGCACTGTTTGCAAATAGAATGTGTGTTTTGACACTTTGCGATGTCAACAGTTTATTGGTCATTTTATCTTGCAATTAAGATCGTATCAAGTTGCAACAATATAAAAGGTAGATAACAGAGTGCAGAAAAAAAAATTTGCTTTTCTCTAGATAACGTATGAAATATGCACGATTGGAGACATTTTCAGCCTCTAGTATCTCGATTCATGCATATTTATCGTTTCGAACAAGCTTGTTCGGTGCGGTCGGGCACAACAAGTCGATCATTACACCGCGTGCTCGTGTCCTCAATTTTTCTGCAAACTTCATTCTTTACCGCTAACGAGAAACAATACGTTGTAAATAATTTTGCTTGAATTCATTCGATATCGACATTTTTTGTACACATTCCAGCATTCGATAAGAATCCTTTCCTTGATATCATTCGATAATATGAAACATTCAATATAATCTGATTTGTTTACAGATAAACTCAGATTTGATATTTTGATATTGACCACGTTTCTATAAGTAGCGTGTACACTTACTTAGCGAAATTAGTGTAATAAACAATATACTATAATCACGCTGATGTTACATTGAAAATTTAGCATTAAAGAAAATGTTTCGAAGAAGCTTTACAGATCTGCATTCGAGGCTTTACTATCGTTTCTTTTTTATTGCAATTTACTATCGATTTTGCATTAAGTCTTATCGCGGCGACGTGTATGGGCGGTAGATAACTAATTTGCATATAGAGGACAGAACGAGTGTGATAAAAATGTCCCACTGCTGTAGAACACTTTCCAATCGTGACAGAAAAATCGCACAGTAGTTCCTTGATCCTCTTCGCACCACTATAACTTGGACAAGGTAATCCATTTCTTTACGTGACCATTTATGTACTACGACGGCCAGTCCGTATTTACGATTGGCAAATAGAACCTTCGGCACCAAGTAGGGAAAGATTTTTCTTTCCTGTTACCTTGCAAGTAAGGAAACTTCGCTCGCCCCCGGAATTCAGAGTCCGGATAATGAAATTCACGAGCGTTCCGAAATGAAGTTAACAAGTCCAATTCAATAGAATAGATTTAAGAATGAAGGATAATCCATTCTAATTCAATCACCGCCGCTATGTATCAGTGAAAATAAAGCCACTCCAATTCTGTTTCAGAGAACCGTACGACTACAATCCGCTCCTAGTGAGCGCTCTGTCTGTAGTGAAGTTTAAAAAGCTGCAGATGGACTTGGTGCGCATCGAGACCAGGAACCAGATTCTATTTTCATTTTTGTCCGTCGGTTGGGGCCTGTTGGCCGACATTGACATTGAAAGTGAGCGACTCCGGGCAATAGGGGGTCAAAGATTCACCGTATGGACTATCGCGCGACTGATAGGTCTGAGAACTTACAAGGGCAAGGTGTCTTACTTAGCCTGTGATAAGGTTCCGTCCATGGAGAATGTAGGTAACGGAAAGGCGTACGAGTATGCGAAAGAGACGCAGATATCGCATTCGAGGAGCTGCGGCGACGATTTAGATCGGTGGGTATCGTCTTATCTATGGCATTCGTATGCGGAGACTGTTTCGCGAAAGTGGCACTTCCTGCACGATAGGAAGGATACAGAACTGGAAACGAAGCGTTAGATAAGACTGTCGTTGAAAGCATTCGATACTCCATTTTCGTGTAGAAAGACGGACGTAATTATTTTCACGCGATTGCTTTGAAGAATCAAGCTTGCCACGGAAATAATCACAACTGTAAATGTATACAGGAGAGTAGAAGATTAATGTTTGTCCGATAGTACGTCACAGGTTCGTGTAACAATCGGTACAGGCGTTTAAGCAGTCGCATCAGACTTCTTTCAATTTTTTGTTGAATATAAATCGAGCCATATCGTGCGCAAAAAAGAGAACTACTGCAAATGTCGTGACTAAAACATATAAACAAGGTCAGCGGAAGGTATTTTTGCTAAATAGTGATTGTGCAAGAATTTCGAATAAAAAAAGATAAATGGGTCTCCATATAAGTATAGAATTGATTAGCCGCGAAAGACTCGTTGTATCAATTCTCGAAATGTTCTGGACAATTAATTTCCTTTGATAAGTGAATGTCAAAGAAAAAAAATTCCATTTTCGCATATATTAACTTTAAAAGAGTTTAAAGTGTTGCCCAAAATAACGTTGTATTTGCCATAAATTATTAATAGTATTATTTTTGTTTTCATTGTATGATAGTAATTAGCGTCGTAAATTAATGGAAATATGACACACGTACTTTTTAACTTTGTCAAATGTACAAATAATGGACTTGATGTTGTTGCACGTTCAGGTACAGCAAAGTTAGCGAATCGAAGAGCTTTCACGACGCGCTCGACGGGGGTCCAGCAATTTTGGACGAGCCCTTCGATAGCTACGAAGATAACGAAATAATAAGCGAAAGTCTTACACTAGAAACGGAAGCTGAGATACGACAGAGGCTAGATAGCTTCTACTCTGCGAACTCCGCGAGGTCAACTTATTTTAGTACTGCCTCAATTTCTAGTTACCATAGCATCGACGAGCCTGATAACGGAGATGTTGGTAAGCTTCTAATTCTAATTTGCATAGCGATAACAACGATATCGCGACGAGACATTTCCTTGTTCCATTTTATTCAACGCATTGTTGCGTCCCTCCTTTATCTGCATCAATACATCTGTTTGTACAGGTTTCGTGCGTTCGATATTATAATCGAACTAGATAAAGACATCGTCTTGCCTGTTAATTCGACGAGCTTATGATTGAATTTTCTCCTGGAGTTTTCTTATTCCAGACTATTTGCTGATTAATACTTGATTGTAGTTTCTACGAATAGTTTATCTCAAATAACACAGGCAGATAATGTCTATCGTGTATTGCATTAGTACGTTGGATTTATATAATTGCAAGAATTTTAGTCACCTTGAAGGCAGCATTATCTACACACGTACTAAAGTAAAAATTCGTGTGCAATTAAGATGCAGACAACAACAGTAATCAAGTTATGTATGGTCCATCGTCGAGGTTGCCTGCTCTGACTTCCAAAGTGTCAAACGCTTGGACTCAAATTCAGGGTAAGAGGCATGATACGATAAATAGAAAGTTAAATAAATTTAAAGCTCAATGTAATATACAACATCTCTCCATTTATGTATATAACTATTATTCGCTCCATCTTCGCACGGTATCCCATAAAGGAAGATCAAGTAACAGAACAAGAATCTAATGTATTCCTTATTAAACGCGATTAAAATGCACTGTCAAGTCCCTATAAAAATCAAATCTTAAACTATCGTGAAAATGTCACAGTTTAATGTGTATACATATACTGGTTTATTTCTCGATACGCGTACCGTATATAACATCTTGTTTTATCTCCCGCGATACCAAATTTGGTAATATTGCTACACTCGTTTCCCGACGAAAACCACGTTAAAAGCGAGGACACAATCATTGAGGCAAAAAAAGAGCTTTGCTTACCGTGCCCCGTATTTATTCAATTACATCAAACCTTTTTGAAAGTACGACCATGAAGATATGTACAACATAATGTATTAACATAAACGAACCGCAATGAGAGAGGAAAATAAATGTCCGACTACGTGTACAATTGTCGTTGTATAATGGGCATAATCAGAGCCTGTGGCGTTTTCTTTGTTTACGATAACAAAAATTCCGCGAACAGAATGTTTCTTTTTCTCGCTTGAAACGCGTGGAATTATTATTTCGATTGTATTATACAAATGTAATACGACGCAAATGATCATAATACATATTTAATTTAGATGATCTTTCTGAATTTCAGGGGAATTTGTCATGGTCCACGCGGCATATCAGTCTCATTTGGGCCAAGATTATTTCTTTGCACCACGTGCCAAATTGGCGGACGGCGTTATTTGGCTGGTGATAGTGAAAGCCGGAATCACTCGGGCCAATTTGCTCCAGGTAAATAGTCCAATTAGAAAGAATATCTACCTATGGCGGTCTAATTGATTAGCAACCGAGTGCAACGCTTTTAAAGTTGAAGCACTTGTTAATTAATTATTATTCGAGCGGTACAATCCTTTGCGGTTCGTATACTTCATTTGGTATAAATAGACAACACGGAGCGACTTATGTTACGAAATAATATGTGAGGAATACATCTAATATTTCTTTACACGCTGTAAAAAGTAAATAGAAACGTTCTACCTATATTCCAAATTCGTTAACAAAAGTTGTTCGCGGCTAAAGATTAAATTACAAACGAAGCTGCCTCGAATGGCAACAATAATCACCGAATTCTAAAAAATATTTACTGTGCCTGTTAGTTCCTGTTGGGTTTAAGTAATGGTACCCACCTGTCACGTTCTGGGATCGACATGATACCGGTGAAGGCGTTTCGAATAGAACCAGAGGAAGGAACAAATGGTTACATTACAGTGGACGGGGAAAAAGTAGACTATGGACCCTTACAAGCCGAGATATATCCGTCTTTAGCGTCAGTAATGACTCCTTGATACAAATTGGCGTTAAACTTCGTACATAGTTAGCAGTGGAAATCAAATGGTACAATCCGACAATTTTAAGTTCAATATTATACAGATATATATACATATATATATGTCTGTGTGTACATATATCTGTATATTATCAGATACGGTAGCATGGTCCTGGTGACAATACTGTATTTAGTATATTCACAATTCGCGATGCGTAAGTACGATTTAGTTAAATGAATCGCGATAGGTGTACAATCTGTGACTGTGAAGTTCAATCATTCCATCATATGTATACGATAATGAGATCAACGCAGATATCATTTGTACGAGCAGACGTGTGATTTCGTAGCGGTTTATTGATTGTGCAGAATGGTTCAATACTATTGTTCGAAGTTTCACACTCGTAAATACTGGGCTTATGGAAGGTGCAATAAAAATACGAGACGGCCATTAATATCGACCCGGCGATATTGCGCGTGAATTGCTTCAATCAATTTTATTATCTATAAATGAATTTACCGTAAACTCTTGACGAACTTAAATTGTTGAAATCCGAATTCAATCAGGTAACGAATATCTGTTAAAATTCATCATTTCCAACGATTGTTAAATTAAATTGTACATCATTCATTTCATAATTGCATCCAATGAATATGTGAAATATATTAAGAAGCAATGTGTCGCGATTTTAGGAGTACTGATACGTCTTTTTCTTTTTTTCATACAAAGTGTACAACGACACACCTGTAAACTTTTCAGCTTAATTATTGAATCAACCTGCACGACACCGTTCAATAGTTCTGACTAATTACTGATTCGTAACTACGTTCGCTAGCTTAAGACGTACGTTTTCAGGACTGTCCGATATGACGCACAATAGTGTAACTTTCAGATATTCCACGGGCTTTGTGCTAGCTAGCAAGTACTATTGTTGCGCTTGATAGCGTAACGAACAAATCTTATGCACTTAACCCTCGACTTACGCGGGAAGTTGATGACACGAGTTCCATATAAATCGAGATCAATATTTACGTGGAAAATAAAAATAATAACAAGATTAGAAATTTTTCATTGGAACTTCATTTTTTTTAACGTCAGTGTAAATATACAATCGAATATAGTCGCTTTTCTATTTATTGAATATGCTTTTTGTACATAACAATATTTCCCAAGTTGATCTAAATAATTTGTAATTCTTTATACACACAGGCATTGCACGATAGAATTGATAGACTACCCCCATATTATTATTATATATACTCAATTGATAATATAATTTTAAAACAAAGCAAAGTAAATGTATCATTATAAAATGGTAACATTCTCTGTCTTGTTAATAAAAAAAGAATTTATTTCTAATTGAAACATCTTAGCTTCATCAATAATAGTAACGCGCACATTTTTTTTTTCTTTTTCCAATAATTTTTCATTTCAATAATGAATATCCAGCTGTAATTATTGTCAAAAGGGTTCACTCAAATTTGTATTAGCATTAAGTAACTCGAGGATTAGGTGTATCTTTATCTTCGGATCCTATTTCTCAAACAATTGTATAGTAATTAACGTATCGTGGCTTCCACTAGCAGCATAGAAGAATTTAAGAGCGATCAACAAGATCAAATTTGTGCAAAGATCCGGATTTTTAAACTTATACGCATTTTATTGACCAGGCTGCAGCCCGGTTTAAATGTCGGCGAAACAGTATTGATTTAATCGCCATAGTGCTCAAATATATTGTACATTTAGACGCATTTACGATTTAAAAGAAAAGAAAAGAAAAAACGTTTCCGTCTTTAGGTACAACTTTAGAATTACTGATTCTCATCTCATGCTCACATTGAAGACATTTTTCTGCGAAAATATGATACTTTAATTTATCCAACGTATGAACATACCATGTTAATTAACAAATAATATGTGAAACGTTGAGAATGTCATATATAATTCACGACCGCGCCATTATCGAATAATATCATTTTTAAATAGAGATGAAGCATTGTCAAGCATTAGATAAACGTTTAACTAACGTGTATCAGACGGAGGAAAAAACTGCGAAACCATATATTGCAACTAGATGATCGGAAAATCGTCTTGCATACTGTTATAGTTGCACTTTGATATCGAAATGAAGAGCTTTCGTTTATTATACTCGTATAAACAGATATGTACAACGTTTCCCTAGCCGATAGAGATGCGTTTAAAGAAAATCAATACGAAAGATTTAACTTTTATTGCGACGAGGATGATTTGTATAAATTGTATTTGCTTTTCTAATTGCGGCGTTGTAAATGTGTGCCAAGAGTTGCGGAAAGTTAAATTAAGAAATAAGCAAGAACGTCCTCGAAAATTCATTTTCTTTAAAGTTCTAATTTTTCTATGTACATATCTTTAGTTCCGTGCCAAATACATATTCTGTTTGTTCCTGCACTATATAAATGCCAAGGATCAAATCCAATGCCATGTATGCTTGTATATTTGTATTTTCAAAAATTAAACTTTTCATGAGTAAAAAAAATCGATTATGTATATTTGTACTACTTAATTGTTGCTATGCTGTACAGTTCAGGCGAATCTTCGTAAATTATAACAGATTTTCAACAAGAAAATGAAAAGAAAACGATATTTTTTATTTCTAATAATCGCAACATAAAATGCAGTTAAAATGTCACGATTTGTTCTCATCAGACAATCAATTCCGTTCTTTAGCACACATATATAGGACATCAAATGATTATTACTTACCCGAATTATATATTATATACATATATTACGTATGAAAAATGTAAATTTAATATTATGTATGAATTGATTTAATTAATATTCTAATTTACAGCAATAAGAGTGATTAGAATGAATTAATATTACAAGAATATCTCGATTGCTCTCATATGAAAGATAGTTATATATTTGTATTGAGAAAATTTTATTTCATCCTTTCTAGTCACATGACACTTTTTTGTTATATTTTTTGTTCGGTTACTTACATTCTGTAACTATTTTAATACGTGTACCTATAAAATAAATTTACCTGTGTTTATAATTCGTCCTCCCTCACTTTTCGATATTATGTGTAGAGCATAATAGAATTGCGCAAATGTAATTACACATACAATATTTCCTACGTTAATCTGACAGATATACACCAGTATTATAGAAACGATAAGAAATCTAGGAATAGTATTCGCAACATTAATTCGTAAAGGTATATCATTCAAGCTTTAACAACGTGCATATAATTTTACCGGAAAGCTTTTATAGAAATGTGACTAGTAAGGATATGCAAATCGCATGAAACTTTAAACGACGCTTTTTTTGATATTTTTCAGAAGGTGTAATATTCTGTAACATGTTAAAAGCTGCTGCACAATTTGCTGTTAATTTCCTTCTATCGCATTTTTATACAGTTACAACAATTATTATTATGGGAGAAAAAAGCGTCAATTTTTCGCACGTTAATAGAAAAACGCTACATTGCCGCGCATAGTGAGAAGTACATATTTGTCATCGATGAGATCGATAAAAGAATGTATATCGATTTTTGTTATTCCGCAATTTTTCGGCGGAACGGTCGTTAATGTTTCCGAGAATAATGAGAGTTATCTAGTATAATAGAGAATATAGATGATAATAAATTTCTTAAAATAAAACCAACTCTGTCCAGTGGTTTGTTTAAGACCAAAATATGAAGGTGATTTCCTTCTCTGGAAATTGTTAAATTATATTAATGTTAATATTAATACTATTCATAAATTCGTGAATATCATGGGAAAACTGAAGGTGACAACAACAAAATTGAATACTCTACATTATACCATGGCAGCAAAAAGATTATTATCGTATCATCTAATACTGTTTCTGTAATAAAACATAATTTTGATTAAGAAGTACAAATGACTACTTAACTCGAAATTATTTCAACGAGATAGTAAAATTACAATCAGAAGATTAGAAGATTTGCAATAACATATGCAAACACAGAGGAATAAATTTTCATATGTTATTTATTTATTTCGGTATCGTTACAACAAAACGAGCAGAATTTTTCTCAATCGAACCAAGTCTTTCTTTTAGACTCATACAACGACCATTTTCTCTATACGACACACTTTTATATTATTCGTTTTATAATATAGTTATGATAATACATATATAAGAAGAACAAGAAATGATAAATTTTGGACAGTATTATCACAGCATACAAAAGAAAAAATGAAACCTTTTCTTTACACGAGCATAACTTTTTTTAGATTTATTATAAGTAGGGCTAACATGATTAATTATTTACAGTTCGTATATAAAGTAGTTGCACGAGTTATTTATACGTTTATATATGTATAAGCAATATAAACGCGATCCTAAGCGATTCATCAGTCCTGCTTCTAGAGAAGTATTGCGATCATAGATAATTGTTCTTCTATCTGGCAATATGTATTTGTTATTTTAACGTGTCTACAATACGGTTTCAAAAAGCTCATTTTTTTAGTTTTAATTGCCCTAAGCACTTTTCTCCAGTTTGTGCCCGATCGAATTGGTTTATTTTATATTACACTTTTATATAAAAAGATAGCATGTCGTCTTAAAAGAATTTCCGTAAAAATAATTAGTTTTACTTGGCGTTATTTTAGCCAATACTTTAACAATTAGACAGAGCCTCAGTTATGCTAAACATAGAGCACCAGTGATTTTTCCCTCTTTTCTTTACAAGAGACATCAATATCAGCAAATCTTACGAAATGATTTGTTCACATGTTCATACATTTATCTGCCATTATTTAGGCTGCAAACAGAGTGAGGGTAATATACGCATACATGCTATAATTGCACATCGGCAGATCTAATTTATATTTCATGATATACTAAACATGCAAGAAAAGTGTATTGTTCGTGACAGTTTAAGATTTTGTTTATACTTTCTTATTACGAAAATATTTCGTAAGGATAAACTGGTAATAGGTATCTTAATAGACCTCACATTTAGGACGGAAACTAACGATGATACGTGGTATTTTGTAGCTTACTCATAAATCATCATTTTGCATTGTTTCAAAGATACAAGTAAAAATATTAATTTCATTGGAAACATTAACTGTTATAAAGCAAGATTGTGAAGGAAATGGAAAGTTAGAAAGGGGACAAATAAAAACGAATAAAATAAAATAAAATAAAAATGGATTAAATTAAAATTCCATCCAACTCAACACTTTTCAAGATGTACAAAAATAAATGTGTAACGCTTGTATATTATAAATAATTATAAATAGTAAAACCCCAATCTTTTTACCTCTACACTCTATTTGCACCTCGATAAATTTGGCAAACACTATATCAAAAAATCCATTTTTACCGAATTTAAAAAAAAAGGTGCAGTAAAATTTCTAATTTAATAAAGAATAACGTTTGTATGATCCGCTTCCTTATTACAGCATAATTGGCAAACGTGTCCTAAGAAATCTTTTTTACAATTATTTAGATATTCAAAATGATTAATCGGTTCATACCAAATAAATATATTGGATTTTAATGGCGTCGTGATATGCCGGATCCATTTTTTGTAGAGAACTGAATCTACATTACATTTTATAAATGTAACCAATCCAGGGGCAGTCAAATTTAAAACCAGACCGAAATGGATTTTTGTACGATTGAGCTGCTTTTTTAAACCCACAGGGGTACTATCTGTCAAATGCTTTTTTAATTAAAAGACTTCCTATTCGTTTACCTTGAACACATAATGCCAAGCCATAGTGTAAAGCAAACGTTTTATTGTTTATAGAAATAATACGCATCGTTAATAGAAATAAATGTCAGCATACGATATAATAATCAACCTTAATACGCGACACTTCAATGTATCGATTTTACACGGGCATAATTGAGTTACGATTCTAACGTTGTGTACAGTGTTATCTACACCACTTGTATAAATTAAAAGATATGTTTTACGTAACGCGTTCTGTAACTATGAGAAGACAAAAAAAAACGGAAAAACGAAGCAGTTTCTCACTACGTAACTATAAATTTAACGCGTAGATTTGAATCCTTCTCGAATTCAATACCATGTTTAACTTATTTATAGAATGATTAGCCTGTTTTATGCTGGTATGAAATTACTGTGTTATAGACAGAGCATCTATATGAGCCAATAGATCTTTCACTTCATCCTGAACTTGCTTGGACGAGCCAGACAATGACAAACGCGAACAAAATGTGGCCAGCGTTTCCACATTTTTGTTTGTATCTCTGTGTTTCTGCAGATAAGCTAACAACATACTAACTATGTTTTGAACCTCTTCTTTGATCGACACGGAATCGTGACTCCTGCAGCTTTGTAATAAAAGCAATTTTGTCTGGACTAATTGCAAGGGGTTATAACCATCCTGATCCAAGCATGTTGGATCTACGCCCGCATTTAGAAGAAGCGTAACCACTGATTTGCTTGTCACAGCTGCTAAATGTAATGGAGTATTACCTACGCTATCGCGAAGATTAGGATTCGCGCCATGTTCTAACAGCAAATGTACCATTTCCGTGTAACCCCTGTAAATAAAATTTATTATATTGTTTAAACATTTTTCACTGTTATTCTGATTATCAATTTAGGCTTCATCTCGTTGGACTCACTTTAATTTACCTAAAAAATACATTTGTATCGTGTGAAAGACACGCAATTCCTATTTCGTGTTCTATTTAATTGCGAAATAATAAAATTAGTTGCAAATAAAAATGCATTACAGATCGGTAATTATTTGGTTAACTATTTTGGTGAAATATACCTGCAACATGCGAGGTGTAGAGGTGTTCTTCCCATCATATCACAATTATTAGGTGAATTACCAGCCAATAATGTTCTCTTCATCATACTAGTGTTATTCGTAGCTGCTGCAAGTCGCATTATATGCTCAGCAAGTTGTGTATCTCTTTGTCCTGGTATTCTTTTACTTAATACATCATTTTGTATGAAACGACGATGGGCACGAGAAACGCTCTTCTTCTCAAACTGCAAAGATTTACAATATTTACAATATATTTCTTATATAAATTTCAAAACATATGTAGCTGAAAATTAATATTAGTAATTAATCGAAACTGTGCTATTTGTTAATAAGAAAAAAATGTGTTGTCCTGAGACAAAATATTAAAACGTTCACGACAACATGATCCGTCATCGGTACATTACACATTTTATGCACAGCCGCCTGTAACCACTAGTCATACACAGACTATAAATGGCCTACTCTGTGTACAATCTTATTGTCCCTAAGTTGTCGTAAACGTCTTAATTAGAATAAACAAATTGTGGTATCGCCTGAAAAATAAATACAGACACACGAAAGTATATAGACGAACGATTGATGCAATAAACGCAAAGCTGCTTACAAAAGAATAATATCAACGATCGATAGAAAAAGTAAAAAATACATATAGTAGGAAATACCTTGAGCAGTCCTGAACTACTTGTAGGTATAGAATTGTCGACTTCGGAAGTATAATTTAATTCAAAATTTTGGTTTAATCGGGAAATCGGGTATGGTCTACTCGTCCAATTACGGGGAAACGGGGGAAGTTGTATATTAACTGGTTTCATGTCACGATAATCAATTTGAGTGTTAGTTATTGACACAAGGCCCGTACTGCCATTGTTCATATCATCAGTCGACGAATCATCATTTTGAGCGATAGAACTGTCGTTCGAATTGTTACTCGTTTCAATTCCAGAGTCCACGGATGTCATTTTGCATTTAATCATTCACAAACGTTTTAAAAATCAGCCACCTTTCACCCCTTAAATTCCATTTGCGCTGCGAGCATACAGACCACGGTAGTCTGTAGGAAAATAATAACAGACTTGAAGTTTGTCAGCAAGGACGGTTAACATCGTCTATTGCCAACATCAGTACGTACGATACATCGTACATTGTTTCGCCCTACTATAAATTTCTAACAGAAGTTTGAATAATTGTATCTCTAATTATAACTGTGTAAACTTTGTAAAAAATATCTGATAATCAATTAATATGAATGTAAATGTAAACTGAGATGTTGATTTTATTTGGCTAAATTTATGAAATACAATATAGTTATCTTTCAAATAATTAGAAAGGAAATTTTAATTCTGTTTTATCAATGCAAAATATATAATATAATTCACAGGAAACTACGGTGTAACCGTTTTCGTAATTTAGTTCCGAAAGAAATAAATCCCTATTTTATGTAAAATGGCAAGTTAATCAGTATCGCGTGTAAGTTCATTATCTATTTCGCCAGCCCATTTTCTATGGTTTATATATGCAATACTATTTGCGGGGCACTGTACACAGACCTATTATTTTGGATATTCGTTGATGATACCTTTGTTAAAATAAAATGTCATTACTTGCGGCAACGATGTTTCGCGTTGCCCGGTCTACAAGTTAGTATACAGGAACTATTTTAATTTTTACAATTGCATACTTGCATCCGTAATTTGTATTGAAAGGTTATCTCAATAATATAAGTTTTACTTGTGTATAGCAAACTATAAGTAAAAATTCCCAGTTGAAGGGTTAACGATCTATGCACCTGACTAGCTATTAATTCAAGTTTTTGTATTTTGCAGAGTTAGCTCCCTGTGCTAATCAATTTCATACTTCGTTTACAATGCATTTGGACCAAAAATGGAGAGAGAAGTATGGAAATTTAAAGAAATAAGAATAATATACAAGGGTACTTCTCTTACCAATGTTATCAAAAGGTATCATTGCTGCATTAACACTGTTGCAAAAACCATAGGTTTGTCTGTGAATGATCTGTCATTGAAGAGCCTAATGAAGCAGATATAGTTGTGTGTATATGTGTGAACTAAATTTTCCTACGCATTTTAATTTTGGTCCTTTGAACTTCAATTCATACATATACACAGGATCAATTGAGATCCCTATGTAAAGGCATGAAGTTTTTGTAGCAGTGTTTAGGCAATGCCACAGCCTTTGAGTCTATTGGTGATGGAAGTATCCAATATAAATATATGTGGGAAATTCAGCATTTTATGCATGGTAATAATTGTAGGAAAGGTTTAATAACGAATCCAAATAATTATGGCCCAATGGTGACAAATTCAGATTACTCTTTCAAAGATAAGAGACCTGTTCCATACGGTTCTAGGCAGTTAAATCGTATAAAACAACACCAAGAATACGTGGTATTTTCCTTAAACAAGTTATGCCTCCACGGTGTAAAAATTAATATGTTAAGAATAATTAAACTGTTGCATTCCAGAAAAGAATTGTTCAATTGGTTGGCGAAGTTGATCACGCGGTTGAACTACACGCTAAAAGGGTCGCAGAAAAGAAAGCACAAAGACAACAAATTTTGGATAACAAATTGAAGCCTAAAGGAACCGAATTAATTGATAGCAAATAATGTATTTTAATTTGTTTTGTAATTTATATGTAAATGTAAATAATAAAATATTGTATATATAATTTCACTATCTATTTTTTTAAAGCTGTTTCATCATTTCACTTCACAACATATTAAGTCAGAAAATATAATGTTTCAATATCTTGCAATAATTTATTTGAAAGCTACAGCTATACCTTTACTTAAGCTGGTAATCATCAGGATATTTTATAAGTCGTGGGATTTTATCTTGTTCCTCTTTACTAATATCATATAATCTAACTGGCACAGGTCTTAGCTGTTTAATTTGATTAGATACATTTGCCAACATATCTTCAGGAACATTATCATTGGGGAAGATGTGCAGCCTTTGCATAGTATGTCTTCTTTGTAGAGTTCCATCCATCGATCGATAAACAGCTTTCTTGACAATCTACACATTATAAATAAAATATTGTTAATACTTTAATACAATTTGTTATACATTAACCCTAACGCCTACCACGAGCAATTATATACAGAAAGAAACGTGTACCACTAGTGATTGTATACACAAAGCTACGCATACCACAGGTGTATCATGTTAATGTCTAATTTAGTTACCAACGTACATGTACAAAAACTTATATACATTCATAGCTCATTGCCAAAGTATTGCTATTGTTTTAAAATCTGATATTTTTACCATAGTAGGATCTTTGCTGTGTAATTCCCAAGCAAGCGTCCAACTGGCACCGCCACTATATCCTGTGTGGTGGAAATACACACGTTTCTGCCATTCATCACCACGTAAAGCGATGTCTTTGCTATTTATTACTATTACATGATCGCCGCAATCATCTAAATAAAAATGTAAATTAAATATTACAGAAATGTAGATGTTTGCAAATAATTTTGCAGTAAGATAATTTGTTTAAATGAAATTGATCTTTGCAGTTAATGCTTGAACAATTTATGCATCGTATAAATAAATATTTTTAAAATATCTGCACATTAATGAGCATATATTTAATTAAACATACTTAATGGATGATATATTGGTTTGTATAATCCCATAAGATACTTTTTTATCAATGGTGCAGTAATATATGGATCTTGCCAAGTTGCATCGAAAATATGCCAGATACGTGCAAAAGTGCCCCAATGCTGCAAGGCAATTATGTAAAATACAATCATTAATCGTATAAAAATCTCCAATAGAAATTTAGCATCCAAATTCATTAATATATGTGTTATTTAAAATGTAACCTGTTAACCCGAGTAAGATTTTGAATGCTAAATGTTTCGAAAACACATTCTAGATAATACATTTTATAATGAATTAATATAGCATTTACAGAAGAAATTAAACACCTAAACGCTTGATAATGTTTAGTTTATAAACTGTTTTATATGAAACAAACAAAAAAATAACACAAGATTTTGCCGGTCACAAGTAAAAAAAAATACAAAATGTAACAGCTTGTAAAGAAACGAACCTGTCCTCTTCGTAGAAGAGACATGATATTTATTATATTACAAATTCAATATCAGTGTTGAAATAAAAATGCTTAAATCATATAACGCATTATAACGTTAAGGTTATGTACTTCTACAAAATGCATGAGCTTTCTGTGAAACTTTTGGTGACGTTGGTATCACTAGGCGATTGCCCGGAAATGCACGCGCGCTTTTTGAAGCACAGGTATAGAAATAATTCTCTCAGGTAAGTTTATGTGAACCCTTAAAATGCCCACCGCCCTTCTCTTCCCTTTCATGAGAATCCATTTATGAAAAAACAACCACCAGGAGCCGAGATAACAATTTTAAAAAATGGTATCGGTAACGATATGTCGATAACGGTACAAGTGGCGCCGTTTGCGGCCTTTTTCACAATTTTCAATATTAATTGTTTAATTGTTTATAACAAATGAACTGCACATGGAATAATGTTCCCACCTATTGGAGATGGTAGCTGATGCTCCCAGCTTCTATTTATGTCCACAGGGCATTGATGTACCTAGCCAGAAAGAGGCAGTAATCGCATTTGTTTATAATTTCTTTAAACAAATTCAATTATCTCGGCTTCTGCTGGGCCGATTTAAATCAACAACCCCCCCTTACTGTAACTGTATCCTTACATTCAGATATGCTTTGAAAGAATATTAAAGAAATATAGAAGATAAATTACAATTTAATAAGTGTTTTAATGTAATAGTAATAATATAATAATAATAATTAATAATAATAATATCAACTTATAATGTTATTAAATACTTTATACATGTACATAGTAATGTATTTATAATTATTCATATTTTATCACTAAGGAATTATTAGTATTTAATAGTAGCAAAGATTTTATGTAAACAGGTAAGTCTTTTTTGCACAATCAGTCCTGTTATAAAGAGTAGTATATTTTTTCACTCCAATTGTGTCTGTGAGGTGAAAAATCACTTACATTATTTCATCTATGCATGGTTGTACATAGTTATGTGCTATAAATTCATGTGTAAAAGTGTCTTGTATCAACAATCTCTTTTTTGTCTATGAATACAAAGAATTTTGATGTTACCAGACATGTTCAGGATTCTGTATTTCGCATACAAACTTTTTGTTTTGTCTCGTTATTTCTATTTCTACATTCCGTTATTGAGAAAGGAACTTGATTCTTCATTTAGGCAAGTATAGCACCAAGAGGCAAGTATTATTTTTGAAGGCAAATGCCGCCAGTAAACAATACGAATAAAATTGTTACGATAAATATCAATTCGTTATTTCGTTCAGTCATTACATCTATAAGAAGTTTGATGATCATACTTGACATTATTTCTTCACTTTTTTTATAAAGTTTTGCATTATAATGAAAAGCATTGCTATTGATCGCATAGCTATAATAAGCATTACTTCATAAAGTCCATGATCTTCCTCCTATTGATTGATTTTGTTTTAGACATTGATTTTTATCAAGAACATACACTTCCTTATTATGAAGAAAAAAATAAGGAATTTGTAACAGAACCTTCGACATTGCATGGTCAAAGTAAATCGTACTGCTTGGTAAATCATAAATATAAACTTCACTTATACTCTAATTTCAATGTTTGATCTTTTGTGTTACATGAAAATAAATGTCACCAAAGAAACGTAGAAACCACAGAATGAACAAAAAAATATTAGAAAAAGTACGAGACAAAGCTATTAATTAATACACTGTATTAATGTAAAACTATTTGACATTTTTATAATTCAATTACTTTTTTTTATTTCTTAAAAGTAAAATATTCCTTAACTTAAAAATAATCAGAGACTTTAAAAAATATACTGCCAGAAATTTTATTATTTTCGACGTATTATTACTTTAATCTATATTAGAAAAAATATAGAGTTTAATCGGCCTTAGTAAGCTAACGGATTCAAATATTTTCTTTCTTTACCAATTTCCATTGTATTTAGCTTTTCAATGGTAAAAATTCTTTTGTATCCACAGTAATTGTGAAATTATCGAATAATAGTAACATTACCATTAGCTATAAAAATAATACTTAGAAAGCAGCAATACATTCAATAATAATAATAATAATAATAATAATAATAATAATGATAATAACAAATAAGTTAAACACGACAATTTAAGCATATTTGTTTTCTTACTTCTTATAGTGGTAGAAATATGTTATAACCCTATAATAGCAATTATAATTACAGTACTCTCCTGTTTCACTTATTTCCAATAATTTAGAAACCGACATTTGCCGCCTCTGGATGAAATATCCTGAACATTTGGTCTCGGGATATAAATGTATGTAAAAGCGTGTTACGTAGTGGTATTGCGCCCAAAATCGTTATTTTGCATTAATATCTTTCTCGTTCCTTTACGTACATATACTGCAGCAACAACGCAGCTTCAGATTATGATGTATACCTTTGCGTAAATGCAAGTTGTGTTTCATGGCTACTGAATTATTACGAAAACAACACAGTTGGTTCCAAACATGCCGTAGCAGATCACAAAAGTATGTTTCTTCAGACGAACAACTAAATTGTTCTATACGTGTGCAACGTATTTCCATAAATGTTTTGTATAAAATGCACTAACAATAACTATTTCAAAGTAACTTCTACTGTAAGTTAATTTCAGAGTTTTAAAAGCATCTCAGGGAAATTTTTTTTGGGTATACAAATTGATGTATATAAAATAATAATATTATAGATATCGATGTCGTTTAAGACACGGCGTAACAATTTTTATACAGTAATATGTATTATTAAAGTAGTACACAGCACTGTAGCTTTCGAAATAAGTCACAGTAAAAGAATACTTCAATAGGCAAATAAAGCTACCGCCCAGACTGTCAATCAGTATATTTAGTTTGAATATTGTTTAAAGGAGAAATAAGCTATCGATCGATTTAAAACTCGATTCAAAATGTTTTATAATATCCTTCTCAAGGGGATATACTTTGCCTTATTATTTCAAAAGCTACATCGTCCTACTATTTATTATACAAAAAAATTCATGTGATTTCAACTCATTGATGTAATATGACGCGCGCGCGCCTGCAACAACGCGTTGTATAGATCCAGTTACATAAAATCTTTGGCAAAGGTATGATTAATCATTGACCCATGACACTGTAAATATGTATCTAATATTATTGTATTCCATAAGCAGCTACTCGCCATTTGTCATTTTTTTTACATAATTTTGATTTCTTCCAGCATGAGCATTCGAAAATGATTATGCTCATGAAATGCACCTGGTCGACATTATTTGATACAACGTCTGAACTCGTCTCCTCAACCAACGCTGTCTCCCATTACTTCTGTTTCTGTCTCGTGTTCTTTATGCTCTAACACTTCCTTCGTTTCAGATTCACCACATGCGTCCACAAATTCCTAGGGACAAAAATAACATTAGTTTTATCATACCAGAACAGTGCTGGAATATTTGACGGAGTGAAAATAAAATGAAATACGGCGTCAATATCAATAGCGGCAAATAAATGTATGTTGCAAGTTAATCCTATAATATATTAAACTGAGTTCCTTACATCACGGGTGGGATCGTCAATACTGCTATCCTTGTTTAAAATTTCACCTGAAAATCAGAAAGGAAATTAACTACTATTTTCATTTCATAATAAGTTATACGATTACGTAGATCAATGAATACTGTTGGCCTACATTCTGAAAAATTGAAAAAATAAAGAACTAACCGGGTTCCGTTTGTGTTTGGCTTGACGTGGTGCACGTTTCAGAAAATTCGCGACGTTGTATATCTGCATCGTGAGCGTGAAGCCGTTCTCTACTTCTCCGTAATTCTTTTCTTAATGATTCCCGTTCCTCTTCTCTCTCTTTTATAATTTCCTATTATTTTCAAGCAAATAAAAATATAATATAAGAGGAATATAATTCATGAATCGCTATAAATGAACTTATCTTCCTGTTATATTGTCCTTTATGTTTGCACAAGTTATTGCTTGATTTTTTCAATTTCAATCATATTTTTATTTCACTTATATCCCTTACCAGCAGCTGCGACAATTGCGATGTCAATGAATGACACACTGGTTGCAAGCTCGCAATCGAGATTGATGGTTGCTGAGGATGTAGGTGCATTCGTGGCGATGGACAATCAGTTGACTCACAACTTGGTGACATCGCTATTGTTGATGTTCCACGTGATGCAAGAACGGCTTCTGTTTCGCTGACGTTTAATGCGGAATTTAACATCCCTACCAATTGATTCGCTGTAAAAGTAAAAATTACCTATATTCAAATTGCTAAAAAATTTTCTTTAAAGTTAAGATTTAATAAATACCGCCCTAAACATTGCGAATTCTTAAACTCCAAATATACACAAGAAGTTCTGTTTGAGAAAATAAATATTATTTTTCTGTAAAAAAAATACCTTGGCTAATAGCAGCGAGTATAAGTTCAGCAGGTTCCTTTTCCATACTTGATGGTTCGGACGCCATATCAGCCACATGTTCGAAATCCTCTTTGGGAATATTTAAAATATCTGCTACTAACAATTGTTTCTCGATCAAAGCTTGTTTAATTATTTCGTCCTTCCTCCTAAGGCATTCTAAAAATAAAAAAGAAAAAAAATCACTTTACCAATAGTAATTTTAAAATTCCCACCTTCGTCTTATAATCGACAGCTTTGTAATTCAATTAAGCTTGTACAGCTTTTCTAATAATATACCTATGGGTGTAAGGACAGGTTCCGCAACATGTACAGGCGGTACTTCCACGTGAACTTCGAGTGGATCAATTAACGATGATTGCGTACAAGTAACCAATCGCAATGGTTCTCCTGTGCCTAATCGAAAATAATATTACAGATTAAAATTACACTCATATACTACTCATGTACTTATTACATCATCTACAAACCTATTAAATATTTCCAAAGAACCATTCATTCAAAAATAATTATTCACCTTAAAATCTTACAAAATTCATTAAAAAGTCCAAAGACTTTCCCCCATTTTATGTAACCATAATCAGAATTTCTAATACGGCTTCAACAATATACAAAATCGGATCCTAAGCAAAATATAAATTAATCTTCGCAATTTTTCTGTCGTCCGCGATTTCCCAATAAATACGCAAAACATTCAAACAGGGTATTAAAGCTACAGCACCTGTTGCAGATGGTTCAGACGAGTGCGGCTGCTGTTGCTGTTTAGTTTGTTCAACCCGTGGAGGATCTTGTCCAGGAGTACTAGGCGACTCTGCTTCCTGCTCAACGCTAGTGTCTTGTGCAGGCTCCTTCGGTTCTAATTCTGGTTCCTGCTCCTGTTCCGTCTTATCAGGAATATTGTCATGCTCCGTCGAAGATGTATCCTCGATCGCAGGACCAGGTTCCTCTGGCAGTGTTGTGGGTGGAGTGGGTCTTCTACCTTGTTTATCACGAGCCTTATACGCTTCAGCTGCCTCGGAGATGTGCTTACACCATAGCTTTCGTTCCGCCGGCGAGGCCGCCACTAAATCGTAAATCTGTGCTCCGTTCTGCGATGTGTTCACCAAGTAAAGAGAATTCTTGTCCACCGCGTTATGTCTAACGAGAACTGTGGACACCTTCACGATTGGACTCAACGCGGAATTCGCTTGGTTCAGATTGATGAACTTTAGCAGGTACTTTTCGTCTTGTCGATGCAAAAGGAGTATCGTATCGTCCAACAGAACTACGTGCAGATCGACCGGTTTCGCACGATTCTGTTCTGTTCTGCGCCACTGCAACGGACCCTCGTATATCAATTTACGTTTCGTGATATCGAGATTCTTGAACTCCTGAACAGTTGGATGATCGAATTTTTCGAACGCCGATCTATCAATGGTGCGCTGAATCTCCGACAGTCTTTGATAATCTTCGGCCTCGCGTACTGCTTGATTCACGCAACTAAGAATTTCTTTGCTACGATCGAGACTTCGCAGAACCGCGGCCCTTTCTTTCTCGTTACTATCTTGAGTATACTTGGCCAGGTTCTCGAACAGTAAAGGATATTTGGTCAGTCTAAGCATCCCGGTTAGGATATGGTCTTTGAGCTGTAGCCTTCGACAGAGGGGATTCGCCTCGATCTCGTTTAGGAAGTTATTTAATTTTGGATCCTTCCGACGACGATCACGCAGAGCATCGAGGGCTACCTGCTGCTTCGCACAGTACGTGGACGCGGCTCTCTCGAATGTTTCGCCGTTCTCACCGTCGAACATCTCCAACAGCAGATCGCCGATATCGCCTACGCACGGGTTCTCCTTCCTCTTACGTTTCATCGTTTGATTGAATAGCGAATGGATCGTTACCATTTCGTCTAGATTGGAAAAGAGTAACTGTATTTGGTCTAAGGGAAGTACTTGAGATTCGAGGAGCGGTTTGTGGAAGACGTGCGACAGCACTCTAAGCGCCCGCACGTGAGATCGCTCTGTGTGAAAGAGTTCTGGAACAGAGTACGAAAAAACAGATCAGTTTTGTATACCTTGAGGGATAATGAATTAATTATACTTGTAACTGCGAGTACTTCGCAACCCTCTCGCGAGATCTGATGAAGCTTCATAAGTAAAATATTTTTACAATCAACGAATAATACCAGCTGGTACTTTTATTCGCGAGGAATTGATTTTGTGTCCGATTTCTCTTTCGTTTAATTTAACCAAAAAACAAAACGAAGATACTGGGGGAACATTAAATTATGAAAGCATAATAACCATTGATAACTTCTTGCCGCTTTTTCTCCGCGTTGCTGAGACGAAGGAGAACATCCTCGGCGACACCCTGACTCCAGTCGGGTGGATCAGGTTCGACATCAACATCGCTGTCCCACGAAGTTGATGTGTTCGTCGCGGAGGTGGCTGGATGGACCTGCTCCAGGCTGGTACTCGGACTATCCAGGCTTCTCGTCGACAAACTGCTGTTCGACGAACTGCCCGCAGAATTCCCGGGGAACGTCCCGGCAGGTTCGCAGTCACTGAAACCAGCCCTATAGTCAATCGTTAGCGAATGAAGAATTCTACGTTTAAACTGTACCGGCTACCGGAGCCATTTGATACCTCCTCAATACCTATAGGTAAGTTCGACGATGTCATGACCAATTATGCTACCTATGATTCCCTTCGAAACTTAGACTACTAAGTAAATAAATGTAACATGATATACTGCGATCAATATTTTTATACCATATTTATCGATATAGTTATTAAAGTAGGGAACACATCACACTCACGTCGATTCGAAATCACGACGAATACAATAGATATTCTGTTCAATAAAAAAAAAATTAATTATTTAATACGTCACAGCTTTGCCCTAAACCTATCAGACTCGCGGTGAATAGAATAGATTTTGCATTAAATATCAATTGAACCTCGCATTTGAAAGTGACGCTGTCTTTAATGCACAATGTACCTTTCGGATCTTGTACGACGTTCATTAACACTTTGGTGTTCGTTATTGGCGGCTTCGTTGGGAAGTTCGGGGAGCCTTTC
This sequence comes from Nomada fucata, assembly GCA_948146005.1. Classification (NCBI taxonomy): domain Eukaryota; kingdom Metazoa; phylum Arthropoda; class Insecta; order Hymenoptera; family Apidae; genus Nomada; species Nomada fucata. The sequence goes on from OX411277.1 coordinate 6,181,428, forward strand.
CTCGGCGTTTGAACACCCCGACGAGATGTCGTTCGACTGATCGAAAGGGGAAGACGGTTCCGTGCAGGATATTGGACTAGTTAAGTTTTCGTTGCCGCGAGAATTAGGCCGAGGACGGACACGACGAGAGCCTCGTTGCCTCATCTCTTATATCTCCTTAGCCCTAAAGGGCTTCCGCGATGTCGCAAAGCTGACAGGCATGTGCCAATTCCACTATAAACCCGATATTACGTGGACACTTTTGTACACGACGAACTTTGATCGCGACGATATGTAGCGCGTTACACGGGGGAATAATTGCACTGGCGTTTTTCTTCTTCTTCTAATAGTCTGTTTTTCTGCCCTGCTACAAAAATTCGCGGAACGATCAGAGGAGGTCCGGTTCGCCTGACGAGTTCAGCGGTGTACACAATTTTTAACGAGATCTAACTTGAAAGGTAAGAGTTACATGTAGAATGCTAGAAACTGCGATGGATTTCTTGGTAATATTAGATTTTTCGTTTGAACGCTGTTTAATTATTTCTGGAATTCTTGAGGCGACTTAGAAATTTTCAAACATTTTGGCCCAATGATACCATCCTAACCAGCTTGTATTAATCTTTTGTTGCTTATTTATTTGCTGTTTGGCCATCTTTCTTTCGTTAATATAGCGTTCCTCATCCCCAAAAGATTATATCATTCAACAGCAATTTAGAATAACATTCAATCGATGTACGCGTTTAAAATGTTGTATAATTTGGTTGGCAATTGATAAATTATTAAAATAAATTATTGGTCCCAAGCTCGTAAATTAAAGGGATTGTGCATGCTTAAAGGTCACGCGTTCTTTTCGCAGCAAAAGTCGGCTAGCAAGTACATTGGCATTTTGCCTGACTTGTCATAGTCATTACATCGTTGTTTGCACCCTTTCCATTATGATTGAAGACGATTTACTAAAGGGCAAGAATATATTGAAAAGAATACTACCCTTTGATCTTTTCCATTTTATTGCGATTCATGTTCATATAATGTATAAAATAATTGACCCAAATAAATCAAAAGAGAATATCTTTTATTCAGCATATCGTCCAAAAAGAAGACAAATTTCTCAGAATATTCTGAACTTAATTATTATGCACCGTGGACGAAAATATCAAGCAATTATTTAATAAATGAAAAGGTACGGTCAGAAATTTAATAACCCTCCAAAACGTACTGGATTTTTTATTATGTTATCAACGTAGCTCAACGTGGTCAGTGCCGCTCCTTTATTAACCGATCATTATTATTCACTTTATGAACTGCTCTTCAAACTACGAGTTCGTGTGTGTTTCATTGATCTTTTGCATTTTTGTAACAGCGTGAAGCACACGTCCATTCATAACTGTTACCTTAAAAACATTCGACGCGGAAAAATTTAAGACTTGGGGAGCCATCAATTGGTCCAAGATATTTTCCATTAAATTGCAATAAATTTAAAATAATATAATATAATAAAGATCTCTCCATTTACCAATAACAATAAAAGCTATGCCCCGCCACCTGTAATTTTCAGTCACTATCATACATGTCACAAGCATAAAGAAATTCAAATAAACGAAACACGATTCAGCCATTAAAAATAATTTTGTAAAGTTTCGTCGCACGACTTTTGGATGAAAACACAGTTTCGATACCCCATCGGCGCGTTCGGCTTAACCGAGAGATAATTTTCGCAGGAATTTTCAGGGTTTTTCATTTATCTGGAATAATCGAATAGTATGCCCGGCAAGGTGTACCGTGTATAAACGAGAACTTAATCGACGTCGATCAACCTAAGCCTTATCGAAGCCGCTCCTTCATCACTTTAATCAACCCCCTAGATATAGAGGCGACATCGACTTGTGGCTGATACGCTGCCTTGTGCATACAGACGTACGTAGCCATCAATGGTACCTGTATTCTTCCGAAGAGCAAAAATCGGCGTAATTCTCTGTCACGTACGCTGTAAAACCTCCTCCACCAAACGTTTGTTCAATGAAATTTTCTACAAGCGAACGCACGAAACAGAACCCCACATCGACTCAACTTGTTCTTATCACATATTCTTCCGAGCAAGTTTGACATTCCGATTTGTCCGCCGTTTCGAAAACGCCGGGAATAATCGAAGAATGAAAGTTAAGTAGAACTTTGTTCGCGTATAATTCAACTTGAAAACAAGTGATGTACAACTGGATTATTCGAAAATTAGTACAATTACGTGTACAAAATGGGTCAACGTTACGGTGGCTGCAAAAGAAGCTGAACCTATGGCCGATGTATTGATTCGAAAGCATCGATTGCTTCAAAAATAAAGGGCAAGACATCTAACCGTAGCCTGATATCGTTTAGGTACCCGTTTACAGGCGTGCACGCGTACTACTGAGACCGGATGGATACAAAACGGATCGCTTTCCCTTTCCTCCCCATTTATGCGCATCGATCTTTTTAAAACCAGATGCATTAGCCAGCTAATTCATGCGAATCGTAATAATGGTTGCGTGATATTAACGACTATATTAAAAATATGCAACGCGTGGCATATAGCGCAAATTCATTATTCTGTTCCGTTTAACTTCGACCCCCTGACTGTATGAATTTTCTATAAATATAGTTTAGGGATATAGTTTAAGAAAAAGAAGAAATCAAGTTTTTTTTTCAAATGTATTTCTGTTTCGTTCAAGAAATATTAATCTGCGGGGGATGAGTGAACTTGTCACTGTCACGACCATTCGCTAATCGTTTTCGATTGAATTTAATTGTGGTGATCGTGACCCGTATGCGGTACAGTTATTCCAAGAAATCTACCCCTTCTATTATGCGAAACACAATTCTAGCAAGTTAATAATTTTCAATGAATTAATTGCCCTGAAATCGATCTTACACAACGCTAAGCTACCAATTGGAATGCTGCTTCGAACTTGTTTGTTTAGACGTAATCGTAATTTTTTGAAATACAAAAACGTTTGAACAAAATAATTGTAAAGTTTTTATGAAAACAGATTAATAATTTTCAATTATTATCACGAGCTGGGTATGCTAAAAAAAATAATTGGACGCAACGATGTTCCCAATATTTGGTAAACCTAATCAAGTGTTTCAATACTAAAGGGAACAATGGGAAAACCTAGACTGTGATAAAGACGCATGACTGTTGGCAGAAGGGAAAGCCATAAAACAGTAATTAACCACAATGTACTTTGCTGAGAGTAGGATCTAACATGTTCGTCTGCATGTTATATCGAACAACCATAAAAGAGAATGTTTGCCTTTAATCAACTATTTAAACAATATTCGCGTAACATTCCCGACTATTATTTCAAGAACATATATTTAATTATTAACATTGGCATAAATGACGAAATACTAATAATTTAATAGTAAATTGCCACTGAATGAAATGCGTAATATGCATCAGAAGACAATGAGAGGAAAATGATATTAGGAATAATGTTATTTGAAGATTAAATTAAATATATTCAGGAAAATAAAAGGTGAAAGAATAGGCAATCATATTCTTCATATAAATATGATGCGTATAGAAATTTGTCTAATAACAATGTAATAAAACTTTATCATTTCTAATCCTATCGCGTTTGAATACAAACACCACAATCGATCAGTCTAACCGTAAATAAAATTGAACCGATAGTAACACACCTTGAGAGCCCGATATTTCTTCCAAAAATTACGAAAAGAGAAGTAAAGAGGACTTTCATCTCTCAAGAGGATTTATACAATTTCTATTCTGGACTGACGCATACAAGGCGTTTTACGTATCTCACGTTCGAATCATTAAATCACCAACGCATTAGCTACGAACCTTGCTACACATGTATTTTTAACAGCGAAAACGAATAGGCCCAGCTTGATTTTTATTAATGATATCACGAAATAACTGCCGTTCACATTGCTCCAGAAATAAACGCATGACAATGACGAAGATACCGGCACGAGTTATTTATTTATCCATCCCCGACTCAAAGAGCCGCACGATGTAGCTTCATGCTTCATCGAGTAAAAGTGAACATTGCAGTTGCTCGATGAGGTCAATAATCTTGTGTACTGTTTTTTTCGAAAAAGAGTTGCAAAAAGAATAATGTAAAATAAAAAAAACCTCCAACGATTTTGAGACACTCGAGCAGGTCAACAACCCGCGGTTCATAGTAGAACTTTTTGAATTTCCTTTGTAACAGGATTTCCTTTAATTGCCGGGTGATTATAGAAATCTGTCCATCATCAGTGACCAAAATAAAAAAATAAATGAGTAATCTTTTTTTTTTACATCTCGTATACATTTCTCAAAAATGTTTTATTATTAAGCTATATATGCGTATCTCGTTGTTCAACAGAAAGAAATATTATATCTTTTTGTCAAACGTTGAATTACATTCTGTTTTTAATTCATACAAACTGATAATATGAACAGCAGATTTATGAAATCACTTTCCCTTTCACTGATAAATACTATCACCATTCACACACTTCATTCCGTGTTGTTAAACGTTTCAATAAAGCATTATTGAGATTACGATTAAGCTATTTAAAACAAGATGTGTATCGTGTAATTGACACGATGTTGTGCGCGGCTAAAACGGGTGTTATCCAGATGCGTAGACTAGGAATAATTTAAAGCTTCCTTTAATTTTACTAATTTGAGTGTTTTTTATCACGTCGACCTAAACGATCCGTGTGACTCTAATATTCTATGCCATTCCCTAAAACTACGCCATAGGAAGATCAATTCTATCTTTGAGTACGGCATTTAATTTTTCGCAAAATATACGATAAGCGTGTGAATTTATAATACATTATAAAGCGTCGAGAACCTTCAACATTCATTGCACGCTCAAAAAGCATTGAAGTCTCCAGCAAATGATTCAAATTTTGCAATGAACAAAATCTACCGCCCAGTAAAAATTATTATCATTATTATAGAGCATAAATTATTTTCCATTTCTGTTAAACGTTATATCATAAAAAAAGTCATAAGGCGAAATCAACTATATAATTAAAAAACTGTATTCCAGCAAATATAAATACATCGAAACCGCGTTGCTACCGATATTACACAACCACCTTACATTTATTCTTCAAATTTCCATTCGAAGATATCGAATGTATGTGTGTACATAAAAATTGAATGCCGGACCAAAGTCTACCACTCCATTCACTCCTACGTGTTTTAACCCCCCAGTCACCGTATATATTCGAATACTGCCAACGTTTCACAACCATCACCTATTTATTCTCGAATCAGTGAAAAACCTTCGCTCGTTTCCACGAACGTTCAACCACCGATTCTTTACTTTCGTCTAGATCAATTGTCACCAGCTCCGACTATTTTATTTACCGATCAATTATTAACTAAATAATGCAGCGCACCGGTCACTACTCCGGCACAACATGAATTTACATAACACAGGCATAAAATGTTCATTTCGCGGGCGAAGATGAAATATATAGAACGTTGATCAATCTACAGCGGAACATGAGTCTGCATGGGGGATGATTCGTTCGACACCCCCGATCAGTTGAGTTTCCGTTCACGGAGATAACGGGGAACCGGTTGAACGGAAGGGGCAGACAAGCAGGAGGAAATCGCGAAACGAGGCGGTCGGATCCTCGTTCGATGCGTTTCGGGCAAACGGAACGGGTTAACGCGTGGGTGTTTCGTACTGTCGAAGCGACGCAATAGCCATCCGCGGAATTGAACGTTTAACGTCAGACTGAAGGCCTTCTGCCTGGCGTGTACACCTTCACCAGAGGAAGAGGAACGAGCCGAGTCTGCGCCGTTTGCACGTGGACGTGGATCTAGAGCGTCAAGAAACGAAAAGTCGCCGGCTAAGAAACCGAGGGCCATGCCAAAAATCTATACACGGTGTGCCTGAAAAATTCCAGGGCCCAGTAAAAGCCGGGAATAGACGTTCCAGCTGATTTTCGGGGCGCGTAATGGCCGGTGCGAGTTTGCTGGCCGTGTGTTTGATAATAGGCGCGAACGAAACGAACAGAAACATTGGGAATGATAATAAATAATCGTGAAGATTTGATCAGTTACTTGGATGATCTGGGCGGGTGTCTGCATTTTCTTTGCTCCAAATGATTTTGAAAGTTCTGGTGTTAAATGGAAAGTTATTGAACGAGTTTTCGAGTGACGGGGATAAGAGAAACTGTCGGACGGTTTTATTTTATTTCTTGATAAACGCGGAGTAAGTTTTGTAGCGATATTATTCTTGGAAAATATTGCGGTTAAATCGAATAACTGAATGAGCTGCAGCATCTTCTAGAGAAACGGTGATATTTTATTTTCAACTAGATTGTAGGTTGAATTTAGATTTTTATCGGGAAACGGTGATTTAATGAGACAACGCAATAATAAGAAGGAAGTTGTTAATTGCGTTATTCACGAAAGTGGCGTAGACACGTCTTCATCAATGAAGTATTAAAATAGAACACGCAGAACGTATATGCTAATATTGTTCGTTTCCTTATTGACGTAACTCTAAAACTTTTCAGACACATTCTATATTTATTCGTTCCAGGCAGACGCGTGAAAAGCGAAACGCGAAATGATTATGCTTCAAGGTTGCTAAGAATGCACTCGGAGCGGTGCAATTTTTGCGTATTAGTTCGATCGTCGCCGAGTATTTTGACTAGAAAATTCGGGAAATTTATGTGTCACCAATTTTTGAAAGCGTACGATTCAAATGTTTTTAATAGACAGAACAGGAGAAATGTCGAAATTGCAACGGGTGTCCTTTAGTTTCAGGCGAATTTATTCTTACTGCCAGTTTGAACGTAATCACAGTACCCGATTTTTTAATGAACTTTGATCCCAATTAATTAATTCAATTGATTGGATCAATTGAAAATTGACCGTCTATTCCTTTCTTTTCGCATATATCATTCATAGATGCATCTGTTTTTATAAATTTATAAATAGTTTTATTAAAATCGAACTGTGTACAGTGAACCCATGTTTCTTAGCAGACTTGTTATTCATCGCGTTTCGTACGTATCGACGTGAAATCCAAATTCGTTTGGAAATACCGATCTCCGTAACATTTCTATTTTGGCAATTATACAATTGCGTAATAAAGCACTACTGACAGTCTCACGGAGTTGTTAAAATAGTTTAAGAAACAGTTTGTTATTTCGCATCGACATAAGAGTATGTGTGTGCGTGTGTGATACCATACAAAATTTGCCCGTTTCTCTTAAATAAATCACGAGCTTCTGCATATTATTCTTATAAGTAGTAAAAATTTAAATTTACAAGAACTAAAATATTGATGAATTCAAATTGAAATGGGGAGTAATAATAACGAAATTGCTACTACAAAATTTTGATACTTAAAGAATCCTCCTACTATCGTATTAGTTATTAAATGTAATATCTACTCACTTTGTTTTAGAGAGATTTGGATCGCTGGTCTTCCTCTTTTCTCGTAGCTGTCGCTGCAATCAGAACAGATGCATGAATAGTCAAAGATACATGGCAGTGTACGACATGAAAGTTTGTTTCATCGGAATTTACGTAAAAATAAATTTCGCGAAACTCGGCCGGAATATTTCGTATTTCGGGGCTTTAATTCGTTCGTCGAATCATTTATTTCCATGTTACGTTACAAATATTTCCAAAACAAATTTTTCAAATTCTTACCTTGTGATGTATCCGCTCCTTGTAACTTTCAGACCTGTTTATGTTTGACGTCTTTGGCTTACTGGAAATATTTTGCTGCACCCTAAGTAACCGTAATTAACAAAGCGTAAATTAATATCTATAACAAAAACCAGCTAAGCGAGTGGAATTAATCAATCGAAAACGATTCGCGTGGCGTGTATGATATTAAACTGAAGTACGTTCTAAAGCATAAAATTTGTAACAAGGGGGCGTACAAAAATTTTCATCACTATCGTGTGCCTCTTTCTTCAGTCAAAACAAAAGTAAAAGAAATATGATTAAAGTAGTTGAAATATAAACGTATACAGAATATTTACAATTGATAGACTTGTAATAACGAAGTATAAACTGACAAAAATGATTGATTACATGAATAGCTGCGAGACTTGCGCAATTTTTTTTCCTTTTTTTCTGACTAAAGAAATTGATAAAAAATGGCTGAAGCAATTTAAGGAAAATATCTTTTTCAGCGATGTCGTAGAAATACAAAGAACATACATTTCAGAAATATCTTCCCGCGAGGAAGGATTGTCCATACTATCGGCGTGATCGGAGACTCCGCTGAAAGCGGAAATGCGTCCTCTTTCGCTACTACTACGCACGTTTCCGGCTACACCGCCCCCGCGATGTTCTCCTGAAAACATGAAACGATTGAATGCATTCATTAATTATATCAATACACGTTCTACTCTAGTACACGTTGGACTAATTATTGATGTCGACTAACAAAACAGTTGTAGGATTCTCACACAAATGAACGTTAATTAAGTACAAGTTAAGGGGTATAAATATCGCGCGCATCCGCGATTAAGTTCTTCTCGAACTGTTTAACAAATTACACCGCTAATGTTACCTTCCGTCGCGTTTAAACGAATTACTAAGCGAGTTAGTAAAACAATGTGCAATAAAAGCTACGAGTAAAAAATTTGTTTTTCCTCTCAATATAAAACTTTATTTCGCGGCATGTTCACGGAATACCAAAATATAGCTAGCGTTGTTTCAACGCAGAATCGGAAAAATTGATCGTCGCTTTCGATCTACCGTTTTTATTATGCCTTTCATTTTTACGAAGCAACGAAATATAACAGAGTGAAAAAAAAGGATCGTAACGCAATAGAATATGCGGCATACGGCAGTTAAATTATTTTGACTCGCATGAATGCATCACAAAAAGGCCATCACAGGTGTGTTGCAGGCGAACCTATCGATTTTCGATACTGTACTCCTGTACGCTCACTTTTCCCCCCCAAACAGAATGTTCCTTCGAAATGTATGCGATTTAGAAAGAACGGCTTAAAAAGTGTAAATTAAATGCAACGGATACACAAATAATCCTTTACCGATGCATTTTCGCGTTAAAACTTAAATTCCCCACAATGGTAGGATTTCAATGGAACACAAGGGAATATTTTCAAAGGGAATCAAAGGCAAATAATGTTTCGACGCCAAAGGACAATCTATGTTTGATGTATGAAAACATCTCGACAAGAATGAAAAAGTATAATTTTAATTATTCTAAACAAACCGCTACTTATTACAATTATAAATCTTTTACGATATTAACATCTAACTTCATCTATCTAACTTCAAATATTATTATTATTCTGGCTAATTCAATGTACACGTATATAGAATTCGAGGAAAATTCGTACTGAGAATTGTACGAGTCGAAATCGAAAATAATTGCGTAGCTACAGCATAGCTTCACACTTGTCCTGAAATTTGATCAAGAAGATATTACACAATCTACGGCAGGTTGTAAAGGTGCAATCGAGATCGCAGATGTATTCTAATTTGGTTCGTAAAATATGCGCGATAATATGAAAGGGCAAGCCCTATCGCGACGATAATGGAAATGAAACGAATATTTCGACTTAACTCGTCTATTTGATGCGAGCGAGCATCGAATTAACACGGACCACGAGGTCTGGCATTTCTCCAACTATTCGGTCTTATGTGGAGGCTTATCAGGTAAGGAATGTGGCTCAGGGTAAAAGCAGCTCACCAGAGTGTGCAGCAGTTAGGGTGGTTACATTAATCTTTACTCTAGGCAAACATACAAATGAAAATCATATTTGCTGCATTAGTATCACCTCATACGTCGATGAGAAGAATATACCCTTACATAATTTCGAAAACTATAGAAGCTACGCAATCAACGAAATTAATTTAGCAAAATTGATATCGTTTTCACCGAACACACAAATGGCTCTATCATTGCGTCTATTGACATTAAGTGCGACATTCCACGAAAAACATTTCACATCTCTGCTGTCCGAGGAAAAATAAGTAATTAATCCACAATAAGTTGTTTATGGCACTGCTGTGGGGGCTAAAAGGCTATCATCGACTAAATTAATGTCGAGCAATGCGAACAGAACGGAGGCTTCTGTCGCAATTATTGCCGATCGATCTCACCCCTAAATCGGCTTGAAAACCTCGACGACAACGTTCGCCAATCGTAAACCAGAGGGAACTCTTGAACTGTCCGGAGGGCAAGCAACAGGAGGCAAAATCATCCCGCGATCTGACGAAAGGCCGCGGACGTCAACGTTTCGCTGACTAGGGAAAAAAATTTAAATGGCTGTATAAATATCCGATTCGTATCGCCTAAAAATATCATCGTAAAAAATCCTGAACCCCCGTAAGCAGACAGATAGTTATAGATCAGCAGGGGTAGGTATGCTGAGGGGATGCAACGAAGGCAAAGCTTAAGTCTCGAGTATTTTTAGATAGGGCGATGTAGGCGCGTGTCGCAAAGGCCGGAAACCGTTTTGTGGGACCCCTCCTTCCCGTTTTCTCTTTCGTTGTTGTCGTTGCCGTCTGCGCTCGTGCCGCGCAAGATCTATCTTATTTTCCTTCCTCTCGTTCGAACGCATACTTGGCATATAGTTACAGGAGCGACAACGATCATTCGTCAAATGAAGAAGACGAGGGGCGAACGAATGCTGAGGATCGAAGCGACAGAAAAGTCTCCTGCCAAAGATTTTCCAATGACTTCACCCACTTTCCTGCCGCAATTTAAATGCATCTCGAAAATGAACGAACTGACGCGCCTTAGATATTTGATTTGCAAATATTTTGTGAAGAAATTGATATTTCCTAAGGGATGATTTCAAATGAAATTTCGAACAGAAAAGAATCGATAAAAATCATCACTGTATTGCATTCAATACAGGGCTGGTAAAAAAAGGCGTAGGTTTAGAAACTGATCGTGTACTCCAGTTCATTTACATGGCTACGTGCGATTTCCAGTACATTCTGATCTAATTTTGTCTAGACACGCAGTATTTGAGTAGTCGCAAGGTTCTGTTTATGAGGTACGTGACGGAGCAACGTCGAAAACGCAGAGGAATCATCGTTCATAAACTTCACCAAAAGATATAGTTATATACCACGTTTGGTTTTATGGATGCAGCGAAAATTTATGAACGTATCTGGTGTGTAACATGCGGCTAAGAAATTTCCATTGAGTGGCCTGCCAAAGCATCGCAGATCCTGTTTTTAACTTCTGCATCTTCAACCGAAACTTTTCACTCTACCTTCCACAAGTGTTCGCCCGAGGTATCCTCGAGCTTGCAAAATTACTGAGTTCAAAATTCGAACGATTCGAGTTTAGCATCTACCATACCAATCAAAACCTTGCAAACGCGCCGGAGTTTGTGAAGGAAATTTCAGTGATTAATAATAATAAGCAATCAAATTGGCTAAATCTTCCTGAAGTAAAATTTGTGAGGCAATTGCACGATTTAGAAAAAGACCGACACGCTTAGTTTTTAAATTATTTCACGTAGAATTGTTCTAAGTAAAAATTCGACGCATACATTTTTCTTCGATTTTTGTGTATTACTGATTTACATTTTTCTGTTTCACGCGATGGTTCGTTTATTCAACAAACGGGGACAGCGAAGCCAGTAGTGTTTAAAACAAACCTGTCTCCTTCTCTACTCCACTAATATCCTTCGCACCGGAGTCGTCGAATTTGCTAGAGGAATCGGTCTCATCGTAGAATGCACTGTCGTTCAAATTTTCGTAACACGTTGACACGTTCAGGCGATCCAAATCGACGATCAGAGCCGCTTCTATGATGTCGCTTGGCTCGCGTGTTTTCCTCACTACGTGAAAAGTCTCCCAAAATTTGCCGGCAAGCGAGCCTTTGCTCATGTGTGGCACCACGGTTCTCTGTTTGATCGCTTTCAGCTTCGTTTTCTTCGCTATTTTGTCTTTGCTAACTTTCTCGAGCACCACCGCCGAACCTAATCCGATCGATACATTTTTCTTGCCGTTCTTCACGCACGAATATTTCAAATCCACTTGGAACCCGAAGAACCTTCGCTCGAATTCGATAGTAATCATAAGTCAACGTGTACTAACTAATTTATCCAAAGACATGAACTATAGCATATTTCAAGTGACTAATCAAATTTTAATAATTGTAGAAGAAACGTTGCACAATGGTGTAGCAAGTGCGGCAAGTTTTAAGTAATCTACAATTTCTTGCAGAAAGTTCGCGTTACCTTCTAAAGTATACACACATATTTCAAGTCGACATTGAAATGCCTACAGTAAGCAACATAAAACATACCTTCTTTCAATAAAACATTCAACAATTTCAGCAATAAATCTCCCCCAGAACCCACAACATTGTAATTCAACTTCCCTCACGAGTTTATCTATGCCTCTACAAACCGTGAAGAATTCGCATCGTAAAAAAAGCATCCCAGCGCAGACACGACCAAAAAAAGAAAAAAAAAAAACTACACCTTCGTACAACTCGCCGAAGACCACGTACACAAAATAAAACACCGAGAGTAATGCGCCCGTATTATCAACTAATAAAAGAACGAGGACCGAACTGTTCGATCATAACGTACAAGCGCATAATTATACAGAAACGAAACGGCGAAGTAACGCAACGCCTACACCATCGAGATAAAACGCGTCCAGCGAAGGGTCCCCTTCGATCCAAGCGGATTATTAGATATTCACGCGATCTTTACCGTCGCCCTTCAGCTTCCGATTGAATCTGCTCCTGCATCTCTCCGACGAGAGCCTGAAGCTGGCAAAGCCAGCGATCAGGGGCGAGGGGTTGGTAGTCGTTGGGTAAGGGTTGCAGTCCGGTTCCCCCTCCAAGGGATCCCGCAACTGTTGCACCTCAACCATGTGCACACCTCGATGCTCCACCGACGGAGAAAATAGCCGGCCGGGTTTCTCTACTTCTCGCGGCAACAACCGAGCTGACACTAATTTCCCTCGAAGCCGCTCTCGCTCTCTTTTCCGCGGAGACCGCCGTTGGTTTCCGGTTAGACCCCACCAGATCGCTCCCCCGCTCGTTTTACAACCACGTTCACGGGCACGTCCGCGTACACGGGTGTACACGGGGTTTATATGCGTGTGGCCTCTGATTTTCAAAGCCTTGCCGGTGTAACCCTCGGGCACATCAGGAACGATCTTCGCGTTCGGGATATTGATGTACTTTAAAGTTGCTGTTAAAGGGTAACTCTCTGTATCGACCCCTGTTTCTCAGACCTACCCGCTGGGCGGTACGGAGAGATAGTACTTGCCGGATTTCTACCGTGGCCTGTTTATCCGCGCTGATTCGAGGGGTGCGAAAACGTTGATGAAGGGAATGATTGTTGTGAACCGCTTCAGGGGCTCGATGGGTCTGCCTTCCGGTTTGGTTTGTGGATTTGCTCGTTTCGCGCGGAGGATGTGTTTCGTTTTTAGGAGATATTAGGGCAGACGCGTTTGAGTGGTTTTGTATCTTTCTTGTAATATCGCGATCGGAGGTTTAGGGAATATTCAAGTAATAATCGTACGGTACGGAATTTTTGGAGCTACTTCGAGAATTGAATTCTGTGATTCTGACTCGGTGGCTTTAATTAATATCCGCGTAAAAATTAAAGGATACTGTGTAAAAGATTAGTGATGTTTATGGAAGATATTTTATATGTATTATCTTTTGTTTCGTTTTGGTTTTTTAATGTATTCGAGCGAAATTTGATTTAATACACCCCGGGCATCAAATGAAATGTACGCTACTGAGATTCTAGGCCTTCCTCCGTGATTTCTTTTTCACTGTTCTTCCTTCCTTTCTCTACTCTCATAAATTCAGCAGGAAAGAGTGTAACACACAATCGACACAACACGTTTTGCGAAACTTCCTTATCAATGAGCGCGATTATTGTAACAGTTGCTGTGCGATAAAAACCACCTACGCTCACTGCTTCAAGCATATAAACCATCGATTATGTATTTCAACATTGACACTGTTCCCTTTATTATGTCCCTTTTTAAACAATTTTATAAATTCTGAAGAACGCGAATATATGCTTCTTAATGTTTAGTGTGCCTCAAGATTTATAGAATTGCATTAATGGATATATTTTCCAAAAATCTGTATACGCGCACAATAATCTCTCTGATCAAGGCCGTAGGAACACTTCTTTCAGCACTGACACACGATTAGGATTTTTTGTCAACCCCGAAAAAATTAGAAACGAAAAGCTATTCATTTAAAAAAAAATATTATTAAATGCCTGCAACGGGGCAATCACTTATAACAATGGCTGACGTGACCCACGTTCATGAAGGAACGTCTCGTTCGAAATGAAGACAGTAAACTTCCAGATAGCGGATAACGTGAATAAAAAGGAAAAAGAGTGTTCAAGGCGTACTTACGTAGTTAAATAAGTATGTGTAATTGTAAGCTGCTACGACAGTGCAATGTATAACAAAACATTGGAGATTGGTAAAAACGGACTAGTAACGGGAAAGTATATTCATCGAGCTAATTATGTACTCCTTTGAATTAAATGAACACGAAATGGAATTTATTTAGAATTGTACAAAATATGCAACACACTTGTTTCAGTAAATCTCAACTTCTTTGATATCGAAGCTGCATACTATTTATAAAACCGACGCAATTTTGATATATCTGGGCTATACAAATAATTTCACACCTGTGATGACCATGTAGTAAATAATATAGAATTTAAGACAGTGTATAATTTGTTGATGATGATGGAATAATAGTAAATACGAGACATGAAATTGTTTGAAGTGCATCGTGCCATGAACTGTGCGAAAATTAATTTTATCTAACGAATTATCGGACTGTAGAAGCAACGAATAGATAAATATGGATGAATGTATTTCTTATCTCGCATATAAAATAAGAAAAGGCCAGTAGTTTATTGCTTATTCGTCGTGTCAGTTAATTAATTTAAACGCTGTCATGGTAATTAGAAATCAGAAAATTTTCACACTGGTATGGTAAAAGTTGTATTTAAAAAAAAGAGAGATTAATATATTAATTTACGCTGCGAGATTTAAAATCCCAAGACTTGTTGGTATTTTCTTCGAAGTGATAAAGAATGTAAAGAAAAATCCCGCTAAATAAATTTCGCAGACAACGAGAATTTTAGAAATAATAAATCACAATGACAACATAGCGGCATGCATGATTAAAAAATAATAAATAAACACATTAAGCAGAGTGCTAAAGGACAGATTTTTCTATTATCAAATATATTTTTTCATTGCGCGTCATTACGGGTATAAACTATTATTTCTAGCGCTATTCCAATTAATAATTCGATGCAAACAATGAACTTACCATTTTCGCCATCAGTCAGCGCGCCAATGTCGTCTTCGCTCCTTTTAATTTTATCCACTATAACAATCGAAGGGTACGGCGTGTTATAGCAAAAATTATGTAAAGAAAGTAACGGAAAATATAATTTTATAAATTTCATAAATATTATTTACGATGCATATGTGCATAACGTGCGAAAACAAAATAAAGCGTTTAAAAAAAAATGAATTCAAACGTAATACGTAATTAAAATTATTTACCATGGAGCATATGATTTTGCGAGTGGTGATGGTGATGGTGCGAAGATGGAGGTTTCCTTTCAGGTCTGATACGTTCCATCAATTTGCTGATACGATCGTTACCCCTCTCTTTTCTAACCAGTGGTCCTGGACAATTTTCTTCTACTACACGAACACACTGACGGTGAACACTCAGGGAACAATCTGCGATTGATAGGGAAATCATTCATTAATTAATATGAAATTTATACTTGCTGGACAATTTGAATTTGATATCGCGTAACGTTACGCACCGCTGCATAAATATCCTTGAGGTCCAATTCCGCCAATGATAAGTTGACAGTGATTGCAATAAGTAATAGTAAAGTACTGATGAGCTACAAAATGATGACCCCTGATTGTCATTTTTCTTGTCTTTCCCGTAAGTAAACGGGCTTTGAGATTTGATTTATCTTTCGCGACAAATGTGGGTACTCGGTCAAGCGATACTGGCCGCACTTGGAAAATTTTTGTTAATATTGTCGCTAGACCAGCTGCTGTTGTGAACTGCCGCAAATCTACATGCTCCTTTTCTATATCTTCTCTGCAACATTAAATGAACGAAAAAATTGAAATATCAAACGCGATGAAACAGCACGAACTGGTATTCCACGGGTATCTTGAAAAATAACTTACAAATAAGGCTCCATTTTAGGTAAGAGGTATGTTTCTATAATTTTTGTTTCTCGCGTCTTGTCAGATGCACTTTCGTCCAATTGAGCGTCGCTTGGGCCAAACAACGTACCTAACCCAGCAGTCCTCTTTTGTTGAAAGTCTGCAAGTTGCTCGTTCAATTCTTCTTTTGCACGAGTGCGTGCTTTCCAAAAAATCTAACAGAAATAATAACATTTCGTATAACGATATCGAATATGTATAAACATTTAATGAACATACATACTTTTCGTAGGATCTCCTCTTTATCAGATTCCTTCAAAAGAACGTCGTCTATTTCGTGTGCTACATTTTCGTCTACATTATGCAGACGGAGAGGCTACGGAAAACAGTTTCATGTTGAATATTTTGTACATATATTATTAGGAAACGTATGTCTGCCTCTAAGCTACTTACTGCACCAGGTACTAAAAAACTAGAATGAATTTCATATGCCCACTTTCGCATTTCCTTCGCGTTTCCTTCTTTGTACAAATCCGTTACCAAGTAGAACAACTGTAACGAATAATTTTTACGTAATGCAAACTTTTATATATTGTGCACAATCATCTTCGCGGAGTACAGAGTACTTACCAGGCTGGAGGGATCACTGTTTGATAAAACATAATTAATAAATACAGCAAGATGTGCGTGATGCCCCCATAATCGAGACAATGATTTAAATGGGCCGTGATCTTCTAATTGCCCCTGTAATAACAATTAATGTTAATTCGAGTAAGAGTGAAAATTACTTTACTACAGCAACCGAATAGAATTTTCGAAAACTCACAACTTCCTGATCGCTCATATCATCGTCTTCCATCGACATGATTGGCTGTTGTAACGTTGGTAATCCAGGAATGCTATCATTTAATAGTGTCTACAAGAAAATGATACATAGATACAATATTCCAGGTTAACTGATAAATTCGGCTATTAAAAACGACTTACATCATTTACAGTAGAAGCGGAGGTATCATTCCCTGGACTAGCAACTGGATACGGAGGCGGCGGAGTTCCTGGAGGAGTGATATGAGGTAATTCATCTATATCAATATCACTGTGCCTTATATGCCTTGGCGGAGAAAGATCATTCATTGATTCCGATGCTATTAAACGTCTACTAGCTTCTGATGGAGAAATTGTAGTTGCTCCCAGTTGTTCTGGACTGGATTTTGTTCGTTGATGCTTATTGAGTGAGTTTGAGGAGCCCAAATTTGCACCCTGTGAAAGCTGTAAAGAAATCAAATACTCACTTTTTATGTATGTACATATAAAAGTATGTACCTAAAATGGAGTACATAAAAGAGTAATGTACTTATTATAGAAATAAATAGTAAGATTATGAAACATTATTAACAACAAGAGATTGAGCAAGGAAGTGAACTAGAACATCGAGCAATTCATTACATAAGAATATAAAATACTCTAAGTGCATAACATCACTACGTGTATATAGTATAAGAATTGCTAAACACTGCAGTCACAATAATTGAAATAAAAGAGACATTTATCGAAGAAAATTTCGACGATACATACAGATTAATCATTAATTGGTATATTAAATCACAGGAACCACACATCAATGCATATCAAATCCATACTTAAAATACATTACTTAATGAAATGTATTGTTTCAAGCAACAACACTTCAGTAAACAAGCACTGCTTCTGTAATGTAATATGATGTATGTTATAAGGTTTCTGTAAAGTTGAACGTGAAACAAGGGATACTTGCCGAAGAAGCACAACGAAAAAACATCGTACATAACATAAATAGTTGAATGATTATTCGTCATGATTGTGACCAAGTGTGTGAAACAAAATAGAGGTAGAAATAAGATTAGCATAATTCCGTAAAACATTTTTGAAAACATAAGAATACGCTGTCCGTTGGATAGATATTAGTCAATTGTGAAAGGTATACACATTATTGTGTGACACTTTCTTTCTTTCTTTTCTGCATGCATTTTATAAATTATTAATTTAATGACTTAGCGATTAGACTACTTACAGAGTTAGGTATGCCATGACTGGTGGTTGAGGGCGTTAAATGAGTCAACAGATGACGTTCCAGCTCCAACTGGGCTACGTTGTGCGTATTTGTAGTAGGCGGAGGTCTGGGAGGCAATGGTGGCGGAGACAGGCTTTGCATGGACAAGGATTTACGAGATGGTAGAGGCGGTGGTATATCACCACTGCTACTACTCAAAGGTGAATAATAACCCGGGGAACACGAGGTGTTTGTTACCAACGAGCAAAGCTGTAAGACACAACAAAAGCCGGTTAGATAAAGTTAGCAAAAGCTTAAATACATCCCTATATGGCTGAATTTGAAAATTTCAATTGTAATGCAAGCACACGTTGTACAAATATTGCACTTTTAACAGCTCAAAAGGAGGCATATACAAAAGCAGAATGTAGGATTTGTCGTTTCTTGTTGTTTGCCATTGTATACCATTAATTAATGTACACATCGATAATTGCAGAACTACTATATATAATCATATGATAAAAGTGGTACTTGTAGCATGATCCATATATAACACTATCTATTAATTAAAATGAACATTTTACTGTTATCATGCCGAGCAACTATTCAATACACTGAAGAACATCAACTGTCGAACATTGACATAAAAGCAAGGCACAAGAAGATGTATAGGGATATAAAGAAATGTTAATGAATACAAGCGTTAAAACAAACTCATGTCTTTTTTTTCATGGGTAACGCAATATTTATGATATACGTATATATGTATAAATAACTAGTTTTTACTGGTCTACAAATTGATGCAGGGCATTAGTGCAATAAATAGAAATTTTCAAAATAATACGAGCATTTCGCTAATGCACGCTACAAAGACAAAAAACCGGACCTGTTCATTGGTAGTAATTGCAGCTAGCTGTTCCTGCAGGGTGCGTACCCTCCTTTCTGCGCCAGCCAATTCTGCTTGTAGTGTTACAACGTTAACATTACCACTACCAGAGCTGGTTTTCGCGAGTTCGCTACGAAGCTTATCAACGTAACTTTGTTCGTTCTCCAACATAAGCTGGAATGTATGAACGCGCTGAGTTTCCAGCTGCCGCTTTTTCTCGTGCTAAAACATATTAGAAAATATCATGTTATCAACTTCTTTCACAGAACTAGGTAAATTTATTTTTTGAAATTTAAAGTAAATTAATTAAAAATTAATAAGGTTCCTTAAATTTTGTACGCAGAAACGAGCAATATTGCCAGAATCAATTTAATATATTTTCTTACATTATTCTATTACAAATCTTATGACTTTAAAAGAGAAGAAATTAGTATTTATGTCGATCATTTTATAGCAACACATTCGCAAAAGTTACTCACAACAAAATATTTAATAGCATCGCCGTGAAACATGGAACAAAAACATTACATTTAACATACCTAACAAGTCCCGCATTAAACTATATTAATCTCAATCACTAATTATTATTATTAATAATTAATAAAAGGTGCAATGAATTAATTCCAAATATTCTGGCGAAGCTCCGTTATAATACAGGCAAACGTATACATTAATGAATTTAACTCGTTAAAACACAAATGAAGACTCGTTTATTACACCTTTCCCTTGCAAGGAATTTCAACTTACGTCAACGGGTTGAGGGCCCGTGATACGTGCATTACACGGTGCGCCGGCTGCTGGTGCAGTCGACGCCCTGTGCAAGGAAGTCGCCGGCTGCGAGGGTGATACCATCGTGGTACCGGTTGATAAACTGACTGGCCGTTGATGCTGTCCACCCGCCAGGCCAACTTGTAGCCCCGTGGCCGTCGTCGCCACGCTGCTCGTTGAAACTGGCTTCTGCTGCACCGTCAGTACCACCTGCGTCGAAGCTGCAACAAGAGTTCAAGGACGATGATTAGTCACCTTTCGCATACCTTCGCCGGTCCTTCCCCCGCGTTTGACCCGCCACCTTTCTTTTGAGAACTGCTGGAACGGTCATTACTTGTATTTTCTTTTACAACGATTCAGATTTCTCTAAGCTCCTACATTCGTTTCATGGATGTTCCATATGCATGAACAATTCCACTTGCACCTCGCCTATTCTGGCTTTGCTGAATTTCGCAAGCAGTTTAAAATATAGGAAAGTTCTTTCTGCGTGTCTTTTCGCCAAACGTTAATTTCAAATCGATCCCGCCATTGCTCTATGCGCAGATCGAGCTCTATTCCTTTTTTCATTGAGCAATTATTGAAGCAAAATATTCATTGAGCAATTGGTGGCACGGTTGTGGAAATGATTCAAGTATTTTTGAACGGTAGCGCAACGAGGTGGACTATCAATATTTATGAATGACGATCGCTTTGCAGACCTTAGAACACGGTATTAAAAATAGCTGACAGAACTTCGAGTGTCCTATCATGAAAAATAAATTCTAACATACATTCGTCTCTATTAGATCAGAATCACAGGCCCGAGCATTAAGATAAGCGAGATACAATTATTCAGAAACTAGAAATCTAATTTCTCTTTACACGATGAGTGACTCATGCCTGCGCTTGGATAAAATATATGACGTAATTCTATTTTTCTAATTCCGAAGATGCGTATTCGCGCCAGACAAGCGATTAGAGAAACTGGCATCGAAATCGCGCAACAGAATCGCGACTTCACAATAACCCATCGATTTCGAAAAATCGATTATACCATGTAACGTTTCCCTTTTACAAACTGTGGCCAACAAAACATTTGCATTTTTTCTTTTTTTTTTTTCAAATCAGAGCACGCAATACATGTCGGACAAAATAATTCTATCATTCCGCACAGTTCCTAACAAAATGCAATTGCATATTCCGTTGTCCCGATATGTACGAACGAGTGAAGCCCATATTCTGGCGGCAAAATTACATAATTGCGAGCATCGTAAACGTTTCTAGAAGCAGCTGAAAATACCGGAGTACGGTTTCGCACGAGCTTTCTTCCAAGCTTGCCGCAGGTCGTATGTGGTTCGCGTCTTCATATAGACACAGATCGAGATAAACGTGTTCAAACGATGATCGATCGACTCTAAATAAATTTCGGGCTCGCGACTCCAGCCTTTTGAAATTTCACGCCGATACCACGCGCATCGGTAGCCGTGTCGTCTGCGAAACTGCGTAAAACGATCGGCGACCGAGGCGATCCGAGGAGTAGTAAGACACTCGTACCGAGAAACTTGGCCCCAGGTGTGTGTATTAATATGAATGACGAGATTCTTATGTTTACACGCCAGTACGACTAATCTTCGATATATGACCAGGCCTCGCCGTTTGACTAGGCGGTGCAATACCTTGGCAAATCCGTTCTAATATTGTCGTTCGCTTTTTGGAATGCGGGTATACCAATTGGAAAACACACTGTGAAATAGATGTTGTTAACTGTCTATCCATCACTGTGATGGATACATCCCCTTTGGAATTTCCTTCATCTCTTGTACAGAAATTCCTTTCTTATATTATTGTAAGTTACTCGACTATAGCAGATCGTCGTTGATTGAAGACAGTTGTTGGACATTTTTTCAATTTGTCATACGGGAAGATCTATTCAAGTCGTTTCTCGTTAACCGATTCGCGGGAATTGGAATAAAAGTTATCGTCGAATACGTGCGCATAGTTGACGCGTAAATATTGAAATAAATGAAGGAAGAAAATAAATCATTGAAACTTAATAATTATGAATTACGATCCGCTTCTTCAAATCTACGCGATCCTGGATATTTTAATCATTAACATCTTCGAAAAGATACGAATTAGAATAGCGAGTTCGGGAAACCCCGAGCGAATGATTGAGTCAGCTTTAAATGGCACTGACTTCGCGGTCAGCTGCGAGCCTTCTCGTATTCTGCATATTCCTGCCCTCATAGTACTACTCTCATTTATTTCTTTCACAGCACATTTACTTTAAAGGGTGTCCCCCTTAAAAATTCTTATAACAATTTGCGATATCTGTTTATCTGTTTTTCCTCTTCTTCTCGACGAGGCTCGAATCATTTGCACGTTACTAATTTGCTAACTAAAATTACCTTTCTTTATATATCTACACGAACAATCTGCAATAATCTCGTGATTCGACTCGTAAATAAGATATTCATCGCATTTGTTGAGAAGTCTTCGGGTCGTGAAGGCGAGTTTAAATATTCATGAATCCAGCGAAATACGGGTACGTAGAAGAGTTGCCTTATGAAATGATTAAGTAGGACAGTTAGCGTACTTTGGAAAGTTATTAGATTTGGACAGACGAAATCTTTCCACACTCAAGAGATTCGGTGGAGTTCTGTACAGTGATTTAAAAATGTCTCCATGCGCGAAGATATTTTCTATTATATTTCTGTTTGTTTTTAATTGAAATAATTAAGGAACGCTGCGCGAAACCATGCGAGATTAGAACGAAGCAGTTTTGCCTTAGGCAAAGAAAATTTGTTAATCGCAGCACGACGGAAGAAGCGAGATAACACGCTCTAAGTATGTAATACTTATTTCGTTTTCGTCGCGCGGAATTCGAAATGTTACAGAATTTTAAGGAATTACGGAACAGTTGAGGCCACGACGGAAAAAGGTCTGTACACGTTGTGTTGTACCTGAACAGTTAGAAGAAGAAAGACAGAGTATGAACGGTCACCGCTATAAACTCACATGCTTACATCACTGGAAACATCGTCGCAGAAACTCCGTTCATGTTGGTGTGTCCCAACATAAAGTCGCCGACAATCATTCGCAATCTTTATAAATGTCTCTTTTTGCAGATGGCCCGAACAATCCTATCGGTTTTTCTTTCTATTTTACGATGCATACACGTCGCTTATGCGTCACACCGCATCGATATTTATATAAGTACTTTTTATTCAATTTATACAAGAAGAGACGTGATGATGATGAACTACCCATGCCCCCATGGGATGGAAAGTTGATTATCTTTAATTGCTCATAGCACGAACTTCCCTTTTAACAAATCTCTGCTCTTCCTACTTTCTGTGCAACACTTATGATACAACTTCGAATTTCATTGCATCGTCATGTTAGCTCGAATCGATGTAGTTTATAATTTAATTTCCATGAAAGCTTGTCAGACGCTAGACGTCATGCGACAGCTTTTGATCAAGCACCGGTTTGCGTATGAAAATAGAAAAGAATTGCAAAGCAGTGTGTGTCTTGGCAATCTCTACTCGATTTCCCTTAATTGAAGAGCGGTTCGTGGGGGCCTGAACGAATGAATTATAATTTGACAGGCAAATGAAAAGAAAATCAATCTTAATATAAAAGCTAAATCTAATTCGAGAATCATCTGTTCGAATAAAGTGACAATTAAATGATTCGATATTACTCTCCTATCGTTCTACTGGATCGACTTATGATGTTCTATTAATTTTGTTATATAAAGCAATGAAATTCTTTAACTATTTTAAGAACCGACAGTCCACTCTTGGTGCATTTTTTCCCCTTAAGTTTTTACGTTATAAATAATTCCTTTAACATATATTACCTAGAGCATCTACTTCTATATCACCTCGGTTATTGACCTGCAGCACGCTAGATTGGAGTACACGCACCCCTTGTGATTATCAACGATATATGTATAAGAATAGCTTGCAAAGTATGAACTACCACCCTGTGTATGCTTACGTTATAAGCTCTTTAAATCGACTGCGTTTAAATGCTCAATCGACAGGAAAATCCTATCACGAAGAAGAAGCTCTTTGTATTTGTGAATGAGTATACAAGTGTTGCAATTAAAAAGGTAAATCGGAATATTAGCTAATCAAATATTATTCAATAAAATTATCCCCAGACTGAAGAATTATTAAATTGATATGATTCGATAATAGACTGGAATTCGAAGTAATCTAATCAAATTAGAACGGTTCCTCTCTGTTAATAATAAAAACGCTTAAATATTTGTACGATTGCACAACATTTTGTTTGACGGTCCGTTTGCAGAGGTATATTTACGACGGCCTATTGCCAAATACCGTGGCGTCGAGTCTTTAGAATAAAAGAGAAAAGAAGAAAAAAGAGGTCGTAGAAAAGAAAGAAAGTATGTAAACTTACACTTTATGAGCTGTACAACATCCGTATGCGTGGACTGCATTACATTCACGCCGTTAACCTGAAAATACCGATCACGCTTATAAATAGTGAAAATATATCGTGGCAAATACATTCTTTGCAAATTCGCAATGCAATTTAGATTCACACGTGCTACGTGGATTATTGATCATTTCATTTTAAATAGACCGTGAAGGATAGAATTTATAATTTACATTTGAATGCTAAGTTCACGGTAATATTTTAATGTTATTTTGCAATTACGTTAATTCGAAATAGGCTCACCTTGATGATTTTGTCGCCTGCGTGAAGTCCAGCTCTCGCGGCTGCACCGCCTACAATGCATCATCATATGCTTTTTAAATTTTTATTTTAGAGGCATTCCTTCATTAGAAAAACATGCAAAAGAATTCGTGAAAAGCAATCTTCGCAAACAGGATCTTCTATTTCCCCGTTAATCTTTTTTTCACTTCGTCTGATTTCAAAATTACAGTCATTTTTATATCAATTTATATTGTAATTAATCTTTCAGAGAATTAAAAATCCGAACGAGCACTTATATGATTATCATATAGATTTCAACGGGGGCAGAAAGCCTAATTATTTCTATCGATATTTATTAAAAACGGTAAAGGTGCATATTTTGTATTTGGTGAATTATTTAATCCTTAATTATATCCACAATTAATATAAGTCATTGTAAACTGGAAGTTTTATTTTTACTTATTTTTAGCAGAAATAAAAGCACCGCTTTGAATAAAATAGTATGCTTTAAAACTTCACTTTTAAGATAATTAAAATCAGAAAATCAATTTAAACTAAATTTTTGGAATTACTGTTATACGAAGGGAGTCAAAAATCAGATATGATAGTACATCATTTACGATAGTGGTGCTAATTCATACCACGTATATCAAATATTATACACTTGGAGATTAACGTGTTAAATGTTTAAACACAAGACGATAAAGCGTCACTTTATATTACTCAAGGCAATTAGTACTATACTACACAGTAGCAGTGTTGATGCTATTAATATACTACTAATTCGTGGCATCGCTATTGTACAACATTTGCCGCTGCATATTTTCCGTACAACACTAATAACATAATACTGACATCTTATGTCTAAACCAAGAAATTGCTAAATAAATATGGTTCTTACTAAATCCACAATGATAACACGTTCATCAAAATTATGTTGAGAGAATCACGATTGCATACAATTCGAAGAACTACGAGAAATTTCAGGAACTCCAACTTGTACAATTTGATGGAAGTCTTCGAATCACAAGAGGAAGAAGCAAAAAATAGAAGAAATACATTTAAATTAACCAATTATCCCACGCAAGATTAACTCACAACTTACCAAAAAATTCCCAAAACGTCTTACATAAATGTAACATCTATACACCGATCTTTCGCCTTACATAACGAACCAAAACTTTCATACCATAAAACACGTAGCAGCCGCTCGTGTAAACCGACGATCTATTAAAACAAAATATGTATATCCACCTTGCATAACACCGTTTGGATCTTCCGAAACATTAACTACCTTACTGACCAATCAATCAAGACCAATTGCACGAAGACGATTCTCTCCCTTCACTTTGACCAACGTGGATTATCACATAATACATATATACGTAACTGGTACCACCAAAAAGGGAATCGATGGGATATTAAAATTTCAATATACACGTTAACACACCTTCCTTCACAGACTGAACATAGACGGGGTTATCGCCGGAGACTTTCATCCCGTATCCGGCCTCGTCCTTGTAGACGACGAGGGTGGCGACGGGTGCTGGTTCGACGTTTCCACCCCCGACGGCGCCCCCGCCGCCCCCGACGCTGCGTCGCAACGCCGCCGTTCCATTCATCCCTTCTTCGATCTCCGCCTGGCCACCCCTCACCTCTGCCCCGGCTGCAGCACGGCTGTATGACCTGCAAGTAAAACGAAATAACATGAAACAATACACCTAACATCAATTGTTAATTCGTTCAAGTTTATATCTAGAGATGTTTTTTTCTCTGTTTTATATTCGAATAATTATTGGGAGGAAAATACAGATTCTGCGCGAAGAACGAAAGCGGGGGTAAATGTGGCTTGCAGAGAGACATCGATTTCGTACACCCTTTAAACAATATCGAAGGTAGCAAATATGTGCGTAGGTACATACGAGGTTTACGGTGTTTCTGAAGTTGTTTATTTTATTAAATACAAAGTTTGTTAATGAGGTAGGTTCTGGTATGGTGATTTGATAGACCGATAGTTTTTTTCATCTAATCGTGAAGCTGTTGAGGTTGATATTGATTTTGAGGGAGTGATAACACAGGCTTATGAGTGGCTTGGTGATTAGATAATAATTTTAATAGTATATTTATAAATAGTTACGTGGGCAAAGTGGTTGTAAATGTTACACGGCTATGAGATTCGATGCTTTAAATGATTAATGGTCATGGAGAGTATTCTACATAGATTTGTCTACTGCAATATTAGTAAGTGACAACATCACTTTAATTATGTTAACATTGTAAAAAGCATGTTCATTTTTATACAATTGATTTTTGGCTGAATTTATATAATGGTGTCAGTATAAATAATGTTGTAAGAGTGAATAGTTCAAAAGAATCAATCCTAATCAGCTGGGTGAAATTAAATAAATTGACTAACTACGAAAACTTATTCATAATTATTCAATTACATTCATGACATAAACATCTCTGATTGTGAGTAAATAAATATCTGAAATTAATTACTTTACAAAATCATTATCTAGAAACATTAAAAATATTATTCTTTAGTATAGAATTTTTACGTTGAACCAAATACCTAATTGTTGCATAAATATTTAGTAGATTATGACCTTTTGATCTTTCTTTAGTTATAATATTACATCAGCGGGACAAAAACAAAACATGAAGATCATCGCAATTGAAAAACATAGTTCAATATGTTATCTGGAATGTTTAGCGATCGATCTACTTTCCGTTATGAAATACATTTTATGCGAAATATACAAAATAATGTGTAGTAAGTGAAAAGTATGTACCCAAGTTAAAACAACTGTTTTGTTCCGAAGAATAATCGCTTCTTAACGAATGCAGGATGTTTGATCATTCACCACGTACGATGCTAATAAATAATCATGTCCCCTTATCAGCTGGATTATGTCTGTCGTTAATGTGTAAGTACTTTCACGAGCTTACAATCACATATTTTTTGTATGCATGTATAATTATTTTTTGCTGCTATGCCAGCCATTAGCATTTTCAGGAACTACATACAAGCATAATTTCCAAATAATTATTACATAATAAGTGTTTCGTAGAAAGTCCTTTCAATAATGCAGGCTGAAGAAGGACATAAAATTTTGCACGAACAGAGAATTCGTACGTATTTATGTAATACTAAAACACCTTTTAATTTCTCAAAGTAAATCGTGATCTTGCATAAAATGATACATATCTTTTGTTTATCTTCAGTTAGCTTATTATTTTCAGATTTGTTTTCTCTTCCTTATTTATTGTTCAATAATGAGAAACTGAACAAGTACTACCACATGTTAAAATTCTTGAAATTTATACTTAAATTTGCAAAGTATTTCGGCAAAAATAACGCACTTATCGCATTTGCCGTTAAAGATAAAAGAAGTCTTAATACAAAGTAGAAATGATTTCACAAGGAAAGGAAAAGAACGAAGATTATATTTTTAAGACGAATTTTTTTTAAAGTAAATTAAGGCAGAATGTTTGCATATATTTTTCAACTGAACTGAAAGATTGTTTAAATGCAAATGTTACAAATTTCCTTGACTTCTATTAAAACGGAGAAGCCATTGACAATAAATTTCGCATTTCTCTGATAAAAAGAACGTATACACTGTATTTATCGTAAACCTATCTTGCTACATATCGTAACGATTAAGAATGTATCATGCGTTTTTAGATTCACTCTGGAAGCAATATTTTCGTGTTTGACTAATTGGAAGAAAATGAATCTCCAAAACAACCAACTCTAACGTTTAATAACAAACCAAAGAATGGTTTCTATCTCCCACACTATATAGATAATTGTTGTATGAAATTCTTATAAGTACACAGCAACTAAATAATTCTATCCTTTCTTCTTCCTCTAATAAAGTACTCTTCTTTTACATTAAGAAAGGAATGATAATCATATCAGAACGTATCCGATGGTGTACCAGTTGATAGTTGAATAGTATCTTGAAATAGCGCAAGACTAGGCTACTTGATGCATATTTAACCCTTATCCGTCTGAAATATTTTAAGAACGTATGCAATTGAAATCTTCCCTGCAAATGCAAATAAAGGAAAGCCATGTTCTGCGTTTTAATTTAGGAAAACAAAAAATATTTTTATTTCTTTCGTCAATTTCGTATGAGTAAATAATTCTTAAGAAGCCAATAATTCGATAATAATATGCATATCAATGCGCGATTTAACTATTGTTAATTTTCGTGAATAAAAGAGACACATCCAAGTGCCTGTATTATTCCTCTTTCATGATCACCATTATTGCCACCAGATTTAGTATATTAGCAAATAAATGATAACAAATAATGATAGCTTTCTTATCAACGAACCAGAACATTTGTTGAAATATTCTTTTAGTGCAATTAATACGACAAATATATGAACGTTTAGTTTCTAATACGACTGACATTATCATATTAAAGTAGGCAAACTGATTTTATTACCATGAAAATTATTCTAGTTCTCTATGTTCTATTTTGCAATATTACCTATTACATTTCAGGCACAGAAATCGGTTTTCTTTGTTTCTATTTAATGAAGTCGATCTTTATTATTGCATGCCTGATACCAAAAAGTACTGGATATGAAATATTTAAACTATATTTAAACTATTGTTGAAAGAAAAGGAATTTCTTTGAATGGACGCAATAAATGGGCGAAACGTTACTGAAAATTAAATGATAATTAATTCTATAGATATGGTAAGTCTGTAGTACTGCTCAGTGGAAAGGAGTTAATGCACTCGATTCCGAGTTTCATCGAGAACGAGAAAATTTAAACGAGATTTTGTATTCTCTTTTTGTTAAAATGTAGCCTCAATGTTCATATCAACCTTGTTACTCTAGACACGTAAAATATAATACAATATAGGAAGAGATATGATAAAATTAATAAGTTAATTAACAAATTAAAAACAATAATTCAAAGTTTACTCAATTATTATAATCTTTAATACCTTATAAATCGTATTTCACAGACTCTAAGTTTGCTTGGCCTCGAAAAAACGAAAGATTGCATTTATGGTATAGATTATAGACAGATTATTAATTCAAGCATGGTTTATCTTACTTTAAGTATTTCAGTTTTTTAAACCACTAATTTTATTGGCAAAATCTACGAACACAAAACATTATAATTTTGACCTCCGTTTGAAAAATTTCAACGTACACGTTTTTGACGACAATTTTGTTAATAATACATTAATTTCATGAACGACATGAGATAAAGTATTTGATTACAGTTAGTTTGGAGCCAGTAGCAATATTACATTTAGTAATCTCGGTATATCTTAAAATTGTTCGTTTTAATTAACAAACATTTGCATTTGATAAATCGTCAAACTTGTTTAGAGTTTGTAGAATACAGCACCAGTTTAGTCGTAAGGTTTGTTTAATATTTCGGTCGTAACTTCAATATCACAATCGTGATATACATGCCTCGTGTTAGACGTGAGTCGAATGATCTCAGGGCGAATTTTAAACGGTCGTACGCAATAATGATATTCCGATTAATTTTTTTCTTGTTACTACATTTAAAACGGTATCATGATTATCAAGTCATCGTGATGTATATACATGTATTCTTCCGCAACGAGTACTTTATGATTAATGAACAGAACCAAAGACAATAGATTTTTAATTGTAAACAAGAAAATGAAGAGAGAATTCTAATCACTTTAAATGAATTTAATAACAAAATATATTCCTTCTAAGATCTTCCGAATGTCTAATAATATATTTAGTATATTGTTCAGTACTTTGTTAGAAAAATACTTTATTTTTTAAGAAACTATAAATACCTGTTTGAAATAATGTTTTCAGACTTATAAAATAATGAGTATCAACTAACAACAGAATTAGCCAAATTGGAGTCGTATATGTATGGTAAATAAAACGTACAACAAAATCGTTCAACTTTTCTCCCGTTCACTCGTTTATAAAATATCTCGAGTACGTGTAATGTTGTCTAACAAATTAAAACACGTATACCTTCTTGTAACAACGCTTTATGATAAATTTCATTACCAATGTTACTGCCATGTTTAGTTTGCTCATTCTTGTCCCTGAACTGTAAGACTCACGCGTATGCATCGTAAACAATAAAAATTTGTCCGAATAAAGCTTGGGCTAAAATGGATCGAACAAAAAAATAATATATCGAGGCTCTGTTTTAATCTTTCGTCGCGCCTCAGCGACGACTATTAGGGGACGCACGATTAGAAACTGTTCGATTCTAAGGAACTGTAAAACAATGTGTGACAGCGACTGAAACTCAACGAATATGTCAGAGAGAAACTAAGAAACTGTGCATGACATCACGGTTAATCGATATAACAGGTTAATAGGTCAGTCAGTTCTTATACCTTGTAAGTTTGAAAAAATGAAAAAAAAAAGAAGACAATCGAAGAAAGAGAAAATACGTGGATATAAGGTTTCAAAGAATGACTGGCGAATAGGCGTACCGACGAGGATAGAGTAAATATACATACCTTTCATTTAATTTATTTCGTAGTGGAACGAATCTTGTACGAAACACCAGCGACTAAGTGGAAGCGCAACAAAGCGAGATATCACTTCACCTTGGCACTATATTCCACGAGAATTATATCACAATTGTCATAACAAAAGAACACATATGAATATGGCTGGTGACGGGTAATTATTCTGCCTCTAGCACTTTCACGGCACATTTTGTTGTCTCCTGATAATACATGATAACAGAACTATTTAGTAAAAAAAGGAAGGCCTCTTCTGTACTAGTTGTGCAAACATACATGCACCATACGTGAATACGAAGGCACTGATTTTTTTATAAAATGCACATTCGATAAAACGAAAATACACTACTAACAAGTGTCAGCCATCTTGTATTGGAGCGAAGCACAACCCAACGGGTCCCATGGTGCATCACGACAGCTGCAGGAGTTCGTACCAAGTTTATAGTGGCAAGATTTTAGAGAAGAAATGGAACGCACCTGATTGGCGGAAGGTTTAAACAGATTTCTCTTATTGGTCGAAATTTTTATTGGTGAATTTTCGGTCAGTGTTATGATGATGACTCTTTCAAAATGCATTCAATGCAATTTTGAACCAATCATTTACTATTATTCGAAAATTTTTTTTATTTAATATGAATTTTTAATTTTAACATAAATTTGGCAAAACTTATAAACAAAACTACTTTTAGTTTCGAATAAATACTAAACAAATATCACAAATTGAAATTAAACGAATGAATCATTACAAGGCACTTTCTCTTTATTTACTTCAAACACACATCGCTCTCGCAAAATAAGTTAAATATATTATAAAATAGTGTTTACATTTTATGAAGTCTTATACTCATTTATGTACAAACGTAAAATTATTTCTATATCTTAATGATTTTGTTAAAGACATATGTTGGTGTAACAATTATATGAGATCCATAAAATTGTGCAAAGCTACACTTAATGCCGCAATAATACAAAATATACTTGATTTAATACATGTTGAATTATTTAAAAAAGGATAGAAAAAGTCGTAGGGCAAAGTCAGATCTAAGTTTGGACCTCCTACAAAGAAATACTTGGACGGTCTCGATACATCGTGGAATGTAACATAGCTAACAACATCTAGTTTAAGTACATCTGTACAATTTTCTACCCGACACTTCGGCCACGTTATATTCGATTCCGTAGAAAATATAACACCGACACCTAATATATTATGATTCGTTAATGTCTCAGGCTTCGCTAAAGCAGAATATAAAATATTTAAATGTATAGATGTTATTAGACCTGAACAACGTAAACGGCCATTAACAAAATCTCCTATTATAACAGCTTGTGGTATTCGATCGAGTAAAATTTGCGCCCATTCAGCTGTATCGTTATTGGAGAAATTTCCCAATTTAGAAACATAGATGTTATATTGATCTACTTGTGTAACATTAAATAAAGTATCCTGCATCAAAAAATGCATTGTAACGTTTTGTAATTCTGTACAGGATTCTGTATTAAAATTGTTAGTATTTATAGATACAGAACATTTTAATTTAACATCTTCACCAAAAAGAAGAGTATACCTGTCGATTTCGTTACATCCACCAACTCTCGTTGCTATTGGTAATGTCAAAAACTTGTTAGTCTTATTAAAGTTCACGTACTTGGTTTCTATGTTATTAGTCTTATTCATTTCGATAGTCCCGATAATTATTGGTTTCCCAATAATGTAACCAGGATTACCACTTAAGGAAAAGCTTTTTTCTTTTTTCAAATCTGCCCACTCATAAGTCACTTCAAATTGTTGATAAAAACTTTTAGAAACTTTACCTATGCTAAAGTATACATGAACGCTATTAATGCCCATAGAACCATTGTGGACAAGTACGTATTTTACACCTGTTACGATATTGTAACACGTTCCATTAGTGCAGGATCCCGGCACAGTGTTGTTACTGCATTTTTCCCAAGAATGTGTACAATAATAATTAGTTGATATTAAACATACGTTCTTTGGGCACACCTGTAAATGATAAATTTGTCATGTTGTTGGTTTCTTTTTATAATGAATATTGTTTGAAATATTTATATACCTGATCCAGTACTTCGATATACGTTTCATTTAGTAAAGGAAGAGATGCAATAACTGTAAAATTATTAAATGTTGTAGGAAACAGAAACTTATTTGTTCCGTTTAACTCAGTTTGTAAACATCGGTTTTTCCATTCACGAAGATATTTCACAGTTTTCTTGAAAGAGCACAATTCGGTAAATCCAGATTGTAATATTTCTAAATTTGAGAAGGAAGCATTTATTAAAATAACAGTTAGTTAAATGTAATCTGAACGTTGATGAATATATTATATATAGTATAATATGTTACCAAACGGTTGAATATAATTGTTATGTACTATCCAAACAGTGTCATCATCTCGATATGGACTAGAAATGTTATACTCAGGTACAATTAACTCGTCTTTCCATTTCCATTTCAGTTTATTTGGATTCATTGCTTCCTTTAAATCCTGCACATTTTTTATATGCTAAAAAAATACAAAGTTCAAAAAAATGAGTTTTACCCTATCAAATAATTCCATATTTATTATGTATTTCAATCACTACCAAATCATTGTTAACGCTATAAGTAGGCGGGAGATTGTCGTATAAAATGCAGAAGAGGTTATTCGCCAGTTTTTCAAGTATAAATGGCGTATTATTTCGTTGTATAAAATCCCTGTTGTAACAATAACGCTTGTCAAATAATTCTGCTTGATAATTTTCACAATGTGAAAAAGCAGATAAATGGAAGTCGTTACAATCTTGGTCACAGCAACAATTTATGTCACAGGATGATACCTGTTATATGGATAAAAAAATTAATTTTATAAATTGTCACAGTTTCATATTAGATACAAAAATATATACATACTGTTAAATCACATTCGCATATATCAGAAACTATACTTTGTATACTCTGATTCCTTATTTCACTGTTGTACTTAATTTCACGAGGTGTTTCTGTAGTTGGAGTAACTTGAATTTTTGTAGTTTGCACTGGATACATAGAACTATTTGTGCTGCTACTTTGTGTCGCATTATAAATATTTTCAGTGCTAGTACTTAAAGTTTCTTCCAACATTTCTTTCTCTAATAATTCATCGCATTCTGTTTCATTTGCACATGTAAATATCTCTTCAAGCTTCTTTGCAGATATCAAATCATTCAATATAAGACAAAAAAACAATAATCCAAATTTCATTGTAAACATTTTGGTACTCATATATATATATATATATGTATGTATGTGTTATTGTATGATTTATATATATCGGGCATTTATCGACATATTCATGTTTGATTTTCGTAGACAATAATATATATATTAAAATCAGCTGCGCTCACAAATGGCATCCATATTTTTCAAAATTTCTTGTGAGTATATGTAAATCAATTTTAACTGTACCCATACTCTCAGTAAGCAATTCAAATCTATCCATAGAGTTAACTAAAACACTCGGTGACTTTAATTGCAAAGTTACCCCCAAAAATTTATCCCTCAATCTGTCCTTCCAGTTACCTAATATTAAAGAAAAAAAATGAAACAAAAGATATTACAAACATTTAGACAAACAGTTCTGATTAAAGATATATGATTAAAACCCATATAATTTACCAATTGGCTTCCATGTATGGCATTCTATGGAATGATGTCCAGGCGATAAAGGAATATTGCAGACACCATAGGATCCAAATAATATTCTCCCATGTGTATCTCTGCAAAATATTTGTAACAAAAGTTTTGGCGTATTTTGTAAAGTCTGTGTTGTGTAATGTAGATCTATAGGATGATCCCAGACTGGTTCATTGGTATATAAGTCGCAACTTTCTTGAGTTTGGCCTTCTTCGCAACCATTCAATACTTTCCAACCATTACCTATAAAGGGAAGAAACATAATTTATACTAGAAATTCGTAATCATAAATTATAAATAATATCTGACATAATAAAATATTATGCATTTGTTAATAAATTCGAATTACGATAATATTTACCAGCATGACAACTCCATTTACATAAAAGCCGTGGTTGTTTAAAATCTTTCGCAGACGAAATTCGACCAATTATATGCAATTCAGCCATTACACAAAATCATATCGCTTTATTGTTCATTATGATTATCTGATGATGCAAATTAATTGTAAAGCATCACATTAGTGCGACGTTTGTCAACGCATCATTCAACAGAAGTTGTGTTAGCAATAATTAAAAATTCGTTACTCACGCATTACATTGTATGTATATGCTGCTTTTATTTATAACTTTCATAGCTTAAAGTTTGAAAATGATGAATTAGAAAATATCCGTTGAAGTCGCAAATTTTTTTAAAAATACACGGATTATTTCGTTAATCAAACGTTACTTTCAACTGCAGTAAGTTTTGACGGACAATTGAAAACAAATGCAACAATCCTTAAATTACAAATCCATCAGATACGTTTTTTAACGTATATGTGGTGCATTATATACGCCCTCTTGTGAAATGCAATTATATTGGATGTTCTAAACTTTTTTAATGTTATATTCTATTCAAAGTTCTACTTACGTTCCTCATTTTACATGTAAGATAACAAATCAAAATTCATGTTTAGTGTTACAAATTTGATTTATTGTTACCAACATTTGTTTACTCGTTTTAAAAATTTACTGTACTTGCATAGTTTTCCGCTTCATGTATGTGTATGCATACTTCATGCCAAACAAAACTATCGATTTAATAAGTCGAATCGAATCGAAGATTACACGAACCACAGGTTATATGTACTTCTGATGTGAGATTTTTTGACAACCACAGTTGTTTGACATTAGAGAATACTTATTTTTTAAATTTCTTCGCTACCTCCTTACCGTAATATAAATGGAAACCAAACCAAAAAGTGAACATCTCTTAGAATTAAAAGGTAACAAATTTGTTGTATTTGTTTATAAATCAATTTAAAAGAAATAATCTAAAATTAAACAATAATATTTATTTAAACATAATGTACTATTCGTATTATTCTATCGTTTTTAGTAATGAGATTAACAAGACCTACGCTTGCAAGTCCAGTAGTTGTTACTTGTGATTCAACAGATCTCCCTGGCAATACTTTAAATAACGAGCTTAAAAATGATTGTACCGCTCTACAAGGAATGGAAACTCTTGCAGTAGGACAATTTATGGTATTACCTCAAAGCTTTGGGTGTGTTTATAAAAAAATACATACTTTACTTACATTTTAAAATGCCTCATTATTTATATTACATCGCCTATAATTCGTCGATATCAAATTGTACGACATACTAATGTTAATAGTTTACAAAATATTGTTTAATACTAAAATTCCATTTATTTTTAGAAATATTTATTTAGGCGAAATATTTTCAAGCTATCTTTGCGTGCATAATGGTAGCAGTCAAATAGTGAGGAATGTTAATGTTAAAGTAAGTTAAATACTAGTGAGTAAATTTAAACTAGTTAACACAATAATTCGAAATTTGTAAATAATGTTTCACAACATTTTGCATTTATAGGCAGATTTGCAAACGAGTACAAAAATCTTTTCGCTCTGCGGTGGTAGCGGAGAAACAAAAGATATGGCACCTAACAATACTGTCGACGAAGTTATACACCATGAAGTAAAAGAAATAGGCACGCACATGTAAGAACATACATAGCTGCAAAGAATTGCAGGGTGAATTTAACATATAATTAGCAGGCACACACTTTTTTCAGACTAGTGTGCGAAGTAACTTATACTCCTCCAAACTTAGGCAGCCCTACTCAATCGTTTAGAAAGTATTTTAAATTCCAAGTAGTAAAACCGCTAGATGTTAAAACGAAATTTTACAATGCAGAGGTAATGTTATAAAATTTAATTATCTTTTCTTGAGAATCACTTATAATAATGTTTATTTCGAATGTTTAATTAACACGAGTTTAGTTAAAAATCATGTACTTACTTGAAAAAATGAAATTTTCTTGAAGTCAGATGAAGTATATATTGAGGCACAAATACAGAATCTCACAGCTGGTCCAATATGTTTAGAAAAAGTTTCACTCGAATCATCCCACTTATTTAGCGGTAAGTAAGATGCGAGGAATGGCTTTAAAATTAATTCTGTATTCCTGTAGTAATTATATTTTTTGCCTGCAGTATCAACACTAAATACAAATAAGAAAGGAGAATCTATTTACGGACCAGTTAATGTATTAGATACAGACTGTAGCAGACAGTATTTATATTGTGTGAAGCCACAACCAAGTTTGTTGAAGGATCCGAAAATGATGCACAATGCAACGAACGTTGGAAAGTTAGATATTGTTTGGAGAAGTAACTTGGGGGAAAGGGGAAGGTTGCAAACTAGTCAGTTAGAAAGAAAGGTTTGCTGAGATCCTCAACATTTTAAGAGGAATTTATTTGCACATCATATCTATAATAATAACTATTTCGTTTATTTTTTTAGGCACCTGAATACGGAGATATACGTGTTACTATGAAAAATATTCCTCTCACAGTTTACCTCGAACAAGCAGTTAATTTCACTTGTCATATAATAAATACGTCGTAAGTATTCGTAGCGTACAAGTGATATAAAATATAAAATTTTTCATAACTATAATGTCATGATTAATAATTCTCATGATTTAGTTACAACATTTCTTTTCGTTAAACTTTATCAATTGTAGAACAGTAATTCTTTGTTTCTAGAGAAAGAAGTATGGACCTAATGTTAAGTTTAGAGTCCAGTAGCTCTATAGCATGGTGTGGGATATCCAATAGAATGATAGGACGATTGAAACCTGGTATTTCGATCGATATTCCTTTATGTTTAATTGCATTACGTAGCGGTATTATTGTAAGTACCATCGTAAAAATGTTATTAAAATACTGATATATTACTATTATTTATTAATATTGCAGTATTATAATGTTTTAGACTGTTTCGGGATTGAAATTAACGGATACGTTTCTGAAGAGAGTATACGACTACGATGATTTAGCTCAAATATTTGTTAGTCAAACAAACTAGCTTGAAAGTTAAGAAAGTAGTAAAATAAGGTTCATTAACTTACTATTCCTTTTTTTTAAACTGCAACAAACAATTTTTAATATATTAAAGGCTATTAATATTGATGAAAATAATAATAGTAACTAAATTATTTTTTACAAAATAAACACTTTAAAAGTACGCATCCATTGTAGATATTTTTTCAGTTTCACTCACTGCACCTACAGCACAGGCAAGTAGAGTCTGAACATCTTGAGGTTCATTTCCACCAAAAATGTATCCATTGGCCTTATCTACAGCATTTTTTACTTGCAATAACAATGCCTGATTAGATACATCCAACGGTATAAAACTGACAAGACTATAATCTTCTATTAGTGACACAAAAGCTGCATTTAGTTTTTTATACCTAAAAATGTACAATATACAAAGTTTTATGTTTCATTTTCACTTTTACGGATATTAATTTAGAGGTAACAGAATCTGATTAGAATATCTTACTTAGACGTGATTGGTTTTTCATCTAATTCATCCAGCAAATATTTTAAGTCCAGCACTTCTGTATAAAAGTCTATGTTGAAATCAAGATAATGACTAAATTTTTTCATTTCATCAAATTTTGTCATGATATTAACGTGGGGCAAACCCAACTGAAGCATGGTTGTTGTACAGAGAATTAAAGAAGACAGGTATTTACCTATAATGCCGAAAAATAAACATGTAAATATTTGTTAATTTATGTAAATCTGATAATACTGTGAGATGTACCCTCATATAATAACACATTTTAATGTACAAATTTATTTAAAGAATAATTACCCGCGTCACTGCAATGATGAGAATCGACAAGATGTACGCTGCATAATTTTACTAAATTTTGTCCTAATTTTTCAGCTATCACACTAACCGATTTGTGATGTGTATACAATTCAACCTGTTAATTGAATTATAGATTAAAGGATGAGAATGAAAAAAGTTCTGTAAAAGCATTTACTTTTTGATACTAGAATTCACGATTTATGATTCTGGTACAGATTAGTCAGAAAAAAGTATCGAAATACATATCGAAACAGCTAATCTACAGCTAATTATTACACTATTGTGAACATGTACCTGGCCTGGACAGTCGAAAATGAGATAATAATCTTTCAGGTTTAGCACTTTTGTTATTAACCATTTTACATTTGCTTCTAAAAATTCCATACAGTACACCAATGCTCCATTCGGACCAAGCCCATAATGTGACATTACTTCTTCATGTTTTATTAATTCAGATATGTCTACTTCAGGTGTATATTCCATATTGTCATTTGCAGGATCTAACAATGTAAAAGTCATATAGATCATTAAAATTGGCAAAGCTTGCATCTTCTATTATTGTAAACAAAGACTAGAGCTTCCCAAGTATTATCCTCAATATTTAAAATTAAAGTTAGAAGAATAAAACAGTAAATTTCGCAACTAATCCTTTAATGGTCACATTAAAATCATTCATATATGAATGAAGATTACTCTTAAAAATAGGATATAAAATACGTATTCAAGTTTAATAGATATCTTGCTAGTTTATATATTGAAGAAGGTAACATATAAGAAATAATTGCAAGCAATTATTAATCTTTACCAATATTAATGATGGCCACCTTTCTACCCAGCCTTTCTAGAAATTTCGCCATAGCATGACAATATGTAGTTTTCCCACTTCCAGGAGGACCAATAACTAACTGACCAAATATTAAACTCATGTTTTGTATTTTTATAAATTATAGCATCACCAAGCTTTCATATCATTTATAGCTGCAATTATAATTCTTAAAGTGTCGGGTTCGTAATCCTTCAAAGATATTGAAAACAATAACGGTTTGTCCACATTAATTTGCTCCGCTATATATCGAGCAGCAGCTTCAACTTCAACGTCATCCCTTCCAAACAATACCCTAAAATTAATATAGTTAATCATCCGTTTCATTATAATAAATCAAAATTATGGATATACAATAAAACGACGATAACATTACTCACTTGGTAAAATATGTACTGTTATTATGCGACGGTTGAAATACAGGTCCACGATTCACTGCTATCAGTGAGCCAAATTTTTTCAAATGTGTTATAATTAATAATACACGATTGCTAAAAACATAAGTATTAACATATAAATATTAGTTAAATTGATTATGATTATGAAGATATATTATTTAATTATTTTTGTCGTAAATGAATATTTATTGTACAATATACAATAAAAATAAATTTATCGTTTATTATATTACCTATAAACTTTTATAGCGATATCGGTATGATGACCATGAGTAACAACAGCACAGGCATGATTTTTCATATTTGCTGTATTATCTGTATTAAGAATTATAACATTGAAATATTATCAGAATTAATACGATTAATAAATATAAGACTTAATCAGTGGAATATTACTCACGTCATGTTAAAAATGCATTAAACAATTATCGCTTTTAATACACGAAGTAATCAGTCTATCGCATATACATTTATCCTATCTAGTTCATGTTTAAATACAATAAATCGTGTCCACACTGATGAAGTCGTAGTGCCTTTTTCAAACTGCTGTTATATTTGTTCAAAATTAAGTAAGTAATTGCGATCTTAACATTAGGAGACAAGTGTATATTAAAACATTAATAGAAACATGCATTTATCAAATAATGTACATAAATATATACATGTATGCATGCTATAATAGGTGTGTGTGCGTAAGGTAAACCAATCAGTAACTTGAACAGTTGGATCATTGAATTGGTGTGTAGAATATTGGAAATCTTTGCTGAGTGTCGATTCTATAACGATTCTTATTCAATGGATAATCCATATTACAGTTTCACAAAGGTG
Source organism: Nomada fucata (assembly GCA_948146005.1). Taxonomy (NCBI): domain Eukaryota; kingdom Metazoa; phylum Arthropoda; class Insecta; order Hymenoptera; family Apidae; genus Nomada; species Nomada fucata. The sequence goes on from OX411277.1 coordinate 6,222,376, forward strand.
TCGTGTTTTCTGGTCAACGTCGCGTATTTACGAGTTTAAAATAAGATCTGTGAAAGCACGGATGCACGTTTTACGAAAATTATTCCTAGACAGATTTATATATGCTACGAAATTTCGAATTACTTTTTTTTTATCATTAATAATTTAAAAAGTCGATCCGGGGGGTAATTGTATATGTGAATCGTCTAAACGGACTGGTTGATGTTAAGGACAATGTCATTATTTAATAAACCGAAGAGAAACATCCGTCGTCGGCATTTCAACGACGACGACGAAGATAATGAAAACAGAAATGAAGTGGAGGACACACAGCCTGTAAAATTTAAAGCAAAGAAGAAGGATAAGCCAAAGCAAACGCTCCTCAGTTTCGGAGAGGAGCTGGAAGAAGGTAAACTTTATAGAAATATATTTCCCATGAAATATATATATTACTTATAATTTATCTGTTAGAAATTTTGATTCGAATACTAATGCTTTATTAAAGGTGGAAGATAACAAATTTAGCAAAACTACAATATTACAATGATAAATCCCAATGAAGAAATTTGATATAATTCCTCTCAGAACACTTATTTAGTAAAAAGAATATAGATGTTGGCAGTGTTTTAGATTATTAGCTTCACGTTCTTATCCTTTGGGGTCTGTATGTCTGCTCTCGGCTACCAAAACATTTTTAATGATCTGATCGTATGTGTACCATGAACATAATGATGCCAAATTTTATTTGGAATTAAAATATTTCGTTGTATGGCGAATGTAGTAACAGTTAAAAAATAATTTTCTTTTAACTATAACCTTTGCGTTATATTATTAATGTTCGTTCAACGAAAATTAATTCTGACCAGCTTGGCATCCATGTTTGAGTTAAATATGACTGTGAAGGATTAATATATTCGAGGCAATACAGGTCACCAATGAGAGTGTTAATTAATTGATAACCAATGTACGTTTTATGTAATGTAATGTCTAACAACTGATTGTTTTACAGCGGATGATGGAGAAGTCTTTAAAGTGAAGAAGTCATCGAGGAGCAAAAAATTGATGAAACAGCTAGATCACGAACGGAGAAAAAAGAAAGGTGAAGAGAAAATGCAAGTGGACTCTGAGCAAGCGAACATGTCCATTAAACAGGAAAAAGATTTAGAAATAAAGACAGATGATCTAGTAGTAAGCTATCTCTATGATGATTATTATTATTAGAATTTCTCCAATTTAAATCGTTTATTAGTCTGAAAACAATACCTCATTGCTCGTTACATATTCCATGTTTAACATTAATTGACAACACAATACGAATCATTTCTTGAACCAATGCAGCTGTGTTTAAATTTATTTCTGTAAACTATTCCTTTTTTGATTGAAAAAGTATTTCTTCGAATTGTATATATGCCGCGTTTCATTTATATAACAAATATGCACAATACATAAATAAACACATTAAATATATACAGCTATTATACAGCTATAGTAAGTTGAATCTTTTTATAGCAAATACATGTACTACATATTTTTTAGTAATATTCACCGATTATTTAATTTTCGTAATATATGATACTACATGAAAAAAAAACTTTAATATTTACATACGTACCATTTCTTCAATATAAGAGTAATTTTGTCTGTAGTAATAACGATTAACCAGTTAATTCTTATTATTAACATCGTTTTCTTGTCCATTGACCTTATTAAGTGTAAACTTTTTATTATTAGGTGAAAATAAAAAATACAGGACCTTTAATCTTAAATGGACGGGCTGCGCTGGCAGCTGGAAAGGATGATTATACGTCTGATGAAGAAGAAGATGAACCACGTGGTCATAAATTTAGAAGAAATACAGATAAAGCTGATACAATGAAAATTCTGCTCGAAAGTATGTACTGTTTTTAGTAATTTAATGAATATTTATCAATTTATTGTTTTACTACATTTTTGTACTTGAAATTTTCCAATTACAATTAATAATATTTCCAATTAGTTTTTTTTTTTTTCAAGAAATATATTATGAATACTGTAATAAATAATATTGTGGTAGGTGGTTGTATACCTGATGCAGCAATGATCCATGCAGCTAGAAAATGCAGACAAAAGGCAAGAGAATTAGGAACTGATTACATTCCTATAGAAGAACAAAGGTAATGTGTTTTCATAACATAGTAACAGAGTAATTGTTAGGCATTACAGCTTTCGATTTTAGTTTTGAATGCGCTTTGTAAAATATTGTTATATTGATTTATTATATATTTCCAGTGATGATAAAGGCAAGTCCAGACTTATTAGAGAAGAAGATCATGATAGGAGTGACGATGATGATTCGCAAGATCGAATTGATATGACCGTTAACACTGAGGCACGTGATAAAGAAAAAAGGAGAGAAGCGTTCCTTGCTTCTCAAGTTCCATTAAAACGTTAGTCTTTATACATTTGATATTCATAAACCAGTGGACAAAATAATTATGTTGTATAAATTTTGTTTAGTTTCCGACGATGAGAGCGAACATGAAAATGAAGAAGAAGAATGGGAGGCTCAACAAATTAGGAAAGGTGTAACTGGTGCTCAGGTAATGATCCTTTCTTATTCAAACATAATTATTAAATAATAGCAATTAACCCTTTGGACTCGAAGAACGACTGAGAGACGACAATGAATTTTCTGTCACCAGATATCTACGATATTTCGCATTAGCATTTCCTTCTAGCAGAAAAAAGCCTTTGAATTCAAAGGGTTAATTTGCATTAACTTCATAAAATGCATTCAAACGCGTTCTCAAAAAATCAATCATGTTTGTGTTATACAAATATTTAGATCGCAGCAGCACAACAGGACTCTATGATGCAACAACAATATTCAATGGGTATGAATGTAAATCAAATGATGGGAACTGGAATATCTTTAGAAATGGTAATGATGCCAGCACCACCACCTCCACCGGCGATTCAACCACCAGATCCAACAAAAATAGTACCAATCACTCCCCAAGAAGTTGTGACTAAAATGCGTACAAGGTGGTAAACTGAGTTGACATTTTAACACGATATACGCGTGAAGTAGTTCTTGAAATTTTTATATTTTCGATATATTCTGCCGTCGTAAAATTAGACTGAATAATATGATTTATAGATTGGACAGTTTAAAAGAGGTTCATCGACGACATCAATTAGATCAGGACTGTTTAGAACAAGAGTTAGGACAAACAATGAAAGAACTGGATGATGGCGAAATCCGTGCACCGCAGCTTGCACAGCGCTTCAGATATTACCAAGAGTTGCGTGGGTATGTCACTGACTTGGTAGAGTGTCTTGATGAGAAGGTGGGTTTATACGCTGTCACGTCTTTTTATGTGCACTGGGGTTTTCCATGCAATTTGTGGCTGTACAATTATTCAGCCAAATTAGAAGTAATGCATTTTTCTTAGTAATTAAATTACGTTACAAAATTACAACATGCAATGTTGGTTTTTTCTAAAACATTTAAAAATATGTTTTAAATTGATCGTCTTTAGAAATTTATTTTAACGTAAACTTTTGATGATTTTGAGGCATTTGATAATAAACATAATTATTGAACAGGAACGAGGAAGGAGAGTATGTTTCAAAATTTATATATTGTTCTAGTTCATTTATTTGTCACATACATGAAACGTATGTATGTATACAAATAAACGAAAATTCGTTATCGAATAAGCATTCATATTCTGCTGGTTTTAATGATAAAGCATTGGAAACCTTTTAGGTAACCCGAAAAAATACTTAAAACTTCATCGTTTTACTTTTTTGCAATTTGTTTCAATCTCTGCTGTTCTCCGTCGATATTATTTGTAAGCTTTATTAATTTCAATGATGGAAAAAGAAAAATGCATATTAAAAGAAATAATAAAATACGTGAAAAAGTTTAGAGAATAAACGTAATGTATATTTGCATTGCCGGGGGTCTGTATCTTCTCTGTATTAAAAAAATTTATTTACCACCTAGTAAACATTATTTTTAAGTATTTATAAGAATTGAAAAGATAAATTGATATGTGTGGGTAAGTAACATGATGTCAACTTTTAATTTCTCTTTAAACCAAAGATATCCAATGGCTATGGAATTGCAGATTGAATTCCGGAAAATGTTAAAAGCAGTATTTTATGTAATGATTTACAGATTTTTTCAAGTAAATTATGCATTTATGTGCATATAATATAATTGCAACAGTTATCAAAATTTGGCATAAACATTTTTTGGAACAACAATCATTCCCAAGGTCATTGAATTAATTTATCGTGTGAATGTTAATGTGTAACTTTTTTGTTAGCTGCCGCTGATTGTTGGATTGGAGCAACGCTGGCTAGACCTTTATAGTGAACGAGCGACTGAATTAATGGAAAGAAGACGACAAGATACAAGGGATCAAGCAGAAGAGATTACCACAGCTGCAAGTCAGTTATTTTAGTATTAATTTAGCCGAATTATTTAGTTCCAACAACACTAATATATTTCACATAGATGCCTAACGTTCCTTTTGATGTTCCAAATCGTGTGTAAAAAAAGAAAAGAAAAGAAGGTCCGAGAAACGTGTTCTACTTGAATACGAATGCTATTTTAATGCAAATACTTTTACATATTACAGGGGGTCAACCTATACGGAGGGGGCCGGAAGTTGAAGCTCGCATTCGTCGAGCTACGGAAAGAGAAGGTAGAAGAGCTCGTCGAAGAAGAGCCAGAGAGTTAGCCCCTACACTACCAAAACATATCGATGGAATGTCCAGTGATGATGAAGTTACTGAACAACAAAATCTTGCGTTTAAACAAACAAAAGGTCTATTCCTAATTTCTAGCAAATCTTATTCCAAAGAAACAGGAATTATACGTATTATTCGCAATATCTTATACATTAACATGTGTATTACATATTAAAGTTGTCATTTTTTAATGCTTCCTTTTGTACTTCTTTTCAGATGAGATTGACAATGAAAGTAAAGAAATATTCGCCGATGTCATGGATGAATATTGTACAATTAGAGGAATTCTTTCGAAATTGGAATCTTGGAGGGAAACTGATCGAGATGCTTATATGGAAGCTTATGTGTCTTTGTGTATACCGAAAATCATTTCCCCCATCATTAGATTACAATTGCTGACATGGAATCCTATTATGGTAACTTATAATTGTATCGATATCACTGTACCAAAGTCCTGATTGTTTTTATTACAACTTCTTTTCCCTTGCAGGAAAGTGCCGACATAGAGAGGACAAAGTGGTATAATACACTGCTTTTATATGCATTAAATACTAAGGAAACAGAAGAATCACTTAAAACAGATCCCGATGTAAGATTAGTGCCGTTTGCCGTGGAAAAGATTGTTGTACCTAGATTAACATGTAAGATTACTTTATTTAAACACCTGAAAAAAATTACCTCGGATGTTAATTAGAAATTAATTTTCCGTCTACAGCTATAGTTGAGAGAATTTGGGATCCAATGTCTACATCCCAAACGCTGCGTCTTGTAGGCACCATAAATCGCCTTATTAGGGAATATCCAAACTTAAATGATACCAGTAAACAATTAGAGACATTATTTAATACTATACTGGAAAAAATTAAGTCAGCAGTAGAAAATGATGTTTTTATACCAATTTTTCCAAAGCAGTAAGTATATATATTTCGAAAATCAGTAAGAATGTACCAATAATTGTGTATTAATTGTGAAAATTATTTGATGTTTCAGGGTTTTAGATACTAAACATCAATTTTTTCAAAGACAATTTGCAATGGCTGTGAAACTTCTGAGGAATCTATTAAGCTGGCAAGGGCTTCTTGGAGACACGCAATTAAAAAATCTGGCTCTCGGTTCATTATTAAATCGATATCTTTTAGCTGGTTTAAGAGTGTCCGCCCAAACTGACGCTTTATTTAAAGCAAACATGGTACGTTAAGGCTTATTATTTTATTATGTTCAATGTAATTTCTTCGTATCTTTAAGTAAATATTGTTGGGAAGAAATTTTTTGTTTTTGTTTTATCAATAAATTAAATTTTCCTATAACAGGTAATGAGTACACTTCCGCGAGCATGGTTACAAGGTGAAACAATAGAACATTTAAGAATGTTCGCAACGCTTATTCATCAACTTAGCGAGCAATTGGATCAAGCAAATCCAGCGCATAAGTGAGTACAAATTTTAGTTCGTTCGTTTTTAGATTTTATTAATCTGCCTTCTTTTATGTAAATAAATAAATTAATTAATTAAAGTTCCATACATTGCGTTTGTTATTTGAAATTCTTCAGATTATTATAAAATACAAGTCTATTCTGAATGAATTATTTATTTTTACAGTGAGGCCTGGGAATATTCGAAGTCCATCTTGAAAATAATCAAGCCTTTGTAATGTATTAATTATATGTGCATTTCTTATTAATATTTTATGGTATTTTTATTTCGTGGTATTCGTTAATAATACCTACCTACAGTTTTATACGCGTACCGTGAAAAGATCTTGTACATGATGGATTGCAGTACAACTAGAGGTGTAACATATAAAAATGTAATTTTGTATAGAAATAAATTAAATAAGATTCGGATCATATAAGCACACTTTCCAACAGTAATTAATGTAAATAACAAACGAAGAAGTATGTCGAAATAAATATGTAAATATCAGATTGTGTTCAGTCTTCCTATTGCAATCGACGAAAATAAAGTTCATAGTCTTATTATACACATTTTATTTTATTAAATGGTATAATTTAGAAATTATTACTGTTTTTATATATATTAAATTTCGTATTAATTTTTGTTGATCATATATTCAAAAAAATAATTAAGAATCCTTTTTTCAATGATGCGATAGATAATGCTGACGATGCCACGGTCAGAGGTCCTGTTATCTACATATTTCATTTTTCACCATACCTTCTAACATGTAAAGGCGAATCATATATTTCGTGGAAATTTTGATTATTCCGATTCCAATATAAAAGAAAAATAAGCATTATCAACAACAAATGTATCATAGAACTTTTTTTACGAGTAATATTAAACGATTAAAATCTGGTAAAATAGTTTACATAATTGTTCAAACATTCTATTTTACATTATTAGTATAGAAATCATTATTTGAGGATGATTATACTGTATAAATTGTACATCATATAAAGATACGCGGAGAAACCTTAATACATGGGCCGATTTGTACGATTGACGATAATTTAAACAGGAGATAAGTTTTACTCACACAGATGATAAAGACGTATTAATGAGTCACAGAGATAGGGACAGCAAGGGTCATCACTTGACTCCTATGAACTCAGTTCACTTTTGTTAAGCTACCACTGTGAACCATGAGTTTCTCAGGTACAGAATAAGTACATATTCATGATTATAATTGTATTCGTATGTTTAATTAACGTGTTCTACTAAATATTCATTGCCATCTTATAACAAAAAAATTAATTTCGATTTAAGCCAATAATTTGCAAATAATACTTGATGGCAACAAATAAGTATTTACAATTATGTATACAAATTATCTATAGCTTTTATATAATCATTGTAACCGTAACATAATACGATGAATATAATACAAACATTATGTCACTTAGAAAATAAATTGTTTTAATTAAATTCAAGTTATCTATATATATTAATTAACATACAACTTTTTACAGATACTAATTATATGTTACGAATATTAACGTACAAAGTAGAGAAAATTCTACTTTTACTTCTACTAGTTTGTAACAATAATGGTGCAAATAGCATATTTCAGCCAGGAAAAGAATATGTTTATTCCTATAATGCACTATCAAGTTCCGGTGTTTTGTTACCATCTGGAGCGTCATCTTCGTGGGGCTTTCATGGAAAACTTGTTGTGCAAGCAGAAGAAAATGTTGCTACAATGCAGGTACATTTTATAATAAGTGATGAATATTATTAAACGTAAGAAAGATATTAAGTCATTGCTTTTCCTATCTTTTTCAAGCAATATTTAATTTCTATCACAATACTTCATAATTCCTAATGCCTTTATATAGCTCCAATCGTTGAAAATGAGTATACAAAATGGTAAAATGTATGAAGAAGAAGGAGAAGAAGAGGAAGAAGCAGAATGTCAAGATGTTCCAGATGATATTGACGATCTTTTGAAACCATTTCAAATATCGTACAATCATGGGCTCGTTGAAAATTTTAGTACAGAAGCTGCCTCTCCCTGGTCTACAAACATAAAGAGGAGTGTTGCAGGAATTTTGCAATTAGATTTGTCTAGCTTGGAAAAGGAAACAGCATTTCATTCGACCGAAGTAAATGCATTTAGATATTTTAAAGTCTTTTATATATCTGGTAAAAGATTCTTAACAATAACAATTATTTTATTTAACAATTATTTAACAATAACAATTATTTTAACAATAATTTCGTCTAAAATAATATTCTCTTTCTCTCCCTCTCTCTCTCTCTGTGTATATTATTGAAATTGTGTTTATATTTATAGAGAAATCATTACGGCCAATGCAACATTGAATATGTTACTAATCTTGAAGAAGAAGATGAATGGCTGATAAGAAAATTTGTAGATCCTCGAATGTGCATTGGGCATCCTCATTACACATGGTCAAATGTTCCTAAGATGTTATGTCCTAATGGTGATCAAGTATGCATACATATATACCCTATAATAACTGATATAATAAACTAAAAGTAAGAAGCAAATACTAAACAAGATCATGCTGCTATGTATAATGAACTAACTTTGTAAGATGTTTTATTAATCTGCACATTGTATTTAATAAAGTAAACTTGATTTGTTCTCAGAATCCAATACTTAAGTCCAGTGAAAGATTGTACAAAGTTAAGGTAAATGGGCCCTTAAATGATATTTTATTTGTTAATGCAACTGGGGGCATATATGTCCAACCGTTTCAAAGCTTTGGAGAAGCACAATTTCATTTTACAAGGTCAGTTAAAAACCGAAATTTTCTTATTCTAACAAAGTTAATACTACATCTTTTTCTTATATTAATTCTCTGATGTACAGACAAACCTTTACACTAATTTCGCTGAAAGATATAGTAAATAAGATACCTGTTAAGGATTTACATTTCAAAGTTCTACAACATGAACTTCCAGAAGTTGATGTCACCCAAGGCAGGGGTACTCCCGATAAGAATACTGTTTTTAAATCGGTAAGTTATTAATTATTAAAGGATATTTATGTATTTAACATATTTCATAATAATATTTGTATGTTACAGATAGCGCGTTTATTAGATCGTTTAAGTCGGAGACTTGAAAATCCTGGTTTGGATACAGAGACTGATAATTTGCATAACACTACAGTTACTGTGTTGCTTTATTATCTTGAAATGTTAGATGTTGCCGATTTGCGTAGAGCGTATACAAAAATATCGGGAACAAGTTATAAAGAAGAAACGATACGGTGCAGAAGAATTTTAATTATTCTATATAGTTTTAATTCTTCATGCGTTTTTAGAACAAACTTTTTATTTCATGTCTTTATATTATTACAGGAATATGTTTCTCGAAGCTCTTCCACAAGTTGGTACAAAGGAGGCTGCATTATTTATATTAGAACTAATTCAAGAGAAGAAAGTTTCAGATATGTCTGCAATTCAACTTCTAACGCAATTACCATTTCATATACGAAAACCTGATGTTCAATTACTAGTAAATCTGCAAATATTCTTAAATTTACCAGATAAAATATCGATGGAAGTTCAAGGCACTGCCATTCTTACGTACGGCACGCTAATTTATAAAACATGTTTATTGTATTGCCCATATGAAATGTTAGACGATTATGTACGATTATACCTCGATAAATTTACAGGTATGTAATAGATACTGGTTGAAAAATCTTTTTGCATAGAAGTTTATTATTCTAACGCTTATTACTACTGTTATAATTATAAATTATTGGTAGAGACGACGGAATACGAGAAAAAAATGATTTGGCTAGAAGGATTAGCAAATATACAGCTCGGAAGAGTAGTTGAATTTTTAGAACCAATTGCAAGTGGCACTAATGCAGAATCACGTCATTTTCGAGTTCTTGCAGCATGGGCCTCCCTTTCTACTGCCCCTTTACGACCTGATGTTGTAAGTACTTTCTGCTTACAATATATAATAAAGTGTTGAACACTATGTTTTTACTTTTTTTTCATCGCAGATATATCCTGTCTATTGGCCAATTTTAATAAACAGAACTGAACACTTAGAAATGAGAGTAGCTGCATTGACGCTACTTATTGTTTCTAGTCCTACCCCAAGCAGATTAATATCGTTGTACTGGTACATGAAAAGTGAACCCAGTCAACATTTGTATAACTATTTTTATACTATTTTAAGATCCATGGAACGCACTACACATCCTTGTTATGTACATATGTACGTAAAATTATAATACATAACTCTTCTATTTTCTAATAATGAAATTCCATAATAACCATTTTTTTCATAATTATGATTACACAGTGGTGTGATAGCGGCGCAATTCACAAGAGTACTTCGTCCGCCAAAAAATCAGTATTTAATTACTGGTAATTATTTATTTGATTATCAGGATACGTACAGAAAATTTGGCGCTATGATACATGGTATTGTAATTGCAAACCCTGTGACAAATATACCCGAGGTTTTATATGTAACAATGAACACTTATGGAAGTGGAGTCAATATCAACCATGTATCTGTATGTATATAGTTTATATATTATATAATTCGTATTATTGCAAGGTAACATTCTTTAATATTTCTAAACATTATGTATATGTAGTTGTATATTAAAGCTGAAGGTCTTCCACAAGCCTTATCGACATATTTGGATAGTCCAAGTCAAGTGAAGGACATACTAAAGACGTTTAAATTGGATCGAAAAGAAAATGGACCTGTACATTTGGAAGTAATTGCTCGTATTCAAGAAAAAACAGTGTTATGTCTTCACCTTAATGAAACGAATATTATTAAAGGATTTAAATGTAAGTTCCTTAATATTTTTTTTATTTTGTTAAAAACTAAGAAATTCTTGACTTATTATTTTATAATTTGGTGAAATCCTTTAGATCTCTCCTCTTTACCCGATAACATTTATAACATATATCAAAATATGGAGTTCCATGTTAATCAACAACGTATTAATGTTCCATTAACAACCGAATCAATACAAGTCACAGATCTGGGAGCAAATGTTAGACTTGCAGTTACTGCAACATCATTATTTTCAATGAGAGGAAATTTCACGCATGTTTCAACTGGTCGCAATAATCATGTTATATTACGGTATACATATAAAAAAGCATATTACAATGTTATATTCTTTATACATTATTTTCATTCTATGATTTGATATTTTAGAACATCTATTCATAAATCGGAAATAATTGAAAGTTATAATCCTTTAATTGATACATGGCATAGTGCAGAAAGAATGCATTCTATCCATGGATATCTTCCAATTAATATTACACTTGGATTTGACGATCGTCCATTCATTTCATATAATACTCCTGGAGGTATGGTACTGGCAATATTTATGTTTATACAATTACATTATACATTATATTCTAAATACAATATTTTCGTTTCTTTTATAGAACATCTTAAAATGGGTATAACAACTCATGTAAGAACATCTACTAATATAAAGGGGATAAACATTGCATCAAAATTACGTCAAATTTGCCCAACCTGCCCGCAATTATATATAGTTACAAAATCACCAACATATAAACCAATGGTAAAAGAATTGTACAACTATACTTAGAATAGTAATTAGTTTAAAAATACATTATTGTTCTCTTACAGAGCACAGATCTATTTCAAATTGAATTGGCAGAACTAGGTGGTCAATTACACATAAAACTTTTTGACTGTGAAAATGTAATATCACGGGAGAAACTAATTAGAGACGTATTTTCTGCGCATCGAGCTAATTACCCGTAAATCGCTTGTATCTTCTGTCATAAAAATTATTTAATACAATTTCAACATAATTATATTTTAATTTTATACTTTTGTAGTATTTGGCCATTTCTGGAGCTCGCTTTTACTGCGCTTCACTTCTTAGACTATTGCACGTATGTACCGCCCAAAGGTAGCTGTGGCTTAGCCGCTTATATTAGTACATTGGATTCCCAACGTACTCAAGTTAGTATATTGAAGAATCTGCTATTACAATCGTAAATAGAATAAGTAAACTTACATTGCACGTAATTCGTTAGGTAAAATTTGAATACATTAGGGGTCCAAAGCATCATATGTTATCTCTAACACATCGCAATTTAGAGTCATCAAATATTCTTCAGCAGTGGAATTTAGCTATCCTTTATGAGATTACTAGTTGGATATCAGATATGATAAAAATTAAGGCAACTAGAGTTGTTCCAGGTGAACAAGTTTTAAAGGTAAAATATACACAATATTATAAATAAATCACATCATAAATTAAAGGAAAAGAAGTAATGATAATGCATAACATTCTGTGTTCTTTAGTTTTGTTTAGAGGCAGAAAAAGAAATACCTTGGGAATGGGATTTTCTAAGCACTAGACCAAGTGACCCTGCTAGTATTGGATTGAATGCTGTTTGGGGATACTCAGATACAGCAAAGGGTAAATGCAGCGGTTCTTCTGTAACATTAAGCTTGCTAGGCGAGATTAGTAAAGAACAATTAGAGGATGCTAAAGAGCCAAAATGGCCCTATAAAGAATGTCGAAGAGAGTCTGAAGGAAAACGACATAGTCCATTTTCTGATGCTTGTTACGAAGCTTCGAGGGAATTATCGACCTTGAGAAAATATCAAATAATTGCGCAACATGAAAATGTAAGTTTCTCTGAATATTATTAAGAAACTATTGTAATACGATCTTACATTTATAATCTTAATTAGGTACCGGAAGATCTCATGAGATTAATCTGGAAATTCCGAGCTTTCTACGATCTAATCGGAGGCAACAGCAGTTCTGACCCTATTTCAAAAGGGTTTGTTGTGACAGCGAAATTTCCAAAAGAATCGGATATTGGCGAATTATCACTTAATAACGACAAAATTGCCATTGAATATAATTATAATATTATAGATTACTTTTTGACTAGAACTCGGATTCACAAGTACATGGACTTAGCGATCCTAAAATCATTATTTGGTAAGTTGTTCTTCTGCAACTCCGATTAATTTATTAGAGAACTAGTTAATTGTTTGTACCTGCAGAATTCATTCTATTTGATTACAGTACCTTACCTGTCTGTCTTAATCACTTCCAAATTTAGGCACGTGTATCATAACACCAGATTATATTAGAACAATTCACAACGTATCATATTCGTTCCGGAACAAACCTGAAGTTCTGTTGCTTGGACAATGTTACAGTGAAAATCCAATATATGCATTAACAGCACGGAATGATATACATGGTGTTAACGTCAACATATATGATGAAATAGATACACTACGAATTGTTCCCAATCAATCTGGAGGAACATTGTATAATAATACAATATATATTCCATTACAACAGAGTTTCATGTTTCACTCATTGGGTTCCAAGAGGTAATTGAAAAACTAATTCCTATTGAATAACTTTTTTTGAAAAGAAAGAAAACATCTCATTTTAATATTTTTTAAGTATCTTGTACGATGTGTATGTAGTATTATGATCGTATATGTTAATTATATGTATTAACAAATTATTGTCATGTTTCAGAGTGAGATTGGACAGTAATACTATTGATTTAATAGTTCCTAATCTTTATTTATATATGCATTGGACACAAGAACAAATTCTTCTGTTCTTTCCAACGTATCTATTAGAATTTAGTTGCGGTATATGTACACTATCTACTCCCGATACTAACGACATGTTTGAGAAGCTATAATATACTTTATTTATAAACGGTTCAATTATATTACGAAAGGTAATTTATCATTTATTTTTCATCTCACGTAGGTGTATCAGCATTCCAAATATTTTAAATATGGACGGTTTATTAGGCGTAATGTTTGTTTTTGACAAATATGTATCTACGAATGTTTTTATTAAGAAATATAATTATTTTATATATAAATCTACAATTATTTTTATTTTATTTTTGATATATTTATTGTTAATGGACTTCAGTTCAACGAAATAATTTATTTAATCAATTAACAGTACAAAATGGCAGTATGTAGTAAAAAAAAGAACACAAATACAATTTTAATCATTAAGCACAGCACACAAATTTTATATTTACCTACATCATTTTCAATGCCTATTCCTTAATATATATATATATATATCAATATTACTTATATTATACTCATGTATTTGGAAGACAAGAATCTAAATGTTGATTCATTGCAGATACTGTTATTAATTGCATACAAACAGGACAAGGATATTTATCATTATCGTCTATCGATATTTGTTGAACCATTTCTGATGTTTCAACATTTTCCTCAACATACTCATCATTAAAAATATTTCCAACACAATCTTCCAAGTGGTCATTTAATGATGTTCCACATGGAATAAGTATATTACAAACTAAACAATTATGCAAATCATTATTAATTATATGTGTTTTTTGTACACTGGTAGTAGGATTTTTAAAGTTATCAGTATTTGGTGAAGGAGATAAATCGCTAGATGTACTACTAAGAGAAATTATACTATCGTTTATATCTTCGTTTTCACAATTTATATCAACCGAATCAAGAATCGAATTACTACCTTTCTTGCCTGTTCCTGAAAGGCACGCATCAAGGTGTTCATTTATATCCGAAAAACCAAAATTTTTACTACAAATTGGACAATTCGCTTTTCTAGAATTCTCAAATTCATTTAATTTTGGTTGCTTGCTTGGAAATAAATTAGCATCGTTTTTTCTTTTTTGCGAAAGTGGAGAATTATGACTACTCGCCGCAATTCCCCTTTCAGTTTCATCTGGTTTATCATCCGTTGCTAAGCAAGAATCTACGTGTGTATTTATGTCATCATTTGATACAAACTTACTACATATTGGACATTCAACAAGTTTAATTTGCTCTTCGTTTAACGATGATTTATTATTTGTAATTGGTTTCTTCGTCTTCGCAGTATCAGTACTTTTATTCGTAGCAGTGTATTTATTTAAACCCTGGGGAGGGCTACCGATATATAATTTGTTCAATAAATTACTTTGACCTGTATTCGACCCACCGAGAACTCTAGAAGAGGATGACCTCGGTGAAGCAGATTGTGAACTAGGGCTGCCATATTTTACAGAAGTACTTGAACTGCCAGGCCCTCCTGTACCCCATCCATGCACATTGTTTGTACTATTTCCCAACTTTACAAGCCCAGTTGAAGGACTTCGATTATTCGGAACTGGCTTACTGTTTTTACCCATAGAAACGGATTTTGGTGCAGTGATAGATGATGAAATAATTTTTGTAGCAGGCAGTCTTCCAGGACTGTCCTGTTTTTGTGAATTTCTCGAACTCCCTAATCCCCCTACACCCCAAACAGGGGCTTTGTTTGTTGGGCTTCCAAATTCTATGTGTCCATTCAATGAATTTTGCTTACTTGATTGTATTTTTGTGCTCTTTGGAGTAAATACTGTTTTCAATTCAGTTGTAAGTGGAGGAGTCCTTGTAAGCCAAGTATACACATTACTGGGAGAACCATTGTTTTTAGGAGGTGGTTTTGGTTTCTGATTATTTCTCGATCCTCTTGCTTTAAAGTTCTCGGGTTCTTTGATTTTAATAAATTGCCCGCCACAAGTTTGCTGATGTTCTTTCCACCAGAAATCGGATGGGCCTGGTGTACGATTCATAGCTCTACGTACTGTTCCAAAATATGGAGCTCTTTTTTGACATGGACCATTACATCTCCACCAATGTTGTTGATACAATTTAACTTCATCGTGAAAAGTGTGATAAATCTATAATGAAAAAGATTGTAAAAATATAAAAATCAATGGAGTGCTATATATGCTTTTCTCATTGCAAATACATACAGTTATTTTTGTCCCGGCTATTCTATTTATTCTGTCCATGTGTTTGCAAAATTCAGGTCCGTGTCCATCTCTGTCACGATTGTTATTGGTGAGAAATAGATATCCATGAATCATTTCATGCTAAAATATTGGTGCATTAAAAAAAAGAGTATTTTATATTTTTGTTAATGATTAGACTAACATGTAATTATACGAATAGAAGATTTACCAATAGCGTTTCAACTAAATCTTTCCTTGGCCGAAGCTTTAATAATGGTGCACTAAGTGATATTATACATTGGCGATTTCGAGGATGAAAACTACATACACCTGCGCAACTGCATTTCACAAACATGATTAATAAATAAACTATACAAAATATTGGGCAGTACTATAAATAAAATGTATAAAATATGAAACATTTCAGATTCAGGTACCTTGTCATCCTGGGGCTCCATTTCACCTCAACTGGCAATAAAACATTCCAAAAGTAGCGTTCATTAAATTGGACAAACAGTGTATGAATATTGGGAGTTGGATCAATCAGTTCCAACGTTTGATCAATCAATGTTCTAGGTTTATAATTTTTCTTATCTTTCTAAAAGTTTTTTTATTATTAAATAGCAATAGTACAATGTAGAATAGAATAGAAGGAAACTATAATACACAGTATTAGGAGGGTATTTTCATATAAAATAAAAACTGTATTAAATTAAAAACGTAGCGAACTTACGTCACGCGGTAAAACAGCATTTTCAGTCAAACCAAAACAGTGCTCCTGTTGATACAAATTATATGCCAGTTCAAGATCGTGAGATTTTTGCGATCTTATCATGATTTCCAAATAAGTACCAAAGACTATATTATATAGGTTTTATAAGAAAGAAAATAAATTATAAGTTTAACTTTTCTTAAAATTATACAAATGTAACAGATAGGCGCAATTTTTGAACAATTTTAGACGATTTCTTTGTGTACGAAACCACTACTGCTATGCCATTTAAATTAACGTTCCAATACGACCTATCTGTAATTCGTAACTTTTAACGACAGTGATACCACTAGTGAAATGTGTTACGTTGGCATTTAAATCTAATCCTTTGCACACAAGGATCTTTTTCTTTTGTATAAGGAAGTGGTAACTCGAGATGGTCTGAATTTCAAATAATAATATTAAAAATTCATTGTACTACGAATTGCAACTAGATTGAACATTTTAAATATAAGAGGAAAAGATATTACACGTTGATAGAAAAAATATTGTTGCCTCTCAGTTCCTTTGTGTAAAAGTTAACTCAATTAACTTAAAACGAGTGAATTCCAAATGGTTAAAATTAACAGACGAACAACTGCATAATATTGTGCAGATATTCAAAACTACCACCCACTCTTTAAAATCGTCTAATTCGTGGCTTCATGTTACGTCTTTCGTCATGCCACACGTCAGCACAGTGCGCCCTCTGCTTGAATTCTTGTATTTGTATATATGATGTGGATGGAAGATTGGCTTATGTAAAAATTCTATTAGGTTAATCGTACGGCAAGTAACGTATCGAAATAATTCATCGAGATGGTAAGCATCCGTATTTCATTGACTATAAGTAATTGACAATACGTGCGAATCTTGAAAAATATTTATGACATGGCTGTTACGTTAAGAGTGGCCCCAGATGTCAATCACCGCTCGCGGTTGTTACTAGAATATGTAAATACTAAAAATATGAAAATCCATTTCACTCATAAATTGCTTTCGTTTACTATTTTAGGTACTTATTGCTGCAGCGGTCTGCACAAAAGCAGGCAAAAGTAAGTAATTACCTTTTACTTTTGACCGCGCCTGTTACTGCTGCTGTACGTGCGTGTGTTTGTGTGTGTTACGTATATTAACGTCGCATACGAGCAATTTGTTAATTGTCAAAGAATTATCGTTTTTTAATGCATACGTTTATTTATACTTTATTTTATACAATGACACTGAAAATAAGAATCCTAATTTGAAATTTCAAATATATTTTATTCTGTATATACATACCATGATACGTTTCTTGTAGTCTGCTATATAAATGATGGAAAATTTTTAAAAGCGTATATAATTCCAGCCATTTATATTTAGACATTTTATGCAAGTTGATTTGTCAGTGTCTTTATTAAATATTTACCAAATTAATTTCGTTTCTGCAGTTTTATAATGAAATAGAATTTAATAATTTGCTTAAATTTTAGCCATTATTTCTCGCCAGTTTGTCGAGATGACAAAGGCCAGAATAGAAGGTTTACTTGCTGCGTTTCCAAAGTTAATGAGTTCTGGTAAACAGCATACATTTGTAGAGACAGAATCCGTTAGATATGTTTATCAACCATTGGAAAAAGTGTACATGCTACTAATTACAACAAAAACTAGCAATATATTAGAAGACTTAGAAACATTGAGGCTCTTCGCACGTGTTGTAAGTATATTATATATAAGAAAATAATAATTACTACCAGGATATCCCATTTATTTAACCAATAATTTCTAATGAAATTAATTAATTAATAAGTTCTTGTACAGATTCCAGAGTACTGCAACTCAATGGACGAACTTGAAATAGCGGAAAATGCGTTTAATTTAATATTTGCTTTCGATGAAATAGTTGCTTTAGGATACAGAGAAAGCGTTAATCTAGCACAGATTAGAACATTTGTCGAAATGGATTCGCACGAAGAAAAAGTTTATCAAGCTGTTAGAATGACACAGGAAAGGGAAGCCAGGAATAAGATGCGTGAAAAGGCAAAGGAATTGCAGAGGCAACGCATGGAGGCAGTTAAAAAGACTGGTGTTAAGAATCCTGGATTTGGCAATTCGTTTGGAAGCGGGAACTTTACACCGTCTCCTAGCGTAGGAGATACTGCTAATTTCATTCCAGAACCTGTTAGGCCCATGTACACACCAGCACAGTAAGAAATAATATAACATAATTATATAGTATTATTAAACATTTTGTGTACAAAAGCATCTTTATTGTATACACAGGAAACCAGTTAATGCTGGACCAGGTGCAATGAAATTAGGAGGAAAATCTCGCGATGTCGATTCATTTGTAGATCAACTGAAAGAAGAAGGAGAAAATGTTGTAACAACACCGTTGGCTGCGACTGGTGCAAAACCAACATCACTTACACCACAAATTATCAATACTGAACCGTAAGATTTCGAATTATTTATACACACGTACATGTGTAAGTAGTCGAACATGGTATACAATTGTATTTTTCGTTCCAAGAATTCATCTACGACAAGAAGAACGTCTTAATGTGCGAATTGGTCGCGATGGTGGTTTACAACACTTTGAATTGCATGGTTTAGTAACGTTACATATTTCTGATGAAAAATGGGGTCGGATTCGTGTACAATTAGAAAACACAGATTCTAGAGGAATCCAGTTACAAACGCATCCTAATGTAGACAAGGAATTATTCAGGACACGTGGCCAAATAGGTTTAAAAATTCCCACTAAACCGTTCCCACTAAACACAGATGTTGGCGTACTAAAGTGGCGATTGCAAGCACAAGATGAAACAGCATTACCCATTTCAAGTAGGAATCGTTTATTACGTATTAATTTTATTCGATTTTAGATGTATTTAATATGTAACAGAAAGAAAATAATTTTGCTTGTTACTTAAAACAGTTAATTGTTGGCCATCTGAAAATGGAGAAGGTGGATGCGATGTGAACATAGAGTATGAATTAGAACAGCCCAATCTCGAATTAAACGATGTGCAAATAAACATTCCATTGCCCATTGGATGCAATCCCATAGTAAGCGAATGCGAAGGACAATATACACACGAAGCACGGCGAAACACACTTGTGTGGTCTTTACCCGTGGTTGACGCAACGACAAAATCAGGTTCAATGGAATTTTCAGCACCCTCTTCTACGCCGTCAGATTTCTTCCCCCTTCTTGTTTCATTTTCATCCAAGACATCGTACGTCAATATTAAGGTAAATTATATTTTCCTCACGCAGACTTTAATGAGCAAATGCCATTGATTTTTATGATCGAGCATTAATATGTTCGTGATAGTAAACGCGTTCACTTTGTTTGCAGGTAACTGACGTTTTGTTCGTGGAAGACGAAAGTCCAGTTAAACATTCGGTAGAGACGGTTTTCTTTACTGATAACTACGAAGTGGTATAATACCTGTCCATGGAATTATAAGTTATCGAAGTACTTGTGCTAAATATGGGCAAGAATACAGAAATACGCACGATCCATTGGAGTATTTGAAGATACAGATTTTCAGCTTAATTATCAACTAAGTTATGATTTTATTACCACAAAACTACAATTTTTACCAATGGCTGGGTGCTTGAATGTCTTCAAGCAATATATTTGCACACATGCTCTACGAACAGTTTGCTCTATTCAGTATATGTCTAATGTTAAACTATTAAAGGAAATTGTATACAGATATTTTATAATTGGTAAAAAAAAAATACTGAAAGTATGCCCACAATTTTATGAATTACACTTATGACCAAGAAACATACAAGAATTATACCGCATTAATTTTATTATAATTTTTTCATACTTTATGAGTTTTGTACTGCGACAAAACTTTTTAGTAAGATAAAAAGTGAATTATATTCAAACCATAGAGATATTTTTTTTTATTGTATGTACATATAAAGCATACATACATAAATATTATAATACATACGAAAATTATATATTACACAGTAATCATGTTTTTATTAAAACATTAATTTACTCTTATAGTTGCATTCAATGAACTTTTTATCACTATTTTCTTTTTAATAGTATTATTAGTTGCATTTAATGTTTTATAATTTTCGTTTTTCGAGATGTGTTTAATTTCGAAAATGAAAAATATTAGTGCGTACTTCCGCCAAGATGATTTTGTGCGGAATAAAAGTGAAAAATGAAATTAATATAAGCTACTATAAATATTTGTATACATATATACAAAATATTATATTAATAGTTTTAAACAAATGTTATTTGAATTTTTATTTTGATAGGTAAGACAAATATTGATTTGCCATTTAATCTACCTTGTTAATATGTATAAAAATCAACAAATTATCTGTAAAATGGTCTTCATAAAGATTGAGAATATAAATTTCATTTGCTGACAAATACACTTTTCAAGGCAACAACTTACTATAAATAATTATATTGGAATGAAAATAAAAAAGAATTTCTGTTGGCATATTCGGATATAAATATCATTTTTATAGTTTGTACAATATCTATAATCTACGTCGTTTTATTGTAGTATATCAGGTGGTATGTTTATCACTTGTTGTATCAAATAATTTTCAATAACTGCCTTGGCTGAAACAATACGTTAAAAAAATAATTTATACAATCAGTTGAAAATATTATTTATCGTATGACATTTGTTTACCAGATAAGGAATTGTTTAAAACTGCTGCATGATAAGCACTTATGCTGTACATATTACGCCGTGTGATATCCGCACCTCTGGATAACAATTCGTAACATACATGCGGGTGATCACCGTGTGCACCATAAATTAAAGGTGTATTTCCTTCCTACGTTCATGAAAATAGATTCATATTTATATATATTTTCATTTAACAAGAACTTAATTAGTATATACCTCATCACTTGCATTAGAGTCTGCGCCATGATTTAGTAACAATTTTACAAGATCATGGTGACCATAAGCGGCTGCTAAATGCAAGGGTGTCTCTCCACTGAGACCACGATAATTTTTATTTGCACCAGCTTTGAGTAATTGTCTTGCGCTACCCAGTTGTCCATATCCAGCGGCCCACATTAGACCCGTCAAACCTTTCTCGTCAGGTGTATCTACATTGCCTTTATGATAAATAATTAATACTGTTTGAGTACTGGATTATTCGTACTATTACTTTTTCTTGAAAAATCAACATACTTAGATGTATGTGATCAGGTGTAAGTTCACCTTGTCCAGCTAATGTATGGAATGTAATATCACTATCGCCGTAAAGCTGAGGTATTTCTGTTTGTATGTTACCTCGTTGTAAATTAGTGAGTAACGTAGGAGGCTGGAAAAAATATTCAGTCAAAGAAATGCTTAAAACCTATTTTTTGTACAAGTATTTTAAATAATATACTACAGTAAGACAAAGAGATTGTATATACCTTATAAGGTTGAAATGCACTGGTCCTTGTAGCATCTTGCCATGCTCCTGGAGCCCAATGCCACTTAGTTTCTATGGGTTCAGATTTGCACCCAATATTTACATTTTCTGGCTTATACATTAGGGGCCTTGGCCTGATACCAATTGTTTCTCCATCGCGTACAATACTTTTTGTTTCATCATTAGGAGTAGCACATTTCTGTTCTTTTTCTTCTTCCTCTTCTTCTTTTACAATTAGCTCGGAATGAATCTGATTTTCCATACTTTTATTATATTCCGCAAAGAAACCAAATTTCACAAATTAAACATATAGATAAATAAATAAGTATTACGGGATATTATCATTGTTTTATCAATTAAAGATTTAATAGATCGTAATATTGAATTTTGAACAATTGAATTTATGTATTTAACTTGAAAACATTACAAAAAGTGTTATATATTTGGACAAATGAGAATTTCACCTTATAAATCTAACTTATTTTTGTGTAACATACATTATCCATTTAGTTGATCTCGTTAGTTTCAAATTATTAACATTTTTCGAACGGGATTTGAATAGCTTTAAAACATTTTCAATTATTTTCACATAGAGGTTATGTTTTCAGCGGTAAATGACAAGTACAGTACTTTTTCATCCTTTTTACGAGGTATTAAATATAGCTAACAGAAATATTTGAATACAAATTTCAATTTTATCAAACGGTCTTTCGTTTGCGTTTTTTAATATATACTTATGTAAGAAAAGTTCAAAATAAATAGGAATTTATGCGGCAACCACTGGCTGCAAGTATAAAAGAAATGTTTGTACACATTTTACAAAATATGTAACAAACTAAAGAACGTTGAAGAATCAAACGGTCGTAATATTCTATTAGTTACTTACAAAAGGGAATGAATTTTATTGACTTAACATGAGTAACTTCATAAGGACTGTAATATTTGAAAAGGTATCATATTTTGGTTTTCGTCCAGGTAGTATAGAATTGATTTAGATTTTCTACTTGTAGATTTTGTTGTTTTTTTACATATTTGCAATATAATTTGCGATAATATCTATGTCCTTTTAATTAAGGAGTTGGCAATACATACATACATGTGTTTTGTAAAAATTTTATTTTCGTGTGCCAGTTATTTAAATTATTTACATATTCAAAATATTTAACATCAGTAGTAAATTGATTTAGTGTCAATCGTTGTATTATAGTAAATTAGATTAATAAGCTTGCGATATAATTGATATATATAAATATACTACATTTTTCATTTAAGGATAATTCTTTATTCAACGATTAAATTATATTTCGTTTTAGGTTATAAGATCGCTACCCAATGAATATCAACAAAAGATTGTATCTAATTTGAATGTCAAATTTAACAACATAACTGATACATATTCTTTGGCATTTCCATCAAAGTCAAAAGATTATGATGTGACAAATGAAGTTAAGAACATCACGAAAAACGATTTGGAGGATGCTGTTAGCGATGTTACAATGAAAGACAATTTTGTATATTTCAATATTTCAAGAGATAAATATGTGAAGGAAACATTGGAGAACAATCTGTTTGGTGTAATGCCACCGTTACTTGTTGAGAACGATAGAAATATTATAATAGAATTTAGTTCGCCAAACATAGCTAAACCTTTTCATTTAGGGAATCTGCGGTCCACAATTATAGGAAACTGTATTGCTAATATAAATACCTTTCTGCAAAATCATGTTACCAAAATTAATTATTTAGGCGACTGGGGTACACAATTTGGATATGTTCAAATAGGAATGGATATGACGAATATTGGTAATCTTGAAATGCAAACAGATCCTATTAAAACATTGTACAAAGTTTATGTTAACGCCAATAAGTTAGCTGAAAATAATCCAGAAATAAATGAGCGAGCCAAACAAGTATTCAGACAGTTAGAATTGGGTCATACAGTAATTACTCAAAATTGGCAAACAATTAAACATTTCACTGTTTTAGAATTGGAGAAAGCTTATAAGAGAATAGGAGTTGTTTTCGATCAATATGATTGGGAATCTATGTATACTGCTAAAAATATGAATAAGTTAATTGATTCAATGAATGAAATGCAATTATTAACATTAGATGCCAATAACAGAAGAGTAATAGCTTTAAGCGAAGAAAAAACTGTTCCAATTATAAAGAGTGATGGCACAACTTTATACATCTCCAGAGATATTGCTGCTGCTATTGATAGATTTGAAAGGAACAAATTTGATTCTATGTATTATATTGTGGACCACAGCCAATCCGATCATTTTTCTAATTTATTTCAAATTTTAAGTAAAATGCAATTGCCTTGGGTAGATAGATTGAAGCATGTGATGTTTGGAAGAGTACATGGTATGAGCACAAGGAAAGGTACATCGATATTTTTAGAAGATATATTGAATGAAGCGCAGGAAAAAATGAAACAGAGACAAATGGCGGCAAAAAGTACGTTTATGTTGACCTTAAATAGAAAAACAAAATGTAACTGATAGAAAAGTGGAAGTTGGTCAATTTTAATTTCAGATATTTAATAAGTTATATGAAGAATAGAAGTACCCTTATGTAATGAATTCTTTTTCAGCAACAAAGATACCAGAAGACGAAATAGATGGGGCGTCGGATATTTTGGGTGTTTCTGGCGTAATTGTTCAAGATTTAAAACAAAAAAGAATGAATAGCTATGAATTCAATTGGAAATCAATGCTTGATGTAAGTTAGTTAAACAAAGCAGTATTCTTTTATTAAGAACTTCTAAATATTTATAATATTTTAAGAATAATATTTTTGAATATTAGTTGAAAGGTGATTCTGGAATAAAATTGCAATATGCTCATTGCCGTTTATGTAGTTTGGAAGAATTTTCTGATGCTTCATTTGCGACAGAATGTGACCCAAGTCTTTTGAAGGAACCAGAAGTTGACCAATTAATTATATTAATTAGTCTATTCGATGAAATAGTACTTAAATCTTACGAAGAGTTAGAACCATGCATTTTAACAATATACCTTTTTCATTTATGGTCAGTATTAAACACTTAAAATTTTGATATAGTACTTCCTATGCAGTCGTTTAAAACATCTAAATTTCACCTGTAGCAAAGCTATCAATGTAGCATTACGCAAGTTGAAGGTAAAGGGCGAACCAAGTGATTTAGGAAGCCAGAGGTTGTTACTATTTCACGTAGCAAGAGTTACACTTGCTCAAGGTATGAAACTACTTGGCTTAATCCCATTAGAAAAAATGTAATTTAATGATTTTTATAAAAAATTGTGATTCGACATGGTTTTGTTATGGATATAATTATTTAAGAAACATATGTTTCTCTATCGATATTCGAAATGCGCGTGTAGAGGGTGGCAGAAAATAACATTCTAAATTTTTATATTACTTTATTGATCATCGCTGTCTTTTCTACAGAAAATTCACATTGCAAAAACATGCATTCTACCACAAAATGTATTTAACAGATATTTTACAAGGAGTTTACTTCAATTTATTATATAAATTTCAGTGTATAGAAAATCGAAGAAAAACTTAACGTTTCTTCCACGTGAATTTTTCGCGAGCTCCTAGTTGTCCCCACTTCTTTCTTTCACGTCTTCTCCAGTCCCTTGTTAGAAGGCCAGCTAATAAAAATTAATTTTTAACTTAATAATTTAAATTTACGTTTCATGCAGTAATTACAATGAAATTACGGGACAACGTTTATCTTACCAACTCTCATCCTTTCTATCATTTTGTGATCCACGAAGCTTCGAAGCGCATATGCAATACCCCATCGAATAGCGCCTGCTTGCCCAGTATCCCCTCCACCAGAAACAGTTGCTTCAATATCAACTTTGTCACTCATATTCGTAAAAATTAATGGAAATATAATCTGTAATTCAAAAAAGATTTCATTAAAAGTAATCTATATTTTTCCGCAAAGAAAACTTAGCGCTTCAACAAGCAAAATTCAATTTTTTTATTCAGAACTAAGGATCTGTTGTGGCTACTAGAAATGGGTATATAAATTGTAGCATATCGTATCGCGGGAATTAAAAACAAATGTAAGAGACACCAGTTTAATTACCTAATTAATTTCGAATTTCATATAGTGAAAGTATCGATTCTTCCTAATTTTCCTCTCCTGCTTTAAGCATTATACAAACATCATTTTCGAGCCATCTCGAAATACAGTCTTCGAATTTTCAATTACAACTACTTATTAGATACAAACACTCGTTCCAATTGTATAAATTATTTCACACAATACAGGCAACCGGTTAAACAATAAAATGCAAGGGAATTTAATGAAAATTTTCACGGCGACAAAAGAGCATTCCTAAAAAGCAAGACAAAAATATGTATACCATTAATCCTAACGTAATCGTTATCAAATATTTCTCTATTTACTTCCACTTTCACTTCCGGATCCGCTCCCAAATAAATCACTTGTTACTTCAAACTTATACCATTTATATAGAAAGTTAATACGACCTAATCGGCGTGTGTCGATGATCATAAACATAGACGGTCTACTTTCGATCATTTGCATTGTTCACGTGCACATTACTAACTACAGTAGGTGAGTTCATCGATTTCTCAAAAAATTAAACTACTTGTAATTTTGAATACAGTCAGTACCTAGGTGATCTCAGTTATTCTTTTCCTTCGTTAGACTTTTCACAACACTCTCCAGCATTTTATTAGTATCTAACAGCTGATCCTTCAGGTTCTTAATAGTGTCTTCGTAGGACTGAAGCTTGTTGGCTAGATTGTCGATGACTAGATGCAGATTAGAGTCAGAATATTCCTCGCCCTGTTGCCTCATCCACATAACATGATCGCTCAGGCTAATGTTGTCGTCGTTCATAAATGGTATATTCTTCTGTGCTATTTCATACGCGGCCTTTAAAATATCTTTTGGTAGCCTTTTCTCTAAAGGGTTCAACGGCTTCACCACCAGAACCCTTCTCCTGTTCTCCACATTGATCTTATGATCTGACATCCACTTTCTAAAGGCGTAGGGAATTGAACTGTTGTGTAAAACCATTTCTGTGAACAGGATCAGTTTCGTTTGACGTACGAGCTTCGTGAGGCCAGCGTGATTCCTTAAACCTTGTATATCATGAACGGCTATTCCAACCAGCAGGTTCATTAGAATCACTGTCACGAATACGATGAATAAAGTGAAGAGGATCTGAGAGCATACAGACAACGGATGATAAATAACGAAAGGCCCATCCGATTCTAATCCCTGATCGATCTGCGTGATCAGTCCCTCGAAGTCCAGTTCACCAGCCATCATCGCCAACACTTTGATCAAGCCAGTGAACGGATTACCGAAAGACGGCTCTCCTACAAATATCACACAGAAACTGACGGTGAAGCCGATCAGCAATCCGGAATATGCGAGCAGCAGCTTGGCAAATTCGAATTGTATGTGTGTAAACATTGCCACGTATGTGCCAAAAGCAGGCAGCTGACCGACCATCAGCATTAAGTTCGTCCAGGCACACAGTATCGCGAACGCTCCGATATAGTTTTGCCAATCGTACGTTCGTCCCGTGTACACGAATGACGTGACGAATACACTGATGATAACAACCCCGTCCAGCACATTGTCGATGTTCGAGAAATATTGTTTCGCGGACGTGTACACCATGAAACCGAATATCTTTCTGGGAATGGAGATACACGTGAAAATGAGCAACAAATACCACTGTATCTCGATCACCCGCCGCCTAAACAGAAATCCAGAGATACGTTTGTTGCTGCAGATCTTCGAGCTGCTTGCTTCGTCGTAATTGTAACATTTGTAAGCCAACGCTGTGAGGACATAAGTGGTCATGCAGATTACGGTCATAGCGTAAAGCAGGATCCTCAGTAAATAGAACTTCCTAATCTTCTCCCATTTTAAATGCAAGAATGCCATTACTAACGGATGCGACAGTAAATCCTTGCGACGTTCTTGAACGAAGGTATTAATGAAGCTGGTCTCGCACTGATTGCCACTAGGAAACAGCAAATCGAAGTGCAGCCTCATCTCGAACTCTCTGTTATGGGGGACTGGTCTTCTGAGCGTTATAGAGGCGTCCAGTCTCTGTCGGAATACCTGCAGGGACTCGGGTATTTTTCTGAGGATAATGTTCAATGCCGAAAGTCCTGCGCTTGTGGTCGCACTCACGTCTGCCCCGGCCCAAATAAGAACATCGACACAGTGAGACTGCTCGTTCAGTGCCGCCACGTGAAGAGGAGTGAAGCCAGTTCTGTCCGTGGCATTCACCAGGGCACCGTACTTCAATAGAAGTTCTACAAGCTTCGGCGTGGAATGGGTGGTCATCACGGCGAAATGAAGAGGTGTCCGATGAGCCCGATCCACAGCGTTGATATTTGTACCTGGGGAGTCCAGCAGCAATTCGATGCATTTCATCGATTGAACGAAGCAAGCAACGTGAAGCGGCGTTTCGCCCATGTGATTCTTCTCGTCGACGCTCGCTCCTTGTTCCAATAACAATTTAACAATCTCCTCGGCCCCTGCTCGGATGGCACAATGCAAAACTGGCTCAACCAGCTCCTGACAGAGATACATATTCGGTTTTGCACCGTTATCGAGAAGTACTCGGGCTGCATCCAACGAATTTCCAAGGACAGCGAAGTGAAGAGGCGTGTAATGATTGATCGGATTTCTGCAATTGACGTCGACGCCTCTCTTTATTAGATGCTCGATGCAGGCTACGTTACCACTTAGCGAAGCAGCCAGGATGGCGTTCATGCCCGTGCAAGGCTCGATGTAATCAAGCTTCACGCCTAATTGCTCTAATTTCGATAACAGATGCGCAAGACCTCGATAACAGGACCACAAGTACGCGATATTTCGTATTCGTTCCCCGGGCGGCACCTTTGGTATCGCGTTGCACTTCTCTAGCTCGAGCAGCATCTTCATTTCGGCAGTGGTTAAGATCGACCACATTATCGACCTGAGATCGTTTCCGTTGATTTGCGCTTGCCTGAATACATCCAAATTGTCGTAGAAGAGAGATTCGTCAACCGGTGGGGGTGTGCCAGCGTCGATTTCAACGCTGTCGTTCGCAGAAATGGTCAAAGGATCGTCGCCTATAATAATCTTCTCGGTGTCACTCGATTGCGGATACCTGACGGATCGAAAGGTGGAAGCCCATCTCGTGGATAGAAGATCGTTCGACCGATCGTTCAAATTCGACAGGGAACAATGCCTCGTCTTTACGCCGTGAGTCAATGGTACCCTCAGTGTTTCCGTGTTTTTCTCGTTCACGGTCTCGTCGGCACACGTTTTCGTTGAAAAATCCTTCACCTCGTCCAAGTGCAAACAGGGACGACGACCTTTCAATCTGGTTAAAGAATAATGCCTGGTCCTTCTGTCGTGACTCGCTAGTGGCTTCATTTTCGCCGGACTGGTCGTTCTGTCGACATTTTCCTCCGTCGTTCTCCGGTAATCGTTTTCGTCGAGCGAGAGACGACGGTCTCTTAAGCTGGTTAACGAGCAACGTCGCTGTCTCTCCTTGCCAACCATAATCACTGGAACCTGCACGCTAATCTTCGTTTCATTGCTGGTGCCCTGATGTATCTGTTCATCGTCCATTATTCGCGCGAGGTGGAATCGTTCTCGTTCGTAGACAGGATGATGAAGAAACTGCGACGTAACAGAAGCCACTCTCTACTATCGTGGATCACCTCGTAAGAACGTTCCAATCGTCATACCACGGCCTCACTCTTTTCTTCGTTTATCACGTCACGTCCCAAAGTCATTTAGATCACTTTAAGAGAATGCTCCCTTCATTGCAGCACACGCGACTACCGGTGTCACTCGCCCGAGTGACTTATATTAGCTGAGTCGTATGGATTCATTCTATATATAAGTTCAGAGGAAAAGACATGCTTCCGCTGGAGGAGCTTGTGCTCCTTCGAATAGGGACCTTGAACTTAAAAACTGAACGGACCCGGGGTCATATGTACATTGGCTAGTAAGGTTGTATCGTAATGCGGCAAACTGAACTTTCTCTTACGCGAATTTCGCCTAGGCGCAAACTTTTTAATCTTTATATCGCGCACGATCCCCTGGACGATATCTCCTTCGTCCTGAATATTACACGTTTGTTCATTCTCGGCCAGATAGTATGGGATTTGCTCCACTTTCTTCATAAAACCATTCCTTAAAATCTAGTTGATATTCACACGTACACGCTGAAGATTTATATCACCACCTTACAAAGCCCTTCTATTGGCGTTTCTTTTCAGTATATTAATGCCCTTTTTGAGGGGTTTAAATTGCGTTTATTAACAGAGTTGAAGTGGTACTTCTGCTTCGTCGCGGAAGAAGGCAAGGTATAATTGCTTGTTGCCTATTACATCTCAACAATCTATAGCCGTTGATGGTTAAAGAGGTGCAATTTGTAGTAATTGGTTTAATGATTTTATAAAGAAACATATTAAATGTATTTTAAAGTGACTTAAGTTCGAATTATGCAACATTGCCCGATATCAGCATCGATTAGTTTTGTCATATAACGATCGATGGCCTATTGTTTCGTTGCATCAATTCATTAAGACTTTTGAGAAGCTAATTTTTGCTGTAAAATTAAATGTAACATACAGAAAGGTTTTCTTTTAGAAATAATCGCCAAAGGAAAATTATTATCAAATAATTCGAATGTATATAAATGTTAATCTTAAGGCTCGATTAGTTCGTTTTTTATACTTCGTTAATAAAGTTTAAAAGAATTTGATTGTTGGCCAAGCGTACATTGACATTTATTTTACAGTTAACCGAACGAAACGTGCAATTTGTGACTTACAATTTTGATCAGAACGCCACGGCCACGTCCCTTTCTAAAATATCGTACTCATAGAGTGTTTGCTATTTAAAATTCCAAAAGCCAATTTTTTTTCTTTCCCAGATTAGTATAAATTATTCATAGCTATTAAGCATCAAAGAGCCATGCATAATATTATCATACGGAAAAGAAAACAAATTTAGCGAAGGTTTCTGTTTCTTGTCAACATTCTCATAATTTAGTTTTTGACAAATGCTCTAGGCAAGTTACAATTATTTATACGCCTGCCAAATTGTATTTAAATTTTCCCATGCCAATCGATCATATTTCACATGTCATACGAACAATTTGAATATTTGCATTTGAACGTGAGTTTATAATTAGCGCAGAATATTCAGAGCACAAAATTCAAAACGTTTAACAATTATTATACAGATGTATCCTCCTCTAGCAAATCATTTTCTGCTATCAATTCGTTCACACTACTTGTTATCCCGTTATCAAAATCCTTCGTCATGGATATTTTTCTATTGGTTTCGAAATTTTTCGGAAGCCTGATACTGATACAATGTTTACCAACGTTCAATTATTTACATATACACAGTTAATTGTCCACAAGGGAATCAATTTCACTGACACATTAAACCAGAATGACGTGTTTTCACTTAATCGAGCACGAGCTTCTAATCTTGCCACGATAAAACAAAATTATTACAATTCACCGTTAATTAATTCGAGCACTTCCGTAATTAACAAAAAGAGAAAGCCATGCCACAGATTTTCGTACGCGACGACGTGAATTTCGTTTTGGCCTTCAGAGCTAAAACTCCATGCGTTGCAAGAGTCCGCGCGAATGTGACTCTTTTTATGGATTCGCCGGTCTTTAAGATGTTCCGTAAAATCTAGATACATTCACAAGTCTGAAACTCACCGTCCTTGTTCAATTCAATCGTGGCTAGCAATTGTGCTCTATCGTTATTCGGGCTTAGCCATATCGTCGCGATTCTAATTTTCTGCGTGTAGGAACCGGTTCCATCAAGAAGTCCCTTAACTACATCCTGAATATCAATAGCCACATTTGGATGTGCCAAAAAAACAAACGCAACATCGGTCTATCGCCTGCGGCGATTTCTAGTAAAATATGCGGCTAGTTTGATCTTGATCGCTGTTCCTATATTATTCGGCGATCGACTGAATAGGAAGTCGATGCAAACATGCTAATTCGCGTTCCTGTAATCACAATCTGTGCTGAGCTGAGAAATTAGTTTTTTTTTACCTTATCGAATATCTATGCGCGAAAATTCTATGTTGCCAGGCAGACTGATCGAATGTACGCGAAACACGCGTAGAATTTTCAATTCACTTTTACCCAAGACGCTATTGCACATTTACGACTGGAGATCATGTTTGATCAAGGGGATAGATACCGAGAAACAGACAATTGAAATAGCTTGCAAGCGACCGGTGGAATTACCTATAAGTTAATTGGCACTCGGATTCCCAGAAATGGTTGATGAGTGTTTTTGTAGGTGCAATCGTTAATGAACATTTCGAAAAAGCTCTTCTCACGAGTCGATGATCGAATCGCCGTTGTTCTTTCATTCTGTTTTTCAGGCACAGCCTGAAATTACAGGTATGGAGTTATTCTTGTAGACAGGGAATCATGTTGAATACATATTGAAGCTAATTAAAAACTTGTTCAATAGAAGTATGTTAATAGAAGTGTTGTTAATTCTAAAGTTATTATTCGGATTATAATTTTGGGGCACGTCACTTAAGAAATTATAAGTATGGCAAAATGTTTCAAGTAGAGCGAGATAGAGTTTGTATAAAAAAAGGAAGTAAACGGCATTCCTCTTCGCTGTTATTTCCCGATCACTTTTCGACACATCAGATTTCGAAAGATATCATCGGACAATTTAAAGGCGTGATACATGTTTTCGATTAAGTATGGCAAAATTTGCATCAAGGAACAATCAGCAATTCGTTTGAAGATATCAATTACCATTGGAAGCCGTTAATCCGCGGCCAATTAACATATCGACTAACATTCTGTCCCCATTAAAAATCCATCTCTTTATTTCTTACTTGAATAACTTGCGAAACGTGTCTAAAATTGCAGAAGCATCGTTCCACAAAAGTACTCGCAAGTATATTGGGTAACACACGTTCCTTGAAATTGCTGCGTAAATCAAATGAGGCCATAACGTGCGTTCAAAAAAAACAAAACGTTTATATTCGCGAAGAATATTAGTAACAATTACTGATAATGTATCCTTCGAAATAAATTTCCGTTTAAGTATTTGAAGTAAAAGAATTCTTTTAACTCAAGCTACAGTGCTCTAGTTGCGTCGTAGAAGTTTTATTGCCAGTTACCTTGGGAAAATTAATCGAACCATTCCTTTTCATTATTATTTATAAATTAATCAGAAAATAAAAATAATTGAAACTGTTTTACAATGATTTCGAGACAACGAAGTGGGTAGACCCAGATAGATTAATAGGAATCAAACACCTGTTCTTCGGTACTATTGTAGTTTATTGTTACTTTTTTTTGCTTATTTATTTTTTTACCGTCATTATAACATAGTGCTTTTACAAATTTTAGTTATTGTGCGTATTTGTACCTACGGTTGAGAATATAAATTAGTATCACAAAAAGTGCGATTCTTATCGAAAAGAAATACATATACCCCGAATCAAGATCACGAGCATAATTATCATAATATAATCGTTGGCCTAGTTATGTACACCAATTTGTTACACTGTCACGCAAAATTTTAAGCGCAAACGAAATATTATTGCGCTATTTTTACGAAATAGTGTAAGATATTTGCAGTTTAAATTTTTCCCTAAATTCAAATCAGAAAAACTGCATATACTTTTCTGGGTGATTAGTGATATAATCATTTCCGATAGATAAACCTATTATTTTTTTTACATTTTTCCTTAGGCATATGTTAAAAGAATCGGAGCAATTTCGAAGTATGTACATACGTATCAGATAAATTATCCTTATTACAGTTATTTTACTTATTGACAGTGTCGGAAAAATTCATTGAATAAAATTACTGTCATATAAAAACAGGCACGTACAATTCAGAAACGCTCTGTTTACAACATTTCTATTACAACGTTAATAGTACTTGGCGAAAGGTACATAATTAAATAGCGGCAAAGAAATTTCACGTTCTATTCCATTCATCATATTAACATTTGAATTTAGTATATTCCTATAATATTCAAAGTATTCATCTTTTGGACGGAATTCAATACCTTGTTTTATTATAAAAACAACACTTTGCATGTACCGCAATAGTAGAGACCTGCACATTAAGGTACACTTGCTAAATGGATATTTCATTTTAAATGAAATGACCACGGTATAATAATATTTGTCAATCTTTGTCATGGATAAATATGTATATAAAGTCACGGTGTAAATCTTTATAGCGTTCTTGGCGTAGGAGAAGTACGGAAACTAATATAAAATGGAAAGAAATAGCGGAAGCAAACGTAAGAACTGAATTGTTATGCATCCACTTCGTATGTGCTTCTTCGAATTTTGCTTCATAACTCAAGAATATGCAAAACGCCGATTCGATCGACGATTTCATACAACTATGTACTTGGGTTTTCCGTTTCACACTTTTTTTTTCTGCGCTAAATGATTACGTCAAATATTAAAAACAAAACGGTATTCTGTAAGGTCGTTAATGATCGATACAAATTAATTCCGCCGCCGAGAATGGCCAAGCACGATTCATCAGACTCGTCCGTTCAAGATCGAGATAAAATAGTATAATAGAATTAAACAACAGAGATTACAATGAAAAAATTCTTCTGCATACGTAGCAATGATTCGAGCGTCTACGAGACCGATTTAGCGATCCTAAGTATTTTATCCAGATCATTCACACGATATTTTACAGTCACTGAGATATCAAGAATTCCCCGAGCGAACTTAATTATCCTTATCCTCTTCCTCATTCGCGGCGCGTTTGTCGGTTTCCACCATTGTCATAAGATCTTGGAGGAGCTTATGGTTCCTTTCGCAAATTTCCTTCAACTCCGCCAATTCTCCCTTCATCGCGTAATTGTCTACAGGAACGTCCTCCTCGCGAGATCGTCGACGGAACGACAAGTACGGATCACACTTTAAATACGTGTACGCGGTGCTATTGCTCTTTCTGCTGCACAACGTGCTAGACATACGTAAATTTTTCCGTTCCTTCGCCACCTTGTGGGCGGCGGATAATAAATCCTGCGGCAACCTGGTCTCCCTTGGATTGAGAGGGCGAACAGTTAAAACCGCTCTTAAGGGCGACGGTAACAATAAAGCGGTCCATCGTAAAAATTTCGTTAGTCGTTTTGGTATCAGGCCCAGAAAAAGGGCCGCTTCTACGTCGCATATGAGCTTCGTCTGGCGAACGAGTTTCGCGAGGCCGGCGGTTTTCTGCAACCCTTTTATATCGTGGACAGCGATTCCTACCAGCAGATTCATCAGCACGATAGTAACGAACAGGAGAAATAATACAAAGGACAATTGCGCGGATACCTGGAGAAGTATCCAGGACGTGCCGCCCGAATCCGACGACTTTCCGTCCTCCTCCCTCGGGAAGAAGAGATCCTCGAAATTCAATTCTCCGGTCATCATAACGAGGACCTTAATCAAACCGATATGTGGACTACTGAACGATTTCGATCGCGGGAAGATCACGCAGAAACTCGCGGTGAAACCTACCAGCAGGCAAGCGTACGCCAATAAAAGTTTAAACACCTGCGCTTGCACGCTGGTGAACATCGCCACGTATGCGCCGAATATTGGCAATTGTCCTATCATTAACATAAGATTGCTCCAGCCGCAGAGCACCGCGAACGCGCCTACGTGACTCTGCCACGTGTACGTTCTACCTGTGTAGATAAACGAAGTGGCGAACACGCTCAGGATTACGCACCATTCCACCATATTTTCCGCCTGGGTGAAGAATTGGCGAACGGACAGATACGTCGGGATGCTGGTCAATTTGCGAAACGCTTCGAGGATAGTGAGCACCATTAAAGCGTACCACTCCACCTCGAGAAACGCTGGGTGTCTATAAAGAAATCCGTTGATGCCTGTGGTATTTGCACATAATGGAGGCTGTGTATTGTCTAATTGTCCGTGCGACTCGTTGTAACAGTTATGCGCCAGGGCAGTCATTACCCAGCCTGTTAGTATGAGAACGTAGAACAGATAGAAGACAAGCCTGCCCACGTAATACTTTCGGATCTTCTGCCATTTTAAATGGAGGAACGCCTGGCAGAGAGGATGCTCTAGGATCTCTTTGTATCCCTCCTTCACGAAGGTTCCTAGATATCTTATTTCCCCTTGCTGCTGGTGCATTAACAAAGGATGAAAGTCTAGGCGAAGCTCCACCTCCCCAGTCGCCGATCCGTGCTGATGAAGTGTTATCGACGCGTCCAATCTCTGTTTGAACACGTTCAAAGATGTCGGCGTTTTACGTAAGATTATGGACAACGCGCTGGTACCGCCTTTCGTCCTTGCGCTAAGGTCAGCACCGTGTTGTATCAATATATCAACGCACTGGGACAATTCGTTCAGAGCAGCCATGTGAAGCGGCGTATAGCCGTACTTGTCCGTTTTGTTCACGTTCGCGTTCCACGTTATCAAAAATTCCGTAACGTCGTATGCTAACAGCGATCGACCTAAAGCAAGATGTAGGGGCGTTCGTCCGTCGCTGTCCTCGATATTGGGATCGCAGCCACCTTTTTTCAGCAATATTTCCACGCATTCCAAGGAATGCGAACGGGATGCTATGTGCAGGACCGTTTGATCTCTGTGGTTCTTTAAATTAACGTTTGCGCCCTTCTCGAGCAACAAATCGACGTTCTCCACGCAACTAGCTTCCGCCGCAAGGTGCAGGGCAGTGTCGCCCTTCTTGGTCATCAGATCTAGTTCGCAACCTGCCTCCAGGAGCACCGCCAGGCAAGCAGAGTCTCCTCTATCCGCGGCGTGATGTATAGCAGCGTATCCGTTGCAATCTAAATGATTCAAAGTGGGATTCTGAGACGCCAGCAATTTCAATACGTTCAAAGCGTTCGACCTGGCGGCTGCGTGCAATACAGTCTCCTCCCCGATGGGTGATTCTTGCCTGATGCCTAGATGAAGAAAATACTGTGCTACTTTGAAAGCATTTCCGAAAGCAGCGAAATGGAATGGTGTATGAGTTTGTTCGATGCGCATGTGAGCACCGTTTGCTAATAAATATTGTACACCTTCCAAACAATTGGTGAACGCACACAAATGCAACGATGTTAGGCCTTGCCCGTTTTCAGAGTGGTTCAGATTCGCTCCGCACTTGTGTAGGCCTGTTATGTCCTCTATTCGGCCAAGAAAGCTGGCCAGAAGCAGCAGAGCGTTTATTTCATTCTGTTTGTAGAGCTTCGCGAGATGCTCGGGATCCTGTAAGTCTATTTTATTAGCCTCTAGATCGTCAAGTAGGTGCAATCGACCGCCCACGTATCTCATATGCTCCACCAGGAGATTTCTGATTATATCTTTGTTGACCTGCAACGTGCAATTAATCTCCTCGGTGCATGAGCTTTCGCTGGCACACATTGAATAGCAATGTGGCTCTTCTATCGGTGGCGGTGTCCCGTATTCCAAAGTACGATCCTCGACGGACCAATTCATGTCCATTTCTATACCAGACGAACTTCTCGACGCCAACCATCGTGTTAGCAACAAGGACGTCTTGGTTGTGCGCTTTGGACTATTCGGAACCGGCACTGTTACGTCTTCAATGTCGATGATTCTCTCCATTTGTACTTTCTTCTTCGCACGTGGCGAACTCGTGGCCTGCACATGGTTCTCCATCTTCCTTGGCTAGGGCTTTACGCGATTACATCATCGATCTATAAAGAGTATTTGTTGTAAGTACTGTATGCGAGTAAAAGGGCCCGCGGAGTAATAATCTATGAATGAAATCGATGATTTATCATTCATGATTTTCATTGAAAAACTGATCTTCGATCGACACGTTTGTGATGCCTTTGTTATTCCTAAGATCTTTCTTTGAATACGGCGTTTATAATAATTGGCTGTTACGAAACCAAGAGTCATCCTTTGATTTGATTATATTATATGTCGCCGAAGTTAGTTTGCTGTTTACAGTAAATACGTAACGTAGAGGAATTCGGTGGGGCATGCAAAATGTCTTTGTATATACAATAAATATGCAGAAATTATTTCATTTTACGATCGAATGAAGAAGTCTCGATTTAAAAGATATTTTCTACTGTAATATTCTGAAAAGTTTTATTACAGTAATACTGTCATCCAAGTATAAGATGATCTTTGATGACGACTAATTCTGCGTGACGTGAGACACGAATGTCAATTGGAAAATCGGGCACATACATTGATGACCGCGAAGTGCCGCACCGTTACCTCTAAATTGATATTATTTTGTATACAGTTCCAGTCCTTCAAGTATCGAAGCGAGAAACATTCCCAACATTCCGAACCGATTGCAAAAACGTAACAAAGGTATGCGTGATGACGTTTACGCATATTTCGCGGTATTAAAGGATTAGTCTAGGAAATAGGTTTCTAATCCAATTCAAACGAATATAGAGCTTTCGAGAAATAACGGGGAAAATAAGAGCGCCTCCTATTCTTAAACATTAAAAATCTTATTTTGAATTTCATAAACGATCGAAATATAAAGTCAGCGATTCGAAAGGTACATTCAAACGCATGGGTTTTAGTTTATCAAGTTAACTAAAGAAATGATTTTAATCTGTCGTCATTAATATTAGTTTGATATAAACTAAAAAAACTGTATCTCAGATAAGCAACAAATATTTGTTGACCATTTAAATACATTAATCCTTTAATCGTCGAATAACAAATATAAACAATGCTACTCAGCATTGAAAGACAACAAAATTATAATAACCGAATCTAGCAGCAACACCGTGTTGCTGATTTAAATTTCACTATAATATCTTCAACTTTTTAAATCGGAACATTGCTCGGTCATACACGTGTCCCGAACATTTATATTTCTAACTTTCAGTTGTTGGTAATTAAATTTGTACACTTTTAGCTGATAATATTTACAGTCTTCATTCCTGTTATCGCGGAACATTTGCCTCACTGTCAAGTTCATAGAATGACTCTGTAGCTTCAGCAGACGATAGTTTAAAGGCAAATCAAATTTCCTTCTCTAATTCCACATCACAAACGCATTCCGATGTTCGATATTATGTGTACATTTTTTGCAATATTGGCCCATTACCGTTAGTTTGGCAATATCAATACGATGATTAAAGAACGACGTTCCTCTACCTGCGAACTCGATGGACTTCATTAAACGCACGGCCCGTGTACTTCGAGGATTCAATGTATCATTACAATATCGTGAGACTGTCGTTCTATCGGACGGCTCGATTAATACTGAGCCTGGATCGAGCTTCTTGTACGTATCGTCTGTCTTGAGATCGCGGAGACCATGATAAATCGCATACAGCAGAAATATCAACAATTCGCATGGCCCAATTTCCATACCACGTGTAATAAAATCTTTCATCTTCATTTCTTGCTTATGTCGAATTTGCTAGCATTCATTGGAGGAATCAGCGAAATTTCGATGTTTCACTTCGTTGTATCTAATACACTTTAGAAAGACATATTGCATCCTTTTTTCGTTCATCTTCTTGATTTCTTATACTTGTAAACATTCGTAGATGTTCTTCTTGATGCGATTGAAAAAAAAAAAATAGTCCGAGCGACGTAACGTGGGAAACGAAAAATCAACTGTGTACGAAGTTTAAATTGCAGCAAATCCAATGTACAAATAATCACTAAAATGAAAATTTGTAGTATTTATTTTCATTTTAGTCCCCGTTCATATGTAGCACTATATATAAACAATGCTCAATAGGTTTGCTATTTACTATTTCCCAAGTGAAATTTTATTCACTATGCGAACAATTGCCCTTTTAAAATCATTTCCATCAAAGATTATCTATTCGTCATCAAATATAATAATACAAATTACATGTAAATTGTTGGAAATATTAATGTTTATCTACAATTGTGTAGGTAAAAAGTTGAGAAAAGAATTTGAAATAAGATTGCATGCGGCCGTTTCAATTCTATCATCGAAAAGTTATTTATCCTTGGAACAAGCATTTCGATGAGTTCCGTTTCAGAAACTGTTAATGTTAAGAATCAAAACGATTCGAATAAATTTGAGAAAAGAGGGGAATAACTTTCCCATAGATACATTATACGAAACAGACCACTCTAAATTGTTGAATAAATTATTATTATTCTTTGTTGAAAAATTAGATACTTCGTTTTAAATATTATTTCATTAAATAACATAATTTTTCATTTATATTAATTTTCTGCGATAAACATACAGTAGGCATATAGTATATGCATAAATATAAATTGCAAAAATAACAAATCTTGACTTCACTGATAATATAATTTCACACCGAATGGCACAGTAATGCTTACCTTAGTTGTAATATAATTTATATGCAACATTAACTCATATTTTATCATTCCGATCGCATTACTTATCTGAATTGGTGCTTTTTAAAAGTGTACTTCATAGTATTCAAAGAATATCATGAAGTTGTGAAAAAAACAGTTTTAATATCCTTTGCTGCTTTACTATGTAAATTATATTAATCAGTTAACAATATACTATGTATATTAGTTTTCATATTTTGAAAAGAAAAGTTATTTAAACCATTTGTTATGTAACTTACCTGTTCACGGCACTGCATATCTTTGAAGTACGTGATATCGGACCCATTAATAGTAATTTTTCCAGATCCATCGCCAATCACCTTAACCTGGCCTCGTGTATTTTTCCTTGCACAGTCTAAAAAAATGTGATAATATTGTAAGTTCAATCCTGAACTGCCAAGAAAGTTGTATATCAGTTAATAATTTAAATATTAAACAATCTACCCATAAATGATTTTCAGGGTCTAATCTCTGGACATTAGATTTCATAATTACTAAATACGTTATTAAAATTAAATTATAAATGATGGTATTGAATTTGGCACTTTACATGATACTTGCCCTTAATGTGAATAAAAGGCCTATTGTCACTGTCATATTCAGGCTACAACAAAAGAGAAAGTCACATTTCAGTAGTTAAACAAAAATATAAGAGCAAGATAATTGATACTGAAAAAGGTATTTGAAATGAACTTACGGTTGGAATCTGTATATTTTCCGTGAGAGATGTTAATAGCTTTCTGTACTGCATAATTAGAGTTATTGCATGCTTCGATACCGGATGGTTCGCTAAACTTTCCAAACTTTTTATCAGGTATTCGTACTACAAAAGGATGAAAGAATTAAATATAACAGTAGAACTATTGCAAGAATACAGATGACAACTTTGTTAATAGATAAATAATTATTACATCTCTATCTGAAACGTATTCAAGTAATTTTTTTTCTATTTCGTTCTTCTGCAACCAAGTTGACCCATTTAAATCTCTGAAACAATAATAATTGGAATTGACAAGTGTAAATCAAATTATTATTGAGCAATGTAATATTATGTATTAAGTAATTACATATATGTATAATTATATAATAACTGTGTAAAATAATTGTAGCTTACACTTTGTCTTCAGGCGTTGGTAGAAGATTTGTTGATAATTTTTTATCTTCCACTTTATTTAAGACAACCATAGAATTTGCGATTTTCTATATTAAAAATGGATGTGGTTAATAGTGTTCATTGTGTTAATATAATGTTAATAAATGAATATATGTTCGAAGAAAGCTTACATGAAGTATTTCATAATAGTTTGGTTTGGTAGTATAAAATAAGAAATGGTATGGTCTGCCCGTTTCATCAAATTCTGCTTCTTTTCTATTTTCATATAATTTAGTAGGGTGCATCATCATTGGTCTTGCTTGCCGATCATATAAACCAGAAGGAAACAAATATCTTATCGCATCCTATAACAAAAGAATCTTTTAACAATTGAACATTTCCTATACAGTGTTAAATAACTTTTGAAACTAATCGATTCTTTGTCTTATTTCAATATCATTTATATGACTCCAACTATGGTACTTGATGATGATCAGTTATAAACATAAGTACAGTTGTGAGAGCTTCCAAGTTGTAAAACAAGGTATCGATTGTTTTGAATAAAATTCATGTTTGGCATGAAACATGATTGCAATTTACACTGATGTCATCTTCTGTCATTCCCTCTGCATCTTTACCCATTATATTGGCCAAATGTCGCTTTCCAATATCGTACTCGACTATTTCCTTCTCTATAAATTGTTCTAGAACAATAATTCTTTGCTACTTAATTTGCACACACACATATAAACATATAGTAGTATTGTTATCAAGTTTTATCTATTATTTATACGATACACTGCTTCACATTTATAACTTACTATAGTCTCTAGATCGTTGTAGATAAGCTTTCATCGCTTTGCTAATTTTCTTATGGGATGTTTTATCCATATTATCGGGAAGCAAATCATCATTTTGTTGATTGATTTCTGTACAGTAGGATTTCGGTGTAATATACTAAAATCATGAATTCGGATATAGATACAATTAATTTGTAGGTTATACAAATTATTTAATGATTGGCAAATATTTGTTAATGATATTGATAATAATTCCAAATTTTTTACCTACCGAATTCTGTATAGTATTTAATGTACAACCAGTGGCACCGAAATTGTTAACATTCATTATATTTCGTATATTTACGAAACGTGTAAACATTGACACAGCCATTTCTATTAATTAATGACTGAAACTGTTTTTCTAAAATTATGATTTTTTTTACAAATCTAGCTACAATTATATTGTACTCCCTTGTATTATTTTTTTATTCAATATTATGCGGATTATCATTCATATTCGTAAAATCGATGAGCTTTCGGCATTCGTAACTGAACATAAAGCATGTAGTTTTGTGTCTCCGTCGATATCGAAAAACATTGTACATATCGATAGTAAGTAAAGAATTATAATTCAAGTGCATATCATACGTTATATCAAAAGCAGTAAATGAAGAGTATGAAATAAGAGAAGTAAGGAATGTATAATGTAATATTGTAT
This sequence comes from Nomada fucata, assembly GCA_948146005.1. Taxonomy (NCBI): domain Eukaryota; kingdom Metazoa; phylum Arthropoda; class Insecta; order Hymenoptera; family Apidae; genus Nomada; species Nomada fucata. The sequence goes on from OX411277.1 coordinate 6,265,450, forward strand.
TTTTCAACGTATAATCGAAGTGTGCCGTTCTCAAAAATATTAGATATTTAATATATTTATAATTTTTTGTCTTCGCTTTCAGTAAAATACGTAGTCCGGACACGAACTATTTCATGAATCTGCTTTGATTAATAATCAAATTACAAGAAAATTGAAATAAAATAGTAATAATCAGATTAAGTAAAAATAATCATATAAAAAAGTTATACACATTTTTTTAAGAAACGTCGTCCGAATTAAATACGAAAAAGAGAAGTGTCAATAAATAATTAGAAATTTTTCGTATTATAGTATGCGTTATTCAGAATTATTTTGTTTCCCTACACGAGTTTCATACCTTCCCGCCCTTTTTCCGTGCTTTCCCAAATTGAAATCCCGCGGGCCAAGTTCAATTTTTGGCTAACCTCACGACCCTCAATTAAAAGTCAGGAATAAAAGTATTGTGTACGGTGCTGATTTGTGGTAACAATGAAACTTAATTACAGAAGATCGGTTAACGCTATTGCGACGAGATAGCTTATTGTTTTATGTTTAATTTGAACCGCGGCATATTACAATCTTGTATTCGGTGCAAATCTTAATTTTACACATTATGTCTTTTGATTTAATGAATTGCGATTTTCGTAGCGTCTACGGTATTCTCTTATCTTTTATATTTATGCGCATCGTTTAAATTCTATATTATCAAACAATTGGAATTTATTTTTTATAATCAGAAATACCTGCCCGATCATTTTAATACTGTTCGGATATTTTCAACGAATACCTTAATATAAAAGTAAGTTTTTTTAAATTTGACACATGACGTTACCGTTGACGACCAGGGACAAATCTTTTTAAATGGTTCGTGACCGAACACCTTGTATTCATACGGATATATGCACACTTGTAATATACAAATGTATTGAAACAGATATGATGTGAAGTCCGGTGTTTGTCATTCGTAAGTCGCAAATTATCTCATTTAGTTGGAATCTCGAACTCCTTGGCAACAGTGCGTTTTTAATGGAGCTCTGCAACTATTTACTGTTAATATTTGTTGCTTTATTGCAACCCACGGAACAATATGTTTTTTCAACCCAACTTTATGGAAACTATCAAAAGCAATTGCGCACTCAGAAGGAATTACATAGCGCGAAATATAAATATGAAATTAAAACAATGGATATGCCGGTATGTATTTATAAAAAAATGTCCGATTTTTACATTTCCCTCTACGATATTATTACAAAAATTGTATATATAATATCTGTCTGTTAAATGTAAGTAAATTTGATATATATACTCTGGTCATTCACAGTTTATCAATGTTTATAATATTTTTTAAAAAAGTCGCCATAGATATAATCTCAATTTGTGTATGTACTACTTTTCCATTTGGTTATAAAATATATGCATGCCCATAAGTTTATTTATCTTTTACATATATGAAACATTCTTACTAAAATATTATAGGTGGACCACTTTAGCTTTTCAGTATCAGATACATTTAAGTTGCGATATCTTGTGAATGATACTTGGCAAAAAGGAAATAATGCACCTATTTTCTTTTATACTGGAAATGAAGGTGCGATTGAATCATTTGCCGAAAATACGGTAAGAATCTGAAGTTGGTCCAACAAAATTCAATATTTTTAATGAATGTAATACATATTACTTCTAATATTTAATAATATCTATATGTTTTGTTTACGTTACTTCTTAATATAGCCTTAATTCCAAAACATATTTATATAGGGATTCATGTGGGACATTGCACCAGAATTTAATGCATTGTTAATTTTCGCTGAACATCGTTATTATGGAGAGTCTATGCCCTATGGTAATAAATCCTATACGGATCTGAAACATTTGGGATATTTAACATCTCAACAAGCTATCGCTGATTACGTCAATTTGATTCAATATCTAAGATCCAAGGAAGAATATAAATATAGTCCTGTTATACTTTTTGGTGGCTCGTACGGTGGTATGCTTAGTGCATGGATGCGTATGAAGTATCCAAATATTGTGCAAGGGTTAGAGAAAGAATAATTTCAAATGCATTACGTTTATATTACACAGTTTTTTAAAATATCATTCTAAATTTATCAATGTTATAGAGCAATTGCATCTTCAGCTCCAATATTGCAATTCACAGGAGTTGTACAATGTGAAGCTTTTGCCCGAATAGTTACATCTGACTTTAAAACAGCACACAAGAATTGTCCAAAACTTATTCGAAAATCCTGGAGTGTAATCAACAATGTAACATCAACCGGTAATAAAATAATATATTATATGTTTTAAATTACAATGATATGATTTACGTTTGGAACAATAATTCTTTATTTGATTTCATCAGATGAAGGAAAAAAATGGTTATCTGATAATTGGAAATTATGTCAGCCATTAAAAAATGCAAGCGATATCAAACAGTTTAAATCTTATTTGGAAGATGTTTATACAAATCTTGCTGTAGTTAATTACCCATATAAAGCAAGCTTTTTAGCACCACTACCTGCTTCTCCTGTTAATGTAAGTATCTTAACTTTTAATTTTTTTGTTGCTCCAATTAAGGAAATTTGTATTAAAGTATATTATAATAGTGCAAAATATATGTTTCATACGTGCTCTATTATTATGCCTATCATTATATTCAGCAAGTTGCAATGATTTATTTTTCTTTTAGGCTGCATGTAAACATTTAACGAATGTATCACTGGCAGGAAAAGAATTATTAATGGCAGTTCATAAAGCAATTAGTATATATACCAATTATACTAGCGAAACGAAATGCCTGTCTTTAAATGATTCGACCCCTGAGTTAGGTGCCATTGGATGGCCCTTCCAATCTTGTACAGAAATGGTGATGCCAACATGTACAGATGGAGTAAATGATATGTTTGAACCAGTTCCATGGAACTTTGAAGAATATAGCAAAGATTGTATGAAACAATTTTCTGTGAAACCACAACCAAATTTAATATGTGAACAATATGGGTGTAAACATTTATCTACAGCAACTAATATTGTTTTCAGGTGTGTCTTGTCTTTCATTTTAAATTTGTCTTGTTTAAAACGAAAAGTTTAATAATAGCAACTGTTTATACATTATTTGTATACTTTGCAGTAATGGTTTAATGGACCCATGGTCTAGTGGTGGAGTTTTGGGAAATTTATCTTCTTCAGCAATAGCAATAATAATTCCAGAAAGTGCTCATCACCTTGACTTAAGAAATAGTGATCCTAATGATCCATATAGTATTATTTTAACACGAAAATATCATCGATTCTTCATTACGAAATGGATAAGTGAGTATCACGAAATGAAGAAAAAGCTGTAACAAAGTTAAGTTATTTTTACTGATATTGTTATAAATAAATATAAATATAATATACAATGAAAAGGGGAGAATTGAATGAAAAATAGGCATGTACGTTCATGATTATTTATTCTTATTTCGTAAATAATATATAAAAAAGCATAACATACACACAACAGTAATTGCAAATACTTCATATCATTTCATATCATTAATTGCTTTAAATATTACACAAACGAAACAGAAAATGGTACAATAATCTTCTTATCACAGTACTTAAAGAACGTACGTGTTTTAATAAAAAGTTAAAACACCGAGATAAAGCTCTGGAATATTTTTGACAAGTATAATAACGAATCAAAAATAATCTGGCTGCATTTAAAATGCTATTCTGCTATAGCGATGTGCTTTCTTTGTGGTTACCTACAAGCTCGTTGACTTAAATAATTAAATAAATATTAATACTTATTAGCTTCTAAACAAAAATGAGATTTTATTTTTCAAATTATCACAAAATCTTTTAACGAAAAAATACTATCACGGACTAGCGTATTCTGATTATTGCGCTACAAAATCTGTTCTTTTTTTTTATCAAAATATACATAAATGGCAATGTAAAAAGACATGAGATTGATAGTAAGTTTTTTTTTTTGATAAAGATAATATTCCCATCCCGTTCGGTAACATTTATCTCTAATATTTCTATATCGAGCAAAAACATTTTATTTCTTATCACACAGGTACAGCACATATTTTCGTATCTAGTCTTCATACCAGTTTTCTATTCAATAGTAACTTATGTTGCATGCTATTAAATATGAAAATGTTTCTATGATTTCATATTCGCAATTAATTCAAAATTCGTGACCTAATATTTCATAGACATCACAGAGGAATATAAACGCATAAAACGTAAAAGTTTAGTATCATGATACTTCATTTAAGTCATTACCACTTAGTATAATATATAAAAATTACCTCAGCTGAAATAAAATCCTAACTTTGATCGAACATAATTTAAATCTTTTCTTTTAATAATCTATACAAAATAGCAAAAACTAAGCGTTATGTGTACTTGCAAACTATATCGTCGTAGCGCGCAAAAACTACAGCTTTTTAAAAATTGATCTTTTAAAGTAGATATTATCGTATTGCAGTACGTATTTTTTTTGCTTTGAAGCAATTTTTTAAATGAGTACGAACATACCTATTTCAAAGTATAAGTAGATACATAATTATAGAAAATACTGGTTTTCATGTATATAACAAAAATAAATTAGAATAATCCTTTAAAAAAAATGTTTAAAAAGTTACTCAGTAAAAAATAAATATTTCTATCATTTTATACTTTAAATATAGTTTTAGTGTGGTGTACGTCTATGTGCTGTAGTTGGCCTCGGAACCCCAGATCGGCCACGTATCTTTTTTGGTTGCACGAAAGTATTGTCGGTTCCATTATTGTAAGAGAGATATATGTTTGACATATCAGGTTGAATTTGCTATAGACAAGAATATGAATTACTACCATTATTATTTGCAAAATATAAAACGATATAGTAGAATAAATACAAGGAATACGTACGTCTTTATTACTGCCTATTGGTGGTGTAGCTTGTGCTTTGCGCATATTATTACCTGTATATGCTACACATTTTAATTGCCATTCTCCAATATCTTCATTCCAATGAACGTATCTTTCAATCATTGTCTGAAATGGAATTGATTAATGAATCTTTTATCTCGAATATGCATTACTCCTTTCTACATTTTTATGGTATTATACATACTTGATATTGTGCAGGAATGTAACTGTTTACTATTAATTCTTGAAGCTGTAATTCTCGTCCAATACCTCTGACCCCTTCCAGAAGTCCTTCCATTTCTCTTTGATGCTCTTGCTGCAGATCGGATAATTCTGCTTTAACTGACATTAACATGGTGTGAACCCGGGCCAATTTTTTAGTTTTTCCTGCTGCTTCTTCTTGCAAGGAAGAATACTTTTCTTCTATGTCGATACGTTCAGCTTCCTTTGCCTCAATTGCCTTTTTCAATTGTTCTTCTCTGCTTTTACGTTGGTCAAGTTCAATTGCGGCAGCTGCCAATAGTTGCTCCTGTGCTTCCGCTTTTTCTAACAAATTTTCACCACCGACTAAAATTTTATTTTGTAAATTCTGCATTTTTTCTCGTAACGCCTCCTTTTCGCTTCTGTAATAATTCAAATTTTATGAATGCCTCCGTGTTATTCTTTTTATCGACTTTAAAAACACTTACTGAGTTCTTTTTAATTCTATAACATCTTTATCATCTGGACTTTTGTCTTCTCTTTCAGCTTTGTCGATCTTTTCATTGGAATCCGCATCTCTGTCTTCCAGTTCTTCCATTGTTAATATCTGACTTCTTCTGCGACGTGCTTTCTTTTCGTGTTTAGTTTCTCCTGGTTCCTGAGAATCTTCAGACTCCTCAGATTCTGATAATTCAGTACCATTTTCTTCCAATTGCTTACGTAATTGTTCAATTTCAACTTGAAATTGACGAAGTAAAGCATCTTTTGGATCTTCATTAATCCTCGCCCTATTTTTAATGTTCTTAGCACGATTCGCATAACGAAGTGTGCTAATAGTTTCGTCGTAATTTATATCTGCTGGGCTTAGATTTGCACACTAAATCAAAGTAATCGAAACAATTATTTAACGACAATCATTCCTTAAGAAAGAAAGAAAGAAAGAAATGGAGTGTGCTACCCACCATTAAGGTTTTTGAATTACCACCCAATGAATCCTGCAGCAATCTTGTCAGTTTTGAATTTCTGTAAGGCACATGTGAACTCTGACCATCAACCAATGCGGATATTACATTACCTAACGTCGAGAGCGATAAGTTAATTTTTGTTGCTTCTCTTAAGCGAACTCCAGAAGCTTTTGTTTTACTTTGCCTTTCCGACCCCTAGAATAGTTGTAAAAGATTAATGCACATCCTTCGAACGAAAAATGGAAAAAGTTATTATTAAGACTTCGTACAGCTAAATCAACTAAATGAAGTTTTCCCATTTTAACGTGCTGTTCACCATCTTCACCAAGTTGACTGGATTCAACGGTGATTGTGAATATCGCGTGAGATCTTGAACTTGATACATTCATTGCTGTAGCTCCAACAACACCTATGTAATATTATTATTCAGTTATTGATAAATAACAAAGTATCAATATAAATTGTTCAACAAATTAATATGAATTAATGTTAATATTTTTATTATAAAATACTATATTTTACATTTGGCATGTAAATATTTTGTGAAGTACTTACGGTTCTTATTACCAAGCGACATTATCCGATCTAAATCATCAGCATTATTTACGACATAGCCGCTGAGATCTTTGACAAATACTCCAATGTCAGGTCTTTCCTTCACTTCTAGTCTAGTGTTTTGATCTTTACCTAGTAAATCTCTAACTTCCTCGTTATAAATCTCTAAATATGTGGCTCGCACCAGGAATCTGTCGACGAATCAATACAAAATAACAGTGTAATATTCATTTACTTTGTTCCTAATGCAGATACTCACTTTTGGTTGTCGTGAGCTTTAGCTATGTGTCCAAAGATATGAGCAAAGGTATTAGGAATAATACCCCTAAGCTGCGGAGATGTTTTTGCGCCAGACATCGTGTACGTTTTTCCAGTACCTGTCTGTCCGTATGCAAGTATAGTTCCATTATATCCCTGTAGAACTTTGTCAACAATTGGTCTTGCTGTTTCATTGTAAATATCAACTTGAGTCGAATCTGTATCGAACAGAGCGTCGAAAGAAAATACTTTTGGTGGTTCTCCGTGTGCAGCGTTAGGGTTTTCAATAGTTATTTCGCTATTTATTGTATCCACAAGTACTATATTTTTGCAGTGTCCGTCCAACTCCTTTCCATTTAAAGGTCGAACACGCACGACAACTCTGACATTTTCTATTTCTCCGAGTTCCGTCGTACTGTCCTATATACAGAGTATGATGATGTACATTATTAAAAAGATATTTAAAAGGAACGAGTGAAACGGTAAAATGCTTGGGAGCTTAAATTGTATTATGTATTTTCCCTCCTGGATTGTTAATAATATAGAATTCTGATACTGACACGATTTGACAGATAGAGCTGTCAAACAAATATTTAATAACATCCTCTACTTAAAGATATTGATATTTACGAAGTATAAGAATACTAACTTCGGTCCCCGGCATTGTAGCTCTTTTACTGTTTAAAGTTACATAAACACACGATTTAAAGCATAGTATTTAATCTGAAAACACTGATAAAACGCAATCGGACTAGCAGACGACCTCCGTAAACAAATGGATCGATTTGTATGGATGGTTGCATTGCACGAAGGTAGGTGCAAGCAGTCACGTCATCTACACACCTGGAAGTTAAGAGCTCGATCGATAATTTACCGATGTTATTACAAATTTCTTCAAAAAATTTAGTAGACTTTGTTAATTAATGTTTGCGAAAAAAGTAAATAAAATACATCATAAACGTTGATATTTTTGCTCCATGCATAATATTTAAATCCTGCTGTTCAAATAATTAAAATCGCTTGGAATAGATGTCAGACTAATTTTTTAAATTGGGATTATTTTTATCGAAAGTTAGTCCAAAGTTCGATTTTTAAATTAGTAAATAAAGTGTAAGTACTTAATATTAATAGTACAATGCATAAAACAGATCGCCAAGTAGTACGAACATTTTGATTAAAAATCCAATACTTGGAAATAGTATTTTCAAATGATAATAGTTTATATTAAATTAAATGTACATTTTTCCATGCAGGTTAACCGAAATTATATAACTATAATATGTAATCAGTAAATGGTGCAGATGTAGCACTCAGTATGTGCATTAATTTATAACTTGCAATTTGCAAAGGACAAAAAATAGTTTACTCCATTTTTTCTTTATTTCAACCAAAAAGCGGACACAAAAAAAACATTTACACGGCTGCATTTTAATTCAAGTCATTAATGGTAAACAACTTGGCTTCCACGGGGCTAAATTTCACTTCCGCGAAGGTATATTACATTAGTGACTCATATGTTCATGAAACTCCTACGTAACATCCACAACAAGGTAGAAAAATACATAAAACAGATCATATAAGTATGTAATATTTATTAAAAAGTACAATTTTTTCAATTCATAGAACGAAAGTCACACAACAAATTACTGTTAATCTCACCAGAAAGGAAAAACGGAAAAGTACTTCCAAAGTGTATCACAATTTAAACCCACATGTTCCATCGAAGAAACCAGAACATGCATGTATATGCATACATATGTATATAATGATGCGCGAGGATGATTAAGAATAGGTAATTGAAATTTCAAAAGAAATGTTTCCTTTTTAACGTTGCATAAATTTCAGAGGCGACGAATGCCCAATTTACGAAGATAATCGTCGGGTGAAAATTGCATGCACATGCAGCCCGGAACAATGGGGAACAAATCCCCCTCTCTGTGGCCTAGTAGTTCCCCTACGTATATCTGGTACCCTGGAACCCCGATGCGTCTCCCCACCCAGAAAGAGTACCCGTTTCAAGCGAAACAGCAGCTGACGACCGTAACAATGCATTCTCTATACGCGAGAGCAATATGCTCTACGTTAGGTTACGGGAGAAGACGGTGAACTCCGTACCGCGCACGCTACTGTCCCGCTAGATTACCGGTGTTACAGCGGTGTAAGGCTATCAGGGGACGCATAGGCTGCAGGTAAGGAACAATTTCGCTTCAGCGAGATATCGATCTTGCTACTCTCGATGCATCAACTAGGGTGATCGGGCTTTTAATGGAGGAAATGCGCGCTTATCCAACGGAAAATGTATTGAAATCTCTTTTTGCTCCAGCTTCTTTATACGTGACACGTGAATGGCATGTCGATTTAGAATGAATAGGAGAAAGGATAGTTATGCGAGAGGATTTTTGTTCATAGAATTCAAATATTGCGTGCTCTTGAAAGTAATACGACTGGGTCGGAGTTAGTAAAATGATAGTTTATTGTTTACTTTGATTTTGATGCGAAAAATTTGGAATGTTTGCGACTATTTAGTGATTGTTGCGTGAATTTATAGTGGTTAATATAATATTTAGTATGTTTATGTTCAAGGATATTGCAGAGCGGTGAATTTTGTAGAATTCACGCGGTTAAATTTAAGGCAACGTTTTTTTTTACCCGTAGACATTGTATTGCATTCATATGGCATTCTAAATGTTTCGTTTGGTGCAGTTTGCTAATCTCCTTTTTTACTCGTATGTAAGGGGGACGCATTATCAGGGAACCAGTTATTTTACTTTAGGCTTGCCTTTAAAATGCTTTCCATATTCGTACAACAATGACAAATTCCCATTCATTGTAGAAATAAATTACACAGTTACCTCTGAACAAAAATTAATGAATACATCAATTCTTTACGAAGTTCTTGCATATTATAGGGTTTTTATTATAGATAAGATAGAGACATACAAATTATTTATTTGATTTCGATACATCTTATTCAAATCGTACAGGATTAGACACCGATTAATTAATTTTCCGATTAAACAAATGCTCGATTAATAATAAGCACCCTTAAATCTTTGATATTATCATGAAACACTGTGTCGAGTGAATCTTAATCAAACTAGACACTGCTTATGACAATTTCTTCGCTCTTTCACAGTGGAAAATGTTCGTACAACCTGGAACTGTAGTGTCGCAGTGAAGTTCTTCTCTATTTCCTCGTTTTACCATCCACTTGCACCTGACACTCTGCAAAAAAAAAGTAGGAGAAAGAGATCTATCATTGCTGTTGAACAGAAAAAGAAGAAACCGGAGGACGAAGAAACAAGAGAGAGAGAGATAAATATAACATAAAAAGGTATACCGGCGAAGAAAGGGGAACAAATTAGAGGCACTTTATGATGAAGGGTAATAGAAAAAAGAAATAGAAGAATTATTACGAAGGGAATGAAGGGAATCGAGATATAAGTAAGGAAGAAAGAGAAGAAGGAAAGGGTGAAAGGAAAGAAAGAAACGAAGGTGGAAACAGGTGAGGGAGAGAGAAACAGAGAGAAGTAGAGAAATAGAAGAAAGACACAAGCAGAGAATACTGGAGAGTGGTTCTGTTACCTGGTCCGTTCTCCTCTCCCTCTGTGACGGCAGGTCAGTGTTGCTGTACTCGTGGACAAGAACGGAGCATTTTCACGCAAGAAAGTCGGTCTCCACCGGTTTTCTCGTCGTTGTTCAATCGTACGATCTCAGTGAAAACGTCTACACGTAGAAATGTGATGTATCCACGTGGAGCCACCCTTTCACTGCCCAGTGAGATAAATCGTTTCGAGTAGGAGGTATGTACACGTATGTATGTTATCGTTTAATTTTAATTGCAACGCGTGAGATGGGGATTCTGCCGTGTTGGCCCGGTAAATAAAACTCCCAGATGGTATATGCTTTCGCACGTTTGAAAACGAAACGTTGTGTCGTTTGTGAGAGCACGTATGATTTCTCGTATTATAAGATATCGAGGTCAGCATGTTATAAGGAAAAGTAAAAGAAAAAAAGGTAGAATGGCGTTTGTTAATGGGTTAAACGCGTTTGTAGTTCGCACGGTGAAAATCGTCGCGTGTGTCACGCGCGTTGAACCGCTGGTATCATCTATAAGTAGGATCGACGTGCCACGAAGCACGGGCGGAGCGCACTTGCTATTTTCCAGCGCACGTGCTGTTACCGTATGAATTCGGCACGTAATGATTTGTTATGTTTCGTTGTGGTCGAAGATGGATTTGTTTGCGTTCGTTTCCGCGTTGTTTCACGGGCAGAATATTATTTGTGTGTCATTATGTAAAAGAAACAAGTTACAAGTACAGAGTGCGCATAAGAAATTAAGAACTTAATCTGATTAACGTGATTATATCAATGAATTGAAATATGTATGTACTACTTTACTATTATTACTACTCTCGCGTTTGATACCTTCAATGACGAATCGGTTGTTTCTCAAATTTACCATAAAGTTCGAGAATCTCTTGGATTTAAACGATCCATTTCGATTATTTATTTAACGCCAGTTCAGTTATTGCTGTGCGGTGATTTCTAGCGTTCAGAAGCTAAAATAACAAAACAAACAGATAGTACGCGGATAATTTTAGAAATTGAGTCTGCTAACATTCTACGTGGGAATTAAATTGGTGCATAGCTCTTGCGGCCGGCGCGTACATTTGTATAAATATGTAAATAAGTTCAGAATAGGAAGCTAGCCAGGGCGTCGAATCCTTCGACAAAACAAGAACAGGTTTCAGAAAGAACTTTACTAACTCTGTGAAAGTAGTTGGTATTCTTAAGAGTCTTTCATAAGTGTCTATATGTACCCGAGGAAGAGAAAAAATACTTTTCCTTCAGAAAATTAATTTTAAACATCCAACTCGTGCAAGACTTAAATTTAATATTACCGAATGGGTCTGGCTACTTTTTATCAGCCCCTATCAAACCGAATATGTCATTTAACTCCTTCAAATCAATATAAGTCAACATTTATTTAAGCGATGAGAAATATGCAGTAATGGGACTCATTTAATATAATCTATGTTCACCTTCTTTAACCGGAAGAAATATTTTCATTCATAAACAATTATCCTTTCCCGGACAATTTATCTTATCACACACAAGTCTAAGATCGTCAATCTGCAATGTAAAGGAAGAGAGAAACTTCTTTCGACTCCCAAATGCACGATTAACATCTAATTCAATCGAAGTTTCATTGATCAAATTCCATTTTCTCCGAAATTCAATCGACTCCATTGCAGTGACGAGAAATTCTCGGTTGTGTCGCGTTCAATCAACGCAGGGTGACATGTGACCAGCGATACGTACCTGAGGCGCTTTTTCTTCGAGAAATTCTCTGAAATTCTCGAGGCAGACGGTGCACCTTGCACCATAAACTCGGACTCGTCGGATTGGCATGTTATGTACGGGTTGTGGCAATGTAATGCGGCATAGTAAGGTATGGGCGCGTAAGACAGATGTTGGCTAAGAAACAAATAAAAGAGAAAGAGAAGGAAAGAGAGGTCGACGACGAGAGCTGGTAGCCTGAAAGCAATGCCACAATCTGACGAGTACTGCAACACTGCCATTAGTCATTTCGCGATATCTTTTACAAAAGATCTTAACGATTTAGCTTCCCTAATTTTAAGCCGATTATATATACGCGAACGAGCTGAACTGTCTTAAAAAAAAAAATTAATACAGCAACATCCCATTCATTCATTCCATTTATTGGCATTCATTTACGGACATTCATGAACGTACAATGAATGCAACGTGATATATTGTCCATATTATTGCTATTTTATCCTGTTCGCGTTATAACGTTACAACTTGGACGAAACCCGTCTTCCTCGAATCACGGGAGAATCAATGGTTCTGTTGAATTCAATTCAAAGATGACAATCGATTCGGTGGCGCCTAATTTATGTCCCATCTTCTTGAGGACCGAAAGATTTTCCCTCACTTCGATACTCGTACTTACCGATAGCAATTTATTCGCCACAATAATTTCCCTAATAATCTATGAAACTTTATTATGCCAGCATTAGTTACTAAACAAGATTCGTATTTGTAGATCTTGAATTATTCGAAACCTGTTGATTAGTATCAGTTGAAGCAAAGATATTGTAATGTGAATTACAAGTAGGTACTTTCAAACTTGTTGCTAACAGTGTCATAGTGCGTATGTGATACGAAGATAACTTCTAGAGTGGAAATTCTGTCCGACATATTGCACGCACAGTGCCGTTAAACAACGGTGCATCGCTCCCTGTCTGTGAACATTAACGATACATACCATAGGGTACTCGGATAGTGGTGTACTTTTTGTATCATGCATAATATCATATTGATCTAACATCGTCATTCTTCATAGTAAATAGTTAGGAACACGTTTCGTAGTTGCATGTTTCACGGTTTTTTGTTGTTTCGACGTTTCATAGATGAGTAACTTCTTCGCGGGCCGTCGTTCACAAGTGAACATATAGTAAGGAAAATATTCTTATCGTACAGGTGTAAGTAAACGTCGAGCACGGACATATAAAAAATGAGTAAAATAAAAGGAAAGGAAGATTTATATTTTGTTTGTATATTTACGAATAATCGTGGCACACGTTTTATGACAGTCCTCAGGCAGTGAAAGCTGACACAATTATCATAAACGTGTTCCTTTTATACAAATTGAGTGGATTAAAATATAATAATAAGTTCTTCAAAATATTTTGCACAGGACAGTAAAGAAATGTCCTGTCGTTGCAGCTTCATTGATGTCAATTTGCCGCAACTTTCTATTCGCCATATAAAAATCGATATCGTTGTAAATCCATTTCACTCGAAGTGAATTTTATCCACACCAGTTGCAAAACTCGAAAAATATGAAACTGCGGCAGGTACTACAAATACGAAACATTCAAAGTAGTGGCGTTCTAAAGAAAGAAATCGAAAATATCCTCCACGAAAAATAACAAATTATCCCCGCAATACGCAAGAAAATTTCACACTCACGAAGATAACGTATTAATGTCTAAGTTAAACGACAGATCATAATTTGATCGAAGGATCCTTTACTTTTCAGGAATATTGCTAATCAATCGCAAAATCCTACCTGTGCCCGTGATAAAGTTAGCGCAAGCGCGAATGTTACGAGTAGTTTCTGAGAAAAACAGATGGTTGGAGGTATTCGCGATGTATGTGTACCTACAAATTGTTCGCACTCAGTAGGAGCCCGAGTGCCGGTAGAGAAACATCCGTATACTTCTTCCAGCAGTGAGAAATACGAAATCGCACTCTTGTTATCAATTGGTGAATGAATTCGGTTGATACGGTACCGCGAAAGACAAAAAACGAGGTTTATCTTAAAATTATCTAGTCGGAAGGAAAATATTTGGTGGCTGATATAGTTATTTGCACGACAGTGGCCAATTCGTATGAAACTTTGATTCCCGTATGTGTTCAACGTTTGCTTTTGCTATGCTATTTATTTTTTAATCTTTGCCATTAATTGCGATAAAGTGTTGTATAATCAATTAAAAGGTTACGTATCTTGCGTGACAGGATTTTTGTTAATGTGAGTGAAAATTATTATGGAAGAACAGTGTATAATTTTGAACGATAAATACCCCTGATTTTTTAATAGTTCCAATAATTGAAACCTGAAATCGCATTAAAATACTAACAAGAGAGAAGCTTCTTCGACAGTGAAAGTTTCCAAAATGTTGCAAAATTGCACGAACTTTGCAGGCCAGCAACTTCTTAAAAACTTCTGAAAAATTTCAAATAAAAACCAAATTAACAAGTAGAACGTTACACTCGCAGACAGTGGCATCCTAATACGTGACGATTAAATAAATATTCATAAAGATACTCGAAAAAGATTCGTCCCTCACGAGGAGCATACGGAAGAAATATTCTATCCGAACATCACGAATTTATTAAAATACCGACGGATAATTCTACCACCGCATAAACCACAGGAATCATAAATAATATCAATTATGTTTTGAATTACGCCAACCGGGAGTTTCTTTCTCGTGTTACGTTTTTTTCCGCTCGATGTCGAATTACTTGTTCGAATTGCTGTTACCGCGGCGAAAAGCCATAATGGACACGCACAAATTGCCACGATCGAAAGAGGCGTTATAAAATCGTTCCCTCGATCCGTTTAAAAAGAATCAAACGTAACAAGACACGAGCCCTCGATGCTCATTGTTTCGCCGAAGAACGACTGAATCGTGGGTCGCTTTACGCGAGACCAGCGCAAGGTTTGCGGGTTGGTCGGTGTCGTTTCTTTTTCTTTTTTGCCGGGTCGTTGATCGACAATTTTATCGTGGCAAAGGTGGCCCGAGGTGAGAGTGTCTCGGTGAGAAGCAAAAAAGATTTCTTGAAAGAAAAGTATGCAGCTACTTTCCAGCTTCATGGCGAGGCACCTGAAGCGAGGAGCATCCTTGAAAAAAGGTACGATACTGCCGTCGAGGCACCGGGCGAACAATCATTTAGAACAATGCCAGCGTAATTACTACGGCAGAAATACGAGCTTCTTTAAATGCGTTCCTTTTCCTTGGTCTCAGGCCGTCGACTCTTCGCATTTCTCATTGATAGGGGACCAATTAATAACGATTCTCCCACGATCGAGGGATTCAACGGTGATTCAGAGTATTTCCTACTGTTTCTATGAAACCGAAATACCGTCGACTCGTCAGATATGTTTAACAACTTTATTATTCTTCCTTAAATTATCACTTCGATAATTGTACCTTCGTCACGTCCATTGTGGGTTCATAGATCATTTATCTTGAGAGTGGATAGGTCCGTTTCCGACGTGAGAATTAATAAGCAGTAAAGAGGAAGAATGCTTTTAGCGTTGGATCTTTTCTTCGGTTCTAATGGCTAACGGTTTTACTGGGCGTAGTCAAATATTGTACAATGAACGTATATTGATAAATTACGTTGGTAATTGATAACGATATTTCGTCCTGGCGTTGTTTCGTAGAAAATTGCTGAAAGTAATTGGAGTGAGGACAGACAACAAGTAGGTTAATTCTTGGGAAAGATTACACGGTACTTCCATGGGAGACATTTCTCTCCAATTTCGTTTCGACGCTACTTTCGAAACGTTAGTCGAACACTTTCCATTTGGGACTAAGTTTGATGAAAAGTGCACGTTCGGCATGACTTTCTCGCATAATTATTTCTTAAGTAGAAAGATTCTCAATTGATCGGATCCCTCGTAGATTAGTCGGAGAAGATATAACAAGTTTGCGTCGTATGGCAAATATAGCTGTTATAGAAAATTGTCTTACAAAGGTATACATAATTTCCAGGTCGTTGGATAAATTATACGTGTGTAATGGTTGCCGACTTCAAGGCATTAATTTATGGTTAAAAGAATTCACCGACAAAGTATAATTACTAAATGTTCTGTTTTATATTACACGATTTAATACTTCATTGAACTTCATAGCGCAATAGATAATCCGATGCCTTTGTTTATTTGCATTTCATGTGACCATGTGCTGTAGCTTTCGTTTATAATCGCATAATGGAATTTCGTGAGAATTGATTCTGAATTTAGTCAAATTAAAACGTAATCCATCATTAATGTTCACGTGAAAAAAATATCATTCCGGCGGACCTTGTTAATCCTACGGTTTTATAGTGTCAGAAAAATAATGATCAATAAAGGACCTTCAAGCACTTTCATCTTTGTGTTATTTAAATAAAAACAAGCTGTTTTCTTTTTCTGAGCAACGTATGGAGGTTTGAAAGCGCATGATCTACTTTATTTAATCAATATGAACCGAAATATGTATCTACTCGAAGTTCGAAAGAAGTGGTTGCAATCACGCGATGTTGATTTTCTATGGCCAGTACCGATAGGGCAGTGATTCTTAACTGAAACATTTTTCTCTGCATCTAAACTGTTTCAAAACAATTTTGACGTAAGCTCTAACGTAAGCAGTGATACTAATTATATTTCCTGCTCCTTCTTATTGTTCTATATTTCATTGTTTACACATACATATATTTAATTATGTATTCATTCGGCTGTCGTTGAATTTCGTTACAAAAATTTCTTCCATTACACTTTACCCTTACAAACAATAGAGATTTACAGTTCTGTCAGGCGAGTGTTAGATACAGCAACACCTGGAAAGGTTGTGGTATCAATTTCTGTGCAAGGGGTGCTTGTAATGCCAAGGTCTTGTCCTCGTTTGCTCCTGCTTCCACTCTTAAACATATTAGACAGTACATGCCTACTGACATTTCAGTCAGCAAATTAAATCAAATCGTATATGTGTATGTTCGTTACAAATTTCACTTGTCCAATTGTTCATAATTATCATAATTGTTTAAGCTTGTCATTTTTAAAGCATAAAGAAGTGTGAAAGCTATGGTATATTGTACATTTACATGTTCAATTCATCGATGCGAAGAATATGTATATATAGTGATCTTAGAATATCTGAAGCTAATTACTTTGCACTTACATATACACACGGTTCTTTTCATGACACTGGTCATCTTTCTTTTTATTGGATCAAATAATCAGTAATGAAAAAAGATACTTATCAATTAAAAAAGAAAGGGAAAGGTAAGGTCAGAGGCATCCAAAGCACCGAAAACGCTTTGAATCGCGAAATCGCGTTGAAGATTCACGCGACGTTTACGAGGGTCGCATAAATCGTCGTAGACGTCTTAACAAATGGATCAAGTAAACGCGACATTCCATGAAGACCGTACTGAATTCATCGCGTATGTATTGTACGTTGCAGTATCGTTAATTGCGTTCAGCCGACGTTCGTCCTTGCACCTTTAGTTGCATTGTATTTGATATGCACACCGGTGTGGAGAATTCGCCATGCGACGAAAGAAAGAAAGAAAGAAAGAAAGAGTTCTCAGATTGTACGATACGGCGGTTGTTAGCTAGATCATAATAAAAACAGTTTTTTCCTATAAGAAAAAGAACTGGCCGGTTATTTTCATAGTCTTTCATCAACTACGAACATCAAATGTTTAACATGATATCGTAGATCATGCATTAAAATAGAACTGTCTACATTTCACAGGTACCCACGATTTGGGATTCAATAATCTCGTTTATGTCTATGACTGCAATTCCTCGAAAGGAAATACTTGGCAACATTTTAGAGTTGCACAGTATTATTTAAATGTTCAATTATGTCTGTATAATAATTATAAGAATGCCTCCTTGCAACCTTCGATATGTCATCCTTGGTAAGAGCTTATTACCAGGTAAATTACGTGGACGATTTGGAAATTAATATCTGTTTTGCTTCAGTGTACTTGAGACTCTTTCTATACATAATTTTCACGCCCCGTTTCAAATAGAACTCTGAACTTAATTAGTTGATAAGCGTGTATTAAGTAATTATAATAGTTTACTGGGTAACGTAGTTATTCAAAGAGAATTAACAATTGGTGTCTTTGGCTCTTTTCTAGGGAAACGAGATACTACTGGAGGCGGATACACGACAGGTATTTCTCCAGGTGCGATAGGGGGTCCACCCAAAGCCGTTAACAATACGGCGGGTTACGTTACTGCACCATCTGGGGGTGCCAATATGTTCCCCGAAGACACTATTCCTGATGAAGAGTTCGCCTTAGCAATTACTCAAAAAACTCAAGTAAGATAAATTTCTTATTGTTACATAGCTCTATTTTTATTCCATTCTTGACGCAATAAATTCTGATGAGTCGAAATAAGTAAATGATCATCGCAATTAATGAAGTTATGTCAGGATCCGATAGGCTTTTTATTCTAACAAGAGTTACAGGTTAGTATTGTAGCGAAACAGCGTATTACAAACCTTATTACATATCAATATAGCAAAAGTAGAAGATTCAGAATTCATTCACGAGTTTTATATATCTAGAAGAATATAAGAAAATTAATTATTTTCTATGAAGCATCAAATATTTTCTGTAATATGTTAATATTAATCTGGGTATTGATACTTATAAAATTATTAATATTGATATTACTATTTATATACCTAATTTTATCAAATCTTAGTGAAAAATTAAAGGTTGAATTATTAATAGATTAACACGTATAAATAACATTACTATTTGACAAATACGGATATTATCCAGATTTCATGCACTATACAAAGATATATTGCCCTATCAATTATATCGTTAATGTACGTGTCACGGTCTACAGTCTTTACGAATATCAATTACCCAAAACATTTCTATCTCATTAAATTATCGATGTGA
This sequence comes from Nomada fucata, assembly GCA_948146005.1. NCBI lineage: Eukaryota > Metazoa > Arthropoda > Insecta > Hymenoptera > Apidae > Nomada > Nomada fucata. Next base: position 6,284,553 of record OX411277.1, read on the forward strand.
AAATTCTACATAAGTCTGTCGGAAGTAATAAGAATAACTGTGCAAGAAAACCAATTGCTGTTCCTCGTAAACGTAAAAGGTATTACTCGCAATATCACGGCGCACTCGGAAAATCGACATGTACTTGAAGCTTCTTATCGCCATTATTTGATGGATTAGTGCCGACTGAAAAACTCGTTCACGTGTATAATAAAAATGTCACGATGCGAAATTAACATTGTAGAGGATGCACGTGTACAAACGTAAACAGCTACGAATCCCTTTTCCATTTAATATGAAATGCATGCCACGTAAGAACATAGTTTCAGCGGTCCTTATTCGTGTAACGTTAGGAATAATTTCAACGGAATTTACGTGATTCGAATCGTCAATCTCATCAATGGTAGATGCACAATAATGTTCACCGGGAAATGTACCATCAGGATTCCCTCGTAAGATACAGTTGAACCAGTACGTTGTATCGCAGCTCGAAAGCACAATAAGTTGTTTCCTTTCGGTGCAGTCAGCTCCACGGTTGTGAAATTAAATTGCACGTTGTTTAGAAACGTAGGACGATGCTTTAAGAGGAGAACAAATGTAATAAACGAGTAACAGCTACGTGCAAATACAGGGAACGGGAGTACTTTTCTTAATAATGAAACGAAATTGTGCGACCGTTAAGATTAATTAGGACGGAAGAGTCCAAATTAAATTACTAAATGCATGGTGCTATTAAATAACAGGGCGCTTTCATTTGTCATTATTTCATTAAATATTATTTAGTTGTTAGTGTTGGATCGGAAATTTTATATGGAAGGTAATTTTCGTGAAAGGCGTTCGTATTCATTTACTGAACGACATGCGCAGCGTAATTTCTCGAATTATTTTTATTGTTAATTAAAATTCGTAGCTTCTTTTACGCGGAACCATTTGAATGACAAAAGATGATCTGGTCGTTTTATTTTGCATTAGAATGCCAGCATAAATCGAGCGCATCCATTAATGAGATTCGCCGCAGATGGGTATAATATGCGATATTCGAGTCTCGAGTTTATGGATGCAAAGCAGAAATTATTGTCTACGTGGGAAATACTGCTAGTAATGCTTTCCGGTGTGGAACTCGTGAGACTCCTTCAGTGATTTTTATCGTCGTATTACTTAGCTTGTCGACGCCAAACGAGGAGGAATAGGTTTCCCTACTGAGCCTCGAATTCCTTGAAGAAAATGTAATATACATACATGCCTCTACCGTAGTAACCCTTAATATACTTTGCAGTATATAATTAAAAAAAAAGCAAGGGAAAAATCAACTTCTTCTTCTTACAATGTTGCACTTTATATGCTCATTTTTATGAAAGATAAACACCAAATAATAAGAGACTAAATTCATTTTTCGAGGATAGTTATGCTTTGAATAGTGGATAGTTCTTATAATTTGTTAGCGTTCGTCGTACTATTTATCATCTCATTAGAAATTAAAAATTAATAATAATAATGCACGACCAGAATCTTCTCCAAATTTTGTACGTCGCCTGCTACCATTGCAAATGGCACAGAGACGATGTACGCAAGGGGAGATCAAAATTGGAGAGCAATATAACATATTTGTCAGAACTTTCAAAAATTCCAGAATATCGTGCTGATGATTGTTTACGCTACGCGGTCTCATTGCCTCGACACGAATATGATTCTTCCATTATATAAATGGTCAAAATAACAAGTCACATTTTATTGCACGACTAAGGATTGAAACAAAAAAAATACACATTCATTGTCCCAAGGCTCCCGTCTTGGAGCACCAGGAGTATTAAGATCGACCTCGCTCCCTTAGCATTGGTCAACTTTCTAATTAATGAAATGTTACGTTCTTGACGAGACAGGTAGTGCATTACCATTGCATCCAATGACGATGTGAACCAAGTCCATGAAGGTTTTCTCTTTGTCGTATTGAATTTACTATCGAGTGGTCCCCTGTACACTTTTTTAGGCCCTTCTCGTCTCGAAAATATATCATTCTCCAAAACTAATTGAATATCGAGCACGTAGTCTTCATCGAAGTAAGTGCGATAGATTATTCTGCATTTCGTCACGAGTCACCGATATTGACAGGAATCTGTTCAATTACAATAAAAAGCGAAAGGGTGAAGCATTCCGCAAAGTTATTTGAATCGTACGATTTATTGTAATGCCTATTTTAAGGATCATTATGTGGTATGTTTAGACGAGCAGAGAGGTACGACCATCCGTTTGTTTTACTGTAATGAATAGAATAGTTCAAGCGTGCGTCGGTCGTGATATTTGTAGAAGCGTAAAACACGTAAAAGTTTACGATTCGAATCAATCGCGTTTATTCATGCAATTTAATATGATCATTCTGAGGTTAATGACGTTCTCCGCGACGCCAGAGAAACTACTTAAATGTACGTGCACGCGATGTTGCGTGAGTGTACGCGAATCATGTCCTATATTCTAGTAAGATGAAGGAATAATGATTTTTATTATGTGCGACTTTCCACTTATCTCGTTCTTCACCAAAGAAATTTTAGCACGTTTAGTTCGGAGCATATGATAATCAATACATTGCAAACAGCAGATTCAGTACAGCTCGTGTAGGCGTTTGTGTAAACATTGCATTATGGAATCTCCAGAGTATCCACAGAATGAAATTTTTGAAATTTTACCTCAATTCTTCCTACCACGTATTTCAAAATGTTTAAAGTATCTCCATTATTTTCTCGTATTTATTTAAAGATGCAGCACGCCTGAGGTGTATGTATATAAAAAAGCATAATAATATTAAAAATAAAGAATGAAATACAGAATTAACATTTTTTCTAAACGTACTACATACGTGTGTCTGCGCTCCCAAAATTCACAAGATATCGTATCTTGTCGAATAAAACAAATCCGTCTATGAGAAATAACAGAATAAAATTTCTCTTGGAGCGCAATTTATTAAAAAGTACAACGTCGTTATTGATTTCAATTATGTGTGTAAAATACAGGTTTCATTAACTCACGAAATACAACAATATCCTAATACCGTCGTCTTAATACGGACAATTATATCTTTGCAGAGAGACGCAGAAGCTATTCGCAGTGTCCTGTATCTTGGCGTGGCTCTTACAATCGCATGGATAATAGGTGCAACAGGCCTATCGTTAGCATGGCTCGTGCTAGTGCTAGCACTAGCAGGGACAATACTTAAAGCTAGAATATTTCGCCTCCTTGAATCAACAATTCAACGCGAATTAGCCAGGCTACGTAGAAGAAGGGCTTTGTACAAAGACGAGACTGCTGAGTGGCTGAGTTTACTACTTAATAAATGGTAATACAATTTTCACATTTTCTCATTTAACAACTTTCATATTTTCGTGATTATTAAATTAGTTATATATTATTAAGGAAATTAAACATTCTATGATATTAATGTAATATTCTTACAAAGATGTTAACCATATAATACACACATATAAAGCACAAAGAAGTTTTGGAAGCAAATTATTTTTATCGATTACAGTATGGAGAGAACTTATCTGATGAATTTAAGACAGAATTAAAAGATTATCGTGATAGTGATATAATAATGACGCAGAAGTAACTTAATTGATATGTGGTATCCAACTCGTGAACTATTATACACTATTCGATTCATCAAAGCTTCAATCAAAATTGCAGTCTTTCTTATTAATCATTGTTTGCAACAAGAAAAATAAACGAGTAATTACGTGTAATTTTTAGATACATTACTTCCAGTTTATTAACTTAATTCGATTACAACATAAAATACATATTTCATATATATCTTTCATATAATCAATGTTTATTTTATTTCTAATAGTGACAGAGGAAATTATTTCTCTAGATAATATTTTAACTCTCTCAACATTTGAACTTCGTGCATATTTTATTTGAATTTTTCCAAGATTATGTGGAAGTAGTAGAATATTATGTCGGGCTTATCATAAGCTCTTGAAATATTCAATTTTAGTTTCGTACGTCGATATAAAACAGTCATAAATTATCTATTGAAAATCTCATGATTGTTAATGCTTCGAATATCTCTCGTACGTGAACGAACGCCGTTCAAGAATCAAGAGTATGTAGGTATTTGTAAACATTCCACATTCCTCGAGTATATAACCCTTGCCTTTCACGTTTCGCTGGTACTTGACTGCACATATGTACCTATACATATATGCCATGTGTGAATACTGCTATTACAAATGCGTGGTTGACAAAAGCATAGGTTTCAAGTCGATGCTCATTCGCATCCTAATACTCACTTTCAAACTATATTTAGACATTATTGCAGGAAACAAACTATTGGAGAATTATATTTGGTTTTACTTCTATCATAAGTTCGTAGCATGCTCCTACGAACTCTACGTACGGTTATATTAACTTTATTTAACAATAATAATAATCAAGGTTTCTTTCCATCATTCAATTGTTATGACGAATCGCACAAGTAAGCCGGAATAAAATTGCACATCAACTTCGATTCAACGTTAATCAAAAATGATTTGTTTCAATAACGTGCCGAATGTTTGCTATACATTTAAAATCGTACACAAGATTGCATTTCTTGTGTAGTATAGAATGAGCTCACGTACATAAGTATTTGCAAACACCAATCTCTTTTCATTCAATTCCAATCCATTTTCTTCCTTAAACGTGATACGCCAGACAGGAAGAAACCACCCACATAGATCTTACAACGTAACGTTATAACCCGGGGCAGTTTGTACAGCTAACTACGGTGTAACGAGAATGACACGAATTCATTACTTTACCATGGCGAAAGGAGCACAAACCGGACATCTATATTCATGTGCTTTAGTATCACAGTGTGTCAGATAATCGGCATAGAAACGACATGAAAGAACTTTATTAAATGTTGCGTGATAACAGACAGCTTAAAAATATGTTCTGCATAATATTGTAGGGAAAAAAGAACTTAAGATTTATATACGCGTGTTGGTAATTATTTAGTTGGAATATGAAAACTGTCTAAAAAAAAAACCTGTCTAATTTATCTAGCATTAACTCGGAACTGGAATTACATGGATTAAAAATTTATGCCATAGAAACTTGAGGAGCGCCTACTATAATCTAGAAATAGAACACTATCATTAACATACGGAATTACTTATGTTGATTTATAATCCGGCTCTTTTTCTAATGCTCAGATTTCGTTAGATTTCATCCGGGAACTTAATTAATTAAACTGTATTTTTAATTGGAATGAGCATAAACATTTTACAGGAAACACGTCGTTCGCAAATTATGATTTACTTTATTCTGTTAAATCCTGTTAAATTATTTGTGGCAATTAAATGCTGCTAGTTATTTTTTAATATTAACGAGCATAATTTGTCTACGTCTATCGTTAACTTAGTATCTCGTCTACAATATAGGTGGAGATTTAGTGCTGCCAGCATATTTTCTTTAGCAAAAGAAAGATTGGAGCCTCTTTTAAATGAAGCGAAACCGGGAATACTTGGTAAGTCTTCGAAAATTGCATTATTAAAAATATATACATACGTTGTAAAAGTATCGAACGTGATATTGTGGAGAAACATTAACGTAAATACTGATTACAATAAAGACAGATGTTCAGTCAGAAAATTTACCATATTCAAGCACAGAATACGAAGTAAATTTTTTGTCTAATTCCAAAACCACTTCAACCTCAACTTGTACAATTATTGTTCACCAATAACACTGTTTAGGACCTCTGGAATTAAGAGAACTGACTCTTGGTGAACAAACTCCTTGCATCACTCGCGTGAGAACTTTAGATTATGCGAACGATGATGATATCGATGGGCAAACAGGTCAAGCGAAATTGTCGATCGAAGCTGATGTTCGGCTCGATTGCGAACAATTTCGTATGCTTATCACTACAAGACTGTTTGGGAAAGGGTTAGTATGTAATCATATTTTGTTAGCAAACGAAACGTCTTAAATATTCCTTCGCAGTGAAAGTACATGATACAGGTCTCAAGTAAAAAACACATTCAGTGATTAAAAAATAATGGATACATTGTGATAAAATAAATTTAAAACGATGAGCGAAAAATTTTGCAAGACCTCTTCCGGCAAATATACAGAATTCGATAGTTATCTTTCGCAAAAAATTAATGAAACACAAGAAACTTGTATCGGATGTTTTTCGGGTCCTTGATCTTTACGAAGATTTACCAGTTTCTGCGTATTACGTTGACCTATACTACTTCAAAAAAATGCGTGACCAAACATTGATATTAGTACATCAAACAAATACTTAAAAATACTGTAATACTTAAAGAAAAGTCTGGTCAAACATTGACCTGTAGTAACTAAAGAAATGTATGACTCAGAAATGGCTGACTTACACTACTTAAAAACCGTATTTCTGACCATATACAATCGGTTATTTAAAATTTAATATGTAACTAACAAATCAGTCAACATCCAATGACATTTTCTAACAAATCTAAGGAAATGTTCCATCCTCAACGACAGGTGTTACATAAAGATTTAATGTTGAATTAAAGGGTCGGAATGGACGTTGATCTCGCCGTGGAGAAACTGTCCCTGTCGGGTACCATCCTCGCCACCCTGACCCTTAACCCCATGGCACCCTTTCCTCACGCAACCTCTTTAAGCGTGAGTTTCTTGGAGAAGCCGGACGTTTGGTTCAGCGTGAGAATTTTACGAGCTGTACAAATGATGGAAATGCCTTTAATTAAGACCTGGATTCACGCAGTGGTCACGGACGCTCTTGCCAGCTGGATCGTCGACCCAGGTCACTTGGAAATGAATCTAAGGGCTCAAGAAAGACCTGGGCCCAAATTCGATTCAATAGCTAATTCCATTCCACAGGGGGTGCTCACGGTTGTCTTATCCCAAAATGGATATCCTGGTAATTGAACGATGATATATAATGGAAATTAATGTCTGACAAAAATTGTGTTGCTTAATAATAATTAAGTAGTCGTAATGTGCAACTAAATCGTGCTGTTTAATATGCAGCCCCTGCTGGAGACGAAGTAAGGTGGCTCGTGGTAACCGTAGGAGATCAGAGGCGGGTTACGGCCCCTTTAAATTCCACGTGGAATGAGGACGTCTCTTTCTTAGTTGGCGCGTTGGATAACGAGAAAGTCTCTATCAAGTTAAAAACGAAACGACTCGTCAGTACGACCACGCTGGCGCAATTCGAACTTGCCCTGGGGGTGTATAATTGGGATAATTCGCAAGTGTAAGTTATCACGATTCTGATATTACTTCGACAGAAATGGAGATCGTTACTTAAACGGCTCAAGGTAGGATATTTTTTAACATACATTTCTTTCGACAGGATCGAAACCGTGTTACAACAAAAGAAACCGTCCCGCAGCAGTGCGAACATTCCGAATATCAACGCTCGATTAGAGTACACAGCACTGCCGAAATTAGAACCGGAATTACCGCAGCCGGAATTAATCGAAGATAATTCACATTTATCGGGTAAATTTCAGATTTTTCTTCCTTTATTCTTATTGCAATTATATCAATTGATGTTTAAGAGGTAAAGAAAAAAAATTACGCTCTGCTCGAATTATATCTGTGAAGTTGTGACATGACTCTTTCTTCTTGTCAAATGTAACTCGCGTGTTATCGTATCTGATATTTTCAGCGTCACGAAAATATTCCAATCGGGCACAAAAATCAGGTAAAATACAAAAAATAATGTGTCATTGTTGATCGTATTAACAATGCCAGTATATTAAGCATGAATTATGAATGTTTCAATTTTTCTTTGTATTGTTTCGTGCACAATACAGGATTGTCAGTCGTTTTCGTAAATTGTGTTGTATTGTTTCGATATAGTAGTATTTGATGGTGATACAGAATGCACGTGTAACATTGTACTTATTGCAAAATTATTTCCAGGGGTGCTTGTGGTGTACATACATTCGGCGGAGAATTTAAATAGCGACAGTTCTCAGTGTAATCCTTATTGCATGTTGTTTAACAATCGTAAAAAGGTAGGTTTTCTTGAATTATATAATATTGAAGTACGTAAATGTAGCTTCAGGCACTCCTTTGACAAATAATCTTTTTTAATACACAGGTGAAAACGACACATTACATTCGAAGCACTACATCACCATGCTGGGAAACCAGGGCACAATTTCTTGTACAAGATTACACTCAAGTATCGTTAAGCTTTGTCGTGTATTCTTGGAATATATCGAAATCCACTGACAGCGATATGCTTGGGCTCGCTATTTTATCTCTATCTCAAGTAAGATCACGTAATTAATGTGTCGAAGGGCAACGGGAATTAAACAGAAACTGTACTTCAACTTTTAATACAAGTGCGCAATAATTAGCAGAAATCTGAATATTTATATATGGAATAAATGCCATTAAATAATATTTCAATGATGTTTATCCTTTATTCTTTTAAATAACTTTCACCACAAATTTGTCTTCGCATGAAAAGAATAATTTCTCATTCAACATTTATTTCCATACTAATATTAACGGTTTTCTGTACAGTAGAGTGCCATCAATTGTACGATATTTTCAATGTTTCTATTAATATCGTTGAAACCATCTGTTATTACAGGAAAGCACGTGGATAGTTAAGAAGGAATTAATTCTCAGTGGTTCCAATAATATGTCGACTATGTCAGTTTCCGTATTATTCTATCCTGTGAAAAGCGTGCAGCAAGTGGTCACCAGTCGCAGAAGTAGCCTCGCATTTCCAATGTCGGACGACGAACCAAAATCGAAAAGAAATAGCCTACCGTGGATGCAACAGGCAGTTAGTACAATCGATGAAAGCAATCACCTATTAATACCATTCTGATGGAAATTTATTTTTGCTCTCTGACGTATTATCTATTTCTTCAGAAGCTGTTATTAACGCACAAGGATATAGATCCTGCCTCGTCCGACGTGTCCAGCTTACTTTCCACAGGTAGCGGTTTAATGGAAGTAACGTTGATAAGGGCGAAAGATCTTGTGGCGAAGGATTTGAATGGTTTCAGCGATCCTTTCTGCGAATTAAAATTAAATAACGAAACGAAGTATAAGAGCAGCATAAAGAAAAAAACATTGAATCCTTGCTGGGATGAAAGTTCCATCATGGGCTTACCGAGAAGCAGCGAGACTTTGGATGTCGTAAGATTTTTGACAATAATTTCGTAACAGAGTAGTTATAATTCCCATTACCTTTAACAATTTTTCTTAAAGGTTCTATGGGATCATGATACTTTTGGTACCAAGGATTATCTTGGAAAAGTATCATTGACTCTCGATGACATCAGAAAATTATCGAACAGCGATCAGTCCCATTGGTTCACGTTAAGGGGAACCAAAACTGGATCTGTCGAACTGAAGGTCAAAGTCTTGTCCGAAGAGTGTGAGGTATATATATTGGAAGAACTTTTCTATAAATTATATATTTCGAAATATCTATTTTATCGTATATTTCAATTTACCCTTTGATTTAGACTCAGAGCACATATGCAGCCAGCAATATCAGCGAAAGTTCAACGCAGTTAAATATTGAAACTTCTGACATGATGCCGAACATTGCAAGGAGACCTTCGATGGAGAAATCGAAAATGAGATTGCATTTAGATGTTGTACCACCACCACCACCCCCGCGTACAGTTACATTATTGAAACCAGCTATTTCTAATCAGTCTGGTAAGTGAACTTTCAAACATTCAATTGTGCATTAAAGTGTTAAATAATAACTGTGTAAACATTCTATACTGAAAACGTTATTTGAACCAGACAAAAGCAGCATCGGAAGCAAAGACTCTAATGAGATAAATGGGACACAAAATTCGTGGATTCCAAGAGTTATCACGGAATCCGTGACAGATGCGATCGACGACACTGACACAGCTAAGATAAGAGAACGACGTTCTTCTCACATCAGTCTGACTCCAAGCCCTGAGCACAGTTTTGGGAAAAAATTGACACAGTATAACAGTTTCCGTGTTATGAAGCAAAAGGTAACGCAATAATGAAGGCGCTGTGATTTTGATCGTTTTATTCAGATATAATAATTAAGCTAACTTTAAACGTTACTATAACGTAAAGTTACTGTAAAATGAAAAGTTTCTTATAATACATGCTGACACATGGTTGTAGGTGAAGCGGGGATTAAAGCTCCGTAGATTTCGTTCAGAAGTAAACATAGAAGATAAAAATGAATCGAAAGGTATAACATTGAGTTTGGAACCTCGCGGCGGAGGGGAAGCTGATGCTACAGAACTTTTACAAGAATCTGGTTTGGCCCATGCCGTATCGCAACCCGACATGCTTGGAAGAATAAGACAACCTAGTCCACGATTAAGACTGAGGCCAAATGGTTGGTGAATGTATTCGATATTTCATAAGTGGCAGTATTCCCTATCAGTTATTATATTGACGATTAAATTTCGTATATTGCAATGTGTACTCATTTATGTATCTACGAAAAAGCAAGTAAACTTATTAATTGATCCATTTCTTCACTCAGAATTGAAAGTTGTTAATGGCACGAAAGAGAAGTATTCAGGAATAGAGGGTAAAGTTTTGCAGGCGCAGGGTCTCCACGTCGCGCACATCGCTCAATTATATTGTAGAATTAAACTCCAAATGTGAGTACGTGTGCGATACAAATAATATTAGGACTTTAATAAGTATATTCTAAATTTATCAATACATGTTCCAGCCCCGACAAAATTCCATCTTCCGGAAATGGCGGAAAGACATTAGCGAAATCTCGACTTTTACCAGCTATGCCTAATCCGCAGTTCAGCATAGATTTTCACATAGAAGGAGACAACGTTCCAAGACAATCGTTGTTGATATTTGAGATCATAAGCGCTAGCAAAGAATTATTAGCTAGCCGACGCATCACTCTTCATGAATTATTAGGTATGTCTGTTCATACAGTATTCTAAGTCTTCGATTCTCTCAACGTGCGAGTACGTACCTAGCGTTAATACCTAGCATGTAAAAATTAATTTATTCGTTAATGAAATGGGTTTATAACTTTTTGAATTTCAAAGTGGTAAAAATCATAAACATATTCGCCTGTTCACATATTTAATATTCTGTTAAAGGTCTTTCCGCGGCGACTGATGAAATTCATACGTGGTTAGCATTAAATAATGGGGCATCAATAGAAGTACAAATTGCTCATGGGAAGGAACTCAAAAGCAAATCCACAAAGAAGCTATTTCGATCCTGGTCAGTTCATCGAATAGGAAAGATATGAAGCGATGCGTTGAAATTGTATTTTTTAAAGCGATCTTACATGTTGCATAAAAATCATAATTCGCCAACGTATTTTGTATAAAATTATTTCATGGGAAAATATCATAATCTATTGACGAAACATATTCACAAAATCATTTTACTTATGTTACTACTTGTACATATATACATATACATATATATTTATATAAATATATAAAGATCTGAATTTTATTTTCCAAGAAAGATTGTAACACTTATATTTTGTATCATACAATGTATGTAAGATAATATTTCCCTTCTTATTATAAAAACAATTTATAAAAAAATCTGTAGAAATAATAATAATCATCCATTTTCGTGCGACTATATATTAAAAAATAGTTAATAAACATTCCTTGTCAATATTTATTTAGTAGTGGCTTATTATTATTATATTCAATCTTCATCAAATTCCGAAACGATTATTGTTAATACATAAAATGTACCCTGAATAAACCATTGTATACATCAAATATTTATTTACTTTACTATTTGTCAATTCAAGAGTTATACAATCGATTTATTCGTACAATTTATAATATCGCTATACAAATATCTCCTTTAAATCGGTGCAGTTTTTATTTTTCAACGCTTTATTTATAGACACACTTACATCTGCATTTTAGAATATGTAGTATCACAAATATATTATTATATGCTTACATATATTATTACAATATGAAATGAAAAAGAAGGAAATTCTCTCAATTTGGTCACTTAACTTATAATACAAATAAATAGCATTATTTACTCAACAATACCATGTAAATATACCTGTAACAGTATCCAACAATAATAGTGTAAAAATAAAATGTATCTTTTAATAGCAGTGCTCAACAATAGTACCACCGAAATAAATACGTTTTTTTGTAATATTATATCTACATGTTTAAGACATATTGTCTTAAAATAATTAAACGATCAGAATATCTGACATTATCCATATCAAAATTTATATAGTGAGAAATATCGATAACATTTAAAGAAACATTATTTTCAATGGTACTCTTCATTCATACTGTGGAGACATATTTCATCACAGTATGATAACACTCTTAATTATGTGAATAAAATATTCGTATAATTAGTATAAATATTTAAAGCATTATAAAAAACATATTGTAGAAACTTATTTATATATTATTAAATATTTAATTTTGCAAAATACAAAGCTGCAACAGTGTTAATATTTCTGATGTCTGTCACGAAATACCATTGTATCATGCGTATCTTTTGCAAATTGTGCATACTGTTTAAGCTTTGCTTAGATAGTAATTGTATGCTCCTTACATTAAATTTACAGGTACAGTAAATTAGTCTCAATACAAATCCTTCATTAACTCATTTGCCACTAAAACATGAACAATATTTATTTGATACTAAAATGCTAGAAATAATATTTAAAAGTTGTATAATATATTTCTATACATCACCAAATTAAACCTCTTACCTTCAGATTACTTTGTATATTTCTGTTACCAACTTGTTCTTGGCGTTGATCGCGTAGCTGATCCAATCTTTCTTGTGCCCTCACAGTGTTTATATTTTTAATACCACGGGTTTGCTGTTCAGCAATTCTTCGTTCTGCTGCTTCCATCAGTTTCTGTCTCCTAGTTTCCTGAAAGGATTTACACGTTCCCAACTAAAACATTTTCTTTAACGGTTCGAAATGTTTAAAGACAATTCATGAAAATTAAACAAGTTCGATTATAGTAACTATCTAACTACAAACTTAAATTCTCCTTACTTTTAAATTAACTTAGTTCTTATTTTTATTATAATTAATAATTTTGTTCTTGTCATTTCAAATAAGTAATACTCATTTATTATCGTACATGAATTTTCTGCGAGCAGAATATATTAATCAGAGTAAAACATCGAACAAAAAGGAAGTAGACAATCTCTAAGGAAGGACGACGGAAAAGAAATATATGTATGCATGTAGAAAAATAAGTGCATAATACCAAAAATACTTAAAAAAAGGCATTGTAAACCAGAAGTGCGTAATAATATAAAGAAAACGCTGATAACCTCAAACTTTCAAATCATACCACATCTGGTGTGAAATCTTCACCCGAAGATGATACTTTACAACAAGATGTGCAAATATTTCCCATTGTGAATGCAAATCTTTACTACTATTTTTGAAATTATAAACTGTTTATATTATAGCAGTTTTAACACTTTTCGTTATCAACAAAGGATTTTCCTTTGCATATGGATAATAAGGGTTGACACCAGGTATATTTTAATCAATAATAATATCATACATATATCCATATCTCATTGGCGGTAATAGTATCTACAGTACTACCATCTATAAAGAAGTGCGTGAAACTACTCGTGCTCTGCCTTTTCTACACTCGAAAAAATTGTATTTGTATCGCCATCTATAAGGATGTATACGAAACTACTCGGGTTCGTGTTTATAGATTGCGGTTCATTTGTTATAAACAATTGAACAATTGAAGTTGTTATTCCGACCAATTGCATACAGTAACAGCAACGGGGTATTTTTTAGCGTGTAGATTAGTCGTTTCCCTTTCAATTGACTCCTAATTTATTAAAAACAACATCCAGGGGCCGAAATAATAACTTTTAGCAGTTTTGTCGGTAACGATATGTCGATAACGGTATAAGTGGCGCCATCTAGCGTTTGCGGCCTTTTTCGCAGTTTTCCGCACCGCCAAAACCGAATTCCTGGATTACATCGTTAATTTGAACAATTGCCTTTTTCTCGGCTTCTACTGCGTATTTCTTAACCGGACTTGTCTTGAATTAAAGATACGGACTATAGCTATCTCCTCCAGCGGGTGCAACAATTTCGCTCAAGTGGTTTAAAATTTATTAACAATTGAAAAATCGGCAATAATGCACTGTGGGTCACTGCAATTTTCTCGGCTTATAGAGGCGCTAGATCAATGATCGAGTGCTCAAATTGAAGCTAAAAGATTCCGCTACACGACAATAAACGATTTACGAATGATGCATGCGTGGTTTATTTTTTACAAACCATTTAACAATTCCTTTGAGAATTGCACCGAAGCTATACACGAAGGCCGATCTAACGGAGACTCAGATTGTTCCTTGGACAATGAGCTTCAATTTGAGACATTGTTGACTAAACTCGGCCCAGTAGAAGCCGAGAGTATTAGCGGCATCTTTTAGCTTCAATTTGAGCACTCGATCATTGATCTAGCGCCTCTATGAGCCGAGAAAATTGCAGTGACCCACAGTGCATTTTTGCCGATTTTTCAATTGTTAATAACTTTTAAACCACTTGAGCGAAATTGTTGCACCCGCTGGAGGAGATAGCTATAGTCCGTATCTTTAATTCAAGACAAGTCCGGTTAAGAAATACGCAGTAGAAGCCGAGAAAAAGGCAATTGTTCAAATTAACGATGTAATCCAGGAATTCGGTTTTGGCGGTGCGGAAAACTGCGAAAAAGGCCGCAAACGCTAGATGGCGCCACTTATACCGTTATCGACAAAATTGCTAAAAGTTATTATCTCGGCCCCCGGATGTTGTTTTTTAATAAATTAGGAGTCAAATGAAAGGGAAACGACTAAGCTACACGCTAAAAAATACCCCGTTGCTGTTACTGTATGCAGTTGGCTGGATTAACAATTTTAATTGTTCAATTGTTTATATCAAATGAGCTGCTAATAGGATCAAGTTCGCGCCTATTGGAGGTGGTTGCTGATATTCCCGCCTTTAATTTATGTCCACTAATGTCCACAAAGATCTTGAAAAAAATTCCTAAAAGCAGCTAAAACTATCGCGGGCCTCACTTACTTCCCTTTTTAGGTTTTACTATTAATTGATCTATCATTTTTATCAGTGATGTAGAAAATGTAGTAAAAATTTTCTCGTACACTTTTAGTGAAACCCAAAATAATAAAAATATGAATGTAGATCAGACATTTAAACTGTACTGAATGAAAAAGAAGGTAAGTAGATGATAATAAAATGGAAATTACATTTTTTTTTAGATTTATACAGATATGTATAAATAATGATACTCTCACTAGCTAGTCATAAAAAACACATTTATATCTCTTTATAGTACATAGTATGAAACTAAGATATTTACATTCTTTTAATAATTAACTGGTTGAAAATGCATGAGCGAGGGTATAATTTTTCGTTAGTAATTAAAAATTTTTCTTTGGATTGTGATCAGGGATCGAAGTAATATGGCAATTCTCTTTGTTGTTCCAATAATGTGGTCAAGGCTTTTTCTATATTTTCTGGTAAATGGTCCAGCAACATCCGTGGTACTACAATCAATTCCATAAACTCCTCTGGTTCTGCCCACCGCATTTGATACTTCCTCTCCTTCGCAATTTCTTTTTTACTAAAGAAAAAAATGTCGCATGTAAATGTCGCAACTTAATTTTTAGGTTTATGAATTCAATGCTTATGTTATTGAATATTCATGTACACATATAATTAGCCATGATGATTGTTAGCATCGTATAATATTCTTATTTACAGATATATGTACTGTAATGTTTTATTTGGAAAACAACTAAAAGTATATATATATAAATATAAATTATTGCCAAACCTTTTCTCCTCGGACTTGTCAAATTTACATCTCGTTATGTGAAGTATTTTACCTCCTGTGTACAATTTCACGTTCGAAAACCTCCGTTTCGTAATATCTTTTTCGAATATATTGTTTTCCTGCAATACAAATTATGTTTTGTTGCAAACGTCCTCCTTATGGCTTTATTTTAATTTTGCATTAGAGAAACTAAATAGTAACGTAGCATTTAATTTTTATATTCGAGCATAATTTGAAGGCTATCTTTGTTCGTGTACCTCTATCCTTTTTATGTCTCGTTCGTGAAGTAAAGGCGATGCTCCTGAAGAAGTGGCGAGTGTTTTACAAGTAGTCCACGTTTTGTCGAGATCCTTCTCGGGAATTCCAAATAACATGTAACCTAAGCCGTTTAATACCACTCTATACTGAAATTTAAAAAAAATCATCTGTCGTAATATACGCTTGCGCTGAAAATGTTTCGATTTTCAGCTATTGGGTATTATATTATATTATGAGCTATAATAATAAATAAACTGTACAAGGCATTTCCTCCAATAAGTTAAACGACCACAAATAATTATCATACAGCACAGTAACAGTTATGCATTAACTTGACTCAAATTTTAACAAGTAATACTTATTGCAATATATATTCAATTTCAAATATTCCAAATACATTCAGGGCTATGGCAGTGTAATATCGAAGGTACCGAAATATATTGATTACTACATTTTTAGACCATACTTGAAATAATGTGGGTATCTTAGGACGAGATATCTCGTCAATCAATTTTGTCCCAAAGATTTGTTCCCTAAAGCATGAAATAATAGAGATATTTAGGTGTTCCCATTTTAATTCCGCCACTTATGTATTTACAGGGTGTTCACGCTATTACTAGCCAGCGTTTTCCCCGCAAATGGCAAGTGTTCGAGAAAATTGAAACGCTTTCTATGACCAACATTATAGCGTGTATTAACTTTTTATGACCTTGAAGGTCACTATACTGTAGGTAGAGGAATTCGCCTTAACATGCTCTTTCATATGGCATAAAAAAGGATACCGCATTCGATTTAATAAACTTAAAGGTCATTTTCGTTTCGCAAAAACATTGTGAATATAAAAAAATTCGTGTACGACAAGTATTGTACGCACCTTGGGCAATCGACAATCACGGAGGGTCATCAGTAAAGCTGTCCTCAGATTTTCCGTGCTGTCAACACCCAGTCTCATTACCAAATCATCTCCAACCCCTATCGTTAGAACGAATTCTTCCGTTATTCTGGCAGCTTCCCTCGAAAGGAGACCGGCTAAACAGAATAACATATTTCTTTTTTAATTAAAAATCGTACATAATAAATAGTGAAAGCTTAGAATATTCAATTAAAAATTAATTCGACGCCTATATGTACCTGGTGTAGCAAATGCGTAAACTTTTACAGATGGATAACGAGGTCGTAGTAAAAGCGCTAGAAGAATACCTATACCGGCACCTAGACTGTGACCTGAACATATTTGTTTAAAGATTACACAAAATTTATTTCCTATCCAAAAGCGAGTAGCTTGGTACTGGATCTTTTTATAATGTTATAATAAAAATGCATACTTAAAATTATTCTCCGTATGATAAAACAAAAGTTAAATATGTGAAACTCTGGGGATACAATTATAATATCTTGCGCACAATATAATGAAAAATTCGAAAGTTAAATATATCGATACAATTCATCTTCTACGCGTACAAAGTTCCACCATTTATTGCCGCATAGGAAGCAACTCCATTTACCTGTAATTACTAGATTGTGATGGGGGTATGTATTGAATGCTCGTTCTAAAATCTGGTTACTATCTAACTGCTTCAAAATCACTTTAGCTCCTATTATCATGCCCCTATGTGCCTGCAGATATAAGAAGATTGGGTTTCACAATTTCTTCTGAATGCAAATGACGCTAATAGAAACTTCTTAGATTTAGTGGCCTGTCGTATTTGACCTCGCAATTTACCTGTGACCCCGGTGGAAGTCCTTCGCATTCAAAAATCTCGGAATCCGCCGCAATATCCGTGAATATATCGCGTAACGATAAAGAACCCCGTATAACGACGACAATATTGCTAGTTTTGTGATCAACAATCACACAAAATGGTATCTGCAAGTATTTTATTCAGATATGTTAAGCCATTTTTAAGTATCTACGTCGAGTATTTATACCTATACATCGATGTACACGCAAACAATCAGCCCCATAAATACTCGTGCCCTCACTGTCTTTGCCAGAAGTTTCTTGAAATTAATTATTTAAATATTGCTTAAAATTCATATATTTTAATCATTAATTACTCTTTCTATTTATGTTTGTTTAAGTTCAGTGCGAACAAACGTACTCACTTGCGGTAAAACATCTATTCGAAAACATTGAACTTGAACTGCTCAATTTCAATCGAATTTCTTTGATCGTCCGTGCAGACACGAGTATACATATTCACATGGGACTGACCGTGTTCGCATAAAAAGAGAGCAACGTTCCATATACCCACCTCGCATAAATGGTTCTTGAACGACGCGTATATAATGTCATCCGTGGATAGATCCGATAAAGATTTTATACCAGCTAAGTAACAGTAGCAGCAATTGTCTCCGATGATCGCCATACGTTTTCTCCTTTAATTTAGACAAATCGATTGCTACAAGGCCCGATAGAACGATGTCTTGACGCACTTACCGGAAGCAAGCGCAACATGTCAGATTCTGAATGATATAAAAATATCCGGTGCACATGTGTTGATAAATCATGAATAGCCATCCGTAACAAGCTATCGACAGTTTCATGTAGTGGAGTGCTGTTTCCAAGGACATCCAAGGCGGTGTATTTTGCAAAATTGCGGTGATATCTTGAACAGAAATATCAGAACAATGAAAATCGAATCATTCTTCCGTTATGCGCTGAGAATGCGATAATTATATGGATGCGATCATCAACGTGGAACTGCGGTATTGTAATTCACATTTTCGCACACACCAATCGTCGTGCGATGCGAAAGAACTATTTTAGTTCCAATTTAACTAAACGTTTACTTGAGAGTCTATCTCTGAATCGACAAAAGTGTCCTATGTTGTGACATTTAAAAGACATGGCCAAAGTGAATTCTGACAGGACATTTTGCAATCACCTTGTTGTGATGCGTCTGGGACGAGAAAAATAATGAAGGGGGCCGGTCACATCCTAACAGCCTTGGAAGAAAAGAAAGAAAATTCCGCCGACACGAGAGTTAGCACGTTGGACGCGAGAAAACACAGACGACAATGGAAACCAAAAGTTCCGATCTCTATATGTACATATTTGCAGTGAACGTGTTGCGCGCCGCAAGAAGGTTGTTTTTTTCGACGGGACAACTAATGTATGACGACGTCGTATAAAAAATTCTAAAAATAAAAGAAAAAAATGGACAGCTTGATTTCTGTTAAGCAACGCACGCTGGCGCATTTTAATTTTTGGTAAATTGACCGATGTGTCAATCTAACTCTGCGGTTTTCATTCGACCAATGATGCCGTGGCACATATTTAGTCGTCCCCATTTAAATGCGCCACCCTGTGTTGCACACGTGTGTAATGCACGCGCGAGAGTACAAAATGATATTAAAAAGACGAACAGACAAGCTGATACAGAAATGTTGTTCTCACGCCAGTAATTTGCTTTATTTTATCGCTACGAGACATCTAGAAGTGGCAATTACAGTGGCAATTGTACAAAAGAAAAAAAAAATAGTACTCTTTTTGTTGCAACTATGCTGCACACAAACCGTAGATGCGAAACGAGAAATTAAGAAAATGCTACTTTTTCGTTCAATCGAACCTGCATAAGGACTTACGTAAATATGAGCCGAGGAACAGGAAGCAGTTGTTGCGTAACAAGCGAGTGTTAACGAAATTATATAAATTATAGTGCCCCGTTTCAAAGATTGCAACTAAGCGAATATTTTCGAAGGCGGAAAAGAATCATTCCACGCGGCACTTAAAAGCCCGACAGCACTTAGAACAGCTGTGTCGCAAGTCTGCGAATGAATCGAAATGCTTTATATACCTGTAGTATACGTCGGCAGAGTGAGAAGATTTAAACGGCGGAATTCGTGAGTTTCTCGTTTCTGTCGAATCCTCAGCAGGATGCACCCGGCCATCACATCCGAGGGCACCAAATCCGTTCCACGGAACAAAGCGCTGAGTAAACCTGTTAAATTATTTTTCATTATTATAAAAGGATATTTAGCATTTATTTATACTGCAACAATGTCAGAAATCTTAAATGGAAGCGCAGAAGACGATTTGCACCACCGTGTAATACGTATATGCATGCATGTGTAAGTGAGGTTGATAAACAAGATACCAGTGGTAACTGTAAATTCGATAAAATTTCGGCAATTTTTTAAATCAAAGGTGGTCAATGTGAGACATCACGTCGAACGCGTTACACGGTCGATATCGGGTCGCGAGTTATCTCGCACCGTGTTAAGAAGGGGTTAATACTGTCTGTGCATGATAGGCGTATGCATTATAGAAAATAAAAGCACAAGCGTTGTATATTTTTCGTTCTGTATCGCAACAATTTGCGGAAGAAAATAAACAAGCCAATTGTCATCACGATCGGTTACGTTCGCGGAGAGATATCTTTCTACGGCATTATTTTCGCATCGGAGAAACATTATCGGAACGCACTAGACATTACGTTATATTACAGTGCACACTATTTGATTAATCACGTAAGCGAGCTTTGTTTCATAATAATAAATTTCATAAACAAAAACGCTAAATTTCCATGCATACATACATATATTAACCCCCGGAAAAAGAGCTGCCGCTTAATGAAATTAGTACACCAACAGAGCGACGAGTGACATGAATCACATCTATGTATGCACATTATTTAAAAACCGGATGCGTTATTATAATACAAGTTGTCCTTATTATCATATAATTATCACCTTATAAGTTCCGATAAAGGATCGTTACGTTGAACAATTATAAATATGTATACCGTATGTAAGAAACATCGAAATTTGAATACACCTGCTCGAGCCACTGTTCCCATGCACTTAGTAATTTCTGTCAATCTGCCAATTACGGTACGAACGCTCCCTTCTGTTATTTCCTTCTACATTTGCTCTTAATAATTCATCAATTTTTATAATTCAGATTAGATTGCACTCCCGTTTACTTGGATAGAAGAGTAGAAACTACTATTTGCATAGCAGACTTCTTCATCGACAACGAATTCTGAATAAATTAAATGCCCGTTTCGTGCAGTTTGTCTACCTTCGTTTCGGGGTTCGTAACCTTTTTCGTGCGAAGAGCGGAATGTACAATTGACGTTCTAATTTCAATTGCGGCAGGACTTTTTCTAGGCCAGCCGTACCTATGTCTCACCAGCGACATGTTGAAAAGTCTCGTTAGCGCTCTCGTCTTTTCGCATCCACCAGAGAAATTTGAATCTACGAAGCCACACGCTCGAGACTTTGCCGTGCTCGTCGGAACTTTCTAAATGTTTGTCACTCAACGAGCCCAGGGGATCGAAGATCAGCGCCAGGCCGAAAATCGTGAGGCCTATAAGAATCCAGTCGAAGAGCACTAATGCCTGAACTACCGTGATGGTGTAATGCTCGTATCCGCATACGACGTTTGGCCCAAACATCCACATGCTTCCTAAAACGTTCCACGTTATCTCGGGTAGAAGTAACAGCATCCTGAAACATTTGAAAAAAAAAACAAAAAAACGAGAGTGACCTGCATATCACCTTCCCCTCGACCACTTGTCAAAAAACTGCTACCACTGTATCGTTAATTGCTTTTATTTGGAACTCTTTCAAATTTTCGTATTGTTTCAAATAACGGAGGACGTCTGAGGCGGTCATGGCTCGCGGGCCAGGCGTTATGTTATTCTCTACGTTGCATCATGGAACTGATAATATTAGATAGGCATAGATTATGCACGCAATTAAACGTAACACGAGACACGCCGTTTTCAATGTTTCATCTAAACCTGCTTACATGTGCGATTTGTAGTGTGACGCAGTATACATACCGTGCGTCAATAATAAATACGCTGAGAAAACAATTGACGTCAACAGACGGTACGGGGAAACATTTTTTGTTCGATCGCGATTTGTTATCCTAGTATTTGAAGATCTAAGAAAGACAGCGGCGCAGTTCAGACCGTGGGCTCGAACGGGGACGAGTAGTATGAATGAATTATACACCGGGAACCTAAATACGGAGTTACTCACTTGACTGTCAAAATTGGCTCAACATATTTACGAGCACGCGTATCCATAATAGATCCCCGTGCGCTATGCCTGACAATGATGATCATAAAAATCATGGATACGATGAGAAATGTCACTTCTCCGATGAGGTACACGCGAACCAGCTCTCCGCCTAGCTGACAACTCCATGTGTCCTGATAATATCTCGCAGTGGCGGTCCCAATCAAAATTAACCTGCGAATAATTAAATAGAAGAGGACGAGACGTTAATTGCGGGTAGAATATTTAATTAGATTGAACGGGTTTCAAAACAGGCGACACTATAATTTCCGAACAATAGATTTTTATTGGCCAGGTTATTACAATTAGTCTCCACGGGGGACTAATTGTACCTGTAAAAAATTGTTATTGTGTTGTACTCGGAATAATTAAGCCGGATCGTTTCTTATTGTTTCTGATATATTTAATGGGTTACGCGCATCGAAATATCGTCTTCCAAGTGGCGAATGACATGTACATATACTTAACTTTGCAACGTTCGTTAGAATTATGCAAAATTATACGAATCGGCTTTATAAACATTTTACAGATATCGTGGTGCTCAATCGCCATAGGTACTGTGAATTAATTAAGTTCACATTACACGGAAATACAGCATTTCTAAGTTAAGGGAAAGTATTTATCCGTTTGTTAGCAGTAACGTGTAAGCAGAAGAAATTTGAGGCATTTAGTCGTTTCACGAGGAAAGTATTGTATGACAGTGCACGAAATTTCATGAATGAAATTCCCAATTATAATTACATGAGACGATGAATTTATTAACGGGGCTTATAGTAGGTGCAAAATGAATGCATGGAACCGCAAGTGATAACAACTGGTTGGTAATTGTTTGCACGATCTTGAGTTCTATCAATCTATTAAATCTATTAAATTACGACACATAATTGAATTCAGAGAGGCCAGCGAGTAAAATTAAATCTACGTTGTATTAATTATTGTTAAGCCAACAGCCAGCAAAATTCGTGTTTCTAGATTAACGATATGTTAATTTTCATAATAAACCCACCATTTACCTTAAAAGCTACATGCAATTCACATTTAATGGTTCACTTCCACATTTCGTATTATTAACGTTTACAACGCGAAATTCTTTAGAAATCTCTCTATCAAATGCAGCTAGTACGTTCGGGCAACACGTTGGAAAAAAGAGGAAAACCGGTATCTGACTTGCGTTCTTTTGTGTAAATTTCCGGCGGGGGTTCCACGAAAAACGGCTTACGTAGGCTAAGAATTTGGCAAAGGAACTAAAAAAAATTGATTAAAATATTAAGGGAAAAAATGAGAGAAAAACCGAAAAAGACTACTTACCAAACGGTTCGAATAAAGATTTCAAAGAGACCCGGATAAACAAGGTCATCGGTCGCGGCTAGCCATTTTCTGCCGAACAGTTTTATCGCAGGCATTTCCCTGTAGAAAATATTACGACTTGTCAGATTACTTTCCTTCACGATACCTGACCGTGTCCCGACAAATCGCGCAAAACGTGCCTCGAAAAGAAATAAAGCGCCCGAGCGAATACACAGCTGAGGCTCCTTCGAATTGATATTCGCGTAGTTGTACGGTCAAGCGGCTCGAAGGATTTATATAGGATCATATCGTTAGTGTTCCGTAATGTCGGCAGCAAGTTCAAACAGCGCGGCGATACGAGCAGCGATTTTTCACGATCATTTTGTCGAAGATTCGAATGGTGTATCTACTATACTGCTCGCGCTGCGTATATACATATGTACCTGGCTTCTTTGATCGTGAAGCACGGACCAGAGAAAGCGCTGAGAGAAAGTCTTTGTCTATCCTACATCCGAGAGTATTGACATAACGTAGAGACGCACATAACTGGACCCTGACCCTGCTGAAGATCTAATTTTGTTCCAAATCCGAGGATTGCTTTCACATACCAACCACTTACATTCCAGGATTCATTTTGTTTTCTAGAGTGACGCGCTCTCCGTATTCGATTTCGCGACAGCATCCATAGAATCGTACGAACTGTAATTGCTTGCTCGAGCGAATTGTTATACCGCAATGATGTGGTATAGTCGGTCGAACTATTCTCATCTCTACCCCTCTTGTCTCATTGAATTGTTTCTCTTCGTTAAGTACGGCGAGATAGGCCTCGCGCCGTGCTTTGGTCCTCGTTTCGCCAAATATTAATCGGACACGCGTTTGCAATTATACACGCGAATGACTCGACAGTCATGCTCCGACATTGCTACGTCTTCTATCGTTCTTACGTTGTCAATCATGTCAACGCTACTTTACCTCCCGAACTTTTTTCACTCTTTAGAAGCTCGTTCAGTTTTGCACTTGAAAAGTCTGCGACGGTCGGTTTTATTTTCAAAAGAATTAGTCTCGTTTAATTAAAATGCAAATGCTATTCAAATCCCAGTCAATGGCATGCTCGTCTCCGAACGGTTTTTTTCTTTCTAAAAATATTAACGCAAACGCAAAGTCTAATATAAATTTAAAATAGCCGACGAGATATTTCGCGATACCGTGAATTCTAAGCGATGACGGAAACGCAAACAATTATCCAGACGACGTCGAAAGAGGTACAATAAAGCCAATCGGCGTGCATTTCTGCACAATCGAGATGTATGGTACACGTTGTAGCTGTAAATTATTTCCACGAACTAACATTACTTCTAACCGACTAACGATGCTGCAAGTGTTAAAAAAGGAAATAAAAAAAGAAAGACGAGGAGAAGCAACGTCAGCGTTTCACTCTCGCCAAACGGGACGAAAGAAGCTCACTCCGCTCTATTAAAAAAAAATAGGGACACCTTCTTTATGCTTGCACTTGGAAAAAAATTAATGCCATTAGATTATGTGCCCTTCGAAATCAAGCAACTTCGATTTGAAGCAATTTTAACTTGTGTGCACTTGAATACATGGACAGTCCGTGCATAAATATGTACAATTACGACAAATTTAGAACGCTTGCTGGATGTTTCGTCTGACACGTGCGGTAGAACACTAATGCCCCCGAATTCGAACTACGTTACGAGAGGTGAAATGTTTAGAAAAATTAACTTATACAACCGACAACCGCCACTCGCGTGGTTCGCGGCTGGAACGCGTTCGAAACGGTAGGATACACCCGGCGACTATTCCTTAAAATCGGCGTAGAGTTCAATGGGGCAGAACGCGGCAGGTGAAATTTGTATACCGCATTTAGTAATGTCTGAAGATTCTTTAAGGACTTTCGGATTTCGTCTTCGGAGCGCCATATCTGATCGCAGAACTATCCCAAACGAAGAACATTGCGGATTTCGAAGCTTCCAAGGGTCGTCACTTCGCAGCAAAAAGATTCGTTCAAACTACGAGGCTTGAAAAACGAAATACACGAAAAACGGATACCCCCAGACCACCGCGAATCCGGTCGAAAATTCTCGTTTCAAGGTATATTCACCTCGCGAATGGAGCGTCTCGGTGTCCCAATGGAACTTCGAATCATCCACGGGATCCCACTTTCCAAGGTGCACAAGTAGCCAAAACTACCGTCGTCGATCTCTCGCAGGATGCTGGCCGGTATTTACCGTTTCGTCTACCCGCACGACGAGTCGTCGATTCTGTCCCCCCCGTCGATCTTCCTTTCTTGCTGTATCAGAAGGCAATATCTGACACGCGTCCGACGACACCCATAATCACGTTTGCTCGCGATCGCAATTCGTTCGCACCGATTACGACTGGCCGGTGGTGTACCCAGTGATCCGTTGACACGCGAAACGCGGCAGAGTCGAAAATCGCTGAGGTCAGTCCAGGTGGAATGCGACGCGGTGGACGACTTTTCGCATGGCCGCGGGGCTAGGTTGAATAAAAAGAAGCGTAGTCGTACGACTGATGGGAAATTGCATCGACTCGCGGCAAGCAGACCAGCAAAGTGCACGCACAATGCGCTGGTAAACCCGTTCACCTTGTTTCGTAGCACCCCGCGTCGAATCTCACGAGCTGGTTGGCGGCGACTGTCCAGCTCGGCCAGAACTTTCCCTTCGTTCCTCTCGATCACACGTTCCTTCGCTCGCGGGGGGGAAAAAAAACCGATGAACTCCACGCGGGGATACAGTACTGCCTCTCAACCTGTCACGATTACCTGTCTCTGGATTTGTCGCCGGGCCAGGCCCCCTTCCACCGGAATATTTTCTATCGCCGACACGCGAGAGAAACGAAATCCCGTGGAACTGTTCGGTCTGCGGCCCGTAGAGCTAATTAATTTACTCCAGCTGTTGAACTTCTTTGCGATTAAGTTGCGAAAGCAACGACGGAGGCAGGTGCCCCGGCGATTGCGACGGCGTATCAGCGGCACGTTATTCGAAATTCGTAACGCTGCACTGGAGCGATGATTTCGTCGTTACTTTGACGGCACGCCGTTGCTGCTTTCTTTCGCGTTGCGATGCGACTAATTTCGGGAGGATTTAAATAGGAGGCGGGGTAAGGTCAGCTTGAAAATCGACCACGGGTAACGTTTGATTCGGATTATTAACAATGTTGGACTTGTTGTTTACCAAGCTCTGAATGCGCATTAGAACATTTTTTATGTGTCTGGTTTTAATTAAAATTTTTTTTTGTTTTTTTTTTTAATTACAATTGTGCTGGTAATATTTACGTAAGTAGCGTATTGTGATTTTTAACGCACATGCATAAAACATTGTAATTTCCAACTCCACGCATTGCATTGTTTTTATCGAATTTGAATTGATGTAGCGGGTTATTTTATTTAAATACTATATATATAGTATCAATTCATCAATTCAAATATATATATATATCATATATATATATCAATTAATGGTTGGTTTTGAATGTCAAGATTTTTGGGTAACACGTTTGAAGCATTTATCTTTCTAAAACATACATCGTAGCAAAGTAACATATGTATATTTAGCACTTCAATGTGATATGACACTTAAACATTCCTCGCCTGTTCCATACATATCTTTTTTAAACTTGTTGCTCACAGATTTCTCTTCGGGGCCAATCGGGGGTCCATTGTCGGATAAATAAAGGAACTTGAAAATGTTCGAGCACGGCCCAATTTTTCATTTTGCATGGTCCAGAACGAGCACATTTACTAGTTTTATCTTTTTATGCAAAATTAGAATAATGCTTTGAGAAGGGGCCATTTGGGCCTTTACTTACATATACGTAGGTCATGAGATGCATTGCAATTGCTGGCAAACTGTTGCGTCGTGAAATGCTCATAGGATTGTTAATCGTAACAAAATTTCCTTATTGACATTAATCGAGCCATAATCGTATTGTCGGTCGAAAGTCCATATTCTAGAAACGTAATTGAAAACGCTTGATTATATTTCCCTTTGTGGCTTGGAATTTGCGCAGGCAATGAAAGTGTAAGAAAGTTCATGTTTTGCATTCAATGCAAGTCTTAATTAATGTAGAAAGTGGATCAGCGGCGTTCTCATTAAAATTACATCAATTGTGCAATGAAAACTGTACAAGCTTTAGAGAATTAACTTGTTTTTGTCTCAAGGAGATTATAATTTTCTGAAAATAGTTGTAACGATTATTCAATGCATAATACCCACTGGGAATGTCGGAAAATCTACTGACAAATTTCAGCGCCCTCCTATGAAACATAATACGCGCTGTTATTAATTAATGAATGTTTAAACATCGTACAAGTAATGCGATGCTCCTTCGTTGCTCCGTGAATTACTAGTTGACGCACGTTTCTTTGAATTTCCTTTTATATTTTTACTCGTGTTGTAATAATGTTGTGAAAAAACGATTATTCTCCAGATTATTCCTTTACTGAAACGTTTTGGAGCTGCATATCGTTTCGTTTCAATTACAGCGAATCATAATTTTCACCGAATATTATCCCACCCCCTGTCGACTTACATGTCTTACACCTGTTAAACACAATGGAGGTGTTTAGGGGAAAAAATATGTATAAATTACATATTCAAAATTTATGGCAAAAGAAACGAGAATAAGTGCCGCAAATTGACGGAATCATAGAAAGATTTCCATATGAGTATCTCGCATATGTTAATAATCTTGCGTGTATTCTCGTTCGATTAGCATGTTAAAATATTCCTGAGAAGCAAATAATTTTAAAAGGCTTGTTGACTTAAGTGTGATCTTTGTCATATGTAATGCGACGTCTTCTTCGACGAAAGTGTTCAATACGTCTTTCGAGGGCTGCAACTATGTTGACCGTTTGCAATTCTTCCTCTGTTGGTTCAATGAAAACAGATTACGCAACATAAAACAATCATATTCTGGGTGTAATTAATTGACAAATGGGCGTGCGCTGATATCTGAACGGATCATTATTTGGCACCGAACCACCACATTAGAATATCAAAATTAATACTATGAGAAAATTGATAACGATGTAATTGTATGTGTGAAGCAAAATAATAAGAACTTTTTAGCGTATAGTGACGCTGCAAATAGATAAATGGAGGTGTGCCACAAATGCACATATCTATACAGAAAGGTAAAGATCTATAAAGGCAATATTTTGAATAATCCAGGATTTCTATTCTTAACTAATGACACTGTTATTGTTCAATAATACACGTTTGTGTATTAGTAGCCACAGATTTCTTAAGAACGGCTATTGTATGAACCAAGAGAAGATTTTATTTCACAGATACAGGAATCATGCCGAATCCGTATGTCGAATGAAAACTGTTTTTAATACCAGAGTAGTATGTGTATTCCGCAAAAGTGTGTGTCACTGATTAAATTTATGCTTCTGATGCAAGGTAATTAATGGTTGTGGAATTGAATTGACACAATAAATATTAATGAGCGAATAAATCATGCGTTTGAAGCATTTGCAAAAACATGTAATGGCACATTTGTATCGTGGAACAGTAGATTATCTCTAGGTCTATTGTCTTTTTTCGTCTGAATTATTTTTCTTCGGTCCTAAATTATTTTAGTATAATATATAAGTTCAACATTAATAGAGACGATTATACAGAACGTAAGGTAAGAAATTGGCAACAATTTGCATCAAAGCGTAGCAAATAAAATTATTGCGCGGACTTCCAACAAATTTTTATGAGTTACTATTGAAGATATGTAAAACACCAAGTAATCTTGGCTCTCAAGGCGGTATGCAGCACTTATAGGGAATAAAAAAACGCGTTCTAATTGCGTCCTTCAGTGAATGAATCTTTTTTTCCGAAGATAATTATTTTATACTGCCACAAAAGAATAAGTATCGCGTTTTATCTATAACTTTCGCCGCGGTGAAAAAGAGAAAAGCACGGAACAAGCGACTGGTAATACTATGTACAGTTATATGGAATTATGTGAAGTACAGGCCAATGTAATGAATAAAGATTTGATTGAAATCAAGAAGGCTGAAAGTGGTATTCCACATATTTATGAGTATGCATAATTGTAGCCCAACCTCGATTTCATCCGTGAACTTCAGGTATATCGTATTGCTCTTCTACCGACCATGAATCTCAATTACTCCAGGTAAAACACAAGAAAGCGTTTTATTAGGAATACTCTTCATACTTCATCGATGCACGCGCAATATACATATTACGACCTATGCACTGGTATATTATACATATTTGTATCGTTATTTCACTTGTAATAAGATACATTCTAGAGAATTATTAGTTAGCAAACTCTTAATTTGATAAAATCGGTCGAAAGGATGACGGAACTGATAAATCGTAGACACCGCGACCATTAATTTTAATTTCGCCGTTGACATTATGTGTCAATTTTGCTTGCAATATTTTTGTGGCAGTAATGAATATTAGACGTCTGGATAACGTTATGAACTCGCGGTCATCAGTTTAGTCAAAGATCTTGAATCTTGTTTATTAAATCAATATAATTACCGTTCTTATTGAAATGGTGTATTGCCTCAACAAAAAAGTGTCACAATATGTATACATTGCTGTAATCAAATTCGCAACACGGCCAACATTCTTCTGTAATTAATATTACAATGTGATGGAACGAAATTGACCTAAGATCAAGAAAAAAACACGCAATACTGTATTATAACTGGTAACGAGTATATGCTGTCACCTAATTGCAAAGGTTCTGTTAGACGCCTTGCATATATTTGACATAATCGTTCATGCTTAAAGTGTTCATATACGAAATCATGCTGGTTAATAATAGTTTAGAATTAGTTAATACGACATGTATTTATATTTAATTAACGTCCCCGTGGAACTTAAAAAACAAGGAGTTGTGCTGTTAATACGGAAAGCGGAATGATAGACGTTATTCTTACTTTAACATTACTAGACATAGTTTCTACTTTAACATTTACACGAGTTTTAAGCCATGACTACTGCAAATCTCCTGCAAAATTAAGGCTATGGAATCGGTAACATAGTGCAACGAGTAATTATTGTTGATGGATTAT
The DNA here is from genome assembly GCA_948146005.1 of Nomada fucata. Classification (NCBI taxonomy): domain Eukaryota; kingdom Metazoa; phylum Arthropoda; class Insecta; order Hymenoptera; family Apidae; genus Nomada; species Nomada fucata. The sequence continues at coordinate 6,315,048 of OX411277.1, forward strand.
GCAATACTTAGCAGGTTAATTGACAGAACTGTTGCGTGACAGCATGTTCGTGAACTTTATGCATATCGCAGTGAGCGACCGACAGAGAGACCGACAAATATCTCGTACAAGGATGATGCTTTTCATAAATTTTTTTTTTCTTTCGCTTCTTGCTTCGCTAAATGCACCGACCAGGATTATTTAATCATATCGCATGTTTGAGTGTCAAATTGAAATGTTACACTCATGCATTAAATGCCCTCTTAAATGATTGAGTGAAACGATTAGTAGCAATAAAATGTATAACACAGAAGAATTATGTTAAAAGTTGCCTACGGCAATAGTTTCGATGCAACGCTTTACGTTATGAAACGATTAGTCGGACGTTTTTATACACGGTGTTCTATTTCAATCTCCCCAGGAAAATATATCTTCTAAAAATAAAACCTAAGATACGATAAATACGAAAAAATTTTTCAATTGAAAGTAGCCGGATATTAAGGGGGAAGAGCCCTTCTGTCATTTATTTGACTTAGCGATGAGATTGACAAGCCCTGCGAACCTATTTGTTCAACTGCCCGTCCTTGGAGTCGGCATCGAAACATTTTCACTGCACTACTTGGGTGTAATTTTTGCACAGGCCATTCCAGAGATATATGTTCTCAAAGTTGACATGCCGGCATTGGTGTTACCTGGCGTATGTGCTATACACATATGTTCATTTATTGCAACATATTAATCTGAAGACCTCGAGAACGCACCATTCAGTGTCAACCAATTACTTTTATTGACAACGAGTGTACGAACACTCATGGGGCTGACTCACGATCGGACTTTGCGAGTGCACCAGGCTGGCTTTAAAAAGAGTGCGTGTCACAGCATTCATAAGGATCCGAGACTAGTATACCTGGAGAGATTAAAATAAGACATCCTGCATATGCAGTTTCTTAACACCTTTCGACCGTGACGTAAAATTGAAGATTTCGATAGGATTCCGAAAAGTCGAGAAGAGACGGCAGAGAAATGCTGCACGTACAGGTAATCGTAACATATTGGAACGGCGAGTAGAAAAATACCTTCGTTCCTTTAAAGAAAGGAGTGCATACTTCGAATTATCTTTGTGGGTCACGGCTGGCCCGCTCGAGATGAAACGTATTGCATTTATTTTTCGATAAATAACAGATTGATAAATATTTTTGTGTCAGCTGTTTTTCTGCAATCGTAAATTGTGCGTTGCATACAAATAATTGTACGAATTATATGTTAATGATGCAGAAGGTTTCGTGTACCATAGATCTATAATAAGTATTATATCACCTATGGTGACCCACATACTTGCATCAGAGACTAGATTCTCTTCCGGGCAGCCATAGGTGAACGTTGTACAGTATTATTTCATGTAAACGGTTACGTGAAAGCTATGCGTTCAAAAAGTTAAAGATCTTTGGCAAAAAAATTGCAGATATAGAAATTACGGAGCTGTCTAATCGTAATGTTTCATATTGTAAGGGTGAATATTAATATTGGTCATTCCGACATCACACATGTACGTGTAAAATTTTCATACGGTGATCAAAGTATTTATGTACGTGGAATATACAAGTTTTTGGTAAACATTTCCAAAATAAGTAAATGTTTTACATGTTCAAGTGACACAATAATATTGGGATAAAAATGTATTTAAATATTATAGTAGATATAATTAATTGCCGACAGCACTTACAAAAAAATAGTGAATTCAAAGTTATTTATTAACTTTAAAAACATCATTTTTGGATAATCTTAGGCGGTTTTGATATTTAATGTTGATTCGTTCAATAATATGATAATTATGTAAACTGTTTTACGAAACTACGTTACTGTCAGTCGATAATATATAAAGGTTAATCTAATTTTTTATTTTTATTTCAAAAACAAAATTAAAAACTTCGGTTTCATTTATAATTTAGTTCCAAAATTATTGTGATGTAAATTGTTGAAATTTCCATAACTTGTCCTAAGGTAACTATTAGGGAAAAATATAATTTATTTTATCGTTGATATATCTCAAAGAGGCTGTTTCTCTGAAAACCGGTCAAACCAGATCTGTCCGAAATGTTGTATGCATAGTTTCGTTCTACATAACAAAATTTAAGATCCAAAATTAGAAACAAGCGCGTCTCGTCTGCGGAGTAATATTACAACGGTGCAACAGTAGGGGCCGTTTTTAAATTACAATCCAAACCTACCCCATTACCGTACAAAACATTGAGACCGAAATTGCTGCTGTTTGATCGAATCCTTGATCCTTCACCCAACATCTCAATGGGCAGCACTCAATGTTTAGTAACGTCTGTATACGCAGCTTTCAATGTACAGTACCGAAGGTTTGTCATTAATAACTCGGAAGCTAATAAAAGCCCGCAGCTAAAATTTTATATTCGATGTCCACCCTCCAAACTCTCCCATCATACCAAATTTCCTGCTGATGCGCACCACGAAAATCCTGCCCTATATTAGCTAGTACCGTAATCTTATCTGATACTTTATTGATAACGCCGGGGGCGGGGAGGTGATATTACAGTAGTAAAAACATTTTACGAAACATTTTTCGCAAAATTTTGTGCCTTACCATTCGAGTCGACAAAAATTCTTCTTGCGACTATTATTTAAAACGAGGCTGCGTGCCCAATTTTAGCTCGATCGGGTTTGACCTATTTTCAGAAGTTCAGAAGTCACTGATAAAGGTAAATAAACAAATTTTTCGCCAAATATTTTCTAAGCACGTTTTTAAAATATTTTCATTGCACGCCAACGATGGCAGATGGCGGCACAAGCAAGAACGACGATAGTTATCTATTTAAGCAGCTTCAATTCGATTCACTTTTTTCGGCCCACCTGTTCCGAGGATCCGTGCAAGCTTTTATCATTATGTTGTCACGTTACTACAATTACTAAACAAGAGCGAATAAAACTGTAACACTAGTCATGCCAACAATCTATACTAAATCCAATGCAACTCCTTTTCTATGCGAGATCGTCTATACATGTAATACCGTCACATCAGTCATTTTATTAATAAATAAATTTCTTAACCCCGTTTATTACGAACAACGATTAATTATGTATTACGTATCTCCAACAATGAGCAACGAAGGAATGCAGGAATGAATTAAAATAAATATTGCATGTTACTTTACAAGGGAGCGTCGTGTCCTTTACATAACGGAACCATTAAATATTAGCGAACGAACTTGTATCCCTTATTTAAATTTGCACCACGAGTACACTGATACCTGCCAGCCATAAATTGAATCGAACGAAAGTTTAATCAAACAAATTAATACATCATAGTAGAAGTAAAGTCTCCTGGCTGCATCCTACTGTTACTCAATTCCGATTAATTGTAAATATACGTACAATGCATACGTATAGATAAATAAATAAAAAGCCGTTCACCATTTGCATACCGCATGCGCATCAGAGGAGCGTTCATTAACGGCGCGTTGTAACGCCAAAAATGTGAACGGACAATACTAGTGGTACATTCCAAGTAAAAGGAACGAGGCTGGTCTGATTAGATACAGGTTCGAACTACTTCAGCCAAGATCTTTAAGCGCGGCAAGATTTTCGCCCTCGCTCCCCAATCGAAGCATCAACTCGCTGCACAACGATCTCCAAATAGAACAGAAACTCTAATCCGCGGCGAAAAATGTAGGCCCCTCGAGCCCTTTAACATCGAAGCTTTTGATTCCCGTTGCGCGGCACCGTTTCATCTCCTCATCATCGCTCCTGCCCGCTTCGGGAACGCGCGGCTATTGCTTGCCGTTTTTCTTCCATTGCCCCGCGAAAGTTCTACGTGGGTTCCGTGATGTCCGCGCGTCGAAAGAACGCGGCTCGCTCAAACACGAGGCGAGAATGTCATCGCGATCAGTTATCATTGACAAGAATTAATTGCGTATAGATTACGCGGGGCCAGCAGGCCGTGTTCCGTTCGGACGCGTATGTGCACGCGCTCACCTCGTCGACACGCGAGCGTGAAAAAGCAATAAAGCGTGCACGCGAGGAGGATGGAAATTAAAAGACACTCAAGGAAGAAAAGGTGGAAGAGCGGAGGGGGTGGAGGAAAAGGTGGAATTAAGAATGGGGAAGCAGGAGGGATATAGTTGCGTGTGATTTTCGTGAAGGAGAGAGAGAGGGAGAGAGGGAAGGAGCGGTCTGCAAGAAGATTCTTCCAGGCAGGGGTAGCAAAGGTTCGGGCAAGGGTAGGTGGGTGGTTGGGTCTGCGAAGGAGAGCCACAGGAGGACTGGCGGTGAAGAAGGAGGAAGAGGCGGAGGTGGAGGTTGGCGGAAGAGGTGGAGGGTGGTTTAGGCGGTGGTGGGAGTGGGCCGAGCTAAGACGCGTAATGACGCCCTGAATCAATATGTGAGGCACTGAGATATGCATACGAACTAAGACAACCGCACACCAACCAGCCACGGCTCCTCTGCTCGGCGTCGCGGCGTCCGCGCCGCGGCGCAAAAGGAGGGGAGAAATTAAAGACGAAGCAGGCACAAAAATAACGACCCACCGTCCGTGTCGTTTCTCCTTTTCCCTCGTCCACCCTTTCCTTACGTTTCTTTCTTCATCCGCCGGTTTCCCCTCTTTCTTTGCTCCTTGCCACCCCTGTCCACTATCCTCTGTCTATCCCTCTGTCCTCTTTTCTCCTTCTTTCCGTCCTTTAAGCTTTCGCCGCCTCTCTTTCCTCGTCCCAGCTGAGATTCTCTGCGTCCTTCTTCGTTCTGTTCTCTTGCAGACGTGACTGCACGGCTGAGATGAGACCATAGACAGAGGGATACGCTGCTAGTCGGTGTCTAGAGACAGAAGGAGGCCGCGACGGAGCGAGGAGGACAGGGTAGACACAGTGGCAGGAGGGGGAAAACGGGAGAGGGTTGACGAGTGGCGGAGACGATCGGTTAGTAGATCGTTTCGATCGGGACAATGGTCCTGGCCCTCGAGTGGATCCTTGAAACGATCTTATCCGTACAGTCTTAATCCACGTTCCTGCTATTATTCGCTTTGCCCGGCACAAAGAAATACAAATGCCGTCCCCGTAATAGCCTGCGAATGTATGTATACATGCAGGCCGGGGGCTTTTGCCGAAGGGGCGCAGCGGTGCCACGATTAGACGGGAATGCGGACCGGAATGACGCGGCTGTGAAAATTTTAATACGATAAATGTATGTTCCTCCTTTCAAACGTGTCAGGCAACCGATCGGATAGAATGCCGCGGCTCGTTAACGAATTTCACCCCCTTGGACCAGTATCATAGAAAGCCCCGGAGATTCGGCTTCAATCGACTCGCAGGTCCGTTTCGGACAATTTGTCGCCTGTCGTCTCCCGATCGCCTTCGCAGTGTTTCGTCGTGCAAGTATTTTCAAGTTGGTCCGCACGCTTATGGCGGTAACTGGTGGGATATATCGTTAAGCGTTGAGTAATAACTGACGGTGGTTTGGTGTGGATGTATGGTGTGGTTAATTTTTCTTTCAAGTTGAAGGTATATAATTGCTGTCCCGGTTTTGTTGCGTTTGCCGTCATATTTTCGCAGCGAGAAAGAACGTTAGTTACTTATTGGTGATGCTGCCCAACGGACCGTTGGACTGCTGATCAATTGCCAACGGAGAAAACGGTCGCAAATATGTTCTAGATATATTGTAGTATGCAGGTAGGGGGACAGAGAAAGATATTACTCGTGACTGTTACATCTGTCGACCTATGTCAACGTTTTAGAAATTAATACACTATTCCTCTTCGTGCGTTGTATACACTGCGGCGGGCTAGAATGTTTTAAACAACCGGGAAGCAAATGAATAACTTAACGGGGAAAGTCGAATTATTCAATTCTTCGATACTTTATTCGTTGTTTCGTAGGACAATTACTGATATCGTCCGCGTGCTGAACGTGTAACTTGTAATCTTTGCCTAGAATTTATAAATACAGTTTTATAATACTTTCAGTGGTACATAAAGTCAGACGTACCTCGATTATCCGCGACGTACAACTATTATTATCTGTCCCATTATTTATTTAGCTACTGCTGAAGGAAAAGTGATTATGCTGCGATTGTCATTAATTTCGGATAATGTGTTCCCAAAAAGTTCGAACATAGTAAAGAAAAGGAAAGGAGAGATTTATGAGTTTCATTTACATGTGACCTAATTCGTCTGAATGTAATCAATGGCCAGGACATACAAATCAGATTGAAACTCTGATTTGGTTAACTACACACGAAACGGTAATAGCCCCTCCTAGGCCAAATTTAATGTATAAGGGCCTACATTGATCACGAAAGCTGAAAGTCGACGATCGTGGTTTTTCCTTAAACATGCGTCGCCCCGAAGTACTTGGCAATTAGGTCAGTCCCGATAATATTACAATTTAATTCGACGTTGACATTGAGCCGCACTATCCTGTCCCAATTTATTTCCCAACTGATCGATTTCTGATGCGAAGCTAGTAGAAATTCGTAAACAGTCAACGTTCTTTTCTTTTTTACGATCGCCGAATTCATATCTTTCTGTTACTAAACGTTCAAACGAAATACGAATGTACGATTAATGCTTGCAAAATATTCCAGTTACGCTATTGACCACTACCAATATTGACGACCAAAACAACAATTTTTATCGACTACAACGGGCGAAAGCCAGTGACGACTAACCGGCATCGTTTAGAAAACGTACCCCGTGCACACCGGCAACCTGAATTTTTATCGCCCCCGTAAGCCGCATGGGTCCGAGCGTCCAACGGTGTCTCGGGCTGTACCTCGGGTGCCGTCGGTTGCCTCTGCTTCGAAGAAACGGAGCGACGAGATCACGCGTAGGTTGATCATCATTGTTGCCAAGGCGAAGCGTGCATCTCTAGCGTGTAATCAATATTAAAAGTCTAAAATGTCTCGCGTGTGTGGCGAGCTGGCCGCGTGTATGGGTCGTAGCTCGACGACGGGAGTTGGGTGAACTCCGCGTTACTGGTTGAAACGAGAGGGTAGTGGAGAACGGGCAGGCAACTGGGGGGGTGAGAGGCGGCCGACGAGAGTGGTGAGCAACGGTGGTGGTGGCGGTGATGGTGGTGGTAGTGGTGGTGGTACGAAGAGGTGGAGGTTCTCATTAAGCAGCCCGGGCACCGCGCGCTGGGGGTTTAAATAAGAAGAAGAAGCGTTGCTGGAAGAAGAAGGGAGAAAAGGAGAAGAAACCAGTAAGACTAAGGTACTAAGGGTGAGCGGGCGAGCGAACGCGGGTGTAAGCGAGAAGAAGCGGCAAGAAAAGGAGATAGAATGTGAAGGGGGTCGGGGAATTATCAGGGCTCGCGCTCCACGCCGAAGGGTTGGGGGTACCGGCAGGCAATATGGCCGCTACTGATGAGTGATGCTCGTAACCCTTACTGCCATCCATCCCTGACAGATACGTCAGTCAGTAAGATCTCTTAACGCACTTCGGAATTATGCTCGCCGCGACCCTTCTTTATCTCCATTGCTACCATTGTTCTGGCAGTAGACCCTTCGGAGTCGGTCAATGTTACCGGGGACCTCGTATCGGTTGCTTTAATTAGATAGAATTTTCTTCCGGTTGACTTTCGATAACCGACATCGTCCACCTTGCGAGCCGTGGGCCGATTAATTATCAGTAGCCTTAACTGAAACATCATCGGGTATATCGATACTTTTTTCATTTAATCATTGCTCGCGGTGCCGATTTCTTTCGCATGGACAACTAAAGCGTTCCCCCTACTCTAAGTTACATGTTCAGAAACACATTGTAAACAGCTGGTCGCACGATGGCCATAAAAATCGTGGCAACCTGTACCGGAATGGTCTAAATTACCAGCTCCTAATTTATGCAAACATAAATCTCAACTTCGAGCCAAGAACCGCGGTGTCAAATCGTTATGGGACAGTTCGTGATGGAACTTTTACTACCAAACTCACCCCGGCTACATATATATTCATACTACGGACAAATTGCTACGAAAAAACATCCGAACTAACGCTGTATATTCAATGGGGAGTTTCTTCGTTCGACCGGTCGGTTAAGTACCCAGAAATGCGAACAAAGTCACGAAGACCCCGCGGCCATTTAATTAACAAATCAAACTTATGTTACAATCATACGTCCGACAGAATAACAGATACCATCTTCGTTTACCACCGACTAATCAGGATCTTCTGCCGAGGGCGAACGGTCCTCGCGGCGAAAATATGATCGCAACAGATCAAGGGTGTCCGCGAAATTATACAAGGCACAGGTCATCCCGTCACCTTTAACGATTAAGATCCAAAGCGTGTAGGTATACAAGCGAGGCCGTCGAAAGGTATTAAGAAGGTTCAGGCGGCCCTAACCTAACTGCAGCAGCCCTGGACCGATCCTCATCCTCCTTGCCCCACACTCCGTGGCCGTCTTACTCCCTGGCTCGAAGTTAAGGGTGGTCTCTTTGTCTCGCCCCCTCACCCTCCTCCTTCCCATCGTATGCGTGCTACACGGACGGAAGACACGCGTGTGCGTGAAACCTCGCAAGACGGACAACGGGGTTGTTGGGTGGATGGCTTGAAGGTGTAGGATGAGAAGAAGGCGGAGGTGGTTGGGAAGGGGTATGGGGGCGAGCGAGCGGGCGAGGAAGGGAGACCGACAAGGAAATAGAGAACGAGAAGGAGCGAAAGGAGTCGTCAAGAGGAAAGGAGAAAGCGGGAGAAGGAGCGAGGAGTGCAAACGGAGGGGAATGCAAATTAGAAACGCTTGGGCAGAAAGCAGGAGGAAGAGGGCCAGGGTAGCGTAGGAGGATAGAGAGGGTGGCACTGGCTGGAAGGGGGTATATAAGAGGTGGTGACTGAGGGTGGTGGCCAAGGAACTTCACTTATGTAAACCGTGTAACAGTGTGCGAGCTCGCCTCCTGCGTGTGTTCACACTGGCACCTACCGTCGTGTCTATGTGTGTCCCCCATGCGTGTGTATATATCGATTGCCGGCCAAGCTACCCCGCGGTGTACCCTCCTTACTACCTATAGTAATTATTGTGCTTCTCACATGTGTGTATTTGTCGTGAGATTTCGCCCAAGATGGTATGCGTGCGGGTGGGCGCATACACATCCCGAAAGACCCTGCGCCTGTATATCCGAGTTCCTTACATGCCTTGTCCGATAGTCCCTATAGCGAGCTACGGCATTTAACGGGTGTCATCGTGCAAAGAGAACTTCCATTCGTTACCAACTCATGTGCGGATCGCATTGTACGCGTTGTGACCGACAGACACTGCGGGGAGAAACGTCTTCTAAGACCCGTCGACTTCGTCAATGGGAATTCTTATTTCTTCGCCGATGAAAGGCCGGGTCACAGTTAACCCTCAGATTGCTCTGCAACTACCGCACGACAGGGTTCTGCCTGCCCTCCTATTTATAAGTCTAAAAACTTTTGGCGCACCGGCGTACAGAAATAAAAGTCTTAATAACAATTACACGTAAGGTCGAAAGTTTCTCGGCAAAATAATCGAATAAATTACCGTGCCGCTAAAAGTCGCAACAATATTCGCCGAACTGCTCGAGCGACGGTTCAAGACGGCCGAAAACTGAGTTAAAACGAAGGGCTCGCGAAATTCATTCGAAACGAAACTGCACGATATTACCCATCCGGCTTTGTTAAATAGTTTCCATAAACTTTTATACGTACCTGTAAAGTGTTCGATCAAGCGGACGCGCTTTAAACTTCTTATTTGCATAAGCTGACACGCGACGCTTTAGCGGGCTCATTAGATCGGGCAGAAATTCTTCAAACTTGGCCTAAGCCAGTTACAATCGGTACCAGCATGTTCAAGTAGTCGTAGCCACCTGATAGATCTAACCCCGCTAACGTTCTTGTTCGAAATAAATGGCAAGTCTGTTAATGTCGGCAGATAGTAGTGGTACGTAATTCCTTGGCCGGCATTTGGCCCTTCACGCACACGCTCGAGCGTACGGAACACCGCAGGTGAAGCCACGTGCGCGTGCACACGTGCGTGTGCACGTATGTTCACCCACACGAACCAGGGTCCCATGGTTGGCATACAGCTTCGACGGCGCGTTAGTCCACACAACTAACGGTCCGAAGTGCAAGAACATCCCGCTGGTCCCTGCGAGCCAGCCTCGACCACCTCGTCCATCCTCTCCTAGGGCAGTCTTGGAGAGGACCTTAAAGGAAGAGGGTCGAAGAGAAGTGGTTAGGAACGGACGGTAGGACGAGAAACGAACGGACCGATGCGACGGACGCAGGACAGAGCACGTGGTATATAGCAACCCTATCTTGCGACACACAACCACAAGTCATCCCCCTGCTCACGTACTTTGGCCGCATTCTCAGCCCCACGGCTCACCCTTGACTCACCCCTTCGTCGTTTCACGTATCCCTCTCGTTCTCCTTCACCTTGCGCCAACCTCTCTCGCTTCAGCTCTGTTGTTGTCGTCTCTCTTGCTTTCACCCGCGGTTCATCCCCGTTCCCTTGGCTCTCTCTTCCTGCCGCTTCATCGTGAAACCTCGGAGGCAATCAATCCTCCGTCTTACAACGTACTGACCACCTTCCGAGAAACTTGCGCCGGCACTCGTGGCCAGATGGATTTGAGGAAAAAGTCGTGAATGGTTAATCGTCGGTTCTGCGGATAGCGTGCACTGGATTTTGCTTTATTTGCCGTCGTCCCGGCTACGAGTGATGGAACGCTGATTCGGGGATCGAAGTAATTGTTCTATTTGTCGATCGGCCGTCAGTATTCCCTTCGGGACGTTTTCGTTTCGCGTATCTCCGCCGATTTTTAAAACGTTTCTCATACGCGCGAGTGGCGGAGAAGCCAGATCGATTAACTCCGCTTTCCGCAATCTTTCGATTTAAAATAAATTGCCTGGATAGGTCTAGTTGTAGCCACGAGATGTACAAAACTTTGATATTGCTAACTAAATAACAAATAATCGATTTGCAAAGCCATTTGACACTACTTGCTTGTGCGTATACGTCGACTGAATCGAAGACAATAATAATTTTAACGTTCGAAATATTCTGCTACGTTTTGTTTCATGGAATTATTCAATTTCGATTCTGAACGGTTCTGCGTCTGACAAGCGGCAGACCTAATTCCTTACGTAGGTGTGACTTTTCAGCGACATCATTATAGGAATATAATTAGATCCAAGGAGAACGGGCTAATGGTCTTAGGATTGCTTCGAACCGTAAGATTTGAAACGCGCAGTGATGTATCCGCGCTATTTCAAGTTTTTATAATAATTTCTAAGCTCCTTCTCCTCGTTCTTTACAACGGTTCCATTTCTTCCTGCGTTAAGCACCCGAAGCGATCAATCTTTGTTTTTACGATACACCGGACTACATTTCAAAGAACTTTCACCTCCTTATGTCCGCGGTCCGCCGGGCTCATTACGATTTACTGCATCTCGTCGGTGGCATCGCGAATTTCTGCTTGGTTATAAAATATACTTACGAAACGTCAATTGTACTAAATTTATTACAAACACACACGCGCGCGCGCGCGCGTACGCATGTAATACGAGCATGTAAGTAATTTATTCGCCGTTCCTGTCGCACAGAAATTATGTATACAGATTGCAACGAGGAAGTGCAATCGTATAAATCCGAAGACTTGTGCGCGACACAAAGACGTACCTCTCCACAAAGTATGGAAGACGGAGCAAAGAATGGATATCGAAAATCCTTTCCTCGGCCTTCAGTGTAAAGCCACTCTTTAATCACGACTCGCGGCAAATTATGGACAGTTAATTCGCTTGGCTTCTCCTCCCTTTTACGGTTATTCTATGCGGTCATTTCCATCTCTTCGCTCTGTAGCCAAAGGCGGTCCGCAGTCAAATCGAGAACCAATCAATACCGATAATTAATTAGAAAAATCAGAAAGAAAAAAACTCGCGAAACTCAAGAGTTCCAGCGAAGCCGGTAGAAAAACTGCCGGAGGCTTTCGTTTGACTCCGAAGTCCCTTCACCCCGTTGAACGGCTCCTCGCCGGCGAAACCACCCTTTTCGCCCCTGTTCGACCCTACCGAAAGTCCTTGCTCAGTCAGCTCTCCTCCGGAGTTTCTCTCTGTTCTTTCTCGTTCTCAGGCTCATCTCTTAGGGTGCAGTACTCTCATGTCTTCATGCCCCTTTGCCATTGAATAAATTAACGTTTTTAGTTTGCCGATATTCTGTCCGACGCGGCTGTGCCGTCTCTACTCTATATCTTTCGTCTATTGGAATGAATGAGCTTCTTTTTCTTTCAGACGCTGCTTTCGGAACGATTCCCTCCCATCCGCGCCGCTACTCGGCCGCCCGCTCTATTCAACCGCGAAAATTCTGCAGGAATTTTAATAACTTGGATTCGTACTGATTAAAACGGAAGTCGCATCCAACGTTCCTCCGACCGACCTGCGGTTGCTACTTGCCGGCGGTGAGTCCAATATTTCGCCTCTGTGTATTTATTCCTTCTTAATCCATATTTCTTTTCGAGAAAGACAGAGGGAGAGACCGAGGGAACGAGAGATAGTGAGAGAGGGAAGAATGGGTGGAACACAGAAATATAGACAGCTAGATTGGTAAGAGAGGAAGGCTGAAATATGTAATTTGAAAATTGCTCGCTGAATACAAATGTTTGATGCAATTGAAGTTTATAATGTTCTTCCATATGCTTATTTACTAATTCTACGAATGAGAATTATCTAACATTTGCAAACTAGTGGCTGTCGTGAATTATGTGAAAGAGCAGTATTGGTTTCAAATTATTTGGAATGTTTAGAATTTATCCATAAAATATATAACGGAACCAAACAAGCATTGAAGAAAACTAATACGAGGGAACGACGTTTCAAAGAAATTTCCTCCGTTGCGTGGCTGTATAAATGGTATCAGTCCAACAACGCGATGCAATAGTGTATTTTATTTTACCGTTCACACGCTGGACCCTTTACATTCGCGGCAGAATAATTACCAGCTAAATTGTGACTTGCTTGATTCACATTTATACACATATGCGTATAAAATCCACCCGCAATATTTTCTGTTAAACATTCGCCGCATCTACAACGACGGAGGCCTTCCTCATCGTGGCGGAAAACCAATGATTCTCGCGATGCGTTTCTTTAAATTTTGTCGAATTCCCTTTGGTGATAATAATTTTCTTATATATGTTATATTTATTCACAGATACTTTATGTAAATAAGCTGAATAAGGTCAGGAACTTCAGCTGATATTTACCATCCACTTTCTCTCTCTCTTTGGTCTCGTTCACCCTCGCTCCTCCTGAGCTCCTCCTGGCGATGAACTTCAGCTTTCGTCGTTTCCACGTGTAACGCATCTTACGACATAATTTTACGATCTTTCGGGGACTATTAATCTTTCGCCCCTGCGACATCATAGATATTGATAAAATTATCGATCCGCAGATTACGAAAATGTATCGAGAAATATGAGGTGATAAAGAAGAGGGTCTAAACGCTTTACGGCGGTGTAGCGCTCATCGAAAGGAATAAAAATGTTTAAACAGTCAAATTTCGAGGCATAAATTCGTACGCGTAAAAATATATTCGCCTGTCCACATCGGTTTGCCTGTATTTACCTTCGAGAAACAATTGCATGCACTCCGATTGCAAGCAAATGAAGCACATATCGCGTTTACTTCACCTTTTCTTTAGACGGATTCAAAATGACCACCCTTATTTAGTTTGACCTTAACCTTTCAAAATTAACCGTCCACATTTCCCCGCGTCGACAAAGTATCCAGCAAAGTCAGAATTTCTCCTTGGCCCTGGAAGGAGCGATGCAAATTGGCCCCAATCGTGGACGTTGATCCTAGGCAAACGAGAAAAAAAAAAAAAACAAACTCGGCACCTTCGAGCGTGACAGAACAAAGGGATGAAAACAAATTGACCCCGTCGGATCGGATGCTCTCCATCAAATATCCTGCCTCTGAGTCGAGGTGATAGCTTACGTGACTGAACGACCGCGGTGATCATTTAATTCCAGTTCAGGAAGAGTATCAACAGTCGGGGGCAGTTGATCGGGGTGAGGGTGTCATTCGGTCTGCTGGTCTGTCGGTCTGTTGGCCTGGGGAAGGGCGCGTGGCGCACGTCCACTATCAATTTATCACTCACCCTCGCAACTTTCCCTCTCGGACCTCGCTCTCGCTTTCCCTCTTTTCTTGGGTCGTCCACCCTCTCCCATGTCCCCTTGCCCCTGCTCACTGTCTGTCTTTCGTTTCTCCTTTTTCGATCCACAGACCGTTCCGTGAAAGGGGAACAAGGGGGATAGAGATCGCTTCGGGAGAAAGGGAAAACGTGAGAGGGAGAGAGAAAGAGCGATCGTCGTAAAGTAAGAGAAAAAGGGTGCGACGGCAAATAAGAGAGAGGGAGAAAGTGTGCGGGGGAGTGAAGAAGAGTCGAAACAACCATGACCACCGCAATCTAGAGGTGGTCAGTTCGCGCTGTAGGACTATGGCCTGCGAGCTCTGCCCGTTACCGATTAGTCCGTTTGCGTTCCGACTCGTTTGTAGGACGAGGTCGACACCCGTTGTCCACGGGGATGCGTGCGTTTGCACGCGTTGATCGGGGTAAAAAAAAACTGTTTGCATACCGTGATCTTAATCTATATTATATAGTAAATGAAACAAGAGAACTTACGAATGTTCTTATCTTTGTCTGCGGATAAGAATTTAGGATGACCGGGATGGGCTTTGTACTTTGTCGCTCACGACGTGAAATACGCTGGAGGAATAATTGAGAGGAACAATTGAACGAAATGTTAGAAACTTCTGGAGAACGAGCCTCTACCGATGAGTGTTAATTTGAATAATTATTTTATTCTTACGTCGGTGTATCTTGGAATAATTGAGGCCACGCAAAGTAGAATAATTATAGTTGCGTTAAAAGTTCTGCATTCGAAGCAATCGTTTGATACAAGGGAGGATGTAACTCCTAAGCATCTCGACATTCCGCGCCTTGACCTCTGACGCGGAAACACTTTCTTCTGGTCAGTCTTGTGCGGGTCAGTTGATCGCAGACACCAGCACGGTTAACACAGGGGCGCGCGTATACATGTACGGGGCAGGACATAACCGAATAGGAGGAAACTTTTCTACCACGGTAGCCGGCATACTCGACGAAAGGGAAAGGAAGAAAAAAGAAACGAGGGACCGCGACGACTCAGAGCGGAAGAAAAGCAGTACGGCCGAGGTTAGATTGGACGTGGGGGAGAAGGAGGGCAATAAAATCCAACGGCGGGGGGTTCCAACCCTTCCGCTAGAGCCGAGTCGTAATCTTGCTTGCCGTTCGAGGGGTCGAGGTCTACTAGACAACCGTTCTCTTTTACTCCAGGGCAATTAATTAGCGTTACAGTGCTAAATCAGGAGACGTACGTGTCGCGTGCCCGTACCCCGACTGGCGTTAGCGGCGATATTTAAAAATGTAAAGGGCGATGGCCCGCGACACAACAGAATTTTCGCTCGAAACTCACATCATCTGCCGTCGCGACACGCGGCGCGATGGAAATTCCGTTTGCAGAATGTAGAATGGTCTCTCGTCGATATGAAAATTCTTTCGATCCCGGTGAACAGCAGTGGTCGTTATAGAAAGTACGATATTCATCGGCGGCGTAGAATTACGAGGACGGAAACGTTGAACGTTCCAGTGGTTTATACATGAATCGCTTCTCAACGAGTATCAAAAGTTATATCATTCCACCGGCGCAAATGAACTTTAATTTCTGTAATTCAATAAGCTACGAGAGCACTCTCAGCTCGTATCTCCAATAACTCCGGCTTTCAATACGAGTTTAAGAACATCCGAGATCGGCACTTATTTGTAAGTAATTCAGATCCGCTTCTGGTCTGCCCTTCGCCTGCGGTTTAATGATTAAGGCGAGGATGGGGGCACGGAGAGAGGAAAAAAAGAGCGAGCGGATGGAATAAGAGAGAGAAAGACGGGGGGAGGAGAGATAGAGACAGGCAGATGATATGGGTAGGAAGAGAGAGAGGAGAGAGAGAGAGAGAGAGAGAGAGAGAGAGAGAGAGAGAGAGAGAGAGAGAGAGAGAGAGAGAGAGATACAGAGCGTAGGAGAGTGGCTCTTGTCGTCGTTGCTGCATTTTTAATACCGCATTCTCCCCTTTAAAATTTAAAAATACCTCCGCGCCGAGTAATTGCAGGACCCGCTGGAAGTAAAATGCACGTGAATGCAGGGAAATCCGCCTCGTTGGTCGATCCACCGTCGGCGGAACAGAGTTTCGCGAAAACGGGGGTGGGTGGTGGTGGGAAAGGGGGAGTCACAGAGAGGCTGCATGCCGGGGCTGGTTGCTTCAAGAAAATTAAGTACTGCCTGGTAATTTGAGGTATTGATTTTTATAGCCTCTCTCGGTGGGCATACATTAAAACTCCCTCTTTGTTTCCCACCCCCGGTCGCGTACCACCCCTTTTTCTTAGTCACCCTTCCCTGCAGGGGTGACACGAACACGGCGGTGCCTGGCGATCCAGCATAAATCTATCTTCCCCTTCCCCTTTCGAACGAAACTTTCGCATACGTGTGTTTGGTACTAATCGTCTATTCTTCGATGCAACCGAGCTCGTTTGACCAGCGTGGAAAATCATATCACTTAATAGAATCGATGCTGCTCCGTTCGACAATTAAGCGGATTTTCCTTGGCAGCCCCCCCTTTTGCGGACGATCGTGCGCGAATGTAAAATTGTGTGGGCACGTTGGCAACAATTTTTTACCGGATAGTTTTGTGCATTCGCGTAGCTTCTTTAACGAAGGAGGCATTAGGTTCGCGACTTCGGGATAATTAATCCTAATTAATATGTAACCGCGATGCAAAGAGAAAGGAGGAAAATTTTCATGAAATTTTCACGTTTAGTAGGAGACGATATATTTATAGTTGCGAGAAATCTAATGATATATTCGGTTCACGTAGAAAACAAAATAACAGTTCATTTTGATGTTAGGTTCGATAAAGTGTGCCACACGGAAGCTCAGTTTTATTGTTCCTTTGGTGGAACATGCTCGCGATACGCCTCTGCATCGATTTATTTTTCCATGTTAATTAATCATATTGGTCCGAGGGAAAGTAATTTGTTTAGCGAACCCCAGAAGGGTGTCACGAGTACTGTGGCGTGCAGCGATCAGATAAAGCTTCTCCCCCACGAATTTTTCACCTCTCAATGCATGCGGGGATCTTCCCTACCTTTGGTGCGCGCAATTACAGATACTCTGCGTACATCTAATCGCGAGCGATTCATTTGCTCTATTTCCAATTCGGAATACCTCGGCACAGAATACCTTCCACACCGATAGGAACGCGAAATAATTCGGAAGAATGTGTACGCTTACGGCAAATGAATTATTTCAAACTGCAATCGTCAAGGAAAATAAGATAAGAAAGATTCCCAGTAATGGCCAGATAAGGTATTGTATTGAAAGGCACACATTGCAGGCGTGCGAAGTAAATCAAAGGAAAAGGTACGCGGAGTACCTGACAGACGTTGCATGTACGTGTAAATACATATCCGATGGTGAAAACGCGTGGAAGAGGTCGCGAAAAGTTTCAAGTAAAGGCCCGGCAAGACCTGTTCGTTATTCTTTCGTTTCTACGTCGGAGATAAAGAAGCAAAAGGGAAAAAGAGAAAACTCTCTCGCCCCCAGTTCATATGTGAGCGTCGATTTCGCGGTCCGCTGCGCGGCGTGAGTGGTTTGCTCGCCGTTTAAAACATCCGAGACATGATCATAGCGATGGCTCCATGGTACCGCGCAAGCTCGTACAAACAATACGCTCGAGCGAATGCAACGCCTCGGTTACGTGTAAATGATAAATGATCCACAAGGGGGGAGCATTTTAAATTGATAAGCTTAATTGCAAAAGTAAAACCACTGGAACAATCTAAACCATCGTGGAAATTTTATCGTTGTTGCCTGTCGCTGTTGTAGAACCCAAGCCAACGTCAGTGTTAATATTCTTTGGGAAAACCGTGCAAATGCAATAATTAAAAATGTAATCGCTGTTCAAGACATTTATCGTACGCGGGCGAAGGTGGCGGGGGTGAAATAGATACACGAGACGTACAATCGGGGGAGCAAGGTGAATAAAAGATTTCTTAAAATGATTTGCCCCGACAACGTACGTATTACCTGAGCTTCTGGGGGCAACGACGCAAAGGCTAGAGCGTCACACCTGTTGCTTCGGTTCTTAGCACCAAATCGAAGACCCCGGCTCCGACGAGATACCATAAAATGGAATTTCATAAAGTGTATTCGGAGGCTCCATGTATATATCTACTTGCCGCTTATATACCCCTTATGTTACATCGATTTCGGAGCGGTTCGCTGTGTGAGCGCACCGTCACACCGTCACGCTGAAGGTATCGTATGTTGCCAGCTTTTTCTGGGTTAAAGGCGTCGATAAACTTTGGTTTAAGGTTTGGACCCGAATTTGGCGAACGGCGATTATCTTTTGCGACAATTATTACCTGTGTCGACGAATCGGTTCCATGAACATAGGTAAACATAATTTGTTCATTACGGCACCCTTAAAAGAGGATACAATCTTGGTGCACAAAAGGGCGTACAATTTTGATTAACGTTGTCAGAGATTAATGTGAGGGCGGTTGAATATTTTATTTACACAACTAAGACCAAATAGATGTAAATTATTCCAGTAGTTGCACTCCACATATTTTGAAGGGCAGATAATAATTATCTGTGCTTCGAAAACACGCGAAAAAAATTAAAATTGCTATATTGTTCAGAAAATTTAGTAATGTTTAAAATGTTTAATAGTTCCAAACATTTAACGGTAAATATACATTTATGCGTGTATGTATACGTGAAGCGTCCACACCCGGAAGGGTTAAATAAACCGTAAGGTGATAATGTAGGGGACCGAGTTGTTTATGTTTCTGCACTTTTCTGAATATCACGAATTAATTAAAAGACTGCTATCAAGATAAGCGATTTGATCGCGTGAAATGAACGCTCGTTCGAATCCATCATTACTGGAGCGCCGTACAGCGTACCTATTCCTTGGGACGGGGTAAAAAAATGTTGATGCCAGGCCAGCGTGGGGTCCGGCCTTATGCACGCTTCAGGAACCCGGACACTTTGAGTTTAGCCAAGGACTCACACGAATAAACAATCACGCCGCTGTTTGCGGATTTATTAATTAGCATCGTTTGAGTGACTCGTGACGGTGGTATTCGACTCTTCCGCCAGGCGTGTAATTAAGATTTTCCGCGTTAATTAGGCTTATCAGCTACTATGTTAATAACGCTCGTTGATAATTTCGCTGCTGATCACACGTGCCGATTTGTAGATATTAGCTAACGGTCGTTCGAATCACGTTAATTATTTAATAGTTCACGTAGAAAAGATGTCACATACGTTTTTTTATTGTTTCATTTATCATGATTCGAGTTAAGATTTAATATGTACAAGTAGGTATTTTAGCGTTTTCGTTTGCGAATAGAATATTCTGTACAGATCGGATTATTTTAAATGAACGTTCGCCAAAAAATGTATTGGCTACCGAATATTCTAATTTCGATGTTCGACGAAAGAAATTAGTCATTAGAATGGATGCTCAAATAATAATCGGTCGTCCACTTTGGTACGCGAGTAAGGCCGTACTTCTTGAAACCGGTGATCAGGCGACAGTGCACATAACCGCGAAAGGAATTGCCATGTTTCGCAACCGGCAATCTCTCTTCCCACCCAATACATTCTTTACTTTCTACTGTAACGCTTTGGGTCGAACTTCGCAGTCAACTGTGTGATTTTCTTAATTCCCATTTGTTTCCTTCTCCCGCGAGTCGACGCGACGAGAAATGCGAGGAAAACGGCGCAAAAGTTTCTTGTATGGGACAAAAAAATGAATTTCACCGAGGCACTAAAATCATCCTAGTCGCTGCGCAAAATAAATATTATTGGTATCAGAGAATCGCGCGGAATCCTCGCGCACTTTTCTAATAGATGGTGCCAGAATAATCAGCGCTGCGAGATCCACGGGGCAGATTAATCCAGGGCGTTGTCACAACGGCGTGGAATCTTCCGATCCGCACAGATATCTCGAATCGCGTTGCCGGCGCACTTCTAGTCGCCGTGCTTTTCTCTGCACGAGTACACAAAGGTTAGGCCACGTCAGATCAATCATCGGGCACTTTTCCGTCCCATAGGGACGGTTCGGAAAAATTCGAAGTATTCTTTCGGCCGTTTGCTCGGGCGTCCGACGAATCCAGAGGCGGCCACGAATCGTGTACCTATTCGAGGTGGTAAGGTGGCTCCGAGCAGGTTTTCGAGTTGATATCATTTGTATCTCCCGCGGCCACGACCTGAAGGCCTCTCACACCCGGTCCGCCTTCTCCTTCGTGCCTCTCTTATCCCGGCGGATCGTCTACCTAATATTTATTTCGCATAGGCTCCCCTCTGATTTTATTTGGATATCGTGTGCACGTTTAACGGTCGGCATATCTCGTCGGGCCGTTACGCACGTTTACGCGTCGAGGATCGCCGCGGCAGCCACGTCAAAACGGGCCCTTTATCTGCGATAGCAACCGAACCGGGCCCAGCAGGGGTAACTTAACACCCGAGGATGGGTGCGTGCTCGGTTCTTAAATACCCCCACGGCTTGTGCCTCTGCATAGACACTCGATACTAATGTATCGTTCAACTGTATGCCACTGATTTTCCCCTCAATCAGTGAACTTTGCGGTTAGTCGCGTTGTACACGCGCGCGTGTACGTACGCGACAAACATTTTTCTCGGCGCCGGATTATAGAAAAATTTGAACGAAGTCGGCGATTCACGGGCAGACCAGTCCGTTGAAAGTAAATGTTTAAGTAGTATAGGCAGACTATTGAGCGCGCTAACGTTTTCGTTGCTCCCTCTTAAGAAGTTTGGCGCCCCCTTGACAGCCTTTCGACTGCACGGCGAACGATTACTTGGTGTGCTATCTGCGTTACAATATTATTACCAGTAGCGCGGAATACTGCACAACGATAAGAAAATAGTAGCGCGCGTTGTATTCCCCCCTTTGTGTAACGAATGAGTTATATTTACAAAACTCGCGGGCAGTATTTCATTGGAATTAATGCAGAATTGTTGTGCGGGCGCATCACACGTGTAAATAATGAGTAGAAGCTCTAGGAGCATTTATCACGGCAAACAGCAGCAACGCTAAAACGGTTTATCTACGATAAACGGAGTCGTGTAACATAACACCTTGAACTCATATATGTTCGTATGAATTATCTTTGCCTGGATTATACGGACACGTTGTGTATACACGCATACAATGAGGTACACAATTACAAGTTTCGCGTTACTATGTGTCCCGAAATGAATGGCTCTTGTGGATTTAAACGGATGAACGAACATAAACCTTGGAAACGAGGAGACGAGTTGGCAATGTTATTAACTTTGTTAATAAACTTCGCGCTGACTGTTAATTTTGTCAATGCAAATCGAAGTCAACGTTTCGTATAAAAACACAATTTTTTCATATCCACTTTTCGAAAACGAAATTGGCTGGAGTTAAAATGTCTACATCGTAACAGGGTCCGTCATATTTTCCAAAAACACCGGTCAAGCGTAATGATAGGTTGAACGCAACTCGACGTTTCCTTTTGGTCACTCACGAATGGGTGGTTACCTTTTGTACATTCGAGGTAGCCGCGCTCCTAATGACCGTTCAAAAAAGTGATGCATCAGTTCGTGGCGAGGGTTAAAAAGCCACGCGGGCCTCAGCCACGGTTATGCTTTGCTCGCGAGGAGGAGCATCGCCATCTCCGAAACCCTTTCATCCGCCATAAAGGTTATCAGGGGGCCCGGCACGTGTAACTTAACACCTTAAACTGTTCGTATACGCGCGTATAAACCCCGTTCCGGACGGGACACTTTGCGTCGACGCTGTCTCGAGGACAGCTTAAAGAAATAATAAAACAAGTCGTCGGGTGCGAAACTTTCCAGGCGTGCCCCATCGAGAAACTTTGCAATAGTGTGCCTCGATATATTACCGGAGTGTTCCGTCGATTCAATCATTCATTTTGTCAGATCGATTAATTTCTATGCGCCAACGTCCCCGCGTGCCTCAGGACTACTGCACAAGGAGACGAACTTCCGTAAACAATATTCTACCACGCCCCAAAGAATAGCCCATCGACCGACACCTTCTCACGAGGCAGTCGCCCGACTAAGCAAATCGTCGACACACGGCGTCCCGTTCGAAACAGGCTTAAAGGATTCGCGTTCGCGTAACACACGCGAAAGCGACCGCGTGGTTGCGACCGTGGCGTGGCCGCGAGGTCTGACCATTGCTGACCGTCTTCTCGCGGACACATTCGAACGTGGTTACGTCCATGGACTGGTGTGGAAAAGAGAGGCCCAGAGGAGCCGAGAGAAAGATGAGGCCGCGTCTGCGGTCGTGACTGTCCGTGACATACACGCTCACGTTCTACATACATCTCTCCACGGGGCTGTCGTGGACTTTCCGCGCGGCATTCGGTTACCCCGACGATCACACTACCAGCGATCATCATCCACGCCAAGTGGCCGGACAAATTTACTCGGTTCGGCGACGATAAAAATTATTATCGGGCCCGATCGTCGTCCCTCCCCTTGTCCGGCAAGTGTACACGCTGCTGCGGCTTGCACGCGGGTGACGATTAAAATTATCAGGTATTCGGTACGTCGAGTTTCATACCCGCCGCATTTCGCGGATCGCGAAACGCTACAGGGGGAGAGACAAGCCGACCGGAGAAGCTGCACGTTTCGCGATTGGTATCTCGCGACGCGATTTCGAATTCGATTTGTCGTACGGGCGTGGAGACGAGTTTTTTTCTGGTTGAATGGGACGACGGAAAGACGGAGGGACGATTGCAGGGATTGAAGGAGCAGGAAGCGTAGAGGTGTTTGCGTTTACGGCGTTGCGTCATTTTCGGTGATTTGCCGGCAATACAATCATAAGGACCTATATGGTACCTCGTGATATACTAACTACTAAGTTTCGTCAACGATTGTGGGTACAGTAGTGTTAAAAACGAAAGCTAGACCGGCCAGACCTAAAAAGAAATATCAACGGCAATCAAGAATTATTATCATAGCGTGCTTCCTCTCACCGATTCGCTTCCAATCTATTATCTAATTTGCAGAACATATTAGTTTCAACTTCCTATCCGCTACTCCTAATACCATGCCATAAAAATAACTCTAACAGCATGAACATAAAGCCCTGTGTTATTAACAGCCACGAACTGTACTTACTAGTCCCAGCCGAATTAATTCCACGTTCTAAACGACAAAAGGAACGACTAAAAAGTATTGTCGCTCGTAGTCGATTTTTTGCAATTTACCGATACTAATCTAGCCAAACGTGTGACACAGTTCGCCTTCGCGACATGCGAAAGATCGACCGGCGGGTCCGCGGCAAGTTAAAAGTCTCGAAATTGTATCCCGACCATGACAATGCTCCCCCTTGTAGCTCCTGATCGAATTGCATTCTTGGTACTAGAGCTGATTCGAAACCACGTGTCACGTATTACCTCCGATGCGTTTTCTCACGCGGCCGGGAGAATGAAGCGAGGCAAAGGATTGGGAAGGTTGTAGATAATAGGCGGGACGGCAAGGTAGCAATGGTAGTAGGGGTAACAGAAGATCTTCATCTGTAACATCGCAAATTGAACGAGGATTTGCTGCGACCACGAGCTTCCACCGCAAGTGAATGCATATCTCGGCGCACATCTGCGCGGTATCGATGGTAATACACGTATCCTCTGATTTAAATTACTCGGAACTGCCAGGCTTCCTGCAATTTACAAGTCGCCCCTCCAAAGTATCGCGCTATACGTCTATGTAAATAACCGTGGATGCCTGGGAGTTGAATCACTGCAAACATTCGCGACGCTATTAAATAGAAAATCTTCGCCAGACATCGATTGGAAAAGCGACAGGTGTAAATGAACGCTTAAGGGAGTACTCTGTTATGAATCTTTGCAAGGAATTGCGTTCATTGAGAGTGCATTTCATTTAAAGAGAAAATAACGAAGCTGTGATTGTTTGAGGGGAGCAGAAATACGTTTTTCGCGAAACCGTGTTAGCGATGTTACAGAATTTATTCGGCCAATGGTTTGGAAACTTTAGGGGCACCTTCGATGCATCGAAACAATCGACGCTTACGCGTACACGCGCAGATGTATGGAACACGCTGGGGCAAGATGCACAGTCGAACATTCAATAAAGTAAATTGATGCAATAATACGGTTCCATGTATCGGTTACGCGTGGAGCTTTGCGCATTCGTTTGGCGGTACAAGAAGATAAAGGATGATAGAGGATGTGCGGGACACATCGATGAAAATTGTACACGGTAGTAGGCCGAAGAGTCGAAGTGGCTGTGGCACGTACGTATGCTACCTTGAAGCGTGTAAGATCATTGAGATGGAGCGTAGTCCGATTTGTCGAGGGCGTGATTCTATTTCAATATCAGCCTGCCTGCGGTTCTACGTAGACGCCAATAGCCGTAACAGGGGATTCGTCGAATATCAACTGTGTATCGGTGTTGCATTTACGCGAAAGGAATAAATTACTTCTTTCGCCGTGCACTCGATTGTAGATCGACAATAGAAAATGTCACAGTGCTTAATGTTTCTTCGAGGCCTCCCTTCTGTGGCGAAACGACGAAAATTTAACGCATAAGCGACGAGAAGAGAGCGGTATAACGTTACAAAACACCTTAGGAACCGAGAGTTACCAAAGCGACGTGTAATATAATATGTGTAGTACAGAAGTTACTGAGCCTCGCGTATTGGGTTGGTCTGCAGACGTGCCGGTTAATTCTACTTTTCACAATCATCCGAGGCTTAGTACTGTTACTATAGCGTGTACGTAATCTGCGCTTCACTTACAAATAAATCAAATTCGGGACGTTGTTAATGTAGGCGTCATTGGGAGATGTGCAGGATTCAATACGTCCGCTGGATAATAAATAATCTATTTGAAAGGTTATTGCGATGGACCTTACTGATGGACCTAGACTTTAGGTGTTAAACGAACTAGTTTTACATGTATCGACGTACATTTTAGGGTATCACTTTCTGTATGTATTTCGAACGAAATTTGATAAAACAATATTTCCGAGTTACTCGACGGAGCTAGCCAGTTTTGCCCCTTTCCTTTGTTCACCGCTGTACATATATCAAAAATGAATATTCGCCAGGGCCGTAAATTTTACAGAAATTTATTTCAAGTTAAATAACTTGACCACATCGGCAGCCTAAGCAAAAAGTTAATTCGTCCGGGTACAGCGCAGCTGTGAAGTTTTAGCTCACGGTCGGTTATCGAAATTACATCCAGACTATTCAGCAGGTGTGTTTCGGTTCGTAAAGCAAGGGTTGGGCTACATCCACGCACAGATTACACATTTAGTGCTCGTCTTCGTCTATTGTTTTTTCCTGCTCCTTTGTAACCACCCACAGCTATCAGCGTGTACACTCGTATTCTTCCTGCGCCGCATGCATGCGGCACAATAGGTGCACCTTTCAAAAGGTAACACCGTTAATTGGGGACACGCTAAACATTTGCAGCAGCGAAACAGGCAGGCAGAAGGTGCAGTGCCTTAATTGTCGCCTTCCTCCTCGAGATTGTATGGCATACCAACCATGAAGCAAGAAGCAATGCCTGCTCGTATGAAAACTGGCTAGCAAGGATGAGAAATGCTTACATACATCTACCGTGACGACGCGACGGCGCGTTGGGCGATTAGTATTTTTTCAGAATAAATTTTTTGGATGATCAAGAATCTACGAACCTGGCACTCATCATTTTTTTTTAGGGAAAGTCATTTTTCTGACAATACTTCTGAGGTTCTTACAACATGCCTCGTAAATGATACAATATACACTATCCATCCAAAATTGGATAACACCGAATGTGATGAAAATACATCATCCATCCGAAATTTGATATCCCAATAATTCTCACTCGATGTTTTCTCCGTTGAGCGTACGCTAAATCGTTTCATTTTTCCGTGGGTGTTTCACAATTTCTGAAGAGAACGACCGTGACATAGAACTTGCGTGTCGATCGAAGGTAAGTCCGTGTTCGTTCCAAAGGGCAAAAGGCCGCGGCTTCTGTCAGGCACCTCTAAAGACAATTTAAAGACTGAAATTACACCGTTGATACTATCTCGAGAGTCTAATCTCGTGACTTTTCCTTGCACGGCGAAGTGGTGCACGAAAATCGCGAAAAATTTCAATTATATATGCACGTATATGGAACTGTAAGCTGTATAAAATGCGTAAACCCGACCGTAAAAATGATTTTTTTATATTTCTCGTGGCACAAGTGATTCTTGTTTTGTTATGAGTCTTCAAGAGCAACGATAGTAAAATCGTCAGACTTAGAAAGCTTTTAATAATTGATTTTTTATGGCAAAATAAATGTGATCCGATTGAAGAACGAGCGATGAATTTATGCAAAAAGTTAGCGCAATTGAATGCATATAGTATGCATATGGTGCTTCGAGTCGTTGATCTTTTGTTCTCCGTGACGACGGTGAATCGTGGTCAAGTAGAATTGGACGATCAGTGTCAGACGAGGCTACGCGCAAGTGAACAATTAAAAGTAGCTATAAGCTTTAAGTTTCTGCTTTTCGCATAGATTCTACCTCTGTATTTGCACAAAATATCAATTAAATTTTGTAATTAAATAACAATTTATTAAGGTGCAGAATTATAAATCACGCGATAAATACATTAAAGGGATAAAAATACCCGGAAGGGGTAATTGAATCTTTCAAACGGTTTCAAAAATTGTTCACATTGCCGCACGTTTATTTATTACTGTTTGCATGTGAAATTTGTATCAAAGGACTACTAAATATTTAAAATCCCTATTAGAAGTCGACGACGCAAAACACTTAATCGTTAAACGTATGTATATACAAACGATATCTACGTATACGCGTATACCGCCATAGCGATTTAAACAATGCTAAACAACATTTAAACGACATTACGTAGTTTTTGCACCGCGCGACTGCTCAGAACCGCGACAGAGAAATGTTATCCCGTGCCTTACCCCAAAGCACAAATTTGCATTTTCCAAGCAAGCCTCTCGACAATGGCAAGACAAACACCAAATGCCCTTAAACCACGTATCCGTTCCCTCTAAATATATTACATAAAAGTGCACATAAGGAAAAACTTCGCACGGCACTCGAGATTTCAAAAAAACGGAACCCTGTTTGACGTACCTCAACGGTAAGTTTACCCTACTTTATTAACCAAACAATTATATCCCTCTTTGCCGTCTATCTATTTGCGTACTCGAACCTCTGTTTCCCTTCTACGCCATCACGTGCCTCGTATGAAAAACATGAACCACCCTAACCCATCCGGGGCAGCATATAAAACCGAAGAAACTGTTTACAAACGGCTCGTTCCACTGTCAGCGTAAGTACGTCCACTCCAAAAGGAAGCTACACCAGAGAATTACGAGGTATTACTTCCATTTCCTGGTCGTTGGACAAGAAAAAGAGGGTGGAGCCCCGTTCCGAGTAGTAGCCGCGGGAGTAGCGAACGAGCACGTGTGTACGTAGGTGGTAGTGGAGTCAGGTGGGCAGACAGGTAGGTATATACGCAAGGTAACCCCGGCAGATCGTAGCAGTGCCGCGGCAGGATAAATGAAGAGCGAAGAGGGGGATTTGGGGGGGTCATCGAGATCCCTCGTCCACATCGTCGTAGCGGCGACGTTAAGCCAGTAGGTAGAGCCTAAGTCACCGGCAACAACGAACGTTCAGAGAGCTCAGTGATTACGAGGCTGATTGGCCGCCGCGAGATGAGACGGCGGCGTCCGTCCTGTCGACCGCAGCTCGTGACGGAACAAGCGTGCACAGGGCTTTTCTTATTTATTCGTACTGTGCTCGTGGCCGCGCCACGGACTGGCTTTTGCGACTGCAACCGGAATACGACTGCAGCCGAACGCGGACGCAGGGAGCTGTCGGGTCCGCGCGAGGAAACGAAAAGGGAAGGGAACAAAGAGGAATATACCCTTAGCCAGCGTATATAATTTCATATCGTGGCAACCCGGTGCGCCGCGTAGAGGGATAGGCGCCACGCCCACCTGTGTGTCTCTTGGGCTGGCGCCCGTCGTGTCTCCTTTCGTTTCACCGACGGTTGTTGAAGCTTCTGCCGTTTTGCCGCCTCTTCCTTCCTCTTTCTTTCCTCACCCTCGACAGCATTTTTTTTGTCCTTTCTCTCTCTCTCTCTCTCTCTCCCTCCCTCTCTGTCTCCCTCGTTCCACGAGAGACATCCGTCTTTACGTTTTACTTCTCGTCGTTCGTTTTTTTTCCCCCGGTTTTTCATTTTATTCGCCTTCTTCGTCTTCCTTCACCTGCCCTGCCGCGCTGTGGCGCTCTTCTCCTCTGTCCTTTGCTCTGTCAACTCCATTCCATCGTGAGTTCAAGCTTGAATCCGCTCAATTTCCGCGACAGCGTCGGCGAATCTGCGAAACCGCAACGCGTGACGGCCTAACTGCTTTTCGTTTGAGGCCTGAAAGTTAGCCGGTGAACTCTTACGGGTGTCCCGCGCTTTCTGTCCTCGCCGTCGTCGAAGCGGCCAGGAAGCCGATGGCGCGGTTCCATTTCACGCGATCCGTGAAACGATAATCCCTCGACCGCGATGATCCCGCAGCACAGATTTGTCGGGCATTTACTTTTCTCACGGATTCTTCTGTCGCCGAATGCCGTTCAGAGTTCGGCGTTGCGACGGGTTAGCTCTCGGGTGACACTTTCGTCGAGCTAATTTTTCTCGAGAGTAATTGGTTTTAACAGCGGGCAAGTCTTCCGCGCTGTTGCTCGTATTCGGAGCAATTAATAAACGAATTAATATCGCGCTCCGCGAACCTATTTCGGGGCACAGGTGGGCATCGTTGGGAAATTAATGAAAGAATCGCAATGGGATTCGTTTGATTCACTAGTACCCAGATAAAGAAAAACGTAATCATATCCAAGTGTATCGTGCAACATAACTGCGGCAATAAATAATTTGCACCTTTCGAAATTGAACATTCGATTGCTTGAACTTTCGAAGTTGTTTCGACAATTATCGTCGATAGTACAATATGCATCGTTCGGAATTAGAAACATCCATTCTTTACTGCTATATGGTATCTTGTGTATGCATTGATGCATAGTATTCCATCGATTTATTCTAGAACCGCAACGTATAATGAAAGGCCAAGATTTAATGCAAAGATAGAGCTCCAATGTATAATTTATAAGAGGCAATATTTTCTGCTAATGAACTACTTGCACAATGGGAGCGCCCGGCAGAAGAAAGCGTAAATCATGAAATACTTACTATTACTCCATAAGGCGCCTCATTGTAAGCGATGTACATGTGTATAAGATACAGATAAAGCACGGACAAGCGAAGGGGCGAACGAATGTGATAGGAGAACGCGCGAAGAATAAGCCTGTAAGATAAAAATAACGGTCCACGGAATATGGAATGGACGAAAGCAGTGATACACCTATGTGCGTAACGCACCATGAAGTATTGCTTAAAACAACGTGGGCATGGGACAGCTACCAACCGAAGCGACGATATGTAAATCGATACTACGGCGATGCTATTTACAATTTACGCCCAAGGCGCGTAACAAAAAGCGCGAGATCTGCCGCTCTCGCGAAACCGGGATACGCGTTCGTAAGAAAAAAAAAAATAAATAAAACGTCGAATGCAAATTAAGACGGAATTGTGCCAACCGTCTTACCACTGATTGCGTCCTCACGTACAGGCCGAATTGCCGAACAGAATTGCTCGTACGGGCAAAAAAGTCCAGACAAGGCTGCAAAGCAAGACGAACGCGAAAAGAAAGAACCGGAGCAAATGGAGCGGATGAAAAGTGGGCGAATCCACCGCCGCAATGTCGATCGAGCGAGATTTGCAAATGGTGAGACCGCAACATGCGTGTAAGTATTCGACGGAGTCGCACCGCAAACCCTGGCCACGTATCATCGCTCGAATCGTACGATCGCAATACGAATCGACCTACATGGTAAACACAATGTAACGTCCAAACAAAATATAACGCGCGTCCAAAGAAATCATTGCAACATTCGCCAGCCAGTCATTTCAGGCAGCAAAGGGCGCGGCCCCCCCCCTTCCCACCTCCCCCTACCTGCCGAAATTCATTTCATTCTCCGGAGGTGGAACGATAAATAAGACGGGGGAACGAAAAAACAAAAAAATTGCACACGTCGCGGCCGGCTGGAAAAGAGGCGGCTAGGATGGAAGGGGCAAAGCGTAGAAGAAGAGGAACGATGGAAGGACAAGAACCACGGGCCGCAACGCGGCGATCACGGGACCTTTGCGAAAGGGCAGAGAGGCTCGCGGGAAGAAAAACGAAGCGCCTATGGAGTCGTCCGCGCGGTACAGATACCAGAGCACACACGACGAGGAAGATTATTGTGTAGCGCGAGAGGGTAGGGCATGACCCTGGGCGGCCACGAAGATCGGTACCGCGGCAGCCTCCACGCCACGCCGTCCACGTCCGTACGTCTACACACGTGCAACGCACACGTGCGCCTCACTCGACCCACCGATCCAACGGGAACGACGTGCGCTGGAGCACCGCAAGCCGAGCACACGAGGTCTCGTGAGAGCGAGGAAACACAATGCGCCGTCACAGCTTTCTTAATCGGTCCCGATCTGACCGTTTCCCGTCGCGAGGAACCGTGCCTCTCCTGCTCGCCGTCGACTTTCACGAGCCTAATCGATCTTCCCCGGTTTCGCGCACCGCGTTCGATTTTTCCCGATCCGCTGCGAGATCGTTTTTCGTCGAACTGAGATAAAAGATCTCTTAGTTCGCCCACAATTTGCAACGTAAACGACCAAACGATGAACAGTGTTCCCATCGTTCCGCAAATAACGACAGGCGTAGAGCAACACGTGGGATCACGCGTATCCTCCGGATCTCGTTCAGCGGTTTCTGCGGCCCGATCGAGGTCCGAATCGAAGGGAGCAACGCGAATTTAAATCGATCGCCGGACGCGGCTCGTTCGCCGACGACACAGACATTGCGAGACCCGTCGAACACAATGCCCGTCACGGATTTCTTAAGGCTCCTCCGGACAGGCAAACAATTGTCCACGGACACGCGTCCGCGGCATGCTAGCACCGCGGCGCGGGTCGTTTAATTACAGTTCGGTGGACGAGGATCGGCCTTTATTTCGTTTTCCACGAGAATAGGAAAGAAGAGACAGCGCCCGAAGACTTTTTCCGGGCTCGAGGGATACGCGTCCGCGGACAATGCCTGTTCGTGTAGACGAGGCTTTAATCGTTCCCGATCTATCTGCACCGTAATATCGGTACCGACACATGTCCATTACATATGTATGCAGCTTATATGGACGGCTACGTACGTCCACGTGCATGGGTCGTTGGCGAAGCCAGAGCTTACCCTCTCGTTCCACGGGTCAATGGCTCGATGCCTCCACTTTGCTCCGATCTGCTTCGCTTCGCTCTGCTTCGTACCACCTCTTTTCTTTTGCCCTTCTCGTGCCTCTTGCTCCGCGAGAAGCATCGTCCCCTGCCCACATACGTTGACTTCGACTGAACTTTGTTCGTCCGTTCGTTCGTTCGTTCCTTCGTTCGTTCGTGTTACTCTTGGCGTGAGCACCCTGCCGTTTCGGAGACTTCAATGCGCGACAGCTTCTCTTTTCTCGAGCACTCCTCTCGCTCCTCGCTTGCACCTCGTCGCTTGCACGGTCTTCCTCCCCCACCAGTTGCCTCTTGCCTACTCTTTCGCCCAACTTGTACCTTCCCCTTTTCGCGGCGACGTATTTCCATGGACAGCCGATACTTTTCCGCCGTCGCTTTTCTTCCCCATGTGCCCGTTTTGCATCCCACGCTGCGTGATAACGTTGATACGGCGTCTGCTGAGAGACGCGTACGTCGGTGACGCGATTATCTCTAGGATTCGTTGAAATTCAGGCTAAATTGCTTCGCGTTTGTCTTAATCGATGGCGAACGGAGTAGTGTTAAATGTTTACCCTAACATTTAAATGTGTCAAATGCGTTTCGTTATTTTCCCGGTTCGGTGGAACAGCTGCGCGAAAATTGGGAAAAATTTTACGTCGAACTCGAGGTCGATACTTTTCGCTCGTTACGTTAGTTAAGAATATTCGAAACGGCGGACCTTAATGGCTAGGCAGTGCACGCCGAGTTGTAACGAATTTAATGACTTCGTTGAAGACGAACCTGCACGGAAGAATCTGTCGAGATTCACTTTGTTGATGTCTCAATTATTTCCGTCGAATAAACGATGGTTTTTATTGCCCGGGTAATATCTAATTGGAGGAACTCTGTCGCTCCCCCCCCACCACGCTCAGACGTTTAGTATGAACGATTCTTTATCGTTTCTCTTCCCCCGAACGGTCGGATACCGCGAAACGTACCGCACTTGTCCACGACGCTTGCCGCGGACACATTTTGAAACGCCCCTCGTCGATCTATGCAATTAAAATTGAATACAAATAGATGCGCCGATAAGTGTCGAGTGTTACGAAGCAAATATTCGTTCCATACGAGACAGAGATTGAATTAAGGGGAAAACACGTGTCACCGTGATACACGACGAAGCAACAATGGTATGTTGAAATTTTCGTACCGGCGATGTACCGGCGATGTACCGACGAGATAGCGTCGAATCATCCGAAGAGGAGCGAATATCTTCGGAGCTGTACGCTCCGCTGCGGAATGTTAGACAGCGGGGTTCGACGAATTGGAGCACGAACAGTATTGTATCCACATCCGGAGCGTAGGCTTCTTTGAAATGAGCAGCAACGCGTATACGGCGTGGCCCGCAAAAACGTAATTGGTAGGCAGTGAAGCTGTGATTATTCGAGTAGAATTTCACGGAATGGAGCTAAATGGGTTTGAGGAACAAACAATTTGCGCTGGCCAGCACCAGCTGATTGCTCATAAAGTCGTGTAAGTACAAAGTATCGGTGGATGTTTGTTCTTTGGTGGACCCGATGCAATCACCGTCCTCCATTCGTGATTCTCATCCGACACGCTGTTACGCGTTTCATCAGAATTCATGCTTGCGCTGCTTTTTCGAGTCGACTGTTCGCACCGTTCCGCGATGGATCTTGCTAACATTAGAATGCGAGAAAACTGTTTCGCCGTCGCGCGTTTGAATTTGGATTATCGATCGATATTAGGTTGAATCTTCAATGGCGTTTCTCAGAGACGGGGCGAAGGGAAAATACGTTTCGCGACCCTGTTATAAACGCGTGTTGCGACGTTGCTTCACGAGGGTGAAATGAAAAATAATTAATCGCACGGTTTCCATATTTGCATGATGAGTTAAGCTCAGCAGTCAACGCAATAATTTACACAAACGGCGCAAATTAATCAAAGAACGGTACAGCTATTCCCTTTTACCTTGTCCGTCGCGACTCTTCGTATAATTGACGCTCGACCTGTTCATCAAAGAAAACTTCAAACGACCTTCTCCGTTTTTTTATATATTTATTACCCGTAACCCCTATTGGAGAGAGATATCGAAGTGACCACAAAGGGGTTGTACTCCGTCTTTGACGACAAACATGCATTGCTGGCCCCGTGTTTCGTTGGGCGCAGAGGCAAAGGCACGGCAAATGG
The DNA here is from genome assembly GCA_948146005.1 of Nomada fucata. Classification (NCBI taxonomy): domain Eukaryota; kingdom Metazoa; phylum Arthropoda; class Insecta; order Hymenoptera; family Apidae; genus Nomada; species Nomada fucata. The sequence continues at coordinate 6,348,696 of OX411277.1, forward strand.
CTTTGTATTCCGTTTATACGATATTTACATCGGGAACATCGGCGAACAATCGAAATATTAAATTCCTTTTAAAATATTCGCCGGTGCAGCTCGAAATAAAGGGCGCAACCATATCTGATTCATAGAACGAATTATGAGGCTAATAAGCGATCGGAATGCGCCCCTTTCATGCATTTGGCGCAGCCCGTCGCCGTGCGATTCTTGCCCGTGCGAATGGCATTTTTTAGATTCCGTTCAGCGGGTCCATTACGCATTGATAAATAACAATGTACGTAAAGGAAGGACGACGCGTGCCAATGCCATGGACGCGTACATATCTTGACCCATATAACGCGTTCAGCCGTCGACATTCCAGTTTGCGGGACCGCGAAGTCTGGTCTGCTTCTGGGAAAGGAGAAAATAAGGAAGCCGGGGGAAAAATTCACTCCACTTAAGCTGATCGCACGTAAGTGTGCTGAACTTTAGCTGCGACTAGCGTGCTCATGATTAAGCCACGAACTCGTAGTTCGCGACGTCGAATGATCGTCGTTCGACGACCCCGATGCATTGTAACCAGTTCATCGTTGGTTTCTTCGTCTTCTTCGTTAAAAGTTCGGGATGCAACGCGCTGCAATTATTCTTACGCTGTAAGCGCATTGCGTTGCTGCAACCGAGGCAAGTAAATATTCCATTCGAACATTCGTGTTTGTTATGAAAATGATCGTATTACTTTGCTGCAAACTACTAATATTACTTCGACGCGAATCGTGCAGCTATCGACAAATTCTTTCGAATCGTCGTTCTCTTATTTGGTATGTCACAACATTTTGTTCACGGATGTTTTGCTTTGACCGGTGCAACGTTAACGACGTGGATGGTACTGGCACGTCGTGATATAGTAATAATCAATTATTATAAATAATCTCGCTGTAATGCGGAACGAAATGATTTCGCTGACACCAATATTAAAGGCGAAGAGGAAGTCCGTGCTGGAACAGTTGAAGCGTGTGTTTCAAATAGACAACAGCGGACACCACGTTGTATTTTAAATCGCGAGAGTGAATCTATAGATGGACCATATATTCCTATCGGTACATCGACTCGTACGCAAATTTGCTTTCTTTACTCGAACGGTTCTGGTAGCGGTCTATTTCAGTTCCGGAATATTTGATACCTTCGGTAGAAAGACTGTTTGTGGGCAATTCATTTCGTTAAGCGGAATAATTGAACTTAAATTGACGGTCAATTTACTGCGTCAAACTAAGTGGACCCGTGCATCGTAATCGAATTATTCCCCTCATTCTATTTATTCGGTACACAAAACGACGCTCAGAGGACCACGTTTCGCGTTTCAAGTTTCGAAACTGAAATGATGTCGCTTCTCAATATTTTCTGTCCGCCTGAACCACCGCTTCCTTCGGTCACGATTACCCATTCACTGGTTAAAGTAGAAATATATCTAACTTATTTCTTTCTTAGACTTTGTCCCGGTCCGACAATGAATTTCCATTGATATCGGGGCAAATATATAAAAATGCTTCACTCGTCCACGATCCTTTGCCAGCTACGAATAGCGCAACCTTTTTCCTTGCTGCCAATGTTCAAGTCGACGTCGTTAGCGTTTCGCGCGACATATTTCCCGTTGAAAATACCGTCCAAACGATTTCGTACGAAAATTCTTCTGGACCCGCTGTTGGTCTCGTGGATCCATGGGTGTCCACGGACTTTTACGTGCGTCCGTCGCTCCCATCCCCCCATACCTTGGAAACAAGAAACAAACTGTAGCATCGGATGGTGAAGGCTCCCACTTGTGGGAACCATCGTGCACCATACCGTGCTCTCTGGACCACGAAGTGAAAGGTCTGACTCGGAGTTAACTGACTGACTTGCAGTGTATTCGAAGCGTACGGCCTGTGTGGTGCAAGGTGATGTATCTCCTCCAACTCTCTTGCGAGAGAGCCACGGGAACTGCACGCACACGAACGCACCGAAAAGCTTCACGACGTACAGGCACCAGCAGCTCTTCGTCCCTTTACCCGTGGTTGATCTTTACATATGTACTTCACGCGCGTACGTACGCACCGTACATACATACGTACAGGACTATACGGGCTTCATGGTAATCGGCCATAAACCGCGAAACTATCCTTACATGCGCGTCGGGATGCATGCACACCGTTCTGCACCTGCACTCAATCTTCTTTGTTTATTGGAATCGTTGCGTTTTCTCGGATACCAGAAGCGGTGGCACGCCCGAGAGAGGGTTTAACCCCTTTTCTCGTCCCCGTAACACCGGAACACAGCGTTTCATTGTCCTACGGTTAGGCTCGCGTGTGCGAACCGCGTCGGAAAGTCGTTTGGCACATTCGCTGGTTAAAAGTATTTACTGCTTCGACGTTCGCTGCAATTCAGACCGACGTGCATCGAGGGCGATCCGCAGGCTAGAGGCGACGCAGATATATCTGTAGCTTCGTTCACGAAGATGACCGAGAACGAAGTCGTTTTGTCGGAATTCGTTCGGCTGCGACGCGGATGGCAACTCCTTCCCGTTTAGCTCGAAGCAGGCTCAAAATTCTACTCGAAACGTTCGTTAATCGAGCGATGTATTTTTAATAGCGGACCTCCCCTTCGCGTAGTACTCGCGAGCGCGGCGCGACCATCTTCAACGAGGCGGCGATGCATCGCGCGTATACATGCCCGAAACGTTTCCCTTTGGCCGCGATTCGCCTGAAATCGTGTTACCCCGCGTCGGCGTTAAACGTTGCTTAATTCTGTGCACGAGTTGTGCGCCCCGGGCTCGCGACCATCCGCGACTTCAGCTCGCTACCCGTGCGCCGTTACGTAGAAGCCCCGGAATGGTCGAACCGTGCGGCGAAACAGCCGGGACGGTAAAATCGAGCATCCTTCGGAAACGTCTCAGCGTCTATCCCGGCGGCCTTCGTTTCGCATTTAATCCCGGAACTACCCTCGCGTATTTCGTAGTGAACGGAGCGCAAAATACGCGAAAGACCAAAGACAACGCCCTTAGGTACTTATATAGGATGTTGGTGGTAAAGATGAGACGTAAGAAGCGACGGGGGGGTCGGGGGGTTTGGGGGTTGCTCGAAGATGGAACGGGAAGAGGATGGAGATGAGTATGGGGTGGGATGGGGGGAGGCAGGGCTGGCTAGGTATGTATAAGCAGAAGAAAGCGCGGGTCGATTAAAAGTAGCGAGGGTGTTTCTCCTCTCGTTACCGGAGAGCGAGCTCGCGGCAGTTGGAAAGGGACGAAAGACGTCGAAGGACGAAAGAGGGTGAAAGCCGTGTAGAAAGTCGAAGGAAGATGGATAGACCGGGCGGAGGTTAGCGTGAAAAGAGAGAGAAGTTGGAAGGATGGAGGAAGGTGGGCAGCGGTGTAAGACGAGGAGAGGAAGGGTGAAATGGAGGGGCGGGAGGGAGCGGGACGGGGGCGAAAGGGGGTTGACTCGGGGAGAAGGAAGAAAAGGGCGATAAAGCAAACGCGACGAACAGAGACGGAGATGCAGTTCCGATCCAGAGGGGTTCCTGGAACGCCGCCTACGTTGAACCGAGAGGGGCGGTCGGGAAGAGAGGAGACTCAAGAATCTCAACCTTTATTTGGATTTAAGTAAGGAAAAGGGTTGTAAGATGTGTCGGATCTGGTGGATTCGGGGTCCGCCGGGACGAGGGGGATGGGCAATTTCACGATGGCGCGGCGCATACGGAACAAGCTCGAGGTACGTGAATGTAAATTTTATGATCAAAGTGGCGGATTAATACGGAAGCAATGCTCCTCTGCGGTTAAAGGAAACGGTGTCTGTTTGTGGTTGCGCAGTCCTGTTGGTTTTAATACTCGAATTTGAGGAGGCGCCTCTGTATCGGGTATCCCGAAGTATCCCGAGGTGTCCCGATACACCTGTACCGTGATTCTATGAAAACGCGTACGTATACGAATACGTATGTACACATTAATCCGTCAGTCGAAGACTGAAGTTCGACGAAGGATAATCTGGAACGACGGGAATAATCGCACGCGAACGGCCCGTATCAATTCGAAATTCGCTCGATTCGCGACTTCCGTCTCGTCGTGTCGAAAGGCACGATACGCGATGCACTGCGGGGAACGAACGAAAAAATCGGTTCGCGTCTGTGCGAGCACGGCGAAATCTACTAGACGAACCTAGAAGAGCAACACTCGGAACCGGAACGGATTCGCTCGATGCCCGGGTGCGGTCGTAAATAGTCGAAGGGGCGGAGCAACAATACCGGAACAATAATTCGAAAAGTTCCTTCGTTCGGAACAATAATTAAAACGAACGTTTCGCAGCGAAACTTCCCCCGGCGGGGAGCGAAGAAAAATGAACGAAGTTAAACACGAAATACTTCGGTGCATCTGCCTCTGTTGCCTCAGCCCCGTCAAACGAATCGCTCGGAAACCCTTGTGCGTAGATGGAGAGGAAGAGAGAGATGGAGGAGGAAATCAACGATTTCATCTGTGACCCATCGGCAAGCCCGGCCATCGGCTGCTTCATAGTTCCGCTTTAATTTACCGCATCGGGAACCGCCGTCCCGCGCCTCCGTCCGCCGTTGGCAAACGTGCCCCTTGGACGCGAAAAAGGGAAAAAGAAAGTTCGAAAATCGAAGGAGAATCCGTGCTACGTGCGTTCGCCTGCCACCGAAGCATATCTGACTTCACGATCGGTTGCATGCAGGTCGCGCCTACGCACCAATTGCCAGCCACGGCTAATAACACCTGCTGTCTATAATGATTAACGACTGATCATAGCCCCCATTTGTGCTGAATAGATGAAGACAACTCGATCCACGATTTCGAAAGAGATTTCGTGCCTGTCGTTGAGCAACGTTTCGTCGCGTTTTACCAGCACTTTGGGCGTTCGATTAAGAAACGATTTGTTTAACGAACGATTTGTATCAACACGGGACATCTTGCTCTCTCTCTCTCTCTCTCTTGTTTGTTCTTCAGCTACGAGATATTACGGTTCGCATGGATAAATGGAGTTTGCGTAATTTTTTTTTTGTCCAATAGATAACGAGTGTCGCGTAGGAAGTCGCAATCCTGGTTTATTTTGATAAGGGGTAGACGGTAGCCAGAAACTCTGGAAAGTAGGTTAACGCCGGTCTGTTTTCGTTGGAGGACTCCCGTACGCATTCTGCAACGGAATAAATCAGTCGGCCAGCCGAATATTTATTTTCCAGGGAAAATTCAAGGAAAGTTCTTCTACGTGGGGCTGCGGCAACTTCTGCTTGGATCCGCTGGCCGGGCAGCGAGGGAGAGAGAGAGAGTGGGAGAGAGAGAGAGAGAGAGAGAGGGAGATAGAGCGAGTAAATTGAATCCGGCGGCGAGTCAAATAAAAATCGGCGAACTCTGGGAGATACGCGTCGACCGAAACGAATTTACGATTCACGAGGAGATGTACGCCGACGCGTCATCGTCGCGTGCAAATTTAATTACGCTTAGCCGTTCGATCGTTGGCGTGTCGTTTTTTGGGGAGTGGGAACGGGACCTGTTCATCGGGACGAAACAATGGGGCGATTGAGAGGGAGAGAAGGAACGGGGTAAGACGGTACGGATAATCGCTAAACAGACATATCAAACATCCGTGTAACTGTTCCGATCGGGCGGTGCATCATCGTGATAAATAAATTCGGTGAGTCGCCCTCGTGTACAAAGGCGCTACGCTAATTGAACACGCTTATCGGGTTCCATCGATCATCCCGGCCCGAAAAATGTATTTAACCGCGTCACGAAGCGCTCGTGAGACGTGCAATTATACTCAGCCGCGTGTGAGTAGCGTGAGTATCGGTAAGGCCGTGCACAGGTAAGCACGTTCACTCGCGCAGCATGACTTAGGAGGGCATTCGCGGCCCGCCCGTGTAGTTCCTTTTAAACGAATTACAGCGATAAAGACCCCCACGGAGGTGCTTCTACGTATGCACGTGTGTATTCAGATTTCATGCTCGGAACGACCATCGGATCGTACGCCTACTTGCCGGACATTTAGTTTTGCAGAAATGTTTGCGCAGCGTCCCCGTAAAATTTGTGCCGTGTAATGTTTCATTTTATTTTATTCATCTCTTCTGCGGGCAATCTTATCGACGCGTCGTAACCGTTGCTTCGAAAGTGATACGAATTTGGCGATGTACTGTCGTAGAAATCGACAGGGACCTTCTTCATACAGCTCCGTTACGTTATAAATAATTTTCCGTTCGCGAAACGACGAAATGATCGCGAGGGCCGAGCTGACAGGAATCTCTGAATGCACACTTTCCGAGCACATTTCATTATCGATCTCGAATATTACGCTGACAGCACGCTTCTCCACAGAGGCATTAACACTTGCTCCAAGTATTTTCTAAGCATAATCCTTTTAATTGCGCTCTTGACTTACAGCATTCAGGAAACTTAATCCACCGTTATATAATAAATATAGCCTCCATCCCGTTCCTCCCCTTCCAACCATTCATCGGCCAACCCCCTCCGACCGAGAAGCATTCCCTGTCTCTGTTCTTCCCGCCCTGGATCTGATTCGATTTGTCGTACAATGCTGTTCACGATGTGATTACATGCCAGAGGCCCCTGCAGATGGCTTAGCGATGGCAGGCTTAGGCAAGTGTAAGTTTACAGAGCACCGACGGTGTTAGAGGCCCGCTCCGTCGACACTGGGAACGCTGACTTTTCCGGTCAGCCCCGTCCTACCCCCGAAACTGACTCTCTCCGTCTCTCTCTCTCGTGATGTTGATTTTCGTTTCCGCAGGGGAAAAACGGTGCATCGAGTGGAGTGCGGGCAGAAAAAAGTTCCGCGAACTTTCAAGTGCCGTTGGATACGAGGTAAATTGAGGAAAAGCCAAACCGATTGTGGAGGCGAAACTTTCGGTAATTAACGGAATACATAATTGCTTATTCACAGCAGCTTGCGTTCGAATCGAGCAACGAATGCTACCCGACATTGATCAAATCGGAGTCACAGTGATTCGCGGTGTGATATGCGTTTGTTCTCTCTTTTTAATTGAATCCGTAAGATCGGAAACAACGTGAGCCAATTTCCTTCGGTTCTTCGGGTTCAATCGTATACTAAATCGTGTTGCTGCTATTTACGTTTCATACGTAGATGTGTGGTAAACTGGGGGCAACGATCTGCAAGGTGAGAACATAAGGAATGCGCTCGCGTACTTCGTTCGTCCTCGTTCTTCCGGAAAAGTTCCGTCAAATTAGCTATTTCTGATCTCATTGATTCAATTGTTTTCTCGCGTTGCGTTATGGGGCGAGTTACTAACACGACTGTTACATCGAATCACCAGAGGAAGATAGCAGGCTAGGAAGTAATAAATTACAGAAGAAACTACGGCAACTATTCTGCCAGCGAGGCAATGAGCTATTCGAGATGGAATCAGTGACGGAGCACAAGGCTACGCGATTATCATATTCTAATCTTCGTTCTGACAACTAACCGTGTGAGAACGTGTGTTTAATTTCGTAAGAAAGAGATGAGGCACCAGATTCGACCGTGACCAGCAGGAAAACTGTTAACCGGCGATATAATATGTCGGGCGCTATTATTTCTACAATATCAATTTAGTTGCAGTTGTTGGCTGACGTACGAAAAATATCCACGATATTCATCTTTATAGTGACTTTCTGTTTACGTATGGGTAATAATACAAAAAGAGTATTCGGGTGAAAAGACTGGAGTTGCCTGAATGTATTGGCGTTACAATGACAGCATCGTCGATCATACCGCGAGTCACGCCGAGATTCAGTAATCATTGCGCAAGTCATTTCTTTCGTCGTACACCGCATCGAAGAATACATGCAACGCTGACTGAATGCAATCACTGTTATCGTTTGATACACCACCTCGTTCGAAGTTTCTGCTTCCTTTTTCGTTCGCGTGCAACGCGACGATACGAACAACATACGTTATTGTTAACTCTTGTGCTTTTCATTTGGACGGTCCGCCTTTACACTCTAATTGACTTGCTCAATGAAACGTAGAAGGACCGGAGTAATTATAATCCCGGGAAATTAATATCATGTCAAAATGTTAATGGAAGTTTATTATATTACGCATAACGATGGCTGTAATACAATATCGCAGTATAGAGGCCATCGATCGATTAATCAGGTCATTTGTAATACGGCTTCGTTTCGTTTTTTTAAATGTAGAAATAATTGGCCCTTATTTTAATATATCGAGTATCCCCAGTCGATGCCCTAATTCATTTCACGAATATTTGATGAGTTTCGAGCCGGGTAAGTGGTCAGTTTGAACATTGTACCACTTTCGAGGATTCCGAACTGACGGGGAACTTCTTGAACATATTGCTTCAGAATCAGAATTGCTTGGTCTTTCGGGCTACGGTTTTATTAATAAGATCCCGAGTCCAGTATCTAACGAGCAATATTTAAAATATATTCGTGGTAATTGGAGTTGAACAGTTGGCGGAGGACTATTTATCCGAAAGGAAAAACCTCCAACGTCCGTTGAATTTTCTTTCACACAAATCAACCCCCGCTGTCGGCGAACATCGTCCAAACTGGCAAACGTAACAGGACAAAGGCCACACGAATCTCGCAACACCTTACGCTTTCTATCGATTCGAATAGAAATCCATCGCTCTCGGCACCGATTTACGCTTCGCGGCCAAAATAGAAAAGCGAAGTACAACTATCTTTAATACACCTCCGCTCTGCCGCGTTAACGGTCATTAACTCCCGCGTTGAATTTCCATTAGACGGCGGAGCGACACGTTCACCTCGTTTAACCCCGGTGGACGGCCGGGATTCGAAAGAAAATATCGATGCCCTCCTCCAAAGGGGAGAGGACAGGAGGCAAGAGCGGTCCACGTTCCGAGAAGTCTCGGCTAGATTGTAAAACGCGATGCGGGGAAGTTCGTAGCGCTCGTAGCTCGATCTGCACGACCCGTCATCGGTGCAGAAAATTGCGCTCACGTGACGCCGAATAGCGTAACTGCATCGCGAGCAGAGCGTGGCGAAAGAGTGAACGAGACGGGGACAGGAGCGGTGGCGATCGGAGGATGAAAAAGAAACGGCGAACGAAACAATGCCAGGGGAAGGCGGCAAGGGACGAGCTCTAGGAAAAGTCTTAAATCCCTGAATGGACTGGCCAAATGGCACCACGGCTGAGCGAAGAATGAATGGTTGCGCCGGCAGGTACACTCGATTCCGCGTTCGACTTCGAGCGGACCGGTCCTTCTTCTTCGCCCGCGTTTCTCTTCCTTCGTTTCTCTCGTCTTTCGCTCCGTCCATCGTCCAGCACCGCTGACGTTACACGGATCGCCTCTAATTATGCCATAACAATTTAACTGTACGGCCCGCCATGCCTCACCCCCTGGAACCCTTCGTTCCCTCCTCGCCGTGATCTATGTCGAGGGATCTTCTCCTGGACGACTGTCATGAGCTTCTCATTTTTGTGGTATCCGGCGATGACGGGGCAAAGGGTCCACCGTGAGCTCGTCGCACCCCTTTCGGAACGTATGGTATACTTTGTTGTACAATGCGCATACCTATCGTACGTGGTAGATCATTCTCCTTCCGTGAAACAATTTTCAACCGAGGATTTATCGTATCCGCGGGTACCGTGTACCATTAGCGGCGAACTGTCGACAGGGAGAAACCGCTCGGTCAACCGTGAAAAAGTTAGCCGCGCGAAATCTAAAGGGAGTCGCTCGATGTCGCGAAAAAATTTTAGGACTCGCGTCGCAATACGCAATTTAAACCTAGTCGAACAGAACGGTGACAAATTTTTGAGAAACGTTAGCACGAACGAAAAAGACGTTGCTACCGAACTTTCTCGATCTTCTTACACGAGCAACGTCTCAAATGCATCGGCTTGAAAATTCATAAACGATGCCCGTTATCGCTACAATTATTTCGCCATCTCTACATTCTCCGATCCGATTGCCGCAACATAACAGCGCTCCCTCTCAAGCAAAGCAAGAAACGAAAAGATGCACAGGGGATCTCGACGTAGCTGTCCGAACTACACGCGTGTCGCAAATATAATTAACGCGATCCCGAAAATTAATATCCGTACGAGAGGCTCGACATGACAACCGTATTCTCGTTAGTTCCAAGAATGTTATTGAGAAGGGAGTGTTAATTGCAAAGCACCATCGGGAATTCAATATACGATTAAATGTCCAAGACATGTAATTAGCCCACATATTTCGTGTAACATGAATCGATGCGGTCTGTTCCGCTGTGCGCACAGAACTTTGAAACATGGACGTGCGGACAGCTGCGTGACCAGTGAAACGTAGGCGGATTCGTCGAACGAAAGACAAGAAACAGCTACGCTCCCCGCTTCTCTCGTCTGCATCTATATCGCTGCCAGTTTTTATTTCACATTCTCACGGGCTAACAGGCAGCAACGCCGAACCGAATCCGTGGATTTTATCCGGCAACGATTACGTACAGCCGTGCAGGACACGCACAAGCGGCTGTACCCCGCAGCCGAACTGTGAAATCGCGGCTGAAGGAAAAAGGAGGAGCGCATCGAAAGCGGGTAATTTCACACCTGTAGATATGTGAACTTCCAACGGAACTGGGCACGAGGTCGGTATAGTTTCACCTTGTACACGGGATGCATCTGAACTCTGTCAGTGAGACTAATTGTATTGTATCACGGTTCTAGTATGGAGAAAGTTAAAACAGTACGACAGCAAGAAACCCGTTGTTTATGGTACTCTTCGTAACATTGTTTACGGTTAGTATATACTGAGAACACGAAAAGAAGAAAAATACGTTACCGCTTAGCATGTATCATGCTCAAACAGCATAAACCTAATTGAATGTATAAGGCACACCACCGGTGAGCTAGATTTCCTACGGGATTTTCTTAACGCTGTTTTTTCGTTCTCGTGAAACTAGTCATCGTGACGCTCGCGATCTTCGAAAGAGATCTCCTTTATGGATTGGATTCAGGGTCGGGACTATCGGTCGTCGGAGGTTATCGACGCGAAATGTTCGAGCTGGATCCGCGGGTTAGGTAAGTGGCTGGCTGAAGATCAAAGAAATAAGGAAACCAGAGCTTTTCACATCGCGGGGTTAAAGGCTCAGAAAATTCGTATCTCGCGGCGTCCACGAGTCGCCACGAAACGTCTATACTCCTGTTTCCGAAGTTCCTGCAAAGCGAGAAACCGGCTGGGAAACGTTTCTGTTGCGTACTCCCTGAAGAAGAGAAAAAGGAAGATCCGAAAAGGGGGAAAAATCGACGAAACGAAGCGTCCGAAACGGACGGTATCGATGAAACATTCGTCTACGTAGGAAATATTTAACAAATACAATCGGAATATCGACGGTGAATATCTAGAGACCATCCCGTTGCTATATTTGCCGATTGATACGGAAAATCCGACTAACGAACATATTCCACGGGATTAATTAATCACCGTCCTCCCTGGTGCTTCTATGCCTCGCGGAGAATAGAACCGTGTACTTTGCGATCGAAGGAAAAATTTGCACAAAGCATCGACGGCTAAAAGAAAACAAACGGGACAAAAAGTTTCGATGAGAAGCAGCATTCATTCAGGAGACGTCGCGTCGCGTCGCGTCGGTTAGAAGAAGCAACTACCACTGAGCCCGAGCGACGAACAGGAAGGGGGCCGAAGGAGATGAAGAAGAAGAACAAGAAGGAAGCCGATCGATTGTCGTAATACACTACGGCATGGTTAGCCGTTGAGTTCTACCTCTTCTTCTGTATCTATCGGACACGCATCAGTCTCGCATCTTACCCTGGGCCCGAGTTACGAATGAAGTTAATGTGGGGTCGTGCGAGCCAAGTGTGGGAAGCGAAGTACGCGGAACGCGGCGGCGTGATTTCCCCTCCGATCAACTTTAATCGTGATCTGAAAAAAAATGCATGCTCGGACGAAAAGAAACGCGATAGAATATTCGTAATGCATGATCGTTTCTACGTTTGTACAGTGGAGCATCTCGGTTTCACTGGCCAACAGTAGCGTTGGCGGAATTGCTAATTTATTTGGCGTTTTGTTCGACAAAATTTAGTCGACCTACTCAAAATTCGGGACAAGAACGTTTTTTCCTTATTTATCGATGCGATATTGGAAATATTGCGTACATATGTACAAGAGGCGGAGTAAAGTATTATGGAACAGGCTGGACGAAAATTTAATGAAGTTGTAAGATATCGAGACGAAATTTGACAGTAGCCCGTACTCGTTATTTCATGCTTACCTGAAATATCTGTTATTCAAGCGTTTCGGCTGGAAATTCGTTAATTCTGGTACAATGAACAAATTTTGAGCGAGGGTGGATTGATGTTAAAAATTGTACTGTGCAGTGATGTTGATTCTAATTTGTTATCGATAAAAAATTAACAATATTGTTGAACGACATCGTTGAAACGAGGATACGGTTCTTCTGTTGTTTTTGCTTTGATCTTACATTTCTATCGAGTTACGGTATTGTTAAAATTGCGCGTATGATTTCGCAGTTTTTCCGTTTCCGTGGTACACTTTTCTTTTTGCCCCTGTATCCGCTCATTTCACGTCCCGCGCGGCTTTCTTCACGATTGTGTGAACGATTCGACGCTTGATCGTGAATTTTATTGCCGGATAAGGAAATTGATCCGCGTCTACGACCTCGTGTCTACGATTTCATTCATGGCGAAGCGTTCATACAAACGGGAAGTTGGCGGGGGTTTTTTTTTTATTCACTTAATCGTACGTTTCCCATCGTGTCCACTGCATTGAAGAAAGGCTTGATACATTTACGTACTTGTATTTGATTTGTGTCATTCCTTTGTAAAGGACGTTACTGTTAAGTGCATGTATACGTAATAATTTGCGCCTAACTACAGATTAACGCGTAAGAGGTAACCAGCGGTGGTATTTTCAGTTACGAGAAGGGGTGGCGATACGAGGATTTGTTTCGAAGACATACGGCTGAAAGTTCATCCAGTGAATTTTCTCAAAGGTGAACGGTGTGTGCACGCGCGCTCGATAAATTTTCAAAGTCATTTTTCATGAAACCGGAGCCTCAAATGGAAAACTTTTATTCCATATTTTTCTCTCATATTTTCCTATCCTGTTATACCGTCGTCCACGGGACACCCTGTACAAATCTTGTTAAGTAACCAATTTGATATTAAAGTATAGATCAAAGCTTGTGGCATATAATTGGTACACAACTTTGTCCAGTATTCCACGTAAAATCTAGCGCGCCGTTATTGATTTTTCATTAAATTATTCGAAAAGCAAAGAAAAAAACGAATTCTGCAATATCTGTTTCAACTATCTGCGACTCGTGCAAATCGGCGAACAAATTTGCCAACAAACAAGAGAACCATAACGACAGACCGTTACGATCGAAGCTAATAATAACAATAGTACCATTCTGTGCACCGCGGACATTCCCAATTTTGACGGTGCCGTAGCGAAAGGTTTAAAATATACCCGGCTGCTTGCTCACGGCTGATCGGATGAAATTCGCGCGACATCCTGTTCATCCAGAAGCGTCTACCTACGCGTACACTTTCTTGTCACCTCGAATAGACTGACTCCGAAGCTCGAGTCATTGACTCTGCTTCCGGTTCGTCTCTCTGTCGCTCGCATTGTTATCTCCGACGATCCTCCTTCCTCGTTCCACCCTCGTCCTTCCAGTTCACGGGCGTACCTTGTCTTTCTCCTCGCCTCGCGTGTTCCACGCTCCGCGCTCTTCTATTCATCCCCACATCTCTATCCACACGGTCGGTTCGTTCTCTTGCTCTATATATCTCCCCGTACAATATATAAACTGAGATTCGTTCCATCCCTCTCCCCTCGTTCTACCCGCTTTTCCATCGCCCTCCTCCTCTGTCCTTCGCCGCTTTTCTTTCCACGATTTCGCGTCGCTCTCTTTCCGTCGGTTCACCGCTAGCCCATCCTTGTCTCTCCGGCCAGCGTTACGGTGAACCCTCTTCTTTTCGTGGATCCCGGTTGCACACTGGGTCGTTCTGCCTCCAGAACCCCATGGCTGACGACGATGAGATAGAATAGAGATCCGAGCAGGAGGCCTCCGGTTCCCCTCCTGTATACATCCGCGGTACCTGGTGAGCGGACGATGAATGGATGTATTTCAGGGGCTGGTGAATTGGTAACGCGATACCTGGCACCGCGATTTTCTCGCGCCTGCAACCCCTACCAACTACAGCCCCTTTCCCCCTCCATCTCACCCCCGCCTGCCCCCTCGCGGACCTCCTCGTTCGTCCTTTTCTCGTTCAGACGGGAATAATTTTCTTTTGTTTTTTTCTTTTTTTTGTTCGAGATAGGCCGCGAGTTAACGCGGCATAACGTTGTAGATTTTCGGACGCCAAGGTACTCCCTTTTGTTTTTGAGGAGCGGTGCAGAATTTTTCGGCCGACTCGACGAACTCGCTACGTCACAGGGGTTGGAAATATATTTCTGGCCGTCGCGTCGTCGCGGTGGACGGGTTTACGCATTCTTCACAATGGATTATTATTGGGATGGAAAAGGGCACGGCGATGACACTTGACGTTCTTTGCCCGCTGAGGGGAGGTTTGTTACTTTGGCTGCCGGGTTTTCAGTCGAATGTGAACGTGAACGGAGCCGTGCACGGTAGGTAAAAAAGATTGAATGGTTCTTCGATCGATTGAGGACGCCTTTAATTTAATTTGTAAATGAATATGTCGCGGGGCGTATGATTATTGTTGGCCATAAGGGTGATTCAAATGCGATGAATAAAAGAATGCCCTTCTTCGCGGAGAATTATTGTGATCCACTTTATTCAGTGCAGCAAGGACAAATTGAATATTACAATCAGTCTCGATTGTGCCGGCCAGTTATGGAGCACGTGCCTTTAGTTTAATTCAAGTGCATCTTAAAGTTGCACATTTATGGTGCACTTTTTGCAAGCAGGTATATGATTCTGCTGTATAATGTATGATTGAAGATGATATAACCGTCGTTCAGGTTTCCTTCGTTCTTTTTTCCCCCATCGATAGCATCATTAATGTATATACCTTGAATTTATGTCGCGCTTGCACTATTTATAAATCAGTATCGGCGACGAGCGGAATAAAAGTTATTACAATTTAAATGATTGCAAGTCGATTACTGTTTGGCCCAAGAAGATTTCGAACCACAAATACAACATTGTTCCGGTGTTTTAAAATTTGAAACCCATAACGTGGAACATCAATTTTCGATACTCGAGGTATCCATATTTCCAAAATAGTTTCGGAGAAACGCTACCCACCCAACGGTAGTGCTATGCAAATCTGATAAAAAAAAGTGTTCCATCCACCGAATCCTCGACGATTCAAGCAGGAAAACTGTTCCACTTTGCTCAAACGAGGGTGAAACTGATATATGTGTCTTGGAAGTTACGTGTAGGTTTCAATCAATTCCAACATGCCAGACAATGTTTCGACATTCTAATAACCTTTCTCGCTCCCAGCTGTTTCGATCGTTTTATTCTTAGTTGCAGCAACGCACTTTCCACGTGACATGTTTCCCTCGATAATCCACAATGTCCGTTCGATTGTTCGTTCCATCTTCTCGTGTACGTCGCAAAAGAAACTCCATACTTCCTTTCCCCGCAGTCCACACGGCCTTCGGCCTGTTTGACGGCCCGATGACACGTGCACCGACGATCACGAGGACTCGCGCTCGACCGTTCGTCGTCGACGCGCCATCGTCGAAATCGCAGACGAAAGCAGCGACGCTTACAATAACGACAATGAGACAACACATACCGCCGTACTTGTGTAATAACTTGCCGAAAAATTCTCCGAACGTTCCCCGTTTCGCCCCGTTTCGCTTAATATTTGTCCCGTTTACAAAACAGTAAATACTTCAGAAGCAATATCCACGGGAATTCGCTCTTTCACGGACTTCTCGTTTCGACGCGAATGCCTGGTACTTTTTACATCCGAAATAATTCTTCCGGAGCACGCGAACGTATACAAAGCGTACCTACGCGATTCACGATTTCCAGAATTCTCCAAGTTATCAAGCACGCTAGAACCGTCCCCTCCCTCGCCCCAGCCCCACCGCACCCTCGCGGATGGTTGGCTGGAGCAGCCCCTTTTTGTTTTCCTTTTTTTTTTTTCGTTTTTTGTTTTTGCGTTTTTTACTTAATATCCAGCACCGACTAGCCGGTCGCTTCGTGTTGCCAGGTACGCTAGTGTCGTGGGTAGAACAATGTGGTATTTTTTTGCGAAGGTTGCACGGGATGCGTATAACAGTGCATGAGGCCTAGCCTCACGGTTTTATGGCCGTGTAATGGGGCCCCTCGGCCTCTCCGCTAGGGGGCCCCCTTGCAGAAATACGGACCGCGGTACCAATATCCTCGCTCGCTTCGACGATTTCTCTGGCTTTACACGTGTATCTTATTGCGCTTACATAAACGGCGCCGATTTCGTATCGGCGTTACCGGGTCTTTAGTTGTTGTTACAACGGTATCACAGTTTTGTCCAGCCGACGATTCGTTACAGATTGGTTTATGTTAATAGAGACTCGAGTAGCGTGGGCACACGGGCGGCGTATTTAGCATAGGATGGTGTGCTGGAGTTGGAGTGTGTTTGCCTCCCCCCCAGTTTTACATTTCTTGTTAACTAATTTTTAATTCGTTTCAAACTTTTGCTAAATTCCAACGTAAACTGCACAATATTTCATGCGCCGCAGTGCTTCGAGAAACAAATTCACTGCGCTTCACTGTTTCTCTTCGACGCCAAAAAAGTGAATACCGCAGCGCATACAGCACAATCGTACAACTTTACCACGTCTATCCTCCAACGCTAAACCATACTCGGGGCCTCCAAATTAATTCACGATCGTGATACGTGGCTCGAATAAGGGTCCAACGAGAAGGCGCATATTCCACGGATCCGAGAAACATTTCCCCGAATAATAACAATGATAATAATCTTTGGAGCTCGATGCATTCCGAGGTAATGGCAAGAACAGTAGGCACGAAGGTTCGATCTTATTACACAGTTTCGACGAAAGACCGCACGGCCGATCGTTTCCCGCGAATCAATTCCCCGGTGTCGACTTCCGGTGACGCGTCGACAGCTCCGACCAGGATCGTTTAATTTCGTTCCGTTCCGTAGCTACGGGTTCTTTTGCAACGGAATAATCATACCGTGTACCCGCGGCCAATACCTCAGTCCGCTTATGCACATAATCGTGGGTGGATGGTGAAAGAGAGTTGGAGGGGTTAGTTGTTAAGCCTCGGCTACAGATTAGTGTCGGCGAGACCGAAACTTTAAACGAGATCATTTCTTAGCTTAAACCCCCCCTAAATCCTCGATTTAAATCCGCTAATTGAAGACCGGCCGAAACAGCACGGACTCTTACTGCACCGCGATAATTTGACACGAAAGAGGATGAGCGATGGGGAATAGGATATTCAGTGACGGAGAGTTTCCTTCATTTGTGTACGGTGCCGATGGTATTTAGAGTCGCGTGCAATAGTTAATGCAGGGCGTCTGAAACGTTTCGCGCAGAGACTGTACGAACGACGTTTTCACCTTTTTCTCGTATTTGAATCCGTAAGATACATCACGGTTTAGAAGTAATTTCAATCGTATTGCATTTAGGATGACATATTGAGGAACGTCATCGAGACATCCAGGATATCCGCGACCGAAGGAATATGCATGCAAATTCATATTTTATATTAACCGCGAGGCGTGAAATATTAATAATTCATCTTATACGGAATGGTGTACAGTAATGAATAATTCTTGCCGCGACAAGTTACAAACTAAATTCTATTTGCATATCGTTCAAGATCGATTGTTACATATTCGTGTCACTGTTAGCTGGATATTTGATCGAGTATTTAATAACCAACGATACTGACAGCTGTCCCCTAAATGCAGACAGACGTGTTTGTCATGTAAGGTTCTATTTTTCAACCTGCATATGTCTTTTAATCAATATTTTTGGTGCCCCGGTACATTATAAAACAGACAGCAACTTTCCAACTGATATTATCAAAACGAAGATCAGTGTCAATATCTTCTTATTCGTGTTAAAATTTATCCTACAATAAAACTCAAATTGTCACGCACAACTTCAGCTGTGCATTTCTTCACTAATTTTAAAGCACCCTACCAAGTGTGTACATAGAACACCTCGTCCCGTAGCTTTATTTCGCACAAAGCGCCATAGAAATAATGTCGCAATATCACTTAGTATGCAACATCAATTTGCCAATTCGCGAGACAAAAGAAACCCAAAAAGTGCAACTAATTTTCCTCCTCGTTCAAGAACCATCAAATAACTCTCGTGCAATTCAAAAATGTTTTAAGCCGTTTTACGCGCCCTATCGCGAGGTACTTCTCGCGCTAGAATTTAATTAATTTAATGAGTATTCGACAACACAGAACACAACCTGGCAGAGAACAATGAATACAATAAACGGACCCTCTGAAACCGTGGTATTCGTCGCCTACTACAAGTTCCATGCTTCGAGTTTGAATGTGCCCCGATTAAACGAGCGACCATCGGTCGATCGTTCGATCTGCTTGTCCGGTCCAGATCCGAAGGAGCCTGGACGCTTAGTCATGCTCGACGTTCCCAGGCGTGGAACGCTTCAAGCGGTGTGGCCATCGAGACTTCTATATAGATACACAGTGTATATAAATACATACCTACATACCTGCGAAGCTTTGTAGTCACGTAACAACTTATATGTGGACCACCGTGGACCACAAAGGAAGTTGTACCTACATCAAATCGTTGGCTCGCTACATACCGCTTATAATCGTAACAACGATGAGCGAATAATTCTTTCGGCTGTTATACTGCAGAAAAAATGATTTTAAAAAGACCGCGATGCGACTTAAGGATCCTAGCATTTGGACAGGTTATATCCTGTTTCTTCCTTGCACAGTTTTTCATTATCCTAGAAAGAGTTCGGTAGAAACGGACGAGCAAGAAAGGAGCACCGTGGCAACGCCACAATTGATTCTGAATCCGTCGGTAATAAAATTCATTTTAGCTTTCCGTGCACGGCTTTTAATCTAGAAATCAAGAACTTAACTGATGGCACGCCGGTATTCGAATCATTCGGAAAGCGTCAATTTGAAGGGAAAGCCCTTACGGTAGAAGCAAATCATTTATATGATACGATATTGTTACATTTAAATTAACAACCTTCCACCTTCGATACTTTCATTTCAAGCAATATCGCCAAAGCAAGTAATTTTCAGTGGTTATCGCGTTTACCTCGCCTAACGTGCCCACATAAGGCCCCGTACCAAAAATCGAGTTGCTCCACATTTTACCAATTCATCAGCTGATCCGATCGAAGCGGGCGTGTCTCTCTAATGGACCAGCTGCGCGTCATCGCCTGAACACGCGAAGGATGAAACGCGATTAAGAGTTAAGAGACAGAAGGAAGAAGACGGCGAGGTGCGGGGGTGGACGGAAACAGCGGGAACGTTCAGAGGACTGTCCGAGGGTTCACGCGATAGGGAACGAGGTGGAGGAGAGGGAGGACGACCACAGCGACGTGCCGGAAGCGAGCAGGTGACCGGTAGTTCCGCTCCATCGAGCGCTGTTCCGCGCCACGGCCACTCAAGATCGACTCCGTAGTCCTCCTGGTACCTTTGGACTCGCATCACACGAGGCCGACTTTACGAGTCTTTGCCCGATCCTCCTCTCCGTCGTTCGCCGTTTCGCTGCCAGATCGACGCGTCCGTTTCCGCAGCATCGCTTTTTTCTGCGTCACAGGTGCGCAGAGGTAGTCGACGATTACACGACTTTTGAACGGACGCGCGTGCCGACGATGCTCGGCTGGACGATTAGGACGGTTTTTCTTTTTGAGCAGACGATCGTGGCTGGAAGAGTGGACGGAGCGGTTTGATTGGCTGATTTAAGTAATCTGCCGGGGAAACGATTAATTAATAAACATGAAGGGGGTCAAAGATCAGGTGCGATCTGCTCAGCGGGATACACGATTCTTCCTCGAAGTGCCCGGGTTTGGGTAAACTGCTGGAGAATACGTTTGACACGTTTTTTGAGCACACTGGGAGTACCAGTGGCACGCTGATTTAAACGTTTGCTGCAATTACCAACTATATGCAAAAAAATGGTAGTCACGGTTCATTGAGTATTGTTGTTGCAAGAAACAGCGAATTGCTTATTTGCGTACCTAATATTGTCACCTGACAGAGGAAGAACTCGTGGAACGGACTGTTTGAAGGAAAAAAGCGCATCGTTAGAGCAGCAACGCAATCATTTAAATCTATTGATCCATCGAAAATCGGACGTTGATAGATCACGTAGCTAGGCTAAATGATCGTGACGCGTCACAAGGATTCCCACAGTCACCCCGTGACCTGTAGTCCTCTCGCGTTCCATGACTCGATCGGTCGAGTCGCGCAATCGGTCCCCTCCCCGCTGACGCGGGTCGCCGGCCCGATAATCGGCCCATTCGCTAATTTCCAAATGCTCCTTCGCGGATACAGCGATCAGGGGGCCTAGGACGACCACGAACACAATGCCTGGGCACCGGTTACTCTACGTGGCATTACGTCGGATAGAGAAGTCCGTGAGCACTGTAAACCAGCTTGTATATCGCAAACGAGTGATTTGCATCAAATTGATCCGTTAAGTCAACAAGACCAGTTATACACGTTCGAGGTGTATCCCCCTGTCTCGGTACCAGGGATCCCGTCTCACAGAGGGGCCCGAAGTTGACTCGTTGCGCAAGCAGGACTGACCCCCAATGGAACGATTTGCTCCGCAACCGATCCTTTCTACCACGAAACTGCGAAAGATGATTGATGTGGGAGCGGTCTACGGCGATCCGTTTCGTTTCGTTTCGTTTCGTTTCTTGCGTCGATTCGTCGAGGAACGTGCCCCCGTCGTGCCACGGGCCCGAACCGGCCGCGCTCCCGAACTGCCCGGGCCCTACGTCGAACCGGGCCTGATGGATGGAATATCGGTCAAGATGGACGTCTTCCTTCTGGCGGTAAATTCATAAGCGTGCTTTGCGCGCTGATAGAGAAATTGATGTTCGGTACGGAGCGATCGCGGTGATGCAATGGCTCGCGTTTTAGATTTATCACATTCCCGTTCTGGCTCTTTGGTGTACGCCACTGATAAAACGACCAGATTATCGTAACAGTGCAAGTATTTTCTGGTTGATCCTCGAAAGGCTGCTGCCGCGATTTACCGCACGAGAGACGGTGCTCGTGTCTGTTCGGACCCGTAGTAACGATTCGCGCGTGCGACAATGTTCCTTCAATCTTCTTTCTCTTGCCGCAATGGATTTCGCCAATTTCTTAGGCATTTCTAATTAATATTTGCTACTTTTATATAGACGAAGATAGACAGTTATAGGTAACAATATTTATAACGAATATTACACTTTTTGGTTTCTACTTTATGGCACAGCGCAGAATAAGGATTTAGATAATGGAACTGTGCTAGTACTACGCTTCTGAAGTACTGAATGTTCTGCATAAAAAAAAAACTTTTAATCGTAAATTTGTAGCAACCTATTAAAATTAATGGAATGCACCCATGAATCCGATTACGCGTAGAATAAAGGCCGGCCAAAACCGCCGACAGTAAAGAAAAACAATATCGAATATACCAAGTATACTCCGTACAAAGCAATAAAATATATAAAACTCTATTAACAAAACTGTGCCTACCAAACGGGGGAAGAGCGCGAGTGGTCCTAAACCACCGACCGAACCCTTAATTCAATTCATAAACTATTTTACCCTGCACCGCTGAAACTAATAAACAATAATTGCATACAATATTTTATCAAACGAGCCCCGGTAACAGTCTAAAACCTGAGTATCGGTAAAACAAACTGAGGCGAGGCATCCTTCGGTGCAACAGTGAAAAGCAATATCTTCTTCGTAAAAAACGAGCAGTATTAAAAGTCAGAAAGCCGTTTCCTATATAGTAAACTTAAACGGCCGGGAAAATAGAGATTTACCGAAGATAGTTATTCGCCGAGATGTACGCAGCCGAGCAAGAGGTATCTGCCGTTTGGTTTATGGGTGAACGATTATGTATGTGGAATGAATAAATCACGAGTACCAGGTAACGCAGGCTACCACGTTTGCGCATACCTCGTGCCTCCCGGAAAGAGGAGGGCATTCCTAGTCATTTTAGCCGGGCATACGTATGGTAACATGCCCGATGCTCCGCTATGGAAAAGAGTAGAATTCCTCGGTAGTAGCACGTGTAACGAAGAATTCGCTCTGGCCTCCTTCGTGCGGCACGGTCAATCAAAAATCCCGATGGCAGATCGTAAAATTTCAGCCGGCGCTTTGCTTCCTGCATCAATCATACGTGTATTGTGAGGCTTTACGGCCCGCCTTTTGTGTTCGGGCACACGGTTCACTTTCACGGATCAAGGAGAACCTGTCGATTCCTCGCCGTACGATCCATGCTATTGTCTCAATTGAGCTGATATTTTTGTGTCTCCCACGAAGTCGGATGAGCGGTAATCTCGGAAACGTTTCGTGCAATTCAGCGAGCGTTACGGGGCGACAGAATCGTTTGATTTCCAACATAGACGGCTAGGTCTGAAAATGTTCGATCGTACATTCGCCACGTGAATTTACTTCATTTCATTTTATTTCCCGGTTTCAACATTGGGAGAAGGAATGTAATTATTGCGATTGTTTCGAATTGTGATGCGCTTTCATTCGATAGGTTTTTCTGAGCTTGATTGTTTTCAATGAAAATTCATCAAACAGCTTACGTTTAGTATCTTAATGTCATTTATTGCGAGGATCAATATGATCTGAAGCTTTCATCCCATTGGTATGTAATGTGAACTGATTTTGCTTTACTCTCTATGTAAATAAATTTGTGATGGGTCTCTAGCCTATGAAAAATGTAAAAAGATTTATTACTGAAATTAATTATTTAAATTGGACACGAGGAATCTATAAAGTTACGTGCGATACAAACTGTTAATATCGTACAATGAATAAATATGTATTACCATCGAGATCAATATCTGACAGAGTTAAAAATATTCAATGACGAACGGATAGCACACTTCAGCAATAAAGGATTGCGAATCATTCTGAAAGACAAATGTCTGTCAACAAACGGGAATACTCGCATAATCAATGCACTCTCCTGCTATGATTCATTGACATACTTCGCTCTTTACGTACCAATGCTTGGTCTCGATCTTCGGAACGCATACCAATCTTAGTCGGATCGAAAGTAGAGCAAACGTTGCGAATCGTTGGTCGAAAAACCCAGCGCATCTTTCTGTCGACGACATCGAGAAACTTTTGTAACATCTCGACGAGTGCCATTTATGTTCTTACGTGAGCAGTTTTATGTGTAGCAAAAGGAAATTAACAGCCAACAGCATACGATTTTATCGAGACACGCTGAATGGGAACGTCAAATTTATTGTGCTCCGTTTGTCGCATAGTTTGTAAATGGAAAATGGTAAATAACTTGCGAATAGGAAGCTATTATGTTCCTATTTCATATTAAATTCACTGCAATGCCTATGCAATTATTATTAGAAGAGTCGAATTGTAATAACAAAATAATTTGCCACGTCTTCTAAAATAATTCTATATCGGTGAATTTTGGACTAGTGCACTGAGAAATGTATAATATTTCATCCATATCTATACACAATATAAACAGTTTTATGAAAATATTCCTGCAGATGTTCACGTAAAATAACTTTCTTAACGCAGAGATTTGATAATAAATATGCACACTTTACGGTTTCTATCTAGGACAGCAAATACTACTTCTTTAATCTTCAAATTGAAGTTTTTAATAAGACCAGAGAGGCAGAAACTTAATTTTAAGTATAAACTTTAAATAGACAACGGTATAAGCCCCCCTCGCAAAGAAAGGAGCATGCTTTTATGTGGCAATTTAAGGAGGAGAAATCAAGACTGGATAGAGTTAGGTATTTAAATGAAACCGTGTGTCTTTAACGACATGCAGTTCGCCGAGCAAAGTCCTCTAGACTTCCGCTTGTAATAGAAGTGTACCGCGTGCAGACTGTGTTACAGTAGCCATACTCTAACGATAAGAATATTTTCTTTATACTTCCTTCGCAATCACTTTATTACAGCAATAAATTTATAACTGTAGCATGGGTACGCAATTTTGATTGCCACCGAGTCGGATAGCGTTATAACACCCAACTGCGACGTATGCGCTCCAGGAAAATATTAAACCTTCGATTGCAACGATAACGAAAACGGGCGAAACACATCGACGAATCATTCAACGTAACTCGAAATTGACACCAGTACTGTACACGCGTTACTACTTTCAACGGGAACACCTTTGTATTCTTAACATTAAACGGAAGAAACGAAGAGGTCGACGATTTTGAGAAATCGAAATGAAGCTGTGCGTTTAATAGCGCGCCCTTTACGGCGCAAACCTGAAGTCCTGCGGTTATAAAAACGGCGCACTGTCTTCTTGCGAGCGTTGCAGTCGTCCAACCACAGAAGTACTAATTTACAACGGGATGTAACCCGAAGGGTAGAGCATCTTCTAAGTCGGAGGGAACGAGTCGCGGGGTAACAGATTTCGAAGCTCAAAAATATTCGAGATTTCCCCTCAGCGCCTACGTACTACGCATGTAAAACAAGCTACGATTAACTATGCGCGAGACAAATCAAAACAAACGGGGGCAACCCAGATTCCGTTCGAGGAGGATCCGAAATAAAGCATGGGCCAATCGATAACACACAAGGGTGCAAACCACGTCCTAAACTGTTCGCATCAAGTTGAACGTTCCTGGTGTCCATAATTCACGGCAATTCAGTGGTAGAGGAACTCGCGGCAGGGCCAATGACCTAAATGAAGCCGTGTGTCCCTAACTACATGCACTCCGGCAAGCAAGGAAAGACGGTGCTTCCGCGGGTGAAAGGGATGCGCCACGTACTTTCTGCATTACACTGCGACCGACCTCAAGAATATTTACTAATTCTCGTTGCGTAGCGAGATAACGTGGAGGGGGGAGGGGGCGAGCAGGGCGCGGAGAAGGGTTGGCCGTCGCAGGACGACGAGCGGGCTAAGAAGGAGACGGCCGAGGATCGGTAGCAGAGGACGTTAGAAGCGGAAGAAAACGACGAAGAAAAAGGAGACGAAGGAGAAGAGATAGAACAACGGTGCGGGGTGGGCGCGCGCGAGAGAGAGAGGGAGAGAGACGGCTATGTCAAAGGAGAGAGACAATTGGTGTACGCAAAGGGAGAAAGAATCGCGGTAAGACATTTGTAGAGAGAAAGGGCGGATAGAGAGGAACGCGGGAGAGAGAAATGAGACAGAATGATTTTCTTTCTCCCGTGGAGAGGCAACGACTACCAATTCCCTTATACCCACCAGCCGCCAACCCACCACCCTCGAAAAGAGTATTTAAAGTGACGTCACGGGGGTTGGATGAGGAAGTACAGGAAGAAGAGGAGGAAGAAGAAGAAGAAGAAGAGGACGAGCAGGATGAGGAGGTATCGCGGGGACGGGGTTGTTCGGGCAACAGAAGAAGGAGAGAGAATACCGCTGCGGTAGTAAGGAGTAGGATAGGAAGATGCTTTAAGACGCTCAATATAAATACTAGAGGGGGTTGAGAAAAAGGGTTGCTTCCCTTCGGGCCGACGACGCCGGCCGGAACGTGTACGCTCAAGGAGAGCATAGAAGAGAGACAGCGGTGCAAGGACCATCGAATAGAGAGGGACAGTGTGTATCGTGGAAGAAGAAAGGTAAGGAGGACGGAAAGCTTCGCAGGATAGGTGGTGGATTGGCGGGACGGAGGGTGTCGAGGGTGTACCGGGGGGTGGCAGCGGAGTCAGAGGGCCGCCGGAGAGAAGTAGAAAGGTGGGTGGATGGGTGGGGTAGAGAGGGCGGGAGGGACAGGGTAGGGGGGGACAGGGCCTACGGGGTTGGAAAACTCACCCCTTTTCTTGCTTACCCTCGCTCACTGTTTAATTGCATCTTACTTTCGAATTTTCCGCGTGGAGCTATCGATCGAGACACGCGAAAGGGGGTTCGTTTGCGTCTTATCTCCGACAGCCCTCGTCGTCTACTCTCCTCGGCCTCTATCTCTTTCGCCCTTTTTCTCCCTATTTCCCTCGTGCGCCAGACCCGTTCCTTTGCTAGTCTTCGCCCACCTCATCCAACTTACCCACATCAACCCCTATTCCCAGAAAGCGTGGGGTCTACTCGTGCTACCTTAGTCGGTCCACCCACCCTTCGCGGACTATTTAAAACTGCACATAGCCGCTGCGTAAGCCAATGAGCTACCCGACGCAACGTCCCAGAGCCGATTTTTTACTTGCCGAGCATCTCC
Source organism: Nomada fucata (assembly GCA_948146005.1). NCBI lineage: Eukaryota > Metazoa > Arthropoda > Insecta > Hymenoptera > Apidae > Nomada > Nomada fucata. The sequence continues at coordinate 6,375,004 of OX411277.1, forward strand.
AGGAAAGCCCCTTTCGATTTTAGGCACGGGCGCTGGATCCTGTTTGCGCTTCGCCCGGCCAACTTTCCTAATCAGATGTCGCGGTGCTCTATAATTATTTTCCCACTCTGTCACGTTTCCGCGACGTTCGTCGTTAACGCGTTTAACGTTACGGGTATAGGATATCGTTCGTTGACGAGTGTCAATTGCATGAATGATTGAAGAAATCTCGAACGTATCGGGGAAACACGATGATCTATATCGAGCGCGTTTATTGGTTTCCCGGGAGAAAAGAGGAAGCCCGGGACTTGCCGCGGCGAACGAGAATTTCCGGCGAAATTCGGTATCTGATTATGGGAGTCAATGACCAATTCGTGCTCCCCGATACCGCACCGACGCGCGGGATATAAAAACGTAGCTCGATTATATCGTCACTGGTATCCGTCGTATCCTACGCGCAGATGTATACCAAAAAAATGAAACGGTAGAAAGTAATATCAAAACTGTTACCGCTCCGTTCTTCCTTTGCAAACAAAATTGTCAAACGGAGGAGCCTTGGCAATCGCCTTGGCGAACGAAGATTGGGGGAAGCTCCGTTCAATCGAAACCGTGGTTAGAAAAATTGAAACGCGATAAAGAAAAAGAAAGAAAAGAAGAAGGCAGGCTCGTGCAGCATCGCAACGTTCATGTTCCAAGATCGGCAGGAAGGAAACAGAGCGTGGCGTAACGGGGAGGCGCCCGATGTTATTTTCGCCCCTTAGATTTTTAATCAATCCGTCACTGGTAGGGTAGAGAGACGGGGTGGTTTCTTCCTTAGTTCCCTTCCTCGCCTCGTATTTAAAACCTCGGGGCTGATGAACGCTTCTCATGCCAAGCAGCCTGCCTCCTCTCCAGCCCTCCCACCGGTTCCACCGCCACCGCCGATTCCACCCCCGTCTTCCCCGTGACGCCTCTTCAACCCCGGCGAAACTCACGCACGCATACGTATACACCGGCGCACGTACACGCATGCACGTGAGCTCGTTCACCCTTCGTGTTTCTTCCAACGATGGGACGGCGAGGTGAGGCGAGGGGTGACAAAAGTAGGGGGTTATTTCATAAGTGCGCAACGCATCACGTGCAGGTTTGTCCTCTGCCATTACGTTTCCTTGCGTTGCAATATAGGCCGGGCACAATAGTCGTTACAGACACTTATGGGGCCTACACGCGAGTATTGCGCCAATGCCGGATAGAGAATGCGACGGGCTTTTGTTCGCTGTAGCGTCGTCTTAATTTCGTGGTCGATATGTATTTCGCAAATGGAGGCGCGCTCTCGAAGGGAGCGCACCACTTTTCACGGCACACACGCGAAACGCTTTCGCGAATTTAGGCAGCGAGCTGAGCACTCGGGCAGCGTCGCGTGCACGCTCCCTCTATTTTTTCGGCGCACAATAGACAGCGCTTGCATGAATGACTTTGTGCGCCGTGAATGAGACGCGTGAAACATACGATGATTTTGCGTTCAGCAAACTGGTGTCGCGATGCTGCTCATTGAAATTCCTTTTGTGCAGCATTTTTAGAGAGTTTGATGTTTGTCGCTTGTCGCTGTACGCACGACAATTTTACGGTTATTCAGCCTTAGACAGATGTTAATAGTTTCGCCACGGTACGTGCACGCGTACGTTACACGTGCGTTTGACGAATAAATGCTACGAAGAATCTATATCTAGCCCCGAAACCAAATTCCATCGAAATTTCCAAACAGATTGCTACCTCGCAAATAGACTTAACGTTTAAACCGCCCACATAATATGTCCTCGTGTAGCTCACTAATAATACCAATAATAAATAATTTTTCAGCGAAACAACTAAACATCGCTTCGTAATAATCATGCACACGTACGGGAAACGCGTATGAGGAACATTCGATTCCGAGAAACTCTATGATGCTAATAACAGAATCGCGTACACGGAAAAGCGACAATTTTGTTCTATCCTCTTTATGCGTCGAACAAGGATACTTCTTATGTAACCTTCTTTCTCGAGCATACAATGAGTCTTACCTGTCCTCCACACGCGTTCGGGTTGTCCACGTAACGCGGTTCAGTCTGCGAAGCCGATCTCGGAAAATTCTCGTCGCAGTCCACGTGTAACCAACCTCTTTCAATCTCGCGGCCACCGGTCGATGGAAATCCGTCGAATTATCATCGCGGCCGGCTCGACGCGGGGCGAAACGAGTAAAAGCTCCGGTCGGACTTTTAATTCGTACATGTGCGAAGAACGAACGCACGCGAGCGTTTCCTCGCGTGCCCGACCCGACGCCTCGCGTGTAATTTCACCCCCGGTGCTGACTGTGTGCTGGCAGCCCTACGGTGCTTATGTACGCGCTAACCATTACACGTTTAACGTATGCGTGCACCATTAACCTTCTCGACCTTCTCGTCCACTTCGAATCCACTGTTCTCGGCTCGTTTAACCGGCGTGATTTCGTTGAGCTTACAAACGTCCAAGCTCGAACGGGCGAGCGCCGATTCCAGATAATTTTTTCCATTGGTTATTGCTCGATGGAGATGTTCCCGTTTCGTGGAACAACTTCCCCGTCGTCAATTGTCTCCCTCGGCTTAGAGATTGAACCGGATTGAATTCGCGAACGGTCATTTCAGGGGTGATCGATAGTAATTACGCGTAAAACGGATTGGTAATTTTTCGATTACAGTTTCATTTAAGGTCGCGCAGAAACCTAGAGCGGACTGATTTTGTTCGCCGTTAAATATTTCGCAGGCGCTTTGGGAAAGCTCGGCAGGATTCAATGGTCGCGCGAAAGATATGTTGTTCAATGGCTGGTGAAATACGAGCATCGTGCTGTACTACGGACTACCAAAGCCAGGTGAAACGGTCCCGGTGGGTCGATATCAACGTCAGTTGATCAATTTAAGCGATGAATTGGAGAAAAAGGGACCATTTACAGGTCGGGGAAGCCGCAAAGTCACGTTTGCTGCACGACATCGTCCGACCGCGTGTTGCTCAAACGACGATAGAAGTAATCTTCAGCTTGGTCTGAGAAATTCTTCCCCACGCAACGTACTCGCCCCACTTAGCCCCCAAGTGATTATGTACCATTTGTTTAGATCGCTGCGATCTTACCTCGCCGATACACGCCGTAACGTGGTTGTCGGTGTTGAAAGATGTGTTTATGATTTAGTCGCGTCCAAGGCACCGAGCTTTCGTCCTCAATATAATTGTGAACCTAACAAACGAATAAATTATTTTGTTTTGCACAGCTCTTAAGGAAATGTATGGCGAAAAATGGCAGCATGAATCTTGCCCCAAAAATAAAGCTGCAATTGTGTGAAACCAACGTGGCATAGTGATGTTAATAACGTCCGTATATGTTGTGTTCAATTTATTTCTGACGTCCCTGTTCCAATTTGCAACTCCGCCCGAATATGATCGATCTAGGAGTGTTCGATCGACTCGTCACCAGTTACCGGCAAAAACTTCGGACGACGAAGCCGGCAGCGCGGCGGAAGGCACGACGAAGGGTACAAACTGTTACGAGAAGCGAAGAAAAACAAGCATCCACGTGCAAAGTCGTAAAAACGCATTTCCGGAATGAGACGAATCCCGAGGCATTCTTTGTAGCTGCGACGGACCTCGTAGACGTGGGATTCCAGGATTTCCTTGACACAAACAATGAAGCTGTGAAAGAGATGTGAATTGCTGATGCATGACACAGACCGCAGTCCACATCCGGCATCATCGACCGACTCCTGCGAATTCTGATCGACCGCCCTCCCATCCCTTCCTTGGGACTATATTAACCGTCCAGTTTTCGAGCGGCTCCAGCCAAGGATATTTCGATTCCGCGGATTCTGCTAAACAGCAAAACGAATCTCCGTTACATTACAATTTCTCTGTTACTCTGAATTTGGTATTCATTCTGCCACCTACTGACTGCTTATCACGTGCCGGGTCACCCCCGTGCATTGCAGTTTCGTCGGGCAGCGATCGAAATTTGTATCGCCGCGTCGCAAGAAATTACTCTCAAATTTCCATGAAAAAAATTAGAAACGATTTGTCGTCCACTCGACACCCCATCGGAATAAACCTCTCGGGAACTCCTCGTTCAAGAATACACCACCGATACGCGCAACCGTGAATACGGATTACGTTCCCGTACTCGAATCGAGAAACGAACGGAATCAACGCGGAACAGCACATTTCTAGCATCAGCGAGCTACGACCAGAACGATTTCTACACGAGCTTACAGAGAGAAACTAGATGCCGGCGGACTAAACTAATTTTCGGCGTTTAGCCGCGCCACGGGGAAAGAGTGAGAACTTTCGACGAAGGAAAACAAAAGGCCAAAAAACAAAAAAAAAACACCCAAAAAAAAAACGGTGACCCGGGCGATACTTTTGGTAGAAGTGCACCATGGCAGCGGAGGTGGAGAAGGACGAGGAGGACGAAGGTGGAGGGTGAGGGGGCCGGGAGGATGGCAGAGATGTTGTAGGAGGAGATCGGGGAGGGGTAGGAGGAGGACCAAAAAAAAAAATTCATGTCATACTCGAGTGGTTTGCTCGAGCCGAATGCTCGGCGCGTTTTACTGCGCTCTACTGGGCTCCAGCGGGCTCCACTTCGCCAGAACAAGGAAGGTCTTGGTTAAATCCAAAAGCGACTAGCACGCTTCTACTGGCCGCACCAAAGCGAGCGTATTGCGGCACCAACAGTCAGAAACGCCGCTCTGCCAGACTGCACAGATCGCTGCATTAATGCCATTCTTCCGAGCCCCGTTCATATTTTTCCTTGCTTTCCTTTCTTCCTCCCATTTTTCTTTTTTCATTTTTTTTTTTGGGCGTTTTGTTTTGCTTGCCTACACCGCCGTGCCGCCCGCCCGTCCTCCGTTTGGTCCCGGGGTCCTCCCCGCCCCCCCTTCTTTTTTTCTTTTTTACCGAATCGAACTAACCGTGATACGAAAAATTGCACGCGCACCGGGACGATAATGAAAGCGCGATACGAAGCCCCGCTCGAGTAATGACGAGATCAGAAGCGTTTATCGTTATCGACGTTCTGCCCGATCGACTTGATTTTTCGGCGTCACGCACGGTTGTTCCGCTCATCGACTAAATGATCCTGTTTCCGTCGGTCTATTGTTTCATTGAGCAGCGATTCGATTTGAGAAATGAAAGGGATTTTTCGATCGGCGCTGCGCTTCCTCTGCCCAAGGCGCGAGGTACGGCAATCGTTTCTCAATCGCGGAACGATTCGTCGCGTGTATGCGTGCGCGTGGGTAGAAACCCGGACAGTAATGTAAGTAATAATTAGGTCGCGCGTGGATTTTGCTCGTTTTATTGGCACGGTTGGAATATGTTGTAACTTTAAACTGTTGTGCGCCAAATGACGACCCATATTCGAGTTACTCTGTATCGCCTCAATGTAGATATACAATACGTATATAATATTGCAAATGCTGAATGTGTAGTGAAACTTTGTTAGAGTTTACACTGAAGTTTGGAAACATCGTTGAAATATATAGATGCTGAAGAAACACTGGTGTTAGTAATTTTATCGTACCATATCCGTTATGTATTCTATGCGACCTGGTTGCGCGATGTGTATGTGGTTACGTGAAAGGTTCAGTTATTCGATGTCTCTTTCACATTAATGACAGTTTTTGTAGGATCTATGTTACACGTCGAAGATTATCTGCGCATAAGGAAATAAAACAAGCGGTATAAAATACTCGTAGAAATACCTGCGATTAATTAATGCAATTTTACGAATCAGCGTTAAACAGCGTTAGCAATCTATTTTTTAGCGTTGTATTCACATTATTATTTAGTCAGAGTCGGTGTAGCGTTTCTACCGGACTTTGAGTGTAAAATAAACGACATAGGAAAGATCAGACACTTCATCCTCTGTCCCCTGACCTAAATTCTCGGACTTCATTTCAGGGGGCGACGAAGGGGAATATTTATAGAATTTATCATCCTCATCTTTAATAAGTGCTCTAACAGGTGCGACGTTGCTAGCAAAATTAAGACAAGCCAATCTGTCAAATAATGCACAAGCAACATATGATGGAAAACGTAAACGCTTTGAATGATGAATGAAAACTAAATTAAGAGCTTCGACAATAATATTTCCCGTGTACGCCGCAAACGTTAAGAAATATTTATAACCATGATACTTTCGCGTAATGCGGTAAGTTTTAATTTGAAAGTCAATGTTGTAGTGTTTATTTAATGAAGTATTTCGTATCAACTTTATTAGACAGCAAATCCCCTTCAAATTTTTAAATCCTTTTCTAAATATAATACTGAATGACTTTATACTGTCGTTTCGAGAACGGACGTGGGAATAAATCCGATACGGAATTGTCTGTAATTAATGTTCGTCGCAAGGTAATTGCGAATTGAGCATATAATATTTGCAATTTCAACCTTTTCTTGCCAATGCATTTCTGTTTCGCCGGTATAGCTATAGAATTTTTGTACATTTCATATAATGTTTCAATTATATCATAAAACCGTAATAATCCTTCTTCATTTAATTCATTAAATAATTATTCATAATGCATCTGCAAGTGCCTCGCCCCTAATTGAGATACTACAGAGATCAAACAATCGCAATAATCAATAGCTTCCTAATTATATCCCTCTCCCCGATTCGTACCTGCACCACCGGCCAAAAGATGTTAATATTAAATAAAAGATTGAGGGGCTTTTCAAGTTCGAATCGAGCGATTCCAAATATTTAATGAGCAGTACACATATCCATTAGCATCATTATGTTGTACTGATTGCGAAACTATTATCTGTGAAACGTATCCATGCAAATATTAGACCGCAACGTATCTCGTAGGGAACGAATACCTAATGCTTTTAATTGCGTTCCCAAATATTGAACGTCGCGACTTTATCAAATCAGTGAACACGCATTCCAATATCTCTCCCCCTCTAAAAACTATGCTAGCCCAATAATAACACGCGCGGCTTTAATCGAGTATGACCCAAAAATGACAAAAATGCTTCGTATGTCGTACATATCGGCTGCATCGACCAACAGAAAATACTGCAAAATTCCAATATTATTTCAAATACAAGTCGCATGAAACGATGAATCTTAGAAATATTATGTCTTGTGTCACGCGTCAAATTTTACAGACCATCGACATTGTTTTTCACGCAACAAAAGAGAACGGGAATCATTCGAACGACCATTGAGCATAATAAAATTTACTAGATAAATATAACACGATCCACAGTCGAGCGAAGAAATCGAGAAAGCCCTCAACGGAAGTGCACTAACCAAAACTCTGTTGCACGCAAAACAAGCATCGAACGAAATAACCAGTCTACCTCGATTCTAGCCCGAACAAGGGACACCCATATCACTGTTGGCGTAGTCTAATGAAGGCTCGGCAGATGTTCGTGGACAGAGTGTCTCAGGCGGTACCAGCGAGCGCGGTCAAGAAAATTGCGCGAAACAATCCTGTAAGTCCTGTCCAGGATTTTGATAATAGAGAACGTGGTCTGTCGAATTCCGAAGCGTTGACCCAACCCCGCGGCGAGCTTTCCGGCTGATCACCCGTTACGGACACAGTTACGTGCATCTAACACACGGTTCAAGAGCCACGGAGAGAGCGAGTCCGTATGAGAATACAGAACGCGCTACATTCGGGGATGCAGGAGGGTGAAACGAGAACGGGCAGATAGGAGCAGATACCTATAGAGGAATAAAGATGGTGGCAGAGAGTGAAACGGAGAGGGAGAAAGGGGTCTGCGCGATGGGATGGATGCTACACAGTACGCGGACGGTCTTAGCGGTATCTTGGCTCCCTCGCTGTCCTGGGGGCGAGCGGCTAAATACCTCAGGATTGTTACTATTGCCACCCCTTTGCACCCTCTCCCTCTTCGCCCAACAGGCCACCCACCTCACCCATTTTGATAGGATGGAATGGGTTAATGCTATTGATTCACGTGCACAAGGTGCTTGGGTAGAAGCGGCACCGACGGCCGCCACTGTTTGACAGTAACGGATCTCCTCTTGTCGTTCTCTCTCTCTCTCTCTCTCTCTCTCTCTCTCTCTCTCTCTCTCTCTCTCTCTCTCTCTTTCTCTCTCTCTCTCCCCCTTGCATCCGTTCTCCTGCGTTCTCGTTCACCCTTTATCCCGCCTCTGTGCCCCTCTGTCGTTCACTCTCTTTCCACTGTTGCGCTACCAGATACCTAGGCGGATGCGACTATCGAACCCCTTGTACTTTCCGTTTGTGTCCCTCACGGAGTTGGAAAAGTCCGGATAGGGTACCGTCGTTTAAGTGCCCGATGAAATGGCTCGGAACGGGTACCGGCCGACACTTTGACTTTTGTGCCGGACCACAGACCCGAAACTTTCGGCCTCCCGTTCCTTATGTATCGATTAATACGAGCGATTCGCGAGGACATCGATCGGACGTTACACGCGTGTTCACGAGGACTAGCGCGCACCTAACAAGTGCTAAGTACAATATTTTTGTGCAAGTCGACGATGCATCGGGTATATCGATACGAATCGTGCGACAAGGAGTAACTCAATCTCGTTTGTATTTTTGATGTTCTGCGCTTTACATCTTTGACAACGAGAGAAGAACAATTTCCACTTGTCCTACCGGTGTGCGATATTGCGTTGAATTTTATTAAGCGGTTGTCAACCGAGAAAGTTCGGACGTGCAGCACTAATTCCGCGATCAAAAAAGTTTACGCGGTCCGCTTCGAATTTTCGCAGGGATTGCTCCGGAGACCGTTTGCGACCACGGAGACTGCAAAATTTTTGTTCCGCTTTATCCATCGCAGCGGTTTTATCGCGGTGCCGTACAGTGTTTGGAAAGCTGCGCGTACGAAGCAGCGACGGGGAATGACGGAGATTTATATTCGACATTCAATATCCGTAGCAAAGCTTTTCGGGATAATCGACGCTGCAAGCTTTATGTAACATCGCACCCCAAGATTACGCAAATATTTCCGCACTATGACCTGCAACTATCAACCTAGATAGTTTATACTATTGATCTATTTGCGCACGATATTTGAACGCAAACGGCGATGACGTCTGTCGGTGTTTCCAGCGATGAACAGAACTCCCTTAGACTAGCGTAAGTTGCACCGAGAAATTATCCGTATCCACCGGCCGAAGTGTCGTACGCGATATAAACTTCTTCCAAAAGTAACGAGCCTACCCCCCTCTCTTTTTTTTTTACGGCGGTGATACTTGAACCGTCAGACACTGATTCGGTTAGCCGTCCGCCTTAAGAATATTCAAACTTCCCTTTAGACTTTACAATTTGGACCTGGCAAAGTTCCTCGACAATCGTGTCCCTCGGATATCGTTCAGTTACGTATAAGAAGGGCTCGTTCAGCTCACGCTATAAATAGCACATTTAGTATGTGGTGCCAACATCGGCCGTTCAACACCCCATAGTCATCGCCCCATTTTGGTACTTTTGAATCGGGGCTCTCTGCCCCGAGGAGCGATATCTATATACCTCTCCTTCCCACTTGGACAGTTACTTCGTGAGATTACATTTTTATCGATCTGAAATACCTGTCCCCGTTAACAATTCAACGAAGACGGCTGACACATATCCTCGGAGTATTAATTAACGATATATATTTCTATCCGTCGCGAATCAATCAGATCCATCGAAAAACGTCTACAGGACAGACAACGGGGAACAAAAGTGTGGCTGGAGTTATACGATTTGGCAGGGGTCGTTCTAATAGTAAAATACGGCAGGTGCAATTAAGTTGTCTTTGAAATAAGTTCGCTCGAAATTCTAACTCTTCATACATCTTCGTGTCTGTGTAATGAGAAAATTGCAGTTTCGCAAGTCGCTTTATTGGGGTTACTATATATCATGGATAATAAAGCCGGAATGAAATCGCGGTGCTTTCTTAAATCATCATCGGGTCACGCGATAATATGCACGGGAGTTTCTCTTTCGCAATCGTTCTCGGTACGCTTTCGGAATTTTTCTCTCACGGGCACGAGAAACAATACCCACCAAAAGTGTCCCTGTTCCCGATCGTCTTCACTGATCCGCGACCTTACGTCCTCCTTCACACTTTCACGAGCACATTTCTCCTTTTTGTTAACGGCCGGCACGCACAGTTTCACGAAGCGGAGGCCAGCCGCCAGCTGGCACGCCGAACCCCGTCACGACTCGGCCGATGAGCAGCGCGTACCGCCCAATTACGATAATGGGACATCATCGTCGCGACGCGCGACTCTAAGGAACGAAGCGGACGGACGTATGACCAGCAACGAAACCGAACTGTTTGCGTACGCAAACATACGGGAGCCGGGGGAAATTTCGATGACATCGAGAACCAATTTTCGGCGAAACTAATGCAGTACCTTGAGTCGAGGTAGATGACCCTAAATACGAATCTTAATTCCCGTGCTATTACGGCAATACGAATCGTGGCGCTCCGGTGGACACCAACAAGTGTCAAGAAAATCAGGGGGGGAGCACACGACAGGGAAATAAATGGACAAATGACGGGGGGAGGACGAAGAAAGGTGCAGGTGGATACGAGTGTCGCAGCTTCGCGTACAGTGGACCGTTTCTGTCGACGCTATTTGGGGGTGTGAGGAGGGGTGGGGGTGTTGGGCGAAGGTAATGGCTTGCACGAGAAGAAAAACGAGCTGGCGGCAAGGATGGAGCAGGAGAGACAGTCTAGGCTAGGATATGATAAAGCGAGACGGATAGGTGGAAGGAGGAGAGGGTGAAAGTCTTAGCCGGGGGCGTACATTATCGTGACTTGTAATACAATATGCAGATAGATATTTGCAACTCGCACACAGAGTTCCCGCAGGCAGCAGCGGCGCGCTCCGGCGCTGCCCCATGCTGCCTCTCGGAAGTGCGATTGGAGGGAAGGAAGATGCCTCGCGTCCTCTCCGTTCGGTGCACGGCTTGGCCTCCTTCTCGCGCCTTCTGCGGCCGGACACGAAGAGCGGGCCGTGCTGGAAGGAGAGGACGCCTAAGGACGGGAGAAAGAAAGGGACGGTGAGGCAGGGACCGGAGGGGGTAAGAAACTGTGAAATATCGATTAAGTTTGCCAGTAAGACAAGGAACGTCCGCGAGGCGAACCTGCAAGGTGGGAGGGACGATTCGAAGGTGGCGGCGGTGGGTGGTCAGGGAGAGGGGTAGGTGATATGAGCATTGTATCGGGGAATTAACGGTACTCCCTCCGCTCTCGTACCCGAACCACCGCCGCCTCCTTCCACCGCACCTCCACCTACTACTCTCCTCTCCCTCTCGCGCTCTTCCTTCGTCCGCGTGTTTCTCCTCGCCCTTCTCTCAACCACGGACCCCTTGCCGTCTTTCGAACACCGTCTTCCTTCCACTCGCGTCTCTCACCTACGATTTTCTTCCTCTCGCCGTTTCTCCGTCTCTCTATTATATGTACTGTCTGCATGTATATCTTTCCGTCTTTCTCCCGGTGGCTGGCTCTCGCTTGGCGTCTTACGACTTACCCCGCCGCGGCCACCTTCGTATTCGCCTCTGCCCAGCACACGTCCCAGATCGCCTCCCGAGCTACCCTCTATCTGACACTGGTGTGTACAGCAGGACGCCCAGGGGAGAGGGCGGACGGCTCGCTTTAGATAGGGGGATGCAACGGGTTGCGGAGATGCGAGCGTCCTTTCGTCTCCCTTTATCGCCTTTCCCGGCCATCGGTGTACGCTTCTCCGTGCGCCGCGCCGTGGACACGTCCCTCTGTTATCTGGACACTCCGTAGGGTGATCAGGAATTGCATGTCGAGTACATGAATCACGCGAGGCGCGCGATCGATATAGTTTCAGGGAAGGATTTTGATCGTCCTGTCTCGTGGCCTTACCCCCCCCCCCCCCGATGATAAATTCCGTCGCGAGACACTGCCGATAATCCGACCGCTCGTTTTTCCTCTCTCCGTACGGCGTTTACCCCTTTCACGAATAAACTCCTCCGTTGGTTTTAGCCGGCGTCGAGGAGATCGTTCGATGGACACGCGCGCGTCGAGGGGCGGCGAAGGTGCTCGCGACGAAGATTTTAATTAATGTGCACCGCGCGCTCGAGCCCCCGAGCGCTCTTTGCGCTGGGCCGATCCGGCCCCTGGCGCGGAGGAGATGTATTTATCGCGCCACGTCTCGGCTACCACGGACGATTCGGATGTTCCCGGTCTGTGTGGGGTCGCGTGTAGGGCAGTGGCTGCGATTAGCACGCGTTCGAAGGAAAAAAGAATGGACTTAAACGCCCCCTTCTCGCCCGGAATATTGCTCAATCTCCGCCGAACACGTGTTGCTTAACCCCGGGTACCTCGAGGGACGGTGGGAAAAATGTCCGCGAAGTTTCAAACTTGATTCCTGTTCGCAAGATAACCCGCGTGAAAAGTTGCTAATCCGATTCGCTATCAGAAACTGACTGCGCTCGATTATCGTCGACAAACGAATTGGAAAATCTCGCCCCGGGTTTCCCGTACCGATTTACCCTTCGCGAAAACCAACGGCCGAACGACCGTTGCAAAACCGCGTACCCACGGCGAGCAGAATATCCAGTCGCGAATAGTTTCTCGAATCGACTGGCGAATGCTTCCGTTTTCGTCCTGTCCGCCCAAAAGGGGAACCGGATTCACCCCTGTTACTGTAGCGCCTCCGCCACCTTCCAACGCGCATACGAGCAACTTATGCGACGCGAGGAAACGCGGTCGCGTGAAATCTGTCCCGACAGCGGGGTTCAGAAATCGGCGATAAAATTGATGTAAACAGCCACTTGGCACGCTGTTCACGCCGAAGGTTGCTCCCCGGAGGGTTCCCCCACGGTCTGCCTCTCGCTCCTCGTCGTTCTTAACACTTCCTCCCTCGCTCTCTTTCTCCATAACCTACCCTCTTGTACGAACGAGAGAGCACCGGCACCGGTGTGCTTTAACCGATATACCGAGGAGACGTAACGCGCGAGAAAGCAACAACACCGTCCTGAACTGACTGAGCGTGGAAAAGGGCAAGGGGGCCGAGCGGGGGCAGACGATACGAGAGGAGCGCAAGGAGCAGCCATAAACAGCTTGTTGCTTCCGCGAAACTGCCAAGGCTTCTACAGCATAGCTCGAACTCGACTCGAGGCTTGCTTTAGTTATACCACCTATCTGCTAGAATAGCCTGGATGGGCGCAAGTATGCGTAGAATGTGAAAGATTGCCCCGTGAGAGTGGGAACCGGGCTCTGAGCGGGCTTTCGACGGGTTTTAAGCGACAAACCCGCCAGGATCGTCCGTTTTCTTCCTCCGGTTCGAACATCTTTTTGCAGAGGACACTGTTCTATTAATACGGCGCAACGAAGATTAATCGTCGCCGTTAGAATACCACGGGGGCAAGTCTACAATCGCGGTAGGCGATTATGTCGAAGGTAGGTGCGCGTTGTATCTACGTTGTAAATGTATTAGGTGTGGAAGTAAATCATTCGCGATTTTTTGTAAGATGGAAGTATATATTATAGTAGCTCAATCGTATGAAAATATTCGTCATTGTTATCGATGATTTCCGCGTAACTTTTCTGCCAATTTGCGGACCCCGTCGCGATCAAAATTCCGTGACTGTGGGACGATAAATTCATCGAGGCATTTTCGCAGACCGTCAAGTGTTTTGAAATGTGTATCTCCTAAGTTATGTTGCAATGATCTAAGCAGGTGGAAATCAGAGGGGACGATGTCTGGTGAGTACGCGGCGGGATCTAGAATTTCCCAACTCGACGAGACAATGATTTCTTTTGTGGTCAGTGCTGCACGCGGACGACCGTTGTCGCGAATGATACTTCAGCTTAAACCCACGTATTATGATCGTGTTATAACGAACTGTAAATAGTGTTCGCAGAGTAGATAATTATTGGTCGGTTAATTGATACACTCGTCCCCCCCAAAAATATAGTATCTGTACGTCACCTACCTTTCCATACGGTCCGTATGATAAAACATATACGTACATATATACAGTATGAAACATACACGTGTTAAAAGACAATACCGAGTCTGAGCACCAGTTTCAATGCATTTTCGTGTCTTAATTCCGTTTAGGAACATTAATAACAAAGTCAGCTGATTACTGCGAATATCGAGAGTTTCTTTGAGAGAGACAACATTTCAAACAGTGGAGCGGTTGGCTCTATTACAAAATAAGAAAAGAAATTCGGGAGGTTGTGGTCATGCAGATTTGTATTAAATGAAAGTGGAGTTTGGCTCTATCGCACGGGGAAATACAAGCATTAGACGATAAAGGTCCCTGCTAATTTTCATTTATTCTAAATCGAAAGGTCTGATGAGATTTCGTCGAGGGCCTCGCTAAACTTACTGATACAGATTTTTGCTGCCTATGATTGTTAGTAACTTGCATATGTTGCAATAAAATAATCTGTAGGTCTCAATTTTCGTTTTCTTAATGGACAGTACATTAATTTCCATACTATAAAGTTGTTGCCAATAGGGGATGCAGAAATTATCATGAGCATAGTGCTTGCTTGCGAGACGGCTGTACATACGTATTGTGTTCAAGTATGCTTTTTAGCGTGACAATTTTTCCCCATTCACACCAAAATACAAGAAGATGCAATTATTATCTATTATCACCGCGTCCAATCGTCAATTTTCTTTACGCAAACCTTTCTTCACGTGCGAGCGTAATTTATCGAAAAAAGCTCTGCGCAATTACAATAGGGTTGACAATTGCATGAGGTATACAATAAGTGATGAGACTGGTATGAAGCAAACCTGGGCACAAAATGTATAGCTCGCTTTAAGAAGCACTTTATTCGTTTAACAACAGCTCCTATTCGTAAATCTGTTTATCGTACAAGAATTAATGCTATCTCTAATTTTTAATGCAAACTAATTTAATGCAAAAGGTCCACTATCGAAATAATTTAATTCAAATTTATAGTCATGGGCAACCAATATCAATATGTTTCCCTTGTACCAATATCCGGTACTGTCTAATGAACTAACAGTAAGCGACGTACAATAAGAAACATTAGCAAAAAAAAGCTGGCGACTGAAAATGTCGAGATATTCTTTTAAAGGGACAACATTTCAAACAGTACAGCAACCGGTCCATCACAAAGTAATAATAAAGCGTCGTAAGAATACAAAAACGAAAAACTGAACGACTCAGAGCTTGACTCTATCACGCGATGAAATGAAACCACTAGGAAAAAGAGGTTCCTACTAATTTCTCCCTCCGGGTAATGAGTTTTTCAGAGCGGCAAATACTGTCGTACTAAATTTACTGACATGCGTTTTAGGTGTCTATGATTATTGGTAATTTGCATGATATTTTTTAATAAAACAATTCGCGGGTCTAAACTTCCGTCTTACTAATGAACGGTTCATTAATTTCCATATTAAAAAATAGTTGCCGATAGGGGACCGCAGGAAAAGATTGAAACATGCAGAGAAAGATTGAAACATGCAGAAAGAGATTGAAACATGCAGAAGCATGAGCATAGTGCTTTGTTTCTAACGCGCTATACATATGTATTCTGTGCAAGTACGCGCTTGAGCATGTCAATTTCGTTTTAATTCGCACGAAAATACCCATACTTGCCATTATTATCATTACCACGTGCAATCGTCAGTTTCCTTTGCGCAAACCTTCACATGCGAGCGTAATGTTTCAAAAGCTTCGCGCAATTACAATAGGATTGACTGTTGCAGATCGCATATAATAATTAGCAGTCTACGAATAAATGAAAAACGTGTCGCGTTAGTATGAAGCGAACCTAGGCACAAAATGTGTAGCTCGTTGTAAGAAGCAAGCACTATACTCGTTAAGCGGCAGATCCTATTCGCAAATTTTTTCGTCGTACAGAAATTAATGCATGGCTCTAGTTTTCATTGCAAACTAATTTTATGTAAACCGTCTACTAAGAATATAATTTAATTTAAACAAATAACTATAGGCACCCAATATAATGAACTTCAGTAGGGTGGTACTTCCCATCCGACGAAAACTCATTACCCAGGAGTAAATGGTAGGAACCTCTCCTTGTAAATACAGTACATAAGTTACGGAACGATCCTAACGGGCCGGGAAAAAGATCAACTTATTGAAAAATACATTGTAGAATATAATGGGGGATGGAAATTGAAGTATACAATTGAAAACTCGTTTCGACAATTACAGTGGTGTACATCATCAAGTTGAATAAATGCAATATCTATTTATATAGATTCCTATAGGTATATAAAAAAAAATTGCAATCTTTGCATGACAACAACCTTTCCGGCTTGACAAAATCCGTTTCCTAGTAAAAGGTATTGATATTAAATCTCGCGAAGTTCAACCGAAATGTACTTATTTTTAGCAAAATTTTGTTCCAAAAAACAAATTTAAATTTGTTCCCCGATAAGCGAGGGAAAAGACTAACCCAGCCATAAATATTCTGCAGTTTAATTAACCCTTTGAGGCTTTGAATCTTTGACGATTTTAATTATATTAAAAGACAGCGGGCTTCGTGATTTGTGTACCTGTTGGCGCATGCAATCGAAGGCGCGCGTATATTTTGTTGATGCTCAGTTCGGTACGCGTGCACATCACAAGGTTCCCGACAATTTTACACTGTAAATGTAAAACGTATAAACGGGGGTACACGGACCGACTAAAAATTAGACGGGTCCGCGAAGAATGTAATTCTTAACGGGACCGTGCGTTTTTTAACCTAACAAATACCGATTGCGAGAAATCAATTGCGGAACATATAAAGAATTCGAAAATTTTTCTGATCAAATATTCATGTTAACGATATTTATTAACACGTTCCGTGCCAGATCGATTCTCGGCAACTGTTTTTGATTTAAACTGTGCAGCAATTGTGACGATAATTTATAAAAACAGAAATGAGTTCCTTTTCTTTACTGCACGATAAAGGTTATACCTGTTTCTCGGTAATAATGATATTTGCTATCTAATGGATATTACAACGCATATATGTCAAAAACAAAAAGGTTGATCTGAACAGCGTGTGGCGCATACGAACCACGTGACACGGAACGTGTTAATAAAAATGTATAGAAAACGCGCCGGCAAATTGTTTCGAACGTTAATAGTCAATACTACTGATTTCGTGTGTCGGTTAATTATTTCGCGTATCGAACTTCTTCTTTCGGACGAAATTCACCTTGTGTGTGCGATAATAATGTAACAATATTTCGACTCTGGATGCGTGTACGAAATGGAAAAGTTTGTTCATATATGTTACGACTCACCGTTCGCTGACGTAGACACCTTGCCATGAACACGAAGGAAGCATCTGATCAAGATGGTGGTCCGATTGTAATCCATGCAATTTTTGCGTCTGTACAGTTTCCATGGTTAGGTGCATGGCAATTCGAAGTATCGGCACGAACACAGTGACTCCTGATACGCCAGAAACAATGAGCGTTGAACATGAAACGACACTGCCTAGCCAGTAACACATCAGGATTGTTTAAAAAAAATTATTTTTCTCAATAATCGCGTATAAAGTCAAAAGGCTACTACGTACGTACGACGTGCATCATGGCGTCCGGCCTGCACTTTGTAGAAAACGGAAAGCCCGTTGCACTTTCAGTCGTGTATCGTGTGGCATCTACCAGTTGAACCTGCAAACACGAGAAAACCGTCGCGACAATATTGAATCGAAACCCGAAGTGTTCAAAAATGATCAGTTTGCGATGAATAGCCATTAAAATCATTACCTTCGTTGTCTCGTTAGAAGCGCTTCAATCAACGTCACATGTCACCACACGTCTGCTTCTTCAACGGCGCCCCTTCTCCTCAGTCTTAAAAAGCGCGTTAAAAACTGATCGCTCATTGGTCCATGACCAATGAGCTAACCAACAATGTCACCAATCAAAGATTTTCTTATGTTAACTCTATATTTAATATTCTAATAAATACATTTTTATCGTCGTTGGAATTCTTAATACGTTAACGTGTATTAACTTTGTTACACATATTTTATGTATTTTATACTGAAAAACTATTTTATTGCTAGATTCTTTTTTCGCGCGGGATTGAACGATGCGAACCAATCAAGGCAAAGTGATCAGTCGTATCCAGTGAGTGCATACTAATGATGTGCAACTGTTCCTAAATTCTAATGTTCGGTAAATTGATGGGTTGGCCACCCTGCTCTCCTATTGCGTATTCGAACGTCCGGCAGCGGAAAGAAAACGCGGATCGCAAATCATATTCCGACAACGACTGCATTTCATTGTGCATTTTTCGGGGTACGTTCGTGAATAAAAAGTGTTTACGAAGTGTGACAGGATTATAAATCGGATGGATAGAGATCGTACAACGGGACTCTGTGTCGTTCATACTCGTAATCGGTGTTTACAAACAAAATTTCGCACGACACTCGACGCCGACGCCTGCCGCAACGAAGACGGTAGTGTTCGTAATATCTGGCTGCGCTGTTTTCAAGGTATGTATGGCATCGAAAGTCTTTTTATCAATACCTCGGTATGTAATAAATAAGCGAAGCTAAGATTTTAGTTCCCATATAACCAATACGAAACTTCGGGCATCGATATTGGTCACTCGTAACCAAAAAACATTTCGATCGTCTGCAATGGTTATTCGTAACCAAAAAAATTTCTGCCGCCGAATGACAATTACTTATAATCGGAAACAGTTTTGTTTCATTAATAATGGTTACAGCGGACAAAATTTTAGTCGTTTATAATCGTTGCTCATTGTCAGAAAAGTTGAAAACGAACATTTTTTAGTGACATTATTTTTTCACAAATTTCGCGAAAATCGAATGATAATTCCCTTTCGTTAGAATAGAGATCAACGTATTATCAATTACTTTTACCTACAAAATTGTTTAAATAACGTATTCCTTTTTATCTCTGGAATAAGTTATATTAAAAGAACAGCTGCTTGCCTCTTTAACCCTTCAAGTGTTTCGACCGTACGTCGTGCGGGCATAGCGAATGTAGCCCAAAGTGTTTAGACCGTACGTCGCGTCGCGTCGTACGGGCGCGGCGGTAAATGCAAATATGCAAATTCTCCGAAAAAACACTTATTTTCATTTTATTTATATCGAACAGAGACAATTTACGTCTTAAACAGAACAGGTACTTTCTTTACCACTTTTCGTAATTTTAATAACCACGTAAAGGGTTAATTAGTGAATGACGGTCGCCCTTTGCACAAATCAATCAGCGATACGTTTGGCTCGATTGTTAATCAATTCAAGTTCACGACGAATAGTTTACGTTAAATTAAATTGCAAGGATCCCAAGTGCTCATCGCCGGGGCAAGATTTTCGCTCAGACCGTAGTGGATCGTTTATGCAAAGATAGCCATCTGCATAGCGCGCACATTATTTTCTGGCCCTCCTCTTCGGCAACAGGACCTTTCTTACAGACAGTAGAAATATTTCGGTCAATCGCGACAGCTTCGTTGGCAGAACTCGATGCTGATCGAAGAAAATGCATCGGCGATGCTTGTTTCTGTTGAACCCTGAATAGCTCGTAGATCGCGATCCCTCGGTTACCAGCAGAGTATTCGATAGTTTAATTTGTTGGATTGCAAAAATACATATTGGAGACACATAATTGTATCTAAGGATACCACTGTTTAATATACCATGTGTGCGTTACAATCAGCCCTTGGATATCCAACACGAACGTTTCCGCAATTCCAAACTGATTCACTCAATTTCTCACGCATCGATTGATGCAAACATGCAGGGTTATATAAATATTTATCGACAGTATGTGCACAGCGAGACGAGCATAGCTAAAAAACAGAAAACGATAATTCGCTATACAAAAACGAACAGCACAATGTCTGTCAGTAACCGTGTACCTACGGCCTGCTCTACCACACGGTCGCTCGATTCATTTAGGTATTGCGTACATAAATACAACGCGCAATTCTAATGCAACGGCCGCGTTCGTATGGGTGCGGAGTGGGGTATAGGCGGAACGAATCACTTAAGATAAACGATTTCACGATAAGTAATAACGACTTTCATGGATTTACATCCGACTGGCTCGGGCACAGGCTCAAACCTCGCGATTACCTGCCACGCGGCGCTCATTTTACTCGTCGTGCACGGCGATGCACACGATAGAAGCCAATAATGATCGTACGATACAATAATTACGTTAATTCATTCGTCGAGTTCGAGAACAACGATCGATCCGACACAACGCGAATGAACGGCTGAAAAAACGTTAATAAGTCCGATCCGCTGCCTGGAAACCGTTGTCCAGCCGATCCGATAACGTCACAGGCATTAGCGCGTTGCGGTGTTCGATCCGCAGGTAGAGTTGCGAGACACCGGCAGAAAAACTGGCAAACCGGCAGGAAAATGAAATCTAACGGCGTTGCGTAACCCGAGTGTCCGCGCACGAACCGATAGAAAAATGCGAATCTTACGTAAACGATTCTTTCGTCGTCGGATTTGGCACGCATAACGCGTCTCGCCCACCTTAAACGAGATCACGTTGCCCCAAACACGGTACCATCCGACGTGCTAACTTCACGTTCCAGAACGGTGCACCACGCCGTGGAACGTACACGTAATTACCGAGCGTGTGCCGCGGCGTGCCAGGTACACGGGAAACTAATAGTCGCCAACTAAGCTGTAACAACTGTCATTAACCGTCATTAACAACGCACCGCTACTTCGCGGACCCGTCGTAAAAACTGCGCTGGAAAGTACGGGACGCGTGAAGAAAATTCGCATGATTGTTATCGGCCGGATGATTGCTCGAATTACTCTGCCTGTCATTCGCTGGCATCGACGGGCGGTTGTACGTACGCGAGGTAGCACGGCTATCGTTACGAAGTTCGATGCGTTCGTCGCGATTGTTGCGCGAGAAAGTTTTATCGACGAGCGTCTGGGGGTTTATGATCCGCGCCTCGCGATTAGGAATTGAACGTGTAAATTGAGGCGAGGGGGGTCCGGTGTCGTGGAATGTCCTGCGACGTTGAATCCTCGCCGCATCGGATTAAAGGGAAGAAGGTATAAACGGTTGCAGTACTTGCCACAAAGCAGACGAACTTCTGCGCGTTGGGGCTGGGTGCCACAAAGTTGATAAAATTAATGGGCGGACTGGTCGATTGTGCACTTTGTTAAAATTGTATGAAATGGAATTGAGGGAATGCTTATCAACGCGTAATCCATAACGCATATGCAAATTCGGTAGAATATCACGCTATCTGGTTCCGTCGTAAGAGTTAGATACGGTAAATAGTGATATCCGTTACAGCAACGTTATCGGTAAAGGCTGGCCACGGAAATTCCGCAGGTTTTGAATCTTCGAGAACACAAGGAATTGACCTGAAACGCGGGATTCGCGCAACATCGCATTACAGAGAGGCATGTAATCGGCCGCAAGCCTAGCCACGTCGGAACAGACGAACTTCTACGAGAAGGAGCCGCGAGATGGGTGGTGGGCAACGCGGAGAGGGTTGGCAGGAAGCACGAAGAGATCGGTGGATGCTGAAGGGAGAGTGTGGGTGGACGCCGAGAGGTTTGGTAACGCTGGTTGAGAACGAGGCAGAGGCAGAAGAAGAGAGGAGGTGGAGGTGAACGCCAAGGGTTCTGAGATACTAACCCTTGGCCAAGCCGCACCCCGAGGTCCAGAATAATCTACAATCCATATCAGTCTTAGGTAGTCCACCCAGCCACCCCACGCGTCCCATCCCCCCAACCTAGAACCACCTTTAGCAATGAGAGAGAACCGCGTTCTCGCTTACTCCTCGCCCTCCTCCCTTCGCTTCTCTTCTCTTCTCTCGCTCCATTGCTCTCCTCCTCTCCTCCTTCTGCTCCTTCCTCACTTTCGCGTCCGTTTCTATCTTGCTTTCCGCCCACCTCCTTCCGTCTCTTCAGGTGCTCCTTCTCCTCGTCCCTCTTCTGCTCCGTCTTAGCCGCAACCCTTGCCGGGACTAGCCGGCTAGTCAATACCCCACACGTTCCGTCCTTATACGTGCTGGTGCTGGCTCCTTCTATGTATGGACCCTAAACCATCTCCCTATCCAGCCCACAGCCACTCCGACTCCTTAACGATGGAACTATACCCCAGAAACCCACCCGCCGTCGACCCTCTGGCCCTGCGTCCTGCGAACGATAAATTCGCTTGGCAACTGGCGGGCTGCTGACTCGAGTCATCGAGCACCTTCCAAGTGTACCGTGTCACGGGCGGGATTGTCCGGTGACGAGTTGCTGAAAGCTTACTTGAATCCGGTTACGCAGCGTGCAAGTGCCGACGGACGGTTGGCCATGTCGATATTCTTTGCTACCTGTATGACGGATATTTACGCGCTGCCCAATGGAAGAAATTGTAAGGACGATTCGGAAGAGCGCCGCCAGAATGAAAGATCGTCAGGCAAGCGATGAATGGAAATCTGAAAGTTTGTTTATAAATATGTTACTTACGACAGATAGTATCGCGCAGATGGAGATCCGCCGTTCTCGGTGGTCAATCGTGGATACTATTTCACGCCTTGGACACATTCGGGTAAGCGAAGCGACAGCGGCAGATGAATGTTTAAAACGCTCGTTTCCTGAGATGGATCTCGCTGGAAAGTCTATTTTAAATGCGAGCATCCGTTTTCGGATGTATATTTGGAACCGCGAGCTCTATTCCAAGTCGGTGTGGAATGATCGATCTCGTGGATGCGCATACGAAAATCTCGTAACGTGAACAGATTTCGCTTGAATTAGACGATAAGGTTATCGGAATTACGAAAGGCGAAACGACTGTTCTCATTATCATTATTAAGAAGCTTTCGTTTCGATTGAAGACAAGAGTGGAACGCGTCGGGGAAGGGGTGAGCTTAGTACGAGGAGTCAGTAGACGAGATATTTATTATCGCACCACTTCCTGGCGCAGCTATTTCTGTGTTCATTCATACATAGTGCTGGATACAGAGACTCTGCGCCTCCATGAAACGCTGCGTAGGAATAGTTAGACTCATTCAAGGATCGGCGTCGAGTTCGCTAGGTCGTGTCAAGGTTCATTCATTACTTTCAAACCCCCTTCTGTAATAAGCAAACGCTTGACGTAGATCTTTCGGTAAGGGTAAACAGAAATGTTAATATTTAATACACTTCAAATATATATGTATGCGGTACCGGACACGTCGTCTCACGGCTAACGGTGCCGGATTTCTTTATCGTTTACAGAATTACATACGTATCCACTACTGGATCAGTCGTTTCATCAACAATTATTTAGTTTATGATATTTTTCAATTTACATTGAATTGAAAATTTCTTCTGGGTAACTTAACTCAATATATAATGAATTACTTCAACTTACAGCTTGGGCTTTCCTTTATTTTAATTTTAATTTATTATTACCACATTCTAAATAGCAAATTTAATCAAACTGATCGAATTTGATATCGAACTGATTGTAATTTGGGAAACTGTATATCGAGAATAATATTCGGAGCTGCATCTTTCGAATCGATTGATTCTTTTTGGAAAATAATTAAAATGTTGTCATTAAAATGCACGTTCGACCCTTGCAGGAAAATGTGAAGCGAATATGTAGGTGCAGGAATACGTATGACCGGTAGTACATATTGTAAGAATTCTTTTCTAAATTAAATTTGGGAAATGGACACAAGATTGATGGGCGACGGAGAAAATTTTGAGAGAACCTGTTTCGTGCTAAATTTTCCCCATCTATTCCAGTGCAAAATGTAACAGTTTTTAAGAAAGAGAGCATGTCATTGGTTAATTATCTGTCACCTTTCTGATTCTGTCGCATCAGAAGTCGATTATCTCTCACAACGGATGAATATTAAACTATTTTAGATATGATATTTCGACTCGACAAGGTTTAAATGCTGCGAGTGCTCGATCTTGTTTATTTGCAAGTTTTATTATTTAAATTATGTTAAAGTTATAAATATTTTCCTCGGATGTGGTCGATCATATTGAGGAAAGATGTTGGTCCAAGATATCAATATAATTTGACATATCCAGAAAATGGAAAGAATTGTAATATTTTCACATAGATATGCAAAATTCTGAATCTTAAGTTTTTCAACTTTAATGCAAATAATTGGTAAATCGAATTTGAATAACATTCTCCAGAGAAATGCTGGAAAAAAAGTAGATGTAAATAACGTTACCTGAAGAAAAGAAGGACGGGAGAATAAGGGTAAGCGTCAGTAAACATTAAAGCTTAGGGCAGCTTTATGGCATGTCACTGACAAGGTAGGCGTGCAAAGTCTTGTCTTGCCAAAAATATCACCAAGCATAAAATTTCCACTTTCGTTTTCCTGTATACTTCGCAAGAGACCTACCATATACCCACGAAAATAATACCTTTCACGATAGGCAGTTTTCTAAGAAGCTGTATAATGGTTTATAGCATTACCTGTATCGAGAAACACCTTACGAATGCTAAACCAGCCGAAGGTCGAAAGTTTATTAAATATTATATTCTGCTAAGTATATGTCCGTATTTACAAACCTCCATACGAATTCGTTCATGTTGAATCTTGAAACCGTATTTAATCAAAACTACGTGCCCTTAAAGAATACATAACTCAGATTTCTTACAATCGAATTAAATAGATCCTACACTAAAAACAGAAGCTTTTCTTTATCAAACATAGGCAGAATCTGAATGCTATGGAGAATTTAAATAATAATTTCCGTTACGAAAGCGAATTAAATATAATTTTATATGTTTTATTATAGAGGGTGTCCCATTTCAGTCGACCCCCTCGAATAGCTTCCGAAATTATTCGCCACACCGGAAAATATTTTGAACAAAATTACTAACGTATTTACTATCTCGTAATGTTGAAATTGAAGTGTCTCCGAAATGAATGGGAAGTAAATTAATCATTCTTTACAGCGAATGACGATTTTAAATCTGTTCCGAGGAACATAATCGTAATGCGGCAAATGTGAACGCAATATAAAGCGTAAAGGTTGTTCCATTGGAGTGCGTTCTCGAAATCGTGATCTACAAATGAGTGTTTCGATGCACAAATTCATTATCGCCGGGGCAGAAACAGTAAGGTAGTTACCGTGCTATGAACTCTAGAGCTACGACTTAATTAACCCTTCAACGGGGAATGACCGATAACAAAACCCCGCTCTTTTGTAAGATGTACAACGTTAAATGGAGTATGTCTAGATGCAGCAGTAAGATGGCTTCCATAATAAAGCATTTATAGCAAAATTGCCAACGGGGCAACGCGTGCGTAACGGCGGCGCACATACAGGGGAAACGTATTTAATTGCTTGGGCATTGCAAAATTGTCAGGGCGCAACAAATTTCATTTATTAAACGGCAACCTGAATACGTACGACTGAAAGTTCTCGGTGAAACGTGTTTCCTAGAACGCCGGAATAAATCCGTGTTTCGTATCGCTTTTGAAATATAATATTCGACCGCCATACGAAATAATTGGCACAACATTCAACGCCGTACCTTTTTCCTTCGTCGCGTTCGTTAACTACATTTCACGTGGCCGCGTCTGAATGATCGCGATTCAATTGCGGGAACGTTCGTCGGCCACCGAAATTCCAAATAAAGGCGATTAACCGAGCCGCCGCGGATACACGGTATTAAAGGTATTATATAATATGCATATAATTCTTAAGAGTAAAAAGGCAGCACCCGGTGGTAATTAGCCATCCCCCATTCACTCGCGAGCTCGGCAATTATGCATACTTAAATACACAATTAACTTCTCCTCCACTTAGTACCCACGATCTGAATTCGAAAAACTCTGGGGAATCGGAGCGGTCCACTCGACTTCCGTGGCATAGCAGTGCGTGAAAGGGTTCAAAGCCTTGCGCGCAGAACTTAAGTCCCCGTTTGAAAGGGAAAGGGTGGTGGTGGGGTGCGGGGTGGCAGAAAGAAGAAGCGAGGTATTGCCTCGTCGAGTAAGGTTAAGGCAAGAGGCCTTGGGGCCATCCTTAAGCCCTCGCTCGCCGCTTCTCTCTTTCTCCCTCGGCCTCGCCGTATCCCCCTACCTTCTCCATCCTCCTCATCCTCTTCCTCTCTAAAACTCTGCCACGGTCCGCGTATCTTCTGCTAGCTTCCTCCGTTCCGTCTCCCTCTATCCCACCCTATTTTACTCTCTCCGTACGTGTCTCTCGCGAAGCTTTACTGAAACGAAGGGCACTTGGCATTCGGCCACCGGTATGGAACTCGCGCTAATGGCTCGGCCTCTTGGACCTTCAGAGAAGCGCAACATTGTCTTAGCCCGGCCTCCCCCACCCCCTTTTCCCGGAATTTTGCGTGCACGTCGTCCATCTTTTCGCCGTTCTCGCGGGCAGCCTTATTCCCTGAACGATCTGCTCGCGCTCGTCACTTTATGCCTCATAATTATTGCCCACCTCTACCTGTTTTACACAACCCACAACAGACCCTTCGACGCCCCGCTCGCGGCTCCTCTTCTTTCTCTGCTCGCGAGCCATCGTCTCCCTTCTTCGTTGCCCGCTCTCTTTTTGCGCGCGATCAACGATGCCAGCGTGAACGAACTTTTTTACGACAGCCCGGCCCGATCCATTCAGCCATGCCTTCCAACGAAGAGCAAAATAGATACGCCACCCCCACCCCGCTTCGATTCATTGTAATTGCTAAACGCGCCGTTCAAACAATTATAATCGGAATATATCGTGTCGTTTCAACGATTTCAACAACTCTTGCATCTCAACGCACGCCTCGTTGTCACCGGACGATTGACATCGGAGCCCCACCCGGGTGCAAGGAACAGTTCACGGGGCAGCAGCGTCGTTGCTCGTAAAACGCCGGCGATTCGTGTCCTTCGTGAAAAAGAAAAAAATGTCCGACAAACAAGTGGAAGGGCGCAATGTTTCTGCGGACGCACTTACACCTGTACCTACGGGTGGCGATTACTACCTGCTCGACGTGTCGGAACGTCCAAGGGAGAAGCGTATTCGACGGTTGAGGGGAGGGCGAGTGGGAGGTAGCGGAGAACAAAAGGAAAGTGGATAAAGGATAAACACATAATGCGCCACGAAGGGAAGGGTTTACGTGTTCCTCGAAGACTGACCGATCGGCAAGGCCGAGCCTGCAGGATCGGAACTGCTGAATCGTGAAAAACGACCCGCGAGGAGCGAAGGGGGGGGGGCGTATTCAGGGCTCCGGGGGAAGCCGAACGACGACGGGGGAGCAATGATACGCGCTTCTCTTCCAGAACGCCGATAATTGCATCGTCGTAATACGGACAAGTATTCGGTAAATATTTGAATGACGTATTGCGGCACGCTGGAGTCGCTGGATCCGCTCCCCGACGAAAGAAATAAATGATTCTCGCGACGACGCACCGTTGCGTTGTCGCGTCCGTTTCAATGGATGGTATGTATTGGTGATCCGTCGAAGTTGCCAATAGGTATTATCCGGACGTTCCTTTATTGTTTCCGAACGCTGAAGATCGCCGTTGCGAGATAGTAATAGTAATTTTCGTCAAGTCACGTCCAACGTCGGCAATGACGATTTAACGCGAAGGCACGGTTCGCGGAGGAGGCGATTAAGCGTTTCGTTGGACCTAAAGTCCCAGTGGTAAATTTGGATGTGGGGGCGAAATAGCGATTCCGAGAGACTCGTCGAATAAAATTATTTCGAATACCTGTATCGCAGAATATTCTTGCATACGCATTGAAAGGTATACCCTTTCAATCAGCGAATCTATTACGATGATACGGAAGTATATTAATCCCCGACTCGATAATTTCATGAATTATTTTGCGAAGCTACGTAAAATATCTACGATGAAACAGTAAGTGCTCCGACGGGTACGATTTGTGCTCTTCTTCTGTTTGCCTGAACAAACGTTCCGATCTGAATAACAGTTCAAAAGATGCATTGCATTCTTGCATTACGATTTCAATTGGATCACTTACGCCAAATGGCACCCCTAAACTTGCGTAATAATAATAACAGGCACCACGGCTGAAACAACAGTTCCGAACGGAGGCGTCGTTTGTTATAGTCGTTGAACAGTCGACAAATTGACCTCCGTTATAGCCAGAACTTTCGATACGTCTTGCGAGCTGGTTGGCCCGGGCAAAACAATTCTCCTATATCACGCGTCGGCCACCCACGTTGGCAAGCGTTACTCATTATCCCGCAATCCGCGTTTCACGAACAACTCTACCCGCGAGTGCATCGTTACTTTATCGAGCCTGCGCGAACGCGCTTTATTCCATGCGACATGCGTCCTATGCACAGCCAGCGAATGTTGCAATTTGCATCCAGGACAAACAGCCTACCCATGCGTGCACGCCTGTCGTTGAAAGAAATCCGACCGGAGGATAATAGACGATTTTAAATAATGCTCGGGCATTAGAGGACGCCTCGGACCTTCGAGTGGCTTTAGAGCGGAGATATATACTCGTACAATGAAGAGACAAGAAGTGCATGGACGCTTGCACAGTACGAGGATTATAAAATTAGTGCCTAATGCACGAGTCGTAGTAACGGTGTTGCACGGCCAACAATGGGACAGGTAAAGGGACTAACAACCTCAATAGCGCTCACGAAAGGTCGAGTGCACCCATTGGGGTGTTTGTACTTATACACGAACACCTGATTACCGATGCTCGTTTTCTTACCTACGCTCTCTGGCCGACCCGAAAGACTTGAGCGCATCGTTTGCCACGCTGCGACAGATTAAACTATATACACACGGTATAGTTTCGCCGCGACTATAACAGTCAGCGTTTTACATTTAATTTTCCACGGGGAATTTATACGTCCATTAGGAGTTTCGTTTCTCCCCGGTTGTCTTCGCTTTATGAAATTCGTTCAACGCGAACTCCCGTTGCCTCGCCGCCTCTAGTACGCATGGTAACACTGTCGAAATCTACCATACCTGAAGTAAACAAATTAGCTGCTAATACACGAGTGATCTTAACGTCGGCGTCGTTGCAATAACAACAGTGCGGCAGGTAGGCGGAAGAAGCTCCTGGGATCCTGTCGAGAGGTCGAGCGGGGCCCATCGGGGTGCTCGGCTCACACACGGAGCACCTGACCGCCTTAAAGCATCCTTGTTCGCATAAACGGCACCGAGGTCCTTCGTCCTGTTATCCGTCGCACAAGTGTGCGTGAAAGGGCGTGTGAGCACGTGCGTTACTCGAGGGACGGAGTACCGTAAACGCACGTCTTACCTACCTGTTTTTCTTAGAGCAAGTGGTCACCGGGACCTGTCTACCTGGCTCAATGAGAAAATTTATGAAACTACCCCGCAAAGTGCATGCTTCGCAACCGTGTACTGCCTACACGTGCTATTTCGTTCTTAAATCATCGGCCGGCCGAGGTATATGTGCACCTGCACCCATAGACGTCTATAAAGAAGGTACCAAGGTCCTGCTGCCATTTCGAAGACTAATTTAAAACTACGGGAGTAAAACTATTTGGGTGCTAGGACTGATGGTAAAGGTAATTAAAAGGTACTATTCTATTCGTTTCGCTCGAGTTAGAATGATGGATTTCAATGGAATTTCCACGGATTCTAATAAGACACCGTTCCATTTGCTAGCCTTTGAGTTGCGGACTGTACGATTAGTCGATTGTAGATTTTTGTGAATTTTTAACTGTAGGAAAATGGCGAGGCGGAAGACGATTTTTATTCTCCACCGATGAGAATGTTCCGAGCGCCCCGACTTAATTATAATTTCTTCGCGTAATCGAAAACAACTGCCATAGATATTTTGCCCTTTACCCCATAAAAAGATTCATTCCGCCCGGAAATCACCCTCAATTCTCGTTTGTATCCATCCGAAATCACAAGGCGGTTTCTATCATTCACAGTGGATCACTGTCTATAAGCAGCAAATTCCAATGTTCAAGGGTGTTAATTTTCAAGACGCGATTTTGTCCTTTAAACTTGAGTTCATGCCGTAGCAAAAAATACGTGTCTCGTATCTTCGACTACTCCACAAACTTACAAAGTTTCATAAAAATCCCAGCGAAGCACCCTGTAAGTTTCTTTTATCTTCGCTTAAAGGCGCGTTGCGCTCCAACCCCCCCAGCCAGCGGAATCACCCTGTAGAAAAACATTGTAACGAAGCGAAGGAAAAGGGTGCCCGATCTACACCTATAAATGATACAATCTATTGAAATTAAATTTGTACACCCGTCCCAGAACGATAGTCCTGCAAATACGCATGTATCCAAATTTTCTGCACCGCGAATCTTTGCTCAATCGGCCGAGCAACCCTATAGCAATTTGATACACCTCGATACGTCTTCCCAGGTGTATCGTCGGTATCTTGTTTTCATTCGCGAAACAGTTCTTTAGTGTCGCCGCGGTCTTAGACATGCAAGGTACACACTTTTACCTTCAGCGTACCATCTTCCAACTACGCTAATCTCTCGCAGATCTCCCACGGAATCTCATTAGAAATTCATAACCGTCGCCTCCCCGGCCCGAACCGCTGGCACCTCCCCCCGAGGCACGGGGAAAAAACCCATGATACGAAAGAAATAAGCAGGCAAAGTACATTAAAAATTAATTACTTTGCTGATGGAAGCTAGAAGTGCCTAGTACGCTCCACACCCCCACGGTATAGCCAGATCCCAACCCTCTTGCACCTCCGCCTCCATTCACCCCGCCCGTTGAACGAGGTGCTGCATTCTGCCTCCTTATTTCAAATACTTTCAAGTACCGCGGCCATATACTTGTTAGCGCGCTTTCGAACTCGGAAATAAAACGGGCAAGAAATCTTTCAGAAATAACCGAGAATTTCGTTGCAACGATATACACGTTGCGTACATGTTTCGTAAAGCGGCAAAATTGTCGCTGAATTTTATACTCGTCGAATGGAACAGCAGAATGAACTATACTCGTGAAGCAAAACAAAATTATAGACGGATATCGTTCAACCCTTTAACGACCGGGCCCCTAAATCGTTGCTCCACAATTACGCGACACATAATACGTCGTATCTCGTCGTTTCGACCACCCGTAACGTTCACCCACGAAATTGTTATTCACCACAAACGAAGAAATCATGGATCCTTTCTAAAGGGGTTAAAGCATACCCGAATCATCTTCGTTCGTATCAATGCAACAGGTTATTCGTGTCCACGTATGCGCTCAAAAGTTGCTCGTCCACTGGGATACGGTGCCCCACTGCACAGACATACCATCCAGCGAGATATCGCGATACGGCCGATGCATTCTGCGGAACGCGTCATCATCGATCTTCAATCCAGCGGGTGGCTGCCGGCAAATCTGATTGGCACCGTACGTCCGCAAACCGTTCCGCGGTGCTCTCGGCTAGCTAAGTTAACCCGAACGCCGCTGCCTACCTACTCATTTTAATATCAGCTTATTACCTCTAGGCCGGGATAAATAGATAAATAGATTCCGTGGAAAAGCCTCGATCGGATTTGCCAAGCGGCGGGGCACTTAAGTCGCGACCCTCTTCTCCCGCGACGCCGCGCCGCCTGGGGAAGATAGACCGAGAAAGAGAGAAAGATTTCCTCCTACTATCTACGTTCTCTGCATCTACATCAAATTCCGCCATCCGCCACTCCCACGTCCATCGTCCTCCGTAGCGGCAGGACCCGGGACTCCAGGAGTAATTAACTCCTTAACGAAGTAAACACGACGCCATCTTAGCTTCCGCTACTACCGGCATTCCGCCCCCGCCCCTTCTTCCTCTTCTTCTACTTCTTCGTCGACGTCGTCGTCGTCTTCGTCGTCGTCGTCGTCGTCGTCGTCGTCGTCGTCGTTGTAGTTGTCGTTGTCGTTCTGCCCGTGGCGACTGCCGCCGTTGGTAAAGTATACCTGCGCGCGACCGGCCCCGAACGGGCGGGGGTTGCGAGGCGCGAACCACACTTTTTTCCCTCTAACCACCCCCCGAGATTGCAAAAGCGATTATATTTGCAGCGCATTAATGCTATTCGCGAGATGCTACGTAGGCGACGACGCCTCGAGCTGCGACTTGTACGACTCCGGTTTCAACCGCGGAATTGAAACACCGCTGACGCAGTCAAAGATTGCATGACCGAGTTTTGTTTTATTTCCTCCCCGTTTCTTTTTTTTCTATTTTTTTTTTTGCGTAACACCCCCGTCGCGTTCTTCCTCCCTCTCTGACGAGGTGAAGGGGCGAATCGCGTTGCATCTTTGTTAGCAGTTCGATTTCTGCGTACGGCATATACCGGTTGTAATTGTTCCGTCGTGCATTTATACCGTGCACGTTTGCACCATGGGCAGAACTACGAAGCGACATCGTTAATAAAAGTTTGAACAGATCACTGAATGTTACATTTCTTTCGTTTTCAGTCCGGGTATCGTTGGACTGCGCAGAGAAAAAAAGGGGAGCGACGAAGAACCGTGTACGCGATACACTTCCACGGCAGTCCCACCCCAGGGCAGAGACCGAACGGTCTATACGAAAGCGGCGAAGAAAGTTTCACGCCCCATCGCGCGAAACCGTAGGCCGCGACACACGAACGCGCGGAACAATCAGCTCGAAAGGCCGTCACGATGAGCCTATGCAGACGATGTGCGATATCAATCCTAAGACGCTTCTAAGCGTCGAGGATCCTTCCCCTGACCCATGGCCAGTGCATTATACCCTGGTCATCGATATCCAGCACCTCGGACGCCGTTGAAAAATGTCAAGGCATGATTAATAAACGGGCTGGTGCAATAAAGTAGAACCGCGGTTCGGCCGTTTACGAGATTCACTATCGGCGATCCCAGTCCCCACGATCCGTCCGCCAATCCCGAACACCGGGCCGACTTCTTCGACGCTGGCGGACACGTGATCGCAACAAATGTATACGAGGCCGCGACCGTATCCGACATAATTCGACTCCGGCACCGGTGAAGTAACACAATCCAAGATGTTGCATCACAGGCGTGGATCACATCTCCGCCACGTGAGGCGGGGGAGAAGAAGTCGGGGGACGAGGAGGCGGTGGCCAGAGGGGCAGCGGATCCCGTGGTCGTGTGGGGCGGTCGAGGGGGAGGCAGAGGAAGGTAAGACATCGCGACTAGCACGGACACGAGCGGGACAGAGGCGGGCGAAAGGGGGCCGGTTCGGTTCGTTCTTTCGTTCCTCTCGGTTCGAGGCGCACAGGTCGAGGGGTCCGGGTCGCACGATCCTGCTTGATCTTTGCGCTCGTGCGATCTCTCGTTGCTCACGAGACCTACCGAGAGCTACGAACATCATCGCGATTACGTCTTGTTCGTGGTTATTTGCCTTGGCCGGGCCCGAACGATTCACGGGACCGGCTGTTTCGTTCCCCCGTGTGTCGGGACCAGGCTTCCTTTAAACCGCGACGAGGGCGCACAGCGCGTCGAGCTCTTATCGGGAACACTTTCAGCCATATGCGTGCGATGTTGCGCAGCTGGCGGGGGAACGTTTCATATTTGTATTCGCGTCGGTGACTATCGTGCCGAGGGTATCGGCAACTCCCTCGCTGGACATTTTGCGTTGCGTTGGCAACGTTATTGTATTCTAATAGGCATCCTGACGGTGTCTCTTTGTCAATTTCCAAGCTCTCCTTTTTCCGCCAGTGCGCACTGATGGAATGCCCCTTACATGCTCGAATATGACCGTTGCGATTATTAGATTTCATTCGATACAATCTAATTTGTCTAATAAAAGACGATATTTTCATCAACATTTTAGATTACCTTCCGATAGATGTATCAGACAATCGTTCACATTGTTCTTAACGTTCAATCAGAATCGCGCTCAACGGATTCTCCGTCCTCTGGGCCATCCAGGTACGAACGATTGCTTCGAAACATGCACGAGTTCAGTTCCAATACAAACTTACGCGGCCCATCGTCGACGGCCAGAATCGATTGCCCTCAAATTCGCTCGTTCACGACTCCTCCGTTATCATAACAAAAACCCAGCAGCAATTTTAATCAACCCGTCCCTCCCCTTTCGCACCCCGGCCGCGCCACGGCGCACGGCAGACAAATAATTGCGCAAAAGTGTGAAGGACAGCCGATCCATCACTCGCAACCATCGCTCGGCAAATCTGTGGACGAACCCGCGATGTGCATAACCCGATCTCCTAGAGGTTCGACCGAGCATCGAAGCCCACCTCCCCTATTTACCCCGCGCCACCGCGGTCGCTCTCATCCCCCCACGTAGAGCAGGGCAGAAGTGCAAGGAGCGCATACCGCGTTCTGGAGCACGAGGAGGCGAAGCCGCTGGAAGGATGTGTAGGCGAAAGAAAGAGAAAGGGACGGACGCGGCGATGCCGGAGAAGAAGCCGCGGTATCCCGAAGAGGACAGCGACAAGCCGGGACAACGGGGCGAATAGAGAAAGGTGGATCGTTCGAGCGTGCAGGTAAGTGAGTCGTGCATCTCTCACAATTAGTCGAGATCTATTTTATTCGTCGGCAGAATTTATCGTCCGTAGTGACTTTAGATCAAGCCGCGGCGTGCCCCTCGTCCATTCCCTCGATACGTGCAACGTGTCCGCTCGACGTGTTATACGTGTAGCCATCGCGGGCCGCGTTGTTTATAGCCGAGATCGCGGCGGGAAGATTAAAATGCTATTCGGCCGGTCGCGCCGACGCGAATCGCCGGCCGGTATTTTACGCCAGTTTGTCAGCGCGATGCACGCTTGGCTCTTGGTAGCGTGCCAGACTGACGTTCCGCCGATTGATAACGTTGTGTACCCAATTTTACGTCACTCGAACTGCTAGTTGGACGAAATTAAGCGGTGGATCGTGTAATGGACGTGCGCCGGCTGAATTATGCGATTCCGTGGAAACTTTGCCGGTACGTTCTGCGAATAGAGACGGGGGGAAATTGTCCGTGACAAAAAAGAATTGACCGAATGCCTCCGAGCAAATTGACTACGTCGATGTGTTGCCCGAATCGCGAGGCCGGAAGGTTTCTTAAATCGTACATTTTTGGACGTCTTGTTTGATAGGCTATTATTATGTGCCAGATATACTTTGCAAATAAATCACTTTAGAACCGCGGCTTATAAATCTCTATTACACTGCAGACCCGTTTGTGATAATTGCCAAACGCACTGGCGACGTTTCATAGTGCGGATGTTTTGAGGTACACATTGTCGAGTTTCGGGGGGGGGGGGGGGGGAATGTGTTATATTCGATTCATGCTTATGTAGGACGATATTTCACGGATCGAAGTGTCGAATGTTTAAATCGACAAGGCACTCGGGCGTTGTTGGCGATAAATTTCGATTCTGAATTCTTTTCAGCGGAAATTGCGAGGCAAGGATTATGTAATATGTGATTCAAGCCTGGAGGGTGAAACAGGCGGGGGTGGCTTCCCCTGATAATTTAATATCGCGCAAAACTGCGGGCCCGGTTCGTCTGGTAAGAGTATGTATCGAGACGTGGAATTGAGTAAGATAAAGGGGGACGAGAGAATGTCGGCCGTAAGGGAAACCGAGCAGAAACAAGGCACATTGGAAATCATGTTAATACGAAGAAATTCCTGGTGGAATGCTTCAACCTAATTTAGCCGGTTTGCATTCTCCGAGTGAACTCTGCAGCATTTTTGTGCTCCCCGCGACATTGTTTAACGACACACGGTTGGCTGTGCAAGGCGAGCCGTCAGTTTCTCACTAATGCTAATGCAACGAAATGAAATTAGTAGCTTCGTAAAGTATTCGTAAAGTATTCCACCTGCT
Source organism: Nomada fucata (assembly GCA_948146005.1). Taxonomy (NCBI): domain Eukaryota; kingdom Metazoa; phylum Arthropoda; class Insecta; order Hymenoptera; family Apidae; genus Nomada; species Nomada fucata. The sequence continues at coordinate 6,410,618 of OX411277.1, forward strand.
ACAGTTACCGCGAAGTATTCATTGTCAGAAGGCATCGGAGGTAATTCGGAACCATCGAAGTATATCCATGATTTATTCGAATAAACACGCCGTGAGCCATGACTTGGCCAGAGATAAGTGCCACAATAGACAGATGACCGGATATGACGGTCTCGCAAAAACCACAGTAGTTGCGCTTTTCTCTTTGACTCTCCATTTACTCCTTCCCCCGGCAAAGTCATCTCTGCTCAACGGCCGCAGACTTCTCCGTCGCGTCCGATAATTCACGAATGTCCTATCTTTCTCCCATTGGTTTTTACCCGTAGGCTCGAACCTTGTTTTGCTCCCTCTAAATAATCCAGCTCCATCTTTCGTTGCACGCATTGTTACATACCTACTATATTTTTCAATAACATTAATAATATTGATATCCGTACTTGCCAATTCTATATTTAAAAAATAGACAAATAGATAAATATGGTTCATTTGAACGAAACCCATACCGACGAAGCTGATATACAGCATGATTAAATTGTGGCAAGTGAAAAAAATGACATGAAATTTTGGATGTTAAGAGCACGAAGAAGTCGGTTAAATGCCATTCCACGATAAGAAGAATTATCTCGCAGTTATATATGGGTACGAATTAACAATTCATATCTGCGAAGAAATTAAAGAAT